>BSBM01001812.1:495000-1782142 GCA_027924585.1 Larix kaempferi
AAAATAGCGCTGCACTAGAATGTCCTGTTATCTACGACTGTATATAATGTTTTCACAAAATTCCACCATTTGCATACCGAACCAGGGAACTAACGCAAACATATTCATTATGTTTTCTTAAAAAAATAACATACCAACCTTAGAGAACCCCATTTTTTGGGAGTTATACTTAATTTCCATAAATAATATTTATATATCCTGGAAGGTAATCCAAGTGTCTACGTTTCATCTTCTTGCGCCATATTCCAAAATGTTGTGTAGGTAGCTCTAATATTGCTTCTTGACGTTCAGATTCTATTTTTACAGGACTCCATTGCGACTAACGCATCATGAGTGGCCAGCATTAGCTTGCACCAGCTCTATTTTCTAACAATGAATTTACGCAAACATATCCATGAGAATGAAATGGTAACCAAAGTTGAGAAAGGAAGATATTTCACTGTTGAATTTCTTTTTCCTACCCAAACATTGTAAGCTTACAATAAGATGAAAGAGGGGAATAACATTGTAAGCTTACAATAAGATGAAAGAGGGGAATAACATTGTAAGCTTACAATAAGATGAAAGAGGGGAATATTGGTCTCTTTCGTATACTCCAAGGGCTTGCATACTAACCAAATATATATATATACCTCACAAATATCATTAAAAAATGCTTTAAAATCACATAAACATCATTTTATATTTTTTTTAATCCATTATCATTCATAAAATCATAAGAAATGGGGGCAATCAAAGATACAATGAACTCGCAAATAGGGGAAGTAAGAACTAGATTCCATTAACAAGATAGGGTAAGTTTACGAGGATAAACCAATCTTAGTTAGAAAAATGGTTCCTCCATTTCTCCTTTTGTCGATTTTTTCTCTTACATTTGTTCTCTTCCTTTTTGTCACTAAATGATGATCAAGGAGCATGGTAGGTCCTCCAGTGCAAGTGGTAAAATGGAAGAAGGGCACTCTCTACTAGTCTGCAACATAATGGTGCTTACAAGTACAACACAAAAATACTTGTTGTAATGTGGACAACATAATGTTGCAATTCTCCAAGATTCTTAACATATTCCCCAAGCCTTGTATATATAGATTCAACTAGTTGCACTTTGAAAATTTGTAGGGGAAGAACCAAAGACCTTAACTAATCCCTCATCTAATTCTTTATCTAGATCAGGACATGCAATGGATCATGATATCCTACCCCATTTATTTCCATGGTTGTCAATTTGTTACAAGATTAACATGATTATCATGGCTTTTCTGCATCAACAAGGTAGATAGCTTAGGAAGAGGCATGCGATTTATGCAAGAGAGTTTCTATTCCCTTGTCACGTCCCCATCCATCATTCTAACAAACAAAGGGGGACATGAAAAAACTATGGGATTTTAAATTTGTCCCAGTGGAACATATTATGAATTCTTAACATTAACTATCCATGCGAAGATGTATAATTGTAAGCCACTAGCCTAAGTAAACTCTATCTGCACACACATAGCATGCATATACAAGCATAAATATTACATTCATAAAACATAAAAATTACACATTCATATACAAGAGAATACTTATCTTTAAACAAAGAAGATCCAAGCAACTGGCTGTGTAAGAGAAAATTTCCACCCAACTTTAGGCACTCTATCTAGCATATACTCTTTCTATTGAGAGGCCACCCCCAAGTTGGTATATGAGGCCAACAGGGTGAAGGAAACACCTACAAGATTCTATCTCTCAACCCACAACACATTCTAGTCTCAATGCTTAGCTAAATGCTCATCCAGAGCTTTACGGTAATTTCACTTAGCCATCACAACCTTGGCTCCCATAATACCTACCCCACACAACACCTTCTACGCTCAAGAATCCCCTTCACCAATCCATGGTTCCCTCAGGAGTTCCATCTTTCTAGGTGCTTACCACTGTGTTCATAGAAGGAGTTCAACCTATTGTATGTTGTTGGAGAACCTCCTATAGTGTTAATTCATGGCTTCTCAAGAATGTATAAGTAGTATAACTTGATGGGTAAGGGTTCCTAGCATGTCCAACCTCAATTATCACCTACAACCATCTCTTTCCCTTAAAGCATATATCTCTATTTCCAAATTTGAATTTATGGGTAATGCACATTCTAATAATGTTATAGAAAACAAGGGGAGAGAACTGTACATTGTGCAAATCTCTAAAAGTAATAGGAAAATTAATGGTTGAATCCAAAGGATACGACGGAATGGTGACAAGACAACTGATATAACTTATGACTACAGAATAAAGGACCCTTACAACTCTCGCAGAAGGATATTCATCCCATGCTTCCATAACTACATGAGAGGACCTTTCCCACCAACTTCACGCATGCATTCAATGATTGGATTTAATAGTCAAAAGCAATTAATTGCCTCATTTAAAGCACATGGCAGCATTTGGATGAGTTTTGAGGTTGGCACTTGGCAATAGAGCATTTAATCTCCCATAGGCCCCCATTCCTATTCCTTTCTATTGTAATCATAGCCCTTATAGTGGTATTTACACAACCATCTTGGACCATTTAATTATTTTCCAACATAATATTAACATAGAATTCGAATTGGCATAACAAGCCAACCATATGGTCCAATTAAAAATATTTACATCATAATTCCTAGACATTCACTTGTCAAGCCTTGGCCTTGATCTCTGCACTAGGAATCCATACTATCATATTTACAACATTTACATAATTTTGATTAAATACATTCCAAGTCAAAATTGGGGGTATTACATGCACGCTTTGAGTGCCTTTTGGAGGGTTAGGGTTTGGTCCTTTTTATGATAAATGTAACCTTTTGGGGACATACACTTTCATTCTTTGGCCTTTTCTTAAGGTTATTACCCTTATAAAACTACTCATTATGTATGTGTATGATTATTCCAATAATGATTGAAATTACGTCATTGTGTGGTCTTTTTTTATCTATAATAGATACCCTCTAATGTATGAGGTAAGGAGAATACTTTCTAACCAAAATGTTCCATTTTTTCATGTAGTACTATCTGAATCATTAGAGAGAGAGGACGAGAACATGGACAATTTAGAAGAAATGAAGAGAAACCATCTCCAACAAAGTGTCAATGCTCAAAAAAATTGGTGTATCTTCCTCATGAGGAAAGCATATCCCATGATCGCATAGTTTATGTGAATCTATAATTACAATCCTTTGTGGTGGAATGTAACTGAGAAGTGTTAGCTTATATATATCCATATGTGTAATCATGCACTACTTATGGACCACTAATTGTCTAATTATAAGGCCCATATCATCATTATATATGAGATTTTTTGGCCTTAAAGACTACAACTTCCATCAAACTTTATAATTTATGATGAACATAAGGGAATTGATTTATACTTGTTTAAATTTATATGATGTTCTTAAGTCTTAAGGTTGAAATGGCATGCCTTCGTTTAAACGTGATATTTGGATGGCTTATGCATGATGTGCTTCATCAACTAATGTTGAATGTCGACATAAGATTAAAAAAATAAAGTTTGTTCACTTCAGTTACTATTCTAGACAACTATCCACGTGTGTGAGAGAATCACGAGATTGTGTCGCTTCTTGATTCTCAGAATATACCAAGCATTAAAGAACAACAATAATAACACTAAGTACTCGAATTCCTGCTATTGAAGCATTTAAATTGTGTAAAAGGGAAAGTAATCTTTTGTAATGAATTTCATAAAGTTAGGAAGTCAAGGGACAAACTTCCATTAATCAAGGTAAGGTTGGAAGGTCCAGTTAGGATTCTCTTCAAGTTCAAATGAAAGAAAAGAAGATAGGATAGGGGAAATTGTCATTTCATTTTATTGAGTATTTGAGAGCTTACTCAAATTGTTATAGAGCATATTTATTTGTGTAGTCATGCTTATGAATCCTTTTTTTAACAAAGGAGTGCTTTTTATTGAATATTTGAGCATTTGTTACATTTCCTAGGGTTCCTATAGCTTCGTCGAGTGAGGGACCACTCAAGGGAAGGAGGACAATGCTAGTAAACTTAGAATTTACTTTTTGCATTTCTAGTTTTGTAATGTTCAAAACCCTCTAGTTTTGTGATATGCATGTTTGCATCCCTCCATTGCAATTTCATTTCTCTATTTCTTGTAATGTCTTTATGATTACAATTTTCAACAGTTGAATGCATTTTCACAAGTTAGCATATGATTCATGGTGGTGTAAGGGTTAAATAACCTAGTAGAAATGACATATCATTAGTAGAAAAGATTCCTATTTACTTATCCCTTTAGTAGCAAGGTAGTGACCCTATAACTTCAATGACATATCTTATACAATTAACCAAACACAATAAGAGTGATGACCATGGATCTAATTTCCTAACAAGTAACTCAACACATGTTATTCAAGTTGGGAATTTGATTTATAGTAATTTCATTAGTTTAATCTTTTAGATCAAACTTTTGTATTTGCGTAAATAGTGCATTGTACCTCTCAAGTTAAAATAGATTTGAGGAGTTCGACAACCTTTCTTTAATTTTTTGGTGCATCAATATGAAACTCCTAGGTAATCATTGAGTGGGCGTGAGTTCTAGGAAAGTTAAGTTTTAGGTAAATCAACAAAGTAATGTGAAGCACTGGGGCAATAATGGCATTCTATTGGCACAGATTTTGGAAATCCTCTAGCCCTATATTTGGAATAAAGAGGATCTTCACCAATAATCTTCAACATTTGTGCATAGTACAATTAGTGCCATGAATGTGATACTCGTCACTAAAAGAGAGAGATATTGATCATTCAATAATCATTAGTGAAAATTATTGTTGATCATGAGGAACCCTGTCGCTAATGGTAATGGAGACCCTTGGTACTGCTACCATTTGTCCACATGTGAATCAAACGTGTTGAAGTCAACATAGGGATTTTCATTTAGTTAGAGTAGATGAGGTTCAAATCATCATTAAATGAAAGGTATCTATTAGAGTCTAAGAATAATACTCTCCATAGCTTCATTCTCCTACCTAGGGACTCAGGTTATGATCTCATGAGTCTATTGGGCCAAATCCCATTCAATTTGGCCCTTTGAGTCAACTTGTTGCTTCCTACTAAGGTCTAGGGTCATAAGAAATCCTTATCTACCTTTTTTGAACTCTTGAAGTCTATTTTGGCATATGAGGGAAAATTACTTCAATTATGGCTTATTTCCCTTGATTTTAGGGCCCCATATTGCAAGATATAGTTATGGAGTGAATCTGGGGAGTTTACTCCATTGTGATGGGACTCCATGCACCTCGTTTTTAGCTATTATGAGAGACTAGCACCCTCCTTGAGTGTTTTTAGGGATGTGGACCTCATGCATGTGCATTTAGTCTGTTGCAAGTGCCTTCTTCTAGTTGCATTCAGTTTCTCCTAGCATGTAGGGAGCTAAGTCAACTTAGGTTAGTCATGGGTTAGTTCACTCAAACTAGAGAGTGTGCATGGATATTCTTGCTCTAGTTAATCCTAACTAGCATCTCATGCATTGCATGAGCAATTCAAATTTCCTCCATGACCTATTTGAATTTCCTTTCCTATTTATGATATTTACCTTCACTCATTGAAGCTTAATGTAATACAACATTCTCTCTTGTTATTGAATTCTCTCTTTTTTGTTATAATTAATGTTTAGCACATTTATTGCATGAATTTTTTATATTATTGATCTCTTTCATATTATTTCTATGTTTCTTAGTATCTATATCTATATGCTTAAATTCTACATGGTATGAAGTTGCAGGGGTGCTAAACAAGTTGGTATACTAGTTTTACAGGGATCCGATATTATTGAAGGTTGAAGGAGGCCCTATATGCTTCACATCATATTCCCTATGATGACATATTCAAATCCATTAACAAGTTGAAAGAGGCTCCAAAATATTTTCAACATATGGTCTATGAGGACATATTCAAATCAACTGATCCTTGCACAAATCCTACCACAATGGGAGATGCACTGGTTATAATCCACCACTTAGCTAAGAAAGACCCTTTTACAAGCCTAGAAGAAGAGGTGATCAACAATTTTTTACTATCCATTGGATAACTTATCCCAAATCAAGTTCTCATTGAAGAAGACCTCTAAAATGTCTCTTCATACTCTGGATCTACAACTTTTGCTCCTATAATTCACCAAGTTATGCACAAAAGCTTCAAGTGGTTTCCTCATTTGAAGCAAGGATTTTTCATGAACCATCATTCAAGAACTTCAAATTGTTTGGATCTCATGAATGGGCTCACATGTATTCCAAGAGAAGGAAGAGTTCACAAAAGTTGCAGTGAATTCTTCACAAATCCCTTCATCGAGAAACAGTTCACCAAGTTACGAGTTGCCTTGAAATTGAAGGATGCTTTTGAGAAATCTCTTTAGAATTCTCATTTACATTCTCTTTTAGGGGGGGTGGGGTTCCCATGTGTTTTTTTTCTCTTACTCAGTTTTATAGAATCTTTTGTACATGGGTACCTAACATGGTTGCAAATTGTCAAGATTTTTTTTTTGCATTTATTTCATAGAGTTAGGCTTATGAGGGAAGGTTAGAGTAGAATAAACCTCTCCATAGCTTCATTTTATTTTAACAAAAAGGAGAAAAGATGATTTATATTATAAAAGGATGAGAATAAAGACGCCCCCATGGCAGCAAAAAACCATTACAAAAGTCTGAAATTAGAGTTTCGGAACAGAAAAGACCCACAAAAACTTCCATTAGTTTAGATACTTTATAGACTATATCAAAACTAGATCTATTGCTTCTTACAATATATACCTTAACAAACATACCTCCTAATTGTATGCAAAACAAAATCTAAAAAGGATTAGGAAAAAAGAGTGACAATAGCATAATTCCTGGACAAGATCTTCGTTGATTTTTGGCTAAGAAACAAAAGCATCGTCCATTAGGGAAGCCTCTGCATGCTCCCTGGATGGCTCATTGTTCCCATGATATAGATCATTGAAATCTGCCTGCATTTCTTCCAATATCTCCTTTAGTTGAATGAAGCGGTCTTCATTCTGCTTAGCTGAGTTCATGCTTTGCTCCTGCATGATCCTATGTAGCGCCACAATCATTACATAAACCCCATCAAGCTTTGCATTCATAACATGCTCCATTTACGAGACACACTACTTCAATTCTTCTGCTTCACCGGTATGCACTCTATAACCAGTATCAACGTCCTCCAGACAAGTCTTGAATTGAGGAAAATCCAAACCGGTTTTCCTAAACTCCTCTAGACTCACTTTTTCCACCTCAAAAACACACCTAGCCATTTTATTAAGGTTCGAAATATCATGCTTGATGCCCATGATCTCTTGCATGAAATTCTTCAAGCCAGAATCCTCTTCAGGGTGGGACACCTTCGTTTCCTTCCTAAAATAGATATCTCTCTCTGCCATGGCAATGTCCTTCTGCACCGGAAAATCCTCTCTCACTGAAAGGTTCTCAGAACAATGCAAAGAGGAAAAAAGAATTTGGAGTTTCCAAAAGTTAATTGTATTCGAAAAATTCGAGGGAGCATCTATTATAACACATAAGTCTTCGTACAACTTACCATTACACTCAGCATAAGCTAGGAAAAGAAGAGTAAATGAAGGCATAAAATGATGAGACCTTCCCATTCTAGCTTAAACCATTATCCATCCATTTGGAATGCAATTCAAAAGGCGACATACCATAGCATTTAACCACCCTTCCTTGGATATCGAATTCATTAAATTAATCATCGAAGGGCGCACAACCATTTCATAAGGGGGGGTGTTGTTGAGGGATAAGACCCCTTCCTTTAACCTAGCACCCACATTTTACAATTGATCTGCTTTACCATTGTGACATATTTTGATGTGGAAGAAGTAGACCTTATAAGAGTTTGGAAAAAACTTAGCAATTATTCTTTGGAAACCATTCTTAACCTCCTTGGAGCTTTGAAAATCATTAATGGATTGAATTACGATCCATGAGTCTCCAAGAACATTAAATTTTTCAAGCTGAAGTTCATATATGCACTCCATCCCTTGCATCAATGCAACCCATTCAGCGTAATTGTTCATGCACTTTCCCAAACCCCACGCATAGGTTCTGATTATTTTTCCTCTCATGGTCATATATAATCCCTCTCACACCTTCCTCCCCTGAACCCTCTTCATACCTTCATTATCCTAACTAGGCACTTAGGTTATGATCTCACGAATCTATTGGGCCAAATATCATTCAATTTTTCACTCTAAGTTAACTTATAGCTTCCTACTAAGCTTTAGGGTCTTAAAACATCCTTATCTTCCTTTTTTTGAACTCCTGAAGTCTATTTTGGCATATGAGCACGAATCCCTTTAATTGGGGATTATTATCCTTAATTTTAGTGCCACATGTTGCACCTTAGAGTTGTGGAGTGGATATGGGGAGTTTACTCCACTTTTAATTGACTCCATGCACCTATTTTTCGCTATTATGAGACAATAGCGCCCTCCTTGAGTGTATTTAGGGATGTGCACCTCATACATGTGCCTTCAATTATTTTCATGTTCCTTCTATCAGTTACATGTTCCTTATGTTAGTTGTGTGTTCCTTATGTATGTTGTATTTAGTTGCCCCTAGCATGTAGGGAGTTAAGTCCACTTAGGGTAGTCATGGGTTAGTTAACTCATTTTAGAAAGTGTGCATGGATATTTTGGATCTAGTTAATCCTAACTAGCATCTCATGCATTGCATGAGAAATTAGAATTGACTCCATACCTATTAGAATTTTCTTGCCTATTTATGCTTTTTACCTTCATTCATTGAAGCTTAATGCAATACAAAATTCTCTCTTGTTATTGACTTCTCTGTTTTGTGTGATGATTAATGTTTATCACCACTACAACAAAACATGCCAATATCACCAAAATTTGCATGATTTTTTAGTGTATTTTTTCCTACATCTAGACTGAACTCTAAGCGCTCAATCCAGTGCCCCACTGCATTTCACATTTGTGCTGAATTTTTCTCTAAATTTTGTACCAGATTTAGCGCCCATTTTTGCACATAGTCTAGTTAGTATCAGGCTTAGTTCCTGGTTTAGCACCTAATTTAGCACCTGGTTTAACATTGAACTTAGCTTCTAGTTTAGTACTGGGTATGGTTTCTAGTTTTGCTTCCAATTTTGCTTCCAATATTGCTTCCTATTTTGCTACCATTTTAGCTTCCTTCTTAGCATCGAGTGTTTCTTCTCTTGTAGCATTACATTTTCCTTCCTTTTAGTGTAGAGTTTTGATTCCTTTTTAACACCAAGTTTTTCTTCCATTTTGGATTCCAATTCTTCTTCCATTATAGCATCAAATTTTACTTCCAATTTTGATTCCATTATAGCTTCCATTATTGCTTCCAGTTTGGCTTCTGTTATTTCTTCATATGTGACATTGGGTTTTGCTTCTTATTTAGCACCAAATTTGGCTTCTTATTTAACACCATGTTTTGATTTATTTTTAGCACCATGCTTTTCTTCTATTTAGTGTCGGGTTTTGCTTACTATTTACTTTTTAGGACTAGGGTTTGCTTCCATTTAGTGCTAGGTTTTTTTCCTATTTAGCACTGATTTTTGCTTCCTATTTAGAACCCAATTTAGCTTCCTATTTAGATCCTGAAATAACACCTAGTTTGGATTCATTTGCCATGCCTAACTTTGCTTCTATTTTAGCACCACATTTTGCTTCCATTTTAGCACCTCATGTTGCTTCCTTTATAGCTTCCACTTTATTATTTTCATTTTATAATTTCAATTAAATTATTGAAATGTATTGGTACATAAACAAAATATATCAATTTAAAAAAATAGATATCGCACTTCAAATGTATAACATAACATCTGTAAACAAATTTAAGGGAAATGGACAACATCTATCAAAACTAGAAAAATCATCATACTTAGTAAATCTCCATAAAAAAAACATGTACAACTTCTTGTATATATGAATTGACAAGATAATTCTGATAGCATCATCATCATCTATAATTAAGACAAGTTAAAGTCAAGTATATCATTAGATCGATATCATGGCATGGACATCATTATAGGAATAGTAAAAATAACAAATCTATATTAAGAAAGAAGACTTTAGTAATTTCAATTAAATTGATTAAATATATCATAGTTTTTCAATAACATATATCAATAAAAAACAGATATCACATTTCAAATTTATAGCATAAAATTTATGAATAAATTTAAGGGAAATTGAGAAAATCCATCCAAACTAACAAAATCCTCCCTTTTGGTTCACTGGAGGGGAGGCCTTGAGTAACCTATTTAGTAGATAGTGAAGCTTGTTGTAGATTTAATGATGCAATTTTATATTTGAGATCAATGATATATTTTTCTTGATCTTAAACCGTTTTCTTGTATTGCATCATGTTTACATATAATGATTCATTTTCTTTTTGGGCTTGCCTTAGCTCAGGAGTCTGAACTGGTTGGGTCACATGCATATTCAGCGCTCTTTTGAGGATAGCTATCTCATTGTCCTTTTATTTTAAAACATAGGTAGCATGTTATCCATATCCTGGATTCATTCTTAGAGCCATGATTTTGTTCTCCATGATCTTGATATTGACTTGTTTAGCTCTTACAGTGACCTTTCTGCCTTCCATAATTCTTCAAACTTAGCCAATGCTTACTTAAGCTTCTTTTTTGTTTTAATTGATTGCACAACCTCTTTACAAACCATATCATTGGCCTGTTTGTAAAAGTTCAATTTGTCTAGTTTTTCAAACTGGATAAAATCAACATGATACTCATCAGCTCTCCATTAACTAAGTCTAGTAGGATTTGGCACTGCGGGTTGCATCATAGACCATCATAAAGTATCTCTTTTGTGATCTTCCATATTTATCAGTATTTTTCCTGATGATCCAATCTGCTTTATGGTGTCATTCATGAACTTGGAATTCTACTCTGCGATATGTTTATACTTGGTCTTCAAGTTTGTTTTCACCTTTACCTAACTTGTTCCAGGTGACTAGTTATGTAATGTATGCAATATCCTGGTCTCATTAAACTGCACATAAGGGTAGTGTGGAAATTTGATTGGTGACCATTTCCCTCTGAAAGGAGATGATGGAATCAGATCAATGAGGTCACTGGGAAACTTAATCGTTGATTCCTCCTCTGTCAGGGCTTGCTTTGACTCCCCTACCTTTGTTTTAGGTCTCTTATCTTGATTACCGTGTTCTTGTTCATCTACTTCCATATATGTAGAAGTTTCATTTGCCCTCCTTTTTTTCCCTGATTGCATCTCTTTATCTCTTTCCTCTTGCATTCTTCTCTGAAATTCGGTGACTTCTTCCTAGGTTTCTAAATGGGAAATTTTCTGCCAATCTGGCCTTGATTCAGGTTCATAAGAAGAATTTTTATTTGCGATTCTCTACTTAGAAATAAACCCAGAAGGGTCATATGGGAAAGATTTTGTTTTCTATAAACTCAATTTAGTAGGAATCCTTCTAAGTACTCTTGGGCATTTAGACCTCTGAGTTGGAAAGGCCTTATTTCTTGTGGTAAAAGGAAATTCCTTAGATTCCCGATATTCCTGAAATGTATTTCATCTACTTTAAATATTTTGTTGGAGCCTAGGTCGTAGCTGCGGTAAAGCTGCGAATTTTGGGGAAAAGACACAAGTATGAAAGGAAAGTGCTAATTTTGGAACAAGCACTAAGTTTTGGGCAAGAAGGAGACGGTGCGCAGTACGGTGCCAGATGGACAAGCTCAGTAAAGATTATGGACCGGAAATTGCGGAGCTCGCGCGCACGTCATCGAAGAAAGAAGGTGGCTCAGCTACCATAATAAATAAGGCGATGGAGTAGAGGGCTCAGCTACCCTCATTTAAAAGCTAAGTACAGAAGTTATGGTTGCTCGGATTAAGGAGGAGCAACGGACCAGAGCACTGAAGGCGAAGGACGATCGCCCATACCCACAATCTGCGCCGGAATTCATGGAGCCTGCAGGAAGCGGCGACATGACTGCAAGCGGCACCTACAGTACACCTAGCCATGTGCGTGGTTAGGGTTTTTGGGAATCACTGTTGGGAAAGGCCCACAGTTTTGTAAAGGTGCGACCGCCATGGCCACCTATATATATGAACAATTGTAATGGATAAATGTTAGCTAGAGTGAGTTGGACGATAGATAGAGAGAAAGTTAGCAAGTAAGAGTTAGACACTCTTGAGGATAGATCATGTGTTGATTGTCCTTTGGTATGTTTCTACTGTGTGTAGAACTAGAGTAGAATCGGATAGCCGAGGAGCTAATCCCTGAGTTGCCAGACAGTCCGTGTGACGTCTGCGCCTTTGTAATCTCTATAGAGAAGAGACTAGTGAAGAGAAGGGCTCCCAGCTGTGTGCGTGGAGTTTCCTGTAAAGATCTAAGGCTGCAGCTGTGTGCGCAGCATATTGTATAACTCTATGGTTTTCTGGTTAATATAAACTCCCGTGGACGTGGTTTTCCTCGAGGACATGAGTTTCACATATATCTTCTTGTTATAATGTTTGCGTGAGTGATAACTATTTAGAGTTCATTATTTGTGTATGCAAGACTCCTGTATTATCTTTGAGACTGTTTGAGCGAGCTGGAAAGGTCCCTTGATAGCTATAAGTGTTAAGTACCGAAGAAGTAGTAACGCGCGGTCGCTGCTACGAGAGAAGACTGCGTTACTGCGCTGGATGTGAAGGGCGAGGAAGTATTTAGCGCGTCGACGCAAGGGATAGTTACCTTCTGCGTTAGAGAGGAGAAACTGCGCAGTAGGCCTGCCAAGGAAGGAATCCGTGCAGCTGCGCCGAGCGGCCTGCGGGAAAGTCCGACCGCCGATATCTGAGGAACTATTCAAGGAAGAGCAATCTCCGCGTCACCCAGGTTAAGGAAACCTGATTCCTTAACCCCCCATAGCCACTTCGGGTGAGACCTCGAGCTGCTGCGCAGCTCGTTGCCGAGAGGGCCAGTGCGCCAAGGGGTTTTGTTGCTGCGCTTCATTAAAACCCGGGTCTGCCCAGTAAAGCAGCCAACAAATGGTTCCGTTGCCGCGTGAGCGAGACTTCTTATTTCAGTGATGTGCGAGATTGACGCGCAACCTAGAGAAAGGAAGGAGCCAACAAATGGTTCCGTTGCCTTGTGACTTCTTACTGTGAGTTGTTATTTCGGCGACGTGTGAGATACCGTTGGAGCCAACAAATGGTTCTGTTGCCTAGTGACCTTGTTACTGTGAGACTTGTTATTTAGCCGACGCGCGAGATCAAGGAGACAAATGGTTCCGTTGCTTTGAACCCTGTTGTTGAGCCAACAAATGATTCCGTTGTCTTGCGACTTGCTGTTGTGAGACTTATTATTTCCAAGACATCTGAGATTGTTGCTGAAGCCAGCAAAAGGTTCTGTTACACTGAGACTTGCTCAGTTGACAAATGTGTTACTGGAATCCTACAGCTAAAGAA
This sequence comes from Larix kaempferi, assembly GCA_027924585.1. Taxonomy (NCBI): domain Eukaryota; kingdom Viridiplantae; phylum Streptophyta; class Pinopsida; order Pinales; family Pinaceae; genus Larix; species Larix kaempferi. Next base: position 508,463 of record BSBM01001812.1, read on the forward strand.
ATTGGAGACTGGTTTGATTTAAAGGCTAAAGAGTTCGCTGAACAAGAAAATAGAAGTTCTACGCTCCAAACAGAAGACTGGTTACAGAAGTATATTTACACTGACCTTCACGAAATTTTCTTTGTTACCTTTGCACTGGAGTTACACGCTTGGATAGCCAAGTTAGCAGATTCTAGACCTACTGTGCATATTGATCGACCCGTCGCTTGGACGCCTGAGCTAGTCAGTATTGTGAAGCGGATAGACAATCCTGTGTCCCGCGCAGTAGACTTTTGGTTGAATAGTCTATTGAAAGGTTTCATCACCGAGTTTGCAGTAGATACAAGAAAGAGTTTCAGTGAAGCTGAGAGGAATTTCTTCCAAGTACACAGAGGTAAGTTCTTAAATTCTTTGAACTTATGGATTAAAATGCTTCTGTATGAAAAAGGAAAGCTATGTATTACTTCTGATGAATAGCATAGACAAGTAATGTCCGTAGATTCTGATAGCGATCCTGAACTTATTGGTTGCACTCGTAGTGGAAAACGGTATAAAGTAGGCCTTGACCAACATTCTTCTGAGTCTAGCCCAGACAATAGTCAAGTCCCTGGACCAAGCCATATAGAAATACAAGAGAGTGCTCATATCCCTTATTACCCTTTTACACCGCAAAAGCCAGACAAAGCCCAGTATAACCCCGCAGTAACACCTTCTAGTAGCCCACACGGTACTTCCAGTACCTCTGTACCACCTTTATTTAACCAGCCCAGAAGCACTGCTACAGCAGCCTCACCTCAACCTAACACAAGAAGGATGGGTGATGACATGAAGCTACCAACTTTTAGAGGAACAGGGATAGAAGACCCTGAGCAGCACTGGTTCTTATGTGAAGCTATTTGGACAATTAAGCAAATTAATGATGATGCTGTTAAACTGGTTCAGTTAGCAACCACACTAAGAGAAAGAGCCTTGACTTGGTTCATGAAATACTCAGCAGCACAGAATAGAATGCTTGCTGAGGTAAGAAATGCTATGATTAGAGAATTTAAGAAACCTAAATCAGAATCACAGTGTATAACAGAGCTCAAAGACATCAAACAGTTACCTACAGAATCAGTATGGGACTTTGACCAGAAGTTAAAAGCCTTGATAGATCAAGTAAGCTTCAAGTTTGCACCACAGCAGCATAAAGAATGGTTCATTGCTGCGCTGCTTCCACACATTAGACTTCCTCTTATGCAACAGAATCTCAATACTCAGGAACAAGCTTTAGAGATGGCTATGAAACTAGAAGCTTCGCCTATTGCGGGAACAAGCAACGATGTTGCGCATTTACAGAACCAATTAGCAAACTTAACCTTGCAAGTGCATGATATTAAGAAAGGCAAGGAGATTAAGGAAGAAATTTGGTGTACAAAATGTAAAGTCCAAGGTCATTCAAAGGACCATTGTCCCATTTTTATAGACTATATTGCAACTGGAGCACCTAACCCTTTACCACAGGCACAAGGGCCTTGGTGTGAAATCTGTAGAACTAGAGGTCATAGACCACAAGAATGCCACTTACTTCAGAAATATGTACAAACTCCAAAGAATCTATATTGTAATTTCTGTAAATCAGTAGGTCATGATGAGAACAATTGTAGAGCATATGATCTTATGATAGAAAGGAAGCATGATGTTTATAGGGTACAAGCAGAGACACCAGGACCCACAGCAGGTCCACCTTATGACCAAACTCGGGACGCCCGAGCAGGAAATTACAGGGGACGCGGACGCACAACAAATTTTGGTCGTGGAAGAGGACAGATCACTTGTTATAATTGCGGAACACAAGGTCATTTTGCCAGGGATTGCCAAAATCCTACAACCCTCTGCAGGTATTGTAAATCTTCTGACCATATCATTGAAGAATGCCCTCAGTTACAGGCTAAGATGCAACCAAAGACCCCACAGGTCAATCAAAATATTCAGTTGATTGCAGCAGAAAAAAGAGAACCAGACCCTACAGTTAATATAGTGACACGCAGTGGAGCAACCACTGGTGCGCAAGAGATGGGAACGGGAAAGCAAGCGACGCAATGGGTGCGCCGCGCTAATATTAAACCAGCCCCACTTAACCTGCAGAAGCAAAAAGAAGCATTCAAACAAGCTCAAGAGTATTTCTCAGATCCGAGAACTTCAAGTTCTGCCGCAATTCCGCAGAACAATAGTAGATCGCAAGTGCTAAGACAAGACAACCTGGTACAAGAACAGGCCACTACAGCTGGAAGGCCTGACGACGAGCATGCACTAGGCAGTGTTCATGCGTTCCTGCGACAATGTTTAAAATTGTTGCGCAATGAAAAGGCAACTCTAGAACTCCAACACCTGTTGGATCAGTGCCAACAGTCTGCTTCGATGAACACACCGCAGTGTGCTGTTCACCAGATTAGGAGTCACATTAGAACTGGAAAAGAGATGAGGCTTACAGCGCAGATTGGAGCATTTGAAATGGATGAAGTCATGTTAGATTTGGGCTCCGAAGCCAATGTTCTCACTATGCAGACATGGGAACAGATGGGAAGCCCTCAGCTTACGAGATCCCCTATCCAGCTAAGACTCGCAAATCAGCAACGAGTCTCTCCATTGGGCAGATTACCCAATGTACCTATTGATATTGAAGGAGTTAGAAGCTCTGCAATTTGAAGTAATCAAAATCATGGACGATAGTAGACCATACCCAGCACTTTTAGGAATAGACTGGGCATTTGACAATTTGGCTGTCATTAATTTGAAGAAAAGACAGATGACCTTTGAGGATGACCAGATTAGGGTCATCGCACCACTTGATCCTATTCAAGGACCAAGGTATATAGAACCCATTCGCGCAGAAGAGGAAGCGCGCCACATGGAAAGTTTGTACCAAATGACCACTAACCACAGTGACTATGTCAACCCCACAGCAGATGGCCATCTCAGCTGGCGATGCGATAGCTCGTGCACATCAGACTCAGATACAGGATTGGAAAACTGGCAGAATCGTTTACATGAGGTTTCTGCAAGACGTTGCGCAATGATGACTAAATCCATTCGATGGATTGGCACAGAATTAACTAACACTCCAATTTTTGATGGTTTAACCAAAGTAACTAAATTCATACAGGATTATGAACAAAAGCTTCCAGAACCGCAGCGCATACAGGCACTAGATATAGCATTGCGCGCTACACCCGCAAGATGGTGGGCTGCGCATAAGGAGAATATTCACACATGGCAAGACTGTCGCAGATTGATACTGCGCAGATTCCAGGACACTACAGCAGAAGTGTCGCGCAAATATGAGGGACAGAGTGACCCCAGGTCACACATTGAAGCATGCATTCAGCAATGGTCAGATATTCCGCCAGATGAATGGGTTCACCTATTCATCCACACATTGGATACAGTTCCAAGGAACTGGTATACTGAAACAGAATTGCGGAAAGGCACTTTCACGTGGCCTCTTATGATAGAAAGTTTCCAACTTACCTTCAGCTTTGAATCAGAGCATCCAAGTATTGATCAGGCTCTGAAGTGTATTAAAAAGAAGATATTTGAAGAATGCCCGTTATCAGAATATTCCCAACCAGATTGGGCTGTCCAGATAGAACATGCCCTGGAATGCTATAACTTCACCGCTGAAGAGGAGGAGGACGATCCTCGCAACATCAACATCCCAGAATCAGAAGGGACGCGCAATATTAAAGGTCCTGAGCTTGACATCCCTGCCATCACAGAACACATCAAGCTCAAGAAGATTAACATTGGTACAGAAGCTGAACCAAAGTTTGCTTCTATAGGAGATTATTGGGATGATGAAACTGTTGGACATGTTTCAGAATTATTACGTGACTACCAGGATATCTTTCCCACCAAGTTCACAGAAATGAAAGGCATCCTAGGAGACTTAGGAGTGATGCGCATACCTCTGAAAGCAGACGCCAAGCCAGTAAAGCAGCGCCCATACAGGTTGAACCCGCGTTATAAAGAAAAAGTCAAAGAAGAAATTGACAAGATGCTCGCAGCAGGTATTATTGAGCCAGTAGAGGAAAGCGATTGGATTAGTCCTATGGTGGTCCAAGAAAAGAAAACGAAAGGTGAAATAAGAATCTGTGTCGACTTGCGCAAACTCAATGATGCATCAGCGCACGATCCATTTCCCACTCCTTTCACAGATGAAGTACTTGATAATGTTGGAGGACAAGAGGCTTACTCCTTCACTGATGGTTTCTCGGGATATCATCAGATCAGAATCCATCCGGACGACCACCACAAGACTACTTTTGCAACTGAATGGGGCTCATTCCAGTATACGGTAATGCCCTTTGGTCTTAAAAACGCACCTGCTATCTTCTCTAGAGTTGTTGTTGCTGTTTTCAAAGAATTCATTCACAAGTTTCTAGAAGTCTATTTTGATGACTGGACTGTATTTGGCCTATTAAAGAACCATATTGCAAATCTGCGCATGATGTTAGAAAAATGTAGACAGCATCAGATTTCCCTTAACTTGAAAAAATGTATATTCTGTGCGCCCTTTGGTATTTTGTTGGGACATATTGTATGCAGACAAGGACTCCTGATGGATCCTGCGAAGGTTGCCATCATTGCTAATTTACTTGCGCCCAACTCAGTTAAACAATTGCGCACTACATTGGGACATACAGGTTACTACAGAAAATTCATCAAGGGTTATGCAAAGATCACAGCACCTATGGAGAGATTGCTGAAAAAGGATTCGAAGTTCCAATGGACAGAGGAATGCCAACGAAGCTTGGACACACTTAAAGAAAAGATGATCACAGCGCCTATTCTAGTTTTCCCGGACTGGAGAAAACCTTTTCATGTTCATGTTGATGCTTCTTCTATAGCATTGGGGGTTGTGCTTACACAGTCTGGAGAAGGAAGTATTGACCACCCGATTGCTTACTCCAGCAGAAAGCTATCTACAGCTGAGAAGAACTACACCACTACAGAAAGGGAAGGATTAGCTATGGTGTATGCCCTACAAAAATTCAGACACTACCTGTTAGGAGCTCACTTTAAAATGTATACTGACCATTCTGCTCTGAAATATTTGGTCAATAAACCAGTGTTAGGAGGAAGAATTTGCAGATGGCTACTGCTCTTTCAAGAGTATGATTTCGAGGTTATTGTAAAGCCAGGCAGATTGAATGCAGGGCCTGACCATCTATCCAGGATAGAGTCAGGAGAGGAACCTACGAGTCTGGAGGACAATCTGCCTGACGCACAGTTGTTTTCTATTCAAGCAGCAGACGAATATTATTCTGATATTCTTGAGTTTCTCACTACCGGGCAAGCACCGGCTGAGCTTACAATCCAGCAGAAAAAGCAACTTGGTGTTAGAGCCGCAGACTTCACTGTGATAGCAGGCCAGCTGTATAAGTTAGGCCCTGACGAAGTTTTGCGCAGATGTATTTTACCACATGAAAAGAACTCTATCATCGCAGAAGCGCATTCAGGTACCGCAGGAGGCCATTTCGCAGGAAAGCCGACTGCGCAAAAGATATTAGCCGCAGGACTGTGGTGGCCGACATTGCACAAGGATACTAAGGAATTCTGTAAATGTTGCGATGTGTGCCAGCGCACAGGAAAACCCTCAAGGAGAGATGAAATGCCGCTAAGACCCCAGATCACACTGCGCGCTTTTGATAAATGGGCCATTGACTTTGTAGGACCTATTAACCCACCAGGAAAAAGAACTGGCGCAAGATACATCATTACAGCTACTGAATACCTCACCAGATGGGCTGAGGCGAAGCCAGTTAAGAACTGCGACGCTGCTACGGCCGTACAGTTCATTTTCGAGAATATTATCACTAGATTTGGATGTCCAGTGATTCTCATGAGCGATCAGGGTACACATTTCCTCAATGAGACTATAGAGGCCCTTACTGAAGAATTTCAAATTAATCACCATAAGAGTACACCCTACCATCCTCAAGCTAATGGTACGGTGGAAGCATTCAATAAAATTCTTGAGAATGCCCTGACGAAGATCTGTAATCAACAAAGAGATGATTGGGACCTTAGAGTCACAGCTGTATTATGGGCTTACAGAACCACTTGCAAGAAACTAACAGGTCACACACCTTTCAGCTTGGTGTATGGACAAGAAGCAGTTATGCCCATGGAATACATTATTCCTAGTCTTAGAATAGCGCAAATTACAGAAATGGCAGATCCTGATACTATGAATGAAAGACTTTCGCAACTGCTTGCCTTAGAAGAAGACAGACTCTTAGCCGGATTCCATCAACAGGTACAGAAGGCAAGACAGAAAGCTTGGCATGACAGGCATATTAAGAAAAAAGTCTTTCAGGAACGAGACTTGGTACTCCTCTATGACAGTAAATTTACCAAGTTCCCAGGCAAGTTTCGTGTACACTGGTTAGGCCCTTTTCAGGTGATAAAAATAACAGACGGAGGCGCAGTTCAGCTTGCAAAGCTGGATGGAGAATTACTACCTACAATGATCAACGGGAGTCGGCTCAAGCTTTATCGCGACGGCCACTCCGCTCTGTCGACCTAATATTTTGCTGAAAGAGATGCAGATGCCCAGTGTAGTTGAAAGAGGCACCGCATTCAGTCTACACGGAAGTTGTGAGACACCCAGTCTCCGGCTTCCTGCGCAGTTCCTAGAAACATCCGCGCATGTCTAAAGTTTGGGTGGAGCGAACATAGTTGCGCTCTTGTGAAGCTTCTCCCCGGACCGTTGAACTATCGCTCTTGCGGAGTTCCCTTTGATAATTTGCCGCTTGAAAAAGTTTTGTTGTGGACCCCTAAAGGCACAGTTTCCTAAGTTGAAATGACCCGCCGAAAATTTGAATTACAGCAGTTATGTAGCCGCGTCTGAATAAATGAAGGATCAGTCCGCTATTTAAGTCTATCCGTTCTGACGGATTCGGCTTAATCTCCGAAAGATTTGCATTTAACTCTGGCGCCGAAAGCATTAGCTTCTCCCGGAAGGCTGTCAGAACACGTCAATCACACTAAATGCACCGCTACGGCAAGGAGGATAGCGTGTTGTCAACTCATATATAGCCGCCTATAGCTACGTTACCCCACTTGGTTGCATTTACTCACCTCTGGCTATAAATACCTCACACTTCTATAATTTTTGGGTTACTTTCCTCGAGTTGCTATCTTGTTTATGAATCCAAGTTATTGTTTTCAGAGCCGAGTTGTGCAAAGTATTTTCCCTTGTTTTCAGCGTCCATATCCTACGAAGGTCCGCCATTTGCTGTCCAAAGTTTTTGTTCCCTACATAGATTCACGACGGAGAACCTGTCAACTGAAGAAGTTGTTCGTCAATTCCTGCGCCGAGGATTAGATTTCGGCATGACTACTCCAGTCACAGCTTCGACTTATGTACATCCTGGTTATCAGGATCCCAGACAATCTCCAGCTACAAGAGCGTCGCCATCACAGCCAGAAGAACCTGTTCCAGAGCCGTTGGTGACCATGGCAAACTATATTCCGCCGCGTCCAGATGATGCGCCAGAAGTACAGATCCCGAAGAATGCAAAGTATCCTATTCCGCTACCGCCACTACCGGCTAGTGTGCGGGTAGAAGGGCAACTGTTGGGAAACATTCCACTGGTCAAGTTCTCTGACTTCAACCTCGGAGACTATAAGACATACCCTCAGTTCCAGCCAGACCGATATCTGGATATAGTGCATAATCCCACCAGGAAGGTTGACGAGTTCATCCCGAAGGGATTTGCAGCAAATCTTGAGCGCCCTGGACTCTTGAATTTGTTGAAGCTACCGCACTTTGGGCGTAGCAATGAAGCGAACGCAATCGTTAAAACACTGCTATCATGCGTTCATGGAGGTTACCTTTGGCTCGGGAGGCCAATTGATCTAAATGTTGATTTAATTCACCGCATTACTGGTCTATCTAAGGCTGGTAAGGATCCCAATATTCATCTTGCGGGAAAGGACAAGGACAGAAAATTGACTGCACAGGTGGTGCAGAAGTACAACTTAACAAGAGGAGGTCGGGCTTATGACCTCACTGCAGTAGAAGATGAGGCACTCCGATTTACAGGAAGTCTGCTTGCAGGCAGACTTCTCACAAAGTGCCGACCGAAGGAAGTTACTGGAGCTGTCGTGGAGCTCGCCATCGCAGCTGCGGAGGGAGAGCAGTACAACTGGTCTCTCTTTCTGCTGAATTCTTTTTTGGCTGATTGCCTGAATGTGCAGGACAATGCAGCCCAATCATTCCATTTTTCATGGCTTCTAATTTTATGCGCTCTCGTTGGGTGGAAGGAGCCCCCGAATACTCAGTTCCTTCCGCGCCGCGCAGGAGAGGTTGCCGGCATGCGCTACATCAACCTCTGGGATTCCCCTAATCCCGCGAAGCGCAAGATGAATCGCGCTGTCTTTTGTGAGTACTACTATCTCCTCCGAGATACTATTCAAGAAATGCCAAGGCTGAGCAAGGAGACAGCCACATTATATGACGGGAAGTTGGCTTTTACAGCCGACTTACATCAACTTTACCTCCGCCCTTGCGGCATTTCAGATGAATGGGTGCTAGGCCTTTACAGAATGACCACCGAGGATGTTGAAGAAACCATCAAGTCTTGGTCGGATGAGTGGAGGGAGGCCGCAGATCTCGCATCCGCGCTGCCAACCGCCGCTACGAAAGAGAAGGATAAGGGCAAGGAAGCCCGTCAGCAGAGAAGTGACGAAGGATCCACAGAACCAGCCACCAAGAAGCAAAAAGTGTCGCATCCCGCTGAGGCTATTCCCTCGGGGATCGACCAGTACATACATGAGCAATTTCGCGAGCTGCGCAATGCGCACGCTCACATCAGAAGTGCTCTAGACCTACAGTTCGTGGAAATAAAAGGTCTCGCAGGAAGAGTTGCGCAGACCCATGCGCCAGCATCTACTTCGCAGGCGCCACAAGAAATTCCAAGTGCCGAGCGAGTTGAAGAACTCATTGAAAGGCATACTGTCGTGCATATTCCGCCTACCAGCATGACACTTCCAGATCCGCTAGCTGCACTACAGGTAAGCGCCGTTGGGCCCGTTGAAATTAATTTGTCTCTAATTCCTATAGAGACTCTACAGCTAGTACATGAGAAAGTTTCTCTTGAGTTGAGAGCTAGAGAGCTCTCTACATTCCAGGAAAATCAAAGACTGCAATCGCAGGAGTTAGAGTTGAAGGCAATCCATCAGAATACCTCTGAGAAGCTTGCACTTTATGAGGCGCAAGACATCGGTATCAGAAACGCAGTGGATGAGATTGCCCAGTTATTGCCGACTTGCGAGATTCAACCAGACCTCCCTCTGGTTGCAAAAGTTCAAATTATTGGCGAAAGGGCGAAAACCCTGGAGCAAGAAATAGTTGCTATGGCAGAAGGCCATAGAACCCAGATCGTTGAGCTAGAAGCTCACGTTGCTGCGCATCTTACGGATGATGCGCAGGTACAATTTGAAGCACTGAGCAGAGCTTCCACACAGATGAAAGATCGAGTACAGGAAGCCAAGAACCTGATGAACCAGGCTATGGAAGCTTGGACAGAGCTTGTGAACCTCCCTTTTAAAGTGGGACTGTCAGAACAGGTGCAAGCTGTAGAACAATCTCTCACTGTTCTCAATGAAGAAGCTAAGGCCCTAACAGGCTTACCAAAAATGAAGAAAATGGGTGAAGTGCGCAAAATGCAGCAGCAATTGCACAAGCTCAGAACTGAAGATGAGAAGCTCACCAACAGCATTCAGCCATTCATGGATGAGTATGCTGAAATCGTTGCCCAGGTTGAGACAAAAATTAAAGAGATTGCTGAGTCTCAGGAGATCATTGATACCCTCACTAAAGACGAAGCGACCGCAGAAACGGTGCAAACAGCTGATGAGTGTATTGAGGAATTGGACTCCGCTATTGCGAAGTGGCAGAAAACATTCGCGGAGATTCAAGCAAAAGCAGATGCGCAAATCAAACGACCACGCGCTAGTGCGAGTGGATCGAGGGCGAGCCACAAGTGAGTGTTAGGGGCCTGTTGGAGCATAGGTCGTAGCTGCGGTAAAGCTGTGAATTTTGGGGAAAAGACACAAGTATGAAAGGAAAGTGCTAATTTTGGAACAAGCACTAAGTTTTGGGCAAGAAGGAGATGGTGCGCAGTACGGTGCCAGATGGACAAGCTCAGTAAAGATTATGGACCGGAAATTGCGGAGCTCGCGCGCACGTCATCGAAGAAAGAAGGTGGCTCAGCTACCATAATAAATAAGGCGATGGAGTAGAGGGCTCAACTACCCTCATTTAAAAGCTAAGTACAGAAGTTATGGTTGCTCGGATTAAGGAGGAGCAACGGACCAGAGCACTGAAGGCGAAGGACGATCGCCCATACCCACAATCTGCGCCGGAATTCATGGAGCCTGCAGGAAGCGGCGACATGACTGCAAGCGGCGCCTACAGTACACCTAGCCATGTGCGTGGTTAGGGTTTTTGGGAATCACTGTTGGGAAAGGCCCACAGTTTTGTAAAGGTGCGACCGCCATGGCCACCTATATATATGAACAATTGTAATGGATAAATGTTAGCTAGAGTGAGTTGGACGATGGATAGAGAGAAAGTTAGCAAGTAAGAGTTAGACACTCTTGAGGATAGATCATGTGTTGATTGTCCTTTGGTATGTTTCTACTGTGTGTAGAACTAGAGTCGAATCGGATAGCCGAGGAGCTAATCCCTGAGTTGCCAGACAGTCCGTGTGACGTCTGCGCCTTTGTAATCTCTATAGAGAAGAGACTAGTGAAGAGAAGGGCTCCCAGCTGTGTGCGTGGAGTTTCCTGTAAAGATCTAAGGCTGCAGCTGTGTGCGCAGCATATTGTATAACTCTATGGTTTTCTGGTTAATATAAACTCCTGTGGACGTGGTTTTCCTCAAGGACATGAGTTTCACATATATCTTCTTGTTATAATGTTTGCGTGAGTGATAACTATTTAGAGTTCATTATTTGTGTATGCAAGACTCCTGTATTATCTTTGAGACTGTTTGAGCGAGCTGGAAAGGCCCCTTGATAGCTATAAGTGTTAAGTACCGAAGAAGTAGTAACGCGCGGTCGCTGCTGCGAGAGAAGACTGCGTTACTGCGCTGGATGTGAAGGGAGAGGAAGTATTTAGCGCGTCGACGCAAGGGATAGTTACCTTCTGCGTTAGAGAGGAGAAACTGCGCAGTAGGCCTGCCAAGGAAGGAATCCGCGCAGCTGCGCCGAGCGGCCTGCGGGAAAGTCCGACCGCCGATATCTGAGGAACTATTCAAGGAAGAGCAATCTCCGCGTCACCCAGGTTAAGGAAACCTGATTCCTTAACCCCCCATAGCCACTTCGGGTGAGACCTCGAGCTGCTGCGCAGCTCGTTGCCGAGAGGGCCAGTGCGCCAAGGGGTTTTGTTGCTGCGCTTCATTAAAACCCGGGTCTGCCCAGTAAAGCAGCCAACATATTTCACTTGCATACTCCATAGAAAATACTCATGGGGTCAATAATGTTGATAGTTTATAAGGCCCTTCCTCAAATCCATATACTCTTACCACCATATATTATTCAAACATAAACCAATCCCTTTCCATGGTGTCCAGAGTGAATTGGATCCACTTCTGGTTTTCTAGAAACATCCTTGGTGGTATCAAGTCATGAATCAGGGTGTATACAATCTTCATCACTTTGGGGTGAAAACATGAAGTTGGGAAACAATTTTGGCTTGTTTTTTACAAACAAAACTGCTAAATTTTATGTTTTTCAACTGCGTCCTCTTCAAACCCATATCTACCTTAGGAATTTCAACTTGAAGTAAACACAAAGATTTTATAGAATTGAATTAGCTTTCTACTTGTATTTTTTTAAAAAATTTTATGGACATATCGTGGGACAAATTTGTTGGAAACCAACGGCATATACTTGAAAATTTTCGTTATTGATAATGATTGACCTTTGTTGATGTCAATGTTTTGATAGATGGTTATTCATTTTAGGGGAAAAAATTGTAGGCCCATAATCTACACACACTACACTTGTGCATGGACTATATTTTGAGTTTTTTAAGACTTGGGAATGATTTTGTATTTTTTATGGAAACAACATATGTTCAGAAAATGGTGCATTATCGACACATGTTTTTGTCTTCGCATTTTATTTCAAATGTAACTCTTATTGGAAAAACTAAAAGTACCCTTTTGAAGAGGACCAGCCAATTATGATCTCTATAAAATTTCAAATTTTTTGGTGTTTTCTTTGTTATGATATTGACTTTTCATTTCGGGTGATTTTCAGAGTAATAAAATTCTTAAGGGATAAGGTTTAGAAAAAAATTATTAATAAATAGAAATTCAAATCGAAATGAAACAATTTTTATATCATTAGAAACTAGCTTCAGAGATGAATCCATTACTACCAAGTCTGACAAGTAATACTTAAAATTTGCAGGGGTTTGGGCTTGCTGAAGTTGCAGGTTCCTGAAAGATGCCAGATATTTTCGTAGGTTTTGTTGACCATAAACTCTTGGCCGAAAAATACCTTCCAAACCCTCGGCCGAGATTTTAGTTCAAACTCTCGTCCGAGAGGTTTTTGAAAATACAGCGTGGTGATTCGTTCAAACTCTCGGCCTAGAGTTTTTTTAAACTCTCGGCCTAGAGTTTGAACTCTCAAAACTCTCGACCTAGAGTTTTTTAAACTCTCGGCCGAGAGTTTGAGGTTGTCTTTTTTTCCCCTTGTTGGAAAATTCTAAATAGTTGGAGTTACTAGATGTCCTCAAGAACATATCATTCCATTTGAATATTGGAATTGGGTTTCCATCCTCAGATCATGCATCTTTATATTCAAACCTTTGAAGTGCTTGAAATTTTGATACATAAATAGATAGAAAATATGTGAAGGATATCTAAAAATTCCAATTGCTAGGAACTCATCTAGTTTTTCATGTATATTTTGGATTATGAAGCAGCAGACACTGAACCTAGGGAAGGAATTTTTCGACATGGGAGTCAGACTTAGTAGAAAACCTAGAATCACTTCATCAACTTTCTTATCATTAGCATACCCTAGAGTTGTGCAAATCAAGCTTAAGGCCTTCCTTGATGTTTCAGAACTACACTACAATCTCATATGGAGGACGAGTTGGAGGGAGTGCAATTCCCTCTTCTAAGTGTTGTAGCATAAAGTGATTCATATATGAAGGCTGCAAGTTTTGGTAGGATGATGCAAGTGTTTTTCATTTATTTCTTGCATGGACAGAAACTTTGGTATACACAACATCTTTTGGAGGTTCAGGGAATTTATGTTGCAAAGGTTTTCAAACAAGTTTGATGATAGAATGGACCTTTGACTTGAGTAATAGTGTAATGCACACCAACTTATGCACTCTAGGAAGTATACTAACTGGGGGAAAAATCCTTAGGATAGGGTGGAATCCCATAGGTGAAAGGGATCTTGGTCTGCAATGGCTAGTGAACAAGATTCAAGAAGAATTTCACTTAGGTCTAAAGCTAGTTACTAGGGTCTCAAAAACATCATCATGTTTATCGTATATGTGTTCATCTCCAGTAAATAAAGGAACATTGAATTTGGATTTAGCTTTTGGGGCCATCTCTGCGGTTAGGGCACAATGAAAAAATTTGTTTGGGCTAGTAGGGATTCTCTGAGAAAATTATGGCCAATTACTGATTAATTGACTCCTAAATCTGATAATAGTTCAAAAGGTTGAAAACTTATAAGTACCCAGGAAAATGGTTGGCGGAGCTTGTTTGGTTGTCGATGCTCACTAGATATCTCTGTTAGATGGTGACTGCAACTTTCTTTAGGACCAGCTGATGAATTAACAGTTTGTAATTTTTTTCCCTTTTAATAAATTTGAAAATTAAAAAGGAGATAATCAAATGGTTCTTAATAATTGATCTGGCTCTTATTCGAGTGGCATTAAATGTTACTTGGGACCCAAATTTCAAAGTACACAAGGAATATGATGATGTAGATTCCACAAGGAAAATGTACTTTATCTATCTCGACTTTATTGATCAGTGGTTTTGACGAAAACCGGAGTGGTTTATTTTAGAGGTAACTCCCTGAGGCTTGGTAGTTTTGCTAAAGGTGTCTTGCGAGGATTTATCAATAAAGATGCTTCATGTGTTTGGTGGTGTTGGCATAACTCCTCCATAAGACAAATTATCTCCTTTGCTTCTGATCAGCGCACTTTGGATGTGAGCCATATATTTAATGATCACCTTTTTTATTTGCTCATTCACTTTGACTATCACCAGAGCATTTCCCTAGCGCGATATCATTCTTGACCGCTGATATTTTTAGTGATCAATGGTTTTCCGTTGCTTCCCTTTAATACCAAGTTTCTAAACCTTGGTTCTATTGATTTCTCTTGTTATGAATATCTGACTAAAAAATCTCTTACTTTTATCCCTTCGTTGCTACATGTGCCTCTTGACCCTATGTTCCGCGCTTTCTAGACATTGTGAATCTTATTCTTTTTTCAAAATTTATATGTACTAATAGGATCATTGAAAGAGAACCATGCACAACAGACACGATGTTTTACCCTAGGAAACTCAAACTCGAGAGAAAACCCAACAACCTTTCTTAAGAAGAATATTTCAAATAATAAGAGTACAACAATAACAATTGGAGAACCCTTGTTCACGAGGGTTTAATAGTCAGGAGGTACAAACCCTAATTGTAGTGCATCATAGAATAGTCACAAATATTTTGTGATTCTTCAAGAGAGGATGGTGAACCCAAGGAAAAGAGATAAGATTGTTCAAATGTGCTTCCTTGATATCTTCACATGCCCAAACTAGATGTGCGCACTTTTTTAGCAAAGAGAAGTTGGACAAATTGGATGATTAAATGAGGAGATGGAGTGCTTTATTTATACACATCAAAACACCGAGAATTGTATATTTCACAAGGGGATGAAATCCTCTAATAAAATAAACAACTCAAACACTCTAATAATGAATAGATCACTCCATTATAGGAGCAGGAAATGGGAGAGCACCCTTGGGGTCCATATCCACACCATATTATTGGGAGAAGCACTACCACTAACTAGGCATTGCACCTCTAGAATGTGACTGTATCATTCATTACTGGCCAAATATGCATGGTCTCACTAACCAAATAAACATGCCTATCTGCGAGTGAATGTCAGTTCTTGATTGTACACCTGGAGAAACATCAACAATCATATGGTTTCATTTGATCACCTTTAACTAATATCCAAAGATTCTTACTCCTAAAAACATCAATCATATTTCTCTATTGAGTGATATAGTTAGATGATCCAATTAATTCAAGAATAGAAAGCACTTTTGAAGTCATATTGTGACAAAAGAATGAAACCCTAAATGCAAACAAAAAATGATTTTTCCTAAAAAAAAATAAAGATTATTAAAAAATATAAATTTATCATTGATATCAAATCTTATAAGGAATAAAATAATGGATCTATGAATCCATAGCAGAAACAAAGATCAGAAAATAAAAAACCGTGAATGTTTTTCCAAAATAGACGCAACGCACTTTCTATACAGAAGAGCCAGGAGTGGTTCGTGCTTTTGTGGAAGGAAGGGCATAAATTCGCACTTATGTAGAACAAAAGGTATGTTCCTTCCACAAACTACCTGAAACGTATCAAAAACTCAGAAAATGGTGAACAAGTTATCGTCCCGTATGGAAACTTGCAACAAAACAAAACCAGAGCTGAAAAAAAACTAGATCTATTACAAAAAAAAATTCACCAATGGAAAGTTAGTATACAATCAATTATAACCTAAATCTACAAAAAAAATCAAGAGAAACCCAGAAAAACAATTCTCAAACTTGTAGAAAAAAATATATATCTAAAAAATAACCACAAGGATTTGATAGATCAGTTTGTTACAAATCCAGAAAACTAAAAGACCACAAGAAAAACTATGCAACACGCGACATTGAATTGGAAACAATAATATGTGTCTTAAAGATGTGGAAAAGCTACCTGATAGGCTAAAGTTACTATTGATGTTTGATAATATCAACCTAAAGTATTTATTTGACCAACTAAGCATGAAAACAAGACAAGCTATATGGTGATCTTTCCTTAGCAAATATGATTTGGAAATAAAACACATCATAGGAAAGGAGAACAAGATAGTAGACACACTCAATAGAAAATTTTACATGATATATTCTGCATCAATCAACAGTTGTGAATTGGATTTAAAAATTAGAATTCAATCTACACTCACTACTGATAAAATTTATGGTCAAGCAGAAAAATGAGGTAGAAAAGATAAAAATACACTTTAGCCTTAGCAAAGAAGGATTATTACTATTTAAAAACAAGTTGTAGATCCCAAATTCAGTAGGATTAAAACTTATAATTATGGATGAGTACCCTAATATACCTTATTTAAGTCAGGTTACCAGAAAATATTAACATTATTAAAGGAGTATTATTAGCCAAACATGAAGTATTAAACAACATAATATTTAACTGAGTGTTTGGAATATGAATAGGTTAAATCATAACACCAACACCCAACATATTTGCTACACCCTTTACCCATTCTATAATGGAACTAGGAAGTAATCTTAATGGATTTTATCATCGAGTTATCTAAATCAAAGAGACATCAGGATGCAATAATTCTTGTGGTTGACAAGTTGAGAAAGGAATCACATTGTATTCCTATTAAGTCTACTTTTTAAATACATACAAGAGAAATTTTCAGACTAAATGACATTCCAAAAACTATAATTTCTTACAGGGATGCAAAGTTTACTATAAATTTTTGGAAGGAATGTTTGAAGGTTTATATCTGCAACTCATTTTTAGCACTGCTTATCAACCTTAGATATGTGGACATACATAAAATACCAATCATATATTATAATACATGCTTCACATCTATGTCATGTATAGACCCACTAAATGGGAGGACTATCTCCACTTAGTGGAGTTTTCTTACAATAATGGTTATCAATCGTCATCACAAATGAGTCCCTTTTAAGCACTTTACAATAGGAAATGTACCACCCCAGTAACCTTGGAAATCCCAATGGATAGGATGATTTTAGGGGAATACATGCTTAAAGAGATGGAACATGTAGTGGAGGATGTGAAGTAGAACTTGAAGACAACTCAAAACAGACAAAACCGTTATGCAAATCAGAATCGTACTCACAAATATTTCAATGTGAGAGACAATGTATACTTAAAAGTAAAACCCAGGAAGAGTTCCTTAAAGTTTTTGAACTACTCCAAACTAGCATCGAAGTTTTGTGGGCTATTTCAAGTGCTAGATAGGATTGGACTAGTGGCATACCAACTTGCACTACCACCCAACGTAAAAGTTCATAATGTTTTTCATGTATCTTTATTAAAAAGGTATGCTCATTATTTTTATTATGTTATTAATTGGAGTGTGATACAGGTGGAATTAGAAGGTGATTTACAAGTGAAACCTTCATGCATTCTCGAAAAGAAAGAGATACTACTCTGGAACCAAGCCATCGCTCAAGTGAAAGTGCAATGTGAGCACTATAGCCCTACAAAGGCCAAATAGGAGATGTAGGATACCACGAGAGAGGCCTATGATCAATCTCTATTCTAGATACGAAGTAGGATCAAGATTGAACATTGAGGACGATGTTAATATTAAGGGGGAAGAATGTAATGTCCCCCATGTTTTCACTTTAATTTGTTACCAAGTCAAATTCGAATTTGTGGGTAATTAATATTTTATTATTTATTTTGAACATGTGAAATATAAAAACATGCCACTTGTCATCATGAAATGGAAGATGTGAAGACAATTTTTTACATCATTAATAAAATGTTGGGGGGAGTTGGAATGGCCATGTTAAAACTGGATGAACCATGACCCCATAGGTGGGGAAAAAAATCATGCTACTTAAGAGATGAGGAAGACAAGTGTCAAGGGGAAATTCCGTTGAGCCATCACCCTAAAATCTAGGAGGGGAAAGGCCAACGAATTACCAAGGGGGGAAAGTCAGGCAATGTGTAAGATTCGGGAAAGATATATCATTTATATGCATATGTATGAGGAGAGGACATTGTCTCGTATCCAAAATAAATATGTTATGTGAGCAATGTTATGTGTTAGCTAATTTTTTAGAAGTGTGAGCTTCATTGAGTTAACAAAGAGTTGGTTATATCCTTGAGAGAGTGGGAATTCTATTGAGAATGAGCTATTGCAACTGGAGAGCAAGGTGTTAGCCCCTATGGTGTCATGGTTCATGTTAGGGAATGACTATTAAGCAAGAATATTAGCTTCTTAGTGTTTTATGGTTGGGTGGAATGTGATTGTTCCAATTGTGTTTCCCACAACTATCACAAATAAAATATGTGTCGAGCTATTTATTTACTATGCAATTTACATGTTCAAGTTATTTTGGTTATACAAGTTAAATGCCAAGACTATTCATATGATGTTAGTTATATATATGTATAGTTGCTACACCCTTTCACGTATTCTTATTATACATTTTTTACAACTTTTATTGATGAATGTTTATGAGTTAATCTTGCAATCTTACTTTTACTTGTTATAGATTAAAAATACGGTGAATTCACATAGGTAATAGTTGATCATGCTAAACTATTCTAATTCTATTAATTCTATTGCATGCATTGGTTGGAACTTACTTATCAGCAAGTAACTCCTTGTTACTTCACGTCTCAATAACTATAAAAGAAGTCCCAATATATATCATCTGTATGCCTACGGTTAATAAACCAATTATAGCATTATATTAATATTATCCAAATACATTGGTAAACATTACTATAACCATAACAATAATGTACTAAGGGTCAAAAACCTTGAATAAAGAAACCAAGGTAAATAAAGTGAGTTTTCAAAAAGCCATGGTTTGACTTTGATTCTAAGTTAGGTTACGAGGGTATGGACATAACCAGGCGGGGTGGCTTATAATTTATGTACAAAAGAAAATAATCAAGGATACTCTTATTGTCCTAGAAAGGCCGCCTCTGTACACATATAAACAACGTACATATGTATCAAAACAAAAAGAATAATAAGGATATTATTATCCTAGGCCATATGAATGTACTATCTATGAAAACAATATAGATATAACATATAGATCATGGAAAGTGCCCCTGATCTAAGAGGCATCACCATATATTGAATAAGGCCAATAGGCATGTGTGCTCACTTTAAATAAAACAATGCAAACTAGGCTATCGTAGAATGATAAACCTAGGCTGATAAGAGTGTAGAATTCTTACAAAGATAAACAATGATAGGATTAACCTAGGTTGAACATGAAAAATTAACAACCACCAATTGAATGATGAAAAAATGGAAAACATTAATTTCAAAGTTAATATCGAAGTTAAAAAAGAGAGCTCGTGTTAACCAAAGCTAGAATTTCATCAAATAAATTTTTCATGGTAGGTTGATATAGAACCAAAGCTAGGAATCATAAATCCATTTCAAAGGTTATTATAAGTTTTATTTAAATTTTGAAATTGTATTACTAGCATTATCACTTAATTTGTGGTTAGTGAACATTGATAGGTTACAAGTTATGTGTCATGAACAAGTTATTGGTTACGTGTTCTCCATACTTAGTTGTAATCATATGTTGTTTATGCCTCAACTACCTATTATCTTCTTTAATTAAATAGGTTGTCTATCACTACCTATTATCCGTACATGAGATGAGTTATCCATGCATCAACTACTAGTTATTATATATATATATATATATATATATATATATATATATATATATGTTTATTTTGAATTTTGAACAATGATCATAAAATAAATTTGGACAGTACATTTGTCCCATCCTCCTTCAATCTAGGAAAAGCATAAATAGTAATCCACCCCAAATTCTAAAATATAAGATATAACCTATCGATGTAACTATAATATCACATGAAGTATTACAACCATATAGACCACTCTCTTTAACGGCTACATATAACCATTGCATGTGGGAGCCGAGTAGGCAAGTTATGAATGGTATACATGGAAAAATGTGGTGTTTAGATAGGATCCATGTTAGATAATATCGTAGGGTATACCTCCTAATTGGAGGAAAGCCTTAACGCAAATCATGAAACCTTTGAATGTGCCAATGCTTCAAATATGAGGTCATATTAATTTACAGGATAGTCTGTAGGTGTATGAAAGTGACTTCATTTAAACCAACATAGGGGCACCGTAGGGTATGATGACACCCTAGCCTCTCCATTAGAAACCTATGTTATTTGTAGGCGACAAGCCTATAAACCATTGTCCAGATCAAAACAACGTTGAAAGGTTTGGATTGCAGGGGTTAATAACACTGTAGGGATGAGACATACAATGGCATAGGTAAAAACTATAAAGTCGATGGTTGTATTTACTATAGAGACGATTATGATATATATGAAAGTTTGATTCGATAAAAAGTCACATATCTATGGCTATTTCATACTATCATAGAGTTTGAATTTCTAATGTGGGACGCAGTCCTAGACTATGGTTGTCAATGTGTTAAACCATAAAAAAATGTTAATAATGGTAAATACAAAAAGTGTGGATGGTTTAAGAGTATAGACCAGGGAAGCCAACTTCATGGCGCAACATCATGATAGAAACCTAGAAGATATATAATGGCATAACACTCTAACTCAAGACCACTTAAGCCTGGAAATTGAATTGCATGAAACAATAAACTTAGAACCAAAATTATTTACAAAAGAAATCAGACATCATTCATCATGCAAAGACATAGAAACTCTTGTTAATTTCATTTACTCATCAAAACATATTCATCCACACCATTACACATGAAATGTAAGCACAAACGAGTGACAAAATAATATCATTAGAATTTGGACAATAGTAGACAATATATGTGTGTGTGTGTGTGTGAAATTGAGGTATGTTCAATTATCTAAAATAATTGACTTTATCATTATAAGGTTCAATTCTCATTGAAAATTTGATGAGTATGTCATTAATGAGACTGTTGCATGTTGCATGTGGATCAATTCTACAATATTAGCCAAAATTTTGCATCTGTGCAAGATTTAGCCAATAACATTACCACATAAATTGATCAAAGTCTACTTTCAAGAATGCAATAGTTACCTTTTGTAAAGTAACTACTTGGTATATATCAAAGAATTGATCCATCTAGAATATCCATGTTATTGGGTCATTACCATCAAAGTTTCTCATATCAATCTTGGGAATGAAGTAATTCCTTGATCCCTGGTTGAACCCACAGTGATATGGATCATGAATTGATGAGTGATCAAGTGTCAGGGACTCAAACCTATTTTTATCAAAATGTGTTTCAAGTTTCTCAATATCTAACTAGGAATCAAGCCTCTTGTTCTTCTTATCCTCTTCTTAAGGAGGTGAATTAGGGGTAAGGAGGAGTTTCTCTCATTCAAAATCCCCCCTTCATATCTTTGAGATCGTCTTTATTAGCCATATTATGTTCCATCTTATCCATCTTCTATTCCATATTTTGATCCATATTTTCCATTTTACTTTCTATTTCATTTTTTGCATGTGTCAAATAAACATTTTTCTCCGACGTATCATTTAGATCATTATAATTGTTATCTAAATTGGATAGCTTGTTATATATCTTTTCAAATTCTTCCTAAGTCATAGTTGAGCTCTTTGTAGGCTTAATTGGTGTAGAATATATTACACTACCCTTTTCCATGTGGGCCCATAATAATACTTATTTATATTTCCTCTATATTATAACTCTACCATGGTTTTTAAATCACCCCAAATAGATCGTCCAATAAAAATTATGTCAATTGTAAGTTGCATACCCTTTCAAACCCTGATTTAGAAACTATCTTGTTGCTTGAACTTTCACCTATAGTAGCTCTAAACCTTTGTCCCTTTTTAGTCTAAAACTGTGTCTAGTAGTATCCTAATGTGTTTTCTCTACAATGACATAGGTTTTACCAAATTATGAATTTCAAAGAGAAATTTATGGTATCATTTTCACAACTTATTGCTTTTGGCCATTTTCGAAGAGAGAAGTTGGACAACATACCACATGTCCAAATTTTCAAAACCAATTATAAATTTTTTACCTAAAATACTATGGCCCATATACTATCATGTGAAAATAATGTAGTCAAATTGGATCCTTTAAGAATCCAATATGTTATTTCTAATCTAAACACCTATTTGAGACTATTTTTTGGACTAGTCCAAAATCGTATCATTAATAGACTATAAATATGATATTACAATGAACCAAACTCTAAAATTTGTAACACAATCACTTTGTTATGTCTCCTTAGGATCCAAATAATTTAACTTTGCATAAAAATTATGGAAAAATAAAGAGTCAATGAATAATAAGCTTCTTCAAGGGGGGAACCTCATTTTACAATGCATACAATGCACAATATGAGATGATCGCTAAAACTAGATCTCCTAGTATATATAGGAGATAAAGGGTACATTCACAATTAATATCTTAGTCAAACAATAAATACAACACTAATATAATAATAGAAATGTAATGTCATAATATATGAGGCTTAGTAAAAAAAATTAGAAACATAATTCTGCAGTGGTAGTAGGCACGTAAGGAGCATCTATAGAAATTTTTATTTTGTGATATTGAAGGATATTTGAACCCACTCTTATTCACCACACCTAGCATTGGATCATGATGGTTTTGTTGAATAAAGAATTTGGAAAATCCATAACATCTTCAATGTCAACTCTCCTTTATAATAAAGGTAAATAATGAATTTCTAAGACACATTACTGAAATGAAACGATAGTGAAAGGATAGGAGAATTATCATGGGAGGGGATTTAAATACAATTATTTAATCATAAATAAAATAAAGGAGGACCACTCGTAAGGGATCAGTTTAGGGAGAAAATGAAGGACTTGATATTTTAATGGGATATAATTGACATAATTCCTAGAAATGCTAAATGCATATTACACTTGGACTAATAGAAGGTTTAGACTTGGTCATATGAAGCACAACTACATAATTTCTTAATCCATAGTGACTTATTTTTGGATAGTGACCTTATTAGTTCCACAATCAGCCCATTAGAGATCTCATATCACAATCCAATATCCTTAGTATTCCAAATGCTTGGAAATTTAGGTACCACTCATTTTAGATTGAATCCTCTATGCATCCAATATTAAAAGGTATTGGAAATAATAAGAGAGGCGTGAAAAATGAAGATTGATGGGCTTCCAACATTTTATGGGAGTTCAAGATGAGATCAGTCAAGTCTTTATTTAAGAAGTTGGAAAAAGAGTTCTATCGTTCCCCGGGAATGGGAAAGATGGAGCTTCAAGAAAAGTTATGTATTTTATAGATAGAAATGGAAAGAGAAGAGGCGAAGAATCAAGAGATAATGGAGTAGAGGTCGATTAGAAAAATATTTCATCAATATAATAGGAAAGAAGAACATGATTGGAGACTTAATTCAAGAAGTATTTCGCTAAGAGTAGAGGACTGTATTATTGGTTTCATTCATAAACAAGCAAAGGGAATACATAATACAAATAATGTAAGGAAATTGTTGAGATTGATGGAGATTGGTTGTCTATATTTGAAGATATTAAAATCAAAGCCTACAAGCACTTCAAGGAGCTGTATGAGGAAGAACGGGTAATCAAGGAAAGCATTGAAAGAGAAATGATCCAAAATATACCAAGGTGTGTGAATGAGAATGATAATAAATACCTGTTGTACCCACAAGAGATCCCATCACTTTTTCTTCTAAAAATGATGGGAGCCCCTTTAATTTATTTTGTTCGAAGATAATTTGTTTGGATTGAATTTCTTGTTTAAGTCATAAGACCTTTTATTATTAATCCTTTATATTGAATTTCAATCAATTATCCTTCAAAACTATGCTTTTTTTCGATGTACCCAATGCTTAAAGTTTCAAGTTTATGTATAAACATCGGATCTCGGATCTCGGGATATGCTAGTTTTTTTATTTAAAAATTTTGACATCACGACACAGATTTATTTTGTAATTATCACATGTTAGAAGATGGAAATTTTTCCAAATTTAATTTTTCCTCTTCGATGCCCTGACACCAGGGCTGGAATTTGACGGGAAAAATGCCCGTCATGGACCATTTTGCCCGTCAAATACTGCCTACATTTTTTACAAAACATCATAAAAAAACAAAGCAACCTGTAAAACGTGTGTATATATTGTCGAAACAGGCATTTTTGACGGGTGGGATTTTCCCCAAATTCCTACCCTGCCTGACACCAATATTCAATTTCAACACTATTCTCGAGTGTCGGAAATCAAAAGCTATATTGCGTCAAAGTCGGAAATGCTATTTGTAAATCATTCAAAAAAAAATTCAAGACCCAAGTCACGATAATTTTGAATGGTCCGACATCGGAACCACAACTCTAACATAAGCTTTTGCATCTGACACACGTGCGAACTAGTCGCTTCTAAGAACCAATCAAATCGAAGATATCTGAGGTATTGTACATTTACTATTTAATTTTGTTTGTATTATTTGCAAAAGATTCAAATTAGCTTATTTTTTATATTTTTGCATAACAGATTGCAAACACCATGGCTTAGATAACTAGGGAAAATGTAGTCACATAAGAACTCAAGGTTAAAGACCCAAATTTTGGTATATATTGAGATATTGATGGCCGAAATAGTGATACCAAATGTATGGACTGGGCTACTATCTATAGCATATTCGACAGTGATGACTTCTCTCAATTTGGAGAGGATGATCAAGTTTATTAGAATATTAGCAATTCTCACATACATGTTATTACAACACGACTACCATAGCGTTGTAAAAAAACCTTGTCAATTGAATGATAGATTATGCAGATATCCTGACTACCACTTTCCAAGATTCGAACCAGACCGTATATGCTACTTTTAACCCCAATACTCTTGCAAGAATTTACACCCTAAAGACTCCCTAACAATTGTTATCACAGGATTTCATGAGGGCCTTCGGATATAGATATGAAGTAGAGGAGCTAATAAAAAGTTGGTGGTTTGATGTAGAAAGATTCCTCTTGAGGACTAACAAAATGTACCATGTTCTCATAACCCTATAAAATTCGTTCTTCTATGCTTTGCATGTTTTATGGAATGCAGAATTGTGTCTATTTCAAGTTGGAATGGACTCACCTCATCCATCATGTTGTTACTACAAGGAAGGTATTTCACTGGGATCAATATTTTTTTATTACTATGAAGGCTGCAATTGCTCAAGAACAAAAGACACCAACCGTCAGGAAGCCCAGTTTCTTTATGTCATCTTATTTAGTAGATGTAATATGTACCTCCTTTGCATTTACCTCAATGAAATGGAATTGGACAACACAAAACCCTCTTTTTCATATCTACTGTGTTATTTTATGGGAGGAAAACTGCATGCCTCATGTTTATGACATTTGTGATAATTTTCTAGGTGATTTCTATTTGATTATATTTAAAACAAATGCACCTAATATTTCCAAAAACGATATTAATTTGGTGGCTCCAATGGGTGACTGAGATTGTGGTGATTTCTTCACCTATTTAATAATTTTGGGTCATAACTAAGTTCACCTTCTCCCAAGGTGTGTCCCTGATAGAATGGTGATGGAGGAGGTTCCCTACTAGACTGCAGTGGATGGAGTGCATGACGATTGTTCGGGATTGAAAAAAATATCTTAGAATAAATTTCCTTTGTACATTGGTCACTTAGTCATCTAGAATGCTTCCCATGCTCATATTTTATCAGCTAACTTAAAAGAATTAAAACTGGGACTAGGGGTCAAGAGAATGCATGACCCTAAGAATTTTATTGAGCACCACTTCCTTATGGATCAATTAAAGAACACTTATATCCATGAGACTCAGCTTGATGATTTTATTTATCAGGGAGCTCTTAGTTTTGAATAAGTATTGGGGAAATTTCTTGACCCAGCACAAAGGAACTTGATCCATGAATCACATAAACACCAGAAGGCATTGGTAATGGGATAAAGGGATAGAGCATTTTCTTTTCAAGAGAAATCCAAGAGAGAAGAATTGGAAGAAATCAACAAAGCTCTAGTGCTCAGTACAATTCAGCCTAAAAATTTGGCAAAGGAAAAGTTAGATATATAGTAGAGAAAGAATCCCATGGAATCTAGTAAACCTTAGAATCCTTTGCAGAACCTGACTAGTCTAATGCAACAAGCAAAGGACCTTCAAGGTAAAATGTCTTTTCCTACTATTCCTCATGTTTTTATTGGTACTTCTTCCAATGTCATTTCCGTTTTGATAGTTGAGTTGAGGGTGAAATGGTTACTCTCACCACAACTTCAAATTCTAAAACTTCCAACTCTAGTGTTAGAATCATTGATTTAGATGAAGAAAAACAAGAAGAATACTTTCACTCAACTTTAATTATTGAGGAACCTCCTCAATTACCTCCCCTTGATTTGTCAGCCCTTCCTATTGGTTCCCTACCAAGTTGCAATCCTAAGTTTCCTCTTGATACTTGTATTCCCACTACTACTGATGTTATTGAACCTATCTCGGGACTTGTTCATGATCTAGTTCCTCCTTTATCACCTCCTACCCAATCCTTGGATCATGCCTCGAAGCAAGTCATTTCCTTTTCTCTCCCACATGAGGGTGATGCCCCATCAAATTCACATCCTGATCCTTTACCCACAAGTCAAGTTCAATCTTCAAAACTAGATTTTCATTCATTAAAAAAAGATGATGTTGTTAGATCTCTGCAACCTAATAACATTGTTCTTTTTCAAGGTTCAACTCAATACCAGGTTGATATCTCATCTCCTCCTATACCTACCCAAAATTCATCCAAACCTTGAAGTCTTTCTAGATCCCGCTCAAATCCCATATACTTCCTTATCCCTACCGATACCCATATCTACCTCTGCAAGTTTGCTAGTACCTTCATCAGAGGACACATCCGATTTCAAGGAATATACAATGGTTGCACTAGGAAATTATTTCTTTAGTAGAAATAAATATGTAGTAATTAGGAAAGGTGTAAAGAGAACCATGGAAGGGGAAATGGCAGTAGGCCCATTTGAGAACCAATTTATTTGGAAACATGCTATTGTTGATCCTAGGAGAGAAGCTATTGGTATAGCAACTTCCATGGGATCATTTGCTGGTGGTAATTTTTATTATGTTTCCACCTTGAACCAAATGTTATATGATGAAAATCCTAAGTTTGTTGCTCTAAAATCATAAATGGTTTATCTGTAGGAAGATTTTGATAAGAAGTTGGATGAACTCAAAACTTAGCATCAAATTGAGATGCAAAATTTTCAAGAGTAGTTTTAAGAACTTTCTAATCAGAAGAAGGTTGTAGATGAGAATATCATTATTCAAGCCATTGAGCTTAGGGAT
Source organism: Larix kaempferi (assembly GCA_027924585.1). Taxonomy (NCBI): domain Eukaryota; kingdom Viridiplantae; phylum Streptophyta; class Pinopsida; order Pinales; family Pinaceae; genus Larix; species Larix kaempferi. Next base: position 535,901 of record BSBM01001812.1, read on the forward strand.
ATCAAAGAAGATTTTAAGTAGTTCAAATTTCAGTCATTTATTTCTTCATTTTTCAAGTTAACTATACAAGAATTTAAAGTTGAAGATATTTCTATTAATGAAAGTTTTATGCAAACCCAAAATTTCTTCTTTGAAGGATTGAATGGCATTCAAGGTGACTATAATATTTTTGAGCATATGTTGGACCAACTTGAAGAACATTACGACTGAATGAAGAAATCCAATAAATCTTATGTACAACTTTGTGAGTGGAAAAATCACTTGAAGAATGTCCCGTAATGTATTCATCGGATGGACTCACTCAAGTTCAAACGAGTTCAGGTATCTTTGAAATCATGGGGAGTTTTATGTGAGGATGATTCTACTTTAATTTTTAAAGGACAAAATAATTGTGCAAAGTTTTGGGCTTTGAAAGAAAACATAATGGAGCTTCTCAAATTGTTGATATTTGATTTGGTTGATGCTCTACCTCCAATAATGAGGATTGTTGAGGTGGATCAAAAGAGAGATGAGTCAGTTGAGATGATTCATTCTATTGTCTAGGTTGATTTGTTTCTCCTCCGATCATTTATTTCAGTACCCGCATCTTGGAAAGAAGCCTGGGAGAATTTATTTGAAAATTGGTCTAAAGTTAGAAGCAAACAAATTCAATTGTATTTATGCAAGGCTCATCTCCGGCTTGAACATCCCAACTATCAAGATGTATCACAAATGTTGGATGTCTATTCTAGTTGGAAGGATTATGTGACCAATCCCAGTCAAAGTAGTTAGATATGCCTAAGTTTTAGGAAGTCTGGTGCTAGCAGATTTTGTGGATTTTCTTTATCCACTTTGTTGTATTTATATACCTTTATTTGTAAGGAAAATGGTGGGACACCCTAATCGGGCTACTAGTGAAATGTTTTGCATCATATCTTGTTGAACTCTCTGTGTTCCTTTATGAACTTTGTGATATTTTGAAAACCAGTTAATGGAAAGTGGAGGATGTTCTACATATTGGTCTTGACTTGAGCAAAGTTTGAATTTTCTCAACTTTAATGTGTTCCCGAGTTATTCTTCTCCATCTTTTAAATTTATTAGTTATATTTTATAATTTCCTTTTGCATTATAATGTCTATAGCTTGATTTTGAATTTATTCATTAATCAAGTATGTTACGGACATGATATGATGAATGTTTTTCACCAAATCTTCTCATGGTATGTTGTTGTTATTTTTAGAGTAACTAATTAGCTTGTTAGTTTTGCTAAAATATTAACCAAGTTATCTTGTAATTAACTTTTAGATGATCTATGTTATATTAAAACTCATGCTTTCTTTAATGATGTTTTATTGAGATTTCATAATTAATTGGTTTTAATATTGTTTAAGAATTTGTTCTTGGCCATTTGTTGTACAATTAATTATCACAGATTATTGGTTTTTATTTTATTTTAGATTAATTCCAATTAGCAGGTTTTCCTGTTGACCGATAGTAACTTAGGTTTTCTCTGTGAGATCCAATATTATTTTTGTAAAGAATAGTACTGATTAATTAGAAATTAGCTCAAATAAAACTCATTAAGTTCCTTTTAGGAGAAAAATATTAACTTATGGCTAACAAGGCCCTGATATCCATCGGAAGAAGACATACCAAACGACTGAGAACTAGGAAGACTCTTGCGCAGGTTATTTTGACACTCTTCGATTGGATTTCTATCCTTTGCATTGACGAGCAGAACTGTTTTTCCCGTCAACAAATGGTGCTAGAAGGAGGGCCACTTAGGAAATAATGGCTAAACAAAACCATAAGAACATCCAACCATGTGCTCCGCAATATCAACTCACAGTCGGTCTAATTCCCCTATCATGTTGGACATTGCTACAACTTCACATCCAAGCCAATATCCACACCACATCTGCATTCCATTCACCCTATAGGTGATCCTATAGCTTCTACACCTTTGTCAAAAAATACCTATTATGAGCAGATAATTCAAAACTCTTAAGATATTCTAGCCAGGACCCAGTCTTGTTTGGCCAGAACTCAGGATTTATAGGAGCAATTTTCCCAACATTTCGAGCAATGCATTGAGCCTATTGTGCAACCTGATAAGGACTTACCAATTGATAGGAATCCTAAAATCCCTTCATTATTCAGAACACCTAATTACACATTCCGCAATATCCTGACTATATAAACCGATCCTACTCCCATAGACGAAGAATTTACTTCTCCAAATTGACATCAACCTATCTTAAGATCAGGTGGATCTGGTCACCCACCCATGGCACCTGAATATCCTCTAGATTCCCCTTGTGGGAGTTCATCTACAGGGGAATCCTAAGGAAACCATTATGATCGATCTTCTACCAGGTCTTCTAAGTCTCAAGGATCCCAACATATGGCCAATAACTAGAACAAACCTCAGATGGTTCAAGATGCACTCACTATGCTTGATCCACATCATTCATTACCTAATAATGTAGAAAATTTCTTACCAAAAATTGATCCTGACACTAAACAACCAACAAATGATCATATAAATAAATTTATGTTAGTAATTATCCCAAGAAATGTAGAATATGAAGATGTAGCTTGTAGGTTGTTTCCCTATACCTTTAAGGGAAGGGTGTCTACATTGTATTTCACTCAACAACCATGGACGATCATGTCTTGGGAACAGTTTGAAACCTCCTTCTTGGAAATGTTTGTCCATGACAAAACCCTTGAGGTTTTAGTGATGGAATTGTCTAAGATGAAGATGGATAGTAAGGAAAGAATCAAGGATTTTAATCAAAGGTTCTTAACTTTGAAAAAAAATATTCCCGGTGTGTGTATGCTAGTCGAAAAAAATTATTGGAGCATATTATTCGAAGACTCTACCTTTGACTATAGCCATGTGGGTTATGAGATCTTGCAAAGCAAATCTCCAAGAATCCTTTGATTAGGTTGTGTTTATTGATCAGAAGGATATGTTTACCTTAAAATAAAATCCCAATACTAATAGCGATCAGCCTTCTACCTCTCAGAGGAAACCAAAGCCACTCCCAAAACCCTCTATGGCCAAGAAGGATCAAGGAGCACTTCATCTGGAAATTATGTAGAAGCTCCTTCAAAGGGTTTCCAATGAAGTGGTTGATATGAGAAATAAATTAGGTGAAGGTCCATCTAATTTGGGCTATTATAGACCCCCTTATAGAAGGCCATATCAACCTCCTCCCAATCAGTAGATGCCTCCCTTAGAGGAGATGAATCCATATGATATTGCTAATGTCTTAAGAGCTCTGATAACTGGCCCCAAGCCTCTTTCAGAGAGGAATGAAGAAAATTTTAACCAGTACATAGAGGATGATGAAGAAATACCTCAAACTGGTGAAGAACAACTTACTCATATTGTTAATCATTTTTCTGAACTACCGAGAATTTAAGAAGAGGACAATTATGAGCCTATGTACATTGTACAACATCCTTACAACACATGTCATAAGGAACAGTTACCCCAAGATTCTCATGCTACATCAAACCCTAAAAAAAGTACTCCTTCAAACATTAGATCTAATACTCAAAGAGAGATAGCCATACCTGAGCTAGAATATGGTCTAGTGGAAGACCTGTAAAGGGTTAAGGCTAGTATTTCCTTGTTTGAACTTATGAAGTTCCCAATGATTCAAGACAAAGTTCTTCAAAATTTGGTTGTTAATAAAGGTAGTACTATTGAAAATAACATTGTGGAAACTCATATGAGAATAAATGATGATCAACCTAATTCTCTACCCCCAATTGGTAAGAATATCGACACACCACCATTCCTTCTTTATTTTGAAATCTTCAACAGAAACACACACAATTGCATGGTGGATTCTGGTGCATCTTCCAACATCATGCCTCTTTCTATATGGAGGAAGCTAAATGCGGATATGAAACCCTCTCCTACACAAATAGTTTAGTTGGATAGATCTAGGGTTAAAGTTGCAGAGGAACTGAGAAATGTATTTATGAGGATTTCTTCTGACCCCCGTATTCACTAGATGATTTCTATTTTTAGTGGATGATGTCCCAAAAGCTTATGGGATGTGGTTGAGCAGAGACTAGTCCGAGAAATTGAGAGGATACTTTGTTACTGAATGGTCACATTTATGGATACCATATAATGGAAGAAGAACAATATTAGAGTCAATAAGAAACCTTACCTGAAATAGATTGTCACTGATCTCGATGACCCTAGCGAACCTGCCCTTTTTCTGTTTTCTCACACAGGAAATTATGGCATAGATACCTTTTTGGGGAATTTCCCTACAGAAACTTCACCCTTCACTGAAACCGATAATCAATCTTAAATTATGCAATTTTCTTAGATAGATTCATTGACATCTATCTTGTACAATGTATATAATGTAAATACAAATTTTAGCCTAGATAATACATGTTGGACTTTGTTTTCTGATGGTTCCTAGTCCAAAGAAGGTGCTGGATCTAGGTGTGTTTTGATTAATCTAGATGGAAATAAGATTTTGATAGCTTGTAGGTTAGAATTTGAATGTATGAATAATGTAGTTGAGTATACATAACTCATATAGGGCCTTAGAAAATATATCGACTTAGAATTTCAGGTTCTTAAACTTTATGGTGATTCTAAAATAATTGTTAGACATGCCATGAATTCAATTCATTGTACTTCTAATCATTTAAAGGATTATCATAAATAAGTGTGGAATTTAACTAACAACTTTCAAGCTTTCAATATAAATTCTATACCTCGATCCCAAAACTTCAATGTTGATTTGCTCGCTTATGTCACATCAAAATTACTTCCCCCTGGTGGTTTTGCACTTGATGCATTTTATGTTGAATTAATGTATAGGACTTCGATCCTTGATAATGTGACTAATTGGAAGGTCTTTAAAAATGATCGACATATTTTAGAATTCCTTACTTCACAAGATACTTTTAAATATTTTTCTATAGATGAGCATGTTCATGATGAATCTCTTTATAACTCACAACATTTTGGTTCTTCCACATCTAATCCCCACAACTCCACTACTCTTACACCAAAATCAATTTTTAGACTTGAGAAATTTATGATCTACAAGACAAATTTAAAAGAGTCATAAATTGTAAGACTAATAGTTCTTTTATGAATTATTAGGTCATCAACTTAGGCACTGAGAAAAATCCACCAAACATTATTCTAGGAATAGAATGTACACCCACTAAGAAAGCGACCTTCATTAGACTATTCAAGGAATATAAATATGTGTTTTCCTAGATGTACAATGATCTAAAAACATTTTATACGAATGTTATGCAACATAACATCCCCATGAAACCCCGGGATAAACCTTATCAACAAAATCTCAAGAAAACGCATCCTATCCTCGAGTTATCAGTCAAGAAAGAATTAGAAAATAATTTGGCTTCTCGGATTATCTTTACTGTATGACATACCCAATGGTTAGCCAATCTAGTCCCTATTCAGAAGAAGAATAGAGATATGTATCTCTGTGTCGACTTCCAAAATTTGATTAGGGTGTCTAAAAAGGACAACTACATAGTGTCACCCATGGAACAAATTCTTTAGAAGGTATCAGGTTCATAAATGTTTTTTTTGCTAGATGGTTTTTTGGTATAACCAGGTTTTAGTTTATCATGCATATCAGCTAAAAATTGCTTTTAGAACACCTTGGGGAACTTTTTCCTATAGGAAGATTCCCTTCGAATTGATTAATGTAGGTGCTACATTTTAAAGAGAAATGGACATTGCTTTCAAAGGTCTAATTCACAATTGTGTCGTTGTATTCCTAGATGATATCACGATCTTTTCTAAGAAAAGGAATGATCATTTCTTTCATTTAAGACATTTTTAATATTGCAAGAAATATGGTATGTCATTAAACCCAAAGAAATCTATTTTTTCTATAAAAGAAGGTAGGTTTCTTGGGATTGTGGTTTCAAAACATGGAATGATGATTGACCTAGAGAGGACTCAGGAATAGAAAAAATAATCTTCCTAACTCAAAGAAATCCATGTAGTCCTTTCTAGTCAAAATAAATTTTGTTAGAAGGTCCATTCGTAGCTTCGCTCAAATTGTTAAACCCTTGAATGATATGTTAAATAAATATTTAGTATTTAAATGGAGTAATATCCATAAGGAATCTTTTCAAAAAATCCATGAGGTCATTGCGGAAGCCTCTGCATTGATTTGTCCTGATTTTTCAAAAATATTTTATTTTATATACTTTTGCTTCTGGCATGTCTTATGTTGTAGTTTTGACACATCAAAATTATGAAGGAGATGAAATACCAATATATTTTATGACCTATGGACTTAAAGGAGATGAACTTAACTACCTTGAGGTGAATAAACAAGCCTATGCTCTCTATACAGTGGTCAAACACTTCAGAACCTATATCCTTAAATCGAGAACTAAGGTAATAGTCCCCTACTCCACAGTTCAGAACCTGATAATTCAGAAAGAACTTGGGGAGAAATGCGCTCATTGTATGAAAACCTCGCAAGAGTATGATTTAGAAATCAAGCTAGATAAGATCGTGAGAGGAAAAGGGTTGTGCAATTTGGCAACAAAATCTGTCGAAACACATAAGGAATAATCATAATGGTAAAAGGAATCTTGTGTTGAAAATCAAATTTATTTTGTTCCTATAGTTCCTAATTCGTGGTATAATGATATCAAGTTTTTCTAACATGGGTATATGCCCCTAAAAATTTGGAACCAAGAACAAGAAGAGATCTTAGGTAAAAGTTGTTCCTTATCAATTGATTGAGAATATTCTTTGTAGGAGGAATTATGATGGAGTTATTTTGTGTTGTGTTGAAAAGGAAAACACTGACAGGATATTAATGGAATTACATGCAAGACCCACTGGTCGATATTTCGGTGGAGAAACCACAACTAACAAAATTTTGAGGGATAGTTACTATTGATCAAAGTTGTTTAAGTATGCTTATGTCTTCTCTCGCAAATACAACGTATGCCAAAAAGATTCTAGCATAATAAAATGCGCTGCATACCACCTCCAATCAGTCACTGTTGATACCCCTTTTTGATAGTGGGGTTTGGACATAGTCATACCAATCAATCCTCCCTCTTCCATGAAAATAAGTACATTCTTATTGCTATAAACTACTTCACAAGATGGGTGGAATAAATTCCACTTCAGGTAGTGAACACAAATCAGGTGATTTTGTTCCTTCAATCAAATATCATAACCATGTTTGGTGTTTTAGAGTTAGATTAGTCTTTGAAAATGCATTGTATTTCTCTTTTGGATACCTTAATGAATTTGCATTGGATAAAGGAATTCAAATAAAACATTCAACAAGCTATTACCCAGAAAGAAATGGATTAGTTGAATCAACCAATAAGATGATCAAAATCTTGAAAAGGACTATAGCAAGTCATCAAAAAAATTGGTACACTCAACTTTTGAACACCTTATGGGTAGATAGGGTAACACCTATGGATGCTATTGGTAATTAACCCTTTTGTTTGGTATATGGAAAGGAAGAAATCCTTCCTCCGAATATCTCTTTACCTTCTTTACAATTATCTCAATATGTTTAGGAGGATGATTTCCCTTCTTTAACCCATACTAGGATAAATACCCTACTTAAATTAGAAGAAGATAGGGAAAATTCGAAAGACAAATTTTATCAACATCAACAGCTTGTCAAATGATGGTTTGATGAAAGGTCCTCTTCCGAAAGGAATTTTCAAGTAGTATATTTAGTCCTAAAATGGGATAATCAACACGAAAATAAGGGTGAACACAAAAAATTCCAACATTTTTTGTTAGGACCATTTACTATTATAGAAAAAGTTGGTTCTAGCACTTTTCATTTGAAAAAACTGGAAGGGAAACCTGAAACATTTCCAATGAATGCACAGATCCTTAAAAAATACTTCTCCTAGTCAAATTTGACTAGAATCGTATATAGCTTGGTTTGTTTTCTTTTGTTTTTATAGGTAATTCATGTTTCAAAATTTTAGTTAATTTGGTTGTTATTTAATAAGATGGCTATTGTTAATTCTCACTGATATCATATCTTTTTCTTCTTGGTTAGTCTTTCATTTGTTAAGTTTTCTGAAAAGTAAGGTAAGGAAAATGCATGTTATTCGATCCATCTCATAACCAATGTGAACATCACTTCTCGAGATATTGTCACTAAGTTATCTATCATCAGTTGAAAGAATGTTTTGATTATTGTCCCAAATATTTTGAATACCTTAATTTCTGAATTAAGTATAAAGATTGATTTTGTTTGAAAGGAGTACTTTTGATATGGAATGGGTAACCATGATAATGATCAGTAATCATTTAAACTCTTTATATCATCCCTTACTCTTAAAGAGTTTTAGTTATCCTTCCCCATTTATTTGATAATCTCTAAGGAGGTTAACAATAATTACAACTTGGATTTTGGTTATAAAAGGAAAAACCCAAGAGGTTGATTGAAGGATAGGATGTCTCATTACAAGCTATCATATCATGATCATAGTTTCTTATAGAGTGAAATTACCACTTCTGGACACCAACCTAGGGTGATATTTCAATTGTAAGGCTAATGGACAAGAGGTCTCATCACGAGCTGACATGTTCACTTCTATAGGTCTCTATGAATGACGCTGCCATTAGCTGGTTATTAAGCTAGGGTAGTGTCCTTTATTCGATCTTCATGAGGTATTATCTATTACTTGAGCCTAGAAGTTGTATATATATGTATAATAAATGGGACCAAAGCAACTAAATTGGGTTAAAAGGAAACCCTGTCGAGGCTATGGATGCATGTTGGAAGTAGTGGCAATGCCTATAATATTCGAGTTTAATATTATATTTACTGATTAAATTATTGTGCCCGTGTTCTATTATCATGATTATTCCTAGAAGAGTCAGTTCTATAATGCTTTAATTCTTATGCTTTGCTTAAATTTTGAATCTTAAGAGAGTGGTATTAACCTTCTAATAAAGTTGATTACTTATTTAAAATCCCAAAAACATAAATAAGGGGTGCATGATTCTATTCAACTATGAAGAATGAGATAATTGCATTATAAGTTCCATAACTTTAACTTTCAGAGAATTTAAAACCTTTTTTACCAACTAGAGTTAACTGCTTCTTCCTAGTGAGCCACCATTTGTTGTATCCACAATAAATCCCATCACTTTTTCTTCTAAAAATGATGGGATCCCATTTAAATTTTTTTTGTTTTTGTTTTGGAATACAAGTTGTTTGGATTGAATTTCTTGTTTAAATAATAAGACCTTTTATTATTAATAACTTAGAATGAATTTCAATCAATTATCCTTCAAAACTATGCTTTTTCCAACGTACCCAATGCATAATTTTTCAAGTTTATGTATAAACATTGGATCTCCGATCTTGGGATGTGCTAGTTTTTTTATTTAAAACTTTCGACATACCGACTCCGACTTATTTTGTAATTATCGGATCCTATAAATCAGAAAGTTTTCTAACTTTTTTTTTTCATGTCTGATGCCATGACACCGATATTTCAATTTCAACACTATTCTTGGGTGTCGAAAATCAGAAGCTATATCGTTTTAAAAGGATAATTTTTGCTCCCAATATCCAGATCCCCATATCTTATTTGATAGGACGTCAAAAGGCGGAAATTTTATTTGTAAATCATCCAAAAAATGACCTGAGATCCGAGACTCGATAATTTTGAATGGCCCCACATCGGAACCACATCTCTCGCATCATAAGCTTCTAGACCTGACACATGTGTGAACAAGTTGGTCCTAAAAACCAATCAAATCGAAGAATTAATTTATAATGATGATTTAACCACCATTTTTTACGACACGTTTATGGTTGATAATTAGTTGATCTCATCTTGCGTTGGTCTATACTTAGTCGATTTTTGAATTGGTTTTTTCCATTCTACTCTATTTCCTTTTATACTTGGATACGAGTCATAGAATGATCAGATCTTACAGGAGAATTTGCATTGCATTGCATAATAGTTGTTGTAATTCATCTAAGGTATTGTACAATTATTATTTCCTTATATTTGTATTATTTGGAAAAGATTCAAATAAGCTTATGTTTTTTATATTTTTGCAGAACAAATTGTGGACGTCATGGCTCGCAGAACTAGGGCAAAGGAAGTCATAGAAGAACTCAAGGTTAAAGACCAAATTTTGATATATATTTAGGTACTGATGGTCGGAATAGTGATACTGAATGCATGGACTAGGATACTATCTATAACGTATTTGATAGTGACAAATTCTTTCAGTTTGGAGAGGATGCTCAAGTTTATCAAAATATTAGCAATTCCCACATACATGCTATTGCAACATGACTAACCATCATGTTGTACATAGACCTTGTCAAATGAATGACAGATTATGCAGCTATATTGACTACCACCTTCCAGGATTCAAACCAGGTCGTGTATGCTAGTCTTAACTCCGATACTTTTGCAAGAAGTTACATCGTGAAGACTCCCTATCAATTGTTAACATAGGATTTCATGAGGGCCTTCGAGAAGAAATATGAAGTGGGGGAGATAGTAAAAATTTGTTGGTTCGATGAATAAAGACTCATCTTGATACCTAACAAAATGTACCCTATTCGGCATCTGAGAGAACCCTATAAACTTCTTGCTTCTATGCTTTGTAGATTTTATGGAATGGAGAATTGTGTCTATTTCAAGGTGGAATGGACTCCATTGATCAATCATGTTGTTACTAAGGGAAGGTATTTAACATGGCTCAGTTTTTTTCTATTACTATGAAGGATGCAATCACTCAAGCACAAAAGACACCAGTAGTCGGGAAGCCCAGGTTTTTATGTCATCTTATTTAGTAGATGTAATGTGTACCTCCTTTTCATTTCATTCAATGAATTGGCATTGAACAACACAAAACCCTCTCGTTCATATCTATTATTCTATTTTATGGGAGGAAAACTATAGGCCTAACATTTATGAAATTTGTGATAATTTTCTAGGTGTTGTTTATCTGATTATATTTAAAAAAAATCTACCTGGGATTTCCAAAAATACTAGGAATCTTGTGGATCCAATGGGTAACTGGTATTGTTGTGAGTTCTTCATCTATTTAAGGATTTGGGGTTATAACTTGGGTCACATTCTCCCAAGTTTTGTCCTTGACAAAATGGTGTTGATAGATGTTTCCTACTAGACTGCAGTGGATGGAGTGTATGACCATTGTTTGGGATTCAAAATAAGATATTGGCCTAAATTTCTTTTGTACATTGGTCACTTAGTCATCTAGAATGCTTCCCATGCTCATATTTTAATATCTAACTTAAAAGAATTAAAACTGGGACTAGGATTCAAGAGAATGAACGACCCTAAGAAGTTTATTGAGCATCACTTCCTTTTGACTCAATTAAAGAACACTTACATCCATGAGACTCATCCTAATGATTTTATCTATCAGGGGGCTCCCAATTTTGAAGAAGTATCGAGGAAAGTTCCTGACCAGCACAAAGGAACTTGATCCATGAATTAAAGAAACGCCATAAGACATTGGTAATGGGAGAAAGGGATAGAGCATTTAATACTCAAGAGAAATCCAAGAGAGCGGAATTGGAAGCAAGCACCAAAGATCTAGTTCTCAATACAATTCAACCTAAAACTACGACGCATGAAAATTTAGAGAAATAATAGTGAAAGAATCCCATGGCATCCAGTAAGCTTCATAATCCTTTGCAGACCTTGACTAATATAATGCAACAAGCAGGGGATATTCAAGGTAAATTGTCTCAGCCTACTATTCCTCCTGCTGTTATCAGTACTTCTTCTAATGTCATTTCCAATTTGATAGTTGAGGCTGAAAAGGTTACTCTCACCACAACTTCAAATTCTAAAACCTCCAAGTATAGTGTTAGAATTATTGATTTAGATGAAGAGAAACCATAAGAATCCTTTCACTCAACTTTAGTTATTGAGGAACCTCCTCAATCACCTCTCCTTGATATCTCGAGCCTTCCTTGAGATTGAGTAATTAAGGAACCTCCTCAATTACTCAATTTCAAGTGAATAGAACACATGCTCCTAAATCTACCCTCATTCATCCAAACCTTGAAGTGTCTCTAGATGCCACTCAAATCCCATCTGCTTCTTTAGCCCTACTGAAATCCATAGCTACCTCTGCAGGTTTACTAGTACCTTCATAAGAGGACATAGCCAATTTCGGGGAAGATGCAGTGGTTGCGCTAGGAGATTATTTCTTTAGCAGAGAACAAAGGGAGCGTTTGTTGGTACTAATTTTAATTAGGTTTCCACTTTGAACCAAATTTTAGAGAATGAAAAGGCCAAGTCTGCAGCTATGGAAGCATTAAAGGTTTCTCTGTAGGCATATTTTGATAAGAAGTTGGATGAACTCAAAACTGGGCATCAAATTGAGATGCAGAATTTTCAAAAGTAGTTTCAAGAGCTTTCCAATCAAATGAAGGTTGAAGATGAGAATGCCACGAGTCAAGCCATTGATCTCAAGGATATCAAAGAAAAACTTAAGCAGTTCAAAGTTCATTATGTTACTTCTTTATTTTTCAAGTTAATTGTACAATAATTTAAAGCTAAAGCTATTTCTTTTAATAACAGTTTTTGGCAAACCCAAAAGTTGTTCTTTGAAGGCTTGAATGAAATTCAAGATGGCTATAATATTTTTGAGCATATGTCAGACAAAATTGAAGAAATTCTGAGAGAAGGAAGAAAGATGATAGAGCTTATGTATAACTTTGTGAGTGGCAAACTCACTTAAAAAATGTCCCAAAAACTATTCCTCGGATGGACTCACTCAAGCTCAAACTAGTTCGGGAATCTTTGAAATCACGGGGAGTTGTATGTGAGGATGTTTCTAGTTAGGATGACTCCTTATCCACTTACGACAACCTCCCTTTGTCAAAAAGAAACGAGCCTTCGCCATTCACACTGCACTGTTCATGACCCTTAACCAACCATCTTTATAAACGTAAAGTTAAATTTTGAATTAATATGCATTAAAACTTTCTAAAAAGATTTTCCGAGGAAAAAAAAAAAACTTTCTAAAAAGATTTTCCGAGGAAAAAAAAAAAAACTTTCTAAAAAGATTTTCCGAGGAAAAAAAAAAAACTTTCTAAAAAGATTTTCCTAGGAAAAAAAAAAAACTTTCTAAAAAGATTCATTTTTTATCACCATTTGCAAGGGTTTATATCTCTTTCTCATTTACTACTGTTTGAAGCTTCTTTTTGAAAATCGCATTAGAATATATGAAGATGATTGCGAAATCGAAGAAACTTCAAACAATGATATTATTCTCAGAAGTATAGACTTGACACACCCAAACTGTTTCAAAACAAATGTTAATGCCAAGCAAAGCTAAGGGCGTGTGATTAGTTAATAATATTGAAATTGGCCTCCAAGTCGTCCTTTTATTTATGCAAACATAGTTTTATTTCTCTAGTCTTGAATTACATCCCACAAGCAAAAGGCATCATCAATAGTAAAAACTAAGATTATTTGGTTGCATTTATAAATGTTTATATTTACATAGATAGGTGTTTATATCTCAGAATTTGGGATGGACTAGCATTTATGCTTTTTCTAGAGTACAGAAGGTTTTATGACAGTAGTTCAAAATTCAAAATAAAAAAATTATAAAAGAAAAAATAATATAAAAAATAAGTCTTAGTGGATGCACTCATAAGGGGACAACAAGTAAGAGATAACTTACTACTTATTTGTGACACTTAACTTGTGACCTATCGGTGTCACCAACCACAAATTAACTCGTTGTGCGAGTACAATTTAGGGTGGAAGACGAAGTGTTAACTTCCTAGATTATAGGAAAATGAGACAAGTGTACCTGGTCAAGATTTATTTTATGGCAATTAGTGAGCATGGATAACCAATAGTTCATGGCACTTAACTTGTGGTCTATCGATGTTCACCCTCCACAAGTTAAGTGGTTGTGCTAGTTGCATATGAATGAAGATATTGATGTAATAATTAGTTTGTTTGTAGTTACAAAGCACTTTGGAATTGGCATGTGAATGGAGATATTGATGTAATAGTTGTTTTGTTTGTAGTTACAAAGCATTACATAGAAAAGTAGTATTGTATCATGTAAATGAAGATATTGATGTAGTAGTTGTTTTGTTTGTAGTTACAAAGCATTATATATAAAAACAATACACTAAACATTTTATTATTTGGATTTTTATTTTTATTTTTTAATTATTGTTATCTTAAATTGAGTGAAATTTTGAAAATTATTATTGGAATTGTAAATATAAATTGTTGAGATTGCATAATCAAAGTGTAATACTTGTATTTAAATGAGTTAAATTTATTTACTCATTCAAATATACAATTTTACCAATAAAAAGTTATAATTTAACTAAAAATTGTATAACTAAATTCAAATAATACTATTAACAAATGTGATATATATATATATATATATATATATATATATATATATATATATATATATATATATATTCCTTGTTACCATGCTTGCAATACAAGAATACAAGTTCAGGTTACAAAGCACCACCTAGTTGGCATTGATAATGATGTAATAGTTGTGTTATTTGCAGTTACAAAGCAATACATAGAAAATATAAGTCCAGTGACTTGGAAATAGGTGTATAACTGGTATTGAAAGAAAAACATAGAGACATAGCAATGGCTTAATGGAGTTAGTAATATAAATATAGATGGTTGTTCCTGTCAATGAGCATGTTTTTGGTGTTTAGTTTACTTTGTGGCGGGTTTTATGAGTGGTATGTTTTTGAGGGTGTGAACAGAAGCATCAAGTCCTTGTTATTATTTCTACGACCTTTGGGACTTGCCCATTTCCTTCTGTGTAGTGTCATTGAGTGTGATTGTGTGTATTTGTAGCCAAAAAGAATCAAGTTATAATTCCTACGACCTTTGGGACTTGCCCATTTCCTTCTGTGTAGTGTCATTGAGCTGTGATTGTGTGTATTTGTAGCCAAAAAGAATCAATATATATCTTGCATAGGGCTTAGCCTTGCTTGGCAGATAAATCAATGATCTCTTCGAAGTCTTTCGAATAATAGATAATATTGCGCCATTGTGTGAAAGCATGTACTGAGCATTAAGACATAGAGAGAAATCTTGAAAGACGTCAAACCTGGAGGAAGAAATCTGTTAATTTCATTTTCATCATGGGATATTCTTTCACTGCTGGTTATCGTCGAATCCGTGATGAATTTTACCATGGAGTATCCTCGCAAAAGAAGAGGGTTGGATCTTTGGGCAGGCAAGGAAGGCCTCCCCAGGGCGATTGGGGTGGGATCAGTGCCAAAAAAGTTCGATTGTACAGGGGTTTTCTGATGGATGATGACGATCGCTCCAAGTTGGGATGTTGCAGAAAAATAAGTAAGAAGGACCATGTCTTTTGCAAGGTTAAGGCAGCGTTGAGAAAAATGAAGAAGCCACGACTATTATCATAGATGAGATCCAGATATGATACTTTCAGCTATATTCCCAACTTTGATTATGGTTGATATTAAGATTATTTACATGCGCAGGTAACAGTTGAGCCAGACTGTGGCTGTTCTTCATCCGCAAATCCTTACTTTTCTATTTTTGTTTCTTTAAAATATGTGTGTTTGATCTGTTGGGAGTTATGAAACCTGTGAGCTAAGAACTCCGTTATATTGTTTATTTTTGTAAGTGTTGTTTATTTTGGTATTGGGAGTTATGAAACCTGTGAGCTAAGAACTCCGTTATATTGTTTATTTTTGTAAGTATTGTTTATTTTGGTAAATACTATTGATTGATCTGTGGGAGTTATGAAATCTCTTGGCTATGAGTGTCTTTTCTTAGTGGTGGAAAGGCTGTTTTTTTCTACATCTCTTTCTCTCTAGTTGGCAGTCTGTTCTGCACTTTTATGTTTTGGACAGTTTAATGCACTGCAAATCAGTTATGTATGTTTTCCTCTGGTAGTAATGAGTTTTGGACGGTATTTAGGATTATTGCTGGTATCTAAATAGATGAGGAATGAATTTCTCTGTTATTGATTGAAGGTTATAAAGATATGTTAAGTTTCTTATACTTTTATATAAAATGAAGTTTTTTTAATCTCTTCATTATAAATTCTTATATTTTATATTTTATATTTTATTAATTTTTATAATTGATGTATGAGGTATCTTGGACTCAATAAAATAAATAAATCAAAGATAGAAAAACTTCAATAGATTTGGTAGATGTTCAAAGCTTCTGCCATTAAGCCATAATATACTTTGAAATTTTTATTAGATCCGATATTTGAATAAATAATTTCTTTTAGATCATTTCTTTACAATCAAGACTCGTTGTTAGTAATAAGTTTTTATGCTGTGAAATATAATTCATAGTTTTTATGTGTAAAAGTTGAATGTAAATTGAATGCCATGAGATGGACAAAGATTATCTACTTGAAAACTATATTGTTGAGGGATAAAAAAATGATTATAAATGATGAAGTGAGGATCATTGCATCAGTGGTATAAATACTTGTCAATGATAAAGAAAATCATTGCATAAGTGGTATAAATGCTTGTCAATGATGAAGTGAGAATCATTGCATAAGTGGTATAATATTTATGGATACATGAACTTAGTAGGATCATTGCATAAATGGTATAATATATTTTAGATATATAAATTTAGTAGTTGCTAAGTGGTATTTGTCTTTTTTACAATTTCTTTATTTTACTTTTCATAGATATAGATTGTTATATTTGTGGTGACCGATTCTTATGTTGGACATATATTAATATACTTATAGGTGTTGATCTACATGAAGTTGAATCTCATATTCAATTCAATGAACATTACCTTAATTGTAAAACATGTGTTGATTTTGAGAAACAAAATTATGTTGAAGATATGTTGTTTCAATTGAATGTTTTCTTTCATGATTGTATTCACAAGGGTTTTTATTGTTATATCATACTAATAAGTAGTTGTAAGTAGTTATTAAAATAATATTATAGGGAGATTGTGTTTTGTAAAGTAGGAACTTGATTATACATTGTGCCATTGAAACCTAGTTTCCATAAAAATTATGAAATAATCATAAATACAATTAAAAATGACATATATTCCACAATAGTTTCATATTTTTCAACCACTGTAACTTTACATGAAAAACTTAAACACCAATTTTTTATTTGACCATTCTGATAACTCTTAATGAATTCAAATTAGAGTATGTTCAATGCATCCCATAAAAACATAAAAACAGTTGAATAATTCCTATTTCTTTTCTTAAAATCCGATCAACCAAATGGTTCTCAGTAAACATTCATCATTATCATCTTTAATTTTATTCGTTATTCGAAATCGGGAATATGACAATTAAAAGTGTGGAACGTTTAAGCAACCCGTATCTCTTGCGGAGGATATAAATGAAAGCGGCAGATAAATTAATGCTCTCTTCCAAGTCGTTTTTATAATATAGAATATTGAATTGTTTGAACAGAATTCGAGAAAGTTCGAAGTGGAAAAATAATAATGATAATAGAATTGGTAGTTGATTATTAATAAGTAGCTAGCCTAATGAGAAAACATAGTCAAACTCGACTGTTTTCATTTAACTTGACCGTTTCCATTTAACGAATCTATTTTATAATAGATTTACCATAACGGATCTATTTTATGTTAGATTACATATAAAAATAACAAACAGTTCTTCAAAATAATCTATACTAGTTTGCCCAGTTCTTCATTCTGTATCATTGAAACATAGAGAAATCTTGAAATAGCGGCAAACCCTAAGAAACAAATCTGTTGATTTCATTATCATCATGGGATATTCTTTCACCGAGAGTTATCTTCGTATCCGTCATGAATTTCACCGTGGAAAATCCTCCCCAAAGAAGAGGGTCGTCTCGTTTAGAAGCCATGGAAAGCCTCCCCAGTGCCATCCGGGAGCGTTCAGTGCCAAAAAGGCTCGTCTGTACAGAGGTTTTATACTGGATGACGGTGATCGCTTCAAGTTGGGCTGTTGCAGAAGAATAAGCAAGAGGCATCATCTGTTGTGCAAGCTCAAGGCAGCGTTGAGAAGAATGAATAAGCCATCCAGTTAGATCATATTCAAATATGCTCTCAACTAGTTAAGCCAGATTATGGCCGTTTTTAATCTGCAAATCCATAGTATTGTTTTTTTTTCCAAATAATTATCTGTGTTTGATATGTGGGGAGTCATGAAAGATGTTAGCTACGAACTCCGGTATTTTGTTTATCTTTTAAATAGTATTGCTTGATATGTGGGAGATACGAAAAATGTTGGCCATGAACTCTGTTATACTTTTTATTTTATTGAATATTTATGATTGATGTGTGAGGGCATAGTATTGATTGATCTGTGCTAGCTACGAAATCTGTTGGCTATGAACTATGCTATATTTTTTTAGTTTATTGGATATTTATGACTGATGTATGAGGGCGTTGTGAACTCAATAGAAAAATCTGGGAGTTCTGAAATCTGATAGCTATGAGCTCTGTTATATGTTTTATTTTTTAAAAATATTTATGATTGATTGTGGGGCTTCCTGAATTCAATAAAAAAAATTATTCTAAGGTGGGAAAACTGCATTAGAGTTGGTCTTTGAACCTGATTTGGGGTTTGAAAGATAAAAGCTTTTACAAATGAGCCCGGGTATTTAATCCTCCAGTAGTATACTTTGAAAACCTCTGTTATATTTTTGAATATGTAACATCTTCCTTCCTATCGATTATAATCAATTTGTCATATTGGTTTTGGATGTTGAGTGTGTTAAAGTTTTTGAATATACCTAGTGGGGTTTGAAGGATAAAAGCTTTTACAAATGAGCCTGGGTATTTAATCCTCGAGTATTATACCTTGGAAACCTCTGTTATATTTTTCAATATGTAAAATCTTCCTTCCTATCGATTATAATCAATTTGTCATATCGTTTTTGGATGTTTAGGGTGTTAAAGTTTTTGAATATACCTAGTTTTTCTAGTGGATACTCTACCATATCGTTCAGATCAGTGAAGATGTGATAAGTAGAAACGAGTAAAGAAAGTACGTATATCAAGAAAAAGGGGACAAAAGGCCTTTAGAGCTGAGGTGGGGGAAGAGGCCATTAGAGGAAAGAGGAGGTCATTAGAGAAAAAAAATGTGGAGGCTAAACATTAAAAGTTTTTTTTAGGCTGTTTTTTTATTGGGTCTTTGCAATTTTTTTTCTTGAATTCGATTTTTTTTGTTATTTAAATAGTTTTTTGAGTGTAGAAATAGATTCAACATTTTTAGACTCTCACAAACCCAAAACACCCAAATTATGCAGGTTTAACTGTTGTTATCTAGAATTCCCAAAATTCATTACCAAAACCCTTAAAAAAATATGTCAAAAAAAAAAAATGAGAGAAGAAAAGTCAATGGAATTAAAAATAGGTTAAGAGTTAAGTATAGAATAAATAAGGTTGGGAGGTGGACCAAAGATAATGGAAAAGTAAAAAATTTTAAAAAATATGGAAGAAAAGTAAAGGTGAAATAGTTTTAAAAATCTTATAAAGGGGGTTGTGGAGGATAAATTATAGAGCATTTAGAAGGAAAGATTAGGGGAATATACCAAGTAGTCTGATTAGAAATAAGGGATTATTGAAAAAGAAGAAGAAAAGATTTAATAAAATTACTTAAAATTGGATGTTTTCAAAGAAAAGGAAAAAAGTGATTGCACCGAGTGTAAACAAGGTGCTTACAACCCAGTATGGGGGAGATCATGTAACATATGTCACATGTAACGGATTTCACTTGTATCGTTTGTCACATTATGTTACAACCCAGTATGGGGGAGATGTTGTAACGTTTGTCACATTTGTCACGTTACATTACAACCCATTATGGGGGAGATGTTGTAACGTTTGTCACATTTGTCACATTACATTACAACCAGTATGGGAGAGATGTTGTAACGTTTGTCACATTTGTTACGGTATGTTTCCATGTTGGCTCATAACATATAAAAAATCAAAAGTAATTAAAAATTTCATGTTTGCTCATAACTTATCAAAAATAAAAATAAAAAAAATTAAAAAATTAAAAGAGAGGGATCCAATTTCTTGAGGGGTAATTTTTTTCTTAATGTGTAAAAAATTTAAGATAAAACAAAAAAAATTACACCTCAAGAAATTGGATCCCTCTTGGTGCTTGATTCGGATTTGAGATGGATCTACGCTAGTTAAATTAGAATGGGAACAAAGACAAATAAGCAAACAAAACTAATAAGGAAAAGACGCCAAGTAAGAAAGAGGTCAATAAAAAAATATTCATCATTGAGATTCGTAGAATACTTTTCAATTAAAATAAATAATCAATTTATTCATTTCAATCATTTTTATCTTGGATATTTATATTAAAAATTTATTTGTCTTTAGAGAAGGCATTTAATTTAATGGTTATATTGAAAAAATGGCTTGAATCAATATGTTACAAAAATATTCACTACCCTAACTTCTTAGGGTTCTTTTTTAATTGAAATGAATAATCAATTTATTTATTTTAATAATTTTTATCTTTGATATTTATATTAAAAATTGAATTGTCTTTAGGGAAGGCTTTTAAATTGAAAAATGACTTGAATTTTATTAGGATTATATTTATTTGATTTAAATATAAAATAAAAGGAATTGTCTAAAAATTAGAGGATAGAGAGTTCTTACCGAAAAAATCAAAATTTTTCTTTTGAAATCATAGAATTTTTAAACTAAGTGTAAGATATTTTAATAAAACTTTTTAATTTAATTAAAAATTCATATTATATAAGGGTCAGTGCAAGTTAATGAGGGTCACTTTTGGCGTGTTAGATGCAATAGAAAACTGAAAAAGCAGGCATCCCTCAACTTACTTGGATTTTTTGAGCTACTTACGCAAAATATCTTGCATTGAGTAAAAAAGATGAAATGTAGGAAATTGAATCACGTTTCCAAATATATAACTTTTATGTATTGAAAATTTGCATGGCTATGTCAAGTTTCATTTTTTCTAACAGACACTTTTTATTTTTCAGGCAAATGATAAAGTATATGTTTTTGTGGGTAGAGCCTTTGAGGGCCTAAATGATGGAATCAAGCTACAAAAATCGGCATGCATGTAGAGAACACATAGCACTTGTGCGCCATTATTTTTCAAAAATTAAATTAGTAATTTTATAATTTTTTTATAATTTTCTAAGTGATCAAACCTCGAAAATAGTACCCCTTTTGTGGGTAGAGCCTTTGAAGGTCTTAATGCAAAAATCTTGAAATGGGTTTTTCATAGAACGTGGAGGTTAGTGTCCTCTTGTGCACCATACAATTTTTTTTTGAAATGATTGAGAATTGAAAAAGTTATGGAAGAAACACTAACAGTGTGTTTCACGAGTTAAGGAGGTAGGACAGAAAAGAAATTGAAAGAAAATAGGAAAAATTAATATTTCAAAATAAAAGTTACATATTTGGAATCTGCAGAAAAAATGCTATTTGTGTCTAAGATTTCATCAAAAATGACTCTATGTAGCATATTGTAATGAGTGGCTAAGCACATGGGGTGGCAGGTGCGGGTGGGATACTCTTTGATCCCGAAGGAAATAAAGTTGCAGCCTTCTCTTGGGGACTAGGTAGCAAAACAAATAATGAGGCAGAATGGCTAGCTCTCATTTTCTCTTTAGACATGGCCTCCAACTTCAACATTGACAATCTCAGAATCTACGGAGACTCCAAACATGTCATTCAAATTATGCGAAGAGGGTCAGCCCCACCAGGCTCAAAAGCCCACAGATACATGCAAAGAATTAAATCCAACGCTCTTCTCTCAAAGGCCTCTTTTTTCCACATCCGTCGAGAGAACAATAGGCTTGCGGATTTAGCGGCTAATAAAGGAATTTTGCTCGAAATTGGGCACGTCAAGGATCTCACTGGAGCTTTGGGGTATCATTACATTCCTTAAGTCTTAATGCTAAGGATCAACAATCTCATTGTATTTCTTAAGGTCGGGTCCATGGTCTCGAGGGTCCACCTTTTCCCTTGCTCAAACTTTGGATTTGTTTCTTCCCCCCCCTCCGTAGCTTCAGCCACACGCCTCCCCGGTCGCCCTACCACTTGTCACCTCGCTCCCAGCTGTGCTGTCAGCTCCCACAAGCCAATATTTACTCCCCCACCCGTTCCTTCTTTCTCTTCCCCCGCGATGGTTTGTCCTCCCCACTTACCCGATGCTCTGAGTCGCCTCTCCCTCTGTGAACTTGACTCTCCTTCCCCCTGTCGTCTGCTGTTGCCGACGTGTAACATTGAAATAATGCAGACTGTGTTGGCGGCCATAGCCGCCCTCAGTAGAACTATGGTGGACATTAAACTTGTTGTTCGAAACACCTATGATGCTGTTTGCTCCAGCGTCAAACAAAATGCAGAGATGGCCTCGGATATTACTCACGCGGTCTCCCATATCTCTTGTCAGGATTCCAAGAGGAACTTGTTTGAGTTAATGGGGAAAGTGGACATGCTGCAGGAAGACATGGCCGTTCTTACAGGGAAAACTCAGGGAAGTTGGGTGCACAAAACCCCCACGGTCAACTAGAAAATCAACCAGGAAATGGTGGACGCAACCTCTGCCCAGTTAAAGAATTATGGCTAGTTTACAGCATAGCTCAGGTTCCAAAAAAAAAAAATTGTATCTATTTTGTCAATGCATTTCTGCATAATTCTCAACAGACAATTTATCAAGGTTTACTCCAGCTCCATTTTGGATAGTTATAGAAAGACGAAACTCAGAGCTTGCAATGTAATGTTGTTAGAAATCATAGTTATAGTCTTTCCAGACATTTCCTGCTCTGTTAGAAATATTTTGAAAGCATGTAATGAATAGCTGTGCATAGCTTTTATAAATACAATATATTTCTCTATTACTGTTTAAAAAAAAAATGAGTGGCTAAGCACAGGCTTCTCCAGAAACTGGAAGAAATACCCAATTAGCTTTGGTTTTTCATTAACATAGCACAGGTTTGGAATTACCGAAGCAAACTCCAAAGCATACACATAGGATTATTGTTGACATGTGAGCATGTGATTCAGCCTGGTTTAAATTCAAAAATATTGTCGCGCTTTTAGATGTACATAACGCGTACACGTTATATAAATACATAACGCGTACGCATTATATAACTACATAACACGTACGCGTTATATAGTTAAACAACGCGCTCGCGTTATGCAAATCATAAAATACATGTTTAATACTTGAGAAAGAGGGGGTGTGGAAGACTCAAGGGAATTTTTGTTTAATATTTGAGAAGGGGTGGGGAAGGGTCAAGGGAATCTATGGTTAATATTTAATAGGGGTGGGAAAGGGTCAAGGGCTTAGAAGGACGTTGGAAGCTTGAGTGGGGAGAGATGAAGGGAATGAGAACATGATGGGCTATAGGAGGTGAAGGGAAGTGGAGCTTGAGAGCACTATTAGGAGTAGAATAGGTTCTGAAGAGGTATAGGGTTAGAAGTTGAAAGTGAGACTTGAGTGACAAGGGAGAATGGATGGAGGCAAGGGGGATGTGAGAGAGAAATAAAGAATACAAGGGGGGGGGAGACATAGAGCGAGGGAGGGAGAGGGACAATGGGGAGGAATGGATTTGGAGGGACTGAGAGATAGATGGGGATAGAACAAAATAAAGAGATAGGAAGGGAGGGACAGAAAGTGTTGGTGGGAGACATGCAGGGAGTGGTGGCGATGGAGAGAGAGAGAGAGAGAGAGAGAGAGAGAGAGAGAGAATATGAGATGAGGGGGAAGGGACATAAAGTGTGTGAGAGAGAGGGAGTGATGGAGAGATTGGGATAGGTTGAGGGAAAGATAACATGAGGGAGGGATAGAAGGTGAGAGAGAGGCAGGCGATGAGAGAGGGAGGGAGAGAAGGTAGGGTGAGGGATGGAGGGAGAAAGGTGGAGATAGATATGGATGGAGGGGGGATGGGTTTGAGAATGGAAAGTGACATAATGTGTGTGTATGTGTGTGTGTTTGAGAGAGAGAGAGAGAGAGAGAGAGAGAGAGAGAGAGAGATTGATGGTTGGGAAGAGAGAGACTAGAGGGAGTTGTGAGCATCATATTCTCCATCAACATCATATTCTCCATCATCATCATCTTCATGACCATCATCATCATCATCAACATCTTCATCATCATCACCATCATCATCATCATCATCATCATATTCCTCATCAAATCAACATCTCCATCATCATCATCATCATCTTCTGAACATCATCATGATCATCATCTAAACATCACCATCACCATCATCATCAACATCTTCATCATCATCACCATCACCATCAACATCAAAATCTTCATCGTCATCACCTTCACTATCACCATCACCATCACCATCACCATCACCATCACCATCTTCATCATCATTGTCATCTCTAGGTTCCCCATCAACATCAACATCTCCATCATCATCATCTTCTTCATCATCATCATCTTCATCACCATCATCATCATCATCAACATCTTCATCATCATCACCATCATCATCATCATCTTCCTTGAATCAGATGAACATCTCCATCATGTCACCATCGTCTTCTTCATCATCATCATCATCATCTGAACATCACCATCACCATCACCATCATCATCAACATCTTCATCATCATTACCATCACCATCATCATCAACATCTTCATCGTCATCACCATCATCATCATCATCATTGGCATTTGTAGGTTCCTCATCAACATCTCCATCATCATCATCTTCTCCATCATCATCATCTTCATCATCATCACCATAATCATCATCTTCATCATCATCAGATCAACATCTCCATCATCATCATCTTCTTCATCATCTTCACCATCATCATCATCATCATCATCTTCATCGCCATCTCCATCATCTTCAACATCTCCATCATCATCACCATCACCATCATCATCATCTTCATGACCATAAACATCTTCATCATCATTTTCATCTCCCCCTTCCTCATCAACATCTCCATCATCATCATCATCATCACCATCTGAACATCACCATCACCATCATCATCAACATCTTCATCATCATCACCATCAACATCATCATCATCATCATCACCATCAGCAACATCATCAAAATTTTCATCTTCATCATCATTGTCATCTCTAGGTTCCCCATCAACACATCTCCATCATCATCATATTCTTCATCATCATCATCTTAATCACCATCATCATCATCATCAACATCTTCATCATCATCACCATCATGATCATCATCTTCCTCATCAGATCAACATCTCCATCATGTCACCATCATCTTCATCATCATCATCATTACCAACACCATCATCATCAACATCTTCATCGTCATCACCATCATCATTGGCATCTGTAGGTTCCTCATCAACATCTCCATGATCATCATCTTCATCACCATCATCATCATCATCATTGGCATCTGTAGGTTCCTCATCAACATATCCATCATCGTCATCTTCTCCATCATCATCACCATCATCACCATCATGATCTTCTGAACATCATCATGATCATCATCTAAACATCACCATCACCATCATTGTCAACATCTTCATCATCATCACCATCAACATCATCATCACCATCAGCGTCATTATCAAAATTTTCATCGTCATCACCATCATCATTGTCATCTCTAGGTTCCCCATCAACACATCTCCATCATCATCATCTTCTTCATCATCATCATCTTCATCACCATCATCATCATCATCATCAACATCTTCATCATCATCACCATCATGATCATCATCTTCCTCATCAGATCAACATCTCCATCATGTCACCATCATCTTCATCATCATCATCATCATCATCATCATTACCAGCACCATCATCATCAACATCTTCATCGTCATCACCATCATCATTAGCATCTGTAGGTTCATCATCAACATCTCCATCATCATCATCTTCATCACCATCATCATCATCATCATTGGCATCTGTAGGTTCCTCATCAACATATCCATCATCGTCATCTTCTCCATCATCATCACCATCATCACCATCATGATCTTCTGAACATCATCATGATCATCATCTAAACATCACCATCACCATCATCATCAACATCTTCATCATCATGACCATCAGCATCATCATCAAAATCTTCATCGTCATCACCATCACCATCACCATCACCATCTTCATCATCATTGTCATCTCTAGGTTCCCCATCAACACAACATATCCATCATCGTCATCTTTTTCATCATCATCATCTTCATCACCATCATCATCATCATCAACATCTTCATCATCATCACCATCATCATCATCATCTTCCTCATCAGATCAACATCTCCATCATGTCACCATCATCATCATCATCATCATCATCATCATCATCATCATCATCATCCGAACATCACCATCATCATCATCATCATCAACATCTTCATCATCATCACCATGATTCATCTTCATCAACATCATCATCTTTATCATCTTCATCTGCATCATGATCATCTTCATTGTCATCACCCTCCTCCTCATCATCATCTTTATCATCTTCATCTACATCATGATCATCTTCATTGTCATCACCCTCCTCCTCCTCATCATCTTGTGCACTTAGGGATTAATGTTTAGAAGAGGGTCTAAAGGCCTTTATGGGGGAGCGACTCTAGGAACAAGGTAAGATAGAGAGGGCAGGGGGGAGGGATAAAGGCATAGAGGGTTAGTGATTAAGCGAGAAGAAGGGAGAGAGTGCTATAGGGAGGGATAATGACGAAGATAAAGAGAAGGTGGAGAGATGGAGAGTGGGGTGGTAGAGACATGGCTGGAGTAAGGGAGAGAAAGAAACATGTAGGGAGGGATGTAGGGAGGGATGTAGGGAGAATGAGGGACAAACATTTAGAAAGAGATAGGGGGTATCTAGGGATTATTGGGAGAGAGCTAGGGGGTATTAAACCATACAAAACATTTGTCCCCACACTAAAAACATTTGTTTTGTATGTAACCATATAAATTATTAGTTTTCTTTTGATTTTGTTCGTTGCCCTAGCCGTGCACCTAACCTATTTATTGTGCTTGACAATATCGCGTACGCGTTTTTGCATTACATATTACGCACGCGTTTTTTCTTTATATAACGCGTACACATTTTGTAACTCTATAAATAGTGGACTGTCCCTGTCCGAGAGCAACTTCACTCTGTCCGAGCCAAAACAACACTCCCGCGATTTTTCGAACAGCACGAGCCCACCATTGGAAATTCTCACACTCTACACCAACTCCATCATTATTTTTTTTTATGCAGGTGCAGCATTGAGGACATCTTTCATGGTTGCTCAGTGTGGTGTTGGGTTATATGGCCATATTTGAAGAAGATAATCAGCAAGCTTGATGAATCTCCAATTGAATAACACCAAAGATAAGGCCTTTGAAAGATTCATTTTGCCTATATTTGAGGAGCACACAAGATAAGATATCAAGCTTCAAGACCATTTCATGGTGATGGTGGATATACACAAGTGTACAAGAGAATCAAAGAGCCCAAACAATTTATGATTTAACTTCCATTTGCTTATTATTGAAGAGCTTGTAATTGAGGAGCAACAAAAACAAACTATATCAAATTGATCATTGTGGTGATGGGGAATGCACGTAACCGAGTAAACAAATCAACAAGGAAGAAGAGACCTCAAGAAGTCATTGAATAAGAGAGAGAAAAAAAAAAGAATTTACATGATGAATCGGAGGCTTTCTTTGGAAACTAATCCAAATCCAATTGTAGAGGATACCACGGTTCATCCTATTAATCCACGACAAGAGGGACCTTCAATTTCCACAATAGTTGTTGAACAAGCACCCCATGGAAGTAATCAAGAAGCAAAACGTAGGTGCTCATTAGGGGATGTTTCAATTCCCACTTCAAGTCAAAGTGATAAGTTACCATCTCAAGATGAAGCTCACGAAGAAACACCCAATTTGCTATCCGGATGTGGTTATACAAGCGATGAAGTCAGAGAGGCGTTGGACATTTTGCCTACTGTTGAAGAAGAGAATGTTATCCACACCATCAATGAGGATGTTGGACTTCCACAAGGGGATGTTGGACTTCCACAGACCATCGATGAGGATGTTGGACTTCCACGATCCAACTACCAGGAAGAGAATGAAGGACACCAAGCTACTACTGAAACTCCAGAGCGTCTTGGTGATGCGCTACATGGTACAATTCCAACCCCCTTACCTCCATTAGCAAGCACATGTGGAAGAACTCCAAAGCGTATACAAGTTGATGAAAGTCTTATCAATTCCATTGAAGGTACGCTATCTAAACGTAGTATTTCTTATCAAACTCAACAGATACTTGATAAATATTTTGTTTCTAAATGTGATGGAGATAAATGTAGATTATTTTTATCATTGTTAAAATATAGGAGCATGAATGTTGTTAGGAAAAAGTTAGGGATAAAGATGATAAATAATTATGAACCAAGTTCTCATATAGTTAAAAGCCTAGTAGATGCATTTGGTAAAATTGGTAAGAACACACGTTCAAAGGACCACAATGCTGCTCGTCGTGTGTTGTCACAAGCAATTGCAAATAAGAACACCAGGGCCCTTCGTATTCTCAGGCCTACATCCGAACTAGTTAATTTGAATGTAAAAACCCTCCGTAGGTATTCTATTAGAAGAGAACATCTTGACACAAACGATTAGACAGATTTTTGGGCCTTTGTTGGTTGGTTGCCACGTCGTGACATGAAGCTAGCTGATGCAGTAAAGGGACTAGTGCACAGTTTTTCACATGATCACACAAGGCCTTCTTCAAACCGAAAGGATGTACTAAAACTAAGAAGGGGTTCAAAGGATCGTGAACCACATACTAAGCATCTTCTTGATATAACACAGACAAAACTTTACGAGAAATTTAGGATTGAGCATAGACAATTGAACTTGGAGCAAAGATCTTTTGAGAAATGTAAGCC
This sequence comes from Larix kaempferi, assembly GCA_027924585.1. Taxonomy (NCBI): domain Eukaryota; kingdom Viridiplantae; phylum Streptophyta; class Pinopsida; order Pinales; family Pinaceae; genus Larix; species Larix kaempferi. The sequence continues at coordinate 564,856 of BSBM01001812.1, forward strand.
ATGGTATGTTAGAATAAATACTCTTCGTAACACTTGTTGTTGTAGATACCATGTAGAATATGAATATTACTATGAAACATTTTTGTACATTCATCGTGTGTTGCATACTAACCATGTGCAAGATTGTTCCATGACAATACCACTGACTTCATCAAGAGAATTCATTCATAGCATCATGTGCAATAGGCCCGAGGGGCAAACATACTATGCAAAATCTTGTTTGGATGGAACATGCTCCAACTGTGCTGGAATGGCATTATTGAGCCAATGTATGCATGAGATAGGAGACAATGAATTTGGGAAAATGGTTACAGACATGAAAAGTTTCAAATATATCAACTATGAAATAGTCCCAGGGAAAGAAAGCAAAAAAATACATTTGGTGACATCTCAGGTATGCATTATATCTATAAAATTATGTTGTAACGGTTACATTTCAATCCTTACTTACAACAAAAAATTGACATTGAGATCATTTTGTGTCACCAGGCACAAGTTAGTTACTTCATCAAGGAATTTATTGAAAAGACACATCAATATATTCAGCATGTCCACGTGGCACGATGGCAGGATGAGAAGTTTAGAATATGCAGAGATACATTCCCCTGGTACTATACTTTCAGTTGTTGATTTTGCCGAGAACTACACTCTGCAACCTCAAAATGAGATCCAAAGTCAGTATTATCACTCTGAGTAGGTTTCCTTGATGGTCCATATCACATATAGGCATGGCCCAAATAGCACTGAAGAGCAAAGAGAAATTCTGAAGGAATATCACTTCTACATAAGTGATGATAGGTGCCACGACTTCCACTATGTACATCATTGCTTCATCATGTTCTCTGATCACTTGAAGGGAAGGAACATACAGATGGATCAACACATGTTACATACTTTTAATACTATACTATTTATACTATTTGTAATTAAATATTGATATATGCTCAATTTTCACATGTATGTTTCATATGAATATGTCAATTTTGTGTTCTTGATATGCCAAATTTACGTTTACGTTGTTTATAAATATGCCAAAAGTTCTCTTGTATGTCAAGTTTATGAATATGCCATTTTTTACATATGATCAGCAAACCCTAAAATTATATTATGTTCATCATGTTGGTTATTGGCTTCACCCAACAAAATTAATTCAATTCATGCTCACTATATTAAACAATACACTTGTATTAAATTTACTTCATGTCTTGTTAAATATTTCATAATGAATTAGCTATTTGAGAGCACCACCTTAGACCAAGCCATCATCATCAACATCTTCATCATCATCACCATCATCATGGACCTGCAAAACCCTAGTTTCCAAAGTGTCTAGGCAGGTTCGGGCTGGGAACACTAGCCATACCCGCCCGGTGGATGATTTTCCAAAGTTGACCCCCATGTGCAAAAATTGCACACTCCCACACTGAGCAAAACCCTAGTTTCCAAGATGGACCTGCAAGGTGACACATGGGCCACCAAGCAGGAGGGGAGGGGCACCCCTGGCACTATCTCGATGTGCTGAATCCAACGGAGTCGACGGTTCGTAGATCCGAGCCAAGGTCTTCATTCTATGGCTCGTCCCGTCTCGCTGCCAGAAGGCCTTCAAGGACACCTGCTGGATACCTACCGAGGGCATAGAACTCCAACCGTGCAACAAAACCGGGTTCTGGGGAGTCTTGCAGGTGTGTCTAGGTAGGTTCAGGCTAGGAACACTAGCCATACTTGCCCGGTGGATTATTTTCCAAAGTTGACCCCTATGTGCAAAAATTGCACACTCCCACACTGAGCAAAACCCTAGTTTACAAAATGAATGCACAATGAAGCCACTGGGCCATGGGGAGATGAGGGAGAGGGCACCCTAGAGGTAATCACACGCTAGGAGACCAATAGAGTTGACGGTTCATCGATTCGACGTCCGATTTCCGAGTTATGTCGAGTTGCAAGTCGCATGAAAATGTCGTTCAGGGACACTTGGTGAATTTTCGTCCGGGAGCCAAAAAGCAAACGGAGTAGGAAGATTGCATGCTGTTGGCTCCTGCAAGTGTGTGTGGGAAACGCCGACGTGGGAACACTGCCAACACTGGCTCGAGGGAGGTTTTTGTAGAGTTGACCCACCAATGTGATATTGCATGCAATTAAACTGAGCAAAACCCTAGTTTACGAAATGAATGTAAAATGAAGCCACTGGGCCATGGGGAGACGAGGGAGAGGGCCCCCTAGAGGTAATCGCATGCCAGGAGACCAACGGAGTCGACGGTTCGCCGGTTCGACGTCCGGTTTCCGAGTTATGTCGAGTTGCAAGTCGCATAAAAATGTCGTTCAGGGACACTTGGTGAATTTCCGTCCGGGATCCAAAAAGAAAACGGAGCAGGAAGATTGCGTGCCGTTGGCTCCTGCAAGTGTGTGTGGGAAATGTCGACGTGGGAACACTGCCAACACTGGCTCGAGGGAGGTTTTTGCAGAGTTGACCCACCAATGCGAGATTGCATGCAATCAAACTGAGCAAAACCCTAGTTTACGAAATGAATGCACAATGAAGCCACGGGGCCATGGGCAGATGAGGGAGAGGGCCCCCTAGAGGTAATTGCACGCTAGGAGACCAACGGAGTCGACGGTTCATCGATCCGATGTCCGATTTCCGAGTTATGTCGAGCTACAAGTCGCATGAAAATGTCGTTCAGGGACACTTGGTGAATTTCCGCCCGGGAGCCAAAATCAAACGGAGCAGGAAGATTGCGTGCCGTTGGCTCCTGCAAGTGTGTGTGGGCAATGCCGATGTGGGAACACTACCAACACTGGCTCGGGGGAGGTTTTTACAGAGTTGACCCACCAATGCGAGATTGCATGCAATGAAATTAAGCAAAACCCTAGTTTACAAAATGAATGCACAATGAAGCCACGGGGCCATGGGGAGACGAGGGAGAGGGCCCCCTAGAGGTAATCGCATGCCAGGGGACCAACGGAGTCCACAGTTCATTGGTCTGACATCCGGTTTCTAGGCTATGTCGAGTTGCAAGTCGCATGAAAATGTTGTTCAGGGACAAGAGACACAACATTTTATCTTGGGAAACCCTCATGGGGAAGAAAACCTAGCAACCTTTCTTAGAATAATTATATGTTTAGAAATCAAGTACAATGAAACCATGAACAAACCCTGACCCTGAAGGATTTTACCACATGAAAAAACCTTAATGACACATGACAACAAGAGTACTTATCTACATGAAGATGACCTCCAAGCCATAAGGATAACCAAGCATATCCTTCCCAACCAACATTAGAAGGCACTTTATTTCTCGAATCCCGAGGTAACGTTTGTTCCTTTCACCAATGTTTCTTTGAGCACTTGTATGTAGTTACTCATATGTAGTGTTGAATCTAATTGTACAATCAAATATTGAGCGTTAATGAAATGTGTAGCATGTATTGCACTTACTTTTATTAAATTACACTTGAACATTGACTTAACTTGTAATTTAATCATCCAAACTAACAAATTTTAATTACACCTATCTAATTAGTGTGCATGAGTGAGTTCGTTGAAACCTTGAAAAACATTGTATTGCATTTAGTTTGATTAAATTACACGAGCAATAACTTTGACATAACTTGTAATGATCATCCAAAATCACAAATTTTAATTAGATACCAATTAGTGCACGCATGTAGTGAGTTCGTTGAAACCTTTAAATATAATAGTTTGTTCTTTTGACATAATGCATTCATGAGTAATAGATCATTCATTTATAAGTGAAATATCAATGTGCATGTCTCCAAAAGTACATGTATCCAAAAGTACATATATATCCAAAAGTGCATGTCGCCAAAAGTACATGTATATCCAAAAGTATCCAAAAGTACATGTATCCAATGAAGTCAATGTACATGTCTCCAAAAGTACATGCACAATAAAGTCAATGTACATGTCTCGAAAAGTGAATGTATCGAAAAGTACATATATATACAAAAGTATCCAAAAGCACATGTGTCCAAAACTATCCAAAACTATCAAAGCCACGTGTACATGTATCCAAATGTACATATATCCCATAAGACACATCAAAACTCAAGCTTCCTCTTGTTCTTTCCCGACGTTGATCCTCTAGGCACATCTCTAGGATCAATGTGCGTCTCTGGATCCTGCAAATTAAATATCAATTGTTAAATTCAACTAACTATGTACACTAATACATTATCTCAACAATTAACTCAACAATTATCAACTGGTGCATGGAAAGTGCATGAAACACTTGGTCACTGAAGGACATCTCACCTCAACTGACAAAGGAGATTGCGTTTCTTGTGTAGCAGATGGAGCCGTTGGTTGAACATCCAGGATGGTCAAACCAGGGGGGCCAGGAACTGCTCCTGCTGGTGGTGGCTACAATGAAAAAATGTTGAAATAGTTTGAAATGCATGAATAAACAATAGACAACAATAATAAACTATGTAAAGATAATGTTGAAATAGTTACATACCTGTGTGTGATCAGTTGCCATTGCAGATGCGGCACTGACTGCTGCATCAACCATCAATGCGAGGTTTTCAATAGACAACTCGAGTTCCTGATGCAGTAAACATGCAATTCAAACATTAACAAAAACAATTTATGCACTGGATTTCAAGTTAAACAACAAATATCATCGAAGGATATACATTACCATGGTGTGAGTAATCCCATGGTCGTGGGCAGCTGGAGTCTTTCTAGGAGTAGAACGCCTCACATACACACGACCCTTGTTCACGAATGTCCTGGAGGGAGATACAAATCCAGGCAATGGTCCAGATGTCTCGGATGGTGCCTACAGTCAGCAAGTGTTCATGTAGTTAGACATGCATGATTCAACAAACAAACATGTATTTAAAAAATGTCATTTTTAATTGTTTACCTAGAGCCCAGATGTTTCATGGGACGGTATGACCATGGGCGATACCTCCACATTACCTTGCCCCAATGAAGGATCTGCCATCTGCAAGTTTAATAATTGTAAATACTAGACTGTAGATAGCATTAGTGAACTAAAATGTAAAGTATGTGGAAATTAACAAATTAACAAGTATTAAAAAACTGAAATTTTAAAATGTTTACCTCGGTGTGAGATATGAAAATAGGTTTTATATAAGATGGGCCTACCAAATGGGTAGCATCATGCCCCCCTGTAGAGTCTAGAACATCCGGCTCTGGGGCGTCGCTGCCGGCATAAAGCATCAACTGCAAGTTCACAAAATTAATATATTAGCTCAAACTATATATATGTGTACAAAGACGAGAATAAATGAAGAATTTATTACAATTAACCATCAACATACCTCTCTCAAAAACCCACTGAAGGAAACATCTGAGGCAAGACCATAGCAGGGACGACCACATGATGTGCACTCGTGAGGATCATTACTAGGATGAGGATGTGTCGATGGTCCTGCACTAGTGGATGGTCCTAATGGTCCTGCACTAGTTGATGGTCCTGCATGGTGACGAGCTGGTGTATGTACCACACCAGGGACAGATGTCCCTTCCTCACCCATATGTTGAACCATAGTGTCATGGCGAACAACCGCCCGTGCCAAACTCAAAAATGCATCCTGTTTCTACGGAATAATACGATGTGTAGGTGGGACATCTAGCCCAGGAAACTTCCTACGAGGTGCAGGGATAGGGCGATCCTAGTCTCGAAGCCTCACATTGGGTCGATTTTGGGGCATCCTCCCATCGATCCCCTGAAACTGCAAGATGTCAAAATAGTTAACATGTTTATGTAACACGAACTCTGCGTACATCTTTCGAAGGAAATACAAGGGAATTTCCCTGTTGTTGTGTGGTGGCATATCAAAAACCATGTACCATCTGTCCATCCAATTATGCACAAATGGTTGAAATGTGCACCACTCAATGGAGATATGCGGCCTATTTGCATTTGGGATTTCCCCCATCCAAGGGTCCCTAAACAATGCAAATATGAGCTCTTTGGATATTTTCAACTTTTTTATTGCATTGTAGTCTATCCCATCAGCATATTGTTGTCTTTTTCTTTCTCTATATGATGTAATATCATATAGTACATTGGTAAACTGTGAAATGGTGTCAACAATTGCATCCAAGGTTGATGCAAGCGAGCGGCGAATCCTGTCACCACCACTAAAAGCTGCACTAATGCCCCTCAAGTGGGAAAGCTCAATCAGTATCTCGGCATTGGTGTCCATAGCCGCAACTGCAATAAAGACATCAATACGAAAATCATTAGAAACATATACATGGTATATAATGACGTCTCTTCAAAATTGAAAATGTATTAAATCAAACTCAAGTAAGCAATTTAATGGCATTTACTTACATACATTTAAAACTTAAAACTAAACATTTAACAATTAAAAAGTAAGTTTCGTTCAGCTTCTTTCTAGAAGTCAAGGCACTTCTTAACCCTCATTGGTGACTTTTCCATGCAAACTTGGGTTTAAACTTCTTAGAATTTAGGAGTGTTATTTTGACATGTTTTGGCCTTTACGTCCATTGCAGAAAACAATATTTCCATCAACTTCATAAGCTAACATTAAATTTATTGATTTCAATATATTACGCCTTGTGGTTGGAGGGGAGGACAAAGTGGCATGGAATGAAATGGATATGTATGAGTTTGTCTTGCCAATATGATTACATATGTACTTGAGATGACTATCAATGATTAAGATGTTGAATAATCAACTAGAGATTGTGACTAGAATGACAATAACAACAATGTCAACTTCTCAAAACAGAGACAATTTCTCTCTACAAAATCGATCTCTACATTGTATGGCAAGTTCAGAAAATTAAATAAAAAACATAGTGATTTTCTATATGAAGTCTTTCAGTTGAATCGACAGTCCCTGAGCGTTGAGTAGATTGATCGAGGGTGTGGATAGGGCAGGCCCGAGAGACACTTTGTTAATGTGTTTTGGCATTTAGTCAAGGGTGCTTAACTAAGAGGCAATGTATAACTACATACAATTCTGATGAAATTTTGATTATGTTCATGGACAAATGATTGTGATGAAATTTTGAGAAACCAAGTTACTAATTTTTTTTGCATTTTTTTATCCACACTTGTGTATGCATTTCATTTTGTTATGGCCATTACCAAGGAAAATTATTTAATTAGTATCATGGGAAATGGCCTTTGAGGGTTGGAAATTTGGGTTTCATGTGGATGGATACCTAAGTAACCGGACACGTCCAACAGGGTCCCCGTGTCGTGTGGGACACGGTTTTAGATGATGGTTGGTGGGATAGGGTAGTCCTTATCATCAAGATCATGGAGCCAATCATTTCTTTGTTGCGGTTTGCAGACACGGACCAGCCCATCCTAGGAGATGTTTATGAGGGGTGGGATTCCATGATTGAGTCCATGAGGACCATTGTTATGGAGAATGATTGTGCTGAGTATGAGACATCGGCAGATAACTTATGTTCCATCATATAGGGCATTCTTATCTCCAGGTGGGATAAGAATTGCACACCTTTGCATTGCTTGGTCCACTCATTGAACCCCAGGTTCTACGCTTAGGATTGGCTTAGTGGTGGGTCGGAGCCCTCATCTAGAGTCCCTCCTCACATGGATGAAGAGATCTCAGAGGGGAGGAAGATAGCATTTAGATGACTACTTCAGAATAGAGACCACCTTGAGGTGGTGGAGGAGGAATTTTATGAGTTTTCTAGTGGCACTTGGAGATTTGCAGGATATGAGGTGGTTAGAGACATGGGGGTTAAGAAACCCCTTTTTTGGTGGACAAATCATGGGGCAACATGCCCTCTTCTACAAAAGATAGCCTTGAGGATCCTCTCTCAAGTTACTTCATCCTCTTGTTGTCAGAGTAATTGGAGCACATATGGGAACTTGTATAGTGTGAAGAAGATTAGGCTTGAGCAGTGCAGGGCAGAGACGATGGTGTATGTGCACTCCAACCTTCGTCTTATGTACAAGAAGAGGGAGGAGTGGGAGAAGGGAAAGACACGGATGTGGGATGTCCTTCCCGATGAGATGGGTTTGGACAGCAGTATTGATTTGGCATTAGCCAACATGGATCTTAATGATCCAGTGCTAGAGCCGGTCACTTTTGATGAGGGGGATCGTATGGAGGGGTTATCCTCCACACTAGCAGATGCATTTAGTCATATTGGCAGAGAGGAGGAGGAGGAGGAGGAGTATCATGGCAGTGATGAGTTTGTTGATTTAGGCATGGAGGAGGACTATTGAGTCATGGACAGATGGGATTCTTCCATCTTGATCCACTCCTTTTTTGTATTTACTATTAGACTATTAGACTATTAGTCTATTAGTCTATTTGGCATTTTCCAGTGCCCAGTGGCATTCCGACATCTATGTAATACATTTTGATTTTGATGACTTAATGAGAAATATGGTTCCGAGTCTCTGACATGCATCTATGTGTCTCAATGTCTCATTGTGATTTGTGATTGTGAATGACAAATGTGTTGTGATTTGTGAATGATCTAATTTCTATTGAATATTTCATATTTGTAATTGCAAATGTAATTTCTATTGAATATTTGTAATTGTAAATGTTAAATTTTATTGGATCTATATGTCTATATTTTTAAATTTTAATATATTTTAAAAATATATATATATGTATATAAAACATGTCCTATGTGTCCTAATTCCGGGTGTTTGTGCCAGAAATTGTTTCCAGGCCACAAAGAAACAAGCCAACACAATCTCAAAAAATACAATCAAGTAAAAGTAAGTTTTAAGGTTTTTTGATAGGTTTTATGGTTATAAAGTTTGGGAACAAATAGGGAATACATTCATGAGCAAATTAGGAACTGAATCATATGCAAAAGAAGACAAAGATGCATAATATATTCACCAAAATCCAACAAAGCATAATATTGAATTTCATTCATAAAAGATAAGCATTACCAGCATACAAACATAGACCAGCAATGAATTTATCAGTTAAGCAACTTAACAAGTTAAATAATGAAGCCAACACATAAACTGAAGGGTAAAAAGGATCATATATTTCATAATTCTGTCAACAAATACATATAGGAGTTATGTACTTAGCTCATCAATAAGTCTATCATACCTCCTGAACTTCCCCCCAAAAATCGAACCCTGTTTCTGTCTTTCTCCTCTCTCTAAATACAGTTTTTTATAAAATTAGTTAGGGTCTAAACCCTAACTGCCCTCAACCCACTCATCGATGAGATAAAGTGAAATAAAGTATTTCTTTAAAAGCATAACTAAAAAATAACTAACTAAAGTATCTATTAAAAGATCCACAAGTAACTGACCAACTACCGACTCAAAGGTATTTGGCAGCTTCGACTAGTAAGGCTTTTCCATCCGAGATTTGGGCCTTCTTCTTGGCTCTCTTTTCTTCAGCTTTTGTATCTGCTAACTTCCTTGTAAGTTTTTCATTTTTCTGCTGCAAGTCTTTGACAGTCTATTTCAACTCTGCATAATGCACATCTGTGCTTCTCTTTCTCTTCAAGGCTTCTTTAGAAACTGTTATTAACTCTTGATAATTCTCATTCACTTCCTGTAAATCTTCTCTTAGCCTTCTATTTGCTAGGACTAGAGCACCATTAGTCTCCTGCATGCATTCCATTTGATGCCTATATTATTTGATGGTTCTTTGCAGGTTCTCCATGTATGAGTCAAAAACCTTCCCTATTGTGGTATTTTGCATCTCACTGGGCAACCAAGGGACATTCATCCTTCTGAAAATATCTTCATCTTCCTGTAACAGCTCTGAAGACACACCATGAAAAATAGGGTTTTCCTGACTCGTTGCTTCAATAGGTGTAGTCTCATCTATCAAGTGCTGATTTTCAAAATAAGAAACTTCAATTTCCTTCTTCTGTTGTTCTTCTATCATTTCATCTCTTAATTCCAGAAACACAGCAGATAATTTGGTTTGAGTGAGACTGGAGTCTTCTGCTGACCTAAATGACTTTTTTCCTTTTGTATGATGAGAAACTGGACTGTTTATAACTGCTTCTTTCTTAATCTTTGGTTCTTCATCTAAAGAATCATCATCAAGTACACTTACCTCTTCTGTATTCATTCTAGGGTTTAGCAGCTTTTTCATACTCAGCCTTAACTTGTTTTTAGATCTGGTTTTTGGTCTCCATTCTGAAGCAAGTTCTTTCACCATCTTCAAAGTTTTTCCTTGATATTTAATTGTGGCTAGCTCTATAGCTTCGATTTTGGTTTTCTTTTTCTTTGACCTCTTTGTTTTATCCTCTTGACTGTAATTTTCTGTGTATGTGTCCACCCTAGCTTCAATTTTGACAATGAATTCATCTTCCTCTAATAGATATCCCTCATCCTTAGATAAGACAGTGATGGGGCTCCTTTGTTGGACCTGAATGTCTTCTTTCTCTATAGCAACCTTTTCTGTGACAACAATTTTCTCTTCACTGAGAGTTTCTGCTGGCGCCATGTGTTTCTCAGGCTGATCTTCTTTTTGTGAAAACAGTGAGTATTTACCTTTGCTGTCAGTTGCAACCTTTTGAGGTTCATTGTTACCCTTCAAAGACTCTGGTGTTTCTTCAAGTTTAATCTCTTTCTTGTCTTCAGACTTAATTTTCTGACCTAGTTTTATGACTAGAGTTTGCTCTTTGTCTACACGTTTTTTGGTTTGCTGCTCTTTTTGCTTGGTTTGAAAACCAGACCAAAACAAGAAATGCTCCCATGTCTTCCCTTCTCGTTGTAGAACAGTACTGATAATAAGCTTGATCAAACCATGATGGAAGATGGATTGTGTAGTATGATCATGATGCCCCTTAATTCTACTTGACATCTTTTGCAGACTTTTGAATAAGAAGAAAGGAAGGTTCATTTTGGATTCACCAACCAAATGCTGTAAAAATCTAAAATGGTATTTGAAGACATAAGCATATCTGCCTTCACAAGTGATATAGCTTTGTAGGATTTTAATGGGTTGCACCCACTCATCCCCGACCTCCTGGATTAATACCCCTTTGAGCCAGTCTGGAGTAATACCAGGTAAAAGGTACCTTTGATCATTAAAAGTGAAAGGAAATTTTTTGAACCACATTTCACCTTCATTCCTGACTCCTGTAGCTTCAGCAACTAACTCCACAGTCAATTTAAACTTTAGAGTATCAAATACTATCATGTCCTGATTATAGCTTTGGGCAAATTTATAAGAAACCTCAATGTTATAGCCATCGATTTTCTTGAAGAAATCCAACCAACCAGCATTTTGAAAAAGCTTTGCACAATCTGGAAATTGGTCAATCCATTTCAGCTCAGTGGGCTCAGTCCTATTTGTTTTGCCACTTTTACCCATCTGCTTTCAATACCTGAATTTTGTGTATTTTCAGAGTTTTATTGATGACCTAACAGCTGCTTTCAGATTTTTGAAAAAGTAGTGATTCAATGTACTTCTAATTTTCAATTTTCCACTTGTCATAGCGTCTCAAAGAACTCTTAAATTGATCTATCTTTGACAGGAGTGTTGTTTAAAGCTCACATTTATGTTTTCCTTACTGAATTTTAACAAAATAAGCTTTACTGAGAAAAACCCCAATTTAGCAGCCACTATCGGTTTAACGTGGAATACCCTATTCCTGTTTTGCTGTAGATGTTTAAATCAATTTTTGAGGTACCTGATTGTTCAATTTAACTGTACAAGTGTCTTCAGGTCTCCAATTCGCTACCAGCTGGCAGAACGAGCAAGACCTAATTTCTCTGTAACTGTGGAAACCCAAAAATGCTTCTGTAACTGCAACTTCCGGCTTTCAGGCACCTGTCTTCTCTCCACCTAATCTCCAGCTTCGTGATGCATATGTGAAATAACTCCTTTCGCATCAAATTCGGCTTACACCTCCTCCTGTCAGGATATGCACTGTTCCAACTGATGATCACCATGATCTCTTCCACGATACAGCCGCACCTGATTTCATGATGTTTACTGGAGCAAAACGTATCAACACCTTTCAATCATGCGATTAGTCACTTAGCAATGAAACCATGCAAAAATTCAGTTTAAAAAACGATGATTTCAGCTCGCTCGGTATTCTTGTAGCGCCACTGTATTAATTTTTCATGATTGCGCTACAAGAATGATTTGCATTCAATTTTGGCCCTAATTCAACCATTTTTTCCAATTTAAATGATAAACCACACTCTTTGAATATATTTGTAACATCCTTAATTAATATAAGTCCTATTGATCCCTTCAAATCCTAAAAGAAAAATAATAAGAAATCTAAAGGCAAAAATTTTTAAAAATTTCACTTTAAAATCAAAAATTTCCTAAAAGAAGCAAATGAGAAAAATTAAGCAAATGAGCAAACTTAAAATAAAAATCACAATCAAAATATATAAAATTGAAAGAAACAAGTTCATGAATTAACATCTGGCTCTAGCTGCGGGATGAAGTCCTCCCTGTGAGGCTTCAAGAACCTGTAGACCAGTGCCTTATATCTGGTACCTACTTGTCTGCAAATTTCCATTGGGCTATGGAGTCTTTATTATGCTTCACTCACACCGGTATGTACAATGAAAAGTAAAAATATCCTACAGACTGTAAAAATGCTTGAGGAATCGTCCATTAACTGGACTGGACAACTCCTCACCTTCCAAAGACTGCAGGATAAAAGTATTATTCTCCAAAACTTTAGACACTAGGAAAGGGCCAAACCAGAGGTTATCAAACTTACCATGTTTACCCTTTTGTTCTTTCCTTGCATCCCACCTTAGAACCATATCACCAACTGAGAAAGTGTTTTCTTTGATGTTCCTGTCAAATCTGCTTTTGATCTTTAATCTATACAACTGTGCCTTTTCATCCACCTTTTCTCTGTTCTGCTGTAACTCTATCATCTCATAAATCCTTCTCTGTATATCATTTGGCTCTTCCTGAGAATTCTGAAGAAACTTCATCACTGGGATTCCCAATTAAACAGGAAAAACTGCATCTGTACCGTAAACTAGCTGGAAAGGAGAAGTTCCAATTGCTTGTTTAACTGTTATCCTATCTGCCCATAATGCATATTTTAGCATTGAATCCCATGATCTCTTATTATGCTTGAGCAACTTTTTGATACTTTGAATGATGTTTTTATTAGAGGATTCATCCAAACCATTACCCTGAGGATAATAAGGAGTTGAATGCTTCAGTAGGATGCCATTCTTTTCACAAAAGGATTCCATTGCCTTAGACTTAAAATCCTTTGCATTGTCTGTTACTAATTTATCCTTTGCATTGTCTGTTACTAATTTCTGAGGGCGACCAAATCTACTAAGAATATTATCTTCAATAAATTCCATGATAACTTTGTCTGTAGCATTCCTAGTAGGGACAGCTTCCACCCATTTAGTAAAGAAGTCTGTTGCAATCAGAATCCAATGATGTTTCCCTGAAGAGGCTGGATTTATTTCTCCAATAAAATCTAGACCCCATTGCTGAAAAGGAGCACTTACTGCAATAGGTTTCAGGGGTAATGACATCAACTTTTGTTTTCCAGCAAACTTCTGACAAGGGATACAGGCTCTTACCTGCTGATAAACATCTGCAAACAAAGAGGGCCAATAAAATCCATCTCTTAAAATTGTGTATGCTGTTGTCTTCCAATACTTGTGCCCTCCACAAGCACCTTCATGAGATTCAGAAATCACTCTTTCAACTTCAGGTTTATCTAAACATCTGAGTAAAATACCCCCTAGGTCCTTCCAGAACAACTGCTCTTCCACTAGACAATACTTAGTAGTTTTAAGTTTTAAAGATCTGGAAGCCTTCCTATCTAGATGCTCAGGACATTGTAAAAACAACAGAAAATAGACTATGTCTGCATACCATGTAGATGCTGAATAATAATCCATAATCTTTTCTTTTTCCAATAATCCTTGATCTTCATCCTGAGCTATTTCTTCAGCCATAACATGCAATCCCAGAGCCTGACAATTTGATTCAACCAGCAGCTTGGCTAAACCTTGTCCCTTGACAAGTTTGGTAGGTCTGATCTCTACATCATATTCCATAATTTTAGCAATCCACTTGCCTCTTTTCCCTTCACTATCAGGTTGTGTTAACACATCTTTCACTGCAGCATTAGGTACAAATGAAATAACTTTAGAATGCAGTACATAAATTCTATAAAATTTTAAAGCTTTTACCAGAGCATAGGCCTACTTTTCTAGAATACTGTATTTCAATTCAGAATCTCTGAGAGTTTTGCTGAAAAATGCAATAGGCTGCTCCAATCCTTCCTTATTCTTCTGAAGTAAAACAATTGCAATTGTATCCTCTGATGCAAATGAGAATGTAAGAAATTCTTTTGTAAAATCTGGGCTTACCAATACAGGGGCTTCAGTAAGAGCCACTTTGATTTTCTCAAATGCATTCTTTGCCTCAGTGGTCCACTTAAATTCCTGATCTTTTTTCAGCATGACTGTAATCTGTTTGATAGTCTCAGCAAAATTTGGTATAAACCAACGTAAAAATTTGATTTTACCAATGAAAGATTGGACATCTTTTTTACTTCTTGGAAAACTTATTTTCAATATAGCTTTTACCCTTTCAGGATCAATCCTTATACCATCAGCAGACACTAAATGACCAAGCAATTTACCTTCCTGTACAGCAAAGTGTGATTTCTTTGGATTCAAAGACAGGCCAAATTTTCTACATTTCAGGAAAGTCTGCTTCAAATGTTCATCATCTGACTGTGAGAAAACAGTAATATCATCTAAGCATATTACTACAAATTTATCCTTTTCTCCAACAAAAGCAATATCTATGGCTCTCTGGAAGGTGGCTCCAACATTCATCAATCCAAAAGGCATCTTATCATACATGAAGGTTCCCCAAGGAGTTGTAAAGGTTGTTTTCTCTTTATCATCAAGATGCATAGCAATCTGATTGTACCTTGAGAAACCATCCACCATAGAGATCCTATGTGCCCCAACTACTTGCTGCAATACTTGCTCAATTTTAGGCAAAGGATAATTGTCTTTTAGTGAAAATCTGTTCAGATTTCTGAAGTCAACACATAACCTGATTTCCCCATTCTTTTTCCTAACAGGTACAAGATTAGCAACCCATGAAGAATACTTGAGGGGTACTATGATCTTGGCATCCAATAGCTTCTTTATTTCTTTTTTAATAACAGGAAACAAGGCTGGATTAATCCTCCTTAATTTCTGACGAAAATGTTTGACATTTGGCTTTAGAGGGACTTTATGTTGTATAATTCCTGTGTCATAAGTCCTCAATTCCTGATAAGACCAAGCAAAAACATCCACATGCTCTTTTAACAGTTTAATATATCTATTTCTTTGTTCAGCTGTCAAGGATTTAGAAATTTTGACCATTCTAGGATGTTCTGCTGAACCAATATTGTAGTCCATCACATTTTCTTCTGAAGATTGAACAACAGGCTTTGACAGAGTATCATCTTTTGTAAATATTCTTTCTAGAGGTACCAAGCCTTTTGGGATGAAGTTGCTCTTTAACTCAATAATTTTATGTCCTGCTATCTCATCTTCATCAATCTCATCTAACTGTTCATCCACTTCATCTTTCTCTTGATCAATCAGGGAATTTGAAAACTCATGAGTAAGATCAAGAAATCTTTTAATTTCCATGTCATCTTCGAAAACTTTCCATTGCTTTACATTATCAGGTACACATGGTCTGTACCTCACATCTATCGGATACCTTAACTGTGTAGTCTTGGGGATTCTGAAGTGTGTAGCAGCTAAAGCTAATGAATCTGCAGTCTAATTATGATCTCTTGGAATACGAATAATGTTAAAAGCTACAAAATAATTTTCAATCATATCCCATACCTCATTACGGTAGACTTTCATCAAACCCTGCTTCACTTGATATTTGTTCTTCACTTGCTGAACAACTAATTCGAAGTCGCCATATGCAAAAATCTGCTGAATACCCAAATCTTTGGCAGCTTTTAATCCTAGCAGCAAAGCTTCATATTCAGCGGTGTTATTCCTAGTAATAAACTCAAGCTTATACATCAGCTTTACTGTTTCACCTCCGGGAGATATTAGAAAAACTCCAGCTCCAGCACCCTCTTTACAAGAAGATCCATCAAAATATAATTGCCACAATTCATCTTTTTCTTCTCTGCTGTGTTTTACTGGTTGTTCTTTTTCCACCTGTAACAAACCAGCAGTATTGTTTTCATCACTGAAATGTAACATGCAAATTCCTAGATCTTTATCAACAGCATATAGTGGATGATTGGTGGGGTTCTTGTCATCTGTCACTATATAAGCAAACTGAAGCTCTCTGTATAGCCTTCTGTTTTCTCCACCAAACACAGGAATGGTAGCATATGAGAGATCCATTTGTAAGGTCCCTCCAACCTTCTTTGCCCAAGACCTAGAGAGAAGTAAGCCAAACTTTGGTGTAATGTCAGCTACCACAACTGTTGATGTATATGTAACTTCGGAATTTATTTCACATATATGTATATTGTATTCCTATAGAGATGTTATTATTCCTCTATACGGAAGTGTCATCATTTATATTGTAAGTGTCGTAACTTATACTTGATGGGTTATTAAACCACCTTGTTTGGGGTCGGCCCTGTATAAGTCATGTGGGTCAAAGGGTTATTAGACCACCCTATTGGGGGGTCGGCCATGTGGGTCAAAGGGTTATTAGACCACCCTATTGGGGGTCGGCCCAGTCAGCATTATATTATGTGGTTAAGTTCGAGCCTACATGAGTTAGGTAAAAAGGCAAGTCAAGTCAAGTATAAATAGAGTGCGGGAGGCACTCTATTTACTCACTCACTTCTCACACATGCACTCAAGGAGGAGTGGCGCACTTATGGAGGAGGAGGATCTGCTGCTAGGTTATGGCTATCTCTCTTGGTTGGTTGTATCATTGCTCTATCTATCTCTGAGGAAGTTATTGGGGTTTTTCACCTTTATGGTTTTCCCCAAGTAAATCGTTGTGTCTCTTGTGTGCTTGCATTATTGTCTCCATGATTGATATGCTATAGATATGCTGTACATGTTGTTCTCTCAGTTAAGATCCTAGATCATATTGAATTAAATTCAGAAAATTTAACATGGTATCAGAGCTAGCCTGAAAGAAGGCATGATATGGCATGTATGACACTTGTTGCACTTACGATGCTAGGGCTTGATATAGCAAAAACCAGTCATCGTAGCACTTTCACTATAAATCCGTTTTGGAGAGGTTTTCGGATCTAAAATTGTTACAGGACGAAGCTAAGATCTCCAGGTACCTTGTGTCCAAAGGACAACCTCTAATTCGTTGTACTTTGTGATTTATGTTCTGTACAATATAGGGTTTCTGCCTCTTCCACATCTGAGTCAAAATCAGGTGACCTTGGGAAAAAGGTCATATCTTGGGCTAGGAAGCTCCAAATGAAATTTCATAAAAAGTTACAGGTAGTACACAGTCTGTAATATCTCAGAAAATTTTTTCAGAGGCCAAAGTTGAACCAGTGACACGTGGCACTCCGTACAAGTTCGCTCTCCTGTATTACCCTATAAATAGGTCACGTTGCGACACTTGGCATAACTCTCTCTCAGAGAGTCCAATTGAGGTCAGACCTGTCACGATGGAAAGATAACAGGCCGAGCTATCTCAGAAAAAAATTTCAGAGGCCGAAGTTCAAACAGTGACACGTGGCACGCCGTACAAGTTCGCTCTTCTGTTTTATCCCAAAACAGGTCACGTTGCGACATTTGGCATAACTCTCTCTCAGAGAATCCAATTGAGGTCAGACCTATCAGGATGGAAAGATAACAGGTCAGGCTATCTCAGGAAACTTTTTCAGACCCTGTGGATCAAAAATTTCAGAGTTACACCAGAAACAATCAGGTACATATTTCTGTCAAAACAGAATTATTTTTTTGGTACCTTCATTCATGGCTTCCGGAATTTAGGGCTTTGGAGAAAGTTGAAATTTTTGTAATCGGAGACCACGGCTGGATGCTACTCATCAAAATAGAAATTTAGAGACCAAAATCAGAATTTTTGGTTGGGCAGAAGGCCGGGCTTGATCAGAACCTAGTTCAGGACTTTGATCAGGAAAGTGGAAAATTAGGGCTTTTGTAAAAATGAGAATTTTTGAAATCTGAGACCATGGCTGGAAGCTCCTCAGAAAAATAGAAGCTTAGAGCTTTGGATCAAACCTTTTGATCGGGAAAAAGAGTGGGATTCATCAAACCCCAGTTCAGGGTCACGTCCAGTGAATCCGGAAGTTTCAAAGGCAAAATTGAGGAGTGAAACTTTGCAGTTTTCAAATTATGAATATACCAATTTGATCAGCTCATCAAGGCGCATATTTCTATCCCTTCGGAAGTTTGAAAATCAAAGTTTGAATTTTTGGGGTTTCTCTGACAAACCCATATCCAGCTCTAGGTCCAGTCCTTGCACATCAAGTGGATTGGGTTAATCCTAGAAGAAGATGGATTGGTCACCTACATAGGTGAAGAAGTTCCTGTTTCAGAGGGAGATGAGGCTAAGGCATTACATAAGAAGATTACAAGTGATCTCGACAGGTATGACTCATCGAGGTATGTTTTGATATTTGTCCATGATTAAGTTTATGGTATGTTTGTCTTCATGTTATTACAGTTAAGTACAATTTTGTTTTTATATTTGTCGTATCACCTTAACAAAATGATGAATGCATGATAGAAGATATTCATTATTTAGGGTGTTGACACTTATGATTGTACTAATGCATTATGGTGTTGTATGAGGTTTATGTTGTCTACTAACATGAAAGGTACACCAAGAAAGACAAATCATGTTCTGGTCCAAGAACATATGATCATGATAACATGAGGACAAAGATTCATCTATTGTCATGGATCTCATAGAAGATCCATTTACGAGGTATGTATAACTTGGTTTTGTAATGGTTAACATATGAGACATGCAGGTTACTAGCACAAGTCACTGAAGAGAACCAAAAGACATTATGCGGGTATGTTAGACATAACCTAGCTAGCATGCTAATCCAGGTATGTTTTTCCTATATCAAGCTAGAATCCTACCTTGGTTTAGGATCTTATACTGTTGTGTTGTTGATAATGATTATTCATGAAGTCATAAGTTTGAATAATCATAGTTGTATGCATATTATGTTTCTTACCATAATTGATGATATGACTAACCAGAAGAATCATGAAGGTATAGGTTTGAACAATCACAGGTTTTATGCATATTATATCTCTTATCTTGATTGATGATTCAACTAACCTGAAGAGTCATAGGTTTGAGTAATTACAGGTTTAGACATGTTATGCTTCTTATGATTTGACTAACCATAAGAATCCCACATAAACCTTGAATGGTAATGCTTATTATTTTCTGTTTGAAATGATCATGACTATACATGCTTGAGATTATTGTGTTTTAATAGTATACTAATGAATGTATGATTTTATATATCATGATACTAATAAGCATGCATAGGAACCAAGGATGAATATGAGTTCAAGAACAGGTAATCCAGGAAGCAAAGATCAAGAGGGAGCACACTCCAGTTGTTCCTGCAAGAAAGCAAAGGAACACACTTCAGTAGTTTCTGCAAGGATGCAGATATTCAGAGGGAGTTGACCATCTTTCCACAACAGAAAGGTGTAGAAGAAGCTACTTCAGATTAGGACTCCAGCAGCTCCTGCAAGGAAGCAAAGACTCAGAGGGAGTCCACCCAATGAACAAACAAAGATAAGTATTTTAATCATCATTTCTTGCATGCTTGTTTGTTTAAATAATACTGTTCAATAATGTATACAGTGATGTTCCTAGAATTAGGTTGTGTATTATGCATATTAGAATAGTTGCATTGATGAACAGTATACTACTAATATACATGGGTAAGTGGCCTATGGAACTGTACAACATTCCATTGCTACTTATCTAGAATGAAACCTCTTTGCTGACATGTTGGGAGTTGTGCACACTCTTAACAATGTTCTGGTAGAGATAGGAAGGCATCTAGAAAGTTACGGGATATGGATAAATATTGTATTGAAGCATTGGCTAAGATAATTGCATGATTGTATGACATATTTCTTTATGTGTAAGAATTTGTTCTGAAAATTATGAGATGTTTCTAATCATGCAATTTAACCTGTTTTGTAGGAAAGACCGTATATCTTCACCTACAAAAAGGACTACAACATTTGTTCCAGCAACAAAGATATCTATTGAAGATATTGAAGTTCCCAGGATCTGGGATGAAGAAATGGAATGCCATGATCCGTCGATCATGAAGAATGATGTTTGGGATGTAATCCCAAGACCTGAAGGGAAGTTTGTTATGACTTCCATATGGAACTATCAGATCAAGCATGTTGCAGATGGCAGCATTGAGAAATACAGAAGTGATGAAATAGAAGATGCACCAAATGGATTTCAAGACAGCATGGTGTAGTCATATATGTGTGCAGAACTTGCTATGGTAGGATAGACAGCTTTCTATCCAATTTGGGCTTTACCAAGAGTAAAGCGGATTCCAACCTTTACTACAAGGTTGAAGAGGGAAATCCAGTGATACTACTTTTGTATGCAGATAACCTGTTTGTTACAGGTGAAAATAGTTTGATTGTCGACACACAGCGGAAGCTTACTACCGAGTTCGAGATGAAGAACTTGGAGATGATGCACTATTTGTTTTTGGCATGGAGGTGTGGCAGAGTGCAGAAGGAATCTTCCTTGAACAAGGGAAGTATGCAGTAGATATCCTGAAGAGATTCGGGATGATGGATTGCAAGGCCATGGCCACACCTATGGCATCGAATCTGAAGCTTCTATGTGATGCTTCATCTGAGACGGTTGATATCACTATGTATCGTCAGATGATTGGGTCCTTGATGTACCTGACGAACACGAAACCAAACATTTGCTTTGCTGTGAACACATTGAGCCAGTTCCTGACGGATCCGAGAAGTGTTCACCTGGTTGCTGTAAAGCATGTTCTGAGGTACCTGAAGGGTACAGTGGATTATGGGCTCAGGTATGAGGCGAATCAAAAGTTTAACCTGCAGGGTTTTGTTGATTCAGATTGGGCTGGCAGTGCTGCAGATAGGAAGAGCACATCTGGGTGTTGCTTCAGTATGGGATCAGGTGTGATCTCTTGGTTTAGCAGGAAGCAGTCCTGCGTAGCACTGAGTACAGCTGAGGCAGAGTATGTTGCAGCCTGTTCAGCTAGTTGTGAGGCAGTATGGATACGGAAGCTACTGTCTGAGTTATTTGATCTCCTGTTGGAGGCTACTGGTATCTTCTGTGATAACCAGAGTTGTGTGAAGCTTTCCAAGAACCCAGTGTTTCATGACAGGTCGAAACACATAGAGATCAAATATCACTATATCAAGGATATGGTGCAGAGAGGATCTGTGAAGCTCCTGTATGTTGCGATGGACGAGCTGATTGCAGATGTGCTGACGAAGCCACTAGCCAGGGTGAAGTTCGAGTACTTCAGAGAGAGGCTTGGCGTTCTCCAGATCGAGGACACTTCGAGGAAGAAGTGATGGACACATTTGCTGAAGCCATTCCAAGCATGTTGGAAGGAGGATCCTTCACATGGCTGTGGATGTAAGCGCTGGATGATGAGCATCAGGATGATGTTCTAGTTTCTACTTGGATATGATCAGTTGGATCATTTTATGTATGTATGTACGCATCATGTGGATGCTGGATATGATCAGTTGGATCATTTTATGTAGGTATGTATGCATCATGTTGGATGCTTGGACCATGTATTTGTATATGTATCAGGTGGATACATTGTATGATCAGGTAGATCATGTATGGTGATATGTATCATGCATTTGTATTTGTATCAGGTGGATACATTGATGATCAGGAGGATCATGTATGATGATATGTATCAGGTAGATACTTGGTATGCATCAGGTAGATGCATTGATGATCAGGAGGATCATGTATGATGATATGTATCATGTATTTGTATCAGGTGGATACATTAATGATCAGGAGGATCATGTATGATACTTGGTATGCATCAGGTAGATGCATTGATGATCAGGTGGATCATGCAGCAGGATGTTGCAGTGATGATCAGGATGATCATAGATGACGAGCTTCAGGATGTTGCTCCAGATGACATGCAGCAGGACGTTGCAGCGATGATGATCAGGATGATCATGGATACATCAGGATGATGTATGGTGAGTATCAGGTTGATACTCTATGGCCGTGGATCAGGTTGTGCAGATGAGCATGTCTGGGAGATCCTATAGGTCGGAGTTGTGTACCCGTAACAGCCTGGGATGCTCTTTCGAGACATTGCTCTGGGAGGACATGTAATAGCGCCCTGGGAGATTTCAAGTCGGAGTTGTGTACCCATAACATCCTGAGATGCTCTTGCAAGGTTTTGTGGTGGACCACATGTAATTTGTGCCCTGGGAGATTTCAGGTCGGAGTTGTGTACCCGTAACATCCTGAGATGCTCTTGTGAGGTTTTGTGGTGGACCACATGTAATTTGTGCCCTGGGAGATTTCAGGTCGGAGTTGTGTACCCGTAACATCCTGAGATGCTCTTGCGAGGTTTTGTGGTGGGGTCACATGTAATAGCGCCCTGGGAGATCCTACAGGTCGGAGTTGTGTACCCGTAACATCCTGGGATGCTCTTTCGAGGTTTTGTGACGCACGTAATAAGTCCTGAGGATTCCACAGTATGGCCAGTGATGATGAAGACCTGCAGGTGGTGGGCCTACATCCAGTATGAAAAAGGACTGGCTCTGTAGAACTTCCTATGATGAGTAGATTCAGAGATTGATTGAGATAGCAGCAGCAGTGACGATGATGATGACTCGATGACGATTATCCAGTGACGATGATCCAGAGAAGATGACTTGTGCTAGAAGAACTGTGATGAGAAATACCTTCCTAGTTAAGAGGGAGTGTTGATGTATATGTAACTTCGGAATGTATTTCACATATATGTATATTGTATTCCTATAGAGATGTTATTATTCCTCTATACGGAAGTGTCGTCATTTATATTGTAAGTGTCGTAACTTATACTTGATGGGTTATTAGACCACCTTGTTTGGGGTCGGCCCTGTATAAGTCATGTGGGTCAAAGGGTTATTAGACCACCCTATTGGGGGGTCGGCCATGTGGGTCAAAGGGTTATTAGACCACCCTATTGGGGGTCGGCCCAGTCAGCATTATATTATGTGGTTAAGATCGAGCCTACATGAGTTAGGTAAAAAGGCAAGTCAAGTCAAGTATAAATAGAGTGCAGGAGGCACTCTATTTACTCACTCACTTCTCACACATGCACTCAAGGAGGAGTGGCGCACTTATGGAGGAGGAGGATCTGCTGCTAGGTTATGGCTATCTCTCTTGGTTGGTTGTATCATTGCTCTATCTATCTCTGAGGAAGTTATTGGGGTTTTTCACCTTTATGGTTTTCCCCAAGTAAATCGTTGTGTCTCTTGTGTGCTTGCATTATTGTCTCCATGATTGATATGCTGTAGATATGATGTACATGTTGTTCTCTCAGTTAAGATCCTAGATCATATTGAATTAAATTCAGAAAATTTAACAACAACATCCATTATCACACTTTTCATGGGCAACTGAGCCAGGCTGACGACCATATCTTTTATTACTCCTAAACACTTCACAGCTCGGGAATCAAAAGCATACAGGTCATGATAGGGTTTGGTAATATTCAGCCCCAAAGCTTCCATAACAGCCTTTAGCATCAAATTGTTGGATGCTCCTGAATCTAACAAACAATTGTGTATCATCTGTTCATGGATAGTCAGAGTGATATAGAATGGTGGTGAAGCTCCTGCTTCATTCTCAGCCTTCTCAGCCAAGGCTGATCCAATGAAAATCTTAGGATTCTCTTCTTGTAAATTAACTGTGTCGGAAACAGGCTGATTACTTGTTGGATTAAGCATTTTAAGGACCGATTCTTTATATGAAGGATTTTTTATCAATTCAGTTAAAGGTACAGGAATCTTTAACTTTCCTAATTCATTCTCCAAACTGAAATTCTGGACAGTTTTATTTACCTCTTCAACCTCTGTGTTTTTCTTATGTTTTTCTGAATCTTGCTTCTTCTCTGTTACAGGTTCAAATGGTTGCTTAGCAGGGACAATTGCTTTCTTTTTTGGGTTTTGTACCACCTGTTTTGGACCTGATCTCAGATTTATAGTCTTCTTGAGTTCATTTTGATGGACAGCAGCAGTTACAGCAGTCTTTTCCAAACCTAAATCATCCCTGGTTTCAAACATGTCAGCATCATAGTATTCTGCATTTAGAAATTGTTCCTCAGTGACAAAACCTTCAGACAATCCCTCTCCAAAATGATTCACATCTTGATCATTCTCTTGAAGATCAACTCATCATCAACTTCTTCTTCATCAACCATATTGTTTTGAAGAGGTGGTGGCACCTTTTGGTCCTCATTTTCTCTCCTTTCTCGCTGGATATCATTATTCCTTCATTCTCTAGGCATGAAGCGGGGAACAAATTGCCTTCTGAACTGATTCTGATTATTTGGATTTCGTTCACCTTCTGGAGCAGGCTTGTTGAAATTTTTCTCAAGCTCTAATTTGTTCAATTTTGCAGTCAGAATCTTTACCAACTTAGCCATTTCATCAATTTTCCCCTCTGCAGAATGAGAAGCAGAACCTCCTGGGGATGCTTCCTTTTTTCCTTTCCTGTCATAGAGCTACTGAGCTATTTCCTTCTTTAATCTATTAGAAGCCAAGATGTTAGATTCTACCTCCAATGCTGCATCCTGCATATTCAATAGAGAGATAGGTCTTCTCTCTCTCAACAATAAAGAAAACTCATGATCAAAGGCATTTTCATAGGTAAGTTTAGCTGATGTTTCTGTAGGCTTTATTTATGCAGGAATTCTACTATACATCTTGTTAAACCTCTTTGAAAAGTCTGCAACAGTCTCATCCTTTTTCCTACTGAGAGCTCCAAATTCAGTTATGTAATATGTATGGTCTTTAGTGTCACCCCATTGTCTCATGAAAAGATCACAAAGTTCTTCAATGATAGTGATGGAATTAGCAGGCAAATCTCTGACCCATTTTCTTACATCTCCATCAAGGCTCTGCACAAACATTCTCATCCACACATCTTTAGCCTCAATGTTTTGGTTATCAGCATAACTAAGGAAAGCTTCCCAATGTTCTTCAGCTGTGGTTTCTCCCTGACCATTAAACCTAGGAAGATATTTCTGATAGTCACCTCCAGGCAGTGCATTTAAAGGCTGAGGCAAAACCAATGGTGCATATATGGCTACAACCATTCGGTCCATCATGTCTATGGGATGATTTTGGGCTGCCATCTTTGGAGTAACTAACTTTGATGATGAAGAAGTTTGACTGGAACCTGGTTGAAAAGGTTTTTTACCTAGTTTCAGCTGAAAAATAGGTATCTTACCAGGAGAAACAGTTTTGGCTTTCTTGAAGGATTGAGGATTAGTAAAAACTTGGAAACTGCTATCAGGGATAATAGGCCTTAACCAAGGTAATTTTTCTTCTTCTTTTCCTAACAAAGCTGAATGTGATGAAACACCCAACTGATCAGGGCCACACAGGGCTGGTAAAGATTGAGACCTTCTAACTTTCCTTACTGTCTTTAATATCTGTTCAGGGTCTGTCACACCCAACTGCAATGGTGAAGTATGCCTGTTCCTGGTTCCAATTCCTCTAGTAGCCACTGTGTCAAAATTGGTGAAAGTAGCCTTAAAGATATGCTGGTTTAAGGTCACCTCCTAAAACCAGTGAAATGATAAGTATCCCGGAGAAAAATCTGTTTTCAACTTCGTTCCCCGGCAACGGCGCCAAAGATGTTTGTGCCAGAAATTGTTTCCAGGCCACAAAGAAACAAGCCAACACAATCTCAAAAAATACAATCAAGTAAAAGTAAGTTTTAAGGTTTTTTGATAGGTTTTCTGGTTATAAAGTTTGGGAACAAACAGGGAATACATTCATGAGCAAATTAGGAATTGAATCATATGCAAAAGAAGACAAAGATGCATAATATATTCACCAAAATCCAACAGAGCATAATATTGAAGTTCATTCATAAAAGATAAGCATTACCAGCATACAAACATAGACCAACAATGAATTTATCAGTTAAGCAACTTAACAAGTTAAACAATGAAGCCAACACATAAACTGAAGGGTAAAAAGGATCATATATTTCATAATTCTGTCAACAAATACATATAGGAGTTATGTACTTAGATCATCAATAAGTCTATCAGACCTCCTGAAGTTCTCCCCAAAAATTGAACCCTGTTTCTGTCTTTCTCCTCTCTCTAAATATTATTTTTTACAAAATTAGTTAGGGTCTAAACCCTAACTTCCCTCAACCCACTCATCGATGAGATAAAGTGAAATAAAGTATTTCTTTAAAAGCATAACTAAAAACTAACTAACTAAAGTATCTATTAAAAGATCCACAAGTAACTGACTAACTACCGACTCAAAGGTCTTTGGCAGCTTCGACTAGTAAGGCTATTCCATCCGAGATTTGGGCCTTCTTCCTAGCTCTCTTTTCTTCAGCTTCTATATCTGCTAACTTCCTTGTAAGTTTTTCATTTTTCTGCTGCAAGTCTTTGACAGTCTGCTTCAACTCTGCATAATGCACATCTGTGCTTCTCTTTCTCTTCAAGGCTTCTTTAGAAACTGTTATTAACTCTTGATAATTCTCATTCACTTCCTGTAAATCTTCTCTTAGCCTTCTATTTTCTAGGACTAGAGCATCATTAGTCTCCTGCATGCATTCCATTTGATGCCTGTATTGTTTGATGGTTCTTTGTAGGTTCTCCATGTCTGAGTCAAAAGGCTTCCCTGTTGTGGTATTTTGCATCTCACTGGGCAACCAAGGGACATTCAGCCTTTTGAAAATATCTCCATCTTCCTGTAACAGCTCTAAAGACACCATGAACAATAGGGTTTTCCTGACTCGTTGCTTCAATAGGTGTAATTTCATCTATCAAGTGCTGATTTTCAGAAAAAGAAACTTCAGTTTCCTTCTTCTGTTGTTCTTCTATCATTTCATCTCTTAACTCCAGAAACACAGCAGATAATTTGGTTTGAGTGAGACTGGAGTCTTCTGCTGACCTAAATGACTTTTTTCCTTTTGTATGATGAGAAACTGGACTGTTTATAACTGCTTCTTTCTTAATCTTTGGTTCTTCATCTAAAGAATCATCATCAAGTACACTTACCTCTTCTGTATTCATTCTAGGGTTTAGCAGCTTTTTCATACTCAGTCTTAACTTGTTTTTAGATCTGGTTTTTGGTCTCCATTCTGAAGCAAGTTCTTTCACCATCTTCAAATTTTTTCCTTGATATTTAACTGTGGCTAGCTCTATAGCTTCGATTTTGGTTTTCTTTTTCTTTGACCTCTTTGTTTTATCCTCTTGACTGTAATTTTATGTGTATGTGTCCACCCTAGCTTCAGTTTTGACAGTGAATTCATCTTCCTCTAATAGATATCCTTCATCCTCAGATAAGACAGTGATGGGGCTCCTTTGTTGGACCTGAATGTCTTCTTTCTCTATAGCAACCTTTTCTGTGACAATAGTTTTCTCTTCATTGAGAGTTTCTGTTGGCGCCATGTGCTTCTCAGGCTGATCTTCTTTTTGTGAAAACAGTGAGTATTTACCTTTGCTGTCAGCTGCAACCTTTTGAGGTTCATTGTTACCCTTCAAAGACTCTGGTGTTTCTTCAAGTTTAATCTCTTTCTTGTCTTCAGACTTGATTTTCTGACCTAGTTTTATGACTAGAGTTTGCTCTTTGTCTACACGTTTTTTGGTTTGCTGCTCTTTTTGCTTGGTTTGAAAACCAGACCAAAACAAGAAATGCTCCCATGTCTTCCCTTCTCGTTGTAGAACAATACTGATAATAAGCTTGATCAAACCATGATGGAAGATGGATTGTGTAGTATGATCATGATGCCCCTTAATTCTACTTGACATCTTTTGCAGACTTTTGAATAAGAAGAAAGGAAGGTTCATTTTGGATTCACCAACCAAATGCTGTAAAAATCTAAAATGGTATTTGAAGACATAAGCATATCTGCCTTCACAAGTGATATAGCTTTGTAGGATTTTAATGGGCTGCACCCATTCATCCCCGACCTCCTGGATTAATACCCCTTTGCGCCAGTCTGGAGTAATACCAGGTAAAAGGTACCTTTGATCATTAAAAGTGAAAGGCAATTTTTTGAACCACATTTCACCTTCATTCCTGACTCCTGTAGCTTCGGCAACTAACTCCACAGTCAATTTAAACTTTAGAGTATCAAATACTATCATGTCCTAATTATAGCTTTAGGCAAATTTATAAGAAACCTCAGTGTTATAGCCATCGATTTTCTTGAAGAAATCCAACCAACCAGCATTTTGAAAAAGCTTTGCACAATCTAGAAATTGGTCAATCCAATTCAGCTCAGTGGGCTCAGTCCTATTTGTTTTGCCACTTTTACCCATCTGCTTTCAATACCTGAATTTTGTGTGTTTTCAGAGTTCTATTGATGACCTAACAGTTGCTTTCAGATTTTTGAAAAAGTAGTGATTCAATGTACTGCTAATTTTCAATTTTCCACTTGTCATAGCATCTCAAAGAACTCTTAAATTGATCTATCTTTGACAGGAGTGTTGTTTAAAGCTCACATTTATGTTTTCCTTACTGAATTTTAACAAAATAAGCTTTACTGAGAAAAACCCCAATTTAGCAGCCACTATTGGTTTAACGTGGAATACCCTATTCCTGTTTTGCTGTAGATGTTTAAATCAATTTTTGAGGTACCTGATTGTTCAATTTAACTGTACAAGTGTCTTCAGGTCTCCAATTCGCTACCAGCTGGCAGAATGAGCAAGCCCTAATTTCTCTGTAACTGTGGAAACCCAAAAATTCTTCTGTAACTGCAACTTTCGGCTTTTAGGCACCTGTCTTCTCTCCACCTAATCTCCAGTTTCGTGATGCATATGTGAAATAACTCCTTTCACATCAAATTCGGCTTACACCTCCTCCTGTCAGGATATGCACTGTTCCAGCTGATGATCACCACAATCTCTTCCACGATACAACCGCACCTGCTTTCATGATGTTTACTGGAGCAACACGTATCAACACCTTTCAATCATGCAATTAGTCACTTAGCAATGAAACCATGTGAAAATTCAGTTTAAAAAATGGTGATTTCGGCTGGCGCGATATTCTTGTAGCGCCACTGTATTAATTTTTCATGATTGCGCTACAAGAATGATTTGCATTCAATTTTGGCCCTAATTCAACCATTTTTTCCAATTTAAATGATAAACCACACTCTTTGAATATATTTGTGACATCCTTAATTAATATAAGTCCTATTGATCCCTTCAAATCCTAAAAGAAAAATAATAAGAAATCTAAAGGCAAAATTTTTTAAAAATTTCACTTTAAAATCAAAAATTTCCTAAAAGAAACAAATGAGAAAAATTAAGCAAATGAACAAACTTAAAATAAAAATCACAATCAAAATATATAAAATTGAAAGAAACAAGTTCATGACTTAACACCGGGGGTTACCGTGTCTCGTGGGGACACTCGTGTCCCGTGTCCTCGTGTCAGGTGAGTTAGATGGATACATTGTAGAAAGGGGGGAGTTCAATTTTTGGTTGGATTAGGAATTTTTGAGTTTTTGAAAAGGGATTCATTTTAATTATTCACTCATCTTGGTTGAGGGAGATGTGAATTTAATTAGAGATTGGGTTATTCTCAATTTTATCAATATTACAAAACTAGGTTGTTTTAAACAATAAAAAAATGGTAATTTAGGTTAAGAAATGACAAAAAGATGGTATGGGTGAATGAATTACCTGATTAGATGACAATCCACCGGTGAATTTGCCTCCCCTCCAGCTAAATCGAGCTCCACTGATACTTCAGGGCACACAAACCATCTTCGTCCAACCTCTATTTCGCGTTTCTGATGCGTGAAGAGCGCCACGGGTGGTCGGGGATGGTCGGGACTGTGTTTTTAAATTGATTTTAGATTTCAATAACGCGTACACGTTTTGTAACTACATAACACGTATGCGTTTTGTAGTTCTATAACGCGTACACGTTATGGTTACCTATCCTACATGTCCAGTGACATGTCAGGCTCGGGTCTTACCATGCTAGGTGCTAAATATCAGAAACGCGTTATGTTTTTATGTATCAGAAACGAGTTTTGAAAAAGTAGCATTGCATCTAAAGTGACCCTCATCTTCTTGCACACACCCATAATTTTTTTAAATTTTTTTTATAAACATGTGATAAAATTGCAAAAAAAATTATTCAAAATAAAAGATGTAACTGATAAAATTAGTGAGAAGCAACCTTGTTAATCGTAAAATAACAGTTTTAAAAATCTTTTTAAAAACACTTATCATTTTGTAGAAGTGATAACGTACCCGAGAGTGTAATCGATCCTTTAATCAAATCTTACCAAAGTTTCATAAGAATACCAGTTTTTCTAACTTTAGAAAAATTAAATAATATTTAACTTACTAAACAATATAAACTCTTAATACAAAGTTCTATTAAAATGTCATTGGAACCATACATCTTCTAGTTTTGAAATAATGTAACGTATTATTTAAATTAATGAATTAAAGTGTTTTCGTTTTTCATAAGCCATGATTAAGAGTTTAAAGAAAAGGTTAAATTTTTGTTTAGCATAAAGTGTTAGAAAAAAGATTTGAAATAATGTAACTTGTTATTTGGTTTCATAATTTTGGTTTTCATCAGGTATAGCTGAAAGTTTAAGAAAATTTTGTAAAACTTAATGAGTTAACAAATTTAAAAAATATTAAAAAATATTTTAACTTATATAATAAAAAATGGTAAATTTGACTAATGTTAGTTTTATATTTAAAAATTTAAAAATTTAAACTTTATCATATATATATTTTTTTAGAATTTAATTAATATATTTTGTTTTATAATTTTGCTATAAATATTAGATTAGCTTTTATATTAAATTTATTTTATAATATAAATATAAATTTTAGTAACTAGTTATAATATTATATATTAAATTTTAGTTAGGATAATTTTCAGGAATATTTTATTAGAAATTTGTTTTATTGCTTTATAATTTATTTTTTGTATTTTAATTATTTAATATTTATATTATTAAGTTTATAAATACATTATTAGTTTTCCTTTTAAGATTTATATTTCAAGTTGTTTTTAGTGAACATTAAAAATGAATGTTACATGTATTATCTATATTTTTGGAATTTCTAAATTTAAAAAATATGTTTTTTAATCTATAACTTTTTTTTCCACAGAAAAAAATTATGTACTCTTCTCGTTCATAGAGAAATTCAGAAAATAGATTCCACTTTCAGATAAGTTCAGAATTTATACATTGTCCACATTTTACAAGCAAAAAAACAAATTTCTCACAAAAGGCTTAGCCTATCCAAAAGTCTAGTGTAATCCATGTTGATTCCTATAAACCATTCTTGTCTATAGTAATCTTGCACTTTCCATCTTCCATTTTTAGACCTTTTTTAGATAAATCGTTTGATCTCTTATTTTTGTTCCCAGAATACATGGGAGAATATTACTTGACTGAAAGTTGAAACCATAGAATCCAGATTGTTCCCTATGTTTCGTAGCACAAATTTTTTGAAATTATTTTCCTTTCTCATATAATTTATCCAAAGCTTCGAATCCCCCAAGATCTTAAGAATTTCCACATTTTCCTTTATTGCAATCATCATTAGCTTCCTCAGGGCTAAATCTTCTGCTTGGTTGTTGGTACCTGTTCCTCCCTTCGCTTGAAAATATATGGATTCTTTCTTGGAGAGATACAGGATTCCTCCTATCCCACACTTATGGTTCTCACAAGCTCCATCAAAAAATCCCACTATCTTGTCCTCTCCGAAAAGGATCTCTTTCATAATTCTAACCGTGAGCTTGCTTTCCTCTTCCACAAAAAACTTGTAAGTAGAAAGGACCTGTGATGTAACAAAGAAAATAGGATGATGAGTATCCTCAAAAATAGAAGTATTTCTAGTTGTCCACACAAACCACGCTGCCAGGAATGGTAGACATCTCAGCGATTTCAGCTCTGGCTTTTCATACCACCGTTTAAGGTAACCATCAAAGGTATCAGCTTCCCACCAAAAATGCAGATTTCAAGCTAAACCAAAATTGTTCCAGATTTGTTGAATGAAAGGGCACCGGAGAAACAGATGCTCTGTGCTCTCCTCCTCATTCCTGCATAGGCTGCACCTACCTGGTCCTTGAAAATATCTTCTTCTCAGCTTGTCCCATGTTAAAGCTTTGCCTTTCAAAATTAGCCACATGAAAATTTTGGCTTTGTGTGGAGCTTTGGTCTTCCACAGCGCTTTCCACCACCATCTTCTTGCTGGAGTACGACTCCTCCGTATTAGTTTATAAGTATTTTTAACCATGAATTGTCCCCCCGCTTCATCACCATCCCACTTCAACATATCTAGTTTATTAGTTAGCCTAATCTATAGTTAACCTATTCCCATATTTGATTCGTACTAGATACTTTCGTTAAAATTAATACTTGAATTATACTACTATATTTTGAAATAGAATTTGACTAACTTTAATCAACTTTGCTAATGTAATTTCACCTATTTATGTTAAAAATTAGTATTATGTTATAGTTTTTCTCAAATTAGTTGTTGAGAATAGTTATTTTTAAAGGTGTTTTTTTGTCATTTAAAGTTACATTGATCTTTAGCAAGATTGCTACTTAATATAAATTGTCATAAACAATCCTCACACCTTAATCAAGTCAAAAGAACAAATCAATAAACATTTTGAAGCAAAAAGTTTTTATCCTTCTTTCACTCATATTTTTTTAAGTATATCTAAAGGTTTGCAAAAAAATTCTATCCTTCTCCCACTCATATTTTTAAAAATATATTTAAAAGTTTTTTTGTTTAGATATATAAATTATGATTTTGTTAAAGAGATTTTATTAAAAAGAAGTTTAATACATTGTAAAAAAAATTAAGATAGTAAAAATCATAAATATAAAACAAAATTAATTTCAATTCCAAAATTAATAAAATCATAATTATTAACATGTTACTCTAAATATTTTGTAATCTAAATTAAATAAAAATATTTAAAATTTGTGATTTTTGATAAATTTTATTTTTAAAAAGGATCTTAATTTTATTATAGGTAATGCATCGTAAGTGGATCTTTTAAACATCAAATTATTTGTAAAAAAAAATATTTTTTTTAAATCATTTCTGTAAAAAAATTTAATTAACTAAGCAACATTTTATAATTAATATACATCCATTTTATTATTTTTTATTTTGTAAAATAATCAATTAAACATTTTATTATGAATAAAAGAGTATTTACTCATACAAAACTTAAATACCTACTATAAATAAAGTTTTATTTATATATTTAAATCAGATGATTAAGATATAACTTTTTCATAGAAAGTTTAAAATTACTAAATTTCCTTCATAAAAATCGATGGAATCTTTTAAATATCTCAATCAAGGGAGTATTCTCTCCCTTCTAAAAATATCATAAGCATTGCATTGTGATCTTTATAATAGACTCACTTTTAAAGTTTGAAATGTTGGGTATAAAAAATTTGCATAGTTTTATTAACTATATTATTTTATTTTCTAATAATTATATTTTTATTAATTGTTATGTTTTATTATTGTTTCAAAAAATTATAATAATAATAATGAAGAAGAGAAGAGTTCCCCATGCCTCGTGTCCTAATATCGCGGAATGTGACACATGATGCATCTGTGTCCGAACAGGTGGCAGACAGGTGGAATTATGCCCCCTCCCCAAAGCAAACAACATGGTCACCTATATCTCTCATCGAAAGTAAAGGCTCTTGGATCTCTCTTCGATGGATTCGATTTATACCGTTTGAACCTCAACCTCCACTATTGTGAATGTACCTTGTCTCAAAGCGTATGTCTATTGTGACATCATGACTCAGTTTGGCATTCAAACCTTTTGTAGGTAGGTCACGAAAAGGATGAATAACCTAGAATAACCTCCATGAGAAGGTGGTCTGTATGTTTCATTGATTTGGTTGGCTCTCCCCTCCAAATTCGCACTACGCCTTCTAAACAGATTCATCACATGGGGCATTGAATTGGCAATCAATATGAGGTCGCGATGCCTCACGAACTAGTTGCATATTTTGGTCGAAAGGAGGAAGACGCCAACAATGTAACAACCCCAACTATTGAAATTTTGAAAAGTTTAAAAACTTTTCTTATATTTCGATATTAAATGAAATACATTTAACCTCTTTTTCTTTTATAACGTGATATCCAATTGTAACTCTACAATATATACATGACTGATTTCCTAGCCACATCATGACTTTTTTGTTGTAACACGGGCTCATTTAGTATTCTGAACCAGTACCACTGGAACATCCTGCAGGCTTCCTAGAGGCACCGTGATATAGCCACTAACACCCTAGGACTGACGACAATTTTACAAAAGCAAGCTTTGGCTTTCTGATGCAGTGTTATACCTTAACGGCAACCTGCAAAGCATATTACCTCGGCTCTGACTCACTATGACTCGCAGAGCTCCAACTACTGGAACGCTCGGCTTTAGACTCAGACTTGCAGAGTGGACTACTTGCTCAATGCAGACTCGAATGAATGAAATGAGAGCCGGGGTCTCTCTTTTATAACATCCTAGCCAGTTAACTGGTCACACAAACTGGCACCAAACAGTAAAAAGCAATGATTCCAGGGTAGTGGTGGGACACACCACTATTATCTCATCACGTAAGAGGCAACACCATAAGGGGACCCGGACATCGACATGGCCAACAAAAGCAAACCAAAGGACCATGAAATGACAAAAGTAGGGACAGATTCCTGACAAGCAGTACAAAGTGGAGCTACTGTTACCAGCCCACTACGGCTTCCATTATTAGACAGAAAGAGAATATTTCCATTAATCGTCGCTGGAACGGCAAACACAGAATAAATCTAGATTTCCCCAAGGACCAATAGGTTGTCCGCCACATGGACAATCAAAATAATTTTTCTGCCCGGTATTCTTTCGACTCATGGGCTTCTAGTAGTGCATCAACATCCTGTGAGTCATCTTCAAGAACAGGATCATCTTCAAAATGAGGCGGCGGATACAGCCAAGGGATGAAACGATGTTCTATGTCAGAACCATGCAGAACGTCGCTTGTTTCACCAATGAACTCACTTTTAAACATAGATTCCACGCGAAAATCTAGAGGAAGGGTTTGCCTATGGATTTTGGCATCGATTTGGTTACCTTTATGATCCCTTTTAATATACTTTTGGGTCACATGCACTGTATGTTCTAGCTTTGAATATCGGCCCCCTTGATGCCGAAGGAGGAATTTGAACCAGAGATTGTTCTGGTCAGCGACCTGCATGTCAGCTTCCATATGTAGTATAAAATTTGCACGCTGATTAACCCAATCATTCCTGGGGCAGAATTTATCTAACAGGACTTCTGTCCATCCTGACCATGCTTTATTTCTCATATTACCAGGGTCTGCACAAATTACTATAGATGGTTCTTCTCGGCAAAACTGTAATATAAGATTATAACTAGTCCATGTCAAATTTCCCTCACCGATATCTACATACTAGATTGGACCTTCTTTTTCTGGGTTGTAGTCTACCCAGAGTTCACGACACTATCTCAGCTTCTCTTGAGCTTGGCTGAAACCTCTGAATGCAGTCCTTTCCCATCGTTCCATTATGTGCAGCTTCAATGGACTGGACTGTATTTGCTTTATTAATGTGAGGCTGAGGTATTTTTTTGCTTCATGCTTATCAGCATAATCTAGCAACTGTCTTCTCTCAAAAGGAGAGAGACATTCATCCCAAGGCTTCATAAAGAGAGCATTCCTTGGTTCGAACCTTAAACAATCAGGTTCTTCTGCTGGTCTTTTGCATTTATCATCTTGTGGCTTTGTAGAGCTTGTACCAACTGAAAACATGTTTAACCCTGCAATTTGCTTTGGTTACATCACCTCACGAGTTAACATATCAGCTAAACAATTTAGGTAACTTGGTTTATAAACAATATCAAAATCAAAGTTAGACAACCAGATAAACCATTTAAGTATCCTGCTGCTGTTTTCTGCCATAAGATTTTCATTTTTAAATATACCAGGCATAATCTTCAAATCTGTTTTAATTGTAAATCTGACTGGTTTTAAAAACAGAATGAAGTGCTGGACTATTTTCTTAACAGCAAGGATTTCCTTATGGCTGCTTGGGTAGTTCAATTCAGCTGATTTGAATGAACTGGAGCCATATCCGCAGATATTTTCTCTGGCATCAATCTCTTCAAGTAACACACCACCCCAAGTGGTAGATGAGGCATCTGTTTCAATAATTAACTTACCAGTACCCTGCGGCAGATGGAGGGTAGGCAAATCTTTTACTTTAGCTTTGATTTTCTGAACAACTAAAGTCATAACATCAAACCATGGAATAGGATTCTTTTTCAATCTTTGCTGCAGAACATGAATGTTTGTAGCTTGTCCACGATAGAAGGGTATGATATAGTTCAAACTACCAAGAAATCTTTGCAACTGGGTTTTATCAAGAATCTTATCAGGAAAGTGTTCGAATGAACTAAGAACATGCTTCTGTAACACTACCTGACCTTTCTGTATTCTAAAACCAAGAAAATCCATTTCTGTTTTGCCAATTTCCATTTTACTTTCAGATAAAACCAATCCATGTTTGAAAACAAGATCATAAAATTTATGCAAATGCTTATGATGATCCTGAAGATTTCTTGAGAAAATAAGGATATCATCTATGAAGACCACTAACCATGGGATATCCCTAAAAATATCTTCCATCCGTTTCTGAAATTCAGAAGGAGCATTGTTCTGAATGGGAGAACTTTCCACTGGTACTGACCATGTGGAACCACGAAGGTTGTTTTGAAGCGATCCTTTGCTTCAATGCCAATCTGATAGAATCCAGATTTAAGATCAAATTTACTGAATATTGTGCAACCAGTAATCTTTTGCAGTAAACTTGCTTTATCTGGGAGCGGGTACCGAACGTTTTGTAGAACTTGATTGAGAGGTTTGTAATTGAAAACAAGACGGGGCTTACCCCTCTTTTGCTCTGAGTTTCTGTTGACCACAAACACTCTACAAGCCCAAGGAATCTTGGAGGGCTCAATTAAACCTTTCTGCAATAATTCCTTTATTTCTTTGGAGCAAAACTCTCTCTCGGAAGGAGACATTATACGGGCAGAAGCTTTCATGGGTTTGATCTTTTGGAGGGGATCAAATGGTAGAGATACAAAGTACTTTTCTCTGGTCCAAAAAGCATTTGGAATTTCTGAGCAATAATCTTTGATAAGCTTTTCTTTGATAGCAGCAAGAGTTTTGTCACCATGGATTTCTGCATATGAAATGCATCTATCCATTTTATTTAGGTTGTCTGACTTTACAGCCTTGACAGACTATATAGGGAAAGGCTTACATTTATTTACAGGATTAAAACTTAAATAAGTGATGACTTCACGACCTTGAACTGTACACATAAATAACATTTTATTAACATCAATGGAAAAAGGACTGACTTTCTGGAGAAACTCAGATCCTAACACACAGTCTTCTTTAAGAATATCTAACCTAAAAAGAGACAATGAATTTGACACACTGGAAATCTGTACAGGAAACTCTTTAACTTTACCAGAAAGGGATACAGGGGATCCTTCAATTGTAGAACCAAACTCATGAATTTTTTCCCAATAAAAAGAAGGAATTGCATTCCCTTTTGCTAAGTTAAATTGACATCCTGAATCAATACAACAATGTACAGAGTAAGGCTTGAACTCAGGAGGACAAAATTGTAAACACACAAAAAGCTTTGGACTTGACAAAGCACCTAAAAGGCTAGGGACTTTAGACTGAGGAGAAGAAGGAGAATGAGGAGTAGAAGAAGGGGAAGGTTCTTTCTGTACGGGGCTTACCATAGCTTCTTCTATATTTTTTGAAAGCTCTTCATCAGATGATTGGTCTCTTTCCATGACCACAATTTGTATCATGCTTTTCAAATCTTCAATCTCTTTTAGAAGTTGTTTCAATTTCCCTTGTTTTTCTTTCAACTGAATTCTTAGAAGTTTCTCTTTGTCTTTTCTGTGTGACTGTCTGTCATCATGGACATCAGGGTAATCTCTGTAGATATCAGCGGGATTATATCTAACAGATAGGGATGGGGAATCAAGTTTTTGTTTACCCTTATCATTCTTTTCCTTTTCTAGCAAACCTAGAAGTCTGGCCTTTTCTTGTCTAAGATCATGTCTTTCAACATGTCTGTATATAGGTATGACAGAGAGTTGGACATCAATATATGCTAACTGTTTTTCCAAATCATACTTGGGAGATCGGGATCTGGAAAACATGTACAAGGAAAAATCAAATTTTGGCACACTACACCCCCCCAAATTTGCATCGAGACTGGAGTCGGACTCAGACTCAGAGGAAGACGAAGGCTCAGGGGAAAATTTAGCAAGTGTAACAGGGGAATCAGATTTAGAATCAGAAGAAGAGTCATCGTGGAGATAGAGGACTTCTCCGGAAGGAGGAGGAGAATGTATAGAGACTTCTTGTAGATCCCACCATTCAGGATCTAGACCTTTACAAAGAGTAGCAAGATGGGGCCTAGACTTTCTTTCTGGAAACTTAGCTGCCCAGTGATCAGACTGCCCACTTAGCATGGACCCTTCAATGGATTCCTTTGAGCTTATGAATTTAGAATGTGAATCAACAAATGACACTGAAGTCAGTTTAGCAGAGCATAGATCTTCATCCTTTAATCCTCCATCTACTTCTGATTCATCATATATTCATATATCTGATATTAATCCATCTGAAAATTGGCAACTTCCACAAATCCTTCCAAAAGAAGTTTACAGACTCCCATGGTGGAATGTTAAAGTTGCAACACATATCCGTGTGTCTAGTATAGATGTTTCATTCACAGATCGTGATGAACCTATTCATATAAATCTTCTAGATAAGTGTCAAATCGATTGGGCAATAAAACAAAATTATAAATATGCTCATTTCGGTGCAATAAAATTGGGACTTGGTCCTCTTGTCAGATCTCGTCTTGATGTGTCTTCTTTGTGTTGTATAGTAGATGCTCGTCATCGTAAATTCTCCGATACCGTCATAGGTGGATTTACAGATCCTTTGCATGATGGACCAGCCTTTGGGACAATTTATCCCAAATTCTCTGTCAGTCTCACAGACCCCTATATCTATGATCTCTTGAAAGCCTATATTCTCCCGAAAGGTTTTGATATGGAAATAGGCTCAAAGATCATCCAGCTTAAAGGTGGTGTTTGTGTCCAGTTTGGGAATGATACCCTTCCTCAATTGCGAACTCATGTTCATCAGAGTTTTGCCGAGCACAGCGTGGTGGAAAGGGAAAAATCTAAGAACGCTACTCCAATTAATTTTAATTGGACTGGCATTAATTATCCCAAACAGTGGGAAATGAAATACACTGAACTTCGAAATCGTGATAGAGTCGCTTCAACCTTCAATGCACAGCCTCTAACTTTTGATGAAGCTACTAGTTCTTTCCGAGTTCCAGATGAACAACCCACACAGAGATTCACTCCTCCTCTCATAAGGTCTGTCTCATCCTCTTCCTACAATAATGCTAGGCTTCAAGCCTTGTCAAACCAAGTCAGCAAAGCCTCTGCTTCCTCTTATGTTAATAATCCTTCCTCCTCTGTCCAACCTTCATTTTCTAGTTTGTATGATTCAGAGCATAGAGGCCAGCATGCTGCCTATCAAGCATGTCAAAAAATTAAACAAAAATTGCTACACCAACAAAAACAGAAGAATCAAGAACCGCCTTCCCTAGGAATGTTTTCAGTTCTCCCTTCCTTAGGAATGATGTCTCTTCCAAGAGAAGGATCTGGCATGGAAGTCATGAATACTGGCCAAAGATCTTTTCTTCCAGGTAGAAATTTGAGTCTGGTTTCAGACAGTGTATTGCAGATGGCCAAACAAAAAGAGAGTTTATGCCCTGTAAATATTCCAGCCAAGAGCAAACTATATCTGATGAAGTCAAGCTTGCAAATTGGGGAAATTTGCAACAGATTCATACTGCGCGGAATCTCGATGACATGGCACAAGATATCCTTGTTTTGAAATCTCAATGCGCAGAACAAAGAGATCACATTGTCAAAGTGGAAAAAAAGCTTGAATTGCTTGATCATATTCTGCAATATTCTACTCAGATTAGAATTTCCATTGAAGAAGCTTCTCAGAAGCTTGAAAGAAGATTGCATGTCCTAGAAGATCTCTGCCAAAAGACAGAGACTCTCAGAAAGAAACAATATGTGGTCCCAGATCATGTATTAAAGTTAGCCTCAAAAGGACATAGCAAAAGTCACTCTTTGGGTCAGTTTAGTGTTCAGGAAAAACATGAATTTGATTTTGGTGAGAGTGATGCCATTAAAGAAAATGTTGAAGAATGGATCGCTGAGTTTAAAAATTTTAGACCAGTTCTAGATCCTAATTATCTGGCTAATCTGAATGCACTAGATGCTAAATCATCTTCCAATAGGAGAGCTCTTACTCCTCCTCCAAGACCCCGCTTTGATACTCACATGGCAGATGCCAATGCTGCTTCTGAAGCACCCGCTAAAATATTCCATTTTGGAATAAATTCCATGAATGATCTACTGTCTCAGATGCCTGAACAACCTGTACTGAATATCCAGTGTCAGTCTAGGGAAGATATAAAAAATGCCATTCAAATGTTAGGTGAGTGGATCTTGTACAAAAAACAATAGGACAACAACCATATAGGCTAGATGTTGGGTACATAGCTTGTTGCAGGCCTCTCAGGTCTAGCTTATGATTGGTGGCGCTTGTTGCCACAAGATACCCGCAATGAAATGCTTGCTATAGATGATGCAGATGAATAAATTTTAAGTGCCTTAGGTCGTGAGTTTTATGGTCCTGATGATGGTATAGATTATGACCATCTTGCTTCACTTTTCATGTCTGCAAGGTATAACACTGCATTAGAAAGCCAAAGTTTGATTTTGTAAAATTGTCCTCAATCCTAGGGTGTTAGTGGCTATATCACGGTGCCTCCAGGAAGCCTACAGGACGTTCCAGTGGTACTGGTTTAGAATGCTAAATGAGCCCGTGACATTGTAGCTAGACACTTAGTGAGTTTGTGTTTGCAGTGACGAGCTTCGCCCTTCGAAGCCGATCTGCGAGTCTGTAAGCATCTTTAAAAGGTGCTCATATATGAATAAAATCTTTCTGTGATGTGGAATCTACTGTCAAGGAATTGAAAATCGATCTTGGTGCATTTGGCCAATGCTAGTTGTCCGACTGCAAAAAAGGCCAACAAAATCTTACATTCGAACAAAAAAGGTCAATGCCAGTTGTCCAACTGCACTTCTGATCTATATGGCCTCAAAACATGAGATACATCATAAAAATCCCCATCCTAGAGTACCAACCCATTATTACAAAAATTGAGGTCCCATACAAATATTTCAAACGTATTGTCACTACATGCCTTCATAACATAAATAGCTAAAATGCAAGAAGTTAACAATCCAATTACTTCTCTGTCACGTCCCCTCCCATCATTCCAAACCACAGGGGGGAACATGACTGTAACATGGGGGGGTGTCTGATTCTTTCACAAAGCCATAAGACTACATTTTACCATTTAAATTTAAAATGCATACTCAAATTACACAGCGAAATTAAGGCATGTTTGCACACACACAAACAGTAATGCATCAACATATCTATCACAAGCAGAGGATGATTCAACATGTAGAGAATCAATCCCATACCAATGCTATGCACAGATTTCATATCAACCATATTAAGATAATCATTTCAATCCATTAACATGAATAACTATCATTCAGAATTAACACATTGCAGAACACAAGATGCATAAAATTTAAACCACAGAGAACACTTATCTTTGAGATGAAGCTGTCCAAACAACTGGCTATGTGAGAGAAATGTTCCACCCAACCATAGATCTCTGTCCTGCCTATATTCTTTCAGCTGAGAGGTCACCCATGAGCTGGGTTGTGTATCCACTAAGGAGGAACTAAACAGGCTCACTCACAGCCATGGTTTCACTCAAATAGTCATGATAAGCCAACACACAGTTGGGTTTATCAAGCATGCAATAAGCAGAGGAGGAGGATGCTGAGTCAGTGAGCTCAACCACAAAGATACAGGCATATCAAATGAACTCAACAATCATGGCACCCATAATACCTACCTCACCCAACACAAGGAAGGTTCCCTTCTCTGCTGCATAGTCCCTCAGGCGTCCCTTCCCTCCAGTGCTATTCAGGGTGGGCATAGAAAGGTCCAGCTGCTAATTCCTTGAGATTCCAGTCTTCACTGGGTTTATCAAGCAAACCCAACCTCTGTTCAATCATTCACACTTGTATTTCTCGCAATTCTATCATCAAATAACTCAATCCCGTCACTGGATTTTTGGGCTATAAAAACTGGGTTTTCCAATGGATTTCAGGGTATCTAATACTATCAATTTCACCCCAAGGTTCATATCTATGGATTCCCCATTGGATTTTACTGTCAATACCAAATTCTGGGTGTATATGGCACTTTAAAACGTGGGTTCTTACAAAGTTGCGATTTTTGGTTTTTATCACTACTGGGCATTTGTAATGGATGAAAACTGAAGCTTAGATGTTCAACAATGGAATGGAAATGACGAAAAATGAATTCTCATTAGGTAGAGTGACTTGTGGGTCAAGGAAACAAGATCCCATACTCTGCCATACGAATTTCTGGGTTGCCCATGCTCCATTGAAGCCATGGACTGATTTCTCAACAACTTTCTTACAACTGAAATAAATGTCAACAAGGGAAGTCAAATGGGTTCTCAAGATGACATTTGGAAGCTTATGGTTCATCCCCACAACCCCCTCACCACTCCCTAGTGGAATACACATGGCCTCTTCTCATTAGTTGCTTCCATAGCCAGTTTTAGTATTTTTATTGCAATATTAAATATTTACATCATTTTACAATATTCCATGGCTTAATAGCACATGGATGGGGAAATATCAAATACTTGCATTTCTAAATAAAATCCGAGCATGCACTAGCGGGGCCTTGGCCTTGAGCTCTACGCTAGGGAAACATACATCGCATGTACATAATATTTACATTAAAAGCCAATATATCATAAGGGTCAAAATTGGGGTATTACATGCTCGCTGCCTCCAAGACTAATACGACTGACAGGAAAAATTAACGTAGACCTTAGACCCACAAATGACTCAAAAACATAGACCCCAAACCCAAAAAACCTTCAGAGAAGAATGTACGAGAAGTCCAGAAAGTGACATTGATGTCCGCCGCCAGCAGAGGAAGAAGGAACTTTTGGGAGGAGAATGCCCAGAGTGGTCATGATGGCATCGATTTTCAGGTGCATCTCCCTTGTCTCAGCGTGATGAAATTTCCACCATTGAGCAAGGGTTTCATCACATTCTGTCTTCTTTATTCGCTCCCACATCACATGCCCCATCAAGTTCTTCATTACCTAGAAAAGTGCCATTGTCCACTCATAGAGACTCAAGTGTGCAGCGTACATTGCCAGGGTCCATGTGCCACTCCTCTTGAAGCGTATCATTATCCATCTCTCGCCATAACCTCTGTTCCATATCCTTCATTTCCTGTTGGACGACCGATGGTGAGCCCAACTCAAACATGCATGTCTCCCACAATAGTTCACATCATGACTTAATAACATCAAAACATAAGCTTATAACTTGACTGCAACATAATACTTTACTTTCTTGTACATGAATCAATGGTCTTCTAATATTATATATATAAGTAGCTACTACACATACCTCTTCTTCTTTCGAAACTACTTTATCATTTCCAATCATACCACTGTAATTATTTTATATGACCCATCTTATACAACACATTCTATAATTATATGGACAAAATATATCACCTGAACATAAATTCCTATTAACGTAATCAAAACATATGTATTAAAACATTTTCAAGAGCTTCAATTAGTAGCTAGGGTAAGTCTTATGTATTCACTTAAAAGTAATTCTAACATTTGTTCCTAATATAATTTAAATGAAAGTTACCCCAATTCTTCTTATATTTATAGTACACATTGGGTTACTCATCTATGATATATATGCATCTATACTAACCCCTCACAATTCTAAACCATGGGTTAAACTCTTGTGTGTAGCCCTTTTTGTTTATTATGTGGTTATATGTATTGGCACTATCCCACGTTAAAGTCCATATTGTCACAACCACGCTTTCAACACGACACCCACTTACTTATGAGAGTCTTGCACTCTCGCCCAAGAGGCTAGCTTGGGCGCCCGCATGGGAAAAATGATCGTTCGGTTGGCTAAATGAGTAGCTTGGTGGGAGTGCCTTGCCCACACAATGGAATGGATATGGGGTACGTGGGCTAGCAAGGATGCATGCTCATGAATGAATCCCACACTTAGCTTGGTGCACGACAATCCCAAGAAAGAGAAGTGCGGCACCTTGGCACGTTGGCTGGAACGAAGGTTGAGCGCACGTTGGACCACTGGGTTCGACTTGCACTAGAGTGTGGAATATCGGACTATCTGCCCACACATCCATAGAGAAAGT
This sequence comes from Larix kaempferi, assembly GCA_027924585.1. Lineage (NCBI taxonomy): Eukaryota > Viridiplantae > Streptophyta > Pinopsida > Pinales > Pinaceae > Larix > Larix kaempferi. The sequence continues at coordinate 609,613 of BSBM01001812.1, forward strand.
GCCCAAGTTCCCAACACTTAGCCACAGCGAGGAAAAGGTTCACCAGCAAAGTCCGGAAATGAAGCGGACCGCAAGCTTGTGTTGGATGCACGAAGCATAACAAAGGAGCTAGGAAAATGAAGCGATGGCATTTCGACCCACACTGAGGTGGGCACAAGGCACCTTGACAGGCATCGGCATGGGTTGCGTGCAAGTCACTTGGATGCGTCACGGATGGGTGGAACGCGCGGAGGGTAGAACGTTTGGTTGAAGCCGACGTGGAGTGGGCGCCAAGCAAGGGCGCACCCGGCAATGGTGGCACCCATCCTCTCCAACGACGCCTATATATTCGCGGAGGAAACCAAGGAAGAGAAGGCAAGTAGTGGCAAGCAGAACAGGGTCACAAGTTAGAGAGGGTCTGTTTTTGGGGAGCAGACCTGCTGTCTGTCCACGAGCAGGAAGGAGGCAGCATAAATGTTTTTACTCTTTGTATCTTTGTAACTCGTGTGTTAGTTCGTTGTGTGCACATGGAGCTCTGTTGTTTTTGGAATCTCCATTGTATGTAATCTGCTACTTTATATATAAATGCCTGGGGGTTCGCTGGTTGGACCACCCCCACCCAAAACTGTCTCTTTGTTTACTTGTATTTTTGTTGGATGAATGCACGCACAGTTTATTTACTTGATGCAACTGTAAACGATTGTTGGCTAAGTAGGAAACGTGCTAAGTAAATGTGTGTAAGAGATAAGTGTAAATTGTTCAAGGGTTAAACGAATTCCGTAGGTAGGCGTAGTCTGCTGGTGCAACACTTGAGTTGGCCACACCTTCAAGTCATTCCCAGGCAGTTCTGCATGCCACATTTGGACGTTGGTGACTAGCGAAGAAGTGTGGCTGTGACACATATAGTTACCATTATCTTATTCCATGATAAGATATACACTTTATGAACTTTTTAATTCATATATATATTAACATCGATCTATATAAGTTAATTCTGACACCTACTTGCTTATCACCTATAATTTCGAAACCTAATGCTATGTATTAATGGAGATTAGATTTAATAGCATAAACATGGTTGACTTGAAATCTAACCTCCCGATGCTACGGTTTAAAAGTGCCCATAGGTTTCGATGACAACAAGGTAGATGCTCCAAAGTTGGCACACAATCTGATCGGACATAGAACGTAATTTTAGGAGATTTACTCTCAATCCAGTGAACATAAAAGAATCTGATCCATCCATTTATGAATACATAACACACACAAAGTTCAAATATTTTTAAAAAAAGGATTCAATCATTCCTATACCGTATAGACAGAGCTCAGCCGCGAGGAGACGATCTGATATTCATTCAATATGAAACAAGAACAGAGCTCATCTTAGATATAATCTCTCATGCATTCACCAGCTTATAAACAAAGAACAAGGTTCATCGTTTTCATAGATATGATCTATCATACATTCACTAGCTTATAAAAAAAGAACAAAGTGCAATGTTTTAAAGAGGATTAAATCTATCTTCCATTCATTATCATATAAACAAGTTCATAAAAGACTTTGATCCATCTAATTACAATTGCATTCCTCATAAATTTTACATAGAGAACAATGTTTTCACAGAGATTTGATCCATCTTCTTATAAAACATTTAATATTTAAGATATGCACAAAAATTTCTTTCACTATATTATATCTCAGCATTGCTAACATAGATCTTCATATAAATGAGATCGATAATAATACTATCCATTTGACAATTGATTACAGTAAAGATAATGTCTACCTTCATAACAAAAATTCAAATCTAAATTTATCATATATACATATCTGCAAAATAGCAATGTACCAACAATGGATAAAGATCACTTGGAGATTCAGTTCCCCTCAACCATAGAAGAGGACCGCACAATAGCTATTCCAATTCCACCCCTGAGATGGATCACCACCATGCACAATTGAACTAGCAAGCAAGGTTTGAATGCAACGCTCTCTCTCATAATCTGTAACAAACCCCAATGATTGACTTACAATCAAACGGAGAAATACTCAACAACTTTCCCTCATAGCAACAATCTCTCCATGTATGACACAATGTCCTATGCTATCTCAGTGCACCAATTTATAGTTTTTTCCGAGGTCTTGTGTCATCTCAATCAAATCTTAATCAATCCTTCGATCCCTATTATTTAGGATCTTGTCTAGTGGTTGAGCTTTTAGATTGGATTTGATTGACATAATATCTATTGCTTTATTTACACTTGTTCTTTGTCTCATGGTGGTGTCCCCTGTTTCAACTGAATTATCCAAGTGTCTTTTCCTTTTTTTTATCAATAATAAAAATAATAATTGTTGTGCAAAGTATCCAGTCATATCAGACATGAGTATTTTTAGTTTTAATAACTCTCTTACAAATAATATTTGTTTTGAATTAACTTCGAAAATATTAAAAAATAAAAAATAAATCGAATGGTCTTGGGGTATTACAGGAAACTCCCATAATAGGGACACTTGCTATACAATAACTTAGGCTCCCCTCTAGCATATTAAAATGCTTCTAGGCTTTGCTATCATGGACTATGTCAATGGCCTGCTTCAACATGGGGACCATGACCCCAATCTCTCTACACAGATGGACAAACTGGAAAAATGGATTTAGAATATTCTCAAGGGACAGATGGAACATGATTCTAAGCTAAAGACTCTAGCTCAGTAGATCATAGGCAATTTTTTTCAGAGAAATGTTGCTCCTGCTCAATCCAAGATCATCTTCTACAAGCAACCAAACACCAGGAAAACAAGAAAGGTAGCCACAGACATTGAATATGATGGCTCCAGTGTGAATCCTCCCATTACCATTCTGGATGATACTTAATCTTATATGTTTCTACCCCTTGAGGCAGCTTCTCAGTTAGTTTCTACTTTAAATTCAGTTATTTTATTTTTAATGGCGAATAACCTTTGCATGTGGGGAAGTTCGTCTTTTAATTTTACCATCGAGATATTCATAGACAGTGAGATGAACACTAGTCACAGTCTCAGACTTCATGTTTTCTTTATTAAACCACTTATACTATGAAATGAGAACTTTATACTATGAACGAGAAGTCTAGACACAAAAACGATGATTTTTGCAAAAAAAAACACCAAAAACACCACTAGTACAAAATGAGAGATAAGTGACCAAGCGACCAAAAAATTTGGTCACCACAAACTTTTCAAGGGATATATGACCAAAATTGAGAAATTTTAAGTGATCTAACGATAAATGACCAAGATAAATGACCAATCTTGTCACTAGATAAGGACTAAACTAAAAATGACCAAGATAAATGACCAATTTGGTCATAGGATAAGAACTAAGCTAAAAATGACCACATAACAATTGGTCATTTATTTGGTCATTTTTAGTTGTCTCACTTGGACAATAGATCAAAATTACAATTTGGATAATGTATTTGTACAATTTACTAAATTTTAACACTAGGGTCTCTAAATCCATGTGCAGTGTTAAAATTTAATAAATTGTAACATTGTAGATCATGGATTCAAAGACACGAGTGATCATGTAAATTTCGTCACTCGACGAGGACAATGCAGGTAAAAAAATGTAATTCAAGCCATGACACAATTAATTACAATATCATATAAGCACGTATTGTGCTAAATTAATTAACACCAAATTGATCATCTGCATGAATGTTGACTAGAGACGCCATAATTATACCCATCATTAACATACGTCTTCATATGCATAATTTTGTAACAAGCATGCATATCAATCAGGGTCACATCGGCCAGCTAGCAGCTCCCACAACGTCACCTGCCATCAGTTTACCTAGTCAATTGGCTTTTAAATTAATGGGCTTTCAAACAAGGAGATCAATCGATGCAAAATATATGAATATGCTGCAGCTTCTTGGTCAATTAATTTCTAATTCATGAGGTAAGAATTATAAGTCTATATTTCCATTTGTAATGAGGTAAAACGATACACACTTTTTATCTTTATTTGCTCTAATTATAACGAGGATCCACTTCAAATTGAGGGTCACATGATGTCTTACTATCATGTCTCATTTTCTATCTAAAAATATTTATATTTAACTTCAATTAAACCCCTTTTTGGCCATGGTCCTTGAATTATCTAACCTATGTAAGTGATAAAAAAAATGATTGCAAATGAGAAAGCTAAAAATATGTATATATGGAAAAATAAAACATTAATATATAAAATCCCAAAGAACACATGTTAATATAAAATATATTTATAATATAATATTGTAAATAAAATGTAAAATAAAAACAAGAATATAAATAACAATTTAATAAATATAATAAAGAAAACAAAACAAAAAATAAAAAAAGGATAAATGAGTGTGAAGAAAAGAGTAAATTAGAAAAAAATGGAGGGAAAATAAGAAAAAATAAATGAAAATAAAAAAATATTGAACAGAAAAAATGATTCCCACAAGCTCATTCAATGTACTGTATTGTTCCAAACTATAAATTATAATAAATTATAACAAATTATAACAATATAAATTATAATATTTATTATAAGTTATATATAATATTTATGTAATATATAATTATATATATTATATAAAATATTAGTTTATTTTGTAATTGAAAAAAAAAAAAGAGGGAAAACAATTATGCAAAGCCCCCAATATATATATATATATATATATAAGTTTATTTTGTAATTTGAAAAAGAGAAAGGAAAACGATTGTGGAAAGCTGGGCAACATGAATTTCACTATGCCAGGGGTCAAAAGGGAGACATGGAGTATTCGGGAAGAAAGCAAGAGCACAATTGAATCTGCGATAGCATGGGTTTCCAGAACAAGCTCTAAACTGTTGGTAAGTGCATCTCAACCTATTTTCTGTAGATGATTGTTGAAAATTGTTATTTTTGTAATTATGTATAGGACATTGGTGAAGTTTTTCTAAGGATGGATGCCTCTGCCCAGGGCCTAACCCTTTCGCCAGTTTTTCCGATCTACTCTGAACATGGCTGTGGATGGACCCAATTCGACATTCTGGCGTATCAATAAGCAAAACCCATTCTAGCGTATCAACAAGGAAAACCCACAGGTATGTCATGGATCTAGTGCATCCTACTTTCAGAAAATGTAAAGGGCTTCGGGCCTCAACAAAGACAACTTGGATTCAAGGTAGATACATTCCAAAGGGTTAAACCCTAGACTTTGGGTTATATTATTTCTTTTCTTTCAGGGTAGCACAGCTTAGTGGTAGCCGTCAAAGTTTCTACCTGAACCCTGATATAGCCCTTCAACTTAGGTCTTTTTTTTTTGTAATTTAACAATTATTTTAATTTAGAGGCAAATCTGTAAACAACAATAGGTAGATCTTTCATGGCTGCCTTCTTCAATCTAGTGTTGGCCAGCCTGATAGCAACCTCATCGGATGAGTCGGCCCCCATTTGTCTTCTGAAGCAAATTTCACATATGAACAATGAGTTGAGGTCGATCATACAGACGAGAGCACATACCATTGCTGCTAGAATGACAACTAGATCAGAGTTTAGAGTGCCCTCAGTGTGCTCCTCTCCTGTTGGAGAAGGTGCTGGAAATGCTCATTTTGCTGGATTCTTCTTAAAATCCCAACAATTAATGAATTAATATGTCCCTTCAGGAACTCGATAACTAAAGGGTTATGGGTGGGAGAAAACAAAGATCGACAATAATTTCAATGGAATGAATGAAGAGAAAAAACTGGATAATGAGTCTAGGCACTGGTTGTTTCATCTATCTATTTATAGAGTTGGTTGTCCTTTCTCTGACCTTCAAGTCAAAATAGCAAGCTAGTGCTACAACATTATAAGCGTTTAGGACATGCCACGTTGGTATGTTTTCCATTTAGGGATTTGGATTCCATCTTCTTTTATTATCCAACAAGAATTCATGTTGATACAATTCGGACATCAAATTTTTGTCTTCTTCATGACAAGTGGAGTAGACTTTACAGAATTCATTATGCGTAAATATTTTACAAGGCTCACCTTCAGCCAATGTATGGATCTGAAAGGAGAGCCATTATTCCTTCAATAAAATAGTGTAAACAAGCAAGGATGCCTACATGCAAGGGCTTCTAGGGCTAGCTTGCACATATTCTTATTTTCTTGTTAAAATTTGTGATTCATCTTATTTACTGCACATTAAGTACATACATTACCATCCATTAGTTCATACTCGTCTATGTCATCAGGCACGCTATAGCTTGTCCCAAGTGAGTCTTGGATTTTGGAACTCATGTCCATTAAGTCCATCATATCATCCTACATATTTTGCAAAATAGAACAACTGGGATCGTAAGCCACTTTATAAATCATTTGCATGACAAATGTTCTAGAAAAAATGAATAACAGTGCATAGATTGGTTGGCATACATCAATGTATTCAATATTCATTTTCTTAAGTGATCCTTTTGGTTCGTTGTTATCATATTTCAAGGTTGTCATCTGCATGGAAGAATCAACTTCCAGTTGCTAACTTGCTATCACAACTCTGAAAGTTATCCACAAAATCATATTCCATGCACAAATTGCTATAGTTTGAAAGGAATGCCATGTTACCATATTCTAAGCATCCTTGATGCCCTTCATGGAAAATGAAACCTAGTCAAGATTACATGTTTGATTGTAAATCATTTCCCTCTGTCCCTCATACCTCCAATTGTGGAGGAAATTTTTTGGATCAAATTCATTACATGCATGGACTTTCTTCAGAGAAGTTCCATTAAAAAGACATGGTATGTTTTCCATTTCAACAATTAATATATAAAACTCTCTATGAACTAAAAATATTTAGTTACTATCAGAGAGTTAGGAAGCCATTGTTAACTTTAGCAGTATTTTTATTGCTCTTCTCTATCAGTGAAAGATGATCCATCAACCGCATCGATATTGAGTGTTTTTATTCCTCATTTCTATCACTTTCTTTCCTCATGTCTTGTCCGGAAGCAAGCATTAGGTAGAGACCCATGATAATTTAGACACTAGATTTGTGTGTTCATGGACGTCCTTTTGCTCTTCAACTTGTAGCTCAGCACTAACGGAGCTCTTAATGAGTTCCAGCTCCTGATCTTGGCATAAATTACATCTCAATTCTCAACAAATTCTAGTTGCTCACCCCTTCTTCCTAGGCACCAATCTGTCATCACCGGGTTCTTTCTGGTGGCCTCAAGTGTTAGGGGAGTACTAACAGATTGTTCCAATTTTCTTTCCATGGTTTTGCAGTCCGACCCTCTCATAATTGGGTTATCCCTTGAGGACATTGTTAAACAGTGTATTGGCTCCTTTTCCATTGTCAATAATCCTGCAGAGACATTTCCATCCTCTTCCTTCTCCACCTCTGACATGGGTTCCATCCCCAAGGGCTTTCCCCTCCTATGTCATTTTGCACCTGCTTCTGATGTTATGTAGCCTTTTATCATGCTATCTCTTGGCTTAAGCCATCATAAACAATATTATTATATAATTACATCATTACATATATGTAGTACTGTAATTAGTCCCTCCCTTCAGGCTGGTAGGGACTCTAGTAACGGGCTTGTAATTTTTTTCCTTTAAATTGCATGCAAATCCAAATATTTTAACCTAAGATTTTATTGATGACCATTTTTTCAACCTATCATATGATGAAGCTCTTTGATTTATCAATCAAAACAAATAAAATAAAAACTCCCTTCATAGTTTAGCTCGTGAAATTAAAATTTCCTGAACTGTATGACATCACAATCTTTTTTAAAACCAATGAAAATCAGTGACCTTGTATATTCTTCTTCCTCATCTCAAAATTTCTCCTTAATTTCCTTAAAAACATGGTGCAAGAAAGCAACATCTCACCAAATTCTTTTATATTTTTTTAAAATGTGAATAACAAAAGCATAAAAGGAATAAAAAATTTGGGAGTATGCTTTTGTGCACCAAGGAAGGGATGATATTAGTAGTTTGGAATTTACTCATAAATATAGGTAGTTTAGAAGTTGATATACCAAGAAGTGTGTAGTTTACAAATTATTTGCTTGAATCTAGTTAAAAATATGTTAGATGCTGATATTACCATCCATGCCGAGTGCCAATTATGCCCAAGATTCTTCATGCACTCAAGAGAGACACAAAATATACTAGTAATGGTCTTATTGTTTTCAATAGGTACTACTTAATGTGCTATAATACTAAGCACTGAGATAGGTGCCCATTATGGCTACTATAAAAATTATATTGAATGAGTGAGGATTGATAGACTTACCTTTGAAACCTTAACACCCTAGCCTTGATTAGTTCTTCAAATAGTTCTTGATTAGTTCTGGGTTCAAGTAGAATAGAATGTGTAATTATCGCCTTATATATTCAGAAACTTGAACCATTTACAATTGCCAAGCAATTGTTGGAATTGATAATACACTTCTTGATCAGCGCAAAAAATAACAAAACATTTGCATAACATCTCTTTGCTTGACTTCACTTTGATATCAAGTTTGGCACTTTATTTTAGAAATGGATATTCTATCTTCATTGGGAAAATGCCAAGTTGTCAAAAAATAGAACTTGGTTCATTCTATTGCCAGAAGGTTCTACATTCCTTTCATCTCTTGAGCATTTTTCATCTTCTTCAGCTCTGAGATTATTGCATGGAACTATTTGTTGCATTGCAACACTGCCAGCTTTATGGAATACAAATTTAAACCTTACAGAAACAATTGTAATTCAGTTAAATCATCAGTAACCATTGTAACTGATATGAGAACTGGCCTTAGCTAGGACGCTTCATTATTGTCTATGCACTCTATATTTTGTATGGCAAGAGATTCCCTGGATTCCAATCATAAATGCTTAAGAGAAAGTAAATTCCAAGCTGTAAAGGTGGCTTCCCATCTTGCGAAAATTTCCTTATCAGTGTAGTGAAGATGAGTTTCCTAGATGACCTTTGCTTTCGAAAAATGTGAAAATAAGGCACATATCCTAATAAAATTTGAAACCAAAGGTCTTTTTTTTCTATACATATCCTAATAAGAATGTGTGTGTTCAGGCCTATTGAACTTGTCTCTATGTTTGTGATTTATGGTGTATTTGGCTAGCCAAATTCTCTATTTTCCGTTGTGGGCAACTTGATAGTGGTTTCAAATCCTGTAAATCATCAGTCTACCCACTTTCTCCTCTATCCTTCTCCGCCAGAACTGCTCTCATCCCTGCATTCTGCCTCAATTTCACCTTGTGTGTTTCTCTATACGTAATTTCCTTACGTAGTTTCCTCCCTGCCTGCGTATTGGAAAATTTTTATCTCTATGTCGGGCATTTGGATGCATGACCATTCTGGTATTCTTTGCTACAATCATACTTAAGTATAGGTCATTCCCTTCTGAGCTAATCGTGAGGAAATTCCCAGGATGAGAATTCCTAGTGTTTTCTCAGTTTGTTTTTCTCCAAATTCCCTAATCCACATGAAATCCGTATTGGGTATAGCTGCTTGTGACCTACTTTTGAATGTTATATATATGTGTATGTTGGCATATAGCTGGATATGTTTACAAATGCATCAATATTCATAATGATAACTAGTTCGGCAATCTCTCGAGCTCATTAAGACATGAAACCATTGCAATCCCTATAGGCGTAATTACTTATTATTATAACAATTATAAAAGAAATGAACAATTATGATTTTAGGGCATTCTTTCAAAATTTGAAATTAACAATTATAAAAGAAAAAATAATATACAAATAACTTATTACTTATTTGTGACACTTAACTTGTGCCTTATCTTCACTGACCACAAATTAAGTGACTGTGCTAATTATATATAAATAATATAAAAGATCTCTGCCACAAAGAAAAATGACCCCAACTCCACACTCATTGGAAAAGAAGATAACAACGGATTGGATTCATTTAAGACTCTCATACAATTCATTGCAAAAAGCAAGCTACCGGAATCATGTGCCATTCATGCCACTAGATTAAATTGATAAGACTGTTAAAGAACCCTAGCTTGTTGCGAGTTGGTTGAACTGGTCACCAAGATTACGGTAGATAGGGTTACCCGGTTGTTGGTAAAAGAATTGAGAGTTTTTCTTAAACCAAATCAAGATCATCTAGGATCGGTTGTGATTAATTTTTATTGCCAAGTTGCATTAAGAAAAGTGCTTTTGGAAGTAATTTTGAAATGCTGCATAATAGATGAGGAATTAGACATTGAAAAAAAAAAATGTTTTTAATATTTATCGTTTTTCGATACAGAATCCTTAATTTATGATTACATTATGGTTGCAGGGTTAAATAAGTTAAATTGATGGATATAGAAGTTTATGGATTAGTTTATTAAATATATTTTCAACCATACGAGGTAGTTTCATTCGAACTAACCAGTTCCAGACTTGATTGAGGAGAATATACGCTCAGAACATCAAATGAAAGGGAAAACCTTTTTATTTCTCTCTTATTTCACACTTTGCAGTGAGCTTCTGTTGATAAAAGCTTTGATTCTTTCCTATTTTCTCAATGAATTCATTTCTTTCTTACTATATATTGTCTTTTATTTTATATGCAGGTGTTAATAAGATTGGGTCACGATAAAAGCTGAGGATATATGGTAACCTGTATAACCATAAATGCATAAATAGACGGTTTGACGGGCAGTTCATTGAAGAATTTAATTGACACTATTGTTGTTTAGAAGTTGGTTGTTGATATTCGTTACCTATTTAAATAGAACCAATTCGACTACTAATAAGTGAGGAATCCACTACGATATAGACAAGAATCTCTCCAGCTCAATAAGATAGGAAGCTCACTTATTATTCTAATTGTTTAAGAATAATAGGAAATGAATAATAATGATAACAACATAACACTTCAAGAAAAGGTAGAATAAGTTCAATCACAACTTTTAAGTCATAATTGGTTTTCCTTGACACAACATAGTTAATAGAAATAATTATAATCCGATACCATTATAGGCCTACAAGTTGCGATGATTCTGTCATTTAGTACAAAACAACTCAAGTGCTGGTTGTATATACAACAATTATATTTAGTTGGTTGCAAGCAATGCCAAAAGTTGTTTTAATTGCCCAAGATTAATGGACCCTTATTGCATTATTTCATCTTAAAGTGGGTACTTCAGCCTTTCCACTAGGGCAACCAAACCAATGATCCTTTGGTATTTTCTAATTAACCACTTTTTAATAGACAATTACCTGATAACGAGAATAACCAGGAAAACAGGACACATCCTCACAGGTCCACATTTCAGACACGGATACATAAGAACACATGTCCCACAAGTTTGGCATGTGTACTGTGGGGGGACACCAATAGGGACCATTGAAGTTATTGAACCTTATGCCTTTAGAAACAATGGAATTAGAGCTTCATTGCATCATACAGTGTATTGCTAATATGTTGAAAAGTCGGCCTCATTCTTAATAACTGCAAGGTGCATGGCCCATAAGGAATTCTATTTAAGGGTTCTAGCTCAATGGTGGAGCACCTGCCTTATAGGAAGGAGGTTGGTGGTTCGATTCCACCATGCCCTATTTATATTCTCAAACCACTAAAAATAGATAAATGACTAAAAAAATTACCGAAATTTGCATATAATCGACCACCAATACAACATGAGAGATAATTGACCAAAAAATGACCAAAATATGCATATAAATAACAAACTGGTAGCAAATTAGCGGTCATTTATCACGTGACAAAAAATCTGGTCATTAATTGTCACAATTAATGACCGAATATATTACCAAATTAATGACCAAATATATGACCACAAAATAAGCTATAAATGACCAAGCTAAATATGACCACATTTTAGGTCCCATGATATATGGCCACTAATTTGCTACCAGTGGTCACCAACTCAAAAGTGGTCATTTATATGTAGATTTTGGTCGTTTGTTTGGTCACTTATCTCTCATTTTGTACTAGTGCACCCCCCAATAGAAAAGTGTTGATACCAGTTCACGATTTTTTTTTTTTGGTAAAAAATAGAGCCATGGCCTAAATATCCCATACTGTCGTTTACAAAAACTTTAAAATCAACCCCTAAATTGGAAAAAAAAAAATTCTTCAGGAGATAAATTACAACTTTTGGAAACTTGCATATTAAACAAACAAACAAAATTCATAAATAATTTCATCACTCTAACCATATAAAAACAAAGAAATTATGATGTGATTCATAATTAAATAATATATTAGACCATACAAGAACAAATGATTCATATAAATATTCAAAAACTCATTTAGAGTTTCAATTACAAACATCATACTAATAAAAAACATCTAAAAACTACCCCAACCCCTAAACTAAACTATATATTAAAATTTTAGTTTAGGATGATAAAGAAATTCATGGCATTGATAAGTGGCTACTTTGATTTTTTTTAAACTCCATTCCAGTCTCCAAACTACTTCTCCGCTAGGCTTTGAGTTGACAAAGAAATTTCCACAGTTAAAAAGACTAACACCCCATGAGAGCAAAGCAAGGTTTTCAGCATTAGAATTTAAACTTGGCTTCCTAGTCTTTGAAATGAAATGAGTTGCCTATTGTTAAATCCATATACTATTACTCAATTTCAATAATATTACCTAGGTCTAAACAATTTTATAAAATACTATGTTATGAAACTTTATAATAATACTAGGTCTAAATAATAATATTTGAGTTGCCTAATAACAATAAACAATTTTATGAAACTTTTTTGAGTTTCCTAGGTCTAATGTAATATAGCCACATGTTTCTTAGTGTGCTTCTTTAGCATGTTTTTGTACATTAGTTATTCAATAGGCACCATTTTATATTATGCATAGGTGATCCGATAATCCTTGAATATTCTTGGTATTCATGACACTTCATCATTGTCATATCATCTCAATAGTCCATGATCCCTATTTAAACATTAATATGGAGAATCATTTTCCGTTGTTGGTTAATGACAAAGAGAAGTGTATTTTATTAGATAACAGAGTCTTTCTTTCTTAAGTAGTAATACAAATTTTATCTTGCTCCATGGCACAAGGGGTTCACTCATTGAACTCGTTATATAGCATGATCGTTCACAGGATATTAAAGAATATCCCTAATTTCACTAAATATTGGAAAATGCCTCCTAAAATTGTATTGTTGAACCCCCCTCCCAATATACCTTTCCAATTAAGAAAACCCATAGTTTCATCAGATATTGTAGGTATCCATTTTTATCAACCCATTTTAATACCCCCTTTAATAATATCATATTATCAAGTTGTAACAAACAAGATCCCTAACACATCTTAGTATAAGCAAACATGATGCTAAATACAATAATATTATAATGCTAATAATGATCCCACGGGGATTGCAGGGGAAACTGATCAATTTGTAGCATTGGATAGTGAAATACCCAATGAAATAGTAATGAGGAAGGGAAAATGCATAAAAGGAAACCCATTCAAGAGATCAATGTAACATAGAATATAAAATACCGATAGTCCAATAGTCAGTGCAATGCTTAGAAAAGATGAGAATTGTAGATTTTTCACACCATAACCTGTCAATCTACCAATTTTATATCATGTAAATATAAGTATAGCCATAGAGAGCGCATGTTTTCTATAAGCTTAATAAATTAAACTCCATAAAAATGCAAAATTGAAACCCTTTCGTGGATGGAATTCCCTACCTTCCTATTAAGACAAACATCATTGATATTTGAACCCAAATGAACATAGAAAAAATCCTGTTACTTTCCAATAACACCATATGATCATATGCATACATTGGATTTGGGTCATTCACAAGATGCAATGAATTGCCTCCACTTCCTCTACATTTATTCTTGCAACCAAGGGAATTAACAACATTTAGTTACCTTTTCTTGGGTCACATCTAGTTTTTTTAATCTTTACAAGAGATGGAAAAATATCCATTATTAATTTTCAAGCATGAAATAGTTATAAAGATACAGAGATGATGAAAATTATATGATACCATTTCATGGTAATGATAACACATAGGGTATGCAGATAAGGATTTAGATTTTCACCTATGTTCATGTTAGTTCCAATACAATATTAAGAATTAAAATTACAATTATGAATGTGCCAAATATAACTTAATCTAACAACTATTCCTAACTGGCAATGTGAAAATGTTAAAGAAGAATACAAAAAGTTGAAAGAAATAATTAGTCAAGAAAGTGAGATCTAACTTTTCTTGGTTCGAGTGAGCCAAGGAAGATTGATATCACTTTTTTTGGTTGTCTTGGAGCAAGGTTTGATTGAAACAACCGTTGAGCATTGGAGCTATCCCAATCCTCTTTTGTTTTTGTTTTTTTTCCAAAAGAAAAGTATATATAGATGTTGAAGATCAAATACAAAGGAATGTAAGCAGATATTTAAGAGATGGAATATGCTTTCTTTCTTTTTTATATATTCTACATGAATTGACCCTTATTTGCATAAAAAGTAAGCTTTTTTTTGGGAGACATGCTTTTAGATGATGATTTTTTTTTGTTTTTTTTTTAATTTGTAACAACCACATAAATGTAAATCAAGCTTCATGCAAAAATGAAAAAATAAGTTCAATTGTTGAGTTTGATGCAACTGAGTAGAAAATTTAAACCCACAGAAAATTTGTATAGGTTGATTTACGTGGCATATACGTGGTAGATGCATGGAGGAGCACCAGAATTTGATATAAATATAAAAAACTATGAAGACAATAGTTTCTCGAACATTTCCTTCCGGATTGGACTGCAAGTGGTATAAAATAAATAACAAACTATGAAGGACCCACTAGGAATTCAATGGGTGAAAAAATATGGATGGTAAAATTGCTTGACGCATTGTAATGTAACAACAGGACTATTGATACACTATCTAACTCTCCTACAAGACTTCAATGAAAACAATGGACTTTGGTGGCTAGTTTGACTGTAGGGAGGCCAAATCAAAGTATTCTTGAGGGAATGAGGAATATGCCAGATGATAGAACCTTTGCACAAAGTACTAGGCTGAAGTCTACTCCAATGCTTCTGGTCACCCCAGCATATGCAAACTAGTACATCAACTAAGCATGGACTGTTAACAACAGAGGAATTATTCTAACTTAGGGAGGATAAATAACATGAAATATCAGTTAATAGAAAGCCTAGTTTCGCTCCAGAAATTTTAGGAAGGTTCTGAGGAAGTCTCACAAAAATACAAGAAAAAATGTCTTCCAGGATTGCACAACTAGGACAAATTTAGGACTTACAAAACAGTCTGGAAGGATGATGAATTTATGATATTAATCTTGGTTTCATTCATTTAACATATTAAATAGCATCATAAACATAAATCAATTCATTTGGACCAACATTCATTTGTTTACCATACAAAT
This sequence comes from Larix kaempferi, assembly GCA_027924585.1. NCBI lineage: Eukaryota > Viridiplantae > Streptophyta > Pinopsida > Pinales > Pinaceae > Larix > Larix kaempferi. Next base: position 624,992 of record BSBM01001812.1, read on the forward strand.
TCTGGAAACTAACTCTTTTTCATTGAAATCTAGACTAGGTGCAAGAAGAGGTATTGGAATCATATTTTTTATTTAGTATAACTTCAGAATTGACATTAGAGGTTCATTATTATAGACATATTAGCCATTAGTATCTGATTCATACATCAGAAATATCTTAAGAATGAGATACAACTAGAAGAAACTCTTTCATCAGAAAAACTAAGAAATTACTCATAGATCTACATGGAGAGCTATCAATTCTCTGTTACATGCTCGTAATCCTTTAGTGCATAATTTAGGACTTGAAATAAACTCAATGATAATGTATGAATACCATCATCCTCTCACAGAAAGCAGGGGCACATCTCCCATCTTGGATTAGGGAAACATCTCCCAAGTCTCTGAGGCACAATTGCACTCACTCCAATTCTCAAACTATCAAAATATATGAATGGTGCTCTCTCCCTCTTTTTTATAGACTTGGTAGCTTCTCAACAAAGTCATTAAAGTCATGATATGTTGTTCCTATCCCATCCAAGCACCTTCCTTAGTCAATTTTGAAATTTGCTAGCTTTGTGCAACCTTTCTTGATTTTCCTTGCTTTGTTCTGCCTTTCCCTTCCTTTGTTCTGATTTTCCCTGGTTTTCTGTTTTTCACTGTTTTTTACTAATTTTCTCTGATTTTCCAGTGAATTTTCTTTATTTTCTTCTTCTTTCAACTTTTATCGACTTTCCTTCATTTCTGCATGCTTTCTACTTTTCTGAGTTTTTTGCTTTTCCCTGCTTTATTGCTTTTCCTAGCTTTTCCTTGCTTTCCTCTGCTTTCTGGCTTTTCTCTAGATTTCCGGGTTCTCCTCATTTTTATTCAGGAAACATCATGGAAGGACAAATAATCCTCCATGTTCCCTCTTGGTCCTTCCTTAATCATCGTCCACTTATCACAATATTAAATAAATAAATATTAATGATTAAATGCAACTAGTCTACATCAATACTAGCTTAAATTATTAAAATTCCAACTTAGGCCTAACTTAATTTATTTAGTTTTTTTCCACTAGGATACATGGGGATCTAATGGTTTAGTGGTGAACCATGGTGCATCCAAAATGGGGACATGAAATTCATACAAATGTGAACCTCAACAACCGAATAGAGGCACAAATCACATTAAATTATTCAACCAACAGTAGGAATTTAAAATGATAGTTCACATTTATGGATGGAGGCACAGTTGACTAGGAATTTAAGATAACATCTCATCAAGGGGAAGATCACATTTATGAATTTTATTATTTTCTTCTAATATTTTTACTACCCATTTTCATGGCCTTGGGGCCAATGAAAGCTTAGATAAATCTCATTCATGAAGAAAATTATTCTAAAAAAGAAGAAGACTTTAGAAGTTCAATGATTTGGAGGTATAAATCCAACCCATGATTTGGAGTTTATTCCTTAGCAGCAGTTAGGACTGATATGAATCCATCCCATGATTTGGAGGTATGAATCTAGCTTGCGATTTGGATGTTATTCCTTAGCCAAAAAAAGGACTAGTATGAATCCAACCTAGGATTTGGAGGTATGGATTGTGCCCGTGATTTGGAGGTTATGGGCCTCATCCCACCAGAATAAAATAACCCCCAATATTTATATTACTATGTCAAATTAAAAACCACCCCTTGACCCTTTAATACGAGGCAATATATTTTTGAGGTTTTTAGGAGTATTCAAAACCGCAATATGAATGGACATGATATGATATTGCCTCGCTAATGAACCCCCCGTGCTCCATGGATGTTTCCCTATTTGATGGTTTTACCATGTAAAACTTAGTGTCTTGAGCTTTGATATATATGATTTATTTCTAGGTAGCATTCATTATTCAATTTCTCATGTGCGATTTCTCTACATTAGACGCAAGATCAAAGTTTCATTAAATAATTATAGGGAGAAGTTGACATCAAGTGGGGGATCATCCTAATCATTGAGATTTGACCCCTAACCTATACCAATAAACTATGCTTTCACAACTATCAAGTCTCATCCATCATCACCCAATTTAAAGTTTCGTTGATATCATTATTGTAAGTGGAAATATAGTAAAATTAATGCTATGTTACATAAGAGGAGGAGGGAAATCATGTATCCTTTCCCTCCACTCCCTAATAACCCTTCCATCACAATTACATGGTTAGCTTGAATATCTATATGCATTGTGTGAGCAAAGAAAATATGGCTATGGAAGTAAAATGTGTCTCAAACCATGAAAAACAACTTACATGTTCCTTACTATTAAATAAAACGTCATTCTACTTCATTCATATGAAAATAAAAGATTCAGGACAAATCATTTTCCATGAAGGATGAAATTCTAAGCCTAAGGTAATTTGTCTCCTAGAAGAGTCACTCTCTTAGAAATAGACATGGATAAAGGCCAACTACAAAATTACTTGACCTAATTCTAAGTAGGATTGGCAAGGGGATACAACCCAAAAATGTGTTTTAGTGTTCTAAGCCAACCACATTGTGGGAAAAAAGGTCTATGAACTGCTAAGTGAGTAATTTTCTTGTGAGCAAGTAGGAATCCCATTACTAAATTTCACATCGTAAAAATGCATTTAGGGCCGGGCATTGGTTTCCGTATGAAATGATGCATGAAAAATCATATATTTAATTTAGACTCAAGCTTCTAAAGTTTATTCAAACAATTATACAATGTTAGCGTTGAACAAAACCATGTACACTAGTAAATAGGGTTATATTTGGTAAATCTCTTAATATGATTCCATTTCCAATCCTCCCATTAAAATTGATGCACTAATAAGCCTAGTTTGATCATAAGTAAGTCAAAAATCAAATTTTAAAATTTGTCTTGAATAATCTTATGATATTTCTTAATTTAAACTTGATTTTATAACCTAACACCAACATGGATCTATCTTAAACCTAGAAGGTAAATATGGCCATGGAAGGTAAATGTGTCTCAAACCATAAAAAATATTACATGTTTCTTATTATTAAATAAAACTTCATTCTACTTCTTTGACATATGAGAAGAAAGAATTCAACACAAATCATTTTGGATTTTCTAAGCATAAGGTAATTTGTCTCCTAAGCGAGTTGCTCTCTAAGAAATAGATGTGGATAAATCCCAAGTACAAATCATTTTCCATTTTATAATCCTAAGGTAATTTGTCTTCCAAGGTAACTTGTCTTCTAGGAGAGTCACTCTATAAGAAATAGATGTGGATAAAGGCCAACTACAAAATGACTCAACCTAATTCTAAGTAGAATTGGTAGGAAAACAAAACCAGAGAAGGTGTTTTAGTATTCTAAGCCAACCACATTGTTGGAAACAAGGTCTTTGAACTACTAACTAAGTTACTTCTCAATGGGTGGGACTCCCATTACCAAATGATATACAATAAAAGTGTGTTTAGGGCCCAACATTAGTTTACATATGAGCTAAAGAATGAATAACCATGTTTTTAGTTTAGACTTAGTATTTTTAAGCTTATTCAAACAATTATACAATGTTGACTTTTAAAATAAATAACAAATCAAGTTGTTCATTGATCTCTTGTGACTCTCATATTCATATTTGGGGAAGATTAAATTATTGTTATTATTAAAGGAGATTTGTAATGAGTTTGCAATGAAACAATATGTTTGAAATTTCAATTCATAATGCTTTTGTTTCTTCTACTGATCCTCGTTGTATAACCGAAGCTCTCCCCTCAATAATAGAAATGCCCACTCCTCCTGCTGCCTCCCCCTTCTCCTCCCCCTCCCCCTCCTCCCTTCTCCGTGCTCCTCTGCCCACACTCCTACGCTCACTTGGGCGCCAAAGGGCCGCCCCCCAAGGGCGACGCGATGTTGAGCATCCTAGCTAGCAAAGAAGAAGATTAGCAATTTCCCCTCTGGAAAAAAATTTGGAATCCCCATCTATGGCCCAAAGTCTCAACCTTTCTCTTGTTGCTCTCTCACAAGCACATTTTAACTTGGGACAACCTACAAAAGAAGGACTTCTAGGGGCCTGCGTTTTTTGTAACGTGCAACATAGATGCTGAAACGATAGATCATTTTCTTGACTCCTACATTCTATCCTCAGATCTTTGGGACCGAGTGGCAGAAAAGTTCAGAAGAACCAATAGAGTCAGAGGCAACATCATCGAATCTATGCAGAGATGGGATGTGAACCCCTTCCAAAGTGCTCTACTCAATCGAATCTGGGAGCTCACTCCCTGATTCCTGGTTTGGAACATTTGGAAAGAAAGAAATTTATGAATCTTTGAGGACAAAAAAAAATATTCTGATGACATCTGGACAGTTATCAAGAGCAATCTCCAGGAAAATATCTTCTCGAAGGATTGTAACTCTTATGACTTCCCCTTCACAGATGCAGAGAAAGGTATTCTAGCTAACTGCAATTTTTCTCATCACCCTCTCCCCATTGTGGGAAAAATCCCTGCTTGGGGAACTTCCATCCCGAAACACTGGTCCCCTCCCCCTGAGGGTATCTACAAAATTAACTTCGATGGTGCCTTGAAAGGAAATCTTGGTAATGCAGGGTTGGGTGGCACCTTTCATAACCACGAGGAAAAAATCACCAGAATCTACTTTGGAAGCATTGGGCACAACAGCAATAACGTGGTGGAGTTGCAAGGCCTCGTGGAAGGAATTACCATTGCAAGAAAACTCAATCTCCTCCCTCTTATTGCTGAGGGTGACTCTCAGGTGATCCTGCCTTAGCCACCAAAATTAAAAACGACTCCCAGACTTCCAAACTCTTCACCAGCTGGAGAATGGAACATAGCATCAACATGCTTGCCAACTACTTAAAGGCTCTCGGCTCTATCACTTTCCACCATGTCAAAAGAAAGGCCAATGCTCTAAGTAACTATTTGGCCAACGAAGGGGTTACTTGTGATCATCTTATTTAGGAAGGAGAGCCAGGTCAGTCCTTCTCGGACCAACTCATTCTCCAATGCAACGTTCTCGCCTCTCAAGATCTCCCCACCCAAGTTGTGGGTGCTTTTCCCAATCACACGACACTTGGAAGCATATTCCATCCACCTGGAACTAGCATGCTGCACTCGTCACCTACTTATTATGCGGGCAGACAACCTTGTAATTGCATTTATGGGGAAGACGAGTGGTTATGGAGATAATTTGGTAGTAAATGAACCAAGGCTGGACTCGGTTGCTGATGTCCCTTCGCATTAATGGTGGTAGTTGGGATTTGAAGCTCCCACATGTGGTTCACGTATGTCCCTCCTCTATGGCATGTATAATGACGAACATGCCTCACTCCATCCCCATTTGCAATCCTATGCTGCTATCGGTGGTGAATTGTTCTATTGTGAATTGCCCTGCTCAATTTTTCATTGCCTGGGTGCTTGGTCTCCATGCCATGAATCACTCATGAGGAACCTCAGGATGTGGGGATGGGCATGGCATTGTAAGGGATGTTGATTCTCTAGGAAATAATAAGGTTGTCATCAATGGCTATGACAACAGCATCTTGGCCCCAGTTCGCCTGTTAATCGATGACTGAGAATCTAGCCGTGTGGATGATATTCTAGCTACTGGAGACCAAGGTAACCAAATCAACTACTACTGGCTTATAAAAAACATGATGGGAAACTTGGTCGAGGAGATGCTGGAAAACTGGAACTCTGCCAAGTCCTCCATTTTGGATATCAAAGCTCTCTTGGCTCATCTGGATGTAAAATTGGTTGATTTGGACACCAGTCTCGCTAGTGGTAAGTACTCCCTGGATAGGTGCTCTATTCTTCACAAGGGCTCGGCTCAAACTGAACCCAATAAAAATCATGTCGGCTTGGATGGAATGGATGTCACTCAGCCTGGAGTGGTCTCTTCTGCAACTGAAGCTTTGCTAATTCCGCGGGAAATGATGGACGCAGTTGTTGAAGTCTCAGTCGTGCTGTGGAGACTCCTTCTGGTTTGTCTTTGCTTGCTTCTAGTGTCTCCTTGGGTATGGCTCCCCTACATGCCACCTTTCCCATTCCAACCACCATTGACTCGCTGTACTTCAAACATGTCTGGAAGTCCGAAGGGGACGCCTCCCCTAGTTGCAAAATAGAGCCGCTAACACAAAAGCTCCCTCCCCAGGGGTGGGACGACGACTTATTCGGAAGCTGCCCCATTGTTGAAGGCAAGCCCAGCTCTTTGAATGAAGAAGCAAGTACTCTGGATGGAAGTCCATAGCTCTCTCTGTGTATGTCAAAGGTTCTATATTTTTTTGCTATACAAACTATTTTCATGCTCTTTTTTGTTTTATGATATGATATGAAATGACTATCATCACACCTAGTCTCCTCGGACAGGTCTATTTTACTATTTTACTTATCTGCCTAGCATTTTTTAGTGTCTGGGTTGGTGGTTTCACCACCCAAGACCGCCAAGGCTAGCTAAATGCCATGTAATTTTTGTACTCTTTTTATAAATATACTGTTGTAGCTTTACAAAAAAGAAATCAAATGAATTGAAGAAAAATATGTTTTCTAATTTTTTTTTTTGGAATGTGCTCATTTATGTAACATAATAATAATTTTTTGGGCTTTACTAATTTCCAAGAAAATTTTGTTTATTTCTTAGCTTTTATAGAAATGTTATCATTTTTTACATAGGGAGTGTTTAATTGTTTAAGATTGTAAAAAATTGGAAGGGAAATATTTGTTTTTTCCATTTTTTTTAGAAGGATTTAGTTAATTTATACTTGTCAAGTGAAGTACAATTATTTATATTGTCCGTCATCATTGAAGGGCTAGAAGAATATATGCCCTTCATATTTAAATTAAGGCCCACCCTTCAAATTTGATCACTGGTTGGCATATGTGCATGGTGGTAATGACACCCTTTTATGCCTATGGCATATATATGTTTGTTACAACACATGCCATATATTAATAACAACCCACCAATATAGCTCCCCCTCGTGAGTTGGAGAGGACCTCTCCTTTTAAAACCATATACAAGATGATGTGTCAAAATAAATATAATGTCAATACTTTGTGAAAGCCAACGAGATGGTGTAGTGGTAAGAGAATTGTGGTGAAGACTTAATGGTGGATAGAGCTCACAGATTACAATCATGTTGGCCGCACAAACCTTTTAATATTCCATACCAACATAGACCAATGGGGTGCTGCCACACGGTGGCGCCAGATTGCCACCTATGCCACCTCAGATGCCAATAGTGATGCCACTGCCGCTGGGATGCCACATGTCATTCATCGATTGGTCCATGTCATCCTTACTACTTTCCATGTCACATGTATAGAATTACACGTGGCACACTCAGGTGCTTCCATGTCAGCAATCCGTACAGTACTTTTTGCCATTTTACATGTTTCCTTAGAACTTCAAAACGCCATATCTTTCTCATCCAGAGTCTGTTTGATGCGTTGTTCACGCCATTGGAAATATCTCAATGAGCTCTTAGACATGGTATCATTATTGATGATTTTTACTGAATTTGAAATTTTGGCCTTTTAATATCCTCCTGGATCATCAGTTGATGTGGGGATCTCAGGTGGTTGGACATAGTACACCCTAATTAAGTTAGATTCCTTGTACATCCTTGGGACAATATCAACATATGGTGGTTTACTTTTCCCAATAACATCGGGAAGGACATTGTCTGGATTGGTGTTGGTATTGGGGTCATAGTAGTTGAGTTGGTCGAGAGTGATTATTTTACCGTTAAAGAGAAACATCATGATACAGAAGACCGAGGAGGCGACTTCCTTCATGGCATACATGTAACTATGCCCCAAGAGAATGTTGTAATTGAGTTGGGAATCAACTACCTCAATATCAATCATGATCATCTTTCCCCCAAGCTCGACGGGGACATTTTGGTACAATCCTCTTGGTCGGGATGGCCTCCCATCATATGCGTGAAGAGTGATAGATTAGGGGACTAGCTCAGGTGATCATAATCACTTCCAAACATTAGAGGACATGATGTGTGTAGATGTTCCTTCATCGATGATACATCGATGAATCATAATTTGTTTTACGGTAATGAGGACTTAATGCGACTGAAAAGGGTAATCGCAACTCATCTTTGTCGAGATCAAAAGTCATGAGGCACGATTTGGAAGGGTCGACAATGCAAAGTGAATCCACTAATGCCTTTCATTGATTTGGAAAAGAATGCAGCACTTCTAATGTGGACATCAATGTGGGTGACTGAGCCAAGTAATCCACAATACTATAATTGTGGGTGAGTGAGCCAAGTCATCCACAATTCTATAATTGTGGGATAATTGCATATGAGGGTCATTAAGGGTGCGCCGAAGTGGGACTTTGGGGATTTGTGGGATCTGTTCACCACTTGGGCATGGTATTTACAAAATACCCCCTAAGGGGATAAGGACATCTTCCACTTGGGGCCCTTTAGGCCTATCATAACCCTTGGCTCTAGTCTGGAGGTTGGAATCCAGCGTGTAGATGTTCTGGAAGGAGCCATCACCGGAGGGGTGGGGTTTCTATTGCTAGGTAATGACCCCTTGATTGGAAAAGAGTTGTTGTAAGAAAACCATTTTTGGTTGTGTAGGTTTAGGGACCTAATGGGTATTTACCATTGTCTTATTCTTGGCCTCCACCAACTGTTGGAAGTCAGGGATAAGAGGGAAATGGTGAGTGTAGTGACCATAAGGCTCCGCAAATGGAACAAGAGTAATTGGTCCTCAGGTTGGCATTCTTCCCTTTCTTGGGAGGTTTTCCAACCCCTGCATTTGGGTTTCCCTTTTTATGGTTCTGTTGGGGAGGGGGGTTTCCCCCTTGCCCCTACTGTTGGTTCAACTTGATCTCTCCCTGAACTATTTCCCCCGATTTTGAGGGTTCTAGGGATTTGCTTCATTCAACTGCTCAAATTGTTGATCTTGTTGTGCAAAAGTGGGTTGAACTAGATTTACTCCTATATGAGGTGTGGGGGATGAACCAGTAGGACATGGGAACGAACAGTAAGGGTTATACCCCGTTGGAGGGATAAATGTGGTTTTCACTCCATAGGATGTGGATGTAGGAGCAAATTGTGTCATTTGCGAATGTGGTGTCATCGATGCTTGGATTGCATTAGGATAAGTTGGACTATAGGGTCCATATTGTAACTGACCAAGTGGAGGAGTTGGTACAGGAGCAAGGGGTACCAAAACGGTAGGAATGGGTGGGTACTATGGTGCCATATTGAATGGCATAGAAGTAGGAGGAGGAGGAACCTTTAATTGATGGGAAATGGACCTAATAATCCCATCTACCGAATGTGACGAACCTGCAGGTGTAGGATACAATGACCGATGCTGAGGGGCATCGAGAAGGATGGTGTATAAATACTTGGATTGCGCATAGATAAGATCAAAATGTTGGGCCTTCAGGATGGCCTCTTCCTCATTTTGCAGCATGGATATAGACAGATATTTGGAAATGGCTGGTTGGAGTGATTTAATGAACCAATCAAATAGGAATGGAGGTTGTATCTCGATTTTACACAATGTTCGACGTCAATGCCACACATGGATATGATTCGCGATGTGTGTAGATGTGTTTTGAAAAAACTGTGTGAGAATTCGAAGCCAAAGTCATGGTGAATAGCAAGCTAGAAGTATGTGAGAAATGAGGTGGCCATGTAAAATTTTATGGGAGATCTAGAATCTAAGCATGAAGCAATGCATTAATTGATTTCAAAGAAAGAGATGAGAGAAGAGTAAAATTGGTGCAAATAATAATTCTCATCAATATCTAAAAAGTCTTTCCCCATTGAATAATGATCAATGCCTCAATACATATAGCATACTATAGTGATAATTTGGGAAAGAAGGGAATGCAAGGTATACACCTAAATTTCACCATAAAGCAAGGAATAAAGCAACTAAGTTAAACTTAAATACATACAAGCTCAAAAGCACTAAAGCTATCTAAAAGAAAGCAACTAGATAAACTAGAACTTGCAAAAATTAGCCTATATAGGGCATATGTATGCCAACACCCCTCTTTTAAGCATAAATTAGGCAAGTATGATGCACAAAAAATGGGTCCTGACAATTATATTTCCATTTTAGGTACCGAAGTACAAAAAATAATATCCACATAAAGTGAGACAAAAGGGAAAACCTCACAGGAAAAACCCTCTCTCAAAAGAAGATGGTGCTAAGTAACTAGAGAGCATGTAGTTAAAATGATCTCTTCATTTCCTCATCTGAAGTAGTACGTAGAAAATGGGTAACAATCAAGGTGTGTCCCATATCCTTTCCTTTTCCTTCATCTGTTGGATCTTTTGAATTCTCAATTAGGAGGCTTTATGTTGACAAAATGGAAATTGCAAGATGGTCATCTTTCTTATTTATCCCACATGCTTTGAGCTAATGCAAAAGAGATATAAATATTGTGAAGAAGTCTTGGATTGTATCAAATGCACTAATGTACTCATTCTCCAACTCATGTCTTCTTAAAACATGCTACTTTGCAAAGATTTTGATCAAGATTTCATTGGAATATGTTGTAGGTATGATATGAAATAAGAGAGAGGGAGAGAGAGAGATATTTTAAGAGACATAACAATCCATATGCTTCATCAATCTTGTTAAACCACTTTGATTTTCCACCGATGAATTTCTTTCAGTCCTTTTTCCCATTGTTATCCTATAGAGTCCTTTGCTATGCAATAGAATCACTACTTTTGTAGTTGAGGAGACTTTTGGCTGATCCATAACTTGTGATGTGCTCTTTGATGTTCTTCAATCCTACAAAAATTTGTATACAACTACCTAGATTCAATATAGATATGGTACCATGTAAAATTTTAAGAGAGATCTAGAATCTAAGCATGAAGCAATGCACTAATTGATTGCAAAGAAAGAGATGAGAGAAGAGTAAAATTGGTGCAAATAATAATTCTCATTAATATCTAAAAACTCTTTCCCCATTGAATAATGATCAATGATTCAATACATATAGCATTCTATCGTGATATTTTGGGAAAGAAAGGCATGCAAAGCATGCACCCAAATTTCACCATGAAGCAAGGAATAAAGCAACTAAGTTAATTTTAACTGCATGCAAGCACAAAATCACTAAAGCTATCTAAAAGGAAACAACTAGATAAACTAGAACTTGCAAAAATTAGCAAGGGTGCTTATATAGTCTGTATGTATACCAACAGGCCAATGTCACAAAGGTGGCATGAATCAATCTTGGTAAATTCACATACCATTTGTTTGGCAGTCATCCTGATGAGCATTCGCTGGAAGAGGGGAAGCCTCACTGAGTCTTCCATTGCGTTGTTGGAGGAACACCATAAATGAAAGGACATGACATGGTTGGCGAGGTTGTCCCCTTGTTTCCCTTCAAATTTAGGGATATTTGTGGGGAGTCTATCTGGAATAACTAGCTATGTTTGATCATGCGCAATAGGTTCAATGATCAATTTGGAAAAATATGGGATATTTAGGCTAGCCATGAAGGGTAGGTTGAGAGTTGGTCCTACCATTGTGTGTTGTCTGTGGTTTATGTGAGGTGGAGACCGAGGCCGTGTTGAAAATAATGAGTGGCCTCCCACAAGAGAGGAGGGATAAAAATGGTCCAAAGGATCTCCAAGGGGAGAAAACAAAGGAGAACCTATTCCAAGAGAGGGAGGAGAGGGATGATTTCTTCTTCCATGAGAGGATGAATCAAAAGGGTCAACACCTTCTCTGAGAGGAGAAAATGAATCAATCAAGTATTGGCCTCTCCCTAATGATCCTATCAATGTGTCCTGGGAGTGGCCCCAGCTACAGTATCGTCTGCGTGAACCACGAGGAGAAAGTGGAAAAACACCCCTCGAGAGAGGGGATAAACTTTGCAGTTGTCGAGACTACCTTAGGTGGTTGTTTTTCTCCTCAATAGTGAAATCTTTGTGTCAAGTGAGAGTGGTGGTGGAAATAAACACAATTGAACATATGCAAAAATATGCCAACAACAATAGATGCAATATGGTACAAAAGTGAGTGATATGTGCACTATCAGTTTAGTGCAAGAGTCCCCACACATGTAGGTTCATTTTAATTATGAGTTAGTGAACTTGTATTTAAAAATAAAAATAAGTGTAAATTCCCTAAAGGACCTAACGTCCTTCCTCTCAAATCTAATTGGGCCTTCCCAAAGTGTAAATTCCCTAAAGGACCTAACGTCCTTGCTTGCAAGTGGTAGTGCTCTATAGTGCACATGTGCAAGCCTTCTATGCCATAGTTCACTTGGCTCCATGGATTCATGGACCAAGTCTTGTTCCTGTTGGACTTTCAGTTGGTATAATCCTACCTCTTGCTCTCCAATCACTACTGCATCATCTATAGTCTTCCCTTTAGGCCACATAAGAACTTGGCCATCTACAAATGCAACCCTCGTACCTTTTGCATACAATGTAGAGATGGAGATAAGGTTCTTCTTTAGTCCTAGTACAAATAAAACAACTTTCATTTTCATAGATTTTCCAGAGTCTAGCTTATAAGAGGCTTCACCACTTCCTTTTATAAGATATTGGTAGTCATCCCCAAGTTTCACATTGTGGGGTGACTCATGTTCAGATAGATTCATAAAGGATTCCTTGAATCCAGTCATATGCTTGGAAGCCCCACTATATATAAGCCAATCATTGCTTCCATGTCTAACAGTTCTTGTGAGAGTAGAAATCAAAACATACTCTTCATCGCTTGAAGAATCTTCACTTTCTTCTCTGGCTCTCTTCCCGGGAGGTTCATCATCCTATGCAGTGTGAGCATGATGTCTTCTTTTGTTGTTCTTATTCTTGTGGGATCTGCTTTTGTTCCTAGGACAATCTATGGAATAGTGTCCCATCTCATCACAAGTATAGCATCGAATGGTGGATATATCTCTTCGGGATCTTAAGTTATCCCTCTGATTCTGGTGATGGTGTTTACCCTTCTTGTGATGCGGATGCTCCCTCTTGTTTTTATTCTTCCTATTGTGTACTGTGAGAGCTTGGTCTTCACTACCCATCTTTTCTTCTCGAGCTACAATTCAAGCTTCTTCTTGTGAGCATTCCTCCCACAGCCTATTGAATGTGATGAGCTTCTTTCTAGCACAAATTTCGTGAATGAAGGAATCCCATTACCTAGGGAGACCATTCAAGGTGGTCATCGCTACTTCTCCATTCTCTATATCTTCTCCCACAACTTCAAGTTGTTCTTTTATCGTGGAGACCCTTGAAAAGTAGGACTGCATGGTCTCAGCATTTTGAATCTTTACATTCTTCAATTGGTTCCGCAATGTAATCTTCCAATTTATATTCTTTCCTTCAAATAGCTTGGTCAAGGAATGAAACATATCCTTGGGTGTCTTTAGAGATAACACATGTGGTATGAAATGGTCCTTAATAGAATCTTCAATGATCCTCTTGGCCTTGACCAAGTTCGTCTTATGTAAGGCCTTAGCCTCATCTTCTTCTGGAACTGGAACCTCTTCACTTACGTAGGTGTCCAATTCATTCTCTTCTAGGATTAACCCAATCCTATACTTCCATGCTTGGAAGTTATCAACCCTTTCAAGCTTATCCTCAAGCTTGGTGTGGTGAGACACCTTAATGAGAAACTCAAATGGAAATAAAATATTTAGATCTTTCCACTTGATTTGTTGAAACTGGATCTGGAGTTGGCTAGGGTTTGATAGAGAAACCCTAAAAGTCCAAACTTGGAATTTCAAAATTGTGTTTGGACAAGAAGATGTAATTGACTGAGGCGAGAAAGCTTGTGTGCTTAGATTTTGAAAACTCCAAAAATTGACCCCTCAAAAGTGACTTGCGAATTTCGGATCTGCAATTTCCGTCAAATTTTGGTTTTCTGGTTCAAAAGTCAAATTAGGGTTTGAATTTCCCGTCGATTCACCTAACCAAAAAGTTCGATCTTGGTCTCTAAATTTCGATGTTGCTGAGGAGAACAATCCTATGCTGAGAGCACTCCAAAATTCCACTTCTGTAAAAAGCCCTAATTTCCCACAGTAGTGACAGGCCAAAAACTAAAAAATGCTCGGAATCAAATTCTGTTTCGACAGAAATATGTGCCCTCCTTAGGAGAGTTAGCCTAGCCTCCTTCCTTTGATAATTTGTGGAAAGAGAGCCAAAAATTAAGAAGCCCTTGCTTCCGTAGCTGCACAGTGTCTTCTTCTCAAGTTATCTCTGATACCATGTTAGATTTTTATCATTTAATTCAATATGATCTAGGATCTTATATGAGAGAACAACATGCACAACATATCAAACATAAGAGACAAGAGACACAAAGCATTTCACCGTGGAAACCATTAAGGAGAAAACCCCGCAACTTCCTCGAAGATAGAATGAGCAATAATACAAAACCCCAAAACAAGAAGATGGTCTCCAGTAGCTTCCTCCTCCTCCACTTGTGCGAACTTGTCTCTCTCTCACTTATGCGAATGAGTGAGTGAGTGAATGATAGAATAGAGAGGATGCTCCTCTCTATTTATACTTTAATTTCACTTGTCGTTTACCCTAAATGGGTCGACTTCTCCTAGGAGAGTCTAATAAACCATTATAACCTAACTCTGGGCTGACCCCACTAGGGCAGTCTAATAACCCACTCAAATATAATAATAGCTTTCCTGGTCGGAGGAATGAAACCTCTCTGTCGGAATTACAATGACATATGAGTACAATATGAAATATACAAGTGAAATACATCATGAAGTTACAAATACATCAACAATTAATGCCACCCTCACTATGATTGTGAATGCTATTAACGAACTGGTCCATTGTATCAACTCACTAAAGAAGGTCTCCACTAGTCGTGTCTTTGTGCCTTGGCCTCTGGAAGTGAATCTCATTTCACAGTCGATGGACTCTCATGTGCATATCATGAAAATTTCAGATGATGTCTAATGATCCTATCAATGGTGGTTTTTTTCCTTGGCATAGTAATAGTAGGTTTCTTGTTTTTTTTGCCAAATCTAATGGTTGTAGTTCTAGTTAGTTTGATCTCTTTTGAACTAAATGGTTGTAGTCTCTTTTGAACTGAATGGTTGTAGTTCTTTTCATTCTTGTCTAGAACCCATGACACCTAAAAGAAACTCTATGGCTACATATCTCTATATTTCATCCTAGAATGATAAATTGGGACATGAGACCCATCTGTGTTGTGAAAGTATGAGAAATTGTGCTCGTATCCCACCCATAGGAGAGGGATTCCCTCTATAGGGCCTATGTCATGGTATGGGACCCATACATGGCCATGATACTTAGGGAAAATTACTAGGGACAATGCCCTTAGATTATGGTGGGAAAAGCATGAAAATCATGCCCATATCCCTTTTGTAGAGTGAATGTTCCTCATATTCAAATATTTTGATAGTTTATGTCCCCATTTATAGTTTACAAGTCCTCAAAGTTATTATAGGGAATAATACTATGAATATGGTTATTAACTCTAAAGTTGTCATTTTTTTGGCCTCAAACCATAGAATCATCCATGAACAATAATTATTACAAGCATGCACATGTTTCTATAAGCTAAGATTGCACAGATGTTATGAAAGAATTCATGTTCTTATGTTCTTTATATAGCATGCATGATTTTGGCATATAGAAACACAAATACATTTTTTGAACTATATTTCATTTGTGTTCTTTTTACCTGGCATGTGTGTCCATTGAACTACTAGATTTGGGCCTCCTCAAACCAAGCTTTTGCAAATGTGTTTGCATTCTGGATATTTTAATGTGGGTGAATTTATTAGATATTGTATTGCATATAAAATTCCCACCTACTTCATGCACACACCTTGTTTGATTCATTAGTACACATGTTCTTACAATCCCAGAGTTTCAATTTAACACCTAAAACTTAGTGTTGTGAAAAATTACTAAAATCCTGTATTTTTCTTGTAGGATCAAACTTAAATGTCCTCATGGAAATGTATTTCATGTCCCATCAATAATTCCAATTTGTATCTACTAGCCTTTTCTACAATACCTAATACTCAATTATCGAAACTCAATCTCCTCTAATGAGATCCAAGCCTTCTAAGATAACAATTTCCATTATTTTGCCAATTTTTCCAATCAATGCAAAAAGGTAGTCCAAGGGTAAACCATGTACACCCATGGTATGAATTTAGAGTGACAACTTATTGCAACATACTAAACCTATATGTATTAAAAAAAATTGAAGTTGAAATCCATATAAGTCTGTACTTTGACATGATGGCTACAAAACCTATGTCTCAAAATGATCTATTTGAATATTAAAGAATTTTCAAAGAAGCAATTCAACAATGACCTCTCATTAGACTTGTTGATGAAACAATACATTATCATCTCAAGACTTACCACTTTAAGTCTTCTTTATCTCATTGTCACCACCAATGGTTATTTATGCACATTGAAATCTCTATTGTTCATGTTAGGTTATATTTTTCTAAACATGGTCCATGTATCATGATCTTAACAAAATGGTGATATTGGCTCTTTGACATTACCAACCAAATATTTTCGATAATGACAATTTGGCAAAATTGCTAAAACATTATCCCACACATTCTTAACCAAAATATTGTCTATATTTTAAGTGTAAAATTTAATTCCAAACAATGTTTTACTTCCTATATAAGGGGAGGATCTATTTATCCCCCCCTCCTTTTGGCCCTTCCATGGGGGATCTAGTGATGACATTCCCCCAAAACACTCTAATCCACTAATACATTAAAACACTTTAATCATTAATCCATTGGCTAGTTGACCCACAAGCCGCAAATATATAATTTCCAATCCTTATCTCTTAACTCACTGGCCCATTATTTGACTAATTGTTTGGAAAACTAAACTTTAAAGCACTAGCCATTAACTCAAAAATTGATTGATAGTTGATCTCGTTATCTTTTAACCCACTAGATACTAACACATTAACCCACTAGACCAATATCCTACTAATGACTAATCTCTAATACACCAACTCACTAACCCACTAATAAAATAACTACTAGCTCACTAACCTACTAACCAACTAATGATCTAACACACTAACGAATAAACCATTGAGTCACTAACCTACTAACACTAACCAATAACCCATTAACATACTAAATCACTAACACCTAACCATTAGCATAGCGATATAGTAACCCACTAACCATTTAACCCACCAAGGCACTAATTACTAACTCGTTGACCCTCAACCCTAACCAAATAACTACTAACCCCTGACCACTAACCCACAAAACTTTAACTATTAAATCCTAACCTACTAACCCCTAACTTGTAATCCACCAATTCTCTAACCACTAGCACACTGATATAGTAACCCACTAACCATTTAACCCACCAAGGCACTAATCGCTAACCCATTGACCCTTAACCCCTAACCCAATGACTACTAACCACTAATCCACTAAACTTTAAGTAGTAACTCCTAACCCACTAACCCTTAACTTGTAATTCAACAATTTTCTAGCCACTAATCCAGTAATTGTTAACCCTTAAGGCAATAAATTCATTTTCTTAAGGGTAATTAAATTTTATTAATCACCCATCATGTTTAATCCACTTCATTTGATTAGATTCTAAGACATGCTAATTTTTCTTGAGAGATTTATGTAAAGTTTTGGTATCCAACCTAGACAATGCATTTGTGAGATTTAAACATTATGTCATAACAAGGTGGTTAAACTCATTACTAATGCATAATCCCAAAGGAATTTATAGATTCTTCAATGCAAGTGTTAATATTTTAAACTTAAATCTCAAATTTCTATAATTTCTAATTCGAATGGTATAGGTGGTAAGATTACAAAGTTTTACATAATTACTAAAATGTTGATAATTGACTAAAAGACTATAAAATTATAGGGTTTGATTTTACACAATTACTAAAATGTTGATAATTGGCTAAAAACCTATTAAAACAAACTATATGTATGCTTCAATTTAGAAAAAACAACAAATTTTATCTTCTTTATAAGATTGTATGGTCTTAAACCATTTTAATGTAAAAATTTAAGTAGAGTAGATACCCTCTCATTACTTTTTTTTCCTTCTAAAATATAATTAGCTAAAAAAATTATTAAAACAAATTATATGTATACCTCAATTTAGAAAAGAAAAAAAAACAAATTTATCTCTTTTATAAGGTCGTATGGTCCTAAACCATTTTAACATTTTAATGTTAACACTTAAACCATTTTAAAATTTTAATGTTAAAATTTAAGTGGAATAGATAAATACCTTCTCATTACATTTTTTCCCTCTGAAATGATTCTATGGATGACTCACAAATTCAACTATTATCTCTAAATATCTATGGATGACTCACAAATTCAACTATTATCTCTAAATATCTCCATGAATACCTTAAAGTGTCAAATAAATCCCTCATAAAAATGGATGTTTATCAATGGTGAAAAAACATCATTTCCCATTCAAACTATTTTTAATCTCAATTATAATTTTTCATTTTATTTAAAAATTTATAACTTATTTTTCATTTTATTTATAAAAAAATGTATATTTATGTAATATTCATGAATTATGATAATATGACTTCTTGGATGGACATTTTTATATTCTAAATTGAAATGAAATAATGTCATTTTTAATCATAAAATGAGATAGAGCATTGGATCTAATTGCATTAGTGTTATCCTCTATGGTGAAAGGTGACCCACATTCGTGGTGCTTCATTTGGTTTTATGAAGACATCGTCGTTACACTTTTAAACCATCAATTAAAATGTATTAATGAACTAAAATGGATTAATGGATTAATTACATGTTATTTAAGCGTGTTTCATTTTTTCTTCAAGTTCATACAAACCCCATTTTCTACATCAATTTTAATATTTAAAAACTTTGTTAGTGGTAGTCATAATCTTGAAAACAACCCCATATAGATTCATTTAATGTAGTCTTTGCTACATATATCAATGTGGGAAGCACTTTTGACTTGATAACCCTTTCTTGTAACGAAGATCATATGTAAATTGTGTAAATTTTAATGATTTTGTGGAATTTTTTTTAATATTTTCTTATGGTTTATGGATAGTAAATGGGGTAAATCTTTGGTCCTAATTATTGAGGCTAACTCTAGGAGAATAAGAAAGTCGAACCCATGACTTCCCCAATGTTGGGTAGAGATTTCATGTCCAACTTATTGTTAGAAAAATATAAAAAATAAAAACAAACAACAATGACAATAAAATATTCGATCTACGTGGAAAAACTGTTGTGCATGGGTAAAACCACGCAGCAGTGGAAGCATCTATATTTTATTATTACTTGGAAAAATACTTACAATCCTTTCTTATACAACAATGACATGTGTCATTTCCCTTTTATACAATATATATGGGTGTTCTAAAAGAAACTGAAACACACCGGAAGGTGCTAGAAAAGTATGCCTCGGGGGCTCTACCCTCGCACCCCCTAGAAAAGGGGGCTTGGCTAGCCTCCTCTACAACCTCCCTGGCACATATTAATTGTGTGTGGGACTAGTCATGTGATTTAAAGGAATAATATCATAGATATAGATATTGGCTTCATCTCCTAACATTCTCACACTTGAAGTCAATATATAGGAAGTTCCTTGCCTTTGTTTTGCGCCCATGTGCCATTGCCCAATGTTTCCTTCATCAAATTTTCAACAATCCGAGATAATTTTTCACCATTTAAACTTCTTTGCTATGACTGGCTTTGTAAGTATATTTGCAGTATTCTCATTAGTATCATTTTTCTCCAACAATATTCTACATTCTTCCACCACTTTCCTTATGAAATGGTACTTAATATCAATATGTTTTGTGTGATCATGAAATATTGGATTGTTCATTAACTAAATAGCACTTTGACTTTCACTATCCAAAGCAATAAATTCTCCTACTTTATCTTGAAGTCATCCATTGGTCGTTCTATCCATATTTACTTTTTAGTGGTCTCAATTGCTACCACATATTCTACTTTAGTGATTGATAGGGCCACCACTGATTGCAACTTAGATGCCCAACTTACAGCTCCACCAACAAGAGTGAAAGTATATTGAATAGTATAATTTATTCCATCTCTCTCTCCACCAAAATCAAAATCTGCGAATACCTTTGATTTGTAAATCTATTGATCCATAGAAAATAATAGCATCTAAAGTGCCCCTTATATATTTGAGTATTGTCTTCACAACATTCCAATTCTCTTTAACATTATTCATCGCGAGCCATCTAATAACTCCCACTACTTGGGAAATATCTGGTCTAGTTCTCACCATGGAGAAAATGAGGCTCCATGTTGCTAATGAATACAATACACGAGACATGCTTGTCTTCTCTACTTCCATGTTAGGACATTGTTCACAAGATAACTTGAAGTGTGTAGGAAGTAGGGTGCTATCTTGTTTTGCATTCTGCATATTGAAGCAATGCAAAAAATTTTCTATATATGAATTTTGATTTAAGCATATATTACTACCGATTCTATCCCTATTTATCTTCATCCCTAGACTTTGATTTGCTACTCCTAAATCCTTCATTCAAATTTCCTAGCCAGCTAAGCCTTAAGGTCAATGATTTTCTTCATGTTGAGGCTTGCAACCAATGTATCATCAACATACAATAGCAAGATGATAAAACTATTATCACTAAACCTCTTATAATATTCCCAATAGTCAACCTCACATCTACTGAAACCTTGGCTCTTTATGAAAATGTCCAATTTTCTATACCACATCCTTGGCCTCTATTTGAATCCATATAGAGATTTATTAAGCATGCAAACCAAATGTTATTTTCCTCTTTCTCTATATCCCTCTGGCTAATGCATATAAATTTCTTCCTCTAAATCACCATGTGGGAAAATATTTTTATTTCAAGTTGCTGCAACTCTAAATTTTGTGCTACTACAAGTGCAATTGGAGAGAAGATTTCATTAAAATCTATACATGACTTCTACATATAACCTTTTTCCACCAAGTGAGATTTGTAGCATTCCAACAACCCATCATTGTTCTTCTTTACTTTATACACCCACTTGTTTCCAACAACCTTTATTCCTAGTGGAATATCCATAATTTTGCATGTTTCATTCTTGTGTAGTGATTTCATTTCTTTGTCCATGGATTTATGTCATTTATTTGCATTCTCAGATTCTCTAGCTTCTTGAAATGAAATGGATTCAACATCATCAATTAGCAAAGTAAAAGAAGACTGAAAATTAGAAAACACATTTCTAGATGCCTATTGGGACATGTCAACCTTGTAAGTTGTGGTGGTTGAATTTTGTTGCTTTTCATGTTGATCAAAATATTCATATTCATTTTCATCTTCACTCATTTCTACTTCAACATGTATAATCTCAGGTGTCTACTATAGCTCCTTCTTTTCAATCGTTTTTTCATTACAAATAACATCCTAGCTAGCAATTACCTCGTGGTTAGTAGGATCCCATACTTTATGCCCCTTTACTATTTATCATAACCAAGAAAAACACATTTCCTTGACTTTGGGTCAAGCTTGGACCTATTTTGTTTAGGCACATGGGAATATGCATCACAACCAAAGATACATGAATGAGAATAATCAATTGGCTTACCACACCAAGCCTCCTTTGGAAGTTGTCCATCCACCTGCGCAGTTGTAGTTGATCTACTTATAAGATAAGCAGTTGTTTTAACAACCTCTCCCCATAATTCATTATCCAACCTAGATGTGTTGAGCATGCTTCTTGAATGTTTCATGATAATGTGTGATTCATTTGCTCAACCATGCCATTTTGTTGTGTAGTATATGGACCAGTAGTTTGGTGCTTAATTATTTTCCACATACAAGTTTTATCAAATTCCTTGGAGCAATACTTTCCTCCATTATTCGATATGAGACATAAAACAAACTTTCCCAAAATTTTCTCTACTTGTTCCTTGAACTCCTTAAATTCGCAAAGTATTGTAACTTATTTTTTAGAAAATACACCCAAACTCTTCTAGAATAACCATTTATAAAAGTTAGAAAATGTCTAGCACCATTTATAGATAAAGTAGGGAGTGTTCCAAATATATTAGGATGAATAAGTTGCAAAAATATCAGAACTTTTACTAGAACTTGTAGTAAAATGAACTCTCTTTGGCTTACAAAAAAATACAGTTCTCACACAAGTCTAAATTACAAGACTTAATCCTAGAAAGCATATATTGGTCATGCATAATTTTCAAAAACATTTCACACATATGTCCAAGTTGTTGATGCTATAACATCACTACATCCAGAACATTCCTTGAGTCTAATTTTGTTGCATGATTTATCACTATATGACCACACAAACGATACAAGGTCCCATAAGATTCTCCTTTTTCTACTACTAGGGTTCCTTTGGTAATTTTGCAATGATTATCACCAAAGCTAGTAGAATACCCCAATTTATCCATCATCTTGATTGAGAGCAAATTATTCCCTAGATTTGGTACATGTCGTACATCACACAACTTCATTTATATCCCATCATCAAGCTCGATCCTAATATCCCATCTTTCCACAATTTCTAGAGGATGATCATCACGCAAGTAGACCTTCCGACCACTATAGGGATGATATTTGATAAACCAATATATATGTGGATACCTATAAAAAGATGCACTTGAATTGAAAACCCAAGCATATAAAAGAGGTTTCCTATTACTAAGACAAAAGATCTCACATGTTGTTGTCTCTTCTAAATCTGTTTTGCTAGCATCAACTGATGGTTGATCTAGATTTTCATACTTATTTTCCTTCTTTAGATGCCAGCATCCCTTCTTCGAGTGCCCCGGTATCTCATAATTCCAAAACTTTCATTTTTACTTACATCCTCTAAACTTAGATCTTGGTTGTGATCTACCTTGTTGACCTCTTTCGTTAGATCGACCTCTCACATATAGGGATTCACTACAAGAGGCTTCCAGAGACAATTTTTGCTTCAACTCTTCTCCCAGGAAGCGACTACCACATCATCAAATTTTAAATTTCTTGATGATTAGTTGGTGATGGTCATCACCAAATGATCCCAAGTATATGGGAAGGAACAAAGTAAAATAAATGATTTGTCCTTATCCTCCACCTTTGCACCAATTGAGACCAGTTTATTAATCAAGATATTAAACTCATTCAGATGATATACCATAATTTAGCCATGATAAAATTGATTTTTCAAAAAAAAAAAAAAACATTATTTTTTTCCAATTTAGTCTCATACAACTTCCCAAGTTTCTCCCAAAAGGATTTCACGGTCTTTTCTTTAGCATAATCGAACAAGATAGAGTTTACTAGGAAAAGATGAATTGTACAAACTACCTTCTTGTCCATCTTTATCCACTCCTCATATGGCATGTCACTTTTTATTTTCACAACCGCTTTCAAGGATAGGGATTGGTTATTTTGAACCATCAAATCCTTCACCTTAATTTTGCATAGCAATAAATTCTTGTCATCAAGCTTCTTGTCATTGTTCTTGTCATCAAACTTTTGAACTGAATGGTTTACAATTGTCTTTTTAATGAAAGGGTTGAAAGTGATAAGAAATCTCTCAACCTTGCTCACAAGTGTCGAAGAAAACTTTTTCAAGTAAAACAGAGAATATATGCAAGTCTAAAGGTCAGAATTATTAGAAATTGTATAGAAAGCAATATTCATTTCCACACCTTTCACCAAAATATGGGGCCAAGCCATGGAATTCCAACACATAAAATTCTCATTTATATGTTATGGATATTGACATTCTAGATAGATGATTAACAATCTTCTGCTCTTCTAGTTTTACAAACTAAAATGTAGAACTTTGGTCATCTCATACATATGCATCATTCTTTGTTGCATTTTCATTGCTAAGAAAATTAGATATGCTTCATCTTAATTGATGAGCAGTAACTATATTTCCTATGAGATCTTCTTTGATACTCTTCAACATAGTCACCACAACTCTCATAGTTGGCCTTTCTTGAGGTGAATATTTTGAACAAAGCAAGCCAGCACCTAGTAAATAAACTAAGCATTTGGATTTATTATTTTCTTCAAAACTATCTTTATCCATCTCATTAAAAAGGATAATTTCAATCACCCTTTTCACTTGATTTGGAATTGCCAAGTTCACCCACTTGTGCAAATTTAGGTCTTCAACAAACATGTCACTAACTGGTTTTCTTCTTGTAAGCATTCCCAATAATAGAATACCATAGTTGTAAATTTATCCTTGGGTACAAATTGTATCACCCAATCCATACTATAAAACAAAGTCAACATTCATCAAATTTTACTCAGACAATACATTGCTAATGAAAAAATACGATTGAAACTAATGTTTCAAAAATTCATAACTGGGGAAATGTAACCCACCGTTCCTTCTAAATCAATTGTTGAAGTTAGTGGATCATTAGAGATTTCACCAATTAATCGCCCAATACCAAAATCTATTATTGGCCTGACATATCTTCATCCAAGAGCACATTGTTTGGTTTTATATCACAATGTACTATTTGCACAAAGGAATCATGATGAATATATTCAATGGCATGTTCCACATCTATGGAAATGTCTAATCGTGTTTTCAATCCCAACTCACACACATCATCACCATTGTTGTCATCTCTATTAGGGTACAGGTGCTTCTCTAAGATTCCATTAGAAATGAACTAGAACACTAAATATTTAAAATAGGGGTTTGAATATGATGTTATAATTTTGACCATATTTCGATGTTGAACCTTTTTCAAGACATTACATTCTACTTTAAATATCTTTTCGACTTGGTCATTTTGCAATTGGAGAACCTTCACAACAATAAATGTGCCATCACTCAAAGTTCCTTTGTACAGTGTTCCTAAATTCCCTCTTCCAAGCAGGTTGTCTTGGATAAATCCATTAGTTTCTATGTGAAGCTCATGATATGAGATTCTTGGGTGCTCTAACTTTTGAAAAATAGCTAATGAGAAATCAATGTTTTGGACATGCATATTTCCTCTCCATAGAAATCTTAAAACTACACAACATATTATAAAATAAATAGTTCTGCTCAATGGAAATATTACTTTTCTCACAATTGTAGAATGACCTCTTGGTGTTGGGCATGCAGATAACCGAAATGCTTGTGGTCCACAAAGGCCTAGATTTTCAATTAAGGATATGTTCATTGTTCGATTTTCCAAAAATCATCCTCCTGAGATTTCCCCTGTGAGATTGTTAAAAGATAAATTCAAATTTTGAGCATATTCAACTTCTGGAGAGTCGTTGGTATTGTACCTTATAAGTAGTTGTAAGAGAGATCCAATTTTATGAGACGTTGTAACTTGTCAAATCAATCTAGAATAGATCCATGGAAGGAATTTTGAGATAAATTCAATGATTGTAGTCCAACACAGCTTCCAAGAAAACTTGGAATGACCCCAGTCAACCGATTAGAGGAATTTTCTATAGCTTGAACCATTGTAATTTTACCAATCTCTAAGGGCAAAGAACACTCTAATAAATTCTATGTCAAATTCAAATAGAAGTGTATAGTAAATAGTTTAGCAATTTCTCGTAGTATCCTTCCAGTGAGCTTATTGTGAGACAAATCAAGCAATTCCAAATTTATATAGTCTCCCAAGTGGGAGGGAATGCTTCCTGATAATTGGTTTTGATGGATGAGAATAATTCATATTTTTTTAAGGGGTGTACGGCAATGTGGAACATTTCCATAGAGTATGTTTCTACTAATATGCAAGAGACTGAGTCGATGTAGATGTTCGAAGTCATTGGGAAAGTCTCCTTCTAATTTGTTGTTTCCTAAATCTAGTCTCTCTAATTTTTCAAGACTTCCTAATGGCGGAATGCTTCCATTTAAAATATTTTTGCTTAAATTTAGAAAGGTGAGGCTACTAACATTGTTTATTTGTGGAGGGATGCATCCTTCTATTTTATTACTTGATTCATGACAAGTAATACAAATAGGTTGAAATTCGACTTATGGCAAGGGGAAAAACACCACTTAATTTATTGTTGTTCAAGTGTAGTATTTGTAGACTAGAACAATTGATAAGAGCTGCAATAAATGGTATGGTTATAGTGCTTCCACTTTCAAACTAATTGAAATGAAAGTTTAGTCTTTCAAGAAAAGATAACTTACCTAATTCTATTGGAACACTCCCAGTCAACTTGTTATAGTGTAGAGAAAGTACTTGTAATTTGGAACAATTTCCAATAGACTTTGGAATATGTCCACTCAATTGATTCCCCAAAAAATAAAAAGTGGTCAAGTTATACATATTGGACATAGCAATCAAAATGCTGCCAGTCAATTTATTTTGAGCCAAGGAAAATGTTTGCATAGAAGTGAGTATGCCTAACTCTTGTGGAGCACTTCCAGTTAATAAGTTTCTAGGAATATGCAAATCAGTTAAAACAGACATATTTGCCCCAAAACTGGGAATGTTTCCACTCAATTCATTGTAATAGAGATAAAGCCCTTGCAAACGACTTAGCAAACCTAACTGTGATGGAATGGCCCAAGTGAGAAAGTTGTATGCAAAATCTAAAATAAGAAAGGCCGAGAGGTTTCCTAAGGAAGATGGAATCGTACCTATCAAGTTGTTTCCTGTTAAGTAAGGTTGTTGCATACGTGTCAGGGAACCAAACTATAGGGCATAGTAGCATAATTCAATCGTATTGGTATTTCATGTACTGGAATTCAGAACAAATTTGAATTCATCAAATATTCGGTGTAGGTGTAATACGGTACGGATTCTTATTAGTGAACAATTAAATTTTGAAAATCAATTTTAAAAAAACAAACTTTTATTATTTAAACACTATAAAACATAAATACCATTCAATTCATACTTTCTTATTAAAATAATTATTAATAACTAGTTGTCGCCTCTCACAGTCACCATATCCGAGGTTGATGATATTTTATATTTTTGTTTTGTAAATATATGTTTGATTTTATTATATAAATGTGTATGTACATTTATGGTATATTTGTGAATATTTTATTAAAAATATTATAAAAAAGGAGTCTACTTCCTTATTTTATTCGTACTAGATTTTTTCATTACATATTTTTTATGTATTGAATCGTATTCGTATACGATTCATAATCGAATTATGTTATTATGCTCTAGGGGATTATTCCACTCAGATTGTTGATTGAGAATAACTCAAATTCTGCAAGTCCCAAGTTGACTTGGGATACTTCCTTCCAATTGATTGTGGGACAACATGAGCTTCTTCAAATGAAATAGTTGTCCCATTTGAGGAAATATAAGACCATAGAGTTCATTGTGTGAAATTTCTAGGAAGTGGAGAAAAGATAAATTACCAAGGGAAGGAGAAATGGTACCACGCATATGCATGGATGAGAGGTAGAGGGAAACCGCTCTATTCATTGCATGATGTCGGCTGCATGTAACAGAAGTCTAGTTGCACAAGGGGATGGAAAGACTCCAATCAACCATGGACTGATTAGGATCATTGGTTATGTGCTTCTTGAATGCCAAAAATGATGGGCGATCATCTTGAAATGAGTGAGAAGTGGATGAATAAAAACTGAAGAACACAGCATAGAAAGAGCAGTGGATGAAGAAAAAAAGAGAAAGGAGACGTCCTCCTCATCTTCTAATTGAGGATGGAGGTGAATTTTGGTGATATGCACCTTTCCGCCACTCGTATAGACACATGGTAGTTTTGTACTAGTATGAGAGACTAAGAATCTGAAATAGTGCCTTGAAACCATTTCTTATTAAGGAAAATTTCTTTGATGTAAACCTATGAAATATATTTATAACCTAGTTGAATTTATTGATAATGACGTTTATGTGTTGTGTGATCAAAACCAATAACATCTGACAACTACTTACACTAAGAGATAGTGAGGGGCATGTGTTGTGTGTTCAAGACTAGTAACATTTGAAAACTATTTATAAACAACTTAGATAGAGAGATAGTGAGGGCCACATGTTGTGTAGTCAATACCAATAACATCTGAAAACTATTAAACAGAGAGATAGTGAGGGCCATGTGTTTTGTGGTCAATATTAATGACATCAAACAGTTCTATTTATAACATACATGCATTGAAATATATTGAGGTCCATGTTTTGCGTGGTGAAGACCAATGACATCCTATAACCATTTATAATCGACTTAGATTGAGAGATAGTGTGAGACATGTGTTCTGTGATCAAGACCAATGACATCTAGCAACTATTTATAATTGATTTAGACTAAGAGATAGTGAAGACCATGTGTTATGTGGTCAATACCAATGACATTTAACAACTATTTATAATTGAATTACATTTAGAGATACTGAGGGCCATGTGTTGTGTGGTCAAGACTAACATCTGAAAACTATGTATAACCAACTTAGATTAAGAGATAGCGAGGGACATGTGTTGTGTGATAAATACCAGTAACATATAAAAACTATTTATAACCATCTTAGATTAAGATATAGTGATTTTCATGTGTTTTTTGGTCAATATGGTGGGTGAAATCAACCACATTTGGCGGCCATTAATTTGTTTGTCATGGTGAAGATGCAACACACCGAAACATCCAAATCTAACATTTCAATTCAATTATTCCAGGATTGACCTCTTCTATTTCAATTTATGAAATTGTTAAAAAAACAATCAATCCCACCAAACAACCACTTAAAAGGCAATCTTACTTACCAATATTATTTAATTTCAATTTATGAATGTGTAAAAAAATCATTTGGTCCTTGGGAAGGTAGGTACAGGGGGGATTCATTTTGATCCGGGAAGGAATATAGTATTAAACTTTGCATGTGGTACAGGGAATGCTACTAACAATCAAGTGGAGTGATATCCATTATATATGGGATTGGAACAATCTATCTCCCTTGGAATACAATCACTACTGGTTATAGGATATTCCCTCTTAATTATCTCTCAAACTGGACACGGGAAGGAAATTGTGGATCAAAATGCGGGAAGGCTTCACAAATGCATTATCGGTATTCTTCTTTGAATTCCAAATACATTGATCTATCATGTTCGAAGGAAAAATAATGATTTAGTTCATAAGTTAGAAAATGAAGCATCTTGCATACCTTGTGGGGGCATTAAAAAAAATGGGGGTCAACTTTCATTGTGTTGCCTCCCCTAATGTATCATATGCATGATATAGTCCACCCGAAGGGGTAACCAAATATTTCTATCCCATTCACATTAACTACAACATGTCTTTGTTTCAAGGTCCAAGGAAATGGTTCACACCTGTCATACAAAATGAAGGACAGGGTGATTAATGTGATCACATGGATGCTTCCAATCTCTCAAAGCATGAAACTTACCCCATAAGTTTTGATATAGCATATGTGAAGAATTACTCTATGAGGAGGAAGTCGAGCTCTGTTTTTGCTTTGGGGATGGTTATTTTGATTACAGTGGAGAACATAGATGCCATTCCCTTCACTTTGAGGGAGTGGCTCTCAACTGTAATTCCCAATGGGTATGGTGAATGTGATTCTTTGGTGGTTACCTTTGATTCTGAGATTGGGTGAGAGGAGGATGAATGTGTGATTTTTGATGTTTCCAGACGCGACTATGTGGATACCATCTAGACAATTTGGGGTTTGTTCTTCAATGGCTAATGGTCCTATTTGAAAGCTATGGAACTTGAGCTCTATAAACGTGCAGCATTGGAAGATAACTCACTTGGGATTTTTGGTTACTTTCTTCAGAGTTTAGAATATTGGTTTCTTGCTTAGATTTTCTCCTACTATTTCAAACAAGAGAGCTGAGATGGATTGCATTGATAAATTTAAGGAACTTTCAGATGAAATTTGGGATTCCAGAGGGGATATTATAGATATCCGAGCAAATGTTTGTTGGATGAATTCGCAGTTGAAAGGTATCCTGGAAGCATACTAGACATAACTATACCCACACAAACAGTCTTGGCCAATGTATGGATGAGGTGGAAGGAAGTATCCAAGCATAGGAAACTCAGTTGATTGTTCTAGACCATTGTCAAGATGATTCAGAAGGAAATTTTAAAGCTTATGAAGATCATGTGGATAAAATTATGGTTACTCTAGATCATCATAGGAACTTCTAAAGGAAAAATACTCTAGGCTGATTAAACAAACTGGAAGCAAGGGAAATGAAGAAACCATTGTCCAACAAATTGAATATGTTCCTGTCAACATCTCTACCTTAGAGGAACAGGAAGGAGACAACAATGAATACCAAGTCATGGATAGAGGATATAGTACCACTTAGTTTCTTAAGTTTTTCTAGTTTTATATGGAATTTTTTTGCCAATTATTACTAGGACAATATGTTAAAGTTTACAATTCAGTAGTTGTTGATACCTCTCTACAAATAGCTTCATAAACTTGGATTTGGTCATATGTATATGGGATAAATTTTATAGAGGAACCTCCTATGGCAAT
The DNA here is from genome assembly GCA_027924585.1 of Larix kaempferi. Taxonomy (NCBI): domain Eukaryota; kingdom Viridiplantae; phylum Streptophyta; class Pinopsida; order Pinales; family Pinaceae; genus Larix; species Larix kaempferi. The sequence continues at coordinate 655,408 of BSBM01001812.1, forward strand.
TTTGGAACTCTATATATTTTATCGCTGATTTCCATCAACTTTTTATAAAATCCAATATAACCATATTAGTTATAAAAAAAAGTATTCGATCCTACCAAACAATTAAAAATCCATCTCACATTCCAAGCCTTCTCAATTTTCATTAATTTCAACTTATGAATATGTACAAAAAGCGTTCAATCCTACCAAACAAATAAAAATCCATCTCACTTTCCAAGACTTCTCAATTTCCATTTATGAAACCGTAGAAAAAGCCTTCAATCCCACTGAAACAACACTCAAAAACCCATCTTACTCACCAAGGCTAGTCAATTTCAATTTATGAATATATAGGAAAAGTGTTCCATGCCACCAACTAAAAAACCCATTCAACTATCCAACATTTGAAATTGGCAGGGAATATTAGGAAGGTATTTGAAAACAAAGCAGTCTATCAAATTATATGTTTTGACAATTATATCACTTGTATTGGTTAATTTGTCATGATGAAAAAGTTATGGTCAAATTAGCTAATAATATATGGAAATGGTGATATTTTTATATTTTTGACTACACAAAAAATGATTATTTTTTACGAATAAACACAATTGGGATGGTGCAAGGTAATGCTACCCAATTAGGACAAATTAGTTGCAATTAAAACCTCGAAAAACATAAATTTGATTACTAAAAATAAATATTAGAGGTACTTGCACAAATTTTTAGAATACAATGTGAAAAGATGAAATGTATACAATCGAGTTACCTTCCGGAATACATAACTTCTATTTATGGAAAATTAGTATAACTCTAAGAAAATGGTGTTCTCCTTAGATTGGTATGTTACTTTTTTTCTAAAACATAATGCACATGTTCACGTTAGGCCCCATTTTTCATATGTAAACAACGAATTTTTTCAAAAAAAATGCAGAGATGTAGATAACAGGTGGTTCTTGTGTGACACTATTTTTTCTATAATTTGTAATGTTACTTTTATATTTTTCTTTAAATTGAAAAATTCATTGAGTCCCTGGAATTACAAGGTGGAGCATTAGGCCCCTCTATGAAGGTCTTAACACAATCAATGGAATTTTTCTTTTCTAGTGTGTAGTTTTTCGTCTATACTTGTGCGGGTTCTTTTTAGTTTTCAAAATAGGTGAACCAATCAAAAGTTACAAAGAAATAAGAGACCTATTTTTTTGAGAAATTTGACATATGACCAAATAAAAAATAAATATAAAACAATATTGTCTTCCTCAAAAAATATATATATTTGGAATCAACACACAGAGCTATATAAGTGTGTGCAATTTATTAGCAACAAACACATAGAGCATATGTAGATTTGAGGTTGAAATAGAGGGAAATGAAAAAATGGATGTGTATCATTATTTTCAAGTCGAACCTATAGGTTTGACCATCTAAACCCAAAACCAAAGAGGAAAACACATCCACCACATATATGGGAACATTAAATCCCACAATGTTCTTTGAATTAAAAATGCACACATGTTATTAGCGCATGCACGTTATTATTAAAAAATAACGCACATGCATTATTAACATGCACGTGTTATTAACTCACACATGTTACAAAACGCAGGAACATTATTTTTTCTCTACATATCTCTCTATCTATCTATCACACCCTACCCCTCTCTCTCCCTCCCACCATTTCCCAATATCTCCCTCTCACAATATCCTCACCTATCCTTCCCACCCTATACATTATATCTCCCCCTCTCCCAATCTATCCATCCCGTGCTACCTCCCTTCTCTCCCTTCCCACATCTATCTCTCTCACACACACACATAACACCTTTCTATCCCTTTGTCCCTAACACCCCACCTCTCTCTCTCTCACACACACACACACACACACACATGCACATTGTCCCTAACCCCCCTCCTCTCTAATCCCCCTACTCTCTCCCTCACTCTCTTTAATCCCTTTACTCCTCTCCTTACCACTAACCCCCCATCTCTCCCTCTCCCCTCCCCCCCACCCCTAACCCCTTACACCATCTCTCTCTCTCTCTCTCCATGTCTCTCATAATCCCCCTCCCCTACCACTAACCACCCCCCATATCTCTCAATATCTCCCTCTCCCTTAACCGCCATATCTATATGTCTCTCATAATCCCCCTCCCCCACCACTAACCACCCCCCATCTCTCTCTCTTTCTCTCTCTCTCTCTCTCTCTCTCTCTCTCTCTCTAACGTCTCTAACATCCCTCTCTCTTTGTCTCTCCTAATCCCCCTACCACTAACCACCCCACATCTCTCTCTCTCTCTACCTAACCCTACCTCTCTCTTTGTCTCTCCTAATCCCCCTACCACTAACCACCCCACATCTCTCTCTCTCTCTACCTAACCCTACCTCTCTCTTTGTCTCTCCCAATCCCCCTCCCCTCCCCTCTACCACTAACCACCCCCAATCTCTCTCTCTCTCTCTCTCTCTCTCTCTCTCTCTCTAACCCTACCTCTATCTTTGTCTCTCCCAATCCCCCTCCCCTCCCCTCTACCACTAACCACCCCCCAATATCTCTCTCTCTCACCCCTAATCCTCACCCTACCTCTAAACCCCCCTCCCCTCCTCCCCCTAACCCTTACTAACCCCTCTCTCACTCTATATCTCCCCTTCTCCTCTCTCTCACACCCTACTCCTCCCCCTACCTATAACCCCCCTCCTCTCTCTCTCTCTCTCTCTCTCTCTCTCTCTCTCTCTCTCCTCTCCTCCCCCTAACCCTTACTAACCCCCCCCCCCTCTCTCTCTCTCACCGCCTACTACTCCACTACCTTTAACTTCCCCCCTCCTCTCTCTCTCTCTCTCACCGCCTACTACTCCACTACCTTTAACTTCCCCCCTCCTCTCTCTCTCTCTCTCTCTCTCTCTCTCACACACACACACACACACACCCTTACTAATCCGCTCTCTCAATCTCTCTCCCCTATGCCTCCACACACCCACCCCCCTCTCTCTCTCCCAACCCCCTAACACTCCCCCAATCTCTCCCTAACCCCCTTCTACTCCCCCTACCCTTAACCACCCCCCATCTCGCTCCCTAACCCCCCTTCTACTCCACCTACCCCTAACCACCCCCCCTCTCTCCCCTCCTCCCACTAACCATTACTAACCCCTTCTCTCTCACTCTCTCTCTCTCCCCTCCTCCCCCTAACCCTTACTAACGTTGAATAAAGAACATGTGCACGTTATTGCTACATAAGATGAAAAAACAAATTCTCGTGTCCATCATTTTATCTCATCACAACACACAATTAGTTGTTCAAGAACGCAAATCTTGGGAACAATATTCTATTGCAGGTTCTCTTTGTTGGTTAAACTGATCAGATTCATTATTTTTTACATATTTTCATTCTATTAGAACCTCTTGGAGATTTTTTTGCATTATAACCTTTTGGATATGGGTAACAAAATAAATAGAGAAAAAAAGTCTAGATGGATGGAGTTACCCCTTGAAAAAATACATGCACTAAGGGAGAATGAAAGTTTGGGTATGGAAAATATTAGGAATCCACTAGTCACCACCTCAAATACTTATGCACTAGATGACATTGTGATATCTAATTCAAAACCACAAGTAAAGTGTATGCTTCCAGTGCAGGCGATTCATATTCCAACATCAAGTCAACTTCCATCCAATATTCCACCATCACACAATGGTCCAATTAAAGAAGAATGTATTCAAACTTTGTTAGATGTTGGGTATTCACAGGGGGATATTGGGAAAGTTACTCATTTGCAACCTTCTAATGAAGACACTGCTCATGTGCAAGATGAATTTGAACAATCAAATGTTCAACATATAGACCACACACATGTCCATTGCACTCCCAATCTCAACTCTGAAGTGAATGCAGTGATACAATCTACCGGTGATGGGGTTCATACTTCTTGTCCACCTTCCTTACCTCGACTATCCAGTGCACACTGAAGAACTCCTAGAAATTTTCAAGGGAATGATAGTCCTATAGAATCCATTGAAGTTAAGTTATCAAAACGAATTATTGATTGGAAGTGTAGCAAAATTATCAAAGACTTATTTCAATCAAAAAATTATGCATCCAAATGTCAATTATTGTTGCCTTTGTTAAAATCACATTGCTTAGTTGTTTTTAGGAAAATTTTAGGAATAAAGATAGTTAAAAGTTCAGATGCTAATAATCATGTTGTTAGAAATCTTCAAGTGGCTTTTAATACAATTGGAAAATCCACTCGTTCAAAAGATAGTAATGTTGTCTGTCGTGTGTTATCAGAATCGATTGTAAACAAGTACACAAGGCATTGTCAGTTGTTGTCACACACATCTAAGATTTTTAAATTAAATAGAAAACTCTTCAAAAGTACTCTATTATAACAGATAACCTTGACTTCCTAGATCAAATATCCTTGGGCCTTCATTGGAATATTGCCCCATTCAGAAAAGAAATTAATGATGTTGTCAAGGAACTAGTACAAATGTTTTGGCATGAAAATACGATGCCTTCATCCAATCAAAGAGATGTGCTAAAGTTAAGGAAAGGTACTAATTATAGTGAGCCCTGCATTAAGTACTTTCTTGACATGACACAAACAGAGCTCTATGAGACATTCAAGAATGATCACATGGAATTGAACGTGGACCAAATATCATTTGAGAAATGTTAACCTTGGTATGTTAGAATATGCATAGACCACAACGCGTGTTGTTGTAGATACCATGTATAATTTGATTATTTCTATGACACATATTTACACATCTGTCATTTTTTGCATACTAACATTGTGCATAAGTGCTCATCCATACTACCTTCGATTTCATCGAGGGGATTTATTCATAGCATCATGTGTCCAAGGCCACTATAGGTGCAGTCTATTTGCTTTATTGATTCGATGCATTCATGAAAGCAAGGAGCACAAATCTGGGAGGATGATATTAGATATGAAAAGCTTCAAATATGTTACATATGAACTAGACAATGGGAAAGAAAGAAAAAAGATTGCATTGGTGAAGTCCTAGGTAAGTGAAGGTATATTGTTTCATATTGCACCTTCAAAATTTTCATATATCTTTTAAAGGTTACAATGCAATTATCCATTTATCTTTGTGTCACCAAGTACAAATATGTGATTTCATGAAGGATTTTTTTGTAAAAAATGAACAATACGTTCAATATCTGCATGCAACGGGATGGAAAGATGAACAGTTTCAAATATACAGAGACACTTTTCCCACGGGTACTATATTGATAGTTGTGGATTTCGCTAAGAACTAAACCCTTCAACCACAAAATGAGATCTAGAGACATTACTATCATTCAGATCAAGTTAGCATAATGGTACATTTCACATATAGGCATGGGCAAGACAACAACAAAGACTGGATGATAGTAGTCAAATAGACAAACTTCTACATAAGTGACGATAGGTGCCATGACCTACATTAGGTGCAACATTGCTTCTAAATGTTTTATGATAAATTGAAGGAGAGAGATATACAAATGGATCGATAGTGGATATGGTCAAATGGTTGTGCAGGCCAATTCAAAAATGCACATGTATTCGAGTGGTTGAGTATTTTGCACAAAACATCCAATGTGCAACATATTTGGAACTATTTTGAGATTGGGCATGGAAAAGGTGAGAATTATGGTGTCGTTGCATGCATTAAAACTGCACTACGAAGTATGGAGATGAATTTTACAGCAAATTTTCATATCCAAGATTCAAAATCTATAGTTCATTGGTGCATTGTAGTAATGTCAAGTGTTGCAAAAGAGTAATGGAATTTAACAGAGACAAGACATGTACTGAGAAATTTCTGGGAAGTGGTCAATATAGATTGGTCACATACATATCATTGCAAAACAGTACAAGGAACTCATGGCTTCCATTCAGTTCAAATCTCAAACAACCCTTTATTCGAAGTACGGACACGAAAACTTGATTGGTTTTGTGGGCCTTGCAGCAGTGGCGAATGGGATGATTTTGAATCAATAGACTGGGTTGATGAATGGGATCATTTATCACTTATGGTTGAGCCACATGTATTTCTTGAAAAAACCCAGTTAGAGGAGGGCCAATCATCTATTTCAACATATTATGATCATATCTCCGATCTTGTACAGCCAGGTAGAGATATCTCATGTTGTATATATGAATTTAATTTATTTTTTATTTAACTATGTTATCAAACTCCTACATATGTGAATTTAACCATACATTGCATTTTAGTAGGACACATATATGCATTTGTTGCCTCAAAATACAATGAATGGGGCATTGACGTCTTGTTTGTACATGTCTAATATATATATTAGACCACAAGAATATTAATTGCATTTGTAAGCATTAGAGAAGAAGAACCACGAGGTGGCAATGTCCTCTTTTATTGCAAATTAGTTCTTTTGAAATTTTCAAGACATGTTTTCTTGAAATTTGCAAGAGACATTATCACGTTGTGACTCTTGTTTTGAGTTTTTTTACAATCTAGGTAGTGTAACTTTTATTTTATTTTTATTTTTTTTAAATTATATTTTTACTAATAAAAATTAAAAATTGACACTTCTGAAATGATATTAATGACTGCACTATATCTGAACATGGAGAGGTGTTACCTTAAAATCATAATCCATGAATGATTAATCATTTCTTTAATTTTAATTATTTTTTAAATTTTAATGCTTATAATCCAAAACAGTTACAAGATTTCCTATATTTAAACATGAAAATGATTTCTCTTGGTTTTAAAGCTTAACAATTATATAATTTTGTATTATCAGTTTTTCTATATAATTTCTCCATTTCTACTTCCCCAATGTAGATATCTAATCCAAAATTACATTGAACTTAAAAACGTAATAAAAATGCTTAAAATAAATAAAGGAACTTAGAGACATAAAATTAATAAGTTAAGGAAAATATCACTAAAGCCAAACTAGGATTATGACCCACCTCGGCATTTGTGTTTTCCAAAGTTATACAACAGAGAAATGATACCACCAACAAACAAAATATATAGTCAACCGAGAAAATTCTAAGTCGAGGTAGCCATAATGGTCTCAAGCTCTGAGAAAACAAAGATCTATAAATTTGTCAAGAAAGCTATCGAACTGTATAGAAAACACACATATCATATAGAACCAGTGTAGACAAAGGGCTATAAACATATTTGACTGTTTGAGACTATAATCAATACCGAACTACAAAGGTAGAGGAAAATGTAGACAGCCCCATTGTTTTATAGGCGTTGTTATATTGGTTGAAGAAAAAGGAGTCAACTTTGTTATTGAAAAGCCATAGTAAATGGAGAAAGCTAAGCATTGAGATGAAGAGCATTTAATGCGGCAGCTCAGTGCTTAGGGTCCGTTGGATCTGGAGATTTTTCGAATCCAACGGACCCTAAACACTGAACTACCGCATTTAATGCTCTGCATCTCAATACTTAGCTTTTGCCATAGTGAATGCCCAAAGAAAACAACAATGGATTACTTAATCATAAGTGAAAACAAATAAAAGACTTGAAATAGTTGTTAAAACTCTAAAGTATTAGTTATGTTGTTACATAAATGAATGTGTAATTCTCTATCCAATATTTTTTTTTAATTTCCAATTTCCAATTATGTACTTAATAGATGTTAGGGTTAATTTTGATTTGGGAATGAGCAAGGATGTAAGTGGTTTAGGGCACACGGTTTTGGTTTTGGTAGCCTGTGGTTTCTTGTTAGTTGTATTTGCATGCAAAGAATCCTATTTATAGGGTTGGATTCCTCCATTGTATGGTACCAAAGTGAGCAGGAAAGATGAGATAAATATGGTGTTGCTATTGTTGTTTGCTCTTGTTTGTATTTATTTTCTCTAGCATATTTTATTGCTAACACTGGTATCAGAGCACAGTGTAGAATGTAGATGGTCAGATCTGGTTAAAGTGTAGATCTGTTCTTTACGATCTCACGAATCTATCAAATCAGAACCATGGTTTGGCTTGGTTGTGCTCGTTAAATTTTTTGTATGGGTATGCTATGCCAAGGAAAGAGTGGTGCTACCATTACAGTGACGGATCTAAGTTCTATTGTGGATCTAAAAATTGCCATGATAAAAGAATCGAATCGTTCTATTTGTTGAACGAGTTTCCAGCCCACCATGGAGAGAGCCATACATAGTTTGTTTTTTTATGAAGCCAGAAGAAATAGCATCCAAGTGAGAAGAGCTTATCTTGATTTTTTATTCTCTCCATCCAACGGGCATGGAGCAAGGTCAACCTTTTGACTTTGCTCCATGCTCGTTGAGCTTATCTCGATTGCTGATTAATTAGCTATTGAACTTATCTCAATTGCTGATTAATTAGCCTATTAGTCTAACTAAATGAGCCATTGGTCAGTTGACCAACGAGCATGGAGCAAGCTCAACCTTTTGACTTTGCTTCGGACATGGAGCAAGCTCAAACTTTTGACTTTGCTCCATGCCCATTGAGCTTATCTCGATATTAATTAGCCTGTCACTCTAATTAAATGAGCCATTGATCCGTTGACCAACTGTGTGTGAGAATATTGCACATTGTGGAAAATAACCGTGTTGAAGGAGTCGTTGACGACGTGGAAGTGCAAGTCGTGGAGCATTTGAGGATGTGGAGGAGACGCGATTTGTTCCTTGGCATGATGATGTAGAGGAGTGTTGACTAAAAAGTCCAGATCGTGTGGACTTTCATTAAATGTGGATTATTGCTTGCTCACATCAGAAATTTCATTGAAAATAGCAACTGCTCATTACAAACATGCAGATCGGCTTCGGAGGGCGAAGCTCATCACTGCAACTCAATCTATATGCCTAGGCACAATGTTTCAGGCTCATTTACCTTTGCGACTTAGCAGAACTGAATCTTACTCGGAGGCTTCCTGGAGACACTGAAATATGCCTACTAGCACCTAATACACACACATGACATTTTACAGACTGAGCTTGGGTGTTCCGATGCAATGTTATACTACTAGGGAAACTTGTAGAGCATAGAACTTCCGCTCTTGACAAACCTAAGACTCTTGCAGAGCTCCAACTACTGGATCGCTTGCAAACTCTAAGACTCGATGATCCAAATGAGCCCGAGGGTCTCTTATTTATACAAATCTCAACCACTTACCCGGTGAGTCTAAACTGGCAAATGGCAGTCAAAAGCAAATATTCAGGGCAATCACGAGGACTATCATGATTGTTATCTTGTCCCTTAGTGGTCAGTGACATATGGGGACCCGAACCGACTTTAACGGAAAGCAAAAGACAAATGGCCGACAACCATGGCCTACAAATCATTATTACAAATGTGGAGCAAACCAGCCCACCATGGCTTTCAAAAGCAAGTTTACGGAGAATAAGGATCTTGGCCTTGGGTGCACAGATAGACTTCACAATCTCCAATAGTAATCCCATCGCAGGTACAGTCAAATCCACCAAGAATCTCATCACGGATTTCATCACTGAGTGCTCTGTCATAATCATCTTCATACGGTTGGGAATCTTCAAAGAGAGGAATAGGAGGATAGAGATCGCTACTAAAGCATCTCTCAACATCAGATCCTTTAAAGATAGGATTTTTCGAATAAAGATATTCTCCTGCAAAATGTGATTCCACTCGAAAGTTGAGCAGGAGTTTTCTTGTATGAACTTTAGAATCTATCCTTTTCCCTCCATGATCACGCTTGATAAACTTCTTCCTGATGAACAGAGTATGTTCAAGCGGTGTGTAGCGTCCTCCATGGTGTCTCAACAGGAACTTAAACCACTGATGGTTTTGATCAGCAACTTCCATATCTGCTTGCAGATGCAAGATGAAGTTGGCTCGACGATTTTCCCAATCTACACGAGGACAGAATTTATCCAGAAAAACTTCAGTCCATCCGGACCATGCTTTATTATGCAGAGTACCTGGGTCACCACAAATTACAAGTGGCTTTTCTTCTCTGCAAAACTGCAGAATTAGGTTGTAACTGGTCCATGTAAGGTCACCTACACCAATATCTACATACCAAACTTGTTCGTCATTTTCACCTTCATAATTACAGTCAATCCAGAGCTCTTTACATTTCTTTAACTTTTCTCTGGCATTCTGAAAACTGCGAAAAGCAGACTTTTCCCAATGCTCCATTATCTGGATTTTCAAAGGACTTTCTTGGATTTGCTTTATCAGAGTTAAATCCAAATACCGCTCAGCTTCTCTTCTATCAGCAAAATCTAAAAGCTGTTTGCATTCTTCAGGAGCAACAGAGTCATCCCAAGGTTTCAGAAACAGGGATTCTCTCGGTTGATAATCAAGCTCTGCAGGAGCTTTTCCTATTCCAGAACTAGAACTTGAACCTGGAGTAAACATATTCAATGATGGCTTTGAGTCTTCAGGCTGAGACTGTTCTCTGGTTAACATATCAGCCAAACAATTTAGATAGCCGGGCTCATAAACAATTTCAAAATCAAAGCTACTTAACCAAACAAACCACTTTAAAATTCTACTGGAATTTTCTGCCATCAGGTTCTCATTTTTAAAGATACCTGGCATTATTTTCAAATCTGTTCTAATAACAAACTTTACAGGCTTAAGAAATAAAATAAAATGTTGCACAATCTTTTTCACAGCAAGAATCTCTTTATGGCTACTGGGGTAATTAAGTTCTGCAGATTTGAAGGATCCAGAAGCATAGCCACAAATATGCTCTTTAGCATTGATGATTTCAATCAACACACCACCCCATGTTCTTGAAGAAGCGTCAGTTTCAATCACTAACTGGCCAGTGCCTTGAGGGAGGCTCAATGCTGGGAGATTCTGCACTTTTCTTTTTATTGACTGGACTGCCACAGTCATTCCTTTGGACCACTTTGGAGGGTTCTTCTTAAGTCGTTGTTGCAACACATGAATGTCTGTTGCTTGCCCTCGATAAAAAGGTCTGATATAATTCAATCTTCCAAGAAATCTTTGAAGCTACACTATCTCTAATATTTGGTCAGGAAAATTATTGAAAACAAAAAGAACATGTTTCTGCAAAACTACTTGATCTTTTTGAATCTTAAATCCAAGAAAATCCATTTATGTTTTACCTATCTCCATCTTGGGATGGGATAGGACTAAACCATGCTTATAGACCAAATCATAGAACAACTGTAAGTGCTTTAAGTGTTCCTGCAAATTCTTTGAGCACATGAGTATATCATTAATAAAAACTAATGCCCACTGCTTATCTCTGAAGATATCCTCCATTCTTTTCTGAAATTCAGAGGGAGCATTATTTATTCCGAATGGCATAACTTTCCACTGATATTGTCCATGAGGGACAACAAAAGTTGTTTTGAAGCGATATTTTTCATTTATTCCAATCTGGTAAAATGCTAGGACCCTCAAGCTTTCAAATATCTTTCATTAAAAGCGGATTATTGCTTGCTCACATCAGAAATTTTATTGAAAATAACAATTGCTCATTACAGACATGCAGATCGGCTTCGGAGGGTGAAGCTCATCACTGCAACTCAATCTATATGCCTAGACACAATGTTTCAGGCTCATTTACCTTTGGGACTCAGCAGAACTGAATCTTACTCAGCGGCTTCCTGGAGACAATGAAATATGCCTACTAGCACCTAATACACACACATGACATTTTACAGACTGAGCTTGGGTGTTCTGATGCAATGTTATACCGCTAGGGCAACTTGCAGAGCATAGACCTTCAGCTCTTGACAAACCTAAGACTCTTGCAGAGCTCCAACTACTGGATCGCTTGCAAACTCTAAGACTCGATGATCCAGATGATCCCGAGGGTCTCTTATTTATACAAATCTCAACCAGTTACCCGGTGAGTCTAGACCGAAAAATGGTGGTCAAAAGCAAATATTCAGGGCAATCACGAGGACTATCATTATTTTTATCTCTCCCCTTAGTGGTCAGTGACATATGGGGACCCGAACCGACTTTTACGGAAAGCAAAAGACAAATGGCTGACAACCATGGCCTACAAAAGTATCATTATTACAAATGTGGAGCAAACCGGACCACCACGGCTTTCAAAAGCAAGTTTACGGAGAATAAGGATCTCGGCCTTGGGTGCACAGACAGACTTCACAATCTCCAATAGTAATCCCACCGTAGGTACAGTCAAATCCGCCAAGAATCTCATCACGGATTTCATCACTGAGTGCTCTGTCATAATCATCTTCATACGGCTGGGAATCTTCAAAGAGACGAATAGGAGGATAGAGATCGCTACTAAAGCATCTCTCAACATTGGATCCTTTAAAGATAGGATTTTCCGGACAAAGATATTCTCCTGCAAAATGTGATTCCACTCGAAAGTTGAGCGAGAGCTGTCTTGTATGAACTTTAGAATCTATCCTTTTCCCTTCATGATCACGCTTGATAAACTTCTGCCTGATGAACAGAGTATGTTCAAGCAGTGTGTAGCATCCTCCATGGTGTCTCAACAAGAACTTAAACCACTGATGGTTTTGATCACCAACTTCCATATTTGCTTGCAGATGCAGGATGAAGTTAGCTCGACGGTTTTCCCAATCTACACGAGGATAGAATTTATCCAGAAAAACTTCAGTCCATCCGGACCACGCTTTATTACGCAGAGTACCTGGGTCACCACAAATTAGAACTGACTTTTTTTCTCTGCAAAACTGCAGAATTAGGTTGTAACTGGTCCATGTAAGGTCACCTGCACCAATATCTACATACCAAACTTCTTCGTCATTTTCACCTTCATAATTACAGTCAATCCATAGCTCTTTACATTTCTTTAACTTTTCTCTGGCATTCTGAAAACTACGAAAAGCAGACTTTTCCCAACGCTCCATTATCTGGATTTTCAAAGGACTTTCTTGGATTTGCTTTATCAGAGTTAAATCCAAATACTGCTCAACTTCTCTTCTATCAGCAAAATCTAAAAGCTGTTTGCGTTCTTCGGGAGCAACAGAGTCATCCCAAGGTTTCAGAAACAGGGATTCTCTGGGTTGATAAACAAGCTTTGTAGGAGCTTTTCCTTTGCCAAAACTAGAACTTGAACCTGGAGTAAACATATTCAATGATGGATTTGAGTCTTCAGGCTAAGACTGTTCTCTTGTTAACATATCAGCCAAACAATTTAGATAGTCGGGCTTATAAACAATTTCAAAATCAAATCTACTTAACCAAACAAACCACTTTAAAATTCTACTGGAATTTTCTGCCATCGGGTTCTTGTAAAATTAGTCACAACAGATCTAATGAACAAGTAAATCAATCACAATAGATGAAACTCAGAAAATATGGTGTAAACTGTGCAAGAACATGCATCAGTACTCAATATCCCAGTAAGGGTGAAAATACAATACAATAATGTCACAATGAGTGAGCAATTCGAATTGACTAAGAAGGTCATTCAAATTACTGAATGGTGTAGCTTGGCTCCAACTAGGAGTCCTCATCATTAATCAGTGGTGGTCATCAATGCACAAGAACCAGTCATCCAGGTGTCAATCTGAGTCTAACTGAGTGTAACTAGTGTAACTGAAGTGTGTAGCACTGATATAGGGAAGGAGACTCAGTGGAGGGCGCATGGGAGGCTTAACTGAAGTCAGAACAAGTCATCTAGTCAATCAGGAGGTCCAATGGAGTGAAACAGTCAGTCAGGAGTGAAACTAGCCTCAAATCAAGGAGAATCGGAGCTAACTGAGTGTAACTGAAGTGGAATTGTAGTGGTAGGTGAAGAAGTGCGCCCTTCTCTAGCAGTAGGTGAGAAGTGGGCACCTTCCTGACTAGGAGGGATAAAACTCTGATGGAAGGAGCTCCTGGGTGCTAGAATGAAGTGGATAAGGTGTTAGAGGCATCAACCTGGTGACTGGGATGCATGCAAACCCTAGAGTTTACATGCAAACCCTAATTGCATGCAAGGTCCTGAAAATGATGATGTGGATATCCGAACACCCCCCCTCAAGCTAGACTATGATGTGCAAAAAACAAATAATGTAGGGCCCTAGTAACTAAGACCAAAGGTCACCCCAATACAATAATCCAAAAAAAGAACAATCCATGAACCGAGGAAATGGAGAAAACCTCATGGGAAACCCCCCCCCTCAAAATGGACTGTAACACACCAAAAGATTTAACTGCTCCAAAATCAGGTAGATATGTCTTGAGGTATCTTACTCTTGGGAGTAAATGGATCATGCTCCAAAAACATGTGCTTGAACTCTCCATCAGTGGATGCAAGCGAATTTCGAGACTTTATGAACTTGCTCTTCATATCGAAAATGGTGAGAACAAATCTGAAAATATGAGGATGATCCTGGAACCTGTGATTTGAACCAAGTGAGTTAGGAACAGCTCCAATCGGATCGAATAGATCTTGAAACTTGAACTTCTTATCAGTGGAAGTTAAATCAGCTCCAATATTTGACAAATGGTTTCTTGAGATCTCCTTTGAACCAACAGGAGTGAGATCAAAACCAAAATCAGCAAAAATTGCATGAGAATTGAACTCAAGCGAATGGTAGTGCTCTTCATCTTCATTAAAACTCTAATAAACTTTGTAAATGATAGAACACAAGTCTATAGGAGGCATGCAATCAAGTAGGGCGAATGCTTCACCTCCAAAATCATATTTTACCTCTAAAACTTCAAGTAGATCATTATTTTGCATACCGGCAACCTCATGTGAAAGAGAGGATTCAAGAACCTCTTCGGAATCTAGAGTATGAGCTGGTTTATCTTGCTCAGAATTTGAAATAGAAGACATTGAGAGAGTGAGTTTTGAATCTACAGTTTCTTCTTCATCTTGAACAATTGTTGAGGCCAAGACATGATTGAAAAGAACACATAAGGAGATCTCATTGGGCTTGTTCTCCAAAAGGATAGCATGATCCTCTTCTTCCTGCTTTCCAAATTCTCTATCAAGTTGGACCCATAGATCACTTGGATTTTCAGCAGTATTACTGAGGTAGCGCATACAAGGAGACATAGCAAGACATATTTCTCCAAAATCTCTATCACAATCATTGAGCCAATCATTCTCCTGTTCATCGGAATCAAAATCTCTTGTAATACCAATGCACATATCAAAAAGACATTGTATCTTCAAGTATGAAATCATCTTTGGTTTCCATTCATCATAGTTGAATGGAGTAAGAATATTTTGTGAAGAAGAATACTCCATCTCTGCAATAGCGAATCCAAATGGAGGAAGTAAGAAACCTGCAAATCACACACAAACAAACACTATGTTTTCAGCCTTGCATGCACATGAGCGAATGCACATGAGATTTTGCATGCCGCTGCTAAAATATATTGGTGAGCAATTCACTCAATATTCATGTAGAACACCAGCAGAAAAGAAATCTTGTCCCTGCCATGGCTCTGATACCATGTAAAATTAGTCACAGCAGATCTAATGAACAAGTAAATCAATCACAATAGATGAAACTCAGAAAATATGGTGTAAACTGTGCAAGAACATGCATCAATACTCAATATCCCAGTAAGGGTGAAGATACAATACAATAATGTCACAATGAGTGAGCAATTAGAATTGACTAAGAAGTTCATTCGAATTACTGAATGGTGTAGCTTGGCTCCAACTAGGAGTCCTCATCATCAATCAATGGTGGTCATCAATGCACAAGAACCAGTCATCCAGGTGTCAATCTGAGTCTAACTGAGTGTAACTAGTGTAACTGAAGTGTGTAGCACTGATATAGGGAAGGAGACTCAGTGGAGGATGCATGGGAGGCTTAACTGAATTCAGAACAATTCATCTAGTCAATCTGGAGGTCCAACAGAGTGAAACTAGCCTCAAATCAAGGAGAATCGGAGCTAACTAAGAGTAACTGAAGTGGAACTGTAGTGGTAGGTGAAGAAGTACGCCCTTCTCTGGTAGTAGGTGAGAAGTGGGTGCCTTCCTGGCTAGGAGGGCTAAAACTTTGATGGAAGGAGCTCCTGGGTGCTAGAATGAAGTGGATAAGGTGTTGGAGGCATCAACCTGGTGACTAGGATGCATGCAAAATGCATGCAAACCCCAAAGTTTGCATGCAAGGTCCTGAAAATGATGATGTGGATATCCGAACAGTTCTCATTTTTAAAGATACCTGGCATTATTTTCAAATCTGTTCTAAAAACAAACTTTACAGGCTTAAGAAATAAAATAAAATGTTGCACAGTCTTTTTCACAGCAAGAATCTCTTTATGGCTACTGGGGTAATTAAGTTTTGTAGATTTGAAGGATCCAGAAGCATAGCCACGAATATGCTCTTTAGCATTAATGATTCCAATCAACACACCACCCCATGTTCTTGAAGAAGCGTCAGTTTCAATCACTAACTGGCCAGTGCCTTGAGGGAGGCTCAATGCTGGGAGATTCTACACTTTTCTTTTTATTGATTGGACTGCCACAGTCATTCCTTCAGACCACTTTGGAGGGTTCTTCTTAAGTCGTTGTTGCAACACATGAATGTCTGTTGCTTGCCCTCGATAAAAAGGTCTGATATAATTCAAGCTTCCAAGAAATCTTTGAAGCTGCACTTTCTCTAATATTTGGTCAGGAAAATTATTGAAAACAGAAAGAACATGTTTCTACAAAAATACTTGACCGTTTTGAATCTTAAAGCCAAGAAAATCCATTTTTGTTTTACCTATCTCCATATTGGGATGGGAAAAGACTAAACCATGCTTATAGACCAAATCATAGAACAACTGTAAGTGCTTTAAGTGTTCCTACAAATTCTTGGATCAGATGAGTATATCATCAATAAAAACTAATGCCCACTGCTTATCTCTGAAGATATCCTCCATTCTTTTCTCAAATTCAGAGGGAGCATTATTTATTCCGAACATCATAACTTTCCACTGATATTGTCCATGAGGGACAACGAAATCCGTCTTGAAGAGATCTTTTTCATTTATTCCAATCTGGTAAAAACCAGATTTCAAATCAAATTTGCTGAAGATGGAACATCCAGCAATTCTTTGCAGAAGACTTGCCTTATCAGGGAGAGGATATCAAACTTTCTGTAAAACTGCATTTAGAGGTTTATAATTGACCACAAGTCTGGGTTTTCCTCTTTTCTGTTCTGAATTCTTATTGACAACAAAAGCTCTACATGCCCATGGGCTTTTTGATGGTTCAATCAAGCCTTTACTCAGTAACTCTTTTATTTCTGCAGCACAGAATTCTCTCTCAGAGGGTGACATTACTCTGGCAGAGGCTTTCATAGGTTTGATCTTCTGAAGAGGGTCAAAAGGAAGTGAAACAAAATACTTCTCTCTTTTCTAGAAAGCATTGGGACTTTCTGAGCAACAATCTTTAATCAATTTCTCAGTTATTGATGCAAGACACTTTTCTCTATGGCTTTCTGCATAAGCCACAACTCTTTCCGTTTTTTTCAAAGCTGCCACACTGGGTTTAGGAACATGATTAGGAGATGGATATTTACAATGGTAAGTAGGGGTAAAAGACAAGGGGAAATCACAAGCTGGTTATTGATAGTACAACAGAATAACACTTTAGCAGTGTCTATAGAAAACGGACTCCAACAATGCAAACATTCAGAACCAATTACACAGTCTTCCTTCAAAATATCTAATCTATACAAGGATATACTGGTAGATGAATTGGATATTTTTACAGGGAAATATTCGGTTTTACCTGTGAGAGAGATAGCAGTACCTTCAATGGCTAAACCATGATCTTTTGCTTTCTCCCAATAAAAACTAGGGATAGCTGAACCTTTTGCAAGATTCGACTGAAAACCAGAATCTATCATACAATCCAAAGTATAAGTTTTAAACTTTGGGGCACAAAACACAATTTTTACAAACAATTTAGGACCTTGAAACATTCCTAATAAACTGGGAAGTTGGGAAGTAGGAGATTGCGGAGGAGATGAAGAGGGAGAATCTTCTTTTCTTTTAGGGTCAACCAGAGCTTGCTCAAGGTGTTTGCTTAGATCATCATTAGAAGACTGATCTTTTTCCATGATAACAATTCTGAGCATTTCTTTCATTTATTCAATCTCTGTAACAAGCTTTCTCAAGGCTTGTTGTTTTTCTTTGATTTGCAATCTTGACAACTTTTCTTTATCACTTCTGTGACTCTGTCTTTCTTTATGCTGATCTGGATAGTGTCTATAGATATCAACTAGGATATAGTGTAAAGCCAAAGGTGTTGTTAGGACCTTTTCTTTACCTTTTTTTTGCTCAAGATGACTCATTAATCTTCTTTTTTCATCTCTGAGATCTTGCCTTTTCACATATTCAAAAAGAGGCTCTATACTCAGTTGCAGATCTATATCCGCCAATTGTTTTTCTAAAGAAGATTGTTGACTGAAAGACAACATTGATAGAGAAAAATCAAACTCTGGCACTTCACACCCCCCTAAGTTTGCATATGACTTTGACTCAGAATCAGAGGAAGAGGAAGGAGCAAACTTAGCTAAAGCAAGTGGTTCGGAATCAGAACCCGAATAAGACTCATCAGAATCTTCAGGAAGAAATAAAACTTCACCCTGGGGAGCAGGGTCATCAACGGAAAATTCACAAAGATCTCACCAACGTGGATCTAAAGCTGTACAGAAGGATGCTAACCTTGGACGGGACTTCCTTTCTGGACATTTACTAGCCCAATGGCCTAATTTTCCACATATGAAACAAACATCTTTATGACCCTTTTCAGATCGTCTCTTTACAAATCTCTTGAAAGGATTTTTATGAAATTTCCTTTCAGAGTATTTCTTTTTCTTATGCTTATAATGTTTGTTAGGATGATATCTCGGTTCACTAGTGTAGAATCCCTTTTTCTTCTTTTTACAATGGTAGGATTCTTTTCCTAAATGTCCTCTGTTGTGTGCACCACAACCCCAATCAGGCATCTGAGCTACATCCTTACAAAAGGAGGCAGAAAACATTTTTTGGTGATTTTTGAAGTCTTTACTAACACGACGTTCAAGACAGTGTTCTTGCCATGTTTCAAGTATAAAACCATGCAATTGTGCTAATGACATTCCTCTGAGAGTAATGTTCTTATCTTTAAGATGCTACTCAACTGCATCTAGGACATGACCAGGATAACTTCTCAGATAATGTTTTAAATAAGCAGGATCACCTGATTTACCTGAGTTTATTAATAATTGCTGCATGTAGCAAAAATATTCTTCACTTTTGCTAAGATCACATAGTCTTGCTGACATAAAAAGTGAAGCTAAATGGTAATAGTCTTCACCTTGATCTGGGCCATAAAATTCTCTACCAAGGGCTGCTAAGATCTGATCATCAGCATCATCAGCTGCTAACATCTCATTGCGTGACTCTTGAGGAAGCCAATGCCACCATTCACTTGCTAAACCCGAAAGTCCAACAATCAGCTGTGTTGCAATATTTTGCCCTGTGAGATTATTATCTTGATTTTTCTTGTATAAGACCCATTGACCTAAGGGCTGCAAGGAATTCTTTATCTCAGCTCTTGTCTGACATTGGATGTTCAGAACAGGCTGTTCTGGCATCTGTGAGATCAATTGATTCATAGAATTGATTCCAAAATGGAATCTTTGAGGAGGACAAGTAGAAGCATTTACATCTTCCATATGTACATCAAAAGGAGGAGGAGGTCCTTGTAGAGGAGGTCTTCTAGGATTTGGTTGAGGATTGTGTATTGGATTATTGGAGGAAGATCCTTTAGGGAATCCTAAATCTAAGGCTCCAAGTCGAGAAACAATTTGGGGATATACCACAGATTTAAATTTATGGAATTCTGAAATCCACTCATTAAGTTCAGCAATTTCTAAATCTGTTTGACCAAAATCCCAAGTAGGTAAAGAGTCGGTATCTGGAATAGTAAACTGTCCAAGAGACACACTTTTCTTATGAGAATGACCTTTAGATGCTAACCTAAACACATGATCTGGAATAGTATATGACTTTTTCTTTAGATTCTCAGATTTTGTTAGCATATCTTCTAAGACAGAAAGTCTCCTTTGTGCTTTATTTGATGCTTCATCTAGACTTACATTAATCTCCATTGCATCATGTAGCAGGTGATTAAACAAGTCGAGCTTTGTAGACAGTGCTTCTAATTGATTTTTTTGCTCTAAGCAACTTTTCTTCAAGAATAGAATATCATAATGCATATCATCAATATTCTTAGCAGTATGATTCTGTTGCAGATTACCCCAATTTGCCAACTTAATTTCATGAGACACATTCTGATCAGGGGCAGAAGATTTTAGAGGCAGAAATTCTTTTTTCATTTGGCCATCATTTGAAAATTGATGAAAAGGAACATCTGGTAAATTTCGACCAGGGATATATGATCTACCACTGGGAGTTACAGCTTCTAGTTCATGTCCTTGGTGTGGTAGGGAAAACATGCCCAAAGATGGGAGTTCCTTCTTTGTATGATGCTGCAATTTCTGGATTAGTTTCTTACATGCAGGGCAGTCATCATGTTGGCCACGGTGCTCTGTGTCATACAACCCTGTGAACGACGGTTCAGCAGAGTGGGAAGAATGAGAAGAGGAAGAAGAGAGCATATTGCTAGCTGCTTGACGTCTAGCATTGTCATAAGAAGAACGGGAAGAAGATCTAATCAAAGGCGGCCCAAAACGAGGAGGAAGATTTCCTGCAAGTGCTCGGAATGAATTTGTTTCTCTATCAAACTGTAAAGGTTTGTTCTTTATTAGTCTATTCATTGCCTCTACATCTCTAAATTCTTTGTATTTTACTTCCCATGCTTCTGGATAGGTAATACCAGTCCAATCAAATGTGACAGGAGTAGCATGACGAGATGTATCAGTTTCCACCATGCTTTGCAAGCACGAACTATTATGGACAGTGGATCGGAAGGCAAGCAAAGTATCATTTCCAAAGCAAATACCGACATCGGCTTTAAGCTAGATAATCTTGGAATCCACAAGCATTTGGAAACCCTGAGGTTGGATATAGGCCTTTAACAAGTCATAGATATCAGGACCAGTTAAACTAACAACATATTTAGGGAAAATAGTCCCAAAAGCAGGACCATTATGCAAAGTTGCAGTAAAACCACTAATAATTGCATTGGAAAAATTAGTATGACTGGTATCTATAGCCACACATAGAGAAGAAATAGGAAAATAGGGACGGACAAGGGGTCCTAAGCCTAGCTTGATAGCACCGAAGTGTGCATATAAAAAACCTCCTTTTTTCTCCCAATCAATGTGAGCTTTATCTATTAAATTGATATGTACAGGATCATCGGAATCAGTAAATGACACATCTAGTGAAGACACTTTTATTTGAGTTGCAGAACGAAGCTGCCACCACCTAAGTTTATAAACATCAGAGGGAATCATTTTAGGTAGTTGCCAATTTTCAGAGGGATTTATATCATCGATGTGAATGATAGAAGAATTATTAGAAGAAGACGCTCCTAGAAAGGATGATCTACAGTCTGCTAACTTCACCTCAGTATCTCTAGATTCACACTCTATCTGGGTGAGCTCAACTGTATCCATTGCAGGGTCCATGATTATAAAGAGGATGAGTGCTCACAAGGTATTGTCTGGTCTGAGGACTTACTCACGCCTACCTCGGCTCAACTGCCTGTATGACTTACAACAACCCAATCTTACACCCTCACATGCCAAGCAATTTACTCAATGGTCATTTCCACCACCTACAGGATCAGTTGTAGAGTAGACAAATATAGATAACTAAAATAAAGCAACAGATTTAGTAGATATAAACTCTGAACATCAACTTACAGAGAATAACATGTAATTCTTCAATGTTGATTAATGACTGGTGACTGGCCTTGTTGCAAGCCAAGGGAAGCACGCAAGTTTAATTTATTTTTTTTAATCGCAATCGTGGATAAATCATGAGAAAGGGTTCACATGAATTTTTGAAAGTAAGGAGATATGTCATATAAAACAATTTTTATGTTTTTATTATCCACATCATTTCAAAAGAAATTTTTTTATGAACCATTGAAATGTTAAGTGGACATGAATGGCACAATATAAAAGGCTCTATTTGTGGTATTTAGTATTTCTTTTTAAAACGTGAATAAAGTCTAAATTTTTCATAAAAAGACCAGCGAACACACTTGGGTTAATGCACTGGAAAGGCAGTGGTATGTGGTGAAATGAGTAGTCATCGGTTAAAGTAATTTTTTAGTAAAGCATTGAAGTTCTTTGTATCTATATTGAAAATTTTGAGTATGTGTTGTAAGGGGTGCATGATCAGTGGTACCCGATACTTTAGAGTTTTTTTTTGGTTCCTAGTTATTGTGTTTTCCTCGAGTGTATCTCTTATGTGCAGAAGAGGATGTGGCATCAAGTTGTGGAATGAACCACTTGGGTTGCTACGAGGGTGGTAGGTGTACTCGTAGCCTAGCTTGATGTGGAATCGGAGAGGATGAGTCTTCGATTAAAGGGGGGAATGTGAGATGGATTTATCTCAGAGTGTTGGGATCAGGTTATGCTCAAGGAAGAATGTGTTGATGAACCATGAAGGAGAAAATGATTCCTATAGAACTAGCAGTTACAGCAGTTGAGCACACATCTATTCTAGTAGATGGATTCATTTTTATATGGAAGTCAATGATGAATTGTTTGTAGGCACAAAAGGTTTATGGAAGTGCAGCACATGAAGGGCAAGTTAAGGCAAGAGACTCAATGAGAGTCGAAAGAAGCAATGGTTATAGCAACAATTAAAAAACATAAAAAATGAAGATGACAATGTGTAATCTACATGTAAATGGGATACTTGAGTACTCTAGTTGTTTTTGGGGGGTTTATCTCTGAAGCAATTTACCAAGTCAAGTTTAAAGGGGGATTGTTACAGTTAACCTTGACTCAAGAACGAGCAAGGATGTAAGTGGTTTCGGGCACACGGTTTTGGTAGCCCGTGGTTTCTTGCTAGTTGTATTTGCATGTAAAGAACCCTATTTATAGGGTTGGAATCTTCTAATGTATGGTTCCAAAGTGAGCAGGAGAGATGCTCTTGGTGGCCTTGGCCTAGTTTGGCCAAAGACCAATCATTTTTCAAATAGAAAGAATATTGGGACTGAAAACTTAGGCATTTTTCAAAAAAAAGAATAAAACATAAGATAAATGAAAAATGGAAAATAAATAATGTGATGTGATCAGTTCATATTGCAAACTAATGTTAATGAAAAACAAAAGACAACAAATTGATCATTATAGTTCTTGCTATGGCAAGATTAATAAGTATAACATAAATTAATAGGTATAAATATTATTGGTAGGGGTAGTAGGTGTGGGGTGAATCATCATTGATTCCAATGGAAATCAAGAAATGAACTATGAATCAGGACTATGAATGGCCACAAACAACCAAGTTGAGGCTTTAGCTATCCAAGGATTAAAAAAATTGGACTCTAGTAGTGCAAAGAATATAATTGTCATCGGGAACACTTTTATAGCATGTTGTAAGGGAATACAATCACCAAGCAAATGGCCATGCTAATAAGACAAAAACTATCAACTACGGACCAATTACCCGTGTTCTTTTTGCATCATCTATGGACATTATACACATCACTACCCCCATTTGGCTAAATATTGACAGCTTTGAGATGAGGCCAATTAGTGAGAAGCGACCGTTTCCCCTCAGGCACAACTTAATCCACCTCCACCTCAACCTGTTCAACAACCCGTAGTGTTGAAAAACCCTTTAATAACTCAAGTAGTAATCGCAACACAACCAATAGTGACCTACAACACTGCACCTGCTTCCTCAAGTGAATCAATTGATTCAGGAGTGTGACATCTCCTTATGTTGTCTTATGAAGTTAACCTTCAAACAAGATGCAACCAGTACAGTTCCAATGCTAAAATTACTTCTATTGACAAGGTTGTTGACTCCACTCCTATTGATTAGTCTTTGTGTTGCATTACAAACAATCCTAGTGCTCGAGCCGCCCTTAATTATAGCATTGTGGACGATTTGGCCCAATCCCCTACTACCATGTCGATTTTGGAAATTCTCTAGAACTGTCCTATGCAACGTGAAGCCTTATTGTCAGCTTTAGGTACAATAGACCCTTTTGATGACATTTGACTTAGATCAATTGGAGCCACGAATGCCTTCGTCAGTTTCGTTCTAGATCCATGTTTCTATCCAAAACCTAGTCATTCATCAATGCATCATTGATGAGGGCGCATCCACTTGCATCATGTCAACTTACGTTTGGCAAAGCTTGGGTCCTCTCTTCTCCAACCATCAACTACAACATTACATGCCTATGACGGTCACATTGCTCAAGCTCAAGGAATTCTCTCGAAAGTTCTTATAGAGTTAGTTAGTAAGAAGGTCATAATTGACATTGAGGTTGTCACCGCACAACTTGATTACAACCTCTTTCTTGGGCGTAGCGACATGTACATGATGAAAGATTTCACTTCATGTGTCTTCCAGCTCATGATGTTCCCTCTTGAAGGGAAGGTTTTCAATATTGACCAGTTGACTTATTACAATCCCAAGGGGCCAACCAATCCTAAAAATTTCCTTCCCACAATCAACATTAATATCAACAATTCTTCTACCCCCTCGCTTTTTGTGGTTGGGCCCGGCTTATTTCAAGATGCTCCCATGATTGGTGCATTCTCAAATATGCCCCATCGACCACAAATATCTCATAGTTATGCATAATTTCTTTTGATAAACCTGCAGCTCAACTTGCGTCTAAAGCTATGGCTCAACCCATGCCCCAACGAAAACCCCAACAACAACCCCAACCACAGACCTATCCGCAAACAACATCAGTGCCCAATCGAGTGGGAGATACACCTATACATACAATTGCACTCTTGTTTCCACCGTCTGGAGTTGTCATCATGCCTGTGATGGAAACTCTTAACTTTCAGGGATTGATGTTAGGCATCCCTGTTTGGTACAAGGCATTTTTTAAGGATTATAAAAGTATACTTTAAGTATAGTATTCTAGGAGATTATTTTGGATTGAAAAAAACATATATACAGATTGGTAAGAGAATATTAAATATGAAACATACAATTTACTACCAAAACTTGTAAATTTTGGTGAATATTATGATAAAAAACAAATATTTTATGTAAATATAGGCAATATTAGAGACTGAAAATGACCAAATAGAGAATTTATTTTTTGAAAAAAAGGCACAAAAAATAGCCAATTGGAGAAATTTTGCCCCAAAAATTTCCCTGGTTTAGTACCTACCTCCACCAAATCCACTCCCAGCCCCACAAGTTGTTTTGCAATAGATGTAACTGATTGATACTACCAATCATGCACCTCTCAGCATATCCAAAGCCTCATCATCCACTCCCCCACCTCCTCCTAAGCAGGTTGGGGGCAATACAGGGAAGTTCACATCACTGAAAAATTCGAACAAAGACCTGAACCCATTGCGAAAGGCCTCAACTCGAGCACCTCTACCTTGTGATCTATGCGACATTACAGGTCATGCTACCCAAAATTGTCCTAAGTTTCCTATCTTATGCACTCATATCGAGACATTAGATGATGATCCCAATGAGAATGTTGTAGTGGTTCATCTATATGACCTTCCAAATCCGTGAAATAAGTCATTATGCACCGACCACCCCTGTGCAGTTTGTGGCCTCCACAACCATTACTCCCACCACTATCTAGACCTGCCTGAGTACCGATATGTGCTAGAAGACTTATGTCAACTTTCCATGGAGTCCCAAGTCACTACGACCGAAGAAGTTCACCCTCTAGCGTCTTCTTTCAATGAGATGAACAACATTTGTTTCATCTTGTCCTCTAATGAGCCTTCATCATCAACACATATCACTACGATTGTGTCAACAAACATAAGTCCCTCCGACCTATCTGTTCGAGCCTTCCAAACTAATGAGGAAATCCCATGTCCACAGCATGGGGGTAGGCCTCTAGACCTTCCTACTCATGATCATCATCCTCGTCAGTGATATGGGGGGGAATCCACCCTACAGGGAGAATCCCCCTTCATCATATCACCAATTTAGTGTGCCACCATGGCCAATAGCCTCATGGTACACCTCCCTTCTAGTAGTTGATCAATGTCGTGTCGATACCTCTCCAAGAGAGCATCTACATTGCATTGACACCACTAGGTTGGGGGGCATAATAGATTACCTTGACCCTGGGATAGGGGGCATGCTCAATTATTTCGACCCTATCACATCACATCTATCTTGGCATTCCAATGAGCCCATAGCTTAACCCAACACACATGTGATCCATAATCACAAACCCCATTCCCATAGCATGGGGGCGGGACCTTAACACTGCTCTCTTTTTCACATGCTTGATCTCTACTATTTCCTGAGGTCACGTGTCACTTGTATATTTAGTTTGATTTTCATATGCACCTTTTACGCTTGGGTATCATTTCCAAGTGTACAGGATTAGGTTTCATGAACTCCACTTGTTTCATTCGGAGACCAATCCCTGCAGGTATAACACTTCAACCCGGCATATATGTAATCACCCCCACAGAATATCATATAAATCAACTTTATCCTTTCCATGTTTATGCTAGTAAGACCCACCTCTATTAGAATAAGTTGCCAAACCCAGCCACCCTTGCATTTTCCCTTACTCGGCAATTAGAACCTACCTTACATGGATGATTGTTTAGCACCCCTTTTGGATTTCAATCCAGTTTCGGAGATCATTGTTGCACCTGTTTAGGTGATACTTCCCCACCTTCCCTTACATCTTTGGGGGCGTAGCTCTCTCATAGACATCAGAAACAAACTGGGGCGTTTTCTGGATTGTGCAGAACCAAAAGGGGCTCAGTTCACCTGCGCTTGCATATGTGTAGAGGTAAACTTGGAGAAAGGGATTTCCCGAAGCCTTAAAGATCAACTTGGGAGATTGGAGCCATCTCCAAGAGCTAGTCTATGAGCAGATGCCGTTTAAATGCAGTTCTTGCCATGTTTATGTTCACTTTGCCAAGAACTGCCCCAAAATCTCAAAAACTCTTCATCCTGAAAAATCCCAAGCAAGCAAAGAAACAGAGTTCCATGCTATTAATAATCGACGACGAGCTCCTTGATGTAAGGACTCTCAACCCTCACAGCAGACGGTTCAGCCACAAGTTAAAGACCCTCCAGTAGGCCCTAGCTCTCCTTGGACAAATAACAACAGCTTTGCAGTTTTGCAAGAAGCCGGAAAGATCCTTAAGCTCAGGCAAATCCTAGACAATTTGAGACTATTCCAGCTTCTTCGGGTCATATGGAAAAAGACAATCCTCCTTTGACCGCCTCACCTCCTGGATCGATTCCCCAAGGCTCCATTAGAGAGGCTCAAAATCTCGAGAAGGAGACTTCTATTCATGCAGATTTTCCTTCTCTAGTTCCCTCCACTTCTATTGAGGGCACTTCGAATACTGAAGACTCTACTGCTCCTTCTCCTACTCTCACTAGAGGTCGAAAATCCAACAAAGAGCGGAGGGACAAAGAGGCAGCTGAGAACATTTCTTTGGGATACCAAAAGCGATTGGACCCCTTCCTTAAAGGGCATTTTATCTACTCGTCCACTTAAATGTACTGTTTTTGCAGCTTGTTATGCTCCCAGTTTGTAAGGATTTATTCTTGTAAGCAAGTTTTCTCTTTTACTCGGGATATCTCCAGAACATATGGGATTTGTCTCCCATGATATCAACAAGGAGGCTGACAGTACTGTTATAGGTCATCATCCTTCTTTCACTTTGTTACTCCCTGTTCCTGGTTCGCCAAGGAAACCTTTTAATACAAAATTATTAATTGTTTCTGTTAAAAAAATGATAAAATAATTTATTAAAAAATAATATAACTTTGGATTTTTAATGGAAAATATTTAATTTTAATAATTATATTGTTATGATTATAATTATATTTTTTTAGTTTTTTAATATAATATGGGTATATTAGATTTTATATTTAGATTTATTTTATTTTATTTTTCATTGTAGAATATCTTTTATATAGGGGTTTTGAACTTTTTTTTTTCCGAGAAAAAAAGCATACTATTGGTATTCATCTATGAATCAAATAGTACATAATGTTCAATGATCAGGATCAAGGATCAACCACCCTGCAAATGAGTGTGTTACAGGAATAACTTATACAGGCAAAACCAAAAACAGACCGCAAAAGGTCCTTGGCCCAGCATATAGCTGTTTTCAGATATATCTTGTTCTAATAAAATACTGTAACTTATATACAAAATAAAATAGTAAATCAGTCTAAAAAGTAATAGCAACCAGTATCAACACACTGGTTTTCTAAATACTCCTCCCACACAATGTAATCTTCTGTAGCAGCCAATGCCTTTTTGGAGAGTATGTCAGCCTTCTCATTATGCTCCCGATAAATGTGCTCCAATGTAAACTGTCCCAGCTTCAGAAGTTCTTCCTTAAGACGGTCACACCAATAAGTCAAATTTAATACATTCAGTTGATAATCGCCCAATGCCCACTTAATGGTGACCCTGGAATCACCAAATATAAGTGCAATAACTAATCCAAAACAATTCGCCACCTTGACCACACACCATAACGCCAGAATCTCAGCCTTCATGTTGGAACCTTTACCACATTTCATCTGCAAAGTAAAATAATGCTCACTATTAAGATATATGAGCCCACCAGCCCCACATTCACCCGAGTCCGAAGCACCATCAAAGAAACAAATAGGACGAGTATAATTGAAGTTCAGTGATCCAATGTTTCGCAGCCTCCGGGATTTACAAACCCCCTGTGCTTTCGAGTAATAGCTGATAACCAACTCAGATACCTGCTGCAGTCGAGGTTGTAAATCTTTGAAAATAGCTTTATTTCTGGCTCTCCATATAACCCAACAGATATAAATAGGCAATGTCTGGTGTTCTTTACAATCAGATCGCCATTTGTGCAGAGAATTAGCGATGTAATCCCCAGACCATCTAGCATTAATATGTAGATAATTGTAAAAATGATCCCAAAGAGTCTTGGTAAAAGAGCACTCCAAAAATATATGCTTAGAAGTTTCCATATTGCAACGACACAATAAGCACATGCTGGGACCAGCCCATCCCAAAGATTGTAAGTTTTCCCAGGACTTCAGTCTATCCAGTAAAGCCAACCAAAATAAACACTTCATTTTTAATGGTACAGGCCACTTCCAAAGTTTGGTGTACCACCACTGCTTCGGGAATATGCAACGACCTTTAATCAAATAATTGTATGCCGAGCACACAGTAACGGACCCATTAATGTCATTCCCGCACCAAACCACCTTATCAGCACCAGCACTAAGCCTGATACCATTAATTTTCAGCTTATGAATGTAATGTCTCCATTCGTCAATGTAAGCAGGATTTATCTGAAGGATGTCTTCAGTGAGCCAGTGACCTGTAAGTGCATTGCCAATAGAATCCAAAGTAACATAACCTCCAGCCCGCAGATGCTGTAGCAGCATTGGAGATAAACAATATGAATCTTGTAGCCCCACAATTGGATCAACCCCGATTGCAATCTCTTGTCCACACCCGACTTTCCAACAAAGTTCCAAAGCCAGCCATTTATACACTTTCAGAAATCCATTCCACATGGGGGACACACCTCTGATCTTCTTGGCAGGAGTACGCAGCCAGTGTGAGACTTCAAGTTTTATATACTTTTGGTGAATGAGATGAGACCATAATGTGTTGCCAAATATAGCCCGCCACAGGCTTTTTAATCTTAATGCAGCGCTGAAAATGGAGAGATCCCGAATACCCCATCCACCTGCTTCTAAAGGCAGTGATAGCCTTTCCCACCCTACCATCACCAGATTGTGCTTTAATAAGCCCCCAGACCATAGAAAATTGAACATCAATCTGCGTAATGTATTAATAACAGAACTAGGAATGGGCAGAAGTGAAAGCCAGTACACCGGAGTACCCAACAGGACAGATTTCACCAAGGTTAACTTACCTCCAATCGACAACAGTCGATATGTCCAATTGGAGATCCGGTTCTCAAATTTCTTGATGAGCCAGTCCCAGTCCCTGATTAAGTAGCCATTAGGCTTAAGTGTAAAACCCAGGTACTTAAAACCGTCATTAATACAGCAATAATTATATGGCAACAAATTTTGTATCTCCAGCACTCTGTTCTCCGAAATCCGGTTACCATAAAAGCAGGTCTTTCTAATGCTGATTGCCATCCCAGAAGCCTTACAAAATAATGTCAGAATCTTCTGAAAATATTTCCATTCCGAAACAGTATCCAGGCCAGCAAGTAGAACATCATCAACAAACAAAACATGTGTAGAAATCCTTAGTAATTCTGAAGCCAGTAATCTTACCCTCCCTTTTAGCTTGTGAAATCATTCTGCTGAGGCCTTCAATAACCAACAGAAAAAGTAGAGGAGAGAGTGAGCACCCCTGACGAATACCTCTAGAACAGCTGAAAAAAGAGGTGGGAGCCCCATTCACCAGAACCGCTATATTAGCAGTGTCAACACACGACATGATCCATTTAATTGCCAATGCCGGAACCCCAATTTGGATCAAGATTAATCTAAGATAATCCCAGTTAACCCTATCATAGGCTTTCTCTAAATCAATTTTGAGAAAGATAGCTTTTTTCTTCTTATATTTAGCAGAATGAAGAATCTCCTGCGTAATCCCCACAGCGTCATGAATCTGTCTGTCTTGTAAGAAGCCAAATTGCTCCTTAGAGATATGTCTAGAGAGCACTGGCTTCAACCTACCAACAATTATCTTTGAGACAATCTTGTAAACCAGGTTGCAAAGCGCAATTGGTCTGAAGTCACCAAATTGCTTCGGATCATTAACCTTAGGAATAAGGGTTAAGAAAGTAGAATTTAATGCCCCCGACATATAACCCTCCAGCCGAGTATACTCCACCAATCTGACCAGGTCATCCCCCATTAAATCAAAAAACTGGAGAAACAATTCAACCGTCCAGCCATCCGGCCCTGGACTCTTCTCTTTAGCAAAAAGTTTCAGTGTACTTTCCACTTCTTCCAGAGTCACTTCCCTATATAATTCCGCAGCCGAGGTATCATCAAAGAACCTAGGGAAGTGCTGTATCACCTGCAATTGGGATTCTAAATCACAAGAAGTATCAACAGAGTAAATATTACGAAAATGCTCCAGAGCCAGTTTCTGTATCTCCTGTTGACCAGAGATAACAGTCCCCGATCCATTAGTGATCTGCCATATAGTATTGCCATTCCTGCGGGCCGCAGCATATGAATGGAAAAATCGAGTGTTACTATCCCCAAATTGCACCCAAAGTGCCCTGCTCTTCATACGCCACTCCATTTCTTCTCTTAAAAGTATCTCATGCTTTTCCTTTTCCAAATCCTTAATACTGTTAAAGCTTCCATCATCCAAAGACCCATTCCAACCCCTGCAATAAAGTGCCTGTAACTGACCTTCAACCCATAACAGTCTCTGCTTATCCACTTGTTTTTTCATATGAATCCAGCCAGAGACAGCCCGCTTAAACTGTTGTAGCTTCCAGCAGAAATTATCCACTGGATTAAGTTCAATATCATCCTCAATATTCCGCCATTCTGCCTTAGCAAATTGAACAAAATCATCCAATTTAAGCCAAGAGCAATCAAACTTATAAGGAAAATTCTTTAACTGAGCACAATCCTCAAATTGAAGAAAGACAGGACAATGATCGGATATTTTATTCCTTCCCACCCAGCTTTTGTATCGACCAACAGCTTCCAATAAAGATTCATGTACTAAGAACTTATCTAACCGCTTATGTATCCCCTCTGAACCGCTTCGACCATTAGTCCAGGTGGGGGAATAGGCACCTGTAACAACATCAATCAGCTTGTTGTTAACAAGAAAATCACTGAAAAAATTAGAAAGTGGATCCAACTTCGCTTTAACCCCCCAAATTTCATTAGCAAATCTGGTAAAATTTAAGTCCCCCGCCACCATAATATTCTCCAATAACAGTAAACCAGAGTTCTGTAGTCCCAGCCAAAAACCCTCTCTGTCAGTGTAAGGCGCATAGCAGTTAAGTATGTTAATCTGCAAGTGAAACATTTTGCAAAACTCTTTCAATAATAAACCCCACCGGGTCTTGTACACAGCAAAGGAGAAATATCTAGGATCCCAAGTAGCTAAAATGCCACCCGACAGTCCAACCGAGCTCATAGCCGCAATTTCCCAGCTAGGAACGATACTAGCCACCCGAGAAACCGCCACCTGATCAATGCACATCGTTTCTTGTAAGAGAACAATAGAAGGGCGAGCAGTAGAGATGAGATTAGAGAGGACCCTGGCTCGAACAGTCGCTCCCAATCCGCGAATGTTCAGTGAGCAGATTGACATTAAGGCACACCTAAATTACGGGGAGTATCTCTAAGGCCCCCAGTGTCAGAAATCCCATTCAAATCCTCCAAAGGAACTACTCCATCTACCCCACAAATGTCCCCAGACCCAGAAATATCCACACCAGCATCCAAGTCATTGAGAATACGATCTGAGACAGAGACCGCCAATTTAGAAGAAGTGTCAGTCCCTCCCAAACCCTTCCTACCACCTCGCCGAGGTTTCCTGAGCGTAACATTCTGAAACCGGGACGAAAGACAAGGTTGCACCAATGGATTTGAAGAAGGGTTCTTGGAATAAATAGGCAATGGAGTAAGCATGTCGCAAACCTCTGAATCTCCAGTAATAATAATAGCCTCTCCACCAAGTGACCCATCCCTCCCCGAAGTCTCACCAACCAGACCAGACGGCTCACACACCCTATCCTTATAACCCGACGACTCAGCAGAGGCAGGAAGACGATCAGAAGGTTGAGGGTATGTATTAGAAACAGGATGTGAGACATAGGGTTCGCGAAAATCTCCTGGACTCTCTCCCAAAAGACCTCCAACAACCCTAAACGGGTCCAACTTATCAACAGTAGAGACCCCCGAAACCCCTTCCTTGCCAGATGAAATAATAGAATCCCCCTCCAATTTGCGCGCAGAAACCAATAATTCAGTAGCCTCAATACAGTCCAGTTCATCCTCGGAGATATAAGGGATAGGGGAACCAATAGCAGGGATAAACATACCTGGAGATACCGTCGCATCAGTCCCACAGGCCTTCAGACATGTCTGTTGAAGATCAGCCGCTCCAGGTTGAGTCGGTGACCGCTTCACAGGAGTGGGAGGTCTGTTCCTCGGACAATGACTGCGAATATGACCCGTCTGCGAACACAAATGACACCTAAATGGCATCCTGAAGTAATCAAGTCTCTGCCGCCAAACCCTATCACCCCAAAGTAATTCAACTTCAGCAGGTAGACCTAATGCCATATTAAACTCCACCATAACCTTCGCCGCCCTTCGATCAAACCCAAAAAGTGAGTTATTATCCAGGCGGACGAAACTACCCACGGTATTGGCTAACTCGATAAGGATGTTCTCCATCCAGAGTTCAATCGGTAAGCCGGGGACCAAAAGCCAGAGGTGACGAAATTGTTGTTTCTCCCGCAGTGGGTCAAAAGAGAGGTGCCACTTCTTGAGACAAAACGAACCCTCCTTAAAGCACCAGAAACGCCGCAGGACCAGACCGACATGCTCGGGTTTGGTAAAGATGATCATAACCCACCTATTCAGCAGCATCATCACCCGTGGCATGTCACCACAGATTGGAACCCAATTCTTCCGGACCCAGTCCAGTAGTTCTGACTGGTCACCATAGGTGAATTCCAAACGCCCTACTACTGCTCGAGAATTTAGCATCCTAATGCGCTCCAAATTAGTCTCCACAGGTATAGAGAACTGCTCTAAACCCTCACGAACTTTCAAAGGCTTACTCTGTCGTTGTTTGCGAGCCTTCAACCCCCGAAACCTACTTGCCCAAGGCTGTGAAACAACTGCATCTCCCTTCCCCCGACCGCCTACACCCTTCTGCTGCAGAAACCCTCCCTCCTTTCCAGAACCCTCTACAGCATTCACTGGAAAACCATCAATACAATCAATAGCACCCGTCATATCAAAAGCCCGTAAACCGGCAGTTGCCAGTCGCAAGTGCTCCCCGTATCGCCAAACCCTACAGAAAGAGTAACCGCCACAATCGCCAAAAAACCGCAAAACTAGTTCAAACCCCGACAAACTAAGGAGGAAAGTCGTGGATCAACTGCACCCCAAACAACGGCAATGTGGAACTAACTAGCAGGAGACTAATACCCTACCCCCAAAATAGCCGTGAGTGAGCACAACTACCTACCAGATTGTCAAGGGGTTTTGAACTTAACTTTTCAAGTTAACATAAAAAATTTATGATGGATTTTATAATAATTTTTTATTAAAAAGAGTTGTTTAAGTTAAAAGGCAAGATTTGCAATTATTTACTCTTCTCTAAAAATAGTTGGAAGAAGTATATTGTTTTTATATTTAAAATGACATATTTATAGTCACATCTATATAAGGGTTTTGAATTCGAATCTCCACATTAATATAAAAAGCTATAATAAAATTATTAAAAAAATAAATAAAATTTATAGTAAAAAATTTTGAACTCAAATCTTCACATTAATATAAAAAGTTATAATAAAATTATTAAAAAATAAATAAATTTTATAGTAAACAATAATTACTTAAGAAAAAAAAACAGCAAGATTTACATTTTTTCTCCTCTCAAAACATAGTTGGAAAAAGAGAAAATGCACTTTTCCTTTCATATTCTCAAGTATGATCAAAATTAAATTCTTACAAATTACTTATATAAAATGAAAAAAAAACAATACATAATTATCTACAATAAACAATTACAACACTCCCTACCTACCGACATTGATCCCTTCTTTTAAACATGGAAAATTTTACAATTAATTGTTAATTGTTGGTTTAAGAGAATATTTAATTTTATCTCATATTTTCTCTAATCTCAATTAAATTTCTTTCCTTTTGTAAAAAAAATGCAAAGAAGGGTCTACATTATTTCCTTGATCTCCCTCAAAATATTCCTCCTCTTTTCTGTCTTCTTCATTTTGCTCCTTTCACTTCCTCCTCTTCCTTTATTTTTCCTTTGCTTCAACTTTTTCCTTTCTCCCATTGAATTTTTATAATATTAATTATAAAATTTTGATTGTAAAAATATAAGAATGCTTTATATTTTTAAATAATCATAATCATTATAATGATTTTTTATAATGCTTAATATATAAGTATGATTAGAAATAATTATATAAAAAATAATTTTTAATATAAAAATTTTAACAAATAACTATTAATTTATAAATTTATTGCATTTGTAATCTAAAATCAATTTATAATTTCGAAAAATATTTGATATTAATAATGTTAAGTCCCTATAGATGGGGTGACAAGGGAAGCAATCCATTGACGAAGCCACCTGTAGAGGATATAGAATCCAATCCATCTAATAGATAGATAGCATGCAATGGCCAAACATTAATATGATGAAACACAGGTAGATGAGGTTGTGTTGTGAAGAGGCATGGGTTCAGTCATCCCATAGGAAGAAAAGCAGGTTGTTGGAGTCAAGTATCAACACTAGTACACTGATCCGGATTTATGTGGGAATGAAATGAAAGAGAATGTATAGAAACATATACACAAATTTATTCCAAAGAACACAGTGATACAACAAACACATATTCTATTAAATAGCAGAAATATAACAGACTATAAAATACAACAGCTAGAATGGTAATAGCTATCTCTAAGAGGAGATGTGGCCGTTGTGGTCATTCATGCCAAGTTGAATACAAAAAGAGGCCAAAAGGGCCTATTTATTACAAGCATGATGGAAAGAATCCCAAACATCCAAAAACCTAACCCTAGAAGATGAACCGTCATAAATTTGGCAGCCCCAAGGTGGTTAGTTGAACAGACAGCTTCTCGGGGTCATAACTTTTGCATACGATCTCCGTTTGGGGTGCTCAGTATCCCGTTAGAAAGGTCTATCTGAGATTTACAACTTTTGACTAGAATCAATTGCATGCCATTAGCAACCATTTGGCCCCCCAAATCGCCAAAAACATCGTTTAGGGCCTCAAAATGGCCCCGAAAGTTTGGGACCCAAAAAACCGTAGAAAAATTACTAGAAAGTTGCCAAAATGGGAATCTATTTTGAGCCAGTGGAATAGGTGGGTGGCCTCCGGTATCCATCTGGATCATACACCTAATAAGATGGGAGTTATCATGACTTCTACTATAGGTCTCAAGGCATTAAGGTAGCTTCGCATGGCGTTAGGTGACATCATTTTTCAATCTTTCCTTGCTTGGATATATAGCTATGCTACATAAATCTTTGTTTTTCTTTTGTTGGATGTTACAAAGGTATCAAGGGTTCTCTTAGGTGACCTTATGAACCTCTATGTTACACTAGGATTTGAGTAAGTCATGTAGATCATCGTTATCATAGCTAATAGATATAGGTTTTATGATAAAATATTTATTTTGCCCTCTTTGAAGAAAATTCATTCTCAACCCATATATATATGCCCTATCTATGTTGGGAAAGGAACTGTCAATAATTTCTAGCCTCTTCTCTATTTGCAGTAGGTGTCAAGGGGGGATCCCTTCCTTTGCTTCTTATGTTTGATAAGCACCACAAAGGGAAAGAAATAGTGGATGGTAGCCACTTGGACATGCATGTCAAAAGGGGTCAGCCCAAACAATGCAAGAAAGAACCCAACAAGCTTATTAAGGAAAAACAAGAAGCTTGAGAGGTTGCCATGATCTACTACTAGAGGTTCCATGCCAACATTAAAGCATAGGTTTAGGATTTATGGAATAGAAGGTTGGGGAAAGAAGGGGGAACATATCATCTAAAGACATAGATGTAGAAATCATGACTTAGATCCCAAACATCGAGTTTTCTCATATTCAAGGCACCAAATATTTCAAGCAAATTGATTTTTATTGGCATATAGAATCTATAGTGGCTTAGCTAGTAGAGGAGAAGAGTTCCAAGCAAATCAAAGCTACTACCAAGAAGTTGGTGAAAGAAATGGAAGTTCAACAAAAAATAGTCCTAAATAGATTGGAATTCCTAAACAAGAATTATGAATCCCTCTTCAAATTCCTATGGAACATGGAGACTCTTGGGCAAGCTCAATGGTAGGGAAACAACTCTCCAAATATAAAGAAGCCAACAAAATCCACCTCAGTAATTACCCATGTCAATTTAGATAGTGAAGATGAGGACTAGATCATGTGTTGTATGTTCAAAGTTCTCGTTTTGCTTTTCCTTAATGATAAATAAATATAGTAGCCTCAACTATATTAATCTAGTTTTCATAACATAGTTCTAGACATAATTATTTTCATCAAAACTTCGTTATGGTACAATGCTCTATATGTTAGGCTTAAGAACATCATGATTATTTTTTGAAACACTAGAACCTCAATTTCTCATTAATAAACTATAAAGACAACTAATTTTATATTTTTTATACATTAACTAGTTGTATATAGTTTTTACAATATTAATAGGAGTAGTCTATTTGTTACAAGTTTTGGACTTTTGGTATTCTTTTATTAGAATTTGACAAAAAAAATTCCAAAATCTGAATTTTTAAGTGTTTAAATCAGGTTTTTGAATGTATAAATGAATTCATCATCCTCAAATACCCCAAAGGCACCTAAATTGTACAAATTTAACAACTCTCATGTGCTTTTTCAAGAATTCCTCTAAAAAATTTATCAAACTCTATCAAAAACAAAATCCCATACATCTAACATTTATACTACATATTAATAAAATAAGAAATTAACTAAAATGTTTACTAAAACTTATATATATAATTTCACAACACAATTTTTTAAAAATTTCCAAAACACATAGTTTACAAGTTCACTAATAAAATTCAAAATGATAGTCATAATTTTTATAATGTGAATATGATCGAAAATTTAAATTCATATTATTATAAAAAAAAAACATATTTCTATTTTTACATATAAAATCTATAATAATAATTATAATTTAAAAATAATACTTTTCAAACATAAAAAATAATTTAAAATATAAATATTCTTCAAACCTAAACAAAGTTTACAAATTGGCTACCTTTAACAAAAAATCCAAAACAATAATCATAACTTTGAAAATGAAATATTACTCTAACCTAAAATTCAAAAAGAACATAAACTTCAAAACAACAGGCATGACTCATAACCATGATTGATGTGTGAGGGCATAGTATTGATTGATCTGTGCTAGTTACGAAATCTGTTGGCTATGAACTCTGCTATATTTTTTCAGTTTATTGGATATTTATGACTGATGTATGAGAGCGTTGTGAACTCAATAGAAAAATGTGGGAGTTCTGAAATCTCATAGCTATGACCTCTGTTATATGTTTTATTTTTTACAAATATTTATGATTGATTGTGGGGCTTCCTGAATTCAATAAAAAAAATTATTCTAAGGTGGGAAAACTGCATTAGAGTTGGTCTTTGAACCTGATTTCGGGTTTGAAAGATAAAAGCTTTTACAAATGAGCCCGGGTATTTAATCCTCCAGTAGTATACTTTGGAAACCTCTGTTATATTTTTGAATATGTCAAATCTTCCTTCCTTATCGATTATAATCAATTTGTCATATTGTTTTTGGATCTTTATTGTGTTAAAGTTTTTGAATATACCTAGTGGGGTTTGAAGGATAAAAGCTTTTACAAATGAGCCTGGGTATTTAATCCTCGAGTAGTATACTTTGGAAACCTCTCTTATATTTTTCAATATGTAAAATCTTCCTTCCTATCGATTATAATCAATTTGTCATATTGTTTTTGGATGTTTAGTGTGTTAAAGTTTTTGAATATACCTAGTTTTTCTAGTGGGATACTCTACCATATCGTTCAGATCAGTGAAGATGTGATAAGTAGAAACGAGTAAAGAAGGTACGTATATCAAGAAAAAGGGAACAAAAGGCGTTTATAGCTGAGGTGGGGGAAGAGGCCATTAGAGGAAAGAGGAGGTCATTAGAGAAAAAAAATGTGGAGGCTAAACATTAAAAGTTTTTTTTAAGGCTGTTTTTTTATGGGGTCTTTGCGATTTTTTTTCTTGAATTTGATTTTTTTTTGTTATTTAAATAGTTTTTTGAGTGTAGAAATAGATTCAACATTTTTAGACTCTCACAAATCAAGAACACCCAAATTATGCAGGTTTGACTGTTGTTATCTAGAATTCCCAAAATTCATTACCACCCAAATTATGCAGGTTTGACTGTTGTTATTTAGAATTCTCAAAATTCATTACCAGAACCCTTGAAAAGAATATATATATGTCAAAAGTAAAATAAAAATGAGAGAAGAAAAGTCAATGGAATTAAAAATAGGTTAAGAGTTAAGTTTAGAATAAATAAGGTTAGGAGGTGGACCAAAGATAATGGAAAAGTAAAAAAAATTTAAAAATATGGAAGAAAAGTAAAGGTGAAAAAGTTTTAAAAACCTTATAAAGGGGGTTGTGGAGGATATATTACAGAGCGTTTAGAAGGATAGATTAGGGGAATATACCAAGTAGTCGGATTAGAAATAAGGGATTATTGAAAAAGAAGAAGAAAAGATTTAATAAAATTACTTAAAATTGGATTTTCAAAGAAAAGGAAAAAAGTGATTGCACCGAGTGTAAACAAGGTGCTTACAACCCAGTATGGGGGAGATCATGTAACATATGTCACATGTAACGGATGTCACATGTAACGTTTGTCACATTACGTTACAACCCAGAATGGGGGAGATGTTGTAACGTTTGTCACATTTGTCACATTTGTCGCGTTACGTTACAACCCATTATGGGGGAGATGTTGTAACGTTTGTCACATTTGTCACGTTACGTTACAACCAGTATGGGAGAGATGTTGTAACGTTTGTCACATTTGTCACAGTATGTTTCCATGTCGGCTCATAACATATAAAAAATCAAAAGTAATTAAAAATTTCATGTTTGCTCATAACTTATCAAAAATAAAAATTAAAAGAGAGGGATCCAATTTTTTGAGGGGTAATTTTTTTCTTAATGTGTAAAAGAGTTAAGATAAAACAAAAAAAATTACACCTCAAGAAATTAGATCTCTTTCGGTGCTTGATAGATTCGGGTTTGAGATGGATCTACGCTGGTTAAATTAGAATGGGAACAAAGACAAATAAGCAAACAAAACTAATATGGAAAAGAAGCCAAGTAAGAGAGAGGTCAATAAAAAAATATTCATCATTGAGATTCTTAGGATACTTTTCAATTAAAATAAATAATCAATTTATTCATTTCAATCATTTTTATCTTAGATATTTATATTAAAAATTGATTTGTCTTTAGAGAAGGCATTTAATTTAATGGTTATATTGAAAAAATGGCTTGAATCAATATGTTAAAAAATATTCACTACCCTAAATTCTTAGGGTTCTTTTTTAATTGAAATGAATAATCAATTTATTTATTTTAATCATTTTTATCTTTGATATTTATATTAAAAATTGAATTGTCTTAGGGAAGGTTTTTAAATTGAAAAATGATTTGAATTTTATTAGGATTATATTTATTTTATTTAAATGTAAAATAAAAAGAGTTGTCTAAAAATTAGAGGATAGAGAGTTTTTATCGGAAAAATCAAAATTTTTCTTTTGAAATCATAGAATTTTTAAATTAGGTGTAAGATATTTTAATAAAGCTTTTTAATTTAATTAAAAATTTATATTATATCATTTTTTAAAGATTTTTTTATAAACATGTGATAAAAT
The DNA here is from genome assembly GCA_027924585.1 of Larix kaempferi. Taxonomy (NCBI): domain Eukaryota; kingdom Viridiplantae; phylum Streptophyta; class Pinopsida; order Pinales; family Pinaceae; genus Larix; species Larix kaempferi. The sequence goes on from BSBM01001812.1 coordinate 696,088, forward strand.
TGCTAGAAGGATTATTCAAAATAAAAAATGTAACTGATAAAATTAGTGAGAAGCAACTTTGTTAATCGTAAAATAACATTTTAAAGTTTTAAAAATCTTGTTAAAAACACTTATCATTTTGTAGAAGTGATAACGTACCCGAGAGTGTAATCGATCCTTTAATCAAATCTTACCAAAGTTTCATAAGAATACCAGTGTTTCTAACTTTAGAAAAATTAAATAATATTTAACTTACTAAACAATATAAACTCTTAATACAAAGTTCTATTAAAATGTCATTGGAACCATACATCTTCTAGTTTTGAAATAATGTAACGTATTATTTAAATTAATGAATTAAAGTGTTTTCGTTTTTCATAAGCCATGATTAAGAATTTAAAGAAAAGGTTAAATTTTTGTTGAGTATAAAGTGTTGAAAAACAATTTGAAATAATGTAACTTGTTATTTGGTTTCACAATTTTGGTTTTCATCAAGTATAACTCAAAGTTTAAGAAAATTTTGTGAAACTCAATGAGTTAAGAAATTTAAAAAATGTTAAGAATTTTTTTAACTTATATGGTAAAAAATGGTAAATTTGACTAATGTTAATTTTATATTTAAAAAGTTTAAAAATTTAAACTTTATTATATATATATATATATATATTTTAGAATTTAATTAATATATTTTGTTTTATAATTTTGTTATAAATATTAGATTAGCTTTTATATTAAATTTATTTTATAATATAAATATAAATTTTAGTAACTAGTTATAATATTATATATTAAATTTTAGTTAGGGTAATTTTCAGGAATATTTTATTAGAAATTTGTTTTATTGCTTTATAATTTATTTTTTGTATTTTAATTATTTAATATTTATATTATTAAGTTTATAAATGTATTATTAGTTTTCCTTTTAAGATTTATATTTCAAGTTGTTTTTAGTGAATATTAAAAATGAATGTTACATGTATTATCCATATTTTTGGAATTTCTAAATTTAAAAAATATGTTTTTTAATCTATAACTTTTTTTTTCCACAGAAAAAAATTATGTACTCTTCTCATTCATAGAGAAATTCGGAAAATAGATTCCACTTTCAGATAAGTTCAGAATTTATACATTGTCCACATTTTACAAGCAAAAAAACAAATTTCTCACAAAAGGCTTAGCCTATCCAAAAGTCTAGTGTAATCCATGTTGATTCCTATAAACCATTCTTGTCCATAGTAATCCTGCACTTTCCGTCTTCCATTTTTAGACATTCTTTAGATAAATCGTTTGATCTCTTATTTTGTTCTCGGAATACATGGGAGAATATTACTTGGTTGAAAGATGAAACCATAGAATCTAGATTGTTCCCTATGTTTCATAGCACAAATTTTTTTAAATTATTTTCCTTTCTCATATAATTTATCCAAAGCTCGGAATCCCCCAAGATCTTAAGAATTTCCACATTTTCCTTTATTGCAATCATCATTAGCTTCCTCGGGGCTAAACCTTCTGCTTGGTTGTTGGTACCTGTTCCTCCATTTGCTTGAAAATATATGGATTCTTTCTTGGAGAGATACAGGATTCCTCCTATCCCACACATATGGTTCTCACAAGCTCCATCAAAAAATCCCACTATCTTTTCCTTTCCGAAAAGGATCTCTTTCATAATTCTAACCTTGAGCTTGCTTTCCTCTTCCACAAAAAACTTGTAAGTAGAAAGGACCTATGATGTAACAAAGAAAACAGGATGATGAGTATCCTAAAAAATAGAAGTATTTCTAGTTGTCCACACAAACCACGCTGCCAGGAATGGTAGACATCTCAGTGATTTCAACTCTAGCTTTTCATATGACCATTTAAGGTAACCATTAAAGGTATCAACTTCCCACCAAAAATGCAGATTTAAAGCTAAACCCAAATTGTTCCATATTTGTTGAATGAAAGGGCACTGGAGAAACAGATGCTCCGTGCTCTCCTCCTCATTCCTGCATAGGCTGCACCTACCTAGTCCTTGAAAATGTCTTCTTCTTAGCTTGTCCCATGTTAAAGCTTTGCCTTTCAAAATTAGCCACATGAAAATTTTGGCTTTGTGTGGAGCTTTGGTCTTCCACAGCGCTTTCCACCACTAGCTTCTTGCTGGAGTACGACTCCTCCGTATTAGTTTATAAGTATTTTTAACCGTGAACTATCCCCCAGTTTCATCACCATCCCACTTCAACATATCTAGTTTATTAGTTAGCCTAATCTATAAGTAACCTATTCCCATATTTGATTCGTACTAGATACTTTTGTTAAAATTAATACTTGAATTATACTACTATATTTTGAAATAGAATTTGACTAACTTTAATCAACTTCGCTAATGTAATTTCACCTATTTATGTTAAAAATTAGTATTATGTTATAGTTTTTCTCAAATTAGTTGTTGAGAATAGTTATTTTTAAAGGTGTTTTTTTGTCATTTGAAGTTACATTGATCTTTAGCAAGATTGTTACTTAATATAAATTGTCATAAACAATCCTCACACCTTAATCAAGTCAAAAGAATAAATCAATAAACATTTTGAAGCAAAAAGTTTTTATCCTTCTTTCACTCATATTTTTTTAAGTATATCTAAAGGTTTGCAAAAAAATTCTATCCTTCTCTCACTCATATTTTTAAAAGTATATTTAAAGTTTTTTTTGTTTAGATATATAAATTATGATTTTGTTAAAGAGATTTTATTAAAAAGAAGTTTAATACATTGTAAAAAAAAATTAAGATAGTAAAAATCATAAGTATAAAACAAAATTAATTTCAATTCCAAAATTAATAAAATCATAATTATTAACATGTTACTCTAAATATTTTGTAATCTAAATTAAATAAAAATATTTAAAATTTGTGATTTTTGATAAATTTTATTTTTAAAAAGGATCTTAATTTTATTATAGGTAATGCATCGTAAGTGGATCTTTTAAACATCAAATTATTTGTAAAAAAAAATATTTTTTTTAAATCATTTCTGTAAAAAAATTTAATTAACTAAGCAACATTTTATAATTAATATACATCCATTTTATTATTTTTTATTTTGTAAAATAATCAATTAAACATTTTATTATGAATAAAAGAGTATTTACTCATACAAAACTTAAATACCTACTATAAATAAAGTTTTATTTATATATTTAAATCAGATGATTAAGATATAACTTTTTCATACAAAGTTTAAATTACTAAATTTCCTTCATAAAAATCGATGGAATCTTTTAAATATCTCAATCAAGGGAGTATTCTCTCCCTTCTAAAAATATCTCAAGCATTGCATTGTGATCTTTATAATAGACTCACTTTTAAAGTTTGAAATGTTGGGTATAAAAAATTTGCATAGTTTTATTAACTATATTATTTTATTTTCTAATAATTATATTTTTATTAATTGTTATGTTTTATTATTGTTTCAAAAAAAATTATAATAATAATAATGAAGAAGAGAAGAGTTCCCCATGCCTCGTGTCCTGATATCGCGGAATGTGACACATGATGCATCTGTGTCCGAACAGGTGGCAGACAGGTGGAATTATGCCCCCTCCCCAAAGCAAACAACATGGTCACCTATATCTCTCATCGAAAGTAAAGGCTCTTGGATCTCTCTTCGATGGATTCGATTTATACCGTTTGAACCTCAACCTCCACTATTGTGAATGTACCTTGTCTCAAAGCGTATGTCTATTGTGACATCATGACTCAGTTTGGCATTCAAACCTTTTGTAGGTAGGTCACGAAAAGGATGAATAACCTAGAATAACCTCCATGAGAAGGTGGTCTGTATGTTTCATTGATTTGGTTGGCTCTCCCCTCCAAATTCGCACTACGCCTTCTAAACAGATTCATCACATGGGGCATTGAATTGGCAATCAATATGAGGTCGCGATGCCTCACGAACTAGTTGCATATTTTGGTCGAAAGGAGGAAGACGCCAACAATGTAACAACCCCAACTATTGAAATTTTGAAAAGTTTAAAAACTTTTCTTATATTCCGATATTAAATGAAATACATTTAACCTCTTTTTCTTTTATAACGTGATATCCAATTGTAACTCTACAATATATACATGACTGATTTCCTAGCCACATCATGACTTTTTTGTTGTAACACGGGCTCATTTAGTATTCTGAACCAGTACCACTGGAACATCCTGCAGGCTTCCTAGAGGCACCGTGATATAGCCACTAACACCCTAGGACTGACGACAATTTTACAAAAGCAAGCTTTGGCTTTCTGATGCAGTGTTATACCTTAACGGCAACCTGCAAAGCATATTACCTCAGCTTTGACTCACTATGACTCGCAGAGCTCCAACTACTGGAACGCTCGGCTTTAGACTCAGACTTGCAGAGTGGACTACTTGCTCAATGCAGACTCGAATGAATGAAATGAGAGCCGGGGTCTCTCTTTTATAACATCCTAGCCAGTTAACTGGTCACACAAACTGGCACCAAACAGTAAAAAGCAATGATTCCAGGGTAGTGGTGGGACACACCACTATTATCTCATCACGTAAGAGGCAACACCATAAGGGGACCCAGACATCGACATGGCCAACAAAAGCAAACCAAAGGACCATGAAATGACAAAAGTAGGGACAGATTCCTGACAAGCAGTACAAAGTGGAGCTACTGTTACCAGCCCACTACGGCTTCCATTATTAGACAGAAAGAGAATATTTCCATTAATCGTCGCTGGAACGGCAAACACAGAATAAATCTAGATTTCCCCAAGGACCAATAGGTTGTCCGCCACATGGACAATCAAAATAATTTTTCTGCCAGGTATTCTTTCGACTCATGGGCTTCTAGTAGTGCATCAACATCCTGTGAGTCATCTTCAAGAACAGGATCATCTTCAAAATGAGGCGGCGGATACAGCCAAGGGATGAAACGATGTTCTATGTCAGAACCATGCAGAACGTCGCTTGTTTCACCAATGAACTCACTTTTAAACATAGATTCCACGCGAAAATCTAGAGGAAGGGTTTGCCTATGGATTTTGGCATCGATTTGGTTACCTTTATGATCCCTTTTAATATACTTTTGGGTCACATGCACTGTATGTTCTAGCTTTGAATATCGGCCCCCTTGATGCCGAAGGAGGAATTTGAACCAGAGATTGTTCTGGTCAGCGACCTGCATGTCAGCTTCCATATGTAGTATAAAATTTGCACGCTGATTAACCCAATCATTCCTGGGGCAGAATTTATCTAACAGGACTTCTGTCCATCCTGACCATGCTTTATTTCTCATATTACCAGGGTCTGCACAAATTACTATAGATGGTTCTTCTCGGCAAAACTGTAATATAAGATTATAACTAGTCCATGTCAAATTTCCCTCACCGATATCTACATACTAGATTGGACCTTCTTTTTCTGGGTTGTAGTCTACCCAGAGTTCACGACACTATCTCAGCTTCTCTTGAGCTTGGCTGAAACCTCTGAATGCAGTCCTTTCCCATCGTTCCATTATGTGCAGCTTCAATGGACTGGACTGTATTTGCTTTATTAATGTGAGGCTGAGGTATTTTTTTGCTTCATGCTTATCAGCATAATCTAGCAACTGTCTTCTCTCAAAAGGAGAGAGACATTCATCCCAAGGCTTCATAAAGAGAGCATTCCTTGGTTCGAACCTTAAACAATCAGGTTCTTCTGCTGGTCTTTTGCATTTATCATCTTGTGGCTTTGTAGAGCTTGTACCAACTGAAAACATGTTTAACCCTGCAATTTGCTTTGGTTACATCACCTCACGAGTTAACATATCAGCTAAACAATTTAGGTAACTTGGTTTATAAACAATATCAAAATCAAAGTTAGACAACCAGATAAACCATTTAAGTATCCTGCTGCTGTTTTCTGCCATAAGATTTTCATTTTTAAATATACCAGGCATAATCTTCAAATATGTTTTAATTGTAAATCTGACTGGTTTTAAAAACAGAATGAAGTGCTGGACTATTTTCTTAACAGCAAGGATTTCCTTATGGCTGCTTGGGTAGTTCAATTCAGCTGATTTGAATGAACTGGAGCCATATCCGCAGATATTTTCTCTGGCATCAATCTCTTCAAGTAACACACCACCCCAAGTGGTAGATGAGGCATCTGTTTCAATAATTAACTTACCAGTACCCTGCGGCAGATGGAGGGTAGGCAAATCTTTTACTTTAGCTTTGATTTTCTGAACAACTAAAGTCATAACATCAAACCATGGAATAGGATTCTTTTTCAATCTTTGCTGCAGAACATGAATGTTTGTAGCTTGTCCACGATAGAAGGGTATGATATAGTTCAAACTACCAAGAAATCTTTGCAACTGGGTTTTATCAAGAATCTTATCAGGAAAGTGTTCGAATGAACTAAGAACATGCTTCTGTAACACTACCTGACCTTTCTGTATTCTAAAACCAAGAAAATCCATTTCTGTTTTGCCAATTTCCATTTTACTTTCAGATAAAACCAATCCATGTTTGAAAACAAGATCATAAAATTTATGCAAATGCTTATGATGATCCTGAAGATTTCTTGAGAAAATAAGGATATCATCTATGAAGACCACTAACCATGGGATATCCCTAAAAATATCTTCCATCCGTTTCTGAAATTCAGAAGGAGCATTGTTCTGAATGGGAGAACTTTCCACTGGTACTGACCATGTGGAACCACGAAGGTTGTTTTGAAGCGATCCTTTGCTTCAATGCCAATCTGATAGAATCCAGATTTAAGATCAAATTTACTGAATATTGTGCAACCAGTAATCTTTTGCAGTAAACTTGCTTTATCTGGGAGCGGGTACCGAACGTTTTGTAGAACTTGATTGAGAGGTTTGTAATTGAAAACAAGACGGGGCTTACCCCTCTTTTGCTCTGAGTTTCTGTTGACCACAAACACTCTACAAGCCCAAGGAATCTTGGAGGGCTCAATTAAACCTTTCTGCAATAATTCCTTTATTTCTTTGGAGCAAAACTCTCTCTCGGAAGGAGACATTATACGGGCAGAAGCTTTCATGGGTTTGATCTTTTGGAGGGGATCAAATGGTAGAGATACAAAGTACTTTTCTCTGGTCCAAAAAGCATTTGGACTTTCTGAGCAATAATCTTTGATAAGCTTTTCTTTGATAGCAGCAAGAGTTTTGTCACCATGGATTTCTGCATATGAAATGCATCTATCCATTTTATTTAGGTTGTCTGACTTTACAGCCTTGACAGACTATATAGGGAAAGGCTTACATTTATTTACAGGATTAAAACTTAAATAAGTGATGACTTCACGACCTTGAACTGTACACATAAATAACATTTTATTAACATCAATGGAAAAAGGACTGACTTTCTGGAGAAACTCAGATCCTAACACACAGTCTTCTTTAAGAATATCTAACCTAAAAAGAGACAATGAATTTGACACACTGGAAATCTGTACAGGAAACTCTTTAACTTTACCAGAAAGGGATACAGGGGATCCTTCAATTGTAGAACCAAACTCATGAATTTTTTCCCAATAAAAAGAAGGAATTGCATTCCCTTTTGCTAAGTTAAATTGACATCCTGAATCAATACAACAATGTACAGAGTAAGGCTTGAACTCAGGAGGACAAAATTGTAAACACACAAAAAGCTTTGGACCTGACAAAGCACCTAAAAGGCTAGGGACTTTAGACTGAGGAGAAGAAGGAGAATGAGGAGTAGAAGAAGGGGAAGGTTCTTTCTGTATGGGGCTTACCATAGCTTCTTCTATATTTTTTGAAAGCTCTTCATCAGATGATTGGTCTCTTTCCATGACCACAATTTGTATCATGCTTTTCAAATCTTCAATCTCTTTTAGAAGTTGTTTCAATTTCCCTTGTTTTTCTTTCAACTGAATTCTTAGCAGTTTCTCTTTGTCTTTTCTGTGTGACTGTCTGTCATCATGGACATCAGGGTAATCTCTGTAGATATCAGCGGGATTATATCTAACAGATAGGGATGGGGAATCAAGTTTTTGTTTACCCTTATCATTCTTTTCCTTTTCTAGCAAACCTAGAAGTCTGGCCTTTTCTTGTCTAAGATCATGTCTTTCAACATGTCTGTATATAGGTATGACAGAGAGTTGGACATCAATATATGCTAACTGTTTTTCCAAATCATACTTGGGAGATCGGGATCTGGAAAACATGTACAAGGAAAAATCAAATTTTGGCACACTACACCCCCCCAAATTTGCATCGAGACTGGAGTCGGACTCAGACTCAGAGGAAGACGAAGGCTAAGGGGAAAATTTAGCAAGTGTAACAGGGGAATCAGATTTAGAATCAGAAGAAGAGTCATCGTGGAGATAGAGGACTTCTCCGGAAGGAGGAGGAGAATGTATAGAGACTTCTTGTAGATCCCACCATTCAGGATCTAGACCTTTACAAAGAGTAGCAAGATGGGGCCTAGACTTTCTTTCTGGAAACTTAGCTGCCCAGTGATCAGACTGCCCACTTAGCATGGACCCTTCAATGGATTCCTTTGAGCTTATGAATTTAGAATGTGAATCAACAAATGACACTGAAGTCAGTTTAGCAGAGCATAGATCTTCATCCTTTAATCCTCCATCTACTTCTGATTCATCATATATTCATATATCTGATATTAATCCATCTGAAAATTGGCAACTTCCACAAATCCTTCCAAAAGAAGTTTACAGACTCCCATGGTGGAATGTTAAAGTTGCAACACATATCCGTGTGTCTAGTATAGATGTTTCATTCACAGATCATGATGAACCTATTCATATAAATCTTCTAGATAAGTGTCAAATCGATTGGGCAATAAAACAAAATTATAAATATGCTCATTTCGGTGCAATAAAATTGGGACTTGGTCCTCTTGTCAGACCTCGTCTTGATGTGTCTTCTTTGTGTTGTATAGTAGATGCTCGTCATCGTAAATTCTCCGATACCGTCATAGGTGGATTTACAGATCCTTTGCATGATGGACCAGCCTTTGGGACAATTTATCCCAAATTCTCTGTCAGTCTCACAGACCCCTATATCTATGATCTCTTGAAAGCCTATATTCTCCCGAAAGGTTTTGATATGGAAATAGGCTCAAAGATCATCCAGCTTAAAGGTGGTGTTTGTGTCCAGTTTGGGAATGATACCCTTCCTCAATTGCGAACTCATGTTCATCAGAGTTTTGCCGAGCACAGCGTGGTGGAAAGGGAAAAATCTAAGAACGCTACTCCAATTAATTTTAATTGGACTGGCATTAATTATCCCAAACAGTGGGAAATGAAATACACTGAACTTCGAAATCGTGATAGAGTCGCTTCAACCTTCAATGCACAGCCTCTAACTTTTGATGAAGATACTAGTTCTTTCCGAGTTCCAAATGAACAACCCACACAGAGATTCACTCCTCCTCTCATAAGGTCTGTCTCATCCTCTTCCTACAATAATGCTAGGCTTCAAGCCTTGTCAAACCAAGTCAGCAAAGCCTCTGCTTCCTCTTATGTTAATAATCCTTCCTCCTCTGTCCAACCTTCATTTTCTAGTTTGTATGATTCAGAGCATAGAGGCCAGCATGCTGCCTATCAAGCATGTCAAAAAATTAAACAAAAATTGCTACACCAACAAAAACAGAAGAATCAAGAACCGCCTTCCCTAGGAATGTTTTCAGTTCTCCCTTCCTTAGGAATGATGTCTCTTCCAAGAGAAGGATCTGGCATGGAAGTCATGAATACTGGCCAAAGATCTTTTCTTCCAGGTAGAAATTTGAGTCTAGTTTCAGACAGTGTATTGCAGATGGCCAAACAAAAAGAGAGTTTATGCCCTGTAAATATTCCAGCCAAGAGCAAACTATTTCTGATGAAGTCAAGCTTGCAAATTGGGGAAATTTGCAACAGATTCATACTGCGCGGAATCTCGATGACATGGCACAAGATATCCTTGTTTTGAAATCTCAATGCGCAGAACAAAGAGATCACATTGTCAAAGTGGAAAAAAAGCTTGAATTGCTTGATCATATTCTGCAATATTCTACTCAGATTAGAATTTCCATTGAAGAAGCTTCTCAGAAGCTTGAAAGAAGATTGCATGTCCTAGAAGATCTCTGCCAAAAGACAGAGACTCTCAGAAAGAAACAATATGTGGTCCCAGATCATGTATTAAAGTTAGCCTCAAAAGGACATAGCAAAAGTCACTCTTTGGGTCAGTTTAGTGTTCAGGAAAAACATGAATTTGATTTTGGTGAGAGTGATGCCATTAAAGAAAATGTTGAAGAATGGATCGCTGAGTTTAAAAATTTTAGACCAGTTCTAGATCCTAATTATCTGGCTAATCTGAATGCACTAGATGCTAAATCATCTTCCAATAGGAGAGCTCTTACTCCTCCTCCAAGACCCCGCTTTGATACTCACATGGCAGATGCCAATGCTGCTTCTGAAGCACCCGCTAAAATATTCCATTTTGGAATAAATTCCATGAATGATCTACTGTCTCAGATGCCTGAACAACCTGTACTGAATATCCAGTGTCAGTCTAGGGAAGATATAAAAAATGCCATTCAAATGTTAGGTGAGTGGATCTTGTACAAAAAACAATAGGACAACAACCATATAGGCTAGATGTTGGGTACATAGCTTGTTGCAGGCCTCTCAGGTCTAGCTTATGATTGGTGGCGCTTGTTGCCACAAGATACCCGCAATGAAATGCTTGCTATAGATGATGCAGATGAATAAATTTTAAGTGCCTTAGGTCGTGAGTTTTATGGTCCTGATGATGGTATAGATTATGACCATCTTGCTTCACTTTTCATGTCTGCAAGGTATAACACTGCATTAGAAAGCCAAAGTTTGATTTTGTAAAATTGTCCTAAATCCTAGGGTGTTAGTGGCTATATCACGGTGCCTCCAGGAAGCCTACAGGACGTTCCAGTGGTACTGGTTTAGAATGCTAAATGAGCCCGTGACATTGTAGCTAGACACTTAGTGAGTTTGTGTTTGCAGTGACGAGCTTCGCCCTTCGAAGCCGATCTGCGAGTCTGTAAGCATCTGTAAAAGGTGCTCATATATGAATAAAATCTTTCTGTGATGTGGAATCTACTGTCAAGGAATTGAAAATCGATCTTGGTGCATTTGGCCAATGCTAGTTGTCCGACTGCAAAAAAGGCCAACAAAATCTTACATTCGAACAAAAAAGGTCAATGCCAGTTGTCCAACTGCACTTCTGATCTATATGGCCTCAAAACATGAGATACATCATAAAAATCCCCATCCTAGAGTACCAACCCATTATTACAAAAATTGAGGTCCCATACAAATATTTCAAACGTATTGTCACTACATGCCTTCATAACATAAATAGCTAAAATGCAAGAAGTTAACAATCCAATTACTTCTCTGTCACGTCCCCTCCCATCATTCCAAACCACAGGGGGGAACATGACTGTAACATGGGGGGGTGTCTGATTCTTTCACAAAGCCATAAGACTACATTTTACCATTTAAATTTAAAATGCATACTCAAATTACACAGCGAAATTAAGGCATGTTTGCACACACACAAACAGTAATGCATCAACATATCTATCACAAGCAGAGGATGATTCAACATGTAGAGAATCAATCCCATACCAATGCTATGCACAGATTTCATATCAACCATATTAAGATAATCATTTCAATCCATTAACATGAATAACTATCATTCAGAATTAACACATTGCAGAACACAAGATGCATAAAATTTAAACCACAGAGAACACTTATCTTTGAGATGAAGCTGTCCAAACAACTGGCTATGTGAGAGAAATGTTCCACCCAACCATAGATCTCTGTCCTGCCTATATTCTTTCAGCTGAGAGGTCACCCATGAGCTGGGTTGTGTATCCACTAAGGAGGAACTAAACAGGCTCACTCACAGCCATGGTTTCACTCAAATAGTCATGATAAGCCAACACACAGTTGGGTTTATCAAGCATGCAATAAGCAGAGGAGGAGGATGCTGAGTCAGTGAGCTCAACCACAAAGATACAGGCATATCAAATGAACTCAACAATCATGGCACCCATAATACCTACCTCACCCAACACAAGGAAGGTTCCCTTCTCTGCTGCATAGTCCCTCAGGCGTCCCTTCCCTCCAGTGCTATTCAGGGTGGGCATAGAAAGGTCCAGCTGCTAATTCCTTGAGATTCCAGTCTTCACTGGGTTTATCAAGCAAACCCAACCTCTGTTCAATCATTCACACTTGTATTTCTCGCAATTCTATCATCAAATAACTCAATCCCGTCACTGGATTTTTGGGCTATAAAAACTGGGTTTTCCAATGGATTTCAGGGTATCTAATACTATCAATTTCACCCCAAGGTTCATATCTATGGATTCCCCATTGGATTTTACTGTCAATACCAAATTCTGGGTGTATATGGCACTTTAAAACGTGGGTTCTTACAAAGTTGCGATTTTTGGTTTTTATCACTACTGGGCATTTGTAATGGATGAAAACTGAAGCTTAGATGTTCAACAATGGAATGGAAATGACGAAAAATGAATTCTCATTAGGTAGAGTGACTTGTGGGTCAAGGAAACAAGATCCCATACTCTGCCATACGAATTTCTGGGTTGCCCATGCTCCATTGAAGCCATGGACTGATTTCTCAACAACTTTCTTACAACTGAAATAAATGTCAACAAGGGAAGTCAAATGGGTTCTCAAGATGACATTTGGAAGCTTATGGTTCATCCCCACAACCCCCTCACCACTCCCTAGTGGAATACACATGGCCTCTTCTCATTAGTTGCTTCCATAGCCAGTTTTAGTATTTTTATTGCAATATTAAATATTTACATCATTTTACAATATTCCATGGCTTAATAGCACATGGATGGGGAAATATCAAATACTTGCATTTCTAAATAAAATCCGAGCATGCACTAGCGGGGCCTTGGCCTTGAGCTCTACGCTAGGGAAACATACATCGCATGTACATAATATTTACATTAAAAGCCAATATATCATAAGGGTCAAAATTGGGGTATTACATGCTCGCTGCCTCCAAGACTAATACGACTGACAGGAAAAATTAACGTAGACCTTAGACCCACAAATGACTCAAAAACATAGACCCCAAACCCAAAAAACCTTCAGAGAAGAATGTACGAGAAGTCCAGAAAGTGACATTGATGTCCGCCGCCAGCAGAGGAAGAAGGAACTTTTGGGAGGAGAATGCCCAGAGTGGTCATGATGGCATCGATTTTCAGGTGCATCTCCCTTGTCTCAGCGTGATGAAATTTCCACCATTGAGCAAGGGTTTCATCACATTCTGTCTTCTTTATTCGCTCCCACATCACATGCCCCATCAAGTTCTTCATTACCTAGAAAAGTGCCATTGTCCACTCATAGAGACTCAAGTGTGCAGCGTACATTGCCAGGGTCCATGTGCCACTCCTCTTGAAGCGTATCATTATCCATCTCTCGCCATAACCTCTGTTCCATATCCTTCATTTCCTATTGGACGACCGATGGTGAGCCCAACTCAAACATGCATGTCTCCCACAATAGTTCACATCATGACTTAATAACATCAAAACATAAGCTTATAACTTGACTGCAACATAATACTTTACTTTCTTGTACATGAATCAATGGTCTTCTAATATTATATATATAAGTAGCTACTACACATACCTCTTCTTCTTTCGAAACTACTTTATCATTTCCAATCATACCACTGTAATTATTTTATATGACCCATCTTATACAACACATTCTATAATTATATGGACAAAATATATCACCTGAACATAAATTCCTATTAACGTAATCAAAACATATGTATTAAAACATTTTCAAGAGCTTCAATTAGTAGCTAGGGTAAGTCTTATGTATTCACTTAAAAGTAATTCTAACATTTGTTCCTAATATAATTTAAATGAAAGTTACCCCAATTCTTCTTATATTTATAGTACACATTGGGTTACTCATCTATGATATATATGCATCTATACTAACCCCTCACAATTCTAAACCATGGGTTAAACTCTTGTGTGTAGCCCTTTTTGTTTATTATGTGGTTATATGTATTGGCACTATCCCACGTTAAAGTCCATATTGTCACAACCACGCTTTCAACACGACACCCACTTACTTATGAGAGTCTTGCACTCTCGCCCAAGAGGCTAGCTTGGGCGCCCGCATGGGAAAAACGATCGTTCGGTTGGCTAAATGAGTAGCTTGGTGGGAGTGCCTTGCCCACACAATGGAATGGATATGGGGTACGTGGGCTAGCAAGGATGCATGCTCATGAATGAATCCCACACTTAGCTTGGTGCACGACAATCCCAAGAAAGAGAAGTGCGGCACCTTGGCACGTTGGCTGGAACGAAGGTTGAGCGCACATTGGACCACTGGGTTCGACTTGCACTAGAGTGTGGAATATCGGACTATCTGCCCACACATCCATAGAGAAAGTTCCCAAGTTCCCAACACTTAGCCACAGCGAGGAAAAGGTTCACCAGCAAAGTCCGGAAATGAAGCGGACCGCAAGCTTGTGTTGGATGCACGAAGCATAACAAAGGAGCTAGGAAAATGAAGCGATGGCATTTCGACCCACACTGAGGTGGGCACAAGGCACCTTGACAGGCATCGGCATGGGTTGCGTGCAAGTCACTTGGATGCGTCACGGATGGGTGGAACGCGCGGAGGGTAGAACGTTTGGTTGAAGCCGACGTGGAGTGGGCGCCAAGCAAGGGCGCACCCGGCAATGGTGGCACCCATCCTCTCCAACGACGCCTATATATTCGCGGAGGAAACCAAGGAAGAGAAGGCAAGTAGTGGCAAGCAGAACAGGGTCACAAGTTAGAGAGGGTCTGTTTTTGGGGAGCAGACCTGCTGTCTGTCCACGAGCAGGAAGGAGGCAGCATAAATGTTTTTACTCTTTGTATCTTTGTAACTCGTGTGTTAGTTCGTTGTGTGCACATGGAGCTCTGTTGTTTTTGGAATCTCCATTGTATGTAATCTGCTACTTTATATATAAATGCCTGGGGGTTCGCTGGTTGGACCACCCCCACCCAAAACTGTCTCTTTGTTTACTTGTATTTTTGTTGGATGAATGCACGCACAGTTTATTTACTTGATGCAACTGTAAACGATTGTTGGCTAAGTAGGAAACGTGCTAAGTAAATGTGTGTAAGAGATAAGTGTAAATTGTTCAAGGGTTAAACGAATTCCGTAGGTAGGCGTAGTCTGCTGGTGCAACACTTGAGTTGGCCACACCTTCAAGTCATTCCCAGGCAGTTCTGCATGCCACATTTGGACGTTGGTGACTAGCGAAGAAGTGTGGCTGTGACACATATAGTTACCATTATCTTATTCCATGATAAGATATACACTTTATGAACTTTTTAATTCATATATATATTAACATCGATCTATATAAGTTAATTCTGACACCTACTTGCTTATCACCTATAATTTCGAAACCTAATGCTATGTATTAATGGAGATTAGATTTAATAGCATAAACATGGTTGACTTGAAATCTAACCTCCCGATGCTACGGTTTAAAAGTGCCCATAGGTTTCGATGACAACAAGGTAGATGCTCCAAAGTTGGCACACAATCTGATCGGACATAGAACGTAATTTTAGGAGATTTACTCTCAATCCAGTGAACATAAAAGAATCTGATCCATCCATTTATGAATACATAACACACACAAAGTTCAAATATTTTTAAAAAAAGGATTCAATCATTCCTATACCGTATAGACAGAGCTCAGCCGCGAGGAGACGATCTGATATTCATTCAATATGAAACAAGAACAGAGCTCATCTTAGATATAATCTCTCATGCATTCACCAGCTTATAAACAAAGAACAAGGTTCATCGTTTTCATAGATATGATCTATCATACATTCACTAGCTTATAAAAAAAGAACAAAGTGCAATGTTTTAAAGAGGATTAAATCTATCTTCCATTCATTATCATATAAACAAGTTCATAAAAGACTTTGATCCATCTAATTACAATTGCATTCCTCATAAATTTTACATAGAGAACAATGTTTTCACAGAGATTTGATCCATCTTCTTATAAAACATTTAATATTTAAGATATGCACAAAAATTTCTTTCACTATATTATATCTCAGCATTGCTAACATAGATCTTCATATAAATGAGATCGATAATAATACTATCCATTTGACAATTGATTACAATAAAGATAATGTCTACCTTCATAACAAAAATTCAAATCTAAATTTATCATATATACATATCTGCAAAATAGCAATGTACCAACAATGGATAAAGATCACTTGGAGATCCAGTTCCCCTCAACCATAGAAGAGGACCACACAATAGCTATTCCAATTCCACCCCTGAGATGGATCACCACCATGCACAATTGAACTAGCAAGCAAGGTTTGAATGCAACGCTCTCTCTCATAATCTGTAACAAACCCCAATGATTGACTTACAATCAAACGGAGAAATACTCAACAACTTTCCCTCATAGCAACAATCTCTCCATGTATGACACAATGTCCTATGCTATCTCAGTGCACCAATTTATAGTTTTTTCCGAGGTCTTGTGTCATCTCAATCAAATCTTAATCAATCCTTCGATCCCTATTATTTAGGATCTTGTCTGGTGGTTGAGCTTTTAGATTGGATTTGATTGACATAATATCTATTGCTTTATTTACACTTGTTCTTTGTCTCATGGTGGTGTCCCCTCTTTCAACTGAATTATCCAAGTGTCTTTTCCTTTTTTTTATCAATAATAAAAATAATAATTGTTGTGCAAAGTATCCAGTCATATCAGACATGAGTATTTTTAGTTTTAATAACTCTCTTACAAATAATATTTGTTTTGAATTAACTTCGAAAATATTAAAAAATAAAAAATAAATCGAATGGTCTTGGGGTATTACAGGAAACTCCCATAATAGGGACACTTGCTATACAATAACTTAGGCTCCCCTCTAGCATATTAAAATGCTTCTAGGCTTTGCTATCATGGACTATGTCAATGGCCTGCTTCAACATGGGGACCATGACCCCAATCTCTCTACACAGATGGACAAACTGGAAAAATGGATTTAGAATATTCTCAAGGGACAGATGGAACATGATTCTAAGCTAAAGACTCTAGCTCAGTAGATCATAGGCAATTTTTTTCAGAGAAATGTTGCTCCTGCTCAATCCAAGATCATCTTCTACAAGCAACCAAACACCAGGAAAACAAGAAAGGTAGCCACAGACATTGAATATGATGGCTTCAGTGTGAATCCCCCCATTACCATTCTGGATGATACTTAATCTTATATGTTTCTACCCCTTGAGGCAGCTTCTCAGTTAGTTTCTACTTTAAATTCAGTTATTTTATTTTTAATGGCGAATAACCTTTGCATGTGGGGAAGTTCGTCTTTTAATTTTACCATCGAGATATTCATAGACAGTGAGATGAACACTAGTCACAGTCTCAGACTTCATGTTTTCTTTATTAAACCACTTATACTATGAAATGAGAACTTTATACTATGAACGAGAAGTCTAGACACAAAAACGATGATTTTTGCAAAAAAAAACACCAAAAACACCACTAGTACAAAATGAGAGATAAGTGACCAAGCGACCAAAAAATTTGGTCACCACAAACTTTTCAAGGGATATATGACCAAAATTGAGAAATTTTAAGTGATCTAACGATAAATGACCAAGATAAATGACCAATCTTGTCACTAGATAAGGACTAAACTAAAAATGACCAAGATAAATGACCAATTTGGTCATAGGATAAGAACTAAGCTAAAAATGACCACATAACAATTGGTCATTTATTTGGTCATTTTTAGTTGTCTCACTTCGACAATAGATCAAAATTACAATTTGGATAATGTATTTGTACAATTTACTAAATTTTAACACTAGGGTCTCTAAATCCATGTGCAGTGTTAAAATTTAATAAATTGTAACATTGTAGATCATGGATTCAAAGACACGAGTGATCATGTAAATTTCGTCACTCGACGAGGACAATGCAGGTAAAAAAATGTAATTCAAGCCATGACACAATTAATTACAATATCATATAAGCACGTATTGTGCTAAATTAATTAACACCAAATTGATCATCTGCATGAATGTTGACTAGAGACGCCATAATTATACCCATCATTAACATACGTCTTCATATGCATAATTTTGTAACAAGCATGCATATCAATCAGGGTCACATCGGCCAGCTAGCAGCTCCCACAACGTCACCTGCCATCAGTTTACCTAGTCAATTGGCTTTTAAATTAATGGGCTTTCAAACAAGGAGATCAATCGATGCAAAATATATGAATATGCTGCAGCTTCTTGGTCAATTAATTTCTAATTCATGAGGTAAGAATTATAAGTCTATATTTCCATTTGTAATGAGGTAAAACGATACACACTTTTTATCTTTATTTGCTCTAATTATAACGAGGATCCACTTCAAATTGAGGGTCACATGATGTCTTACTATCATGTCTCATTTTCTATCTAAAAATATTTATATTTAACTTCAATTAAACCCCTTTTTGGCCATGGTCCTTGAATTATCTAACCTATGTAAGTGATAAAAAAAATGATTGCAAATGAGAAAGCTAAAAATATGTATATATGGAAAAATAAAACATTAATATATAAAATCCCAAAGAACACATGTTAATATAAAATATATTTATAATATAATATTGTAAATAAAATGTAAAATAAAAACAAGAATATAAATAACAATTTAATAAATATAATAAAGAAAACAAAACAAAAAATAAAAAAAGGATAAATGAGTGTGAAGAAAAGAGTAAATTAGAAAAAAATGGAGGGAAAATAAGAAAAAATAAATGAAAATAAAAAAATATTGAACAGAAAAAATGATTCCCACAAGCTCATTCAATGTACTGTATTGTTCCAAACTATAAATTATAATAAATTATAACAAATTATAACAATATAAATTATAATATTTATTATAAGTTATATATAATATTTATGTAATATATAATTATATATATTATATAAAATATTAGTTTATTTTGTAATTGAAAAAAAAAAGAGGGAAAACAATTATGCAAAGCCCCCAATATATATATATATATATATATAAGTTTATTTTGTAATTTGAAAAAGAGAAAGGAAAACGATTGTGGAAAGCTGGGCAACATGAATTTCACTATGCCAGGGGTCAAAAGGGAGACATGGAGTATTCGGGAAGAAAGCAAGAGCACAATTGAATCTGCGATAGCATGGGTTTCCAGAACAAGCTCTAAACTGTTGGTAAGTGCATCTCAACCTATTTTCTGTAGATGATTGTTGAAAATTGTTATTTTTGTAATTATGTATAGGACATTGGTGAAGTTTTTCTAAGGATGGATGCCTCTGCCCAGGGCCTAACCCTTTCGCCAGTTTTTCCGATCTACTCTGAACATGGCTGTGGATGGACCCAATTCGACATTCTGGCGTATCAATAAGCAAAACCCATTCTAGCGTATCAACAAGGAAAACCCACAGGTATGTCATGGATCTAGTGCATCCTACTTTCAGAAAATGTAAAGGGCTTCGGGCCTCAACAAAGACAACTTGGATTCAAGGTAGATACATTCCAAAGGGTTAAACCCTAGACTTTGGGTTATATTATTTCTTTTCTTTCAGGGTAGCACAGCTTAGTGGTAGCCGTCAAAGTTTCTACCTGAACCCTGATATAGCCCTTCAACTTAGGTCTTTTTTTTTTGTAATTTAACAATTATTTTAATTTAGAGGCAAATCTGTAAACAACAATAGGTAGATCTTTCATGGCTGCCTTCTTCAATCTAGTGTTGGCCAGCCTGATAGCAACCTCATCGGATGAGTCGGCCCCCATTTGTCTTCTGAAGCAAATTTCACATATGAACAATGAGTTGAGGTCGATCATACAGACGAGAGCACATACCATTGCTGCTAGAATGACAACTAGATCAGAGTTTAGAGTGCCCTCAGTGTGCTCCTCTCCTGTTGGAGAAGGTGCTGGAAATGCTCATTTTGCTGGATTCTTCTTAAAATCCCAACAATTAATGAATTAATATGTCCCTTCAGGAACTCGATAACTAAAGGGTTATGGGTGGGAGAAAACAAAGATCGACAATAATTTCAATGGAATGAATGAAGAGAAAAAACTGGATAATGAGTCTAGGCACTGGTTGTTTCATCTATCTATTTATAGAGTTGGTTGTCCTTTCTCTGACCTTCAAGTCAAAATAGCAAGCTAGTGCTACAACATTATAAGCGTTTAGGACATGCCACGTTGGTATGTTTTCCATTTAGGGATTTGGATTCCATCTTCTTTTATTATCCAACAAGAATTCATGTTGATACAATTCGGACATCAAATTTTTGTCTTCTTCATGACAAGTGGAGTAGACTTTACAGAATTCATTATGCGTAAATATTTTACAAGGCTCACCTTCAGCCAATGTATGGATCTGAAAGGAGAGCCATTATTCCTTCAATAAAATAGTGTAAACAAGCAAGGATGCCTACATGCAAGGGCTTCTAGGGCTAGCTTGCACATATTCTTATTTTCTTGTTAAAATTTGTGATTCATCTTATTTACTGCACATTAAGTACATACATTACCATCCATTAGTTCATACTCGTCTATGTCATCAGGCACGCTATAGCTTGTCCCAAGTGAGTCTTGGATTTTGGAACTCATGTCCATTAAGTCCATCATATCATCCTACATATTTTGCAAAATAGAACAACTGGGATCGTAAGCCACTTTATAAATCATTTGCATGACAAATGTTCTAGAAAAAATGAATAACAGTGCATAGATTGGTTGGCATACATCAATGTATTCAATATTCATTTTCTTAAGTGATCCTTTTGGTTCGTTGTTATCATATTTCAAGGTTGTCATCTGCATGGAAGAATCAACTTCCAGTTGCTAACTTGCTATCACAACTCTGAAAGTTATCCACAAAATCATATTCCATGCACAAATTGCTATAGTTTGAAAGGAATGCCATGTTACCATATTCTAAGCATCCTTGATGCCCTTCATGGAAAATGAAACCTAGTCAAGATTACATGTTTGATTGTAAATCATTTCCCTCTGTCCCTCATACCTCCAATTGTGGAGGAAATTTTTTGGATCAAATTCATTACATGCATGGACTTTCTTCAGAGAAGTTCCATTAAAAAGACATGGTATGTTTTCCATTTCAACAATTAATATATAAAACTCTCTATGAACTAAAAATATTTAGTTACTATCAGAGAGTTAGGAAGCCATTGTTAACTTTAGCAGTATTTTTATTGCTCTTCTCTATCAGTGAAAGATGATCCATCAACCGCATCGATATTGAGTGTTTTTATTCCTCATTTCTATCACTTTCTTTCCTCATGTCTTGTCCGGAAGCAAGCATTAGGTAGAGACCCATGATAATTTAGACACTAGATTTGTGTGTTCATGGACGTCCTTTTGCTCTTCAACTTGTAGCTCAGCACTAACGGAGCTCTTAATGAGTTCCAGCTCCTGATCTTGGCATAAATTACATCTCAATTCTCAACAAATTCTAGTTGCTCACCCCTTCTTCCTAGGCACCAATCTGTCATCACCGGGTTCTTTCTGGTGGCCTCAAGTGTTAGGGGAGTACTAACAGATTGTTCCAATTTTCTTTCCATGGTTTTGCAGTCCGACCCTCTCATAATTGGGTTATCCCTTGAGGACATTGTTAAACAGTGTATTGGCTCCTTTTCCATTGTCAATAATCCTGCAGAGACATTTCCATCCTCTTCCTTCTCCACCTCTGACATGGGTTCCATCCCCAAGGGCTTTCCCCTCCTATGTCATTTTGCACCTGCTTCTGATGTTATGTAGCCTTTTATCATGCTATCTCTTGGCTTAAGCCATCATAAACAATATTATTATATAATTACATCATTACATATATGTAGTACTGTAATTAGTCCCTCCCTTCAGGCTGGTAGGGACTCTAGTAACGGGCTTGTAATTTTTTTCCTTTAAATTGCATGCAAATCCAAATATTTTAACCTAAGATTTTATTGATGACCATTTTTTCAACCTATCATATGATGAAGCTCTTTGATTTATCAATCAAAACAAATAAAATAAAAACTCCCTTCATAGTTTAGCTCGTGAAATTAAAATTTCCTGAACTGTATGACATCACAATCTTTTTTAAAACCAATGAAAATCAGTGACCTTGTATATTCTTCTTCCTCATCTCAAAATTTCTCCTTAATTTCCTTAAAAACATGGTGCAAGAAAGCAACATCTCACCAAATTCTTTTATATTTTTTTAAAATGTGAATAACAAAAGCATAAAAGGAATCAAAAATTTGGGAGTATGCTTTTGTGCACCAAGGAAGGGATGATATTAGTAGTTTGGAATTTACTCATAAATATAGGTAGTTTAGAAGTTGATATACCAAGAAGTGTGTAGTTTACAAATTATTTGCTTGAATCTAGTTAAAAATATGTTAGATGCTGATATTACCATCCATGCCGAGTGCCAATTATGCCCAAGATTCTTCATGCACTCAAGAGAGACACAAAATATACTAGTAATGGTCTTATTGTTTTCAATAGGTACTACTTAATGTGCTATAATACTAAGCACTGAGATAGGTGCCCATTATGGCTACTATAAAAATTATATTGAATGAGTGAGGATTGATAGACTTACCTTTGAAACCTTAACACCCTAGCCTTGATTAGTTCTTCAAATAGTTCTTGATTAGTTCTGGGTTCAAGTAGAATAGAATGTGTAATTATCGCCTTATATATTCAGAAACTTGAACCATTTACAATTGCCAAGCAATTGTTGGAATTGATAATACACTTCTTGATCAGCGCAAAAAATAACAAAACCTTTGCATAACATCTCTTTGCTTGACTTCACTTTGATATCAAGTTTGGCACTTTATTTTAGAAATGGATATTCTATCTTCATTGGGAAAATGCCAAGTTGTCAAAAAATAGAACTTGGTTCATTCTATTGCCAGAAGGTTCTACATTCCTTTCATCTCTTGAGCATTTTTCATCTTCTTCAGCTCTGAGATTATTGCATGGAACTATTTGTTGCATTGCAACACTGCCAGCTTTATGGAATACAAATTTAAACCTTACAGAAACAATTGTAATTCAGTTAAATCATCAGTAACCATTGTAACTGATATGAGAACTGGCCTTAGCTAGGATGCTTCATTATTGTCTATGCACTCTATATTTTGTATGGCAAGAGATTCCCTGGATTCCAATCATAAATGCTTAAGAGAAAGTAAATTCCAAGCTGTAAAGGTGGCTTCCCATCTTGCGAAAATTTCCTTATCAGTGTAGTGAAGATGAGTTTCCTAGATGACCTTTGCTTTCGAAAAATGTGAAAATAAGGCACATATCCTAATAAAATTTGAAACCAAAGGTCTTTTTTTTCTATACATATCCTAATAAGAATGTGTGTGTTCAGGCCTATTGAACTTGTCTCTATGTTTGTGATTTATGGTGTATTTGGCTAGCCAAATTCTCTATTTTCCGTTGTGGGCAACTTGATAGTGGTTTCAAATCCTGTAAATCATCAGTCTACCCACTTTCTCCTCTATCCTTCTCCGCCAGAACTGCTCTCATCCCTGCATTCTGCCTCAATTTCACCTTGTGTGTTTCTCTATACGTAATTTCCTTACGTAGTTTCCTCCCTGCCTGCGTATTGGAAAAATTTTATCTCTATGTCGGGCATTTGGATGCATGACCATTCTGGTATTCTTTGCTACAATCATACTTAAGTATAGGTCATTCCCTTCTGAGCTAATCGTGAGGAAATTCCCAGGATGAGAATTCCTAGTGTTTTCTCAGTTTGTTTTTCTCCAAATTCCCTAATCCACATGAAATCCGTATTGGGTATAGCTGCTTGTGACCTACTTTTGAATGTTATATATATGTGTATGTTGGCATATAGCTGGATATGTTTACAAATGAATCAATATTCATAATGATAACTAGTTCGGCAATCTCTCGAGCTCATTAAGACATGAAACCATTGCAATCCCTATAGGCGTAATTACTTATTATTATAACAATTATAAAAGAAATGAACAATTATGATTTTAGGGCATTCTTTCAAAATTTGAAATTAACAATTATAAAAGAAAAAATAATATACAAATAACTTATTACTTATTTGTGACACTTAACTTGTGCCTTATCTTCACTGACCACAAATTAAGTGACTGTGCTAATTATATATAAATAATATAAAAGATCTCTGCCACAAAGAAAAATGACCCCAACTCCACACTCATTGGAAAAGAAGATAACAACGGATTGGATTCATTTAAGACTCTCATACAATTCATTGCAAAAAGCAAGCTACCGGAATCATGTGCCATTCGTGCCACTAGATTAAATTGATAAGACTGTTAAAGAACCCTAGCTTGTTGCGAGTTGGTTGAACTGGTCACCAAGATTACGGTAGATAGGGTTACCCGGTTGTTGGTAAAAGAATTGAGAGTTTTTCTTAAACCAAATCAAGATCATCTAGGATCGGTTGTGATTAATTTTTATTGCCAAGTTGCATTAAGAAAAGTGCTTTTGGAAGTAATTTTGAAATGCTGCATAATAGATGAGGAATTAGACATTGAAAAAAAAAATTGTTTTTAATATTTATCGTTTTTCGATACAGAATCCTTAATTTATGATTACATTATGGTTGCAGGGTTAAATAAGTTAAATTGATGGATATAGAAGTTTATGGATTAGTTTATTAAATATATTTTCAACCATACGAGGTAGTTTCATTCGAACTAACCAGTTCCAGACTTGATTGAGGAGAATATACGCTCAGAACATCAAATGAAAGGGAAAACCTTTTTATTTCTCTCTTATTTCACACTTTGCAGTGAGCTTCTGTTGATAAAAGCTTTGATTCTTTCCTATTTTCTCAATGAATTCATTTCTTTCTTACTATATATTGTCTTTTATTTTATATGCAGGTGTTAATAAGATTGGGTCACGATAAAAGCTGAGGATATATGGTAACCTGTATAACCATAAATGCATAAATAGACGGTTTGACGGGCAGTTCATTGAAGAATTTAATTGACACTATTGTTGTTTAGAAGTTGGTTGTTGATATTCGTTACCTATTTAAATAGAACCAATTCGACTACTAATAAGTGAGGAATCCACTACGATATAGACAAGAATCTCTCCAGCTCAATAAGATAGGAAGCTCACTTATTATTCTAATTGTTTAAGAATAATAGGAAATGAATAATAATGATAACAACATAACACTTCAAGAAAAGGTAGAATAAGTTCAATCACAACTTTTAAGTCATAATTGGTTTTCCTTGACACAACATAGTTAATAGAAATAATTATAATCCGATACCATTATAGGCCTACAAGTTGCGATGATTCTGTCATTTAGTACAAAACAACTCAAGTGCTGGTTGTATATACAACAATTATATTTAGTTGGTTGCAAGCAATGCCAAAAGTTGTTTTAATTGCCCAAGATTAATGGACCCTTATTGCATTATTTCATCTTAAAGTGGGTACTTCAGCCTTTCCACTAGGGCAACCAAACCAATGATCCTTTGGTATTTTCTAATTAACCACTTTTTAATAGACAATTACCTGATAACGAGAATAACCAGGAAAACAGGACACATCCTCACAGGTCCACATTTCAGACACGGATACATAAGAACACATGTCCCACAAGTTTGGCATGTGTACTGTGGGGGGACACCAATAGGGACCATTGAAGTTATTGAACCTTATGCCTTTAGAAACAATGGAATTAGAGCTTCATTGCATCATATAGTGTATTGCTAATATGTTGAAAAGTCGGCCTCATTCTTAATAACTGCAAGGTGCATGGCCCATAAGGAATTCTATTTAAGGGTTCTAGCTCAATGGTGGAGCACCTGCCTTATAGGAAGGAGGTTGGTGGTTCGATTCCACCATGCCCTATTTATATTCTCAAACCACTAAAAATAGATAAATGACTAAAAAAATTACCGAAATTTGCATATAATCGACCACCAATACAACATGAGAGATAATTGACCAAAAAATGACCAAAATATGCATATAAATAACAAACTGGTAGCAAATTAGCGGTCATTTATCACGTGACAAAAAATCTGGTCATTAATTGTCACAATTAATGACCGAATATATTACCAAATTAATGACCAAATATATGACCACAAAATAAGCTATAAATGACCAAGCTAAATATGACCACATTTTAGGTCCCATGATATATGGCCACTAATTTGCTACCAGTGGTCACCAACTCAAAAGTGGTCATTTATATGTAGATTTTGGTCGTTTGTTTGGTCACTTATCTCTCATTTTGTACTAGTGCACCCCCCAATAGAAAAGTGTTGATACCAGTTCACGATTTTTTTTTTTTGGTAAAAAATAGAGCCATGGCCTAAATATCCCATACTGTCGTTTACAAAAACTTTAAAATCAACCCCTAAATTGGAAAAAAAAAAAATTCTTCAGGAGATAAATTACAACTTTTGGAAACTTGCATATTAAACAAACAAACAAAATTCATAAATAATTTCATCACTCTAACCATATAAAAACAAAGAAATTATGATGTGATTCATAATTAAATAATATATTAGACCATACAAGAACAAATGATTCATATAAATATTCAAAAACTCATTTAGAGTTTCAATTACAAACATCATACTAATAAAAAACATCTAAAAACTACCCCAACCCCTAAACTAAACTATATATTAAAATTTTAGTTTAGGATGATAAAGAAATTCATGGCATTGATAAGTGGCTACTTTGATTTTTTTTAAACTCCATTCCAGTCTCCAAACTACTTCTCCGCTAGGCTTTGAGTTGACAAAGAAATTTCCACAGTTAAAAAGACTAACACCCGATGAGAGCAAAGCAAGGTTTTCAGCATTAGAATTTAAACTTGGCTTCCTAGTCTTTGAAATGAAATGAGTTGCCTATTGTTAAATCCATATACTATTACTCAATTTCAATAATATTACCTAGGTCTAAACAATTTTATAAAATACTATGTTATGAAACTTTATAATAATACTAGGTCTAAATAATAATATTTGAGTTGCCTAATAACAATAAACAATTTTATGAAACTTTTTTGAGTTTCCTAGGTCTAATGTAATATAGCCACATGTTTCTTAGTGTGCTTCTTTAGCATGTTTTTGTACATTAGTTATTCAATAGGCACCATTTTATATTATGCATAGGTGATCCGATAATCCTTGAATATTCTTGGTATTCATGACACTTCATCATTGTCATATCATCTCAATAGTCCATGATCCCTATTTAAACATTAATATGGAGAATCATTTTCCGTTGTTGGTTAATGACAAAGAGAAGTGTATTTTATTAGATAACAGAGTCTTTCTTTCTTAAGTAGTAATACAAATTTTATCTTGCTCCATGGCACAAGGGGTTCACTCATTGAACTCGTTATATAGCATGATCGTTCACAGGATATTAAAGAATATCCCTAATTTCACTAAATATTGGAAAATGCCTCCTAAAATTGTATTGTTGAACCCCCCTCCCAATATACCTTTCCAATTAAGAAAACCCATAGTTTCATCAGATATTGTAGGTATCCATTTTTATCAACCCATTTTAATACCCCCTTTAATAATATCATATTATCAAGTTGTAACAAACAAGATCCCTAACACATCTTAGTATAAGCAAACATGATGCTAAATACAATAATATTATAATGCTAATAATGATCCCACGGGGATTGCAGGGGAAACTGATCCATTTGTAGCATTGGATAGTGAAATACCCAATGAAATAGTAATGAGGAAGGGAAAATGCATAAAAGGAAACCCATTCAAGAGATCAATGTAACATAGAATATAAAATACCGATAGTCCAATAGTCAGTGCAATGCTTAGAAAAGATGAGAATTGTAGATTTTTCACACCATAACCTGTCAATCTACCAATTTTATATCATGTAAATATAAGTATAGCCATAGAGAGCGCATGTTTTCTATAAGCTTAATAAATTAAACTCCATAAAAATGCAAAATTGAAACCCTTTCGTGGATGGAATTCCCTACCTTCCTATTAAGACAAACATCATTGATATTTGAACCCAAATGAACATAGAAAAAATCCTGTTACTTTCCAATAACACCATATGATCATATGCATACATTGGATTTGGGTCATTCACAAGATGCAATGAATTGCCTCCACTTCCTCTACATTTATTCTTGCAACCAAGGGAATTAACAACATTTAGTTACCTTTTCTTGGGTCACATCTAGTTTTTTTAATCTTTACAAGAGAGGGAAAAATATCCATTATTAATTTTCAAGCATGAAATAGTTATAAAGATACAGAGATGATGAAAATTATATGATACCATTTCATGGTAATGATAACACATAGGGTATGCAGATAAGGATTTAGATTTTCACCTATGTTCATGTTAGTTCCAATACAATATTAAGAATTAAAATTACAATTATGAATGTGCCAAATATAACTTAATCTAACAACTATTCCTAACTGGCAATGTGAAAATGTTAAAGAAGAATACAAAAAGTTGAAAGAAATAATTAGTCAAGAAAGTGAGATCTAACTTTTCTTGGTTCGAGTGAGCCAAGGAAGATTGATATCACTTTTTTTGGTTGTCTTGGAGCAAGGTTTGATTGAAACAACCGTTGAGCATTGGAGCTATCCCAATCCTCTTTTGTTTTTGTTTTTTTTCCAAAAGAAAAGTATATATAGATGTTGAAGATCAAATACAAAGGAATGTAAGCAGATATTTAAGAGATGGAATATGCTTTCTTTCTTTTTTATATATTCTACATGAATTGACCCTTATTTGCATAAAAAGTAAGCTTTTTTTTGGGAGACATGCTTTTAGATGATGATTTTTTTTTGTTTTTTTTTTAATTTGTAACAACCACATAAATGTAAATCAAGCTTCATGCAAAAATGAAAAAATAAGTTCAATTGTTGAGTTTGATGCAACTGAGTAGAAAATTTAAACCCACAGAAAATTTGTATAGGTTGATTTACGTGGCATATACGTGGTAGATGCATGGAGGAGCACCAGAATTTGATATAAATATAAAAAACTATGAAGACAATAGTTTCTCGAACATTTCCTTCCGGATTGGACTGCAAGTGGTATAAAATAAATAACAAACTATGAAGGACCCACTAGGAATTCAATGGGTGAAAAAATATGGATGGTAAAATTGCTTGACGCATTGTAATGTAACAACAGGACTATTGATACACTATCTAACTCTCCTACAAGACTTCAATGAAAACAATGGACTTTGGTGGCTAGTTTGACTGTAGGGAGGCCAAATCAAAGTATTCTTGAGGGAATGAGGAATATGCCAGATGATAGAACCTTTGCACAAAGTACTAGGCTGAAGTCTACTCCAATGCTTCTGGTCACCCCAGCATATGCAAACTAGTACATCAACTAAGCATGGACTGTTAACAACAGAGGAATTATTCTAACTTAGGGAGGATAAATAACATCAAATATCAGTTAATAGAAAGCCTAGTTTCGCTCCAGAAATTTTAGGAAGGTTCTGAGGAAGTCTCACAAAAATACAAGAAAAAATGTCTTCCAGGATTGCACAACTAGGACAAATTTAGGACTTACAAAACAGTCTGGAAGGATGATGAATTTATGATATTAATCTTGGTTTCATTCATTTAACATATTAAATAGCATCATAAACATAAATCAATTCATTTGGACCAACATTCATTTGTTTACCATACAAATTCTGGAAACTAACTCTTTTTCATTGAAATCTAGACTAGGTGCAAGAAGAGGTATTGGAATCATATTTTTTATTTAGTATAACTTCAGAATTGACATTAGAGGTTCATTATTATAGACATATTAGCCATTAGTATCTGATTCATACATCAGAAATATCTTAAGAATGAGATACAACTAGAAGAAACTCTTTCATCAGAAAAACTAAGAAATTACTCATAGATCTACATGGAGAGCTATCAATTCTCTGTTACATGCTCGTAATCCTTTAGTGCATAATTTAGGACTTGAAATAAACTCAATGATAATGTATGAATACCATCATCCTCTCACAGAAAGCAGGGGCACATCTCCCATCTTGGATTAGGGAAACATCTCCCAAGTCTCTGAGGCACAATTGCACTCACTCCAATTCTCAAACTATCAAAATATATGAATGGTGCTCTCTCCCTCTTTTTTATAGACTTGGTAGCTTCTCAACAAAGTCATTAAAGTCATGATATGTTGTTCCTATCCCATCCAAGCACCTTCCTTAGTCAATTTTGAAATTTGCTAGCTTTGTGCAACCTTTCTTGATTTTCCTTGCTTTGTTCTGCCTTTCCCTTCCTTTGTTCTGATTTTCCCTGGTTTTCTGTTTTTCACTGTTTTTTACTAATTTTCTCTGATTTTCCAGTGAATTTTCTTTATTTTCTTCTTCTTTCAACTTTTATCGACTTTCCTTCATTTCTGCATGCTTTCTACTTTTCTGAGTTTTTTGCTTTTCCCTGCTTTATTGCTTTTCCTAGCTTTTCCTTGCTTTCCTCTGCTTTCTGGCTTTTCTCTAGATTTCCGGGTTCTCCTCATTTTTATTCAGGAAACATCATGGAAGGACAAATAATCCTCCATGTTCCCTCTTGGTCCTTCCTTAATCATCGTCCACTTATCACAATATTAAATAAATAAATATTAATGATTAAATGCAACTAGTCTACATCAATACTAGCTTAAATTATTAAAATTCCAACTTAGGCCTAACTTAATTTATTTAGTTTTTTTCCACTAGGATACATGGGGATCTAATGGTTTAGTGGTGAACCATGGTGCATCCAAAATGGGGACATGAAATTCATACAAATGTGAACCTCAACAACCGAATAGAGGCACAAATCACATTAAATTATTCAACCAACAGTAGGAATTTAAAATGATAGTTCACATTTATGGATGGAGGCACAGTTGACTAGGAATTTAAGATAACATCTCATCAAGGGGAAGATCACATTTATGAATTTTATTATTTTCTTCTAATATTTTTACTACCCATTTTCATGGCCTTGGGGCCAATGAAAGCTTAGATAAATCTCATTCATGAAGAAAATTATTCTAAAAAAGAAGAAGACTTTAGAAGTTCAATGATTTGGAGGTATAAATCCAACCCATGATTTGGAGTTTATTCCTTAGCAGCAGTTAGGACTGATATGAATCCATCCCATGATTTGGAGGTATGAATCTAGCTTGCGATTTGGATGTTATTCCTTAGCCAAAAAAAGGACTAGTATGAATCCAACCTAGGATTTGGAGGTATGGATTGTGCCCGTGATTTGGAGGTTATGGGCCTCATCCCACCAGAATAAAATAACCCCCAATATTTATATTACTATGTCAAATTAAAAACCACCCCTTGACCCTTTAATACGAGGCAATATATTTTTGAGGTTTTTAGGAGTATTCAAAACCGCAATATGAATGGACATGATATGATATTGCCTCGCTAATGAACCCCCCGTGCTCCATGGATGTTTCCCTATTTGATGGTTTTACCATGTAAAACTTAGTGTCTTGAGCTTTGATATATATGATTTATTTCTAGGTAGCATTCATTATTCAATTTCTCATGTGCGATTTCTCTACATTAGACGCAAGATCAAAGTTTCATTAAATAATTATAGGGAGAAGTTGACATCAAGTGGGGGATCATCCTAATCATTGAGATTTGACCCCTAACCTATACCAATAAACTATGCTTTCACAACTATCAAGTCTCATCCATCATCACCCAATTTAAAGTTTCGTTGATATCATTATTGTAAGTGGAAATATAGTAAAATTAATGCTATGTTACATAAGAGGAGGAGGGAAATCATGTATCCTTTCCCTCCACTCCCTAATAACCCTTCCATCACAATTACATGGTTAGCTTGAATATCTATATGCATTGTGTGAGCAAAGAAAATATGGCTATGGAAGTAAAATGTGTCTCAAACCATGAAAAACAACTTACATGTTCCTTACTATTAAATAAAACGTCATTCTACTTCATTCATATGAAAATAAAATATTCAGGACAAATCATTTTCCATGAAGGATGAAATTCTAAGCCTAAGGTAATTTGTCTCCTAGAAGAGTCACTCTCTTAGAAATAGACATGGATAAAGGCCAACTACAAAATTACTTGACCTAATTCTAAGTAGGATTGGCAAGGGGATACAACCCAAAAATGTGTTTTAGTGTTCTAAGCCAACCACATTGTGGGAAAAAAGGTCTATGAACTGCTAAGTGAGTAATTTTCTTGTGAGCAAGTAGGAATCCCATTACTAAATTTCACATCGTAAAAATGCATTTAGGGCCGGGCATTGGTTTCCGTATGAAATGATGCATGAAAAATCATATATTTAATTTAGACTCAAGCTTCTAAAGTTTATTCAAACAATTATACAATGTTAGCGTTGAACAAAACCATGTACACTAGTAAATAGGGTTATATTTGGTAAATCTCTTAATATGATTCCATTTCCAATCCTCCCATTAAAATTGATGCACTAATAAGCCTAGTTTGATCATAAGTAAGTCAAAAATCAAATTTTAAAATTTGTCTTGAATAATCTTATGATATTTCTTAATTTAAACTTGATTTTATAACCTAACACCAACATGGATCTATCTTAAACCTAGAAGGTAAATATGGCCATGGAAGGTAAATGTGTCTCAAACCATAAAAAATATTACATGTTTCTTATTATTAAATAAAACTTCATTCTACTTCTTTGACATATGAGAAGAAAGAATTCAACACAAATCATTTTGGATTTTCTAAGCATAAGGTAATTTGTCTCCTAAGCGAGTTGCTCTCTAAGAAATAGATGTGGATAAATCCCAAGTACAAATCATTTTCCATTTTATAATCCTAAGGTAATTTGTCTTCCAAGGTAACTTGTCTTCTAGGAGAGTCACTCTATAAGAAATAGATGTGGATAAAGGCCAACTACAAAATGACTCAACCTAATTCTAAGTAGAATTGGTAGGAAAACAAAACCAGAGAAGGTGTTTTAGTATTCTAAGCCAACCACATTGTTGGAAACAAGGTCTTTGAACTACTAACTAAGTTACTTCTCAATGGGTGGGACTCCCATTACCAAATGATATACAATAAAAGTGTGTTTAGGGCCCAACATTAGTTTACATATGAGCTAAAGAATGAATAACCATGTTTTTAGTTTAGACTTAGTATTTTTAAGCTTATTCAAACAATTATACAATGTTGACTTTTAAAATAAATAACAAATCAAGTTGTTCATTGATCTCTTGTGACTCTCATATTCATATTTGGGGAAGATTAAATTATTGTTATTATTAAAGGAGATTTGTAATGAGTTTGCAATGAAACAATATGTTTGAAATTTCAATTCATAATGCTTTTGTTTCTTCTACTGATCCTCGTTGTATAACCGAAGCTCTCCCCTCAATAATAGAAATGCCCACTCCTCCTGCTGCCTCCCCCTTCTCCTCCCCCTCCCCCTCCTCCCTTCTCCGTGCTCCTCTGCCCACACTCCTACGCTCACTTGGGCGCCAAAGGGCCGCCCCCCAAGGGCGACGCGATGTTGAGCATCCTATCTAGCAAAGAAGAAGATTAGCAATTTCCCCTCTGGAAAAAAATTTGGAATCCCCATCTATGGCCCAAAGTCTCAACCTTTCTCTTGTTGCTCTCTCACAAGCACATTTTAACTTGGGACAACCTACAAAAGAAGGACTTCTAGGGGCCTGCGTTTTTTGTAACGTGCAACATAGATGCTGAAACGATAGATCATTTTCTTGACTCCTACATTCTATCCTCAGATCTTTGGGACCGAGTGGCAGAAAAGTTCAGAAGAACCAATAGAGTCAGAGGCAACATCATCGAATCTATGCAGAGATGGGATGTGAACCCCTTCCAAAGTGCTCTACTCAATCGAATCTGGGAGCTCACTCCCTGATTCCTGGTTTGGAACATTTGGAAAGAAAGAAATTTATGAATCTTTGAGGACAAAAAAAAATATTCTGATGACATCTGGACAGTTATCAAGAGCAATCTCCAGGAAAATATCTTCTCGAAGGATTGTAACTCTTATGACTTCCCCTTCACAGATGCAGAGAAAGGTATTCTGGCTAACTGCAATTTTTCTCATCACCCTCTCCCCATTGTGGGAAAAATCCCTGCTTGGGGAACTTCCATCCCGAAACACTGGTCCCCTCCCCCTGAGGGTATCTACAAAATTAACTTCGATGGTGCCTTGAAAGGAAATCTTGGTAATGCAGGGTTGGGTGGCACCTTTCATAACCACGAGGAAAAAATCACCAGAATCTACTTTGGAAGCATTGGGCACAACAGCAATAACGTGGTGGAGTTGCAAGGCCTCGTGGAAGGAATTACCATTGCAAGAAAACTCAATCTCCTCCCTCTTATTGTTGAGGGTGACTCTCAGGTGATCCTGCCTTAGCCACCAAAATTAAAAACGACTCCCAGACTTCCAAACTCTTCACCAGCTGGAGAATGGAACATAGCATCAACATGCTTGCCAACTACTTAAAGGCTCTCGGCTCTATCACTTTCCACCATGTCAAAAGAAAGGCCAATGCTCTAAGTAACTATTTGGCCAACGAAGGGGTTACTTGTGATCATCTTATTTAGGAAGGAGAGCCAGGTCAGTCCTTCTCGGACCAACTCATTCTCCAATGCAACGTTCTCGCCTCTCAAGATCTCCCCACCCAAGTTGTGGGTGCTTTTCCCAATCACACCACACTTGGAAGCATATTCCATCCACCTGGAACTAGCATGCTGCACTCGTCACCTACTTATTATGCGGGCAGACAACCTTGTAATTGCATTTATGGGGAAGACGAGTGGTTATGGAGATAATTTGGTAGTAAATGAACCAAGGCTGGACTCGGTTGCTGATGTCCCTTCGCATTAATGGTGGTAGTTGGGATTTGAAGCTCCCACATGTGGTTCACGTATGTCCCTCCTCTATGGCATGTATAATGACGAACATGCCTCACTCCATCCCCATTTGCAATCCTATGCTGCTATCGGTGGTGAATTGTTCTATTGTGAATTGCCCTGCTCAATTTTTCATTGCCTGGGTGCTTGGTCTCCATGCCATGAATCACTCATGAGGAACCTCAGGATGTGGGGATGGGCATGGCATTGTAAGGGATGTTGATTCTCTAGGAAATAATAAGGTTGTCATCAATGGCTATGACAACAGCATCTTGGCCCCAGTTCGCCTGTTAATCGATGACTGAGAATCTAGCCGTGTGGATGATATTCTAGCTACTGGAGACCAAGGTAACCAAATCAACTACTACTGGCTTATAAAAAACATGATGGGAAACTTGGTCGAGGAGATGCTGGAAAACTGGAACTCTGCCAAGTCCTCCATTTTGGATATCAAAGCTCTCTTGGCTCATCTGGATGTAAAATTGGTTGATTTGGACACCAGTCTCGCTAGTGGTAAGTACTCCCTGGATAGGTGCTCTATTCTTCACAAGGGCTCGGCTCAAACTGAACCCAATAAAAATCATGTCGGCTTGGATGGAATGGATGTCACTCAGCCTGGAGTGGTCTCTTCTGCAACTGAAGCTTTGCTAATTCCGCGGGAAATGATGGACGCAGTTGTTGAAGTCTCAGTCGTGCTGTGGAGACTCCTTCTGGTTTGTCTTTGCTTGCTTCTAGTGTCTCCTTGGGTATGGCTCCCCTGCATGCCACCTTTCCCATTCCAACCACCATTGACTCGCTGTACTTCAAACATGTCTGGAAGTCCGAAGGGGACGCCTCCCCTAGTTGCAAAATAGAGCCGCTAACACCAAAGCTCCCTCCCCAGGGGTGGGACGACGACTTATTCGGAAGCTGCCCCATTGTTGAAGGCAAGCCCAGCTATTTGAATGAAGAAGCAAGTACTCTGGATGGAAGTCCATAGCTCTCTCTGTGTATGTCAAAGGTTCTATATTTTTTTGCTATACAAACTATTTTCATGCTCTTTTTTGTTTTATGATATGATATGAAATGACTATCATCACACCTAGTCTCCTCGGACAGGTCTATTTTACTATTTTACTTATCTGCCTAGCATTTTTTAGTGTCTGGGTTGGTGGTTTCACCACCCAAGACCGCCAAGGCTAGCTAAATGCCATGTAATTTTTGTACTCTTTTTATAAATATACTGTTGTAGCTTTACAAAAAAGAAATCAAATGAATTGAAGAAAAATATGTTTTCTAATTTTTTTTTTTGGAATGTGCTCATTTATGTAACATAATAATAATTTTTTGGGCTTTACTAATTTCCAAGAAAATTTTGTTTATTTCTTAGCTTTTATAGAAATGTTATCATTTTTTACATAGGGAGTGTTTAATTGTTTAAGATTGTAAAAAATTGGAAGGGAAATATTTGTTTTTTCCATTTTTTTTAGAAGGATTTAGTTAATTTATACTTGTCAAGTGAAGTACAATTATTTATATTGTCCGTCATCATTGAAGGGCTAGAAGAATATATGCCCTTCATATTTAAATTAAGGCCCACCCTTCAAATTTGATCACTGGTTGGCATATGTGCATGGTGGTAATGACACCCTTTTATGCCTATGGCATATATATGTTTGTTACAACACATGCCATATATTAATAACAACCCACCAATATAGCTCCCCCTCGTGAGTTGGAGAGGACCTCTCCTTTTAAAACCATATACAAGATGATGTGTCAAAATAAATATAATGTCAATACTTTGTGAAAGCCAACGAGATGGTGTAGTGGTAAGAGAATTGTGGTGAAGACTTAATGGTGGATAGAGCTCACAGATTACAATCATGTTGGCCGCACAAACCTTTTAATATTCCATACCAACATAGACCAATGGGGTACTGCCACACGGTGGCGCCAGATTGCCACCTATGCCACCTCAGATGCCAATAGTGATGCCACTGCCGCTGGGATGCCACATGTCATTCATCGATTGGTCCATGTCATCCTTACTACTTTCCATGTCACATGTATAGAATTACACGTGGCACACTCAGGTGCTTCCATGTCAGCAATCCGTACAGTACTTTTTGCCATTTTACATGTTTCCTTAGAACTTCAAAACGCCATATCTTTCTCATCCAGAGTCTGTTTGATGCGTTGTTCACGCCATTGGAAATATCTCAATGAGCTCTTAGACATGGTATCATTATTGATGATTTTTACTGAATTTGAAATTTTGGCCTTTTAATATCCTCCTGGATCATCAGTTGATGTGGGGATCTCAGGTGGTTGGACAGAGTACACCCTAATTAAGTTAGATTCCTTGTACATCCTTGGGACAATATCAACATATGGTGGTTTACTTTTCCCAATAACATCGGGAAGGACATTGTCTGGATTGGTGTTGGTATTGGGGTCATAGTAGTTGAGTTGGTCGAGAGTGATTATTTTACCGTTAAAGAGAAACATCATGATACAGAAGACCGAGGAGGCGACTTCCTTCATGGCATACATGTAACTATGCCCCAAGAGAATGTTGTAATTGAGTTGGGAATCAACTACCTCAATATCAATCATGATCATCTTTCCCCCAAGCTCGACGGGGACATTTTGGTACAATCCTCTTGGTCGGGATGGCCTCCCATCATATGCGTGAAGAGTGATAGATTAGGGGACTAGCTCAGGTGATCATAATCACTTCCAAACATTAGAGGACATGATGTGTGTAGATGTTCCTTCATCGATGATACATCGATGAATCATAATTTGTTTTACGGTAATGAGGACTTAATGCGACTGAAAAGGGTAATCGCAACTCATCTTTGTCGAGATCAAAAGTCATGAGGCACGATTTGGAAGGGTCGACAATGCAAAGTGAATCCACTAATGCCTTTCATTGATTTGGAAAAGAATGCAGCACTTCTAATGTGGACATCAATGTGGGTGACTGAGCCAAGTAATCCACAATACTATAATTGTGGGTGAGTGAGCCAAGTCATCCACAATTCTATAATTGTGGGATAATTGCATATGAGGGTCATTAAGGGTGCGCCGAAGTGGGACTTTGGGGATTTGTGGGATCTGTTCACCACTTGGGCATGGTATTTACAAAATACCCCCTAAGGGGATAAGGACATCTTCCACTTGGGGCCCTTTAGGCCTATCATAACCCTTGGCTCTAGTCTGGAGGTTGGAATCCAGCGTGTAGATGTTCTGGAAGGAGCCATCACCGGAGGGGTGGGGTTTCTATTGCTAGGTAATGACCCCTTGATTGGAAAAGAGTTGTTGTAAGAAAACCATTTTTGGTTGTGTAGGTTTAGGGACCTAATGGGTATTTACCATTGTCTTATTCTTGGCCTCCACCAACTGTTGGAAGTCAGGGATAAGAGGGAAATGGTGAGTGTAGTGACCATAAGGCTCCGCAAATGGAACAAGAGTAATTGGTCCTCAGGTTGGCATTCTTCCCTTTCTTGGGAGGTTTTCCAACCCCTGCATTTGGGTTTCCCTTTTTATGGTTCTGTTGGGGAGGGGGGTTTCCCCCTTGCCCCTACTGTTGGTTCAACTTGATCTCTCCCTGAACTATTTCCCCCGATTTTGAGGGTTCTATGGATTTGCTTCATTCAACTGCTCAAATTGTTGATCTTGTTGTGCAAAAGTGGGTTGAACTAGATTTACTCCTATATGAGGTGTGGGGGATGAACCAGTAGGACATGGGAACGAACAGTAAGGGTTATACCCCGTTGGAGGGATAAATGTGGTTTTCACTCCATAGGATGTGGATGTAGGAGCAAATTGTGTCATTTGCGAATGTGGTGTCATCGATGCTTGGATTGCATTAGGATAAGTTGGACTATAGGGTCCATATTGTAACTGACCAAGTGGAGGAGTTGGTACAGGAGCAAGGGGTACCAAAACGGTAGGAATGGGTGGGTACTATGGTGCCATATTGAATGGCATAGAAGTAGGAGGAGGAGGAACCTTTAATTGATGGGAAATGGACCTAATAATCCCATCTACCGAATGTGACGAACCTGCAGGTGTAGGATACAATGACCGATGCTGAGGGGCATCGAGAAGGATGGTGTATAAATACTTGGATTGCGCATAGATAAGATCAAAATGTTGGGCCTTCAGGATGGCCTCTTCCTCATTTTGCAGCATGGATATAGACAGATATTTGGAAATGGCTGGTTGGAGTGATTTAATGAACCAATCAAATAGGAATGGAGGTTGTATCTCGATTTTACACAATGTTCGACGTCAATGCCACACATGGATATGATTCGCGATGTGTGTAGATGTGTTTTGAAAAAACTGTGTGAGAATTCGAAGCCAAAGTCATGGTGAATAGCAAGCTAGAAGTATGTGAGAAATGAGGTGGCCATGTAAAATTTTATGGGAGATCTAGAATCTAAGCATGAAGCAATGCATTAATTGATTTCAAAGAAAGAGATGAGAGAAGAGTAAAATTGGTGCAAATAATAATTCTCATCAATATCTAAAAAGTCTTTCCCCATTGAATAATGATCAATGCCTCAATACATATAGCATACTATAGTGATAATTTGGGAAAGAAGGGAATGCAAGGTATACACCTAAATTTCACCATAAAGCAAGGAATAAAGCAACTAAGTTAAACTTAAATACATACAAGCTCAAAAGCACTAAAGCTATCTAAAAGAAAGCAACTAGATAAACTAGAACTTGCAAAAATTAGCCTATATAGGGCATATGTATGCCAACACCCCTCTTTTAAGCATAAATTAGGCAAGTATGATGCACAAAAAATGGGTCCTGACAATTATATTTCCATTTTAGGTACCGAAGTACAAAAAATAATATCCACATAAAGTGAGACAAAAGGGAAAACCTCACAGGAAAAACCCTCTCTCAAAAGAAGATGGTGCTAAGTAACTAGAGAGCATGTAGTTAAAATGATCTCTTCATTTCCTCATCTGAAGTAGTACGTAGAAAATGGGTAACAATCAAGGTGTGTCCCATATCCTTTCCTTTTCCTTCATCTGTTGGATCTTTTGAATTCTCAATTAGGAGGCTTTATGTTGACAAAATGGAAATTGCAAGATGGTCATCTTTCTTATTTATCCCACATGCTTTGAGCTAATGCAAAAGAGATATAAATATTGTGAAGAAGTCTTGGATTGTATCAAATGCACTAATGTACTCATTCTCCAACTCATGTCTTCTTAAAACATGCTACTTTGCAAAGATTTTGATCAAGATTTCATTGGAATATGTTGTAGGTATGATATGAAATAAGAGAGAGGGAGAGAGAGAGATATTTTAAGAGACATAACAATCCATATGCTTCATCAATCTTGTTAAACCACTTTGATTTTCCACCGATGAATTTCTTTCAGTCCTTTTTCCCATTGTTATCCTATAGAGTCCTTTGCTATGCAATAGAATCACTACTTTTGTAGTTGAGGAGACTTTTGGCTGATCCATAACTTGTGATGTGCTCTTTGATGTTCTTCAATCCTACAAAAATTTGTATACAACTACCTAGATTCAATATAGATATGGTACCATGTAAAATTTTAAGAGAGATCTAGAATCTAAGCATGAAGCAATGCACTAATTGATTGCAAAGAAAGAGATGAGAGAAGAGTAAAATTGGTGCAAATAATAATTCTCATTAATATCTAAAAACTCTTTCCCCATTGAATAATGATCAATGAGTCAATACATATAGCATTCTATCGTGATATTTTGGGAAAGAAAGGCATGCAAAGCATGCACCCAAATTTCACCATGAAGCAAGGAATAAAGCAACTAAGTTAATTTTAACTGCATGCAAGCACAAAATCACTAAAGCTATCTAAAAGGAAACAACTAGATAAACTAGAACTTGCAAAAATTAGCAAGGGTGCTTATATAGTCTGTATGTATACCAACAGGCCAATGTCACAAAGGTGGCATGAATCAATCTTGGTAAATTCACATACCATTTGTTTGGCAGTCATCCTGATGAGCATTCGCTGGAAGAGGGGAAGCCTCACTGAGTCTTCCATTGCGTTGTTGGAGGAACACCATAAATGAAAGGACATGACATGGTTGGCGAGGTTGTCCCCTTGTTTCCCTTCAAATTTAGGGATATTTGTGGGGAGTCTATCTGGAATAACTAGCTATGTTTGATCATGCGCAATAGGTTCAATGATCAATTTGGAAAAATATGGGATATTTAGGCTAGCCATGAAGGGTAGGTTGAGAGTTGGTCCTACCATTGTGTGTTGTCTGTGGTTTATGTGAGGTGGAGACCGAGGCCGTGTTGAAAATAATGAGTGGCCTCCCACAAGAGAGGAGGGATAAAAATGGTCCAAAGGATCTCCAAGGGGAGAAAACAAAGGAGAACCTATTCCAAGAGAGGGAGGAGAGGGATGATTTCTTCTTCCATGAGAGGATGAATCAAAAGGGTCAATACCTTCTCTGAGAGGAGAAAATGAATCAATCAAGTATTGGCCTCTCCCTAATTATCCTATCAATGTGTCCTGGGAGTGGCCCCAGCTACAGTATCGTCTGCGTGAACCACGAGGAGAAAGTGGAAAAACACCCCTCGAGAGAGGGGATAAACTTTGCAGTTGTCGAGACTACCTTAGGTGGTTGTTTTTCTACTCAATAGTGAAATCTTTGTGTCAAGTGAGAGTGGTGGTGGAAATAAACACAATTGAACATATGCAAAAATATGCCAACAACAATAGATGCAATATGGTACAAAAGTGAGTGATATGTGCACTATCAGTTTAGTGCAAGAGTCCCCACACATGTAGGTTCATTTTAATTATGAGTTAGTGAACTTGTATTTAAAAATAAAAATAAGTGTAAATTCCCTAAAGGACCTAACGTCCTTCCTCTCAAATCTAATTGGGCCTTCCCAAAGTGTAAATTCCCTAAAGGACCTAACGTCCTTGCTTGCAAGTGGTAGTGCTCTATAGTGCACATGTGCAAGCCTTCTATGCCATAGTTCACTTGGCTCCATGGATTCATGGACCAAGTCTTGTTCCTGTTGGACTTTCAGTTGGTATAATCCTACCTCTTGCTCTCCAATCACTACTGCATCATCTATAGTCTTCCCTTTAGGCCACATAAGAACTTGGCCATCTACAAATGCAACCCTCGTACCTTTTGCATACAATGTAGAGATGGAGATAAGGTTCTTCTTTAGTCCTAGTACAAATAAAACAACTTTCATTTTCATAGATTTTCCAGAGTCTAGCTTATAAGAGGCTTCACCACTTCCTTTTATAAGATATTGGTAGTCATCCCCAAGTTTCACATTGTGGGGTGACTCATGTTCAGATAGATTCATAAAGGATTCCTTGAATCCAGTCATATGCTTGGAATCCCCACTATATATAAGCCAATCATTGCTTCCATGTGTAACAGTTCTTGTGAGAGTAGAAATCAAAACATACTCTTCATCGCTTGAAGAATCTTCACTTTCTTCTCTGGCTCTCTTCCCGGGAGGTTCATCATCCTATGCAGTGTGAGCATGATGTCTTCTTTTGTTGTTCTTATTCTTGTGGGATCTGCTTTTGTTCCTAGGACAATCTATGGAATAGTGTCCCATCTCATCACAAGTATAGCATCGAATGGTGGATATATCTCTTCGGGATCTTAAGTTATCCCTCTGATTCTGGTGATGGTGTTTACCCTTCTTGTGATGCGGATGCTCCCTCTTGTTTTTATTCTTCCTATTGTGTACTGTGAGAGCTTGGTCTTCACTACCCATCTTTTCTTCTCGAGCTACAATTCAAGCTTCTTCTTGTGAGCATTCCTCCCACAGCCTATTGAATGTGATGAGCTTCTTTCTAGCACAAATTTCGTGAATGAAGGAATCCCATTACCTAGGGAGACCATTCAAGGTGGTCATCGCTACTTCTCCATTCTCTATATCTTCTCCCACAACTTCAAGTTGTTCTTTTATCGTGGAGACCCTTGAAAAGTAGGACTGCATGGTCTCAGCATTTTGAATCTTTACATTCTTCAATTGGTTCCGCAATGTAATCTTCCAATTTATATTCTTTCCTTCAAATAGCTTGGTCAAGGAATGAAACATATCCTTGGGTGTCTTTAGAGATAACACATGTGGTATGAGATGGTCCTTAATAGAATCTTCAATGATCCTCTTGGCCTTGACCAAGTTCGTCTTATGTAAGGCCTTAGCCTCATCTTCTTCTGGAACTGGAACCTCTTCACTTACGTAGGTGTCCAATTCATTCTCTTCTAGGATTAACCCAATCCTATACTTCCATGCTTGGAAGTTATCAACCCTTTCAAGCTTATCCTCAAGCTTGGTGTGGTGAGACACCTTAATGAGAAACTCAAATGGAAATAAAATATTTAGATCTTTCCACTTGATTTGTTGAAACTGGATCTGGAGTTGGCTAGGGTTTGATAGAGAAACCCTAAAAGTCCAAACTTGGAATTTCAAAATTGTGTTTGGACAAGAAGATGTAATTGACTGAGGCGAGAAAGCTTGTGTGCTTAGATTTTGAAAACTCCAAAAATTGACACCTCAAAAGTGACTTGCGAATTTCGGATCTGCAATTTCCGTCAAATTTTGGTTTTCTGGTTCAAAAGTCAAATTAGGGTTTGAATTTCCCGTCGATTCACCTAACCAAAAAGTTCGATCTTGGTCTCTAAATTTCGATGTTGCTGAGGAGAACAATCCTATGCTGAGAGCACTCCAAAATTCCACTTCTGTAAAAAGCCCTAATTTCCCACAGTAGTGACAGGCCAAAAACTAAAAAATGCTCGGAATCAAATTCTGTTTCGACAGAAAGATGTGCCCTCCTTAGGAGAGTTAGCCTAGCCTCCTTCCTTTGATAATTTGTGGAAAGAGAGCCAAAAATTAAGAAGCCCTTGCTTCCGTAGCTGCACAGTGTCTTCTTCTCAAGTTATCTCTGATACCATGTTAGATTTTTATCATTTAATTCAATATGATCTAGGATCTTATATGAGAGAACAACATGCACAACATATCAAACATAAGAGACAAGAGACACAAAGCATTTCACCGTGGAAACCATTAAGGAGAAAACCCCGCAACTTCCTCGAAGATAGAATGAGCAATAATACAAAACCCCAAAACAAGAAGATGGTCTCCAGTAGCTTCCTCCTCCTCCACTTGTGCGAACTTGTCTCTCTCTCACTTATGCGAATGAGTGAGTGAGTGAATGATAGAATAGAGAGGATGCTCCTCTCTATTTATACTTTAATTTCACTTGTCGTTTACCCTAAATGGGTCGACTTCTCCTAGGAGAGTCTAATAAACCATTATAACCTAACTCTGGGCTGACCCCACTAGGGCAGTCTAATAACCCACTCAAATATAATAATAGCTTTCCTGGTCGGAGGAATGAAACCTCTCTGTCGGAATTACAATGACATATGAGTACAATATGAAATATACAAGTGAAATACATCATGAAGTTACAAATACATCAACAATTAATGCCACCCTCACTATGATTGTGAATGCTATTAACGAACTGGTCCATTGTATCAACTCACTAAAGAAGGTCTCCACTAGTCGTGTCTTTGTGCCTTGGCCTCTGGAAGTGAATCTCATTTCACAGTCGATGGACTCTCATGTGCATATCATGAAAATTTCAGATGATGTCTAATGATCCTATCAATGGTGGTTTTTTTCCTTGGCATAGTAATAGTAGGTTTCTTGTTTTTTTTGCCAAATCTAATGGTTGTAGTTCTAGTTAGTTTGATCTCTTTTGAACTAAATGGTTGTAGTCTCTTTTGAACTGAATGGTTGTAGTTCTTTTCATTCTTGTCTAGAACCCATGACACCTAAAAGAAACTCTATGGCTACATATCTCTATATTTCATCCTAGAA
Source organism: Larix kaempferi (assembly GCA_027924585.1). Classification (NCBI taxonomy): domain Eukaryota; kingdom Viridiplantae; phylum Streptophyta; class Pinopsida; order Pinales; family Pinaceae; genus Larix; species Larix kaempferi. The sequence goes on from BSBM01001812.1 coordinate 741,035, forward strand.
TGATAAATTGGGACATGAGACCCATCTGTGTTGTGAAAGTATGAGAAATTGTGCTCGTATCCCACCCATAGGAGAGGGATTCCCTCTATAGGGCCTATGTCATGGTATGGGACCCATACATGGCCATGATACTTAGGGAAAATTACTAGGGACAATGCCCTTAGATTATGGTGGGAAAAGCATGAAAATCATGCCCATATCCCTTTTGTAGAGTGAATGTTCCTCATATTCAAATATTTTGATAGTTTATGTCCCCATTTATAGTTTACAAGTCCTCAAAGTTATTATAGGGAATAATACTATGAATATGGTTATTAACTCTAAAGTTGTCATTTTTTTGGCCTCAAACCATAGAATCATCCATGAACAATAATTATTACAAGCATGCACATGTTTCTATAAGCTAAGATTGCACAGATGTTATGAAAGAATTCATGTTCTTATGTTCTTTATATAGCATGCATGATTTTGGCATATAGAAACACAAATACATTTTTTGAACTATATTTCATTTGTGTTCTTTTTACCTGGCATGTGTGTCCATTGAACTACTAGATTTGGGCCTCCTCAAACCAAGCTTTTGCAAATGTGTTTGCATTCTGGATATTTTAATGTGGGTGAATTTATTAGATATTGTATTGCATATAAAATTCCCACCTACTTCATGCACACACCTTGTTTGATTCATTAGTACACATGTTCTTACAATCCCAGAGTTTCAATTTAACACCTAAAACTTAGTGTTGTGAAAAATTACTAAAATCCTGTATTTTTCTTGTAGGATCAAACTTAAATGTCCTCATGGAAATGTATTTCATGTCCCATCAATAATTCCAATTTGTATCTACTAGCCTTTTCTACAATACCTAATACTCAATTATCGAAACTCAATCTCCTCTAATGAGATCCAAGCCTTCTAAGATAACAATTTCCATTATTTTGCCAATTTTTCCAATCAATGCAAAAAGGTAGTCCAAGGGTAAACCATGTACACCCATGGTATGAATTTAGAGTGACAACTTATTGCAACATACTAAACCTATATGTATTAAAAAAAATTGAAGTTGAAATCCATATAAGTCTGTACTTTGACATGATGGCTACAAAACCTATGTCTCAAAATGATCTATTTGAATATTAAAGAATTTTCAAAGAAGCAATTCAACAATGATCTCTCATTAGACTTGTTGATGAAACAATACATTATCATCTCAAGACTTACCACTTTAAGTCTTCTTTATCTCATTGTCACCACCAATGGTTATTTATGCACATTGAAATCTCTATTGTTCATGTTAGGTTATATTTTTCTAAACATGGTCCATGTATCATGATCTTAACAAAATGGTGATATTGGCTCTTTGACATTACCAACCAAATATTTTCGATAATGACAATTTGGCAAAATTGCTAAAACATTATCCCACACATTCTTAACCAAAATATTGTCTATATTTTAAGTGTAAAATTTAATTCCAAACAATGTTTTACTTCCTATATAAGGGGAGGATCTATTTATCCCCCCCTCCTTTTGGCCCTTCCATGGGGGATCTAGTGATGACATTCCCCCAAAACACTCTAATCCACTAATACATTAAAACACTTTAATCATTAATCCATTGGCTAGTTGACCCACAAGCCGCAAATATATAATTTCCAATCCTTATCTCTTAACTCACTGGCCCATTATTTGACTAATTGTTTGGAAAACTAAACTTTAAAGCACTAGCCATTAACTCAAAAATTGATTGATAGTTGATCTCGTTATCTTTTAACCCACTAGATACTAACACATTAACCCACTAGACCAATATCCTACTAATGACTAATCTCTAATACACCAACTCACTAACCCACTAATAAAATAACTACTAGCTCACTAACCTACTAACTAACTAATGATCTAACACACTAACGAATAAACCATTGAGTCACTAACCTACTAACACTAACCAATAACCCATTAACATACTAAATCACTAACACCTAACCATTAGCATAGCGATATAGTAACCCACTAACCATTTAACCCACCAAGGCACTAATCACTAACTCGTTGACCCTTAACCCTAACCAAATAACTACTAACCCCTGACCACTAACCCACAAAACTTTAACTATTAAATCCTAACCTACTAACCCCTAACTTGTAATCCACCAATTCTCTAACCACTAGCACACTGATATAGTAACCCACTAACCATTTAACCCACCAAGGCACTAATCGCTAACCCATTGACCCTTAACCCCTAACCCAATGACTACTAACCACTAATCCACTAAACTTTAAGTAGTAACTCCTAACCCACTAACCCTTAACTTGTAATTCAACAATTTTCTAACCACTAATCCAGTAATTGTTAACCCTTAAGGCAATAAATTCATTTTCTTAAGGGTAATTAAATTTTATTAATCACCCATCATGTTTAATCCACTTCATTTGATTAGATTCTAAGACATGCTAATTTTTCTTGAGAGATTTATGTAAAGTTTTGGTATCCAACCTAGACAATGCATTTGTGAGATTTAAACATTATGTCATAACAAGGTGGTTAAACTCATTACTAATGCATAATCCCAAAGGAATTTATAGATTCTTCAATGCAAGTGTTAATATTTTAAACTTAAATCTCAAATTTCTATAATTTCTAATTCGAATGGTATAGGTGGTAAGATTACAAAGTTTTACATAATTACTAAAATGTTGATAATTGACTAAAAGACTATAAAATTATAGGGTTTGATTTTACACAATTACTAAAATGTTGATAATTGGCTAAAAACCTATTAAAACAAACTATATGTATGCTTCAATTTAGAAAAAACAACAAATTTTATCTTCTTTATAAGATTGTATGGTCTTAAACCATTTTAATGTAAAAATTTAAGTAGAGTAGATACCCTCTCATTACTTTTTTTTCCTTCTAAAATATAATTAGCTAAAAAAATTATTAAAACAAATTATATGTATACCTCAATTTAGAAAAGAAAAAAAAAACAAATTTTTCTCTTTTATAAGGTCGTATGGTCCTAAACCATTTTAACATTTTAATGTTAACACTTAAACCATTTTAAAATTTTAATGTTAAAATTTAAGTGGAATAGATAAATACCTTCTCATTACATTTTTTCCCTCTGAAATGATTCTATGGATGACTCACAAATTCAACTATTATCTCTAAATATCTATGGATGACTCACAAATTCAACTATTATCTCTAAATATCTCCATGAATACCTTAAAGTGTCAAATAAATCCCTCATAAAAATGGATGTTTATCAATGGTGAAAAAACATCATTTCCCATTCAAACTATTTTTAATCTCAATTATAATTTTTCATTTTATTTAAAAATTTATAACTTATTTTTCATTTTATTTATAAAAAAATGTATATTTATGTAATATTCATGAATTATGATAATATGACTTCTTGGATGGACATTTTTATATTCTAAATTGAAATGAAATAATGTCATTTTTAATCATAAAATGAGATAGAGCATTGGATCTAATTGCATTAGTGTTATCCTCTATGGTGAAAGGTGACCCACATTCGTGGTGCTTCATTTGGTTTTATGAAGACATCGTCGTTACACTTTTAAACCATCAATTAAAATGTATTAATGAACTAAAATGGATTAATGGATTAATTACATGTTATTTAAGCGTGTTTCATTTTTTCTTCAAGTTCATACAAACCCCATTTTCTACATCAATTTTAATATTTAAAAACTTTGTTAGTGGTAGTCATAATCTTGAAAACAACCCCATATAGATTCATTTAATGTAGTCTTTGCTACATATATCAATGTGGGAAGCACTTTTGACTTGATAACCCTTTCTTGTAACGAAGATCATATGTAAATTGTGTAAATTTTAATGATTTTGTGGAATTTTTTTTAATATTTTCTTATGGTTTATGGATAGTAAATGGGGTAAATCTTTGGTCCTAATTATTGAGGCTAACTCTAGGAGAATAAGAAAGTCGAACCCATGACTTCCCCAATGTTGGGTAGAGATTTCATGTCCAACTTATTGTTAGAAAAATATAAAAAATAAAAACAAACAACAATGACAATAAAATATTCGATCTACGTGGAAAAACTGTTGTGCATGGGTAAAACCACGCAGCAGTGGAAGCATCTATATTTTATTATTACTTGGAAAAATACTTACAATCCTTTCTTATACAACAATGACATGTGTCATTTCCCTTTTATACAATATATATGGGTGTTCTAAAAGAAACTGAAACACACCGGAAGGTGCTAGAAAAGTATGCCTCGGGGGCTCTACCCTCGCACCCCCTAGAAAAGGGGGCTTGGCTAGCCTCCTCTACAACCTCCCTGGCACATATTAATTGTGTGTGGGACTAGTCATGTGATTTAAAGGAAGAATATCATAGATATAGATATTGGCTTCATCTCCTAACATTCTCACACTTGAAGTCAATATATAGGAAGTTCCTTGCCTTTGTTTTGCGCCCATGTGCCATTGCCCAATGTTTCCTTCATCAAATTTTCAACAATCCGAGATAATTTTTCACCATTTAAACTTCTTTGCTATGACTGGCTTTGTAAGTATATTTGCAGTATTCTCATTAGTATCATTTTTCTCCAACAATATTCTACATTCTTCCACCACTTTCCTTATGAAATGGTACTTAATATCAATATGTTTTGTGTGATCATGAAATATTGGATTGTTCATTAACTAAATAGCACTTTGACTTTCACTATCCAAAGCAATAAATTCTCCTACTTTATCTTGAAGTCATCCATTGGTCGTTCTATCCATATTTACTTTTTAGTGGTCTCAATTGCTACCACATATTCTACTTTAGTGATTGATAGGGCCACCACTGATTGCAACTTAGATGCCCAACTTACAGCTCCACCAACAAGAGTGAAAGTATATTGAATAGTATAATTTATTCCATCTCTCTCTCCACCAAAATCAAAATCTGCGAATACCTTTGATTTGTAAATCTATTGATCCATAGAAAATAATAGCATCTAAAGTGCCCCTTATATATTTGAGTATTGTCTTCACAACATTCCAATTCTCTTTAACATTATTCATCGCGAGCCATCTAATAACTCCCACTACTTGGGAAATATCTGGTCTAGTTCTCACCATGGAGAAAATGAGGCTCCATGTTGCTAATGAATACAATACACGAGACATGCTTGTCTTCTCTACTTCCATGTTAGGACATTGTTCACAAGATAACTTGAAGTGTGTAGGAAGTAGGGTGCTATCTTGTTTTGCATTCTGCATATTGAAGCAATGCAAAAATTTTTCTATATATGAATTTTGATTTAAGCATATATTACTACCGATTCTATCCCTATTTATCTTCATCCCTAGACTTTGATTTGCTACTCCTAAATCCTTCATTCAAATTTCCTAGCCAGCTAAGCCTTAAGGTCAATGATTTTCTTCATGTTGAGGCTTGCAACCAATGTATCATCAACATACAATAGCAAGATGATAAAACTATTATCACTAAACCTCTTATAATATTCCCAATAGTCAACCTCACATCTACTGAAACCTTGGCTCTTTATGAAAATGTCCAATTTTCTATACCACATCCTTGGCCTCTATTTGAATCCATATAGAGATTTATTAAGCATGCAAACCAAATGTTATTTTCCTCTTTCTCTATATCCCTCTGGCTAATGCATATAAATTTCTTCCTCTAAATCACCATGTGGGAAAATATTTTTATTTCAAGTTGCTGCAAATCTAAATTTTGTGCTACTACAAGTGCAATTGGAGAGAAGATTTCATTAAAATCTATACATGACTTCTACATATAACCTTTTTCCACCAAGTGAGATTTGTAGCATTCCAACAACCCATCATTGTTCTTCTTTACTTTATACACCCACTTGTTTCCAACAACCTTTATTCCTAGTGGAATATCCATAATTTTGCATGTTTCATTCTTGTGTAGTGATTTCATTTCTTTGTCCATGGATTTATGTCATTTATTTGCATTCTCAGATTCTCTAGCTTCTTGAAATGAAATGGATTCAACATCATCAATTAGCAAAGTAAAAGAAGACTGAAAATTAGAAAACACATTTCTAGATGCCTATTGGGACATGTCAACCTTGTAAGTTGTGGTGGTTGAATTTTGTTGCTTTTCATGTTGATCAAAATATTCATATTCATTTTCATCTTCACTCATTTCTACTTCAACATGTATAATCTCAGGTGTCTACTATAGCTCCTTCTTTTCAATCGTTTTTTCATTACAAATAACATCCTAGCTAGCAATTACCTCGTGGTTAGTAGGATCCCATACTTTATGCCCCTTTACTATTTATCATAACCAAGAAAAACACATTTCCTTGACTTTGGGTCAAGCTTGGACCTATTTTGTTTAGGCACATGGGAATATGCATCACAACCAAAGATACATGAATGAGAATAATCAATTGGCTTACCACACCAAGCCTCCTTTGGAAGTTGTCCATCCACCTGCGCAGTTGTAGTTGATCTACTTATAAGATAAGCAGTTGTTTTAACAACCTCTCCCCATAATTCATTATCCAACCTAGATGTGTTGAGCATGCTTCTTGAATGTTTCATGATAATGTGTGATTCATTTGCTCAACCATGCCATTTTGTTGTGTAGTATATGGACCAGTAGTTTGGTGCTTAATTATTTTCCACATACAAGTTTTATCAAATTCCTTGGAGCAATACTTTCCTCCATTATTCGATATGAGACATAAAACAAACTTTCCCAAAATTTTCTCTACTTGTTCCTTGAACTCCTTAAATTCGCAAAGTATTGTAACTTATTTTTTAGAAAATACACCCAAACTCTTCTAGAATAACCATTTATAAAAGTTAGAAAATGTCTAGCACCATTTATAGATAAAGTAGGGAGTGTTCCAAATATATTAGGATGAATAAGTTGCAAAAATATCAGAACTTTTACTAGAACTTGTAGTAAAATGAACTCTCTTTGGCTTACAAAAAAATACAGTTCTCACACAAGTCTAAATTACAAGACTTAATCCTAGAAAGCATATATTGGTCATGCATAATTTTCAAAAACATTTCACACATATGTCCAAGTTGTTGATGCTATAACATCACTACATCCAGAACATTCCTTGAGTCTAATTTTGTTGCATGATTTATCACTATATGACCACACAAACGATACAAGGTCCCATAAGATTCTCCTTTTTCTACTACTAGGGTTCCTTTGGTAATTTTGCAATGATTATCACCAAAGCTAGTAGAATACCCCAATTTATCCATCATCTTGATTGAGAGCAAATTATTCCCTAGATTTGGTACATGTCGTACATCACACAACTTCATTTATATCCCATCATCAAGCTCGATCCTAATATCCCATCTTTCCACAATTTCTAGAGGATGATCATCACGCAAGTAGACCTTCCGACCACTATAGGGATGATATTTGATAAACCAATATATATGTGGATACCTATAAAAAGATGCACTTGAATTGAAAACCCAAGCATATAAAAGAGGTTTCCTATTACTAAGACAAAAGATCTCACATGTTGTTGTCTCTTCTAAATCTGTTTTGCTAGCATCAACTGATGGTTGATCTAGATTTTCATACTTATTTTCCTTCTTTAGATGCCAGCATCCCTTCTTCGAGTGCCCCGGTATCTCATAATTCCAAAACTTTCATTTTTACTTACATCCTCTAAACTTAGATCTTGGTTGTGATCTACCTTGTTGACCTCTTTCGTTAGATCGACCTCTCACATATAGGGATTCACTACAAGAGGCTTCCAGAGACAATTTTTGCTTCAACTCTTCTCCCAGGAAGCGACTACCACATCATCAAATTTTAAATTTCTTGATGATTAGTTGGTGATGGTCATCACCAAATGATCCCAAGTATATGGGAAGGAACAAAGTAAAATAAATGATTTGTCCTTATCCTCCACCTTTGCACCAATTGAGACCAGTTTATTAATCAAGATATTAAACTCATTCAGATGATATACCATAATTTAGGCATGATAAAATTGATTTTTCAAAAAAAAAAAAAAACATTATTTTTTTCCAATTTAGTCTCATACAACTTCCCAAGTTTCTCCCAAAAGGATTTCACGGTCTTTTCTTTAGCATAATCGAACAAGATAGAGTTTGCTAGGAAAAGATGAATTGTACAAACTACCTTCTTGTCCATCTTTATCCACTCCTCATATGGCATGTCACTTTTTATTTTCACAACCGCTTTCAAGGATAGGGATTGGTTATTTTGAACCATCAAATCCTTCACCTTAATTTTGCATAGCAATAAATTCTTGTCATCAAGCTTCTTGTCATTGTTCTTGTCATCAAACTTTTGAACTGAATGGTTTACAATTGTCTTTTTAATGAAAGGGTTGAAAGTGATAAGAAATCTCTCAACCTTGCTCACAAGTGTCGAAGAAAACTTTTTCAAGTAAAACAGAGAATATATGCAAGTCTAAAGGTCAGAATTATTAGAAATTGTATAGAAAGCAATATTCATTTCCACACCTTTCACCAAAATATGGGGCCAAGCCATGGAATTCCAACACATAAAATTCTCATTTATATGTTATGGATATTGACATTCTAGATAGATGATTAACAATCTTCTGCTCTTCTAGTTTTACAAACTAAAATGTAGAACTTTGGTCATCTCATACATATGCATCATTCTTTGTTGCATTTTCATTGCTAGGAAAATTAGATATGCTTCATCTTAATTGATGAGCAGTAACTATATTTCCTATGAGATCTTCTTTGATACTCTTCAACATAGTCACCACAACTCTCATAGTTGGCCTTTCTTGAGGTGAATATTTTGAACAAAGCAAGCCAACACCTAGTAAATAAACTAAGCATTTGGATTTATTATTTTCTTCAAAACTATCTTTATCCATCTCATTAAAAAGGATAATTTCAATCACCCTTTTCACTTGATTTGGAATTGCCAAGTTCACCCACTTGTGCAAATTTAGGTCTTCAACAAACATGTCACTAACTGGTTTTCTTCTTGTAAGCATTCCCAATAATAGAATACCATAGTTGTAAATTTATCCTTGGGTACAAATTGTATCACCCAATCCATACTATAAAACAAAGTCAACATTCATCAAATTTTACTCAGACAATACATTGCTAATGAAAAAATACGATTGAAACTAATGTTTCAAAAATTCATAACTGGGGAAATGTAACCCACCGTTCCTTCTAAATCAATTGTTGAAGTTAGTGGATCATTAGAGATTTCACCAATTAATCGCCCAATACCAAAATCTATTATTGGCCTGACATATCTTCATCCAAGAGCACATTGTTTGGTTTTATATCACAATGTACTATTTGCACAAAGGAATCATGATGAATATATTCAATGGCATGTTCCACATCTATGGAAATGTCTAATCGTGTTTTCAATCCCAACTCACACACATCATCACCATTGTTGTCATCTCTATTAGGGTACAAGTGCTTCTCTAAGATTCCATTAGAAATGAACTAGAACACTAAATATTTAAAATAGGGGTTTGAATATGATGTTATAATTTTGACCATATTTCGATGTTGAACCTTTTTCAAGACATTACATTCTACTTTAAATATCTTTTCGACTTGGTCATTTTGCAATTGGAGAACCTTCACAACAATAAATGTGCCATCACTCAAAGTTCCTTTGTACAGTGTTCCTAAATTCCCTCTTCCAAGCAGGTTGTCTTGGATAAATCCATTAGTTTCTATGTGAAGCTCATGATATGAGATTCTTGGGTGCTCTAACTTTTGAAAAATAGCTAATGAGAAATCAATGTTTTGGACATGCATATTTCCTCTCCATAGAAATCTTAAAACTACACAACATATTATAAAATAAATAGTTCTGCTCAATGGAAATATTACTTTTCTCACAATTGTAGAATGACCTCTTGGTGTTGGGCATGCAGATAACCGAAATGCTTGTGGTCCACAAAGGCCTAGATTTTCAATTAAGGATATGTTCATTGTTCGATTTTCCAAAAATCATCCTCCTGAGATTTCCCCTGTGAGATTGTTAAAAGATAAATTCAAATTTTGAGCATATTCAACTTCTGGAGAGTCGTTGGTATTGTACCTTATAAGTAGTTGTAAGAGAGATCCAATTTTATGAGACGTTGTAACTTGTCAAATCAATCTAGAATAGATCCATGGAAGGAATTTTGAGATAAATTCAATGATTGTAGTCCAACACAGCTTCCAAGAAAACTTGGAATGACCCCAGTCAACCGATTAGAGGAATTTTCTATAGCTTGAACCATTGTAATTTTACCAATCTCTAAGGGCAAAGAACACTCTAATAAATTCTATGTCAAATTCAAATAGAAGTGTATAGTAAATAGTTTAGCAATTTCTCGTAGTATCCTTCCAGTGAGCTTATTGTGAGACAAATCAAGCAATTCCAAATTTATATAGTCTCCCAAGTGGGAGGGAATGCTTCCTGATAATTGGTTTTGATGGATGAGAATAATTCATATTTTTTTAAGGGGTGTACGGCAATGTGGAACATTTCCATAGAGTATGTTTCTACTAATATGCAAGAGACTGAGTCGATGTAGATGTTCGAAGTCATTGGGAAAGTCTCCTTCTAATTTGTTGTTTCCTAAATCTAGTCTCTCTAATTTTTCAAGACTTCCTAATGGCGGAATGCTTCCATTTAAAATATTTTTGCTTAAATTTAGAAAGGTGAGGCTACTAACATTGTTTATTTGTGGAGGGATGCATCCTTCTATTTTATTACTTGATTCATGACAAGTAATACAAATAGGTTGAAATTCGACTTATGGCAAGGGGAAAAACACCACTTAATTTATTGTTGTTCAAGTGTAGTATTTGTAGACTAGAACAATTGATAAGAGCTGCAATAAATGGTATGGTTATAGTGCTTCCACTTTCAAACTAATTGAAATGAAAGTTTAGTCTTTCAAGAAAAGATAACTTACCTAATTCTATTGGAACACTCCCAGTCAACTTGTTATAGTGTAGAGAAAGTACTTGTAATTTGGAACAATTTCCAATAGACTTTGGAATATGTCCACTCAATTGATTCCCCAAAAAATAAAAAGTGGTCAAGTTATACATATTGGACATAGCAATCAAAATGCTGCCAGTCAATTTATTTTGAGCCAAGGAAAATGTTTGCATAGAAGTGAGTATGCCTAACTCTTGTGGAGCACTTCCAGTTAATAAGTTTCTAGGAATATGCAAATCAGTTAAAACAGACATATTTGCCCCAAAACTGGGAATGTTTCCACTCAATTCATTGTAATAGAGATAAAGCCCTTGCAAACGACTTAGCAAACCTAACTGTGATGGAATGGCCCAAGTGAGAAAGTTGTATGCAAAATCTAAAATAAGAAAGGCCGAGAGGTTTCCTAAGGAAGATGGAATCGTACCTATCAAGTTGTTTCCTGTTAAGTAAGGTTGTTGCATACGTGTCAGGGAACCAAACTATAGGGCATAGTAGCATAATTCAATCGTATTGGTATTTCATGTACTGGAATTCAGAACAAATTTGAATTCATCAAATATTCGGTGTAGGTGTAATACGGTACGGATTCTTATTAGTGAACAATTAAATTTTGAAAATCAATTTTAAAAAAGCAAACTTTTATTATTTAAACACTATAAAACATAAATACCATTCAATTCATACTTTCTTATTAAAATAATTATTAATAACTAGTTGTCGCCTCTCACAGTCACCATATCCGAGGTTGATGATATTTTATATTTTTGTTTTGTAAATATATGTTTGATTTTATTATATAAATGTGTATGTACATTTATGGTATATTTGTGAATATTTTATTAAAAATATTATAAAAAAGGAGTCTACTTCCTTATTTTATTCGTACTAGATTTTTTCATTACATATTTTTTATGTATTGAATCGTATTCGTATACGATTCATAATCGAATTATGTTATTATGCTCTAGGGGATTATTCCACTCAGATTGTTGATTGAGAATAACTCAAATTCTGCAAGTCCCAAGTTGACTTGGGATACTTCCTTCCAATTGATTGTGGGACAACATGAGCTTCTTCAAATGAAATAGTTGTCCCATTTGAGGAAATATAAGACCATAGAGTTCATTGTGTGAAATTTCTAGGAAGTGGAGAAAAGATAAATTACCAAGGGAAGGAGAAATGGTACCACGCATATGCATGGATGAGAGGTAGAGGGAAACCGCTCTATTCATTGCATGATGTCGGCTGCATGTAACAGAAGTCTAGTTGCACAAGGGGATGGAAAGACTCCAATCAACCATGGACTGATTAGGATCATTGGTTATGTGCTTCTTGAATGCCAAAAATGATGGGCGATCATCTTGAAATGAGTGAGAAGTGGATGAATAAAAACTGAAGAACACAGCATAGAAAGAGCAGTGGATGAAGAAAAAAAGAGAAAGGAGACGTCCTCCTCATCTTCTAATTGAGGATGGAGGTGAATTTTGGTGATATGCACCTTTCCGCCACTCGTATAGACACATGGTAGTTTTGTACTAGTATGAGAGACTAAGAATCTGAAATAGTGCCTTGAAACCATTTCTTATTAAGGAAAATTTCTTTGATGTAAACCTATGAAATATATTTATAACCTAGTTGAATTTATTGATAATGACGTTTATGTGTTGTGTGATCAAAACCAATAACATCTGACAACTACTTACACTAAGAGATAGTGAGGGGCATGTGTTGTGTGTTCAAGACTAGTAACATTTGAAAACTATTTATAAACAACTTAGATAGAGAGATAGTGAGGGCCACATGTTGTGTAGTCAATACCAATAACATCTGAAAACTATTAAACAGAGAGATAGTGAGGGCCATGTGTTTTGTGGTCAATATTAATGACATCAAACAGTTCTATTTATAACATACATGCATTGAAATATATTGAGGTCCATGTTTTGCGTGGTGAAGACCAATGACATCCTATAACCATTTATAACCGACTTAGATTGAGAGATAGTGTGAGACATGTGTTCTGTGATCAAGACCAATGACATCTAGCAACTATTTATAATTGATTTAGACTAAGAGATAGTGAAGACCATGTGTTATGTGGTCAATACCAATGACATTTAACAACTATTTATAATTGAATTACATTTAGAGATACTGAGGGCCATGTGTTGTGTGGTCAAGACTAACATCTGAAAACTATGTATAACCAACTTAGATTAAGAGATAGCGAGGGACATGTGTTGTGTGATAAATACCAGTAACATATAAAAACTATTTATAACCATCTTAGATTAAGATATAGTGATTTTCATGTGTTTTTTGGTCAATATGGTGGGTGAAATCAACCACATTTGGCGGCCATTAATTTGTTTGTCATGGTGAAGATGCAACACACCGAAACATCCAAATCTAACATTTCAATTCAATTATTCCAGGATTGACCTCTTCTATTTCAATTTATGAAATTGTTAAAAAAACAATCAATCCCACCAAAAAACCACTTAAAAGGCAATCTTACTTACCAATATTATTTAATTTCAATTTATGAATGTGTAAAAAAATCATTTGGTCCTTGGGAAGGTAGGTACAGGGGGGGATTCATTTTGATCCGGGAAGGAATATAGTATTAAACTTTGCATGTGGTACAGGGAATGCTACTAACAATCAAGTGGAGTGATATCCATTATATATGGGATTGGAACAATCTATCTCCCTTGGAATACAATCACTACTGGTTATAGGATATTCCCTCTTAATTATCTCTCAAACTGGACACGGGAAGGAAATTGTGGATCAAAATGCGGGAAGGCTTCACAAATGCATTATCGGTATTCTTCTTTGAATTCCAAATACATTGATCTATCATGTTCGAAGGAAAAATAATGATTTAGTTCATAAGTTAGAAAATGAAGCATCTTGCATACCTTGTGGGGGCATTAAAAAAAATGGGGGTCAACTTTCATTGTGTTGCCTCCCCTAATGTATCATATGCATGATATAGTCCACCCGAAGGGGTAACCAAATATTTCTATCCCATTCACATTAACTACAACATGTCTTTGTTTCAAGGTCCAAGGAAATGGTTCACACCTGTCATACAAAATGAAGGACAGGGTGATTAATGTGATCACATGGATGCTTCCAATCTCTCAAAGCATGAAACTTACCCCATAAGTTTTGATATAGCATATGTGAAGAATTACTCTATGAGGAGGAAGTCGAGCTCTGTTTTTGCTTTGGGGATGGTTATTTTGATTACAGTGGAGAACATAGATGCCATTCCCTTCACTTTGAGGGAGTGGCTCTCAACTGTAATTCCCAATGGGTATGGTGAATGTGATTCTTTGGTGGTTACCTTTGATTCTGAGATTGGGTGAGAGGAGGATGAATGTGTGATTTTTGATGTTTCCAGACGCGACTATGTGGATACCATCTAGACAATTTGGGGTTTGTTCTTCAATGGCTAATGGTCCTATTTGAAAGCTATGGAACTTGAGCTCTATAAACGTGCAGCATTGGAAGATAACTCACTTGGGATTTTTGGTTACTTTCTTCAGAGTTTAGAATATTGGTTTCTTGCTTAGATTTTCTCCTACTATTTCAAACAAGAGAGCTGAGATGGATTGCATTGATAAATTTAAGGAACTTTCAGATGAAATTTGGGATTCCAGAGGGGATATTATAGATATCCGAGCAAATGTTTGTTGGATGAATTCGCAGTTGAAAGGTATCCTGGAAGCATACTAGACATAACTATACCCACACAAACAGTCTTGGCCAATGTATGGATGAGGTGGAAGGAAGTATCCAAGCATAGGAAACTCAGTTGATTGTTCTAGACCATTGTCAAGATGATTCAGAAGGAAATTTTAAAGCTTATGAAGATCATGTGGATAAAATTATGGTTACTCTAGATCATCATAGGAACTTCTAAAGGAAAAATACTCTAGGCTGATTAAACAAACTGGAAGCAAGGGAAATGAAGAAACCATTGTCCAACAAATTGAATATGTTCCTGTCAACATCTCTACCTTAGAGGAACAGGAAGGAGACAACAATGAATACCAAGTCATGGATAGAGGATATAGTACCACTTAGTTTCTTAAGTTTTTCTAGTTTTATATGGAATTTTTTTGCCAATTATTACTAGGACAATATGTTAAAGTTTACAATTCAGTAGTTGTTGATACCTCTCTACAAATAGCTTCATAAACTTGGATTTGGTCATATGTATATGGGATAAATTTTATAGAGGAACCTCCTATGGCAATTTTGGAACTCTATATATTTTATCGCTGATTTCCATCAACTTTTTATAAAATCCAATATAACCATATTAGTTATAAAAAAAAGTATTCGATCCTACCAAACAATTAAAAATCCATCTCACATTCCAAGCCTTCTCAATTTTCATTAATTTCAACTTATGAATATGTACAAAAAGCGTTCAATCCTACCAAACAAATAAAAATCCATCTCACTTTCCAAGACTTCTCAATTTCCATTTATGAAACCGTAGAAAAAGCCTTCAATCCCACTGAAACAACACTCAAAAACCCATCTTACTCACCAAGGCTAGTCAATTTCAATTTATGAATATATAGGAAAAGTGTTCCATGCCACCAACTAAAAAACCCATTCAACTATCCAACATTTGAAATTGGCAGGGAATATTAGGAAGGTATTTGAAAACAAAGCAGTCTATCAAATTATATGTTTTGACAATTATATCACTTGTATTGGTTAATTTGTCATGATGAAAAAGTTATGGTCAAATTAGCTAATAATATATGGAAATGGTGATATTTTTATATTTTTGACTACACAAAAAATGATTATTTTTTACGAATAAACACAATTGGGATGGTGCAAGGTAATGCTACCCAATTAGGACAAATTAGTTGCAATTAAAACCTCGAAAAACATAAATTTGATTACTAAAAATAAATATTAGAGGTACTTGCACAAATTTTTAGAATACAATGTGAAAAGATGAAATGTATACAATCGAGTTACCTTCCGGAATACATAACTTCTATTTATGGAAAATTAGTATAACTCTAAGAAAATGGTGTTCTCCTTAGATTGGTATGTTACTTTTTTTCTAAAACATAATGCACATGTTCACGTTAGGCCCCATTTTTCATATGTAAACAACGAATTTTTTCAAAAAAAATGCAGAGATGTAGATAACAGGTGGTTCTTGTGTGACACTATTTTTTCTATAATTTGTAATGTTACTTTTATATTTTTCTTTAAATTGAAAAATTCATTGAGTCCCTGGAATTACAAGGTGGAGCATTAGGCCCCGCTATGAAGGTCTTAACACAATCAATGGAATTTTTCTTTTCTAGTGTGTAGTTTTTCGTCTATACTTGTGCGGGTTCTTTTTAGTTTTCAAAATAGGTGAACCAATCAAAAGTTACAAAGAAATAAGAGACCTATTTTTTTGAGAAATTTGACATATGACCAAATAAAAAATAAATATAAAACAATATTGTCTTCCTCAAAAAATATATATATTTGGAATCAACACACAGAGCTATATAAGTGTGTGCAATTTATTAGCAACAAACACATAGAGCATATGTAGATTTGAGGTTGAAATAGAGGGAAATGAAAAAATGGATGTGTATCATTATTTTCAAGTCGAACCTATAGGTTTGACCATCTAAACCCAAAACCAAAGAGGAAAACACATCCACCACATATATGGTAACATTAAATCCCACAATGTTCTTTGAATTAAAAATGCACACATGTTATTAGCGCATGCACGTTATTATTAAAAAATAACGCACATGCATTATTAACATGCACGTGTTATTAACTCACACATGTTACAAAACGCAGGAACATTATTTTTTCTCTACATATCTCTCTATCTATCTATCACACCCTACCCCTCTCTCTCCCTCCCACCATTTCCCAATATCTCCCTCTCACAATATCCTCACCTATCCTTCCCACCCTATACATTATATCTCCCCCTCTCCCAATCTATCCATCCCGTGCTACCTCCCTTCTCTCCCTTCCCACATCTATCTCTCTCACACACACACACACGCACACACACATAACACCTTTCTATCCCTTTGTCCCTAACACCCCACCTCTCTCTCTCTCTCTCTCTCTCACACACACACACACATGCACATTGTCCCTAACCCCCCTCCTCTCTAATCCCCCTACTCTCTCCCTCACTCTCTTTAATCCCTTTACTCCTCTCCTTACCACTAACCCCCCATCTCTCCCTCTCCCCTCCCCCCCCACCCCTAACCCCTTACACCATCTCTCTCTCTCTCTCTCCATGTCTCTCATAATCCCCCTCCCCTACCACTAACCACCCCCCATATCTCTCAATATCTCCCTCTCCCTTAACCCCCATATCTATATGTCTCTCATAATCCCCCTCCCCCACCACTAACCACCCCCCATCTCTCTCTCTTTCTCTCTCTCTCTCTCTCTCTCTCTCTCTCTAACGTCTCTAACATCCCTCTCTCTTTGTCTCTCCTAATCCCCCTACCACTAACCACCCCACATCTCTCTCTCTCTCTACCTAACCCTACCTCTCTCTTTGTCTCTCCTAATCCCCCTACCACTAACCACCCCACATCTCTCTCTCTCTCTCTACCTAACCCTACCTCTCTCTTTGTCTCTCCCAATCCCCCTCCCCTCCCCTCTACCACTAACCACCCCCAATCTCTCTCTCTCTCTCTCTCTCTCTCTCTCTCTCTCTCTCTCTCTCTCTCTAACCCTACCTCTATCTTTGTCTCTCCCAATCCCCCTCCCCTCCCCTCTACCACTAACCACCCCCCAATATCTCTCTCTCTCTCTCTCTCTCTCACCCCTAATCCTCACCCTACCTCTAAACCCCCCTCCCCTCCTCCCCCTAACCCTTACTAACCCCTCTCTCACTCTATATCTCCCCTTCTCCTCTCTCTCACACCCTACTCCTCCCCCTACCTATAACCCCCCCTCCTCTCTCTCTCTCTCTCTCTCTCTCTCTCTCCTCTCTCTCTCTCTCTCTCTCCTCTCCTCCCCCTAACCCTTACTAACCCCCCCCCCTCTCTCTCTCTCACCGCCTACTACTCCACTACCTTTAAATTCCCCCCTCCTCTCTCTCTCTCTCTCACCGCCTACTACTCCACTACCTTTAACTTCCCCCCTCCTCTCTCTCTCTCTCTCTCTCTCTCTCTCTCTCACACACACACACACACCCTTACTAATCCGCTCTCTCAATCTCTCTCCCCTATGCCTCCACACACCCACCCCCCCTCTCTCTCTCCCAACCCCCTAACACTCCCCCAATCTCTCCCTAACCCCCTTCTACTCCCCCTACCCTTAACCACCCCCCATCTCGCTCCCTAACCCCCCTTCTACTCCACCTACCCCTAACCACCCCCCCTCTCTCCCCTCCTCCCACTAACCATTACTAACCCCTTCTCTCACTCTCTCTCTCTCTCCCCCTCCTCCCCCTAACCCTTACTAACGTTGAATAAAGAACATGTGCACGTTATTGCTACATAAGATGAAAAAACAAATTCTCGTGTCCATCATTTTATCTCATCACAACACACAATTAGTTGTTCAAGAACGCAAATCTTGGGAACAATATTCTATTGCAGGTTCTCTTTGTTGGTTAAACTGATCAGATTCATTATTTTTTACATATTTTCATTCTATTAGAACCTCTTGGAGATTTTTTTGCATTATAACCTTTTGGATATGGGTAACAAAATAAATAGAGAAAAAAAGTCTAGATGGATGGAGTTACCCCTTGAAAAAATACATGCACTAAGGGAGAATGAAAGTTTGGGTATGGAAAATATTAGGAATCCACTAGTCACCACCTCAAATACTTATGCACTAGATGACATTGTGATATCTAATTCAAAACCACAAGTAAAGTGTATGCTTCCAGTGCAGGCGATTCATATTCCAACATCAAGTCAACTTCCATCCAATATTCCACCATCACACAATGGTCCAATTAAAGAAGAATGTATTCAAACTTTGTTAGATGTTGGGTATTCACAGGGGGATATTGGGAAAGTTACTCATTTGCAACCTTCTAATGAAGACACTGCTCATGTGCAAGATGAATTTGAACAATCAAATGTTCAACATATAGACCACACACATGTCCATTGCACTCCCAATCTCAACTCTGAAGTGAATGCAGTGATACAATCTACCGGTGATGGGGTTCATACTTCTTGTCCACCTTCCTTACCTCGACTATCCAGTGCACACTGAAGAACTCCTAGAAATTTTCAAGGGAATGATAGTCCTATAGAATCCATTGAAGTTAAGTTATCAAAACGAATTATTGATTGGAAGTGTAGCAAAATTATCAAAGACTTATTTCAATCAAAAAATTATGCATCCAAATGTCAATTATTGTTGCCTTTGTTAAAATCACATTGCTTAGTTGTTTTTAGGAAAATTTTAGGAATAAAGATAGTTAAAAGTTCAGATGCTAATAATCATGTTGTTAGAAATCTTCAAGTGGCTTTTAATACAATTGGAAAATCCACTCGTTCAAAAGATAGTAATGTTGTCTGTCGTGTGTTATCAGAATCGATTGTAAACAAGTACACAAGGCATTGTCAGTTGTTGTCACACACATCTAAGATTTTTAAATTAAATAGAAAACTCTTCAAAAGTACTCTATTATAACAGATAACCTTGACTTCCTAGATCAAATATCCTTGGGCCTTCATTGGAATATTGCCCCATTCAGAAAAGAAATTAATGATGTTGTCAAGGAACTAGTACAAATGTTTTGGCATGAAAATACGATGCCTTCATCCAATCAAAGAGATGTGCTAAAGTTAAGGAAAGGTACTAATTATAGTGAGCCCTGCATTAAGTACTTTCTTGACATGACACAAACAGAGCTCTATGAGACATTCAAGAATGATCACATGGAATTGAACGTGGACCAAATATCATTTGAGAAATGTTAACCTTGGTATGTTAGAATATGCATAGACCACAACGCGTGTTGTTGTAGATACCATGTATAATTTGATTATTTCTATGACACATATTTACACATCTGTCATTTTTTGCATACTAACATTGTGCATAAGTGCTCATCCATACTACCTTCGATTTCATCGAGGGGATTTATTCATAGCATCATGTGTCCAAGGCCACTATAGGTGCAGTCTATTTGCTTTATTGATTCGATGCATTCATGAAAGCAAGGAGCACAAATCTGGGAGGATGATATTAGATATGAAAAGCTTCAAATATGTTACATATGAACTAGACAATGGGAAAGAAAGAAAAAAGATTGCATTGGTGAAGTCCTAGGTAAGTGAAGGTATATTGTTTCATATTGCACCTTCAAAATTTTCATATATCTTTTAAAGGTTACAATGCAATTATCCATTTATCTTTGTGTCACCAAGTACAAATATGTGATTTCATGAAGGATTTTTTTGTAAAAAATGAACAATACGTTCAATATCTGCATGCAACGGGATGGAAAGATGAACAGTTTCAAATATACAGAGACACTTTTCCCACGGGTACTATATTGATAGTTGTGGATTTCGCTAAGAACTAAACCCTTCAACCACAAAATGAGATCTAGAGACATTACTATCATTCAGATCAAGTTAGCATAATGGTATATTTCACATATAGGCATGGGCAAGACAACAACAAAGACTGGATGATAGTAGTCAAATAGACAAACTTCTACATAAGTGACGATAGGTGCCATGACCTACATTAGGTGCAACATTGCTTCTAAATGTTTTATGATAAATTGAAGGAGAGAGATATACAAATGGATCGATAGTGGATATGGTCAAATGGTTGTGCAGGCCAATTCAAAAATGCACATGTATTCGAGTGGTTGAGTATTTTGCACAAAACATCCAATGTGCAACATATTTGGAACTATTTTGAGATTGGGCATGGAAAAGGTGAGAATTATGGTGTCGTTGCATGCATTAAAACTGCACTACGAAGTATGGAGATGAATTTTACAGCAAATTTTCATATCCAAGATTCAAAATCTATAGTTCATTGGTGCATTGTAGTAATGTCAAGTGTTGCAAAAGAGTAATGGAATTTAACAGAGACAAGACATGTACTGAGAAATTTCTGGGAAGTGGTCAATATAGATTGGTCACATACATATCATTGCAAAACAGTACAAGGAACTCATGGCTTCCATTCAGTTCAAATCTCAAACAACCCTTTATTCGAAGTACGGACACGAAAACTTGATTGGTTTTGTGGGCCTTGCAGCAGTGGCGAATGGGATGATTTTGAATCAATAGACTGGGTTGATGAATGGGATCATTTATCACTTATGGTTGAGCCACATGTATTTCTTGAAAAAAATCAGTTAGAGGAGGGCCAATCATCTATTTCAACATATTATGATCATATCTCCGATCTTGTACAGCCAGGTAGAGATATCTCATGTTGTATATATGAATTTAATTTATTTTTTATTTAAATATGTTATCAAACTCCTACATATGTGAATTTAACCATACATTGCATTTTAGTAGGACACATATATGCATTTGTTGCCTCAAAATACAATGAATGGGGCATTGACGTCTTGTTTGTACATGTCTAATATATATATTAGACCACAAGAATATTAATTGCATTTGTAAGCATTAGAGAAGAAGAACCACGAGGTGGCAATGTCCTCTTTTATTGCAAATTAGTTCTTTTGAAATTTTCAAGACATGTTTTCTTGAAATTTGCAAGAGACATTATCACTTTGTGACTCTTGTTTTGAGTTTTTTTACAATCTAGGTAGTGTAACTTTTATTTTATTTTTATTTTTTTTAAATTATATTTTTACTAATAAAAATTAAAAATTGACACTTCTGAAATGATATTAATGACTGCACTATATCTGAACATGGAGAGGTGTTACCTTAAAATCATAATCCATGAATGATTAATCATTTCTTTAATTTTAATTATTTTTTAAATTTTAATGCTTATAATCCAAAACAGTTACAAGATTTCCTATATTTAAACATGAAAATGATTTCTCTTGGTTTTAAAGCTTAACAATTATATAATTTTGTATTATCAGTTTTTCTATATAATTTCTCCATTTCTACTTCCCCAATGTAGATATCTAATCCAAAATTACATTGAACTTAAAAACGTAATAAAAATGCTTAAAATAAATAAAGGAACTTAGAGACATAAAATTAATAAGTTAAGGAAAATATCACTAAAGCCAAACTAGGATTATGACCCACCTCGGCATTTGTGTTTTCCAAAGTTATACAACAGAGAAATGATACCACCAACAAACAAAATATATAGTCAACCGAGAAAATTCTAAGTCGAGGTAGCCATAATGGTCTCAAGCTCTAAGAAAACAAAGATCTATAAATTTGTCAAGAAAGCTATCGAACTGTATAGAAAACACACATATCATATAGAACCAGTGTAGACAAAGGGCTATAAACATATTTGACTGTTTGAGACTATAATCAATACCGAACTACAAAGGTAGAGGAAAATGTAGACAGCCCCATTGTTTTATAGGCGTTGTTATATTGGTTGAAGAAAAAGGAGTCAACTTTGTTATTGAAAAGCCATAGTAAATGGCGAAAGCTAAGCATTGAGATGAAGAGCATTTAATGCGGCAGCTCAGTGCTTAGGGTCCGTTGGATCTGGAGATTTTTCGAATCCAACGGACCCTAAACACTGAGCTACCGCATTTAATGCTCTGCATCTCAATACTTAGCTTTTGCCATAGTGAATGCCCAAAGAAAACAACAATGGATTACTTAATCATAAGTGAAAACAAATAAAAGACTTGAAATAGTCGTTAAAACTCTAAAGTATTAGTTATGTTGTTACATAAATGAATGTGTAATTCTCTATCCAATATTTTTTTTTAATTTCCAATTTCCAATTATGTACTTAATAGATGTTAGGGTTAATTTTGATTTGGGAATGAGCAAGGATGTAAGTGGTTTAGGGCACACGGTTTTGGTTTTGGTAGCCTGTGGTTTCTTGTTAGTTGTATTTGCATGCAAAGAATCCTATTTATAGGGTTGGATTCCTCCATTGTATGGTACCAAAGTGAGCAGGAAAGATGAGATAAATATGGTGTTGCTATTGTTGTTTGCTCTTGTTTGTATTTATTTTCTCTAGCATATTTTATTGCTAACACTGGTATCAGAGCAGAGTGTAGAATGTAGATGGTCAGATCTGGTTAAAGTGTAGATCTGTTCTTTACGATCTCACGAATCTATCAAATCAGAACCATGGTTTGGCTTGGTTGTGCTCGTTAAATTTTTTGTATGGGTATGCTATGCCAAGGAAAGAGTGGTGCTACCATTACAGTGGCGGATCTAAGTTCTATTGTGGATCTAAAAATTGCCATGATAAAAGAATCGAATCGTTCTATTTGTTGAACGAGTTTCCAGCCCACCATGGAGAGAGCCATACATAGTTTGTTTTTTTATGAAGCCAGAAGAAATAGCATCCAAGTGAGAAGAGCTTATCTTGATTTTTTATTCTCTCCATCCAACGGGCATGGAGCAAGGTCAACCTTTTGACTTTGCTCCATGCTCGTTGAGCTTATCTCGATTGCTGATTAATTAGCTATTGAACTTATCTCAATTGCTGATTAATTAGCCTATTAGTCTAACTAAATGAGCCATTGGTCAGTTGACCAACGAGCATGGAGCAAGCTCAACCTTTTGACTTTGCTTCGGACATGGAGCAAGCTCAAAATTTTGACTTTGCTCCATGCCCATTGAGCTTATCTCGATATTAATTAGCCTGTCACTCTAATTAAATGAGCCATTGATCCGTTGACCAACTGTGTGTGAGAATATTGCACATTGTGGAAAATAACCGTGTTGAAGGAGTCGTTGACGACGTGGAAGTGCAAGTCGTGGAGCATTTGAGGATGTGGAGGAGACGCGATTTGTTCCTTGGCATGATGATGTAGAGGAGTGTTGACTAAAAAGTCCAGATCGTGTGGACTTTCATTAAATGTGGATTATTGCTTGCTCACATCAGAAATTTCATTGAAAATAGCAACTGCTCATTACAAACATGCAGATCGGCTTCGGAGGGCGAAGCTCATCACTGCAACTCAATCTATATGCCTAGGCACAATGTTTCAGGCTCATTTACCTTTGCGACTTAGCAGAACTGAATCTTACTCGGAGGCTTCCTGGAGACACTGAAATATGCCTACTAGCACCTAATACACACACATGACATTTTACAGACTGAGCTTGGGTGTTCCGATGCAATGTTATACTACTAGGGAAACTTGTAGAGCATAGAACTTCCGCTCTTGACAAACCTAAGACTCTTGCAGAGCTCCAACTACTGGATCGCTTGCAAACTCTAAGACTCGATGATCCAAATGAGCCCGAGGGTCTCTTATTTATACAAATCTCAACCACTTACCCGGTGAGTCTAAACTGGCAAATGGCAGTCAAAAGCAAATATTCAGGGCAATCACGAGGACTATCATGATTGTTATCTTGTCCCTTAGTGGTCAGTGACATATGGGGACCCGAACCGACTTTAACGGAAAGCAAAAGACAAATGGCCGACAACCATGGCCTACAAATCATTATTACAAATGTGGAGCAAACCAGCCCACCATGGCTTTCAAAAGCAAGTTTACGGAGAATAAGGATCTTGGCCTTGGGTGCACAGATAGACTTCACAATCTCCAATAGTAATCCCATCACAGGTACAGTCAAATCCACCAAGAATCTCATCACGGATTTCATCACTGAGTGCTCTGTCATAATCATCTTCATACGGTTGGGAATCTTCAAAGAGAGGAATAGGAGGATAGAGATCGCTACTAAAGCATCTCTCAACATCAGATCCTTTAAAGATAGGATTTTTCGAATAAAGATATTCTCCTGCAAAATGTGATTCCACTCGAAAGTTGAGCAGGAGTTTTCTTGTATGAACTTTAGAATCTATCCTTTTCCCTCCATGATCACGCTTGATAAACTTCTTCCTGATGAACAGAGTATGTTCAAGCGGTGTGTAGCGTCCTCCATGGTGTCTCAACAGGAACTTAAACCACTGATGGTTTTGATCAGCAACTTCCATATCTGCTTGCAGATGCAAGATGAAGTTGGCTCGACGATTTTCCCAATCTACACGAGGACAGAATTTATCCAGAAAAACTTCAGTCCATCCGGACCATGCTTTATTATGCAGAGTACCTGGGTCACCACAAATTACAAGTGGCTTTTCTTCTCTGCAAAACTGCAGAATTAGGTTGTAACTGGTCCATGTAAGGTCACCTACACCAATATCTACATACCAAACTTGTTCGTCATTTTCACCTTCATAATTACAGTCAATCCAGAGCTCTTTACATTTCTTTAACTTTTCTCTGGCATTCTGAAAACTGCGAAAAGCAGACTTTTCCCAATGCTCCATTATCTGGATTTTCAAAGGACTTTCTTGGATTTGCTTTATCAGAGTTAAATCCAAATACCGCTCAGCTTCTCTTCTATCAGCAAAATCTAAAAGCTGTTTGCATTCTTCAGGAGCAACAGAGTCATCCCAAGGTTTCAGAAACAGGGATTCTCTCGGTTGATAATCAAGCTCTGCAGGAGCTTTTCCTTTTCCAGAACTAGAACTTGAACCTGGAGTAAACATATTCAATGATGGCTTTGAGTCTTCAGGCTGAGACTGTTCTCTGGTTAACATATCAGCCAAACAATTTAGATAGCCGGGCTCATAAACAATTTCAAAATCAAAGCTACTTAACCAAACAAACCACTTTAAAATTCTACTGGAATTTTCTGCCATCAGGTTCTCATTTTTAAAGATACCTGGCATTATTTTCAAATCTGTTCTAATAACAAACTTTACAGGCTTAAGAAATAAAATAAAATGTTGCACAATCTTTTTCACAGCAAGAATCTCTTTATGGCTACTGTGGTAATTAAGTTCTGCAGATTTGAAGGATCCAGAAGCATAGCCACAAATATGCTCTTTAGCATTGATGATTTCAATCAACACACCACCCCATGTTCTTGAAGAAGCGTCAGTTTCAATCACTAACTGGCCAGTGCCTTGAGGGAGGCTCAATGCTGGGAGATTCTGCACTTTTCTTTTTATTGACTGGACTGCCACAGTCATTCCTTTGGACCACTTTGGAGGGTTCTTCTTAAGTCGTTGTTGCAACACATGAATGTCTGTTGCTTGCCCTCGATAAAAAGGTCTGATATAATTCAAGCTTCCAAGAAATCTTTGAAGCTACACTATCTCTAATATTTGGTCAGGAAAATTATTGAAAACAAAAAGAACATGTTTCTGCAAAACTACTTGATCTTTTTGAATCTTAAATCCAAGAAAATCCATTTATGTTTTACCTATCTCCATCTTGGGATGGGATAGGACTAAACCATGCTTATAGACCAAATCATAGAACAACTATAAGTGCTTTAAGTGTTCCTGCAAATTCTTTGAGCACATGAGTATATCATTAATAAAAACTAATGCCCACTGCTTATCTCTGAAGATATCCTCCATTCTTTTCTGAAATTCAGAGGGAGCATTATTTATTCCGAATGGCATAACTTTCCACTGATATTGTCCATGAGGGACAACAAAAGTTGTTTTGAAGCGATATTTTTCATTTATTCCAATCTGGTAAAATGCTAGGACCCTCAAGCTTTCAAATATCTTTCATTAAAAGCGGATTATTGCTTGCTCACATCAGAAATTTTATTGAAAATAACAATTGCTCATTACAGACATGCAGATCGGCTTCGGAGGGTGAAGCTCATCACTGCAACTCAATCTATATGCCTAGACACAATGTTTCAGGCTCATTTACCTTTGGGACTCAGCAGAACTGAATCTTACTCAGCGGCTTCCTGGAGACAATGAAATATGCCTACTAGCACCTAATACACACACATGACATTTTACAGACTGAGCTTGGGTGTTCTGATGCAATGTTATACCGCTAGGGCAACTTGCAGAGCATAGACCTTCAGCTCTTGACAAACCTAAGACTCTTGCAGAGCTCCAACTACTGGATCGCTTGCAAACTCTAAGACTCGATGATCCAGATGATCCCGAGGGTCTCTTATTTATACAAATCTCAACCAGTTACCCGGTGAGTCTAGACCGAAAAATGGTGGTCAAAAGCAAATATTCAGGGCAATCACGAGGACTATCATTATTTTTATCTCTCCCCTTAGTGGTCAGTGACATATGGGGACCCGAACCGACTTTTACGGAAAGCAAAAGACAAATGGCTGACAACCATGGCCTACAAAAGTATCATTATTACAAATGTGGAGCAAACCGGACCACCACGGCTTTCAAAAGCAAGTTTACGGAGAATAAGGATCTCGGCCTTGGGTGCACAGACAGACTTCACAATCTCCAATAGTAATCCCACCGTAGGTACAGTCAAATCCGCCAAGAATCTCATCACGGATTTCATCACTGAGTGCTCTGTCATAATCATCTTCATACGGCTGGGAATCTTCAAAGAGACGAATAGGAGGATAGAGATCGCTACTAAAGCATCTCTCAACATTGGATCCTTTAAAGATAGGATTTTCCGGACAAAGATATTCTCCTGCAAAATGTGATTCCACTCGAAAGTTGAGCGAGAGCTGTCTTGTATGAACTTTAGAATCTATCCTTTTCCCTTCATGATCACGCTTGATAAACTTCTGCCTGATGAACAGAGTATGTTCAAGCAGTGTGTAGCATCCTCCATGGTGTCTCAACAAGAACTTAAACCACTGATGGTTTTGATCACCAACTTCCATATTTGCTTGCAGATGCAGGATGAAGTTAGCTCGACGGTTTTCCCAATCTACACGAGGATAGAATTTATCCAGAAAAACTTCAGTCCATCCGGACCACGCTTTATTACGCAGAGTACCTGGGTCACCACAAATTAGAACTGACTTTTTTTCTCTGCAAAACTGCAGAATTAGGTTGTAACTGGTCCATGTAAGGTCACCTGCACCAATATCTACATACCAAACTTCTTCGTCATTTTCACCTTCATAATTACAGTCAATCCATAGCTCTTTACATTTCTTTAACTTTTCTCTGGCATTCTGAAAACTACGAAAAGCAGACTTTTCCCAACGCTCCATTATCTGGATTTTCAAAGGACTTTCTTGGATTTGCTTTATCAGAGTTAAATACAAATACTGCTCAACTTCTCTTCTATCAGCAAAATCTAAAAGCTGTTTGCGTTCTTCGGGAGCAACAGAGTCATCCCAAGGTTTCAGAAACAGGGATTCTCTGGGTTGATAAACAAGCTTTGTAGGAGCTTTTCCTTTGCCAAAACTAGAACTTGAACCTGGAGTAAACATATTCAATGATGGATTTGAGTCTTCAGGCTAAGACTGTTCTCTTGTTAACATATCAGCCAAACAATTTAGATAGTCGAGCTTATAAACAATTTCAAAATCAAATCTACTTAACCAAACAAACCACTTTAAAATTCTACTGGAATTTTCTGCCATTGGGTTCTTGTAAAATTAGTCACAACAGATCTAATGAACAAGTAAATCAATCACAATAGATGAAACTCAGAAAATATGGTGTAAACTGTGCAAGAACATGCATCAGTACTCAATATCCCAGTAAGGGTGAAAATACAATACAATAATGTCACAATGAGTGAGCAATTCGAATTGACTAAGAAGGTCATTCAAATTACTGAATGGTGTAGCTTGGCTCCAACTAGGAGTCCTCATCATTAATCAGTGGTGGTCATCAATGCACAAGAACCAGTCATCCAGGTGTCAATCTGAGTCTAACTGAGTGTAACTAGTGTAACTGAAGTGTGTAGCACTGATATAGGGAAGGAGACTCAGTGGAGGGCGCATGGGAGGCTTAACTGAAGTCAGAACAAGTCATCTAGTCAATCAGGAGGTCCAATGGAGTGAAACAGTCAGTCAGGAGTGAAACTAGCCTCAAATCAAGGAGATTCGGAGCTAACTGAGTGTAACTGAAGTGGAATTGTAGTGGTAGGTGAAGAAGTGCGCCCTTCTCTAGCAGTAGGTGAGAAGTGGGCACCTTCCTGACTAGGAGGGCTAAAACTCCGATGGAAGGAGCTCCTGGGTGCTAGAATGAAGTGGATAAGGTGCTAGAGGCATCAACCTGGTGACTGGGATGCATGCAAAATGCATGCAAACCCTAGAGTTTACATGCAAACCCTAATTGCATGCAAGGTCCTGAAAATGATGATGTGGATATCCGAACACCCCCCCTCAAGCTAGACTATGATGTGCAAAAAACAAATAATGTAGGGCCCTAGTAACTAAGACCAAAGGTCACCCCAATACAATAATCCAAAAAAAGAACAATCCATGAACCGAGGAAATGGAGAAAACCTCATGGGAAACCCCCCCCCTCAAAATGGACTGTAACACACCAAAAGATTTAACTGCTCCAAAATCAGGTAGATATGTCTTGAGGTATCTTACTCTTGGGAGTAAATGGATCATGCTCCAAAAACATGTGCTTGAACTCTCCATCAGTGGATGCAAGC
The DNA here is from genome assembly GCA_027924585.1 of Larix kaempferi. Taxonomy (NCBI): domain Eukaryota; kingdom Viridiplantae; phylum Streptophyta; class Pinopsida; order Pinales; family Pinaceae; genus Larix; species Larix kaempferi. The sequence continues at coordinate 770,604 of BSBM01001812.1, forward strand.
GAATGTCGAGACTTTATGAACTTGCTCTTCATATCGAAAATGGTGAGAACAAATCTGAAAATATGAGGATGATCCTGGAACCTGTGATTTGAACCAAGTGAGTTAGGAACAGCTCCAATCGGATCGAATAGATCTTGAAACTTGAACTTCTTATCAGTGGAAGTTAAATCAGCTCCAATATTTGACAAATGGTTTCTTGAGATCTCCTTTGAACCAACAGGAGTGAGATCAAAACCAAAATCAGCAAAAATTGCATGAGAATTGAACTCAAGCGAATGGTAGTGCTCTTCATCTTCATTAAAACTCTAATAAAATTTGTAAATGATAGAACACAAGTCTATAGGAGGCATGCAATCAAGTAGGGCGAATGCTTCACCTCCAAAATCATATTTTACCTCTAAAACTTCAAGTAGATCATTATTTTGCATACCGGCAACCTCATGTGAAAGAGAGGATTCAAGAACCTCTTCGGAATCTAGAGTATGAGCTGGTTTATCTTGCTCAGAATTTGAAATAGAAGACATTGAGAGAGTGAGTTTTGAATCTACAGTTTCTTCTTCATCTTGAACAATTGTTGAGGCCAAGACATGATTGAAAAGAACACATAAGGAGATCTCATTGGGCTTGTTCTCCAAAAGGATAGCATGATCCTCTTCTTCCTGCTTTCCAAATTCTCTATCAAGTTGGACCCATAGATCACTTGGATTTTCAGCAGTATTACTGAGGTAGCGCATACAAGGAGACATAGCAAGACATATTTCTCCAAAATCTCTATCACAATCATTGAGCCAATCATTCTCCTGTTCATCGGAATCAAAATCTCTTGTAATACCAATGCACATATCAAAAAGACATTGTATCTTCAAGTATGAAATCATCTTTGGTTTCCATTCATCATAGTTGAATGGAGTAAGAATATTTTGTGAAGAAGAATACTCCATCTCTGCAATAGCGAATCCAAATGGAGGAAGTAAGAAACCTGCAAATCACACACAAACAAACACTATGTTTTCAGCCTTGCATGCACATGAGCGAATGCACATGAGATTTTGCATGCCGCTGCTAAAATATATTGGTGAGCAATTCACTCAATATTCATGTAGAACACCAGCAGAAAAGAAATCTTGTCCCTGCCATGGCTCTGATACCATGTAAAATTAGTCACAGCAGATCTAATGAACAAGTAAATCAATCACAATAGATGAAACTCAGAAAATATGGTGTAAACTGTGCAAGAACATGCATCAATACTCAATATCCCAGTAAGGGTGAAGATACAATACAATAATGTCACAATGAGTGAGCAATTAGAATTGACTAAGAAGTTCATTCGAATTACTGAATGGTGTAGCTTGGCTCCAACTAGGAGTCCTCATCATCAATCAATGGTGGTCATCAATGCACAAGAACCAGTCATCCAGGTGTCAATCTGAGTCTAACTGAGTGTAACTAGTGTAACTGAAGTGTGTAGCACTGATATAGGGAAGGAGACTCAGTGGAGGATGCATGGGAGGCTTAACTGAATTCAGAACAATTCATCTAGTCAATCTGGAGGTCCAACAGAGTGAAACTAGCCTCAAATCAAGGAGAATCGGAGCTAACTAAGAGTAACTGAAGTGGAACTGTAGTGGTAGGTGAAGAAGTACGCCCTTCTCTGGCAGTAGGTGAGAAGTGGGTGCCTTCCTGGCTAGGAGGGCTAAAACTTTGATGGAAGGAGCTCCTGGGTGCTAGAATGAAGTGGATAAGGTGTTGGAGGCATCAACCTGGTGACTAGGATGCATGCAAAATGCATGCAAACCCCAAAGTTTGCATGCAAGGTCCTGAAAATGATGATGTGGATATCCGAACAGTTCTCATTTTTAAAGATACCTGGCATTATTTTCAAATCTGTTCTAAAAACAAACTTTACAGGCTTAAGAAATAAAATAAAATGTTGCACAGTCTTTTTCACAGCAAGAATCTCTTTATGGCTACTGGGGTAATTAAGTTTTGTAGATTTGAAGGATCCAGAAGCATAGCCACGAATATGCTCTTTAGCATTAATGATTCCAATCAACACACCACCCCATGTTCTTGAAGAAGCGTCAGTTTCAATCACTAACTGGCCAGTGCCTTGAGGGAGGCTCAATGCTGGGAGATTCTACACTTTTCTTTTTATTGATTGGACTGCCACAGTCATTCCTTCAGACCACTTTGGAGGGTTCTTCTTAAGTCGTTGTTGCAACACATGAATGTCTGTTGCTTTCCCTCGATAAAAAGGTCTGATATAATTCAAGCTTCCAAGAAATCTTTGAAGCTGCACTTTCTCTAATATTTGGTCAGGAAAATTATTGAAAACAGAAAGAACATGTTTCTACAAAACTACTTGACCGTTTTGAATCTTAAAGCCAAGAAAATCCATTTTTGTTTTACCTATCTCCATCTTGGGATGGGAAAAGACTAAACCATGCTTATAGACCAAATCATAGGACAACTGTAAGTGCTTTAAGTGTTCCTACAAATTCTTGGAGCAGATGAGTATATCATCAATAAAAACTAATGCCCACTGCTTATCTCTGAAGATATCCTCCATTCTTTTCTCAAATTCAGAGGGAGCATTATTTATTCCGAACATCATAACTTTCCACTGATATTGTCCATGAGGGACAACGAAATCCGTCTTGAAGAGATCTTTTTCATTTATTCCAATCTGGTAAAAACCAGATTTCAAATCAAATTTGCTGAAGATGGAACATCCAGCAATTCTTTGCAGAAGACTTGCCTTATCAGGGAGAGGATATCAAACTTTCTGTAAAACTGCATTTAGAGGTTTATAATTGACCACAAGTCTGGGTTTTCCTCTTTTCTGTTCTGAATTCTTATTGACAACAAAAGCTCTACATGCCCATGGGCTTTTTGATGGTTCAATCAAGCCTTTACTCAGTAACTCTTTTATTTCTGCAGCACAGAATTCTCTCTCAGAGGGTGACATTACTCTGGCAGAGGCTTTCATAGGTTTGATCTTCTGAAGAGGGTCAAAAGGAAGTGAAACAAAATACTTCTCTCTTTTCTAGAAAGCATTGGGACTTTCTGAGCAACAATCTTTAATCAATTTCTCAGTTATTGATGCAAGACACTTTTCTCTATGGCTTTCTGCATAAGCCACAACTCTTTCCGTTTTTTTCAAAGCTGCCACACTGGGTTTAGGAACATGATTAGGAGATGGATATTTACAATGGTAAGTAGGGGTAAAAGACAAGGGGAAATCACAAGCTGGTTATTGATAGTACAACAGAATAACACTTTAGCAGTGTCTATAGAAAACGGACTCCAACAATGCAAACATTCAGAACCAATTACACAGTCTTCCTTCAAAATATCTAATCTATACAAGGATATACTGGTAGATGAATTGGATATTTTTACAGGGAAATATTCGGTTTTACCTGTGAGAGAGATAGCAGTACCTTCAATGGCTAAACCATGATCTTTTGCTTTCTCCCAATAAAAACTAGGGATAGCTGAACCTTTTGCAAGATTCGACTGAAAACCAGAATCTATCATACAATCCAAAGTATAAGTTTTAAACTTTGGGGCACAAAACACAATTTTTACAAACAATTTAGGACCTTGAAACATTCCTAATAAACTGGGAAGTTGGGAAGTAGGAGATTGCGGAGGAGATGAAGAGGGAGAATCTTCTTTTCTTTTAGGGTCAACCAGAGCTTGCTCAAGGTGTTTGCTTAGATCATCATTAGAAGACTGATCTTTTTCCATGATAACAATTCTGAGCATTTCTTTCATTTATTCAATCTCTGTAACAAGCTTTCTCAAGGCTTGTTGTTTTTCTTTGATTTGCAATCTTGACAACTTTTCTTTATCACTTCTGTGACTCTGTCTTTCTTTATGCTGATCTAGATAGTGTCTATAGATATCAACTAGGATATAGTGTAAAGCCAAAGGTGTTGTTAGGACCTTTTCTTTACCTTTTTTTTGCTCAAGATGACTCATTAATCTTCTTTTTTCATCTCTGAGATCTTGCCTTTTCACATATTCAAAAAGAGGCTCTATACTCAGTTGCAGATCTATATCCGCCAATTGTTTTTCTAAAGAAGATTGTTGACTGAAAGACAACATTGATAGAGAAAAATCAAACTCTGGCACTTCACACCCCCCTAAGTTTGCATATGACTTTGACTCAGAATCAGAGGAAGAGGAAGGAGCAAACTTAGCTAAAGCAAGTGGTTCGGAATCAGAACCCGAATAAGACTCATCAGAATCTTCAGGAAGAAATAAAACTTCACCCTGGGGAGCAGGGTCATCAACGGAAAATTCACAAATATCTCACCAACGTGGATCTAAAGCTGTACAGAAGGATGCTAACCTTGGACGGGACTTCCTTTCTGGACATTTACTAGCCCAATGGCCTAATTTTCCACATATGAAACAAACATCTTTATGACCCTTTTCAGATCGTCTCTTTACAAATCTCTTGAAAGGATTTTTATGAAATTTCCTTTCAGAGTATTTCTTTTTCTTATGCTTATAATGTTTGTTAGGATGATATCTCGGTTCACTAGTGTAGAATCCCTTTTTCTTCTTTTTACAATGGTAGGATTCTTTTCCTAAATGTCCTCTGTTGTGTGCACCACAACCCCAATCAGGCATCTGAGCTACATCCTTACAAAAGGAGGCAGAAAACATTTTTTGGTGATTTTTGAAGTCTTTACTAACACGACGTTCAAGACAGTGTTCTTGCCATGTTTCAAGTATAAAACCATGCAATTGTGCTAATGACATTCCTCTGAGAGTAATGTTCTTATCTTTAAGATGCTACTCAACTGCATCTAGGACATGACCAGGATAACTTCTCAGATAATGTTTTAAATAAGCAGGATCACCTGATTTACCTGAGTTTATTAATAATTGCTGCATGTAGCAAAAATATTCTTCACTTTTGCTAAGATCACATAGTCTTGCTGACATAAAAAGTGAAGCTAAATGGTAATAGTCTTCACCTTGATCTGGGCCATAAAATTCTCTACCAAGGGCTGCTAAGATCTGATCATCAGCATCGTCAGCTGCTAACATCTCATTGCGTGACTCTTGAGGAAGCCAATGCCACCATTCACTTGCTAAACCCGAAAGTCCAACAATCAGCTGTGTTGCAATATTTTGCCCTGTGAGATTATTATCTTGATTTTTCTTGTATAAGACCCATTGACCTAAGGGCTGCAAGGAATTCTTTATCTCAGCTCTTGTCTGACATTGGATGTTCAGAACAGGCTGTTCTGGCATCTGTGAGATCAATTGATTCATAGAATTGATTCCAAAATGGAATCTTTGAGGAGGACAAGTAGAAGCATTTACATCTTCCATATGTACATCAAAAGGAGGAGGAGGTCCTTGTAGAGGAGGTCTTCTAGGATTTGGTTGAGGATTGTGTATTGGATTATTGGAGGAAGATCCTTTAGGGAATCCTAAATCTAAGGCTCCAAGTCGAGAAACAATTTGGGGATATACCACAGATTTAAATTTATGGAATTCTGAAATCCACTCATTAAGTTCAGCAATTTCTAAATCTGTTTGACCAAAATCCCAAGTAGGTAAAGAGTCGGTATCTGGAATAGTAAACTGTCCAAGAGACACACTTTTCTTATGAGAATGACCTTTAGATGCTAACCTAAACACATGATCTGGAATAGTATATGACTTTTTCTTTAGATTCTCAGATTTTGTTAGCATATCTTCTAAGACAGAAAGTCTCCTTTGTGCTTTATTTGATGCTTCATCTAGACTTACTTTAATCTCCATTGCATCATGTAGCAGGTGATTAAACAAGTCGAGCTTTGTAGACAGTGCTTCTAATTGATTTTTTTGCTCTAAGCAACTTTTCTTCAAGAATAGAATATCATAATGCATATCATCAATATTCTTAGCAGTATGATTCTGTTGCAGATTACCCCAATTTGCCAACTTAATTTCATGAGACACATTCTGATCAGGGGCAGAAGATTTTAGAGGCAGAAATTCTTTTTTCATTTGGCCATCATTTGAAAATTGATGAAAAGGAACATCTGGTAAATTTCGACCAGGGATATATGATCTACCACTGGGAGTTACAGCTTCTAGTTCATGTCCTTGGTGTGGTAGGGAAAACATGCCCAAAGATGGGAGTTCCTTCTTTGTATGATGCTGCAATTTCTGGATTAGTTTCTTACATGCAGGGCAGTCATCATGTTGGCCACGGTGCTCTGTGTCATACAACCCTGTGAACGACGGTTCAGCAGAGTGGGAAGAATGAGAAGAGGAAGAAGAGAGCATATTGCTAGCTGCTTGACGTCTAGCATTGTCATAAGAAGAACGGGAAGAAGATCTAATCAAAGGCGGACCAAAACGAGGAGGAAGATTTCCTGCAAGTGCTCGGAATGAATTTGTTTCTCTATCAAACTGTAAAGGTTTGTTCTTTATTAGTCTATTCATTGCCTCTACATCTCTAAATTCTTTGTATTTTACTTCCCATGCTTCTGGATAGGTAATACCAGTCCAATCAAATGTGACAGGAGTAGCATGACGAGATGTATCAGTTTCCACCATGCTTTGCAAGCACGAACTATTATGGACAGTGGATCGGAAGGCAAGCAAAGTATCATTTCCAAAGCAAATACCGACATCGGCTTTAAGCTAGATAATCTTGGAATCCACAAGCATTTGGAAACCCTGAGGTTGGATATAGGCCTTTAACAAGTCATAGATATCAGGACCAGTTAAACTAACAACATATTTAGGGAAAATAGTCCCAAAAGCAGGACCATTATGCAAAGTTGCAGTAAAACCACTAATAATTGCATTGGAAAAATTAGTATGACTGGTATCTATAGCCACACATAGAGAAGAAATAGGAAAATAGGGACGGACAAGGGGTCCTAAGCCTAGCTTGATAGCACCGAAGTGTGCATATAAAAAACCTCCTTTTTTCTCCCAATCAATGTGAGCTTTATCTATTAAATTGATATGTACAGGATCATCGGAATCAGTAAATGACACATCTAGTGAAGACACTTTTATTTGAGTTGCAGAACGAAGCTGCCACCACCTAAGTTTATAAACATCAGAGGGAATCATTTTAGGTAGTTGCCAATTTTCAGAGGGATTTATATCATCGATGTGAATGATAGAAGAATTATTAGAAGAAGACGCTCCTAGAAAGGATGATCTACAGTCTGCTAACTTCACCTCAGTATCTCTAGATTCACACTCTATCTGGGTGAGCTCAACTGTATCCATTGCAGGGTCCATGATTATAAAGAGGATGAGTGATCACAAGGTATTGTCTGGTCTGAGGACTTACTCACGCCTACCTCGGCTCAACTGCCTGTATGACTTACAACAACCCAATCTTACACCCTCACATGCCAAGCAATTTACTCAATGGTCATTTCCACCACCTACAGGATCAGTTGTAGAGTAGACAAATATAGATAACTAAAATAAAGCAACAGATTTAGTAGATATAAACTCTGAACATCAACTTACAGAGAATAACATGTAATTCTTCAATGTTGATTAATGACTGGTGACTGGCCTTGTTGCAAGCCAAGGGAAGCACGCAAGTTTAATTTATTTTTTTTAATCGCAATCGTGGATAAATCATGAGAAAGGGTTCACATGAATTTTTGAAAGTAAGGAGATATGTCATATAAAACAATTTTTATGTTTTTATTATCCACATCATTTCAAAAGAAATTTTTTTATGAACCATTGAAATGTTAAGTGGACATGAATGGCACAATATAAAAGGCTCTATTTGTGGTATTTAGTATTTCTTTTTAAAACGTGAATAAAGTCTAAATTTTTCATAAAAAGACCAGCGAACACACTTGGGTTAATGCACTGGAAAGGCAGTGGTATGTGGTGAAATGAGTAGTCATCGGTTAAAGTAATTTTTTAGTAAAGCATTGAAGTTCTTTGTATCTATATTGAAAATTTTGAGTATGTGTTGTAAGGGGTGCATGATCAGTGGTACCCGATACTTTAGAGTTTTTTTTTGGTTCCTAGTTATTGTGTTTTCCTCGAGTGTATCTCTTATGTGCAGAAGAGGATGTGGCATCAAGTTGTGGAATGAACCACTTGGGTTGCTACGAGGGTGGTAGGTGTACTCGTAGCCTAGCTTGATGTGGAATCGGAGAGGATGAGTCTTCGATTAAAGGGGGGAATGTGAGATGGATTTATCTCAGAGTGTTGGGATCAGGTTATGCTCAAGGAAGAATGTGTTGATGAACCATGAAGGAGAAAATGATTCCTATAGAACTGGCAGTTACAGCAGTTGAGCACACATCTATTCTAGTAGATGGATTCATTTTTATATGGAAGTCAATGATGAATTGTTTGTAGGCACAAAAGGTTTATGGAAGTGCAGCACATGAAGGGCAAGTTAAGGCAAGAGACTCAATGAGAGTCGAAAGAAGCAATGGTTATAGCAACAATTAAAAAACATAAAAAATGAAGATGACAATGTGTAATCTACATGTAAATGGGATACTTGAGTACTCTAGTTGTTTTTGGGGGGTTTATCTCTGAAGCAATTTACCAAGTCAAGTTTAAAGGGGGATTGTTACAGTTAACCTTGACTCAAGAACGAGCAAGGATGTAAGTGGTTTCGGGCACACGGTTTTGGTAGCCCGTGGTTTCTTGCTAGTTGTATTTGCATGTAAAGAACCCTATTTATAGGGTTGGAATCTTCTAATGTATGGTTCCAAAGTGAGCAGGAGAGATGCTCTTGGTGGCCTTGGCCTAGTTTGGCCAAAGACCAATCATTTTTCAAATAGAAAGAATATTGGGACTGAAAACTTAGGCATTTTTCAAAAAAAAGAATAAAACATAAGATAAATGAAAAATGGAAAATAAATAATGTGATGTGATCAGTTCATATTGCAAACTAATGTTAATGAAAAACAAAAGACAACAAATTGATCATTATAGTTCTTGCTATGGCAAGATTAATAAGTATAACATAAATTAATAGGTATAAATATTATTGGTAGGGGTAGTAGGTGTGGGGTGAATCATCATTGATTCCAATGGAAATCAAGAAATGAACTATGAATCAGGACTATGAATGGCCACAAACAACCAAGTTGAGGCTTTAGCTATCCAAGGATTAAAAAAATTGGACTCTAGTAGTGCAGAGAATATAATTGTCATCGGGAACACTTTTATAGCATGTTGTAAGGGAATACAATCACCAAGCAAATGGCCATGCTAATAAGACAAAAACTATCAACTACGGACCAATTACCCGTGTTCTTTTTGCATCATCTATGGACATTATACACATCACTACCCCCATTTGGCTAAATATTGACAGCTTTGAGATGAGGCCAATTAGTGAGAAGCGACCGTTTCCCCTCAGGCACAACTTAATCCACCTCCACCTCAACCTGTTCAACAACCCGTAGTGTTGAAAAACCCTTTAATAACTCAAGTAGTAATCGCAACACAACCAATAGTGACCTACAACACTGCACCTGCTTCCTCAAGTGAATCAATTGATTCAGGAGTGTGACATCTCCTTATGTTGTCTTATGAAGTTAACCTTCAAACAAGATGCAACCAGTACAGTTCCAATGCTAAAATTACTTCTATTGACAAGGTTGTTGACTCCACTCCTATTGATTAGTCTTTGTGTTGCATTACAAACAATCCTAGTGCTCGAGCCGCCCTTAATTATAGCATTGTGGACGATTTGGCCCAATCCCCTACTACCATGTCGATTTTGGAAATTCTCTAGAACTGTCCTATGCAACGTGAAGCCTTATTGTCAGCTTTAGGTACAATAGACCCTTTTGATGACATTTGACTTAGATCAATTGGAGCCACGAATGCCTTCGTCAGTTTCGTTCTAGATCCATGTTTCTATCCAAAACCTAGTCATTCATCAATGCATCATTGATGAGGGCGCATCCACTTGCATCATGTCAACTTACGTTTGGCAAAGCTTGGGTCCTCTCTTCTCCAACCATCAACTACAACATTACATGCCTATGACGGTCACATTGCTCAAGCTCAAGGAATTCTCTCGAAAGTTCTTATAGAGTTAGTTAGTAAGAAGGTCATAATTGACATTGAGGTTGTCACCGCACAACTTGATTACAACCTCTTTCTTGGGCGTAGCGACATGTACATGATGAAAGATTTCACTTCATGTGTCTTCCAGCTCATGATGTTCCCTCTTGAAGGGAAGGTTTTCAATATTGACCAGTTGACTTATTACAATCCCAAGGGGCCAACCAATCCTAAAAATTTCCTTCCCACAATCAACATTAATATCAACAATTCTTCTACCCCCTCGCTTTTTGTGGTTGGGCCCGGCTTATTTCAAGATGCTCCCATGATTGGTGCATTCTCAAATATGCCCCATCGACCACAAATATCTCATAGTTATGCATAATTTCTTTTGATAAACCTGCAGCTCAACTTGCGTCTAAAGCTATGGCTCAACCCATGCCCCAACGAAAACCCCAACAACAACCCCAACCACAGACCTATCCGCAAACAACATCAGTGCCCAATCGAGTGGGAGATACACCTATACATACAATTGCACTCTTGTTTCCACCGTCTGGAGTTGTCATCATGCCTGTGATGGAAACTCTTAACTTTCAGGGATTGATGTTAGGCATCCCTGTTTGGTACAAGGCATTTTTTAAGGATTATAAAAGTATACTTTAAGTATAGTATTCTAGGAGATTATTTTGGATTGAAAAAAACATATATACAGATTGGTAAGAGAATATTAAATATGAAACATACAATTTACTACCAAAACTTGTAAATTTTGGTGAATATTATGATAAAAAACAAATATTTTATGTAAATATAGGCAATATTAGAGACTGAAAATGACCAAATAGAGAATTTATTTTTTGAAAAAAAGGCACAAAAAATAGCCAATTGGAGAAATTTTGCCCCAAAAATTTCCCTGGTTTAGTACCTACCTCCACCAAATCCACTCCCAGCCCCACAAGTTGTTTTGCAATAGATGTAACTGATTGATACTACCAATCATGCACCTCTCAGCATATCCAAAGCCTCATCATCCACTCCCCCACCTCCTCCTAAGCAGGTTGGGGGCAATACAGGGAAGTTCACATCACTGAAAAATTCGAACAAAGACCTGAACCCATTGCGAAAGGCCTCAACTCGAGCACCTCTACCTTGTGATCTATGCGACATTACAGGTCATGCTACCCAAAATTGTCCTAAGTTTCCTATCTTATGCACTCATATCGAGACATTAGATGATGATCCCAATGAGAATGTTGTAGTGGTTCATCTATATGACCTTCCAAATCCGTGAAATAAGTCATTATGCACCGACCACCCCTGTGCAGTTTGTGGCCTCCACAACCATTACTCCCACCACTATCTAGACCTGCCTGAGTACCGATATGTGCTAGAAGACTTATGTCAACTTTCCATGGAGTCCCAAGTCACTACGACCGAAGAAGTTCACCCTCTAGCGTCTTCTTTCAATGAGATGAACAACATTTGTTTCATCTTGTCCTCTAATGAGCCTTCATCATCAACACATATCACTACGATTGTGTCAACAAACATAAGTCCCTCCGACCTATCTGTTCGAGCCTTCCAAACTAATGAGGAAATCCCATGTCCACAGCATGGGGGTAGGCCTCTAGACCTTCCTACTCATGATCATCATCCTCGTCAGTGATATGGGGGGGAATCCACCCTACAGGGAGAATCCCCCTTCATCATATCACCAATTTAGTGTGCCACCATGGCCAATAGCCTCATGGTACACCTCCCTTCTAGTAGTTGATCAATGTCGTGTCGATACCTCTCCAAGAGAGCATCTACATTGCATTGACACCACTAGGTTGGGGGGCATAATAGATTACCTTGACCCTGGGATAGGGGGCATGCTCAATTATTTCGACCCTATCACATCACATCTATCTTGGCATTCCAATGAGCCCATAGCTTAACCCAACACACATGTGATCCATAATCACAAACCCCATTCCCATAGCATGGGGGCGGGACCTTAACACTGCTCTCTTTTTCACATGCTTGATCTCTACTATTTCCTGAGGTCACGTGTCACTTGTATATTTAGTTTGATTTTCATATGCACCTTTTACGCTTGGGTATCATTTCCAAGTGTACAGGATTAGGTTTCATGAACTCCACTTGTTTCATTCGGAGACCAATCCCTGCAGGTATAACACTTCAACCCGGCATATATGTAATCACCCCCACAGAATATCATATAAATCAACTTTATCCTTTCCATGTTTATGCTAGTAAGACCCACCTCTATTAGAATAAGTTGCCAAACCCAGCCACCCTTGCATTTTCCCTTACTCGGCAATTAGAACCTACCTTACATGGATGATTGTTTAGCACCCCTTTTGGATTTCAATCCAGTTTCGGAGATCATTGTTGCACCTGTTTAGGTGATACTTCCCCACCTTCCCTTACATCTTTGGGGGCGTAGCTCTCTCATAGACATCAGAAACAAACTGGGGCGTTTTCTGGATTGTGCAGAACCAAAAGGGGCTCAGTTCACCTGCGCTTGCATATGTGTAGAGGTAAACTTGGAGAAAGGGATTTCCCGAAGCCTTAAAGATCAACTTGGGAGATTGGAGCCATCTCCAAGAGCTAGTCTATGAGCAGATGCCGTTTAAATGCAGTTCTTGCCATGTTTATGTTCACTTTGCCAAGAACTGCCCCAAAATCTCAAAAACTCTTCATCCTGAAAAATCCCAAGCAAGCAAAGAAACAGAGTTCCATGCTATTAATAATCGACGACGAGCTCCTTGATGTAAGGACTCTCAACCCTCACAGCAGACGGTTCAGCCACAAGTTAAAGACCCTCCAGTAGGCCCTAGCTCTCCTTGGACAAATAACAACAGCTTTGCAGTTTTGCAAGAAGCCGGAAAGATCCTTAAGCTCAGGCAAATCCTAGACAATTTGAGACTATTCCAGCTTCTTCGGGTCATATGGAAAAAGACAATCCTCCTTTGACCGCCTCACCTCCTGGATCGATTCCCCAAGGCTCCATTAGAGAGGCTCAAAATCTCGAGAAGGAGACTTCTATTCATGCAGATTTTCCTTCTCTAGTTCCCTCCACTTCTACTGAGGGCACTTCGAATACTGAAGACTCTACTGCTCCTTCTCCTACTCTCACTAGAGGTCGAAAATCCAACAAAGAGCGGAGGGACAAAGAGGCAGCTGAGAACATTTCTTTGGGATACCAAAAGCGATTGGACCCCTTCCTTAAAGGGCATTTTATCTACTCGTCCACTTAAATGTACTGTTTTTGCAGCTTGTTATGCTCCCAGTTTGTAAGGATTTATTCTTGTAAGCAAGTTTTCTCTTTTACTCGGGATATCTCCAGAACATATGGGATTTGTCTCCCATGATATCAACAAGGAGGCTGACAGTACTGTTATAGGTCATCATCCTTCTTTCACTTTGTTACTCCCTGTTCCTGGTTCGCCAAGGAAACCTTTTAATACAAAATTATTAATTGTTTCTGTTAAAAAAATGATAAAATAATTTATTAAAAAATAATATAACTTTGGATTTTTAATGGAAAATATTTAATTTTAATAATTATATTGTTATGATTATAATTATATTTTTTTAGTTTTTTAATATAATATGGGTATATTAGATTTTATATTTAGATTTATTTTATTTTATTTTTCATTGTAGAATATCTTTTATATAGGGGTTTTGAACTTTTTTTTTTCCGAGAAAAAAAGCATACTATTGGTATTCATCTATGAATCAAATAGTACATAATGTTCAATGATCAGGATCAAGGATCAACCACCCTGCAAATGAGTGTGTTACAGGAATAACTTATACAGGCAAAACCAAAAACAGACCGCAAAAGGTCCTTGGCCCAGCATATAGCTGTTTTCAGATATATCTTGTTCTAATAAAATACTGTAACTTATATACAAAATAAAATAGTAAATCAGTCTAAAAAGTAATAGCAACCAGTATCAACACACTGGTTTTCTAAATACTCCTCCCACACAATGTAATCTTCTGTAGCAGCCAATGCCTTTTTGGAGAGTATGTCAGCCTTCTCATTATGCTCCCGATAAATGTGCTCCAATGTAAACTGTCCCAGCTTCAGAAGTTCTTCCTTAAGACGGTCACACCAATAAGTCAAATTTAATACATTCAGTTGATAATCGCCCAATGCCCACTTAATGGTGACCCTGGAATCACCAAATATAAGTGCATTAACTAATCCAAAACAATTCGCCACCTTGACCACACACCATAACGCCAGAATCTCAGCCTTCATGTTGGAACCTTTACCACATTTCATCTGCAAAGTAAAATAATGCTCACTATTAAGATATATGAGCCCACCAGCCCCACATTCACCCGAGTCCGAAGCACCATCAAAGAAACAAATAGGACGAGTATAATTGAAGTTCAGTGATCCAATGTTTCGCAGCCTCCGGGATTTACAAACCCCCTGTGCTTTCGAGTAATAGCTGATAACCAACTCAGATACCTGCTGCAGTCGAGGTTGTAAATCTTTGAAAATAGCTTTATTTCTGGCTCTCCATATAACCCAACAGATATAAATAGGCAATGTCTGGTGTTCTTTACAATCAGATCGCCATTTGTGCAGAGAATTAGCGATGTAATCCCCAGACCATCTAGCATTAATATGTAGATAATTGTAAAAATGATCCCAAAGAGTCTTGGTAAAAGAGCACTCCAAAAATATATGCTTAGAAGTTTCCATATTGCAACGACACAATAAGCACATGCTGGGACCAGCCCATCCCAAAGATTGTAAGTTTTCCCAGGACTTCAGTCTATCCAGTAAAGCCAACCAAAATAAACACTTCATTTTTAATGGTACAGGCCACTTCCAAAGTTTGGTGTACCACCACTGCTTCGGGAATATGCAACGACCTTTAATCAAATAATTGTATGCCGAGCACACAGTAACGGACCCATTAATGTCATTCCCGCACCAAACCACCTTATCAGCACCAGCACTAAGCCTGATACCATTAATTTTCAGCTTATGAATGTAATGTCTCCATTCGTCAATGTAAGCAGGATTTATCTGAAGGATGTCTTCAGTGAGCCAGTGACCTGTAAGTGCATTGCCAATAGAATCCAAAGTAACATAACCTCCATCCCGCAGATGCTGTAGCAGCATTGGAGATAAACAATATGAATCTTGTAGCCCCACAATTGGATCAACCCCGATTGCAATCTCTTGTCCACACCCGACTTTCCAACAAAGTTCCAAAGCCAGCCATTTATACACTTTCAGAAATCCATTCCACATGGGGGACACACCTCTGATCTTCTTGGCAGGAGTACGCAGCCAGTGTGAGACTTCAAGTTTTATATACTTTTGGTGAATGAGATGAGACCATAATGTGTTGCCAAATATAGCCCGCCACAGGCTTTTTAATCTTAATGCAGCGCTGAAAATGGAGAGATCCCGAATACCCCATCCACCTGCTTCTAAAGGCAGTGATAGCCTTTCCCACCCTACCATCACCAGATTGTGCTTTAATAAGCCCCCAGACCATAGAAAATTGAACATCAATCTGCGTAATGTATTAATAACAGAACTAGGAATGGGCAGAAGTGAAAGCCAGTACACCGGAGTACCCAACAGGACAGATTTCACCAAGGTTAACTTACCTCCAATCGACAACAGTCGATATGTCCAATTGGAGATCCGGTTCTCAAATTTCTTGATGAGCCAGTCCCAGTCCCTGATTAAGTAGCCATTAGGCTTAAGTGTAAAACCCAGGTACTTAAAACCGTCATTAATACAGCAATAATTATATGGCAACAAATTTTGTATCTCCAGCACTCTGTTCTCCAAAATCCGGTTACCATAAAAGCAGGTCTTTCTAATGCTGATTGCCATCCCAGAAGCCTTACAAAATAATGTCAGAATCTTCTGAAAATATTTCCATTCCGAAACAGTATCCAGGCCAGCAAGTAGAACATCATCAACAAACAAAACATGTGTAGAAATCCTTAGTAATTCTGAAGCCAGTAATCTTACCCTCCCTTTTAGCTTGTGAAATCATTCTGCTGAGGCCTTCAATAACCAACAGAAAAAGTAGAGGAGAGAGTGAGCACCCCTGACGAATACCTCTAGAACAGCTGAAAAAAGAGGTGGGAGCCCCATTCACCAGAACCGCTATATTAGCAGTGTCAACACACGACATGATCCATTTAATTGCCAATGCCGGAACCCCAATTTGGATCAAGATTAATCTAAGATAATCCCAGTTAACCCTATCATAGGCTTTCTCTAAATCAATTTTGAGAAAGATAGCTTTTTTCTTCTTATATTTAGCAGAATGAAGAATCTCCTGCGTAATCCCCACAGCGTCATGAATCTGTCTGTCTTGTAAGAATCCAAATTGCTCCTTAGAGATATGTCTAGAGAGCACTGGCTTCAACCTACCAGCAATTATCTTTGAGACAATCTTGTAAACCAGGTTGCAAAGCGCAATTGGTCTGAAGTCACCAAATTGCTTCGGATCATTAACCTTAGGAATAAGGGTTAAGAAAGTAGAATTTAATGCCCCCGACATATAACCCTCCAGCCGAGTATACTCCACCAATCTGACCAGGTCATCCCCCATTAAATCAAAAAACTGGAGAAACAATTCAACCGTCCAGCCATCCGGCCCTGGACTCTTCTCTTTAGCAAAAAGTTTCAGTGTACTTTCCACTTCTTCCAGAGTCACTTCCCTATATAATTCCGCAGCCGAGGTATCATCAAAGAACCTAGGGAAGTGCTGTATCACCTGCAATTGGGATTCTAAATCACAAGAAGTATCAACAAAGTAAATATTACGAAAATGCTCCAGAGCCAGTTTCTGTATCTCCTGTTGACCAGAGATAACAGTCCCCGATCCATTAGTGATCTGCCATATAGTATTGCCATTCCTGCGGGCCGCAGCATATGAATGGAAAAATCGAGTGTTACTATCCCCAAATTGCACCCAAAGTGCCCTGCTCTTCATACGCCACTCCATTTCTTCTCTTAAAAGTATCTCATGCTTTTCCTTTTCCAAATCCTTAATACTGTTAAAGCTTCCATCATCCAAAGACCCATTCCAACCCCTGCAATAAAGTGCCTGTAACTGACCTTCAACCCATAACAGTCTCTGCTTATCCACTTGTTTTTTCATATGAATCCAGCCAGAGACAGCCCGCTTAAACTGTTGTAGCTTCCAGCAGAAATTATCCACTGGATTAAGTTCAATATCATCCTCAATATTCCGCCATTCTGCCTTAGCAAATTGAACAAAATCATCCAATTTAAGCCAAGAGCAATCAAACTTATAAGGAAAATTCTTTAACTGAGCACAATCCTCAAATTGAAGAAAGACAGGCCAATGATCGGATATTTTATTCCTTCCCACCCAGCTTTTGTATCGACCAACAGCTTCCAATAAAGATTCATGTACTAAGAACTTATCTAACCGCTTATGTATCCCCTCTGAACCGCTTCGACCATTAGTCCAGGTGGGGGAATAGGCACCTGTAACAACATCAATCAGCTTGTTGTTAACAAGAAAATCACTGAAAAAATTAGAAAGTGGATCCAACTTCGCTTTAACCCCCCAAATTTCATTAGCAAATCTGGTAAAATTTAAGTCCCCCGCCACCATAATATTCTCCAATAACAGTAAACCAGAGTTCTGTAGTCCCAGCCAAAAACCCTCTCTGTCAGTGTAAGGCGCATAGCAGTTAAGTATGTTAATCTGCAAGTGAAACATTTTGCAAAACTCTTTCAATAATAAACCCCACCGGGTCTTGTACACAGCAAAGGAGAAATATCTAGGATCCCAAGTAGCTAAAATGCCACCCGAGAGTCCAACCGAGCTCATAGCCGCAATTTCCCAGCTAGGAACGATACTAGCCACCCGAGAAACCGCCACCTGATCAATGCACATCGTTTCTTGTAAGAGAACAATAGAAGGGCGAGCAGTAGAGATGAGATTAGAGAGGACCCTGGCTCGAACAGTCGCTCCCAATCCGCGAATGTTCAGTGAGCAGATTGACATTAAGGCACACCTAAATTACGGGGAGTATCTCTAAGGCCCCCAGTGTCAGAAATCCCATTCAAATCCTCCAAAGGAACTACTCCATCTACCCCACAAATGTCCCCAGACCCAGAAATATCCACACCAGCATCCAAGTCATTGAGAATACGATCTGAGACAGAGACCGCCAATTTAGAAGAAGTGTCAGTCCCTCCCAAACCCTTCCTACCACCTCGCCGAGGTTTCCTGAGCGTAACATTCTGAAACCGGGACGAAAGACAAGGTTGCACCAATGGATTTGAAGAAGGGTTCTTGGAATAAATAGGCAATGGAGTAAGCATGTCGCAAACCTCTGAATCTCCAGTAATAATAATAGCCTCTCCACCAAGTGACCCATCCCTCCCCGAAGTCTCACCAACCAGACCAGACGGCTCACACACCCTATCCTTATAACCCGACGACTCAGCAGAGGCAGGAAGACGATCAGAAGGTTGAGGGTATGTATTAGAAACAGGATGTGAGACATAGGGTTCGCGAAAATCTCCTGGACTCTCTCCCAAAAGACCTCCAACAACCCTAAACGGGTCCAACTTATCAACAGTAGAGACCCCCGAAACCCCTTCCTTGCCAGATGAAATAATAGAATCCCCCTCCAATTTGCGCGCAGAAACCAATAATTCAGTAGCCTCAATACAGTCCAGTTCATCCTCGGAGATATAAGGGATAGGGGAACCAATAGCAGGGATAAACATACCTGGAGATACCGTCGCATCAGTCCCACAGGCCTTCAGACAGGTCTGTTGAAGATCAGCCGCTCCAGGTTGAGTCGGTGACCGCTTCACAGGAGTGGGAGGTCTGTTCCCCGGACAATGACTGCGAATATGACCCGTCTGCGAACACAAATGACACCTAAATGGCATCCTGAAGTAATCAAGTCTCTGCCGCCAAACCCTATCACCCCAAAGTAATTCAACTTCAGCAGGTAGACCTAATGCCATATTAAACTCCACCATAACCTTCGCCGCCCTTCGATCAAACCCAAAAAGTGAGTTATTATCAAGGCGGACGAAACTACCCACGGTATTGGCTAACCCGATAAGGATGTTCTCCATCCAAAGTTCAATCGGTAAGCCGGGGACCAAAAGCCAGAGGTGACGAAATTGTTGTTTCTCCCGCAGTGGGTCAAAAGAGAGGTGCCACTTCTTGAGACAAAACGAACCCTCCTTAAAGCACCAGAAACGCCGCAGGACCAGACCGACATGCTCGGGTTTGGTAAAGATGATCATAACCCACCTATTCAGCAGCATCATCACCCGTGGCATGTCACCACAGATTGGAACCCAATTCTTCCGGACCCAGTCCAGTAGTTCTGACTGGTCACCATAGGTGAATTCCAAACGCCCTACTACTGCTCGAGAATTTAGCATCCTAATGCGCTCCAAATTAGTCTCCACAGGTATAGAGAACTGCTCTAAACCCTCACGAACTTTCAAAGGCTTACTCTGTCGTTGTTTGCGAGCCTTCAACCCCCGAAACCTACTTGCCCAAGGCTGTGAAACAACTGCATCTCCCTTCCCCCGACCGCCTACACCCTTCTGCTGCAGAAACCCTCCCTCCTTTCCAGAACCCTCTACAGCATTCACTGGAAAACCATCAATACAATCAATAGCACCCGTCATATCAAAACCCCGTAAACCGGCAGTTGCCAGTCGCAAGTGCTCCCCGTATCGCCAAACCCTACAGAAAGAGTAACCGCCACAATCGCCAAAAAACCGCAAAACTAGTTCAAACCCCGACAAACTAAGGAGGAAAGTCGTGGATCAACTGCACCCCAAACAACGGCAATGTGGAACTAACTAGCAGGAGACTAATACCCTACCCCCAAAATAGCCGTGAGTGAGCACAACTACCTACCAGATTGTCAAGGGGTTTTGAACTTAACTTTTCAAGTTAACATAAAAAATTTATGATGGATTTTATAATAATTTTTTATTAAAAAGAGTTGTTTAAGTTAAAAGGCAAGATTTGCAATTATTTACTCTTCTCTAAAAATAGTTGGAAGAAGTATATTGTTTTTATATTTAAAATGACATATTTATAGTCACATCTATATAAGGGTTTTGAATTCGAATCTCCACATTAATATAAAAAGCTATAATAAAATTATTAAAAAAATAAATAAAATTTATAGTAAAAAATTTTGAACTCAAATCTTCACATTAATATAAAAAGTTATAATAAAATTATTAAAAAATAAATAAATTTTATAGTAAACAATAATTACTTAAGAAAAAAAAACAGCAAGATTTACATTTTTTCTCCTCTCAAAACATAGTTGGAAAAAGAGAAAATGCACTTTTCCTTTCATATTCTCAAGTATGATCAAAATTAAATTCTTACAAATTACTTATATAAAATGAAAAAAAAACAATACATAATTATCTACAATAAACAATTACAACACTCCCTACCTACCGACATTGATCCCTTCTTTTAAACATGGAAAATTTTACAATTAATTGTTAATTGTTGGTTTAAGAGAATATTTAATTTTATCTCATATTTTCTCTAATCTCAATTAAATTTCTTTCCTTTTGTAAAAAAAATGCAAAGAAGGGTCTACATTATTTCCTTGATCTCCCTCAAAATATTCCTCCTCTTTTCTGTCTTCTTCATTTTGCTCCTTTCACTTCCTCCTCTTCCTTTATTTTTCCTTTGCTTCAACTTTTTCCTTTCTCCCATTGAATTTTTATAATATTAATTATAAAATTTTGATTGTAAAAATATAAGAATGCTTTATATTTTTAAATAATCATAATCATTATAATGATTTTTTATAATGCTTAATATATAAGTATGATTAGAAATAATTATATAAAAAATAATTTTTAATATAAAAATTTTAACAAATAACTATTAATTTATAAATTTATTGCATTTGTAATCTAAAATCAATTTATAATTTCGAAAAATATTTGATATTAATAATGTTAAGTCCCTATAGATGGGGTGACAAGGGAAGCAATCCATTGACGAAGCCACCTGTAGAGGATATAGAATCCAATCCATCTAATAGATAGATAGCATGCAATGGCCAAACATTAATATGATGAAACACAGGTAGATGAGGTTGTGTTGTGAAGAGGCATGGGTTCAGTCATCCCATAGGAAGAAAAGCAGGTTGTTGGAGTCAAGTATCAACACTAGTACACTGATCCGGATTTATGTGGGAATGAAATGAAAGAGAATGTATAGAAACATATACACAAATTTATTCCAAAGAACACAGTGATACAACAAACACATATTCTATTAAATAGCAGAAATATAACAGACTATAAAATACAACAGCTAGAATGGTAATAGCTATCTCTAAGAGGAGATGTGGCCGTTGTGGTCATTCATGCCAAGTTGAATACAAAAAGAGGCCAAAAGGGCCTATTTATTACAAGCATGATGGAAAGAATCCCAAACATCCAAAAACCTAACCCTAGAAGATGAACCGTCATAAATTTGGCAGCCCCAAGGTGGTTAGTTGAACAGACAGCTTCTCGGGGTCATAACTTTTGCATACGATCTCCGTTTGGGGTGCTCAGTATCCCGTTAGAAAGGTCTATCTGAGATTTACAACTTTTGACTAGAATCAATTGCATGCCATTAGCAACCATTTGGCCCCCCAAATCGCCAAAAACATCGTTTAGGGCCTCAAAATGGCCCCGAAAGTTTGGGACCCAAAAAACCGTAGAAAAATTACTAGAAAGTTGCCAAAATGGGAATCTATTTTGAGCCAGTGGAATAGGTGGGTGGCCTCCGGTATCCATCTGGATCATACACCTAATAAGATGGGAGTTATCATGACTTCTACTATAGGTCTCAAGGCATTAAGGTAGCTTCGCATGGCGTTAGGTGACATCATTTTTCAATCTTTCCTCGCTTGGATATATAGCTATGCTACATAAATCTTTGTTTTTCTTTTGTTGGATGTTACAAAGGTATCAAGGGTTCTCTTAGGTGACCTTATGAACCTCTATGTTACACTAGGATTTGAGTAAGTCATGTAGATCATCGTTATCATAGCTAATAGATATAGGTTTTATGATAAAATATTTATTTTGCCCTCTTTGAAGAAAATTCATTCTCAACCCATATATATATGCCCTATCTATGTTGGGAAAGGAACTGTCAATAATTTCTAGCCTCTTCTCTATTTGCAGTAGGTGTCAAGGGGGGATCCCTTCCTTTGCTTCTTATGTTTGATAAGCACCACAAAGGGAAAGAAATAGTGGATGGTAGCCACTTGGACATGCATGTCAAAAGGGGTCAGCCCAAACAATGCAAGAAAGAACCCAACAAGCTTATTAAGGAAAAACAAGAAGCTTGAGAGGTTGCCATGATCTACTACTAGAGGTTCCATGCCAACATTAAAGCATAGGTTTAGGATTTATGGAATAGAAGGTTGGGGAAAGAAGGGGGAACATATCATCTAAAGACATAGATGTAGAAATCATGACTTAGATCCCAAACATCGAGTTTTCTCATATTCAAGGCACCAAATATTTCAAGCAAATTGATTTTTATTGGCATATAGAATCTATAGTGGCTTAGCTAGTAGAGGAGAAGAGTTCCAAGCAAATCAAAGCTACTACCAAGAAGTTGGTGAAAGAAATGGAAGTTCAACAAAAAATAGTCCTAAATAGATTGGAATTCCTAAACAAGAATTATGAATCCCTCTTCAAATTCCTATGGAACATGGAGACTCTTGGGCAAGCTCAATGGTAGGGAAACAACTCTCCAAATATAAAGAAGCCAACAAAATCCACCTCAGTAATTACCCATGTCAATTTAGATAGTGAAGATGAGGACTAGATCATGTGTTGTATGTTCAAAGTTCTCGTTTTGCTTTTCCTTAATGATAAATAAATATAGTAGCCTCAACTATATTAATCTAGTTTTCATAACATAGTTCTAGACATAATTATTTTCATCAAAACTTCGTTATGGTACAATGCTCTATATGTTAGGCTTAAGAACATCATGGTTATTTTTTGAAACACTAGAACCTCAATTTCTCATTAATAAACTATAAAGACAACTAATTTTATATTTTTTATACATTAACTAGTTGTATATAGTTTTTACAATATTAATAGGAGTAGTCTATTTGTTAGAAGTTTTGGACTTTTGGTATTCTTTTATTAGAATTTGACAAAAAAAATTCCAAAATCTGAATTTTTAAGTGTTTAAATCAGGTTTTTGAATGTATAAATGAATTCATCATCCTCAAATACCCCAAAGGCACCTAAATTGTACAAATTTAACAACTCTCATGTGCTTTTTCAAGAATTCCTCTAAAAAATTTATCAAACTCTATCAAAAACAAAATCCCATACATCTAACATTTATACTACATATTAATAAAATAAGAAATTAACTAAAATGTTTACTAAAACTTATATATATAATTTCACAACACAATTTTTTAAAAATTTCCAAAACACATAGTTTACAAGTTCACTAATAAAATTCAAAATGATAGTCATAATTTTTATAATGTGAATATGATCGAAAATTTAAATTCATATTATTATAAAAAAAAAACATATTTCTATTTTTACATATAAAATCTATAATAATAATTATAATTTAAAAATAATACTTTTCAAACATAAAAAATAATTTAAAATATAAATATTCTTCAAACCTAAACAAAGTTTACAAATTGGCTACCTTTAACAAAAAATCCAAAACAATAATCATAACTTTGAAAATGAAATATTACTCTAACCTAAAATTCAAAAAGAACATAAACTTCAAAACAACAGGCATGACTCATAACCATGATTGATGTGTGAGGGCATAGTATTGATTGATCTGTGCTAGTTACGAAATCTGTTGGCTATGAACTCTGCTATATTTTTTCAGTTTATTGGATATTTATGACTGATGTATGAGAGCGTTGTGAACTCAATAGAAAAATGTGGGAGTTCTGAAATCTCATAGCTATGACCTCTGTTATATGTTTTATTTTTTACAAATATTTATGATTGATTGTGGGGCTTCCTGAATTCAATAAAAAAAATTATTCTAAGGTGGGAAAACTGCATTAGAGTTGGTCTTTGAACCTGATTTCGGGTTTGAAAGATAAAAGCTTTTACAAATGAGCCCGGGTATTTAATCCTCCAGTAGTATACTTTGGAAACCTCTGTTATATTTTTTAATATGTCAAATCTTCCTTCCTTATCGATTATAATCAATTTGTCATATTGTTTTTGGATCTTTATTGTGTTAAAGTTTTTGAATATACCTAGTGGGGTTTGAAGGATAAAAGCTTTTACAAATGAGCCTGGGTATTTAATCCTCGAGTAGTATACTTTGGAAACCTCTCTTATATTTTTCAATATGTAAAATCTTCCTTCCTATCGATTATAATCAATTTGTCATATTGTTTTTGGATGTTTAGTGTGTTAAAGTTTTTGAATATACCTAGTTTTTCTAGTGGGATACTCTACCATATCGTTCAGATCAGTGAAGATGTGATAAGTAGAAACGAGTAAAGAAGGTACGTATATCAAGAAAAAGGGAACAAAAGGCGTTTATAGCTGAGGTGGGGGAAGAGGCCATTAGAGGAAAGAGGAGGTCATTAGAGAAAAAAAATGTGGAGGCTAAACATTAAAAGTTTTTTTTAAGGCTGTTTTTTTATGGGGTCTTTGCGATTTTTTTTCTTGAATTTGATTTTTTTTTGTTATTTAAATAGTTTTTTGAGTGTAGAAATAGATTCAACATTTTTAGACTCTCACAAATCAAGAACACCCAAATTATGCAGGTTTGACTGTTGTTATCTAGAATTCCCAAAATTCATTACCACCCAAATTATGTAGGTTTGACTGTTGTTATTTAGAATTCTCAAAATTCATTACCAGAACCCTTGAAAAGAATATATATATGTCAAAAGTAAAATAAAAATGAGAGAAGAAAAGTCAATGGAATTAAAAATAGGTTAAGAGTTAAGTTTAGAATAAATAAGGTTAGGAGGTGGACCAAAGATAATGGAAAAGTAAAAAAATTTTAAAAATATGGAAGAAAAGTAAAGGTGAAAAAGTTTTAAAAACCTTATAAAGGGGGTTGTGGAGGATATATTACAGAGCGTTTAGAAGGATAGATTAGGGGAATATACCAAGTAGTCGGATTAGAAATAAGGGATTATTGAAAAAGAAGAAGAAAAGATTTAATAAAATTACTTAAAATTGGATTTTCAAAGAAAAGGAAAAAAGTGATTGCACCGAGTGTAAACAAGGTGCTTACAACCCAGTATGGGGGAGATCATGTAACATATGTCACATGTAACGGATGTCACATGTAACGTTTGTCACATTACGTTACAACCCAGAATGGGGGAGATGTTGTAACGTTTGTCACATTTGTCACATTTGTCGCGTTACGTTACAACCCATTATGGGGGAGATGTTGTAACGTTTGTCACATTTGTCACGTTACGTTACAACCAGTATGGGAGAGATGTTGTAACGTTTGTCACATTTGTCACAGTATGTTTCCATGTCGGCTCATAACATATAAAAAATCAAAAGTAATTAAAAATTTCATGTTTGCTCATAACTTATCAAAAATAAAAATTAAAAGAGAGGGATCCAATTTTTTGAGGGGTAATTTTTTTCTTAATGTGT
Source organism: Larix kaempferi (assembly GCA_027924585.1). Lineage (NCBI taxonomy): Eukaryota > Viridiplantae > Streptophyta > Pinopsida > Pinales > Pinaceae > Larix > Larix kaempferi. The sequence continues at coordinate 796,363 of BSBM01001812.1, forward strand.
AAAAGAGTTAAGATAAAACAAAAAAAATTACACCTCAAGAAATTAGATCTCTTTCGGTGCTTGATAGATTCGGGTTTGAGATGGATCTACGCTGGTTAAATTAGAATGGGAACAAAGACAAATAAGCAAACAAAACTAATATGGAAAAGAAGCCAAGTAAGAGAGAGGTCAATAAAAAAATATTCATCATTGAGATTCTTAGGATACTTTTCAATTAAAATAAATAATCAATTTATTCATTTCAATCATTTTTATCTTAGATATTTATATTAAAAATTGATTTGTCTTTAGAGAAGGCATTTAATTTAATGGTTATATTGAAAAAATGGCTTGAATCAATATGTTAAAAAATATTCACTACCCTAAATTCTTAGGGTTCTTTTTTAATTAAAATGAATAATCAATTTATTTATTTTAATCATTTTTATCTTTGATATTTATATTAAAAATTGAATTGTCTTAGGGAAGGTTTTTAAATTGAAAAATGATTTGAATTTTATTAGGATTATATTTATTTTATTTAAATGTAAAATAAAAAGAGTTGTCTAAAAATTAGAGGATAGAGAGTTTTTATCGGAAAAATCAAAATTTTTCTTTTGAAATCATAGAATTTTTAAATTAGGTGTAAGATATTTTAATAAAGCTTTTTAATTTAATTAAAAATTTATATTATATCATTTTTTAAAGATTTTTTTATAAACATGTGATAAAATTGCTAGAAGGATTATTCAAAATAAAAAATGTAACTGATAAAATTAGTGAGAAGCAACTTTGTTAATCGTAAAATAACATTTTAAAGTTTTAAAAATCTTGTTAAAAACACTTATCATTTTGTAGAAGTGATAACGTACCCGAGAGTGTAATCGATCCTTTAATCAAATCTTACCAAAGTTTCATAAGAATACCAGTGTTTCTAACTTTAGAAAAATTAAATAATATTTAACTTACTAAACAATATAAACTCTTAATACAAAGTTCTATTAAAATGTCATTGGAACCATACATCTTCTAGTTTTGAAATAATGTAACGTATTATTTAAATTAATGAATTAAAGTGTTTTCGTTTTTCATAAGCCATGATTAAGAATTTAAAGAAAAGGTTAAATTTTTGTTGAGTATAAAGTGTTGAAAAACAATTTGAAATAATGTAACTTGTTATTTGGTTTCACAATTTTGGTTTTCATCAAGTATAACTCAAAGTTTAAGAAAATTTTGTGAAACTCAATGAGTTAAGAAATTTAAAAAATGTTAAGAATTTTTTTAACTTATATGGTAAAAAATGGTAAATTTGACTAATGTTAATTTTATATTTAAAAAGTTTAAAAATTTAAACTTTATTATATATATATATATATATATATATTTTAGAATTTAATTAATATATTTTGTTTTATAATTTTGTTATAAATATTAGATTAGCTTTTATATTAAATTTATTTTATAATATAAATATAAATTTTAGTAACTAGTTATAATATTATATATTAAATTTTAGTTAGGGTAATTTTCAGGAATATTTTATTAGAAATTTGTTTTATTGCTTTATAATTTATTTTTTGTATTTTAATTATTTAATATTTATATTATTAAGTTTATAAATGCATTATTAGTTTTCCTTTTAAGATTTATATTTCAAGTTGTTTTTAGTGAATATTAAAAATGAATGTTACATGTATTATCCATATTTTTGGAATTTCTAAATTTAAAAAATATGTTTTTTAATCTATAACTTTTTTTTTCCACAGAAAAAAATTATGTACTCTTCTCATTCATAGAGAAATTCGGAAAATAGATTCCACTTTCAGATAAGTTCAGAATTTATACATTGTCCACATTTTACAAGCAAAAAAACAAATTTCTCACAAAAGGCTTAGCCTATCCAAAAGTCTAGTGTAATCCATGTTGATTCCTATAAACCATTCTTGTCCATAGTAATCCTGCACTTTCCGTCTTCCATTTTTAGACATTCTTTAGATAAATCGTTTGATCTCTTATTTTGTTCTCGGAATACATGGGAGAATATTACTTGGTTGAAAGATGAAACCATAGAATCTAGATTGTTCCCTATGTTTCATAGCACAAATTTTTTGAAATTATTTTCCTTTCTCATATAATTTATCCAAAGCTCGGAATCCCCCAAGATCTTAAGAATTTCCACATTTTCCTTTATTGCAATCATCATTAGCTTCCTCGGGGCTAAACCTTCTGCTTGGTTGTTGGTACCTGTTCCTCCATTTGCTTGAAAATATATGGATTCTTTCTTGGAGAGATACAGGATTCCTCCTATCCCACACATATGGTTCTCACAAGCTCCATCAAAAAATCCCACTATCTTTTCCTTTCCGAAAAGGATCTCTTTCATAATTCTAACCTTGAGCTTGCTTTCCTCTTCCACAAAAAACTTGTAAGTAGAAAGGACCTATGATGTAACAAAGAAAACAGGATGATGAGTATCCTAAAAAATAGAAGTATTTCTAGTTGTCCACACAAACCACGCTGCCAGGAATGGTAGACATCTCAGTGATTTCAGCTCTAGCTTTTCATATGACCATTTAAGGTAACCATTAAAGGTATCAACTTCCCACCAAAAATGCAGATTTAAAGCTAAACCCAAATTGTTCCATATTTGTTGAATGAAAGGGCACTGGAGAAACAGATGCTCCGTGCTCTCCTCCCCATTCCTGCATAGGCTGCACCTACCTAGTCCTTGAAAATGTCTTCTTCTTAGCTTGTCCCATGTTAAAGCTTTGCCTTTCAAAATTAGCCACATGAAAATTTTGGCTTTGTGTGGAGCTTTGGTCTTCCACAGCGCTTTCCACCACTAGCTTCTTGCTGGAGTACGACTCCTCCGTATTAGTTTATAAGTATTTTTAACCGTGAACTATCCCCCAGTTTCATCACCATCCCACTTCAACATATCTAGTTTATTAGTTAGCCTAATCTATAAGTAACCTATTCCCATATTTGATTCGTACTAGATACTTTTGTTAAAATTAATACTTGAATTATACTACTATATTTTGAAATAGAATTTGACTAACTTTAATCAACTTCGCTAATGTAATTTCACCTATTTATGTTAAAAATTAGTATTATGTTATAGTTTTTCTCAAATTAGTTGTTGAGAATAGTTATTTTTAAAGGTGTTTTTTTGTCATTTGAAGTTACATTGATCTTTAGCAAGATCGTTACTTAATATAAATTGTCATAAACAATCCTCACACCTTAATCAAGTCAAAAGAATAAATCAATAAACATTTTGAAGCAAAAAGTTTTTATCCTTCTTTCACTCATATTTTTTAAGTATATCTAAAAGTTTGCAAAAAAATTCTATCCTTCTCCCACTCATATTTTTAAAAGTATATTTAAAGTTTTTTTTGTTTAGATATATAAATTATGATTTTGTTAAAGAGATTTTATTAAAAAGAAGTTTAATACATTGTAAAAAAAAATTAAGATAGTAAAAATCATAAGTATAAAACAAAATTAATTTCAATTCCAAAATTAATAAAATCATAATTATTAACATGTTACTCTAAATATTTTGTAATCTAAATTAAATAAAAATATTTAAAATTTGTGATTTTTGATAAATTTTATTTTTAAAAAGGATCTTAATTTTATTATAGGTAATGCATCGTAAGTGGATCTTTTAAACATCAAATTATTTGTAAAAAAAAATATTTTTTTTAAATCATTTCTGTAAAAAAATTTAATTAACTAAGCAACATTTTATAATTAATATACATCCATTTTATTATTTTTTATTTTGTAAAATAATCAATTAAACATTTTATTATGAATAAAAGAGTATTTACTCATACAAAACTTAAATACCTACTATAAATAAAGTTTTATTTATATATTTAAATCAGATGATTAAGATATAACTTTTTCATACAAAGTTTAAATTACTAAATTTCCTTCATAAAAATCGATGGAATCTTTTAAATATCTCAATCAAGGGAGTATTCTCTCCCTTCTAAAAATATCTCAAGCATTGCATTGTGATCTTTATAATAGACTCACTTTTAAAGTTTGAAATGTTGGGTATAAAAAATTTGCATAGTTTTATTAACTATATTATTTTATTTTCTAATAATTATATTTTTATTAATTGTTATGTTTTATTATTGTTTCAAAAAAAATTATAATAATAATAATGAAGAAGAGAAGAGTTCCCCATGCCTCGTGTCCTGATATCGCGGAATGTGACACATGATGCATCTGTGTCCGAATAGGTGGCAGACAGGTGGAATTATGCCCCCTCCCCAAAGCAAACAACATGGTCACCTATATCTCTCATCGAAAGTAAAGGCTCTTGGATCTCTCTTCGATGGATTCGATTTATACCGTTTGAACCTCAACCTCCACTATTGTGAATGTACCTTGTCTCAAAGCGTATGTCTATTGTGACATCATGACTCAGTTTGGCATTCAAACCTTTTGTAGGTAGGTCACGAAAAGGATGAATAACCTAGAATAACCTCCATGAGAAGGTGGTCTGCATGTTTCATTGATTTGGTTGGCTCTCCCCTCCAAATTCGCACTACGCCTTCTAAACAGATTCATCACATGGAGCATTGAATTGGAAATCAATATGAGGTCGCGATGCCTCACGAACTAGTTGCATATTTTGGTCGAAAGGAGGAAGACGTCAACAATGTAACAACCCCAACTATTGAAATTTTGAAAAGTTTAAAAACTTTTTTTATATTCCGATATTAAATGAAATACATAACCTCTTTTTCTTTTATAACGTGATATCCAATTGTAACTCTACAATATATACTGACTGATTTCCTAGTCACATCATGACTTTTTTTTGTAACACAGGCTCATTTAGAAATCTGAACCAGTACCACTGGAACATCCTGCAGGCTTCCTGGAGGCATCGTGATATAACCACTAACAACCTAGGACTGACAACAATTTTACAAAAGCAAGCTTCGGCTTTCTGATGCAATGTTATACCTTAACGACAACCTGCAGAGCATATTACCTCGGCTCTGACTCACTATGACTCACAGAGCTCTAACTACTAGAACGCTCGGCTCTAGACTCAGACTTGCAGAGCGGACTACTTGCTCAATGTAGACTCGAATGAATGAAATGAGAGCCGGGGTCTCTCTTTTATAACATCCTAGCCAGTTAACCGGTCACACAAAACTAGCACCAAACGGTAAAAAGCAATGATTCTGGGGTAGTGGTGGGACACACCACTATTATCTCGTCCCGTAAGAGGCAGCGCCATAAGGGGAGCCGGACATCGACATGGATGACAAAAGCAAACCAAAGGACCATGACATGACAAAAGCAGGGACAGATTCCCGACAAGCAGTACAAAGTGGAGCTACTGTTACCAGCCCACTACGGCTTCCATTATTAGACAGAAAGAGAATATTTACATTAATCGTCGCTGGAACGGAAAACACAGAATAAATCAGGATTTCCCCGAGGACCAACAGGTTGTCCGCCACATGGACAATCAAAATCATTTTCTGCCAGGTATTCTTCCAACTCACGAGCTTCTAGTAGTGCATCAACATCCTGTGAGTCATCTTCAAGAACAGGATCATCTTCAAAATGAGGTGGCGGATATAGCCAAGGGCTGAAACACCGTTCTATGTCAGAACCATGCAGAACGTCGCTTGTTTCACCAATGAACTGACTTTCAAACATAGATTCCACGTGGAAATCTAGAGGAAGGGTTCTCCTATGGATTTTGGCATCGATTTTGTTACCTTTATGATCCCTTTTAATATACTTTTGGGTCACATGCACTGTATGTTCTAGCTTTGAATATCGGCCACCTTGATGCCGAAGGAGGAATTTGAACCAGAGATTGTTCTGGTCAGCAACCTGCATGTCAGCTTGCATATGCAGTATAAAATTTGCACGCCGATTAACCCAATCATTCCAGGGGCAGAATTTGTCTAACAGGACTTCTATCCATCCTGACCATGCTTTATTTCTCATATTACCAGGGTCTGCACAAATTACTATAGACGGTTCTTCTCGGAAAAACTGTAATATAAGATTATAACTAGTCCACGTAAAATTTCCCTCACCGATATCTACATACCAGACTGGAAATTGCAGTCTACCCAGAGTTCACGACATTGTCTCAGCTTCTCTTGGGCTTGGATGAAACCTCTGGACGTAGTCCTTTCCCATCGTTCCATTATGTGCAGCTTCAATGGACTGGACTGTATTTGCTTTATTAATGTGAGGCTGAGGTATTTTTCTGCTTCATGCTTATTAGCATAATCCAGCAACTGTCTTCTCTTAGAAGGAGAGAGACATTCATCCCAAGGCTTCATAAAGAGAGCATTCCTTGGTTCGAACCTTAAACAATCAGGTTCTTCTACCGATCTTTTTCCTTTATCATCTTGTGGCTTTGAAAAGCTCATACCAACTGAAAACATGTTTAACCCTGCAATTTGCTTTGGATGCATCACCTCACGAGTTAACATATCAACTAAACAATTTAGGTAACCTGGTTTATAAACAATATCAAAATCAAAGTTAGACAACCAGATAAACCATTTAAGTATCCTGCTACTGTTTTTTGCCATAAGATTTTCGTTTTTAAATATACCAGGCATAATCTTCAAATATGTTTTAATTGTAGATCTGACTGGTTTTAAAAACAGAATGAAGTGCTAGACTGTTTTCTTAACAGCAAGGATTTCCTTATGGCTGCTTGGGTAGTTCAATTCAGCTGATTTGAATGAACCGGAGCCATATCCGCAGATATTTTCTCTTCCATCAATCTCTTCAAGTAACACACCACCCCAAGTGGTAGATGAGGCATCTGTTTCAATAATTAACTTACTAGTACCCTGCAGCAGATGGAGGGCAGGCAAATCTTTTACTTTAGATTTGATTTTCTGAACAGCTAAATTCATAGCATCAGACCATGGAATAGGATTCTTTTTCAATCTTTGCTGCAGAACATGAATATCTGTAGCTTGTCCACGATAGAAAGGTCTGATATAGTTCAAACTACCAAGAAATCTTTGCAACTGGGTTTTATCAAGAATCTTATCAGGAAAGTGTTCGAATGAACTGAGAACATGCTTCTGTAACACTACCTGACCTTTCTGTATTCTAAAACCAAGAAAATCCATCCCTGCATTCTGCCTCGATTTCACCTTGTGTGTTTCTCTATACGTAATTTCCTTACGTAGTTTCCTCCCTGCCTGCGTATTGGAAAAATTTTATCTCTGTGTCGGGCATTTGGATGCGTGACCATTTTGGTATTCTTTTCTACAATCATATCTAAGTATAGGTCATTCCCTTCTGAGCTAATCATGAGGAAATTCCCAGGTTGAGAATTCCTAGCGTTTTCTCAGTTTGTTTTTCTCCAAATTACCTAATCCACATGAAATCCGTATTGGGTATAGCTGCTTGTGACCTACTTCTGAATGTTATATATATGTGTATGTTGGCATATAGCTGGATATGTTTACAAATGCATCAATATTCATAATGATAACTAGTTCGACAATCTCTCGAGCTCATTAAGACAGGAAACCACTGCAATCCCTATAGGCGTAATTACTTATTATTATAAAAATTATAGGTGTAATTACTTATTATTATAACAATTATAAAAGAAATGAACAATTATGATTTTAGGGTATTCTTTCAAAATTTGAAATTAACAATTATAAAAGAAAAAATAATATAAAAATAACTAGTCATTGATTCATGGATAACCTGTAGATAATGCATGGATAAGGGTCTTCCTGTAGATAATGCATGGATACGGGTCTTCCTGATAAGTAACAAAGACTTCCTGACAAGTAACAAATAACTTATTACTTATTTGTGACACTTAACTTGTGCCTTATCTTCACTGACCACAAATTAAGTGACTGTGCTAATTATATATAAATAATATAAAAGATCTCTACCACAAAGCAAAATGACCCCAACTCCACACTCATTGGAAAAGAAGATAACAACGGATTGGATTCATTTAAGACTCTCATACAACTCATTGCAAAAAGCAAGCTACCGGAATCATGTGCCATTCACGCCACTAGATTAAATTGATAAGACTGTTAAAGAACCCTAGCTTGTTGCAAGTTGGTTAAACTGGTCACCGAGATTGCGGTAGATAGGGTTACCCGGTTGTTGGTAAAAGAATTGAGAGTTTTTCTTAAACCAAATCAAGATCATCTAAGATCGGTTGTAATTACTTTTTATTGCCAAGTTGCATTAAGAAAAGTGCTTTTGGAAGCAATTTTGAAATGTTGCATAATAGATGAGGAATTAGACATTGAAAAAACTTTTTGTTTTTAATATTTATCGTTTTTCGATACAGAATCCTTAATTTATGATTACATTATGGTTGCAGGGTTAAATAAGTTAAATCGATGGATATAGAAGTTTATGGATTAGTTTATTAAATATATTTTCAACCATACGAGGCAGTTTCATTCGAACTAACCAGTTCCAGACTTGATTGAGGAGAATATACGCTCAAAACATCAAATGAAAGGGAAAACCTTTTTATTTCTCTCTTATTTCACACTTCACAGTGAGTTTCTATTGATAAAAGCTTTGATTCTTTCCTCTTTTCTCAATGAATTCATTTCTTTCTTACTATATATTGTCTTTTATTTTATATGCAGGTGTTAATAATATTGGGTCACGATAAAAGCTGAGGATATATGGTAACCTGTATAACCATAAATGCATAAATAGACGGTTTGACGGGCAGTTCATTGAAGAATTTAATTGACACTATTGTTGTTTAGAAGTTGGTTGTTGATCTTCGTTACCTATTTAAACAAAACCAATTCGACTACTAATAAGTGAGGAATCCACTATGGTATAGACAGGAATATCTCCAGCTCAATAAGACAGGAAGCTCACTTATTATTCTAATTATTATTATTCTAATTGTTTAAGAATAATAGGAAATGAATAATAATGATAACAGCATAACACTTCAAGAAAAGGTAGAATAAGTTCAGTCACAAATTTTAAATCATAATTGGTTTGCCTTGACACAACATAATTAATATAAATAATTATAATCCGATACCATTACAGGCCTACAAGTTGTGATGATTCTGTCATTTAGTACAAAACAACTCAAGTATTGGTTGTATATACAACAATTATATTTAGCTGGTTGCAAGCAATGTCAAAAGTTGTTTTAATTGCCCAAGATTAATGGACCCTTACTGCATTATTTCATCTTAAAGTGGGTACTTCAGTCTTTCCACTAGGGCAACCAAACCAATGATCCTTTGGTATTTTCTAATTAACCGTTTTTTAATAGACAATTACCTGATAACAAGAATAACCAGGAAAACAGGACACATCCTCACAGGTCCACATTTCATACACAGATACATAAGAACACATGTCCCACAAGTTTGGCATGTGTCCTATGGGGGGACACCAACAGGGACCATTGAAGTTATTGAAGCTTATGCTTTTAGAAACAATGGAATCAGAGCTTCATTGCATCATACAGCGTATTGCTAATCTGTTGAAAATTCGGCCTCATTCTTAATAACTGCAAGGTGCATGACCCATAAGGAATTCTATTTAAGGGTGCTAGCTCAATGGTGGAGCACCTTCCTTATAGGAAGGAGGTTGGTGGTTCAATTCCACCATGCCCTATTTATATTCTCAAACCACTAAAAATAGATAAATGACTAAAAAAATGACCAAAATTCGCATATAAACGACCACCAATACAACATGAGAGATAAGTGACCAAAATATGCATATAAATAACAAACTGGTAGCAAATTAGCAGTCATTTATCACGTGACAAAAAATATAGTCATTAATTGTGACAATTAATGACCAAATATATGACCACAAAATAAGCTATAAATGACCAAGTTAAATATGACCACATTTTTGGTCACCTGATATATGGCCACTAATTTGCTACCAGTGGTCACCAACTCAAAAGTGGTCATTTATATGTGGATTTTGGTCGTTCTTTTGGTCACTTATCTCTCATTTTGTACTAGTGCACCCCCCAATAGAAAAGTGTTGATACCAGTTCACGATTTTTATTTTTTTTGGTAAAAAATAGAGCCATGGCCTAAATATCCCATACTGTTGTTTACAAAAACTTTAAAATCAACCCCTAAATTGGAAAAAAAAAATTCTTCAAGAGATAAATTACAACTTTTTGAAACTTCCATATTAAACAAACAAACAAAATTCATAAATAATTTCATCACTCTAACCATATAAAAACAAAGAAATTATGATGTGATTCATAATGAAATAATATATTAGACCATACAAGAACAAATGATTCATATAAATATTCAAAAACTCATTTAGAGTTTCAATTACAAACATCATACTAATAAAAAACATCTAAAAACTACCCCAACCCCTAAACTAAACTATATATTAAAATTTTAGTTTAGGATGATAAAGAAATTCATGGCATTGATAAGTCGCTACTTTGATTTTTTTTAAACTCCATTCCAGTCTCCAAACTACTTCTCTGCTAGACTTTGAGTTGACAAAGAAATTTCCACAGTTAAAAAGACTAACACCCCGTGAGAGCAAAGCAAGGTTTTCAGCGTTAGAATTTAAACTTGGCTTCCTAGTCTTTGAAATGAAATGAGTTGCCTATTGTTAAAGCCATATACTATTACTCAATTTCAATAATATTACCTAGGTCTAAACAATTTTATAAAAGACTATGTTATGAAACTTTATAATAATACTAGGTCTAAATAATAATATTTGAGTTGCCTAATAACAATAAACAATTTTATGAAACTTTTTTGAGTTTCCTAGGTCTAATGTAATATAGCCACATGTTTCTTAGTGTGCTTCTTTAGCATGTTTTTGTACATTAGTTATTCAATAGTCACCATTTTGAATTATGCATAGGTGATCCGATAATCCTTGAATATTCTTGGTATTCATGACACTTCATCATTGTCATATCATCTCAATAGTCCATGATCCCTATTTAAACATTAATATGGAGAATCATTTTCCGTTGTTGGTTAATGACAAAGAGAAGTGTATTTTATTATATAACATAGTCTTTCTTTCTTAAGTAGTAATACAAATTTTATGTTGCTCCATGGATGTTTCCCTATTTGATGGTTTTACCAAGTAAAACTTAGTGTCTTGAGCTTTGATATATATATGATTTATTTCTAGGTAGCATTCATTATTCAATTTCTCATGTGCGATTTCTCTACATTAGACGCAAGCATAATCAAAGTTTCGTTAAATAATTATAGGGAGAAGTTGACATCAAGTGGGGGATCATCCTAATCATTGAGATTTGGCCCCTAACCTATACCAATAAACTATGCTTTCACAACTATCAAGTCTCATCCATCATCACCCAATTTAAAGTTTCGTTGATATCATTATTGTAAGTGGAAATACAGTAAAATTAATGCTATGTTACATAAGAGGAGGAGGGAAATCATGTATCCTTTCCCTCCACTCCCTAATAACCCTTCCATCACAATTACATGGTTAGCTTGAATATCTATATGCATTGTGTGAGCAAAGAAAATATGGCTATGGAAGTAAAATGTGTCTCAAACCATGAAAAACAACTTACATGTTCCTTACTATTAAATAAAACGTCATTCTACTTCATTCATATGAAAATAAAAGATTCAAGACAAATCATTTTCCATGAAGGATGAAATTCTAAGCCTAAGGTAATTTGTCTCCTAGAAGAGTCACTCTCTTAGAAATAGACATGGATAAAGGCCAACTACAAAATTACTTGACCTAATTCTAAGTAGGATTGGCAAGGGGACACAACCCAAAAATGTGTTTTTAGTGTTCTAAGCCAACCACATTGTGGGAAAAAAGGTCTATGAACTGCTAAGTGAGTAAGTTTCTTGTGAGCAAGTAGGAATCCCATTACTAAATTTCACATAATAAAAATGCATTTAGGGCCAGGCATTGGTTTCCATATGAAATGATGCATGAAAAATCATGTATTTAATTTAGACTCAAGCTTCTAAAGTTTATTCAAACAATTATACAATGTTAACGTTGAACAAAACCATGTACACTAGTAAATAGGGTTATATTTGGTAAATCTCTTGATATGATTCCATTTCCAATCCTCCCATCAAAATTGATGCACTAATAAGCCTAGTTTGATCATAAGTAAGTCAAAAATCAAATTTTAAAATTTGTCTTGAATAATCTTATGATATTTCTTAATTTAAACTTGATTTTATAACCTAACACCAACATGGATCTATCTTAAACCTAGAAGGTAAATATGGCCATGGAAGGTAAATGTGTCTCAAACCATAAAAAAATCTTACATGTTTCTTATTATTAAATAAAACTTCATTCTACTTCATTGACATATGAGAAGAAAGAATTCAACACAAATCATTTTGGATTTTCTAAGCATAAGGTAATTTGTCTCCTAAGCGAGTCGCTCTCTAAGAAATAGATGTGGATAAATCCCAAGTACAAATCATTTTCCATTTTATAATCCTAAGCTAATTTGTCTTCCAAGGTAACTTGTCTTCTAGGAGAGTCACTCTATAAGAAATAGATGTGGATAAAGGCCAACTACAAAATGACTCAACCTAATTCTAAGTAGAATTGGTAGGAAAACAAAACCAGAGAAGGTGTTTTAGTATTCTAAGCCAACCACATTGTTGGAAACAAGGTCTTTGAACTACTAACTAAGTTACTTCTCAATGGGTGGGACTCCCATTACCAAATGATATACAATAAAAGTGTGTTTAGGGCCCAACATTGGTTTACATATGAGCTAAAGAATGAATAACCATGTTTTTAGTTTAGACTTAATATTTTTAAGCTTATTCAAACAATTATACAATGTTGACTTTTAAAATAAATAACAAATCAAGTTGTTCATTGATCTCTTGTGACTCTCATATTCATATTTGGGGAATATTAAATTATTATTATTTTTAAAGGAGATTTGTAATGAGTTTGCAATGAAACAATATGTTTGAAATTTCAATTCATAATGCTTTTGTTTCTTCTACTGATCCTTGTTGCGTAACCAAAGCTCTCCCCTCAATAGTAGAAATGCCCCCTCCTCCCGTTTCCCCCCCTCCTCCTCCCCCTCCCCCTCCTCCCTTCTTCGTGCTCCTTTGCCCACACTCCTCCACTCGCTTGGGCGCCAAAGGGCCGCCCCACACGGGCGACGCGATGTTGAGCATCCTATCTAGAAAAGAAGAAGATTAGCAATTTCCCCTATGGAAAAAAATCTGGAATCCCCATCTATGGCCCAAAGTCTCAACCTTTCTCTTGTTGCTCTCTCACAAGCACATTTTAACTTGGGACAACCTACAAAAGAAGGACTTCCAGGGGCCTGCATTTTTTGTGACGTGCAACAAAGATGCTGAAATGATAGATCATTTGCTTGACTCCTACAATCTAGCCTCAGATCTTTGGGACCGAGTGGCAGAAAAGTTCAGAAGAACCAATAGAGTCAGAGGAAACATCATCGAATCTATGCAGAGATGGGACGTGAACCCCTTCCAAAGTGCTCTACTCAATCGACTCTGGGAGCTCACTCCCTGATTCCTGGTTTGGAACATTTGGAAAGAAAGAAATTTATGAATCTTTGACGGCAAAAAAAAATCTTCTGATGACATCTGGACAATTATCAAGAGTAATCTCCAGGAAAATATCTTCTCGAAGGATTGTAACTCTTATGAATTCCCCTTCACAGATGCAGAGAAAGGTATTATGGCTAACTGCAATTTTTCTCATCACCCTCTCCCCATTGTGGGAAAAATCCCTGCTTGGGGAACTTCCAGCCTGGAACACTGGTCCCCTCCCCCTAAGGGTATCTACAAAATTAACTTTGATGGTTCCTCGAAAGGAAATCTTGGTAATGTAGGGTTGGGTGGCGCCTTTCATAACCACAAGGAAAAAATCACCAGAATCTACTTTGGAAGCATTGGGCACGACAGCAATAATGTGGTGGAGTTGCAGGGCCTCGTGAAAGGAATTACCATTGCAAGAAAACTCAATATCCTCCCTCTTATTGCTGAGGGTGACTCTCAGGTGATCCTGACCTTAGCCACCAAAATTAAAAATGACTCCCAAACTTCCAAACTCTCCACCAGCTGGAGAATGGAACATAGCATCAACATGCTTGCCAACTACTTAAAGGCTCTCAGCTCTATCACTTTCCACCATGTCAGAAGAAAGGCCAATGTTCTAAGTGACTATTTGGCCAATGAAGGGGTTACTTGTGATCATCCTCTTTAGGAAGGAGAGCCAAGTCAGTCCTTCCCGGACCAACTCATTCTCCAATGCAACGTTCTCGCCTCTCAAGATCTCCCCACCCAGGTTGTGGGTGCTTTTCCCAATCACACCACACTTGGAAGCATATTCCATCCACCTGGAACTGGCACGCTGCACCCATCACCTACTTATTATGCAGGTAGACAACCTTGTAATGGCATTTATGGGGAAGACGAGTGGATTTATGGAGATAATTTGGTAGTTAATGAACCAAGGCTGGACTCGGTTGTTGATGTCCCTTCGCATTAATGGTGGTAGCTGGGATTTGAAGCTCCCACATGTGGTTCACCCGTGTCCCTCCTCTATGGCATGTATAATGACGAACATGCCTCGCTCCATCCTCATTTGCAATCGTATGCTGCTCTCAGTGGTGAATTGTTCTGTTGTGAATTGCCCTGCTCAATTTTTCATTGCCTGGGTGCTTGGTCTCCATGCCATGAATCAACCATGAGGAACCTCAAGATGTGGGGATGGGCATGGCGTTGTAAGGGATGTTGATTCTCTAGGAAAGAATAAGGTTGTCATCAATGGCTATGACAGCAGCATCTCGTCCCCGGTTCGCCTGTTAATCGATGACTGAGAATCCAGCCGTGTGGATGATATTCTAGCTACTGGCGACCAAGGTAACCAAATCAACTACTACTGGATTATAAAAAACATGATGGAAAACTTGGTCGAGGAGATGCTGGAAAACTGGAACTCTGCCAAGTCCTCCATTTTGGATATCAAGGCTCTCTTGGCTCATCTGGATGTAAAATTGGTTGATTTGGACATCAGTCTCGCTAGTGGTAAGTACTCCCTGGATAGGTGCTCTATTCTTCACAAGGGCTCGGCTCAAACTGAACCCAATAAAAATCGTGTCGGCTTGGCTGGAATGGATGTCACTCAGCCTAGAGTGGTCTCTTCTGCAACTGAAGCTTCGCCAATTCTGCAGGAAATGATGGACGTAGTTGTTGAAGTCTCTGTCGCTGCTGTGGAGACTCCTTCTGGTTCGTCTCTGCTTGCTTCTAGTGTCTCCTTGGGTATGGCTCCCCTGCATGCCACCTTTCCCATTCCAACCACCATTGACTCACTGCACTTCAAACATGTCCGAAATTTCGAAGGGGACGCCTCCCCCAGTTTCAAAACAGAGCCGCTAACACTAAAGATCCCTCCCCAGGGGTGGGACGATGACTTATTCGGAAGCTGCCCTTCGCCAATTCCGCAGGAAATGATGGACGCAGTTGTTGAAGTCTATGTCG
Source organism: Larix kaempferi (assembly GCA_027924585.1). NCBI lineage: Eukaryota > Viridiplantae > Streptophyta > Pinopsida > Pinales > Pinaceae > Larix > Larix kaempferi. The sequence goes on from BSBM01001812.1 coordinate 811,896, forward strand.
TTGCTGTGGAGACTCCTTCTGGTTCGTCTCTGCTTGCTTCTAGTGTCTCCTTGGGTATGGCTCCCCTGCATGCCACCTTTCCCATTCCAACCACCATTGACTCACTGCACTTCAAACATGTCCGAAAGTCTGAAGGGGACGCCTCCCCCAGTTTCAAAATAGAGCTGCTAACACCAAAGCTCCCTCCCTAGGGATGGGACGACGACTTATTCGGAAGCTGCCCCATTGTTGAAGGCAAGCCCAGCTCTTCGAATGAAGAAGCAAGTACTCTGGATGGAAGTCCCTAGCTCTCTCTGTGTATGTCAAAGGTTCTATATTTTTTTGCTATACAAACTATTTTCATGCTCTTTTTTGTTTTATGATATGATATGAAATGACTATCATCACACCTAGTCTCCTCGGACAAGTCTGTTTTACTATTTTACTTATCTCCCTAGCATTTTTGAGTGTCTGGGTTGGTGGTTTCACCACCCAAGACCGCCAAGGCTAGCTAAATGCCATGTAATTTTTGTAGTCTTTTTATAAATATATTGTTGTAGCTTTACAAAAAAGAAATCAAATGAATTGAAGAAAAATATGTTTTCTAATTATTTTTTTTGGAATGTGCTCATTTATGTAACATAATAATAATTTTTTGGGCTTTACTAATTTCCAAGAAAATTGTGTTTATTTCTTAGCTTTTATAGAAATGTTATCATTTTTTACATAGGGAGTGTTTAATTGTTTAAGATTGTAAAATATTGGAAGGGAAATATTTGTTTTTTGCATTTTTTTTAGAAGGATTTAGTTAATTTATACTTGTCAAGTGAAGTACAATTATTTATATTGTCCGTCATCGTTGAAGGGCTAGAAGAATATATGCCCTTCATATTTAAATTAAGGCTCGGCCTTCAAATTTGATCACTGGTTGGCATATGTGCATGGTGGTAACGACCCCCTTTTATGCCTATGGCATATATATGTTTGTTACAACACATGCCATATATTAATAACAACCCACCAATATAGCTCCCCCTCATGAGTTGGAGAGGACCTCTCCTTTTAAAACCATATACAAGATGATATGTCAAAATAAATATAATGTCAATACTTTGTGAAAGCCAACGAGATGGTGTAGTGGTAAGAGAATTGTGGTGAAGACTTAATGGTGGATAGAACTCACATATTACAATCATGTTGGCCGCACAAACCTTTTAATATTCCAGACCAACATAGACCAATGGGGTACTGCCACGTGGTGGCGCCAGATTGCCACCTATGCCACCTTAGATGCCAACAGTGCTGCCACTGCTACTAGGATGCCACATGTCATTCATCGATTGGTCCATGTCATCCTTACTACTTTCCATGTCACATGTATAGAATTACACGTGGCATACTCAGGTGCTTCCATGTCAGCAATCCATATCATACTTTTTGCCATTTTACATGTTTCCTTAGAACTTCAAAACGCCATATCTTTCTCATCCGGAGTCTGTTTGATGCGTTGTTCACGCCATTGGAAATATCTCAATGAGCTCTTAGACATGGTATCATTATTGATGATTTTTACTGAGTTTGAAATTTTGGCCTTTTAATATCCTCCTGGATCATCAGTTGATGCGGGGATCTCAGGTGGTTGGCTAGAGTACACCTTAATTAAGTTAGATTCCTTGTACATCCTTGGGACAATATCAACATATGGTGGTTTACTTTTCCCAATAACATCGGGAAGGACATTGTCTGGATTGGTGTTGGTATTGGGGTCATAGTAGTTGAGTTGGTCAAGGGTGATTATTTTACCGTTAAAGAGAAACATCATGATACAGAAGACCGAGGAGGCGACCGCCTTCATGGCATACATGTAACTATGCCCCAAGAGAATGTTGTAATTGAGTTGGGAATCAACTACCTCAATATCGATCATGATCATCTTTCCCCCAAGCTCGACGGGGACATTTTGGTACAATCCTCTTGGTCGGGATGGCCTCCCATCATATGCGTGAAGAGTGATAGATTAGGGGACTAGCTCAAGTGATCATAATCGCTTCCAAACATTAGAGGACATGATGCGTGTAGATGTTCCTTCATCGATGATACATCGATGAATCATAATTTGTTTTACGGTAATGAGGACTTAATGCTACTGAAAAGGGTAGTCGCGACTCATCTTTGTCGAGATCAAAAGTCATGAGGCACGATTTGGAAGGGTCGACGATGCAAAGTGAATCCAGTAATGCCTTTCATTGATTTGGAAAAGAATGCAACACTTCTAATGTGGACATCAATGTGGGTGACTGAGCCAAGTTATCCACAATACTATAATTATGGGTGAGTGAGCCAAGTCATCCACAATTCTATAATTGTGGGATAATTGCATATGAGGGTTATTAGGGGTGCACCGAAGTGGGACTTTGGGGATTTGTGGGATCTGTTCACCACTTGGGCATGGTATTTACAAAATACCCCCTAAGGGGATAAGGACATCTTCCACTTGGGGGCCTTTAGGCCTATCATAACCCTTGGCTCTAGTCTGGAGGTTGGAATCCAGCGTGTAGATGTTCTGGAAGGAGCCATCACCGGAGGGGCGTGGTTCCCGTTTCTAGGTAATGACCCCTTGATTGGAAAAGAGTTGTTGTAAGAAAACCATTTTTGGTTGTGTAGGTTTAGGGACCTAATGGTATTTACCATTTTCTTATTCTTGGCCTCCACCAACTGTTGGAAGTCAGGGATAAGAGGGAAATGGTGAGAGTAGTGACCATAAGGCTCCGCAAATGGAACAAGAGTAATTGGTCCTCAAGTTGACATTCTTCCCTTGCTTGGGAGGTTTTCCAACCCCTGCATTTGGGTTTCCCTTTTTCTGGTTCTGCTGGGGAGGGGGGTTTCCCCCTTGCCCCTACTGTTGGTTCAACTTGATCTCTCCCTGAACTGTTTCCCCCGATTTTGAGGTTCTAGGGATTTGCTTCATTCAACTGCTCAAATTGTTGATCTTGTTGTGCAAAAGTGGGTTGAACTAGATTTACTCCCATATGAGGTGTGGGGGATGAACCAGTAGGACATGGGAACGAACAGTAAGGGTTATACCCCGTTGGAGGGATAAATGTGGTTTGCACTCCATAGGATGTGGATGTAGGAGCAAATTGTGTCATTTGCGATGGAGGTGTCGTCGATGCTTGGATTGCATTAGGATAAGTTGGACTATAGGTTCCATATTGTAACTGACCAAGTGGAGGAGTTGGTACAGGAGCAAGGGGTACCAAAACGGTAGGAATGGGTGGGTACTATGGTGCCATATTGAATGGCATAGAAGTAGGAGGAGGAGGAACCTTTACTTGGTGGGAAATGGACCTAATAATCCCATCTACCGAATGTGACGAACCTGCAAGTGTAGGATCCAATGACCGATGCTGAGGGGCATCGAGAAGGATGGTGTATAAATACCTAGATTGTGCATAGATAAGATCAAAATGTTGGGCCTTCAGGATGGCCTCTTCCTCATTTTGCAGCATGGATATAGATAGATCTTTGGAAATGGATGGTTGGAGTGATTTAATGAACCAATCAAATAGGAATGGAGGTTGTATCTCGATTTTACACAATGTTCGACGTCAATGCCACACATGGATATGATTCGCGATGTGTGTAGATGTGTTTTGAAAAAACTATGTGAGAATTCAAAGCCAAAGTCATGGTGAATAGCAAGCTGGAAGTATGTGAGAAATGAGGTGGCCGTGTAAAATTTTATGGGATATCTAGAATCTAAGCATGAAGCAATGCATTAATTGATTGCAAAGAAAGAGATGAGAGAAGAGTAAAATTGGTGCAAATAATAATTCTCATCAATATCTAAAAAGTCTTTCCTCATTGAATAATGATCAATGACTCAATACATATAGCATACTATAGTGATAATTTTGGAAAGAAGGGAATGCAAGGTATACACCTAAATTTCACCATAAAGCAAGGAATAAAGCAACTAAGTTAAACTTAAATACATACAAGCACAAAAGCACTAAAGCTATCTAAAAGAAAGCAACTAGATAAACTAGAACTTGCAAAAATTAGCCTATATAGTGCATGTGTATGCCAACACCCCCCTTTTAAGCATAAATTAGGCGAGTATGATGCACAAAAATTGGGTCCTGACAATTATATTTCCATTTTAGGTACCCAAGTACAAAAAATAATATCCACATAAAGTGAGACAAAAGGGAAAACCTCATGGGAAAAACCCTCTCTCAAAAGAAGATGGTGCTGAGTAACTAGAGAGCATGTAGTTAAAATGATCTCTTCATTTCCTCATCTGAAGTAGTACGTAGAAAATAGGTAACAATCAAGGTGTGTCCCATATCCGTTCCTTTTCCTTCATCTATTGGATCTTTTGAATTCTCAATTAGGAGGCTTTATGTTGACAAAATGGAAATTGCAAGATGGTCATCTTTCTTATTTATCCCACATGCTTTGAGCTATTGCAAAAGAGATATAAATATTGTGAATAAGTCTTGGATTGTATCAAATGCACTAATGTACTCATTCTCCAACTCATGTCTTCTTAAAACATGCTACTTTGCAAAGATTTTGATCAAGATTTCATTGGAATATGTTGTAGGTATGATATGAAATAAGAAAGAGGGAGAGAGAGAGATATTTTAAGAGACATAACAATCCATATGCTTCATCAATCTTGTTAAACCACTTTGATTTTCCACCGATGAATTGCTTTTAGTCCTTTTTCCCATTGTTATCCTATAGAGTCCTTTGCTATGCAATAGAATCACTACTTTTGTAGTTGAGGAGACTTGTGGCTGATCCATAGCTTGTGATGTGCTCTTTGATGTTCTTCAATCCTGCAAAAATTTGTATACAACTACCTAGATTCAATATAGATATGGTACCATGTAAAATTTTAAGAGAGATCTAGAATCTAAGCATGAAGCAATGCACTAATTGATTGCAAAGAAAGAGATGAGAGAAGAGTAAAATTGGTGCAAATAATAATTCTCATTAATATCTAAAAACTCTTTCCCCATTGAATAATGATCAATGAGTCAATACATATAGCATTCTATCGTGATATTTTGGGAAAGAAAGGCATGCAAAGCATGCACCCAAATTTCACCATGAAGTAAGGAATAAAGCAACTAAGTTAATTTTAACTGCATGCAATCACAAAATCACTAAAGCTATCTAAAAGGAAACAACTAGATAAACTAGAACTTGCAAAAATTAGCAAGGGTACTTATATAGTCTGTATGTACACCAACAGGCCAATGTCACAAAGGTGGCATGAGTCAATCGTGGTAAATTCACATACCATTTGTTTGGCAGTCATCCCGATGAGCATTCGCTGGAAGAGGGGAAGCCTCACTGAGTCTTCCATTGCGTTGTTGGAGGAACATCATAAATGAAAGTACATGACATGGTTGGCGAGGTTGTCCCCTTGTTTCCCTTCAAATTTAGGGATATTTGAAGGGAGTCTATCTAGAATAACTAGCTATGTTTGATCATGCGCAATAGGTTCAATGGTCAATTTGGAAAAATATGGGATATTTAGGCTAGCCATGAAGGGTAGGTTGAGAGTTGGTCCTGCCATTGTGTGTTGTCTGTGGTTTATGTGAGGTGGAGACCGAGGCCGTGTTGAAAATAATGAGTGGCCTCCCACGAGAGAGGAGGGATAAAAATGGTCCAAAGGATCTCCAAGGGGGAAAAACAAAGGAGAACCTATTCCAAGAGAGGGAGGAGAAGGATGATTTCTTCTTCCATGAGAGGATGAATCAAAAGGGTCAACACCTTCTCTGAGAGGAGAAAATGAATCAATCAAGTATTGGCCTCTCCCTAATGATCCTATCAATGTGTCCTGGGAGCGGCCCCAGCTACAGTATCATCTGCGTGAACCACGAGGAGAAAGTGGAAAAAACACCCCTCGAGAGAGGGGATAAACCTTGCAGTTGTTGGGACTGCCTTAGGTGGTTGTTTTGCTCCTCAATAGTGAAATATTGGTGTCAAGTGAGAGTGGTGGTGGAAATAAACACAATTGAACAGATGCAAAAATATGCCAGCAACAATAGATGCAATATGGTACAAAAGTGAGTGATATGTGCACTATCAGTTTAGTGCAAGAGTCCCCACATGTAGGTTCATTTTAATTATGAGTTAGTGAACTTGTATTTAAAAATAAAAATAAGTGTAAATTCCCTAAAGGACCTAACGTCCTTCCTCTCAAATCTAATTGGGCCTTCCAAAAGAACAATTGATGGTGACAATGGGAACCACACACCATTTGACTATTGAAGGTAACCAAGAGTCAATTCTACCAGCGATGGGGATAACATTCCAATCAATAAGACTTAGAAACACTTGCCAATGGAAATAGCTGACTTCAGGAGTCAATTCCACTCACAATTGCTCCTTGGTGATGTCCTATGTTTGGCCACTAAGATACCTTGCTTCAAGTGTGGATAAGTGGTTCTTCCTGGGCGGTATAGTGTCATCTCCACAAAGAATTGAGTGGCTCTTTAGAGAGGACATTGAAACTATACGTCGACTTTGACCTCCTTGGGAATGACGCACTTCTTATCTTGGTTTTCTTTTAACACTTGCTAATAGCAAGATTTCGATAATACCCTATAATTCAACAATGCTATGTTTCAAACACCTGATGAAACAAGATTGGTGGGCATTAACAAATGCCTAGACCCATCAATCCTACGTAACTTAAATGTTGTTTTTTGAGTTCATGTGGAGGATTTTAGTTGGTTGGCAATTTACAAAGTTGATTTTAAGGCCTAGGATTCACTTAATGAGAGTAAGGGAGGTATTTCACACTTCCCTTCCTTTCTAATTCACCAAGCCCACAAGAAGTGCGAGGTAAAGACCATAATTGGAATGAAAGATATTTTAGGTCCCTTAGTGTGTTCTAGTGATGTAAACACATGTGAGGTAAGAAAAATTATTGTTGCAAATTAACTGAAAGAGTATAAAGTAAATGGAAATGGAGATTTAAATTTTTAACTCTAAAAGATGCTAATGATGCTTTGCAAAATCAAAATGCTAATGAAGTAAAAGTGTGCAATGGAGGTATTTCACACTTCTCACCCCATTCTGATTCACCAAGCTCATAAGAAGTGTGAGGTGAAGAGCATACCTGGGGAGATAAGAGTCTTTAGGTCCTTGGTTGTGTGCAAAAAGTGGATTCCACACTACTTTTAGCCTAAAAACATGCCAAGTAAGGAAATAATCATGAGATGTCTTCAATACTAGTGACAACAATGAGGCCCAGTGAAAGCCTTAAGGTTAGTTACCTAAGTAGATTTCAAGAGAGATGGGATCCTTACTTCCTAATCATAGTCTAAGTGAGCTAATTACTATAGAAACATGTAACTGTTGTAATTAAATAGTTCTATTTCATTAGTGAGTAGCCATTGGAGCTACAGGATTATGAAAAACTGATAAAAATCAAATAAAATGAGTAGCAACATGCAACAAGTAGAGACAGGTGCGCAGTAGCACGAAAAACACACTCATTGGTTTGTAGTAGCATGATTAAAACACAAAAAGGTTATGCGTCCAATGAGAGACGAAACTGCATAGGTGGACATATGTTAAATTGTCTTGATAGGATGACTATCTAAGGTTTCTATGCACAAACTGTGTGGCCAGGGAGCTGGGATCTGCGCGACTATCAAAATAGTAATTATGGCCAAGAGGAGGCCAAATTTCTGGAATGAATGGTATGGACCTCTTCACTTGCAAAGGACAATATACTAGAAATTAGCTACCCAACAATTTAAAACCTAGTTAAAAGAAAATGAACAAAAATGAAGTGGAGTCGCCATAAATATTTTGTGGGAATTTTATGCACAAAGGTGTGCAGCCTCTCCCAAGTTGGAGGGAAGCCATTGAGGTTGTTAACTAGGACCATTATTTAGAAACATAAAGCAAATGTGATAACCCCAAAGTAGATCCTCCAAGGCTTTCTTAGTGAAATGGAACAAAATAAAACAAAAATAACTAAAAGTGATAAAAGGGGACAAGAGGGTGAAAACCACATCAAATAACCAATGCATGGACCACTTTAAATTTCCCAATGGTCAAGCAAATCCGTGTAGTGTCACCTAGGAGGTGAAGGCCTCAAAGGGAAATCAACAATCTCCCTTAGGGAGGCCTATTTTGTCCACACTAAATGCTAGATAACTCAAAGAACCAATGGAGAGAAGCGCTTGCCCCTTGAAGGAAGGAGGCAAAGGAGCTTGGAGAATGCTAAAAAATATGAAAGAGATGAGCTATGAGGAAGCTCCAATACAATTTATGTAGCATAACCTTGCTATTGGTTTCTCCTCTAACATGCATGCCCATGGATTCCTTTTATAGTCCAAGAGTTGGCCAAGAAACAACTAGATCCAAGTGTGGACCCCATCACTTCATGAACTAGCTTTAAGATACACAATGGGGGCTATTGAATGCAAATCCATCATGTTGAGAAGACAAGTTCAAATATGTGTTGGTGATGGGATTTATGAGCCTTTAATGCGCAGCTAGTGGTTGAGATCCTGCTGTTTTGACAGTCACACAGATATCGAAGGGAAATCCACGCAAAAGTCACACAGGCACATAACTGGTAATATCCACAGTCGCGCACCTAGACATAGGTTAGGTTGCGTGGTCTTGTCTTTTGACCGTTCTTTATAACTTTTACAAAATTGAGCTTTCCATTTTGACATCACTCCCACCGTGTAAAATAATACCCCTCTTGCAATATGAAAATTGTCCCACAATTTCTTTCTTCTACGGTTTATACAAACATGAATCACATCCCACAAGCAAAAGGCATCGTCAATCCACGGGTTTATCACTTAATTGTTTTAAATAATTAACAACGGCAAAGGTGGTGGAATGACGAAAAATAGCCAAAACGATGACAAACTAGTTGGTATGTAAGTAGAGATATAAATGTAATGGTTGTTTTGTTTATAGTAAAAAAAAATTACTAGGTGCTTGGCATGTGAGTAAAGATATTGATGTAATAATTGTTTTGTTTGTAGTTACAAACTAGTACTTAGGAAATAGAAGTAAAGAAAAACATTGTGTGGTGATATTAGATTGTGATTGTAATATTATATAAATAATAATTATAATATTTGTTTAGATATTTAAATGTTTCAATCATTTAAGAAAAGATAGAATATTTAAGAAATTAGTCATCCTTCTTAGAAACGTTTGGAGATTCTTTCGCGATGCTTGTCAAGGAACTAAAGGTTTGAATGGAGATGGGTATTACATGGAATTAATTACTATGTCAACCCAACCTCACCTCCCTGAATTAAAGAATGAGATTTCAGGTGGTAGGTTGAGGCTTTGTTATGAGCACCCCTCACAACCCGAAATGTAAAATCCATCAATAAATTTTGGGCCATTTTTAGTTTTCTTTTAGGTATGCTTTCTGGCCCAAAATTCTTTCCAACCACCAAAAACAATTGCAATATAAAATATCGTAATATGTTTTTGTTTTGTGAATGGAATTCATTCTCCTGACATTTTGAGTTTGCTCTCTATGGTCCCTCCTTGCACCTTCAATAAGGTACTTCTTTTCTAAATAATTTTAATTATTCCATTCTCAAATATTTATAGAAAAGCAGATGAAATTCGCTACATATCAAGAGCTTTGTAATGAAAAGTGTCAAATCAATAATTTGTCCCTAAATCCTAACTATTATGAATTAGGGATAATTTTAAGGACCCATACTTATTTAAAAGTGTATAAAACCTTGGAGAATCTTACCAATTCTTAAAATGTCAACTATAAAATATTTGGCGATATTTTTCTAAAATTATTTCAATTTCTAAGGATTTTATATAGTTTATATAATAATTTGGCAATTTTTAGAGTGAAAAAAGTTTACCCCAACAAAATTGAGCGAAATGGGGCTTCAAAAAATGCATATTGGTGAATCTTTTTTGGGAAAAAAAATGAAAAAAAAACCCCTGGGCTAAATTTCGCCCCTAAAATTATCCTTGTTATAAATAAAGTACTTGAAGTAAAATATAAATTTGATCTTATCTCTTTCTCACACATCTTTACAAAGTTCCATATAAATTGAGTAGTCCTTCTCTCAAACTCAATTCTTTACTTGTTGTGGTCTATCAAAATTTCAAAAGCAAGATGGTCTTACAAGAATTATTTTTGTCCCTCTTATGAATAGTGAGATAGGCTCATGCTGATAATAATATTAGAGGAATTGAGTTTTTTGGATTGCAATATGTTTAATGATAGTCCTAGCATAATTTAGTCGTAAAATGTTATAATACTTAGAAAATAAATGTTGTAATACATGGAAAATTACAATATTATAATATGTAACTATAAGGTAGATTTGACGATATTTTTATAATATGTAACTATAAGGTAGATTTGAGGATATTTCCAAACTTTGCAAAGAAGCTTAAGACCCAAAAATACATTTTGATTTTAATTTTAAAGATAAATTTATAACTATTTTTCAAACAACTAAATAGATAGTGTATATATTTTTACTACAAATTCTTGACCAACCTTATGAAATTAAAACATTGTAATTAAATTTGCACAAAATTTAACTGCATCATGAATTTAAAGATTAATATCTTCATATGTAAATAATTCAAATCACTCCACTGTCCACGTTTCATAAGTGGCAGTGGTCGTTGTCATCAGTGAGCATATTTTACGTGTTTTTGCTAAATTTGGTTGTGGCATGTTATATGAGCATCGTGTTTTTTAAGCAAGTTTGTCTTGGTGTGAATAGAAGCATCAAGCCCTTGTTAAGATTTCTACAACTATCACATTTTAGGGATCACCCATTTTCTTTTTTGTAGTTTCAGTATTGATCGATGATTTTTTGGGAGTAATTATCTCACCAACCTCTTGTATCAAACAATTCAATCAAGACGATACATATTTAATGTGTTTGTAGAAATTAGGGCCTCGGGGTCTACTAAGTCAAATCAGACCAATCCTAGAGGTGAGGCTGCCCATACTTGCATTGAAGAAGTTTTGTAGTTGGATTAATGGAATCGCATTAGTCCTAATCAATATTTAAGTTTACATCTTTACATCTATTGTATTAATTACTACAGTTTGTAGTTGCATCAGAATTACATCAACATAAGCTTCAATTGATGAAAATTTTGGTTAAGTGTCAATTTTATGGAATAGTCTGAATTCGCGATAGAGATGACCCGCTGCGATGACAAGTGGTAGAGGATGAGTGGTCATCGGAGTGCTCACGTCAAAGAAGCAAACAAAGGTGCTCGGGAGGAGTCCACACAGAGATAGTCCAATAGCGTATCAGAGGTGATCTCTGGGAGGTAGAAGCTAAGGTGTACCAGAGGCAAAGTCTGACAATGCATCATTCCTAGTACATCCGGGTTGTGTCAAAGTGTCGTATAGGAAGTTTCGATGGAGAGTCTCAATGGAAACACGTGTCAACGTATTAGAGTTTTGTGTCGAAGCATCCAAGCGATGGTTGAGGAGGACATCAATAGGTGATATCCGATGGTCAAATCCTAACCTTCAATGATAGGAGATTTGTATGATCTAATAGTGTTTCGGAGATATGTTTTAATGGTGATTTAGTCATCGAGATTTGTAATAGTTTCCAGGCCTGATGGAAATTATGGTCGCCAAGAAAAATATCATTTGTGTATAAATATGTAATTTTTCCTATTAATGAATAGAGAGGAGATAGAAGGAACGGAAGTTAAAATTGCTTATGTTTTGTACTCTGTTTTGTGGACAGGAGAGTTTGAAAACTCGCCTAGTTCCCTTCGAATTGGTATCAGAGCAGTGTTAATAGTGTCAAGCTAGTCTCTGCTACATGCTGAGTGATTATCAAGCTAGCAAGGCTAAAGGGAGAGAAGTGTTCTCCATTAGGTGATTTGTGTGAGTAGTAGCTCTAGACGTCAAACAATTTTCGCTAAGTAATAGTGGATTGGGTTTTGTCTCACATAAAAAATTGGTGTAGAGGTGAAGAAGAAATAGAAGACCCATAGGTTTCTGAATCAGGTTTAAGGGCGAGGAATTCCTTGTAGTAGCATAAGTCTATTGAAATAAAGATGGTTCAGAAAAACAAACTCAAGCAAATCAAAAGGAATAATAGAAAAGTTGTAGCAAAGTATTTTCCATAAGTACATGGAGAGGTTCCATATGTAGCAAAGGAACCCATAAATCATGAAGAAGTTAAAGGTTACATTGAAGATGATGGGTGTAGCATGGATCTAAGATCACCCCAATCTTTCAATGGTATGAATTTTAGAGTATGGTCCACTAGAATGGAGACATTTATGTGAAGATTTATGGAATTTCGTTTTAAATGGATATGATAACCCCCATGATGACGCAAGGGATGCCTCAGATTTATATTTCATCCAGTAAGCCCTAGATGACACTATTTTTTATGTAGTTGTTGAAGCAACCACTGTTAAAGAAGTATGGGAAAATTTAAAGATGGAGTTTGATGTGAGGGGGAGTGACATTAAGAAGCTTCAAGTTGAGTCATAGTCTATTGAGGAGTCAAATAGAAAATTTATCAGTAACAGCTGAAGACTGTGAAGCATGTGATGAATCTTGTTGTGTAGTTACATCAGTGGATGTTGAATATGTAGAACTCCTTGCTGAAGCCATGGATAAGGTTGAAGAACTCCCTATGGCAGTAGTACTATCTGAGGAAAAGATTCTGAGTGTCCTTGTGTGTGCAAGTGAGCATGTACATAAGGATGGTGAATCCCAGTATTCTATATAGTAGTGGATGATGTTGTTGTAGTGGCCAATGAAGAGGCCATGGAAGATGTGTCTATGGACACAATTGATTTGTTAATTTAAACCTTGCAGGTGTTAATGATGAACATCCCATCCAAATTGAAGATGTTGCAAGAAGGAAAGATGGAGTTTTGTATAGCATTGAAGCTATTGTCAAATATGCAAAGAAATTGTTGGTCTGCAGCAATAGAGGAAATACATGAAAATGCAACAATAGAGGAAATACATGAAAATGTAATCATGTATTGTAAGTCAAATGTTGAATATGATGAATAGGTAATTAAATTTGAGCTCGTGGTTGTGTAGATGAAGAAAATATGTCTGATAAAGATAGGATGTTTTTGAAGTCTGAGTGAAAATGATTGATGAACTATGGAACATATGCATTATCCCACTTGGACATGTAACAAGTGGATGACTGTGAAGGAGGTGAACAGAATCCATCAATGGAAGATGTTGATGATCCGATTCCTGTAGTGGATGAGTAGTCTTAAGAGGTGCCAGAGCAATCAAGAGTTGACTGTCAATTGTTGTTATGCAAGATATTCTTGTAGAAGAAGTTGTTGAACATATTTTTGTGAGATGGAGTCTTGAAGAGCTGAGGTATTATCAATGTTTTACAAGTTTGGGAGATTGTTGAAAAAATCAACATTTGCATTTAAGACAATCAAAAGGATATGATCTTGAGGGTCATAGAGGCATAACACAATTCTATTTTTGATCTAGTTGAAAAACCACACATTACTGCAATAGTAGAAGATTTAAAGATGCCATCCCAAAAGTGAATGAATATGAAGAAAAAGATCTCATTATTTTTTATGATAGTTTGTTCGAGTGTGCAGTTGCAAAGAATAACCTGCTAGCAGCAAAAGCTCATGTGCAAGAAGCATAGATAAAAAATCCAAAGATGATATTGGCCGTGAAAGTTCAATCAATGAAGGCTATCTTGAGGATGAACTCCCATAAGAGAAGTGCACAAAAACTTTGAGGCGGATGAAAAATATTGAAATCATGTTGAAAGGAGATGTTGATGCAGACCTCACTATAGATGAGAGGAAATTTGAAATGGATGATTAATCTATAAATAGGATGTCTAAGTCATTAATTATTTTGGAAGTAAAACAAAGAGGGGAAGCGATTGTATCTCTAACCCATGTTGAATCTCTCAATGAAGTTGCACATGAAGAAAGATGCAGTGTTGAGGGAGGCCTATCAGCTAAGGAAGTTGTTAAAGTTGCACAGGAACATGTATGTGTTTGTGATTATTTTGGTAATGATTATTGTCTTACCATTGTTGGATTTTATGTGGATGGAAACTCAAATGGAGTGTTGATGTTGCCAAGCAGCATGAATCAAGTTGAAAGGAAAGACATTGAATTTAATTATGAACTCAATATTATTGAGGGATGGAATTTAAGTCCTAGGTATGGTGAAGAACCTATCCAAGCCTAAAAAGGACAGGGACAACATTGGATGTATGGAGAAAATCCTACATCTAAAGCAATGCATGAACAAGTGCTTAAAATCAATGATGATGAGGTAAATGGGAGAGTTGAACCTGTAGCTGCAAAAATATATAAATTAGCCCATGGAGTTATGAAACCTGTTAGCTATGAACTCCGTATTGTTTAACTTGTGCTCTGTAGCCTATATGTTTTTGCTGGCCACAAGTTAAATTGAGTGGCTGTATTAATAAATATTATCATTATCAACTGGGAGTTATGAAATCTGTTACATATAAGCTCTATGATTGATGTGGGGCATTATAAACTCAATAAAAATATGTGGGAGTTATGAAATCTGTTTGCTATGATCAAGATCGGTTGTAATTTCATATTTTATTAAATATTTATGATTGATGTAGGCAATGTGAATTCTTCTTTTGTATATATATATATATATACCAACTTGGAAAACTTCATGAGATTTTGTTTTTGAACCTGTGTTGTGAAAGATGAAAGCTTTTACACATAAGTTTTTTTCTAAATATTTTTATAATCCTTATATTATGTTATCTGAAACTATTTGATATTTTTCTGAGTTTGTTCTGAGATCAGTTGATTTTGATGATCCATCTGAAAGTTCTTGATACTTTTCTGAGCTCGATTTGAGAACAGTTGATTACAGATGAATCTGTTCAGGACATGCTACTGCTTTTTTGTTTGTAATGAATTCAGCATAAAAATTCAGGTTCAGTTTTTATTCTCTTTGTGCTATACTTTTTTGGGTTTTTTTTCAGATTTAATTAAACAAATTATCAATACAACTGTGACAGTGTGGAATGTAACTTCTTTAAAAAAAAGTTATAATTTAAATAATAATAAAAAACCACGGAGTAATTCTATGATAGTATACATTGGAAAACAGAGTATTTAAAAAAAAATACAATCTTCCCTCTGCAAATCCAAGCCTTTAATAAGTTCCTATATTTATATTGGACTACTTAAACAAAGATGATCTACCTGAAAGTTGTTCACATGTATTTATATCGGACTGCTTAATATGAACAGATAATCTACTTGAATGCTCTCTTGTTGAGGACTCGCCTGATTGATTGATTTGATTGATTTTCATTGTCTAGATTATGTTGGAAAATTATATATATATATAGATATATATTGAATTTATGTATATTAGCAGAGTTATTTAATTTGTAGTTTGTAAATATTGATATACCATAAGTTAAGTGTCACAAATAAGTTATTTGTTACTTGTCCTCCATGTGTAGTTAAATGGGTTGTTTGTCATGAACTGCCAATTATCCATGCATCACTTACAAGTTCATCATTTTTTCTACTAATTTGGAAGGAATGCCATAAAATCAATTGGAGAGTACAGTTGTATCATCTTAGTGCAATCTAGAAAAAGCATAGATGGTAATCCACCTCAAATTCTAACATATAAACACCTCTGAATATAATAATAAGTAATCTAAATAAAATAAAAAATCTAAATAAACAGCTATATTATTGAGGAGTGACTTGATTGATTGATTTGTCTCTATTTTGTTAAAAAAAAATTAAAATTATATATATATATATATATTTTTTCTCATACTTGGAATTTAAATCGATATATATAATCTATATAAGTAATCTAATTAATAAAATAAAATAAAATAAAAATTTAAATAAACACCATGAATTTATTCCTTTCAAGTTTTATTAGTAGAACAAAGTCGTAGTTTTATTACAGTATTATAAGAAAACATATATTCTACAACATATTTTATGCAGTCCAATAATAGTAGAAATTTAGTAAGATTTAAAATGTTTGAAATTACTTTTTGTGAGTTTATCCACAAATTTAGTCCAATATGAGTTTATTAGTTTTTTTAACTGAAAAAACTAGATATTGAAGTTAGGTAACATTTTTTTGAGAATGGAGTGGAAAAAGAACTAGTGTGCATAGATGAACACGCGAAAAAAATTCAACCTCAAATTCTATGCCTAGAGTTTAAAAAACTATAGGCCGAGAGTTTGTGAGAGTTCAAATTCTTGGCCAAGAGTTTAATGAAACTCTAGGCCGAGAGTTTGAACCAATCACCGCGTCGTGTATACCAATCGCAAAGTTGGTATACACTTTTGGCTTTTTTTTTTTACAAACAAAACTACAAAATTTTATGTTTTTCAACTTCGACCTCTTCAAACCCATATCTCCCTTAGGAATTTCAACTTGAAGTAAACATAAATGTTTTAGAGAATTGAATTAGCTTTCTACTCGTGTTTAAAAAGAAATTATGGACATATCATGAGACAAATTTGGAGGCCACCCACGACATATGCTTGAAAATTCTAGGTATGGATAATGAGTGACATGTGTGGCCTTTGATTTTTTGAGAGATGGTTATTCATTTTAAGGAAAAAAATTGCATGCTCATAATCTACACTTGTGCATGGACTATATTTTGAGGTTTTTTTAGACTTGGGAACTATTTTTTATTATTTATCAAAATAATATATGTTCATAAAAATTGTGTCTTATTGGCACATGTTGATGAGCTTCAATTTTCTTTTTAGTGCGACTCTTATTGGAAAAACTAAAAGTACGCTTTTAAAGAGGACAAGGCAATTAAGATCTCTATGAAAATTTCAAATTTTTTGGTGTTGTCTTTGTTATGATATTGAATTTTCATTTCAAGTGATTTTCAGAACAATAAAATTCTTAAGGGATAAGGTTTAGAAAAAAATGGTTAATAAATAAAAATTCAAATTGAAATGAAACAAATCTTATATCATTGGAAACTAAATTCGAAGATTAATCCTAACTCTAGCCCAAGAGTTTGGAAGATATTTTCTCAGCTAAGAGTTCATGGTCAACAAAACCTGTAAAAATCTCATGCATCTTTCTAGAACCTGCAACTTCAGCAAGCCCAAACCCCTACAAATTTTAAAGATTATTTGTCGAGCTTAATAACAATTAAAATACATTCTTTAATTTTTCAAAAAAGAACAAATATAACAAACATCTCTCTATCTTACCCTAAAAAAAACTATAAAAAAACTACAGTTCCAAAAGTACAAACCTACATCAAGATTTAAAATGGTTCTCACTTACAATTCTATTAATAGATCAGAAAATCGTTTACATTTTTTTGTTAATATGAGTCCATCAACTACAATAAAACCTTGGTAGACAAAATCACTACAATAAAACCTTGGTAGACAAAATCATTAAGTGAGGTCCAACACTGCAATATAGGCCTTGTTAGGCTTTGATATGTATAGTGAGAAGCTTCTTATCATGTTCTTGTATTCATTTTAAGTTATTTATAATGTTTATTAATTTTCAACTTAAATGTCTTGAAAAGGCATACCTATTTTCATTTAAAATTTGTATCTTACTTTTTATTTATTTAATTTGTTTCTTTTTAATCACTTACGAGATATTAGACATATAATTTTAAGATTCTCAAGTAAAATTGCAATTAGGAATCACCATAGGTATCTTTTAAGTGATGTCATGAATGGAATTCAAGTTAAGTATAGGTGTTTCAAAAGTAAATGTGATCTAATTTTTAGCACAAATTAATAAGGGAGAAACCATAGTTATCAAATTCGATAGTATTGAACTAATAAATACGAGATAGCTTGTCATCCCCCAGACTTTTTGAGTTCTTTCATGTAGGTTGAATATCCCCTACACCTATCTTTTACTCAATTACCATAATGTATACAGTGCAGCAATAACCTTTATAAATTTTATTCGTATCTTAAAGAATTTGAATCCAAATTCAGAACAGGGTAACTATGAAAGAAAGTCAGGTTCCATCAAAAGGTGTAGTTGAATTCAAAATTATTTTTTAATAGTCAAAATAATACTTTAAACTAGTTTCAATTGGTAAAGAAATGATTTTGCGATGATGTTAAAAAGTTTACTACAAACCTAAGATATCATAAATGTCCATATGCCCCATGTTTTGTGTCATCGTGTTAGACATTGACATGATGTAAACACGTGACCGACATGTGTTTTGGTCATGTCAAGCACGTGTTTGCATCGTGTCCTGTACTGTGTAGATTGTGTCTTAATTCGAGGACACGAAAAAGGCACAAATGAGGCTCATGAGGGTTAAAACTCATCTTGTAAAGTCCTCTCCCATCATACTAGCATGGGAGAGAACATCACTCTAATTCTGGACATCTAGTCCCATACTTAGTAAACGAAGGTTCATATAAAATGAAGATGGACATATGGAAATGCATAAATATTTGAAAAACTGTAACGTCCCCAGCTTGACCCTATTGCATTAATATTGTAAATGATGTAAATATTGTCATTTAGTCATGGTGAGGAGCTCAAGGCCAAGGCCCCACCACTGATTTATCGTTTTATGTATCGGCAATTAGGATAGATGCATATGGTTCTTGTGCTAGCGGTGCACAATGTAAAATCGGACATCATGTAAATATGCAATTTTAATGAGAAACCCACAACCAGCTACGCAATGCAACAAAAGAGATGGGGGCATGATCTTTACAAGGAAGAGGGAGGGGAAATAACCAAACCCTTGAGCCAATGGTTTAATCCATGTTTCCATGAGAAAGCCCAATGAACTCTCAACTACCCATTTTGGGTTATGGACCAATCATTTAATTCTCCCATAAATTGGTTGGGGCAGTTAATGCCTTGGGAATGAAAGAGTATGGCAGCCAATTTCGTGCATGGGCAAGCCATCTACTTGGAAAATCGTGTTTTTGCTTGTGGGGCAAGAAAACACCCACGAAATGGTGCCCAAAAGCCATTCTGAACAATCAGTCTTCACTCACTCACGCAGTTGGAATTAGCTGGGCCTTTCCTTGCACGTTTTGCATCCAAATCCTGCATTTTTCCATGCCTGGGAGTTCGTTTTTGCATAGACAGTAGCTTGGGAGAAAAGGGCAACGATTTGGGGACTGTATGGAGGTTGTTTTTGCCCCCGAATGTCCAAGGACGTTTTTCTAAAAAACGGATTGGCTTCCCAGGGTTGTTTCCCATCTTCCCATTTCGTTTTTGTGTGTTCCCACGTTTTTCTGAGTGAGTTGAAACCCCATCTCATGCATCCCACTGTGGACAGCGTTTTCCTCATGCCCTGTAATTGTGGTTTTGTTGTTAAATGCACCCCGTTTTGGACATGAACCTGTGAGCAAGAGCCTCAAGAGTGGAAGAGGACATATTTGGCTTGATGAGCCCAATGGAGTATCCATAGCTCCATGGTTGAGCCACTAGCTTAGTAATTCACCTCTGCCAATCTCTTAGCAGCCTGAGAAACCCAACTGCTGGTTGGCTTGGCTGATTCTGGCATATCTTTGGCTATGTGAGAGCCTGTTTTCCCTTTTTCCTTACGGAGATCATGCCCAGCTCGGGGGGTGGCAGTGGTGCTGAGAGATTAAGGAGCACACTGGCCTACGGTTGGGTGGAACGTTGCAGAAGTGTAGCTGGTTGCTTGGGACTACTTCATTAAGATAAGTATTCTCTTGTGAAAATTCGTAATTGTCATTTGATAAATATTGGAATGTGTGTGGATGTGTTAAATGATTTTACTTCCGCTGTGTTTTCAAGTGTTTATGAAATCGCATATGTTCATCTCCTTATTAAATTGAACGTTAATTTTCTAAGTGTGGGGCTAGATGCCCGGTTTAACCTCACGATCCTCTCCATCTAGCTGGTAGGATGGGAGGGGACGTGACAAAAACACAGTAGAATTAAATTCTATTACATATCCATCATACATTCAAGATATTCATGTCATTCATCCATTGAAACAATACAAAATTAGCACATGAGAGTACTTATCTTGAAACAAAGTAGTCCTTGAGCAACCAGCTATGCAACTGCAACGTTCCTCCCAACCATAGGCCAGTTGTGCTTATCAATCTCTTGATGCAACTGCCACCGCTGGGCATGATTTCTACAAGGAACCAGGGAACAATAGACTCACACATAGCTAAACATACACCAAAATGAGCCAAGCCAATCTACGATTGGGTTTATCAGGCTGCTAGGAAATGGAAAGGAAGAATTGCTAAGCTAGTGAGCTCAAGCACAGAGCCATGGATACCTCTACAAGATCTATCTAGCTTGGCACCCACAATGTCTACACACCCCACTCAAGGAAGTATTCCCTTCACCAGTGCATAGTCCCTCAGGCCATACCTTCCAATCTAGAGTGTCCAAGGTGTGCATAGAAGAGTAGCTAGCCCTCTTGATCTTCTTGAGAGGTTATTTTCTCCCACTAGGTTTATCAGGCCAATTCCGTCCACTACCACTCCAAATCTCTTGCTCACAGGTTCAAACCAAAACAGGGATGCACATAACAGCAAAACCACAATTGTTGGGCATGAGAAAAACGTTTCTTCAGTGGGATGTCCAAAATGGGGCTTCTACCAGTTCATAAAAACGTGGAAAAGCCCAAAACGAAAAATGGAAGATGGGGAACAACCCTGGAGAGTAGAAATTGTTTTCAGAAAAAGGCCCATGGGCATTTTGGGGCAAAAACGACCTCCATCATAGTCCCAATTCGTGGCCCTCCTCTCCCAGCTGATGTACAATACAAAAATGAGCTCCCAGGCATGGAAAATGTAGGAAAAATGGTGAAAAATGTGACGGGGAAAGCCCGGCTAGCTCAGACTGTGTGAGAGGGAAAAGGCTATGGGTTCATAATGGCTTTGGGCACCATTTCGTGGGTGTTTTCTTGCCCAAGAAGCAAAAATACGATTTTCCAGATTGATGGCTTTCCCATACACGAAATTGGTTGCCATGCCTCTCCATTCCCAAGGCATTAACTGCCCCAACCAACTCTTGGAAGAATTAAATGATTGGGTGCATAAGCCAAAATGGGTAGTTGGGATTTATGGGTTTTCTCAATGAAATGGATTAACACCATGGGCTCAAGGGTTTGAATAATTTCCCTCCCTATTCCTTGTAGAATCATACCCCCATCTCTTTGTTGCATTGAATAGCTAGTTGTGGGTATTTCATTAAAATTTGTATTTACATGATGTATTAATTTACATTGTGCATGTCCAACACAAGAACCATAGGCATCTATTTTTAATTGCCGATACATACAAAGCTAAATCGATGGCGGGGCCTTGGCCTTGAGCTCCTCACCATGATTAAATAACGATATTTACATCATTTACAATCTTAATGCAATAGGGTCAAAATGGGGACGTTACATATCTTTTCTCTTTCATTTGGTCATTTGCAATTGAAGAGAGAGGTGTGAGAGTGATTGTTTTTGCAGGTAAAGAGGATTTGATGGATTTGCAAGGGTTTCCAAGTGCCTTTGAGGTTCAATTTCTTTGGGAGGATTCAAGCTCACCATCAAGCAAGAAGAAGGATGTCTCAATCAATTAGGGTGGTATCTAAAGGGAAAAAGAAAAGGAATAAATGCCCCATCTAGTGTCTCCCCTCCTCTTCCTCCTCCAAGCATAAGCTCTTCTACTCATACTAGTGCTACATCCGTTGCTAGTGGAGCTCATGCTCCATTTAACATTTTTTTAGCAAGACAACAAGCCCAAGAGAAAAAATACCCTTTGTGGAAGTATGTGACAAGGAAAGAAGCACCTAGGGCAAAGCTTGGTTGGGGAGGCAATGTGAGTTGAAATTGCAATTTCTGCAAGAATGAGTTCAAGAGCAAATATTACCAAGATAAGGACCATTTGTTGGCCCTTCCTTGTGGGATTTCTGCATGTAAAGCAATGAGTGTTACCCAAAGGTGGGAGATGGAAAGAGAGGATCATGTTGGCTTAGGGAAGGTGGAAACAACAAGCAAGAAAAAAAAGAATGAGGATCCTCTTCCATTCTTGAGGAAACTCTCTAGCACTAGGCCCCCACCTAGCAGATATGGGAGTAAGGTTGATACTCATCCAACAAGAAAGAGGCCAACTCCAAGTGGTCCAATGGACAGGATTTTTCAAAAAGATGCGCGAGAAGAGGTGGACCTTACCATTGCATTATTTTTCTACCTCAACTTCATTTCATTCAATGTTGCACAGTCAACATTGTTTATTGAGATGGGTCAAAGTCTTATTGAATGAGCTCCAAATGGTTATGTGCCTCCTGGTTCAGAGAAGCTTAGAACCACATTGTTGGTTTAGGAAAAGAATGAGGTGGATAAAATTCTTGAGCCAATTAGATCAACATGACCCTCATCCGATGTCAGTATTGTTTCTGATGGATGGACAAATGCAGCATGTCATCCACTCATTAATTTCATGGTGTCTTCCCAAAATTAATCGATGTTCTTGAAATTGGTGGATGCTCTTGGGAAATACAAGGATGCACAATAAATGGTTGAGTTGTTCATCAAAGTCATTGAAGAAGTAGGTGTTGATTCTTGTGTACAAATCATCATGGACAATGCACCTATTTGCAAGGCTATTGGGATGATTTTGGAAGCTAAATATCCACAGGTATTTTCATTTTGGACACCTTGCATTGCTAATTTTCTCATTATTTGAATTTAGAAAAACATTCCACTAGGGGAAAGGTCATTTTATAGATTTGATTTGTTAGTTGTAGAGTCATTTATACTTTATTTTATTGCTCTTACAGGTATTTTGGACACCTTGCATTGTCCATTCTTTTAATTTAGCACTGAAATCTATTGTTTTAGATGTGACATGGATTGGAAACCTTATTGATTATGCATGCCATATTTGTAACTTTGTAGAAAACCACACCAATGCCCTCACAATCTACAAAGAGTACACACATCTTTCATTCCTGAAGATTGCAAATACTCGGTTTCCTTCCTCATTCATTATGCTCAAGAGGTTGAGGGAGGTCAAAGCCATTCTTTGATCCATGGTGATTTCAAATTTTTTGTCTTTTTGAGAAAGAAAGATCAGAATGCTTCAAAAAAGGTAAAGGACACAGTGTTAGATGATGCTTGGTGGGAGAGGGTAGATATTACCATTAAGATCATGGAGCCAATCATTTCTTTGTTCCAGTTTACAAACACAGACCAGACCATGTGTTCCTTGGTGTCCATTATCGCCACCTTGGCCATCTTCCAATTGATCAACATTTCTTCTACCAACGTTCCCAACATATTCTTCATCAAACAGTAGTAACTGACTTGGTTTCCAAATGCCAGAATTTCAGCAACAAACTGTGATTCCCATTCGTCCACCAGCCTGCGGGCAGGGACAGAGACATTTCCATCATAGCCACTGTTGGCCTTCTTTTCCTTCTCAGCAGAAGTGGCAGTCTTTCCAACACTGTGACAAGCTCCTCGCTTGGATGTGTCACGTGTACGAGTCATGGTGCTATCAGCTAGATCACTTGAGAACGGAGAAGGGGCAGAGCTCTCTGTAGTGGCAGCAGGAAAAGGATAACAGAGGCAAGTAATGACAGCAGGGGCATGAAGTGGGAGCCTCATATCAAGAATTTCAAAGAGGGAGCTTCCAGACCTCACACAGGACAATGTAATGGAGAGGCTGAGCCAGTTAAGGGGATGGGACATGGAGAGATGAACCAAAATGAATGCCAACCACCAAGCCATGGGGGGAGTAAAGTTTAACGCGCATGAGGAGGCCAGATGGGTCGATTCAGGACACTACTGTAATGGTGAAGGCATGGGAACAACGTCGGTGGAGGGTAGTTTCCGGGTGTGGGAGCCACGCTGCTAGGAAGGCAAGTAGCACCCATGGCCTGGGTCATGTCGTATCTGGAACCTACATATGGGGGGAGAGGTCCTTCCTTACTTGAGAAATGTAGAGTTGCGAGAGCTGGTTCGAGGGGGAGTCACTTAGAATGTCATCCCAGAGCGCGAGGTTGCAAGAGACTCCTTCATTGGATAAACTGTCAGCTAAAGAGTTGGATCTGCGCTTCACATGATAAAAAGTAATACCTCTGTGATCTTTCATGGTAGAAGTAAGTCATTGGTGTTTGTGTTCCATCCTCTAGCTCGAAGAGAGTTTAGAGATGTGAGAGAAATTTTGAATTTTGGAGGCCAAACCGAGGATCAGCTGTGAATCTCCTTCCAAGATGAGAGGGTGGAGGTTTTGTTCTTTAGCTATGATTATGCCTTGTAGGAGGCCTTCCAATTCAGCTGCATTGTTTCTGTCGTGTCCAATGTTTCCAAAGAAGATTCTGATGATTAGACCTGCATGATTATGGAAAAATCCTCCAAATCCAGCCATGACAGGATTTCCTTTGAAGGCTCCGTCAAAGTTGAGTTTGAAGAGGCCCCTGGCAGGGGGGAGACCAGTGAGTCGGGATGGAAGTGCGTAAGACAATGTTCTTCCTGAGTGAGGGGAAGGTCTGAAGCTTGAAGCTCCAATTGTGGAGGATTCTTTTCTCCAAGTCGGTGGTGGGGAGATCAGAGGTGTGCCACGCAATTGAGAAAAGGGTTTCTTGAATGTTGATTTTGAGAGTGTCCCAGATATTGTCAATGGTTTTTCATTTGCCTTCGAAGATTCGGGAGTTTCTTTCTTTCCAGATGCTCCAAACTACAAATCCTAGAGTGAGATCCCAGAGTCTGTTGAGCTGAGAGATTTGAAAGGGGTCTACTTCCCATTGATGAAAGGTGTTGATTATGTCCCCTTTCGCTATGTTGGATTTTATGAATATTTAATCCACTGTGTCCTAGAGCATAGAGGCTAGACCACAAGTATCAAGCAGATGATCAATTTTCTCAAGGTTGTGGTGGCACATGACAGAGTTGGAGGGTCCAATGAATCCTTTTTTCTGTAGATTATCCCAAGTAAGAATGCATCTCTGAGTGAGAAACCATAGGAAAGTTGAGACTTTTGGCCAGAGAAAAGGATTCCATATCTTCTTCCAAAGGGGAAAAGGAGTGTCAACTTCCTTTAGAGCCATAATTGAATAGGCCTCCTTGACAATAAAGGATCTCTTGGGGAGATGCCCCCATCGACTGATATCCTTTCTAGGAGAGTTGCGAATTTTCCTAGTTTGGAGATTAGTCCAGACAATCTCAAAGATGTTAGATGATATTCTGGGCTGCCAAAGCCTAGGATCCTTCTAGGTTCTGATGGAGGAAGATTCGAATGGGTCCTAGAAGTCGTGGACGACAGAGTTGGAAGTCGCTTGCCAAATAATTGGCGTTTCTCTGCATATGGGGAGGCAACTAAGTTTAGGCATTTGCTGTTAGGAGTCCTGCAAAAAAAAGCAAGGGTTCCATCTTTGATTTCCCATAAGCTATGTTGTTGAATGAGAGCCCGTTGAGAATTAGCCTTCCTCCAGATCAAAGATCCAGGGGGGTTAGAGCCGTACCGGATCAACTGGGAGGGGTCCCAATTATTTGCATACTTATTATTCCACAATTGATCCCAGGGCGAGTCATTATTGGATACCCACCTCCACCAATTTTTTGCTGAAAGAGCCTCATTGTTTATTTCTGGATCTCTTAATCCAAGGCCCCCTTCATGCTTTGGAAGGAAGACCGTCTGCCATTTCACCAGGGCCCACCTGTTGTTTTGTTGACTCTTTCCACAAAGGAAGGACTCTTGTATCTTTCAAAGAGATTTCAAAACCCATTTGAGCACTACAAGGATAGAAAAAAGATAAAGGGGCATGGAGTGGAGGACAACTTTGAGGAGAGTGAGGCGGAAGGGCAGATTGAGAGAGCATAAAGTCCAAGAGGAGATGCGGGTTTCAATTTTGTCTAGAAGCTCCCTCCAAGAGGAATGTTTGATGGTTGTATTGAAGAGGGGAGATCCAAGGTATTTGGTGGGTAAGGTTGAGGTAGAGAAGCCATAATATGACTAATGTTGTGTTTGGAGATAGCATCAGTGTTGAAGAAGAAGATTTGAGACTTCTCCAGGTTAATGGAGGTGCCAGAGGCTTTCGAGAAGATATTGAGGATCTTTTGAAAGGAGTGAGATTCTTGAACAGAGGGGTGTCCGAACAGGATATTGTCATCCAAAAATTGTTGGTAGGAAATGGGGGCTCCTCCATGGAGAGAGAGCCCTTGTAAGGAACCAAAGGAAACCGCTACTTGAATCATTCTGCCTAGCCCTTTAGCCATTAGGATGAAGAGGAACGGAGAGAGGGGGTTGCCTTGTTAGGATATTCCTATACTCCATCCTAGTCCTAGCAACATTTTCATTATTTGCATTTTTAGTCATGCATGCACTTTTAGGGTTTGCATGCATTATTTAGGGTTTGCATGCATCCCAGTCATCAGTCCCAGCACCTAGCCCTCGGAGCTTCTTTCCACTCAGTTTCATCCCTCCTAGAGCTTACTGCGCCCTCCTTTCACCTACTGCATGAGAAAGGCGCCCTTCCTTACCTACCATTCAGTTATCTTCAATTCTTTCCTTGATTTAAGGCTAGACTAACTCTCAACTGACTGTATCACTCCGATGGATCTCCAGTGAGACAAGACTACCCATTCTGACTCCAGTTATCTCCTCATGCGCCCTCCACTGAGCCTCCTTCATTCAGTTACACTCAGTTACACTCAGTTACACCTACCACACTCAATGAGATTCAGTTTGACTGATGGTTGACAGTTACTTGAGCAATGATGACTCCACTGATGATGAGATAGACTATTAGTTGTGCTCCGATGACACTCCAGTGATCCTTTGATCACTCCATGAAGGTTAATTCGAATTGAAACCTTAGGCATTCGAATCCTCATGCATTGTACTATTTATTTGTCCATATTGTGATTAATTAATTAGTGTGTGTGAAGTATTTTTGCTTCTATCCAAATTCTACTGGATTATTATTCTGTTGCTCATTATACTGCATTGACCACTCTTCTTCTATTTTCTTGCTTAATCAATTACTTTCTTGTGAGGTATACATCATCTCTTAGATATGCTGTGAGGATTTTCACATGGTATCAGAGCATGTTGAGAGTATTGTTTATCTCCATTCCTGAGAGTTTTTTGCAGGTTATTATCAAGATTTTGAGTGCAGCAGTTTCTGCATTTATGCAGCAATAGTAGTTGCAGATATTCTCTATTATTTTTGCAGGTCTTATACAGCTTCAATGAATTCAGAAGAAATCCCTCCTCTTTCTCCATTCAACTATGATGAATGGAAACCAAAAATGATAGCATATTTGAAGAGCCATGATCTCTTTGACTGTTGTTTTGAAAGAGAGTTCAAATCCTCTAAAGAGGAGATTGATTGGTTAAATAAAGGTGACGGAGCCTTTGGATCAATGATGCTTTCTTTTCCTGAATACATGATATACCAATACCTTGATGTTGTTGAAACTCCAAAAGAGCTATGGGCCCATCTGGATGAAAGATTTGGCAAACAGAATGAAGGATTTGGTCCAAACCCTTTCAAGAGCAAGCAAAGTGATGCATTCACCCTCCTTGATGATCTCATTGATCATGAACCAGTATCAAACACATCTCATATTGAAGTTGTCCACAAAGAAGAAGAACTTGCAGATTCTACACTCATGCTCCAAATTTCTTCTCTTTCTGTGCCAGCTCACACTCTAGATATTGCAAAAGGTCCTAAATCCTCTCTTGCACCAGACTCTGTTGGTCTACATCATGATCTATTGAATGTTTCGGAGGTCAAATCAGCTATTGGAGGTAATGCATTCGCTCTCCTCAAGCAATCACCTCTTATTTACTACTATATGATCATTATTCCATGCTCTCAGAAGATTATTGAAGAATATGGCAATTACCATTCGCTTGGGATACTTTCTCATGCACATCATGGTTTTGATCTCACCCCTGCTAGTTCAAAGGAGATCTCAAGAAACCATGGCCATTCGCTTGGGATAATTTCTCATGCATTTACTGGTTTTGATCTCACCTCTTATGGTTCAAAGGAGATCTCAAGAAACCATACTTCAAGTCTTGGATCTAATTTGGATACTAAGCAATTACTACTTGGGATAATTTCTCATATATATGATGGTTTTGATCTCACCCCTACTGGTTCAAAGGAGATCTCAAGAAACCATTTATCAAGTCTTGGATTTGATTTGGATTCCAAGCAATCATTATTATTTGATGGTTCTTTTTGGCATAATCTCACCCATGATGGTTCAAAGGAGAAGACAAAATACTATCTGCACATTTATAGATTTGATCCTACCTCAGCTGATTTGAATCACAGGTTCAAGGATCATCCTCATACTTTTGGATTTGTTCTCATCACATTCGATTTGAAGAGCAACTACAAGCACATGCTTTCTGAGCATGATCCACTTCTTCCCAAGAAGAAGATACCTCCAAACATATGACCAAGCATCACACCTACTTGAGTTTGGAGCATTTATTTTTGTGTGTGCCTTACAGTCTATTTTGAGGGGGGGTATTTTTCCCATGAGGTTTTCCCCATTTCCTCAGTTTATTGACTGTTATTATTCATTGTATTGGGTGACCTTTGGTCTTAGTTACCAGGGCCTAGGATGTATTAAGGGGGGGTGTTAGGATATTCCTATACTCCATCCTAGTCTTAGCAACATTTTCATTATTTGCATTTTCAGTCATGCATGCACTTTCAGGGTTTGCATGCATTATTTAGGGTTTGCATGCATTTGCATGCATCCCAGTCATCAGTCCCAGCACCTAGCCCTCAGTTAGCTAGCCCCCCGAGCTTATTTCCACTTAGTTTCAGCCCTCTTAGAGCTTAGTGCACCCTCCTTTCACCTACTGCATGAGAAAGGCGCCCTTCCTTACCTACCATTCAGTTATCTTCAGATATCTTCAGTTCTTTCCTTGATTTAAGGCTAGACTGACTCTCAATTGACTGTATCACTCCGATGGATCTCCAGTGAGACTAGACTGCCCATTCTGACTCCAGTTAGCTCCTCATGCACCCTCCACTGAGCCTCCTTCATTTAGTTACACCTACCACACTCAGTTAGACTCAGTTTTACTGATGGTTGACAGTTACTTGAGCATTGATGACTCCACTGATGATGAGATAGACTACTAGTTGTGCTCCGATGACACTCCAGTGATCCTTTGATCACTCCATGAAGGATAATTCGAATTGACACCTTAGGCATTCGAATCCTCATGCATTGTACTATTTATTTGTCCATATTGTGATTAATTAATTAGTATGTGTGAAGTATTTTTGCTTCTATCCGAGTTCTACTATATTATTATTTTGTTGCTCATTATATTGCATTGACCACTCTTCTTCTATTTTCTTGCTTAATCAATTACTTTCTTGTGAGGTATACATCATCTCTTAGATCTGCTGTGAGGATTTTCACAGCCTTGACGGATGCCATGGGTGGGGGTGAAGGTGGAGGAGGGGGATCCTTTGACAAGGATGGAGAAAAAAGCAAAGGAGAAGAGGGAGGAGATCCAACTGGTCCAATCAGGGCTAAATCCGTAGGCAAGCAACATTTTCCGGATGAAATCCTAGCTAAGTTTGTCAAAGGCTTCAGAGAGATCCAACTTTAGGAGCATCCCAAGGATACAGTGAACTTTAAGGGAGTGAGTGACCTGATGGACAAGGATAATTCCATCAAGGATCTATCTTCCTTCTACATTGCTTGTTTGCTCAGGGGAGATAAGCAAAGGTAAAAGGGGTTTGACATGATTAGCGACAACTTTGGAGATAATATTGTAGATGACATTGCAGAGAGAGATCAGCCGAAACTTACAAAGGTGGGAGGCCTCTTTTTATTTAGGGATTAGGGAGAGGTGAGTGGCATTGAGGGCGGACAACACCCATTGCTTTTGTCTGGATTCTTGTACTACCTCCCAAACTTCGATCTTGATTAGGTCCTAGCAGTGATGAAAGAAGTTGGTTGTAAATCCATCTAGGCCAGGATCCTTACCATCTGCCATTTGATTGACAGCAGTTTCAACTTCCTGTAACAAGATGGGATGCATCAAGGAGGCATTATGATCCTCAGTGATAATAGAGGGGATGTGGTGCGTAACCTGAGCAATGGAAGTGGATCTAAAACCAGGAGGTTCTGTGAGGAGATCTTGGAAGAATCTTTTGAGTTTATGTTCAATGTCAGTCTGCTCCTCAAGGACCTCTCTAGACTCCATTTTGAGCTTGTTGATACGATTGTGCATTCTGTGCTGAAGGGTAGAGCAATGGAAGAAAGAGGTGTTGCGATATCCGTCTTTAGTCCAAGCGATTCTCGACTTTTGTTTCCAAAAGATTTCTTCTTGAAAGCATCACTGGTTGAGCTTTTCCAAGAGATACTTTTCCTTTAATTTGTGGTCTTGAGAGATACCATCGTTCATGATAGTGCATTGGAGGGAGTCGAGTTCTTCTTCGATCAGTTTCTTGTCTTTGAAGATGTCGCCAAAGGAGTTTGAGTTTGAGTTTCTGCTAGAGAACTGCCATTTTGGATTTTCCTTTGAAGTGCATCTTAGACCACCAGGCGCTGACCGTATCCAAGAAGGCCGGGTGGGAAAGCCAAAATTTATCAAATATGAAAGACCTGTGGGGGTGGGCTCTAAGACTTTGCCACGTTAAGTCAATGGGCCAATGATCCGAACCTGCTGCTGTGAGAACAGAGGAGGCAAGAATTCCTCCTGCTAGAGTGAGGCTTTATGAGATCAGAAAGCGATCGAGTCATTTGGCAATTTGATGAACATCGCCCCTTCTATTGTTCCAAGTGAAAAAACCTAAAGAAGGTTGCATGTCTACAAGATTGTTGTTGGCTATGAAATCTTTGAAAAGAAGGTCTTCCGTGGACAGCGAACTAAGCCCTCCTTTTTTCTCCCCAAGGGTGGTGATCATGTTGAAATCTCCCCCGATGATGAGGGGGGATTCAATGTGGACCAAAGTGAACCAGCCAAGAAAGTTGAGGAGTTGGGATTTGAGGGCAGGGGGCTGAGGGTTGTAGACATTGAGGAGGTGGCCATGAAGGCATGTGCCAAGGATATAGAAAGAGGCAGAGATGGCATGGGAAGTAGTGGCATAGTTGTCCAGGGCTATAGCAGAAGGGTTCCAGGCTATGGCAATGCCGCCGGTAGCTTCAATGGCATCGATGGAAAAACATTCGTAACCTTTCCATATTTTGGACATGAGAAGGCTGAGGGTTTCTGAAGACAATTTTATTTCTTATAGGACAAGGACAGAGGGCCAGTCAGAAAGGATTTTTCTCTTCAACATACGACATTTGGAAGGACCATTGACTCCACGATATGATCTTCATTGAGAGTTGGGGTTGAGGGAGGGAAAGAATTCTATTAGTTGGGAATATTGCCCTGATTCCACCAGTCGAGTGCCCAACAAGTTGATTCTTTGCAGGTCGGATTTCCTTCCTCTTTTCCTGAGCTCCCTCAATAGTTTTTGCCTTTCTTTTTGGGGGAGGTTCTGAATTCCAAGCTTGTCATGGGATTTTACTTTGGTAAGGGATTCTTTAAGGAGTTGTATCTGACTGGGCAGGATGGATCCGAAAGCTTTTCTCGTGCATGCATTCTTCATCCCAAGAAGGTCAAGATATCCTAAGTCGAGCTTTGTCATTTATTCATCCATAGTGATGCCCAGAGAGGGATCCACAGAATGCTTGAGGAGAGTGCCTTGATGGATAGAAGAGATACCTTGTGGATCGGCGAGGCCTGTAGGTTTTCCTTGAGCAAGAAGGGCTTCTAGGTCTCTTGAATGAATGGGATTATCCAGATTAGTCAGGCAAGAATCCTCGACTGTTGTCTGCTTCATGAGATCCGCATCGTGGTTCGTCGGTTGTTCTTCCAGCATCTCAAAGTTGTTGCTTGTAGAGGCGATTTCCACCTTGTTTTTCCCCGGGGCAGCTTTGCGAATATGACGTTTAGCTCTTCCAGATATTTGGAAACCATCCGCATCTGTGACGTCTTTTTTGAGGTCATCTTTCAGGGTTTTGTTCAGAGGGAAGTCTCTGAAGAGGTTCCCATGTTCATGAAATTTGCAGCATCTGAATGGTATGTGCTCATAATCCAAAGGCTGGGTCCATTTCGAATCTTTGAGGGAAAGACTGATCGCATCCGGGAGGGCCTTAGTAATGTGCATATAAACACAGATCCGGGCATAGGAAGTGTATTTCTGGAGCTTTGTCTGGTCTGTGGATCTGACATAGGATCCTAAGGTGTTTCCAATGTCTTTCAATGTCTCTTCGTCCCAGTATTCCTGTGGGAGGGAATACATTTTGATCCAGACTGGAGCCTAGGTGAAGTCCTCTTTTTCTGGGAAGAATCTTTCAATCCAATTTTTCATATATAGACTAGCAGAGTTGAAAAAATAGGGGCCATCGTATTCCACCCTCGCTTTGTCTTCCAGATGATCGAAGATGATAGTAAAGAACACTTTGGAGCCAAGCTGTAGATCGTAGTGGGATTTTGGCTTCCATTTCATGGCAATCCATCCTCTAAGGGATTTTTCGGAAGGCTAGATGCCCATGAACTTGCAGATGACTGCGTGATCCTTCAAGTATTGAGATCTGGCATTGATCCTTTCAGGTGGGAGAATCAGACTTGGTCGAGCTCCTGAGCGAGTTATGCATGTGCTGGTTCCCAGAGCACCGCCTACAGGTGGAATGTTCTGATTTAGATATGAATTAGTCTTGAGCTGCTCCACGTCAGGGATAGGAATGTCCTCTGAGCCAATCCGTGGAGAGAAGGTGTGTTCGACCGAGCGCAGTGAGACAGGGGGGGTTGAGGGCGGTCGTATGGGAGGGGCCTTCTTCCCCTCCCTCTACAGAGGACATGGGAACCACTCAGAGCAGGGGGGACGGAAGAGGCAAGGGAAGTACAAAGCAGGTAGGGAAGACTCTGATGATTTCCAGAAACCCTAGGGGGAGATCACTCGGCTGCGAAATTGAGGCCAGTGTTATCCATCCCAATATCTAATACCTCAAACTTTTGCGAAACCTTATGATTATGGCAAATTTATATTATGATTCATTTTGAAGTTGAGATTACTTTACTATGGTAATTTGTTATTTGGTTGTATGATTTAAAATGTTCTTTCCATGACTAAGAGATTAAGGGAAAGTGAACAAACTTTTGTGAAACCTTATTAGTAAGCAAAAGTTATATTATAATTCATTTTGAAGTGGAGATTACATGAGCATGGTTGAGCACATATCTCTTTAGCAAGGTTGAGCATATATATATATATATATATATATATATATATATATATATATATATATGTTTAGAATATAACTTTGATGAACTTTTTTAAAAATAAAAATATGGTAATTTCAACTCAATATCTATTAGCATCTATTTTGGTTTAATAATTATCATTTTGTCATAATATAGGATAAGATGTGAAATCCAAATTAATAATAATTGGTAATTAGTGTTTTGGAGAGAAATATATAAGAGCATGATTATATTTAGATATATAAAGTAGGACTACGCTAAAATGTAATGAAATTAAATTTAAGAGTTTAGCATGGTATAATTTTTCCCAAGAGTTTACCTCCATTCAAAAGTGACCCAATACTAAGAAAAATAGTGGAAGTTTGACTTGTTGAGTCACCCCAAGGAAGAAAATATTTCTATAATATTAACAGACTCCTATAAATTATAATTTATGAAAATTTCATATGGAAACAAATAAATTTCAAGGAGCAATTGGAGGAAAAATTACTATAAGGGTTATACATTACAACAATGACATAGTTATGGGTTAGGCATTTACAATGACTCACAGTTGGTAAGGAAAATTGGAGGTTGATATGACAAGGGCATCAACAATGGAACAATAGATCATAAGAGAGGATCCCACAAGTCATGTGGCCACCCCCTCGTTTAAATTTTTTTGTTAGGGGGCTGGGGGAAACTAAGGTAATGGGGGTGTGGGAAATGGAGGTGCAAAACCTATAACAAATGGTGTATCATAGTAGGGAAACAAAGTTAGTAAGACAGAGATGTATAGCATATCATGGAGGTTTCTTCTGGCATTATGAAATTAAATGAGAGAAAAGAGAGAAAAAATAATTAAATGAAAAGAAAATGGAGAGAAGTAGGTTATGAATGGGAAATGAAAGGCCAGGTCTTTTGGATGTCCCATTACCCCATATCTTTTTATATCTTATTGTAATTACACTCACAAAGGGATTTTGTTGGCCAAGAGGTGAGTATCCATAATAGCTTGGTTTTTTAAATTATTGAATGGCCATAGAGACATGAGATGCATTGTAACCTAAGATTGTCTAGATGAATATTAAGCAACCATTTGAAGTTACTTTTTTCATTTTGGATTCAGTGGTAATATTATGTTCACTCTATGATGAATTTTTTGTGATTATTGTATCAGGAAATTGTTGCTTCTTTGCCTTGTTTAATGGGTTGCTCTTTTTTTTAATGGTTACAATGATTAATTTCCATTGTAACTTGAATAATTATGGATTAGAAATCGATTTCTCGTATCATTTTGTAAATGGAAACAACTATATAATACCTAGCACCCAATCCATTCTAAGTATAGATATCAATGGCTCTCAAGATTTGGTTGTTGAAATTGTTTGGATAAACCTTATAATTATGCCCTCGATTGCATCATTTAATTGTCTATTGATGTCATTGGGCATTTATCATAGTCATATGCACTCACCATAAGGTTTTACTATTGTCTAGGTGTTTTGTGGTGGTTACATACTATAGAATTGATTCCATTTCGTAATACTTGTTATTTTCACCTAGTCCATCATTGTACCTAGATCAAGAATCATCATCCAAAGCATCCTTTACAATCTTATAATCGTTCATAGTTAGTGTCCATAGGACTGTGGAAATCAATGTTAACAACTAATTGGGAAATTATGAGGGTAATGAAAGTGTTCTTCTCTTATTCTATTCTGTTTAATGGTTGAGAATGCTCCAATTCAATTGTTGATGAATTAAATGCATGAGAATCCAAATGACATGCCAAATATTTTTGTGTAATCAACAATGGGATGGGTTACCACAAATTAGTCTTCATAATTCCTTTATTATCTTTGAATTTGCAAATAAAATGACTTCCATAAGCTTTGCTGATTGATGTGACATTGAAAATAGAATTTCTATTATTTATATGTGTTGGAGGGAGTTATTATATTGTTCTTAATTTGAACTTTTAACTGCAATAAGGCAATGCATCCCCTTAATAAACAATTATTTATTTATTTATTGTATTTTGTGTGAGAAATGGAGGAATGTATTGTTTTTTGCATGAGAGAGCAAAGCTCCAATTAAATTAACAACAACCAAATGAAGGAATATCTAAACATTGCTTGAGTCTTAAAGTAGCTTCAACACATTCTCCTATATAATATTGAATGCTTTACTCATCCTAATGGTTTCACCACTAATATTAAGCATCCGTCACTCCATTTTCATATCATGTAACATATTCTCAATTGATTGATGGTGATGGGAACATGTTGTTAAGCCTTAGATATTGAGTTATTACATTTCTATATATATATTAGTGTTGTCCTTATCGGTCAGCTAGACCCTTTAATTGTTATTGTATCATTTATCCTATATATACTAAGGAGACTTAGTTTTAGCGACTATCTCATCAGATGCATTTGATATATTGTAAATATAGATTGCCCTCTCAAAGATAATTTTTATTTATTCTTTCTATTTGATCTGGAAAATTTGGGGAATGGAATGAAGGAAAAAATATAAAATGAAAACATGCAAGTGAATATTTTGTTTAGATCACAATAATACAATAAAACCCAAATGCCATTAATGAATGGAATGGAAAAAAAATCTAATTTGCAAATCAATACAAATTAGCTCATATGGTGGCATTTTATCTTTGAAGAGAGATGTGTCAGCTACACTCATTCGTAGGAGAACATTACAAAGAGATCCAAAAAGGCCTTTTATCATAAGCATAAATACAAAGATGCAAAAACCCTAAACATCATAAAACCTAACACTAGGAGATGGAGCACCAAAAAGGATTTATGGAGCCCAAGGTGGTTAGCTAACAAATCAAATTCTTGGTGAAACAACTTCCACATACAAAATATATTTGGAGTGTACTATATCCCATTGGAAAGATATCGAAAAGAAGAACAAATTTCAAAGGGTCCAAGGTGTTTTTCAAGCTTTCAAGACCATTTAAGGCCTCCAAATGGCCTCAGAACTTTGGGACCCAAAAAGTCATAGAAAATTGCCAAGGAAATGGAGGACCATTGTGAGTCAATGCAAGAGGTTGGTGGCCACCGATATCCACCTTGATCAGTCATACCCACTTAGGAAGCAATGGTATCCATTGCATTAGCTTCTCCCAATTAGGTGGTGAAACTTCTATTGAATTTGACTCTTGGTGAGCCACTTTCCTTTGTGAAGAAGTTACCCTTCTTTGAAAATCCTATATAGTTGGATGTTCTGTTGGCGAGTTCCCTTCCTATATGTATCCATGATATGGTTGATTGTCACCTACAACCTTGGTGATGGTGTAAGGGTCATATCAAAGTGGACAAATATTGAGATGGGGTCCTAAAAGGTGCTCTTTCCATAAATGCAACCAAACCTTGTCACCAACCTAAAACTTGTGTGGAGCCTGATGTTGGTCATGTCACTGCTTATACTAAGCATTGGATTTCTATAAGAAGTCATGAAATTGATGTTGGATGTGTTGTATTTTTTCAATCAATCTGGATGCTTGATCAAACTCAATTTAAGCATGGGAGGATTCTTCCTATGTATATGCAATGGGAAGTGCTACATCAATTGGGGCTAATGGTTGGAACCTCAAGCATACCTCAAATGGGTTGTGGCTAATACAGTTGTGAAGGGCTCTGTTTTAGCTATGGTGAAGATAAGTAAGGATCTCATCCTAATTGCATGGATGTTTAAGGTTGTACATTCCCAAGATATGCATAATTATCACATTAACCACCTCTATCTATCCATTGGTTTGGGTGTGTATCCAAAATACACTCTGCATGTTGCATTGAACCTTTTTATTGACCACCTATTGAGGATATCCGTACTTGATATTATTGAAACTTGGTTGATGCTGAAGCAACCTCGAGGTACCTAGAAAATCCTCCAATCATCATATTTATCTTATGCCATTACTACATTTTTTCCTTTGGGGGGTTTCCCTCCACTTGGAAAAACTGCCCCCAAAGGAACTAACGTTAAAGGTTTTACCCTTTAAGCATGGTTTTTTAATAGATTTGAACCACCCCCAAAATTTACTTTTGGGGGTGGTTTGATACCTCCATCAAAGAGACCTACGGGGGCAGCCCCCAAGACCCCCCTCATAGAGACATATGGCGGTGCAGTTTAAACCCCCCTCATAAAGACCGACAAGGGAGGTTAGGAACCCCTCTTGTAGAAACCTACAGGGGCAGTTGGGAACCCCCATCATAGAGATCTACAGGGGCGGTTAGAAACCCCCTTCTTATAGACCTAAGAGGGTGGTTTTGCACCTCGCTCATAGATATGTATAGGAGGGGTTCTTAACCTCCCTTGTAGTATCTTAAGAGGGAAGTTTGGGACCCGCCTCATAGATATGTACAGATGTAGTTTAGAACCACCCTCGTAGAAACTTAAGAGGGAGGTTTGAAACCCCCATCATATCAATGTACGGTGGTAGTTAGGAACCCCCTCTTAGATAACTACAAGGGGAATTTAGAACACCCCTAATATACTAGGGTGGTTAGGAACCCCCCTCATAGCCACCTACTGGGGAAGTTTATAACCCCCCTCATAGAAATGTACATGGGAAGTTTAGAAACCCCCTCATAGAAATGTACAGGGGAAGTTTAGAACCCCCCTCATAGCAATGTACAAGCACAATTAGGAAATCCCCTTGTAGCAACCTATGGGGCAATTTAGAACCCTCCTCATAACCACCTATATGGGAAGTTTAGAACCCCCCTTGTAGCAACATACAAATACGGTTTGAAACCCCCCTTGTATAAAAAAATGGCTTACCATTAATATAAATCAACATAAAAAACATATTAGAAATACATTTCAATATCATTTATTAATTTATGGTAGGGAATGGAGGAATCAAACCACCAATATCTTGCTTATAAAGCATGTGCTCTTCTATTGAGTTAGCACCCTTTAAGAATTGGGGAGAGGGGAAATATTAACTTCCATATTGAATCATTTGTAATTCTAGATTCCAATTCCAACATTCAAACTTGCATTTTATAGTTTGCAGCAATGAGAGAAATGTTCCAAGCCAAGTCTTGCTTATCCACTTTCTCAGCTCCTATAGTTACACTATCAAAAGCAAATAAAGAATCAAGTAGCTATTTAAAAGAAGAAGTGACTAGTACATGAAAAATGATTTAAAACCTAAACTTGATTGATTTAGACAGACAACCATTCAACCAACAACAACATCACAAACTCAAACTTATCATATATGGCCTATATATTAACAAGTAGACAGTTGGTCCTTGGATGAAATTTCATTCAACTTTGTTTGGTTGTATAGGTATTTTTATAGTATATGGTCATGAAAAATGTCATGTATCATTTTAGGAAAATATTTTGATGCTAAATATACATGCACCAGCCACATAACAATTCTAGAATATTCTTGCAAAGCTACAACCATTCTGGGTTATTCAACATGAGGAACAACAATTTTGCATGTATTGTGTATAGTAATTCTACTTAAGATGGCATCCTATGCAATGATTAAAAAATGATTCCACTAGTTCTTAAGGACAAATAAGACACCTAACATACCTACAAAAGATGGCATTCCATGTTGATCAACCACACAACATGCAGCAAGGTCAAGCAATGACAAAGTGCAACCTACACAAATTTGTACAAGAGTGCAAATTTCACAAGTTATGACAATCATTTTCAAGACTTTCAAAAATAGAGGAGATAACAACTTTGATAGTTGACAAAGCATACAAACTTCATATACACTCATTATCAAAACTCCACTCATACCTTTCATACATTTTCCCTTCAAACCAATCATAAACCCTAGCATTCTTGCAAACCTAAAATTCATCAAATGATCACATCTCATATATCCATTTGTCCAAACCGCCCCCTCCATATCATTCCAACATCCATTCAATACCTTCATCATCCATCCTTGTACAATAGAAACACTAAAAACACAAAATCGTGCTTACTATAGGAATCTACGGGAGCAAATTTCATACCCTGCTACGGGATCCTATAGGAACCTTGCATCAAAGTCTGTAACATGCAAGCATGCTATAGGGATCCTCCAAACATCCCAAAATTTCAAATTTTTAGCATTTCAATGGTAAAAAATAGTTTGAAAAACCATCTTATACCTTTGCAGCCATTTTCCAGTAAAAAAACTAGCTCTATCCATGGATTTATACTTCCATACAATCCCCTATGGACCTGCAAGAGTCTGTAGGAGATACTACAACTTCAATATTTAAACAAAAAAAACACAATAAGAAATCATGAAGGATCACAAGGGATATATACAACACTAATACTATCCATGAAACCACTCAATCAAGATAAATTAGGTACTTCACTCCTTTGTCTTCATTCTTTGGATTTTCAACCAAATATATTGTCATGGTAAAAAACCAAAAAAATAATATGATCCCTCTACAAGGTGGGACTTGAATCTACACACGGGGAAGTGGCTCACTTCATTTTTCTTAAATGTATCACTGCAAGTTTAAGTTGGCAATGTTAGTTAATAGAATATTACAAAAACGGTCATTGGTAACATATGAGAAAAAAAAAGACGTGGTGATAATGATTGAACTCACATCAAGAAGTGCACCACTCTTTTGAACTAGAGTTAACTTAGGGAAACTATACCACCTATACAAATAATTTCCATGATCTCCTTCATGCAAGAGAACTTTGATACATCAAATCATACAAATGACTAGCATAGGACAAAGCATGTAGAATTGCCTTCAAATGATACTCTTGAACTCGTAGCCATCATTTATTAGATTCTACTCACTTGTAGAGGTAGAAAATAATGGATAAAACACAGTATCTTACAAAGAATTAACTATAGGAAACCTATTGAAATAAGGTTGAGGTTACCTTAATAAAAAAATAATATTCACACCATTTTTTGAACAGTGGACAAAAAGATGGATCAAACTTATCATATGCTTGCTTCTGAACCCGCACATAGAATAGAATGCATTAACAATAATTGGTAAAGTAATTGCTTTGTTGAAGAGGGTTAAAGCTTTCACCCAAGTATAAAAAATCAAACCTAACTCGCCTAAGTCCAAAGGAAAATCGATGCCAAATCCCATCATTCACAACCACACATAATCTTTTAACAATCACAATGTCATTTATAGCATGAATTCGAAGCAATGAAGGAATTCTATGTTTGAACTTTTGACCTTCTAAGCTTAACTTTAAGGCCTTATATAAGGGTAAATATGTAGTACACAAAATTGTAGAGAGAAAAATGGGTGCTTTGTAAAAAAATCTATGCAACTAGGAAATATGGAAGAGCCCCACCGCCTTTGTAGGGAGAACATTGAGAAGTAATAATTTATAACCAACTCACATGACAGATAATGGTAAAGTATCCATAGTACATAGTAACATACTAAACAAATGAATGGCATATACACAAAATTTGTTTTATACCTTCTAAACCTAAGGGTGGTGAAGAGATTAAAGAGACAGGATCCCAACAGATACTGCAAGGAAAATGACCTGTAGTGGAGGTTATAGTGGATGCTCCTCTAAAAAGAGCCCAAATTTATGTTTATATCAGAGGTCGCTAGAAGAGGCGAGTGGGTGAAGGTTTTAGCAGATTTTTTTGTGCTTTTATACATACAAAACGCACTGGTGCAGCCATAAATCATGTGGCATTGCGGTCAGAAAAACCAACAAGAAAAATAAAATTAGAAATTTACAATTGATGTGTTTAACTTACGCAAGTGCACCAATGCATAACATATTTGAAAGTACTGAAGTAGGGTAAACATATAGTGGAAGGCACCATATTAGATTGATTTTTTATTCTTTATTTTCATTCTCAGTGCATTTGTTCTCAATAACAGCACCGGGATGTATGAGTTTAGGGTGCACTGTAATGGGGTTAAATAAAAAAACATTTACTGAATTAAAAAATCCACAGATTAAATTAATTTGTATTTTTAATTTTAATTGTTGGTGTGGTCGTTCTCAATAACCACACTGATGCGTTTGAGTTTAGGGTTCACCATAACATGGTTAAATAAAAAAATATTGAATTAAAAAAATCATGCATTAAATTAATTTGTATTTTTTATTTTTATTTCCAATGCAGTCGTCAATGCAGTCGTTCTCAATAATGGCACATGAGTGTTCAACTTTCTGGGGGCACCGTGAAAGGGTTAAATAAAAAAAAATATGAATTAAAAAAACAACATATTGTATTAATTTTTTGTGTTTTATTTTCATTTTCAGTGCAGTCATTCTCAATAAATGCACCTAGCATTAGAGTTTATGGTGCACCATGAAAGGGTTAGTAAAAATATTTCTAAATTAAAAAAAAACAAAAAAATTGGATTAATTTTTTATTTTTATTTTACAATTACAGTGTGTTCGTTCTCAATGAAAGCACTGGTGTGTTTGGGTTTCAAGCACACTGAAACAGGGTTAAATTTTAAAAAACATTACTGAATTGAAAAACCATTTTTAACATATCTGCGGTTCTTTTGACCACCTGATCACTAGCATCGTACCTTCCCTGCTTAGATGCCCTATCATCGCTGCTCCACATGGTCGCATTGCTTGCTTCCATTGCTTACTGAGTGGATTTTGAATTTTTCCAAGTGGTGGGAAATTTTGAAATTTGGTGTACATTGCAACCATGCCTCCCCAAAGTGCAAGTAACTAGGTAAACTCTTTGTTGCCTCCTAATTTATTTTTGTGACGGAGTGAAAATTAAAATTGAGCTTTAGTTTGCCTTTTTTTTTTAAATTGGAAAACCTGCATGGTGCTTTTGAGTCGTTTGGATCACACTGCTACATGGTGCACTCTATAAATTTACAATGTGCACCACTACTGGTGCATTTATATGTGTAGTGCACTTCATTCATGGTTCACTATCCTTTTCATAACGAATTGCCAAAATTTTAAAATATTTTTTTTCTTACTAGCGATAATTGGTGCATTTACAAAACAATAGCACACCAATAATGGTGCGCTATATTATTGTAATGCATTGCTACTGGTAAACACAAACAAAATTATTTTGCGGTGCTTGATATATTTTCAAATGCATCGCTAAACGATTTTTTTTTAAATCACAAAGTTAACCAGTGCACTTTCTAAAGACAAATGCACCGACAAGATGATGCGCTAACATTTACCAGGAATACCATGATCCCAATAAAAAATAATTATAAAACTTAGAAAGAGTTGCTCCTATCATGGTATACTCTAGAAATATTTGCAACACTGGTGCTTCCTATTGATGAAAGAATAATTTCTAAGATTTATAAAATATTTCCGAT
The DNA here is from genome assembly GCA_027924585.1 of Larix kaempferi. Lineage (NCBI taxonomy): Eukaryota > Viridiplantae > Streptophyta > Pinopsida > Pinales > Pinaceae > Larix > Larix kaempferi. Next base: position 854,492 of record BSBM01001812.1, read on the forward strand.
GCACTTTAGTAAAACACAAGCACCGGTGTTGGTAAACACATAAAGCACTAGTTTGTAGTGCTTGGGAAGCACCACCAAACTAAATATATTTAAAAAAAACACCACATTAACCGATGCACTTTGTTAACATGTACGCATCACATATTCAATGTGCTGACGTGTAATAGGCAAACCTTTATGTTGATAAAAAATACTTACAAAACTAAGAAAGAGATGCTTCTATTATGGTGCTCTTTCAAAAGGTTTGAGCATCGTTAACGGTGCATGGATGTGTCAACACTACACCGATGCTTCCTATTGATGGAAGCACCATTTTTAATAATTACAAAAGATTGGTGGTGCATCTTAGAAGCACACACACATCGGTGCATTGAATTTAAAAGTGCATCATTTTTGTTTTAGAAAATAAATTGTCACACGGTGAGTTAGAGTCAATGTAGTGCACCATTGATAGTGCTTCTATCGTTGTAACACACCAATTATCCATATGATTTAAATTTTAGTTTATTTTATTTATGTACCTGGTGCATTTGTGTTATTGTAGTGCACCATTTGTGGTGCTATTATGTCACAAAAGCACCTATCATAGTGCGTTATTGTAATTTAGGAACACTGCTTGTCAAATTCATTTATTTTGAGAAAAAAATTATTATTTGATGTTAATAAATAAAATTCTCATTTAGTGAAATATGTATTGTTTTATTTATGTTTATTTATGAGACTGATTGATGTTATATGTGAATCGGATATGTCAGTGGTGAGAGGCCAACCAAAAAAAACAAGCACAGGTTGACCAATACAACTTTGTATGGGAGTGGGAGGCTGGAGAGAGGGAGAGATATTTGTTCCCTCGCCCAATCACCGATCAAACACGAGACCTCTTGATGGTTGTCAACCTCTTGAAGTTCTATTGGGAGGCTACATCCCTCAAGAGGAACTCAACTTTGTTTATGCAATTGATCTATCATTGGGATCGTCATAGACAATCATTTTACATTGGTCTCCATCAGTGGTTCCATCCCACTAAGGAAGAAATTTACTTCATCACTCAACTATCCAGGAGAGGAGAGGATTTTACCCAGTTCCCTAATGTCCCAAATAGTGTTGCAGTAGAGAATCATCTCAGTTACTCTTAGAGATATATTAGTGAACACGTCACTGGCCCTACTAATTGTCAGTTGCATGGTGGGCATCTACGGATTTATTTTTCAGTGCAGAGGAGGTTAGGTTCCTCTAATTGTTGGTGATGACCATCGTGCACCTCACCACTGATGGGAAGCACATTAGTTTCCCTCTTTTTTTTATGTAGATTTATTAGTGCGGAGACCTAGATGCATTAGGTGGTCCACCATTTTTTTGCAATAGTTTTGTTTTGCTCTGGATCGATGTTGTGTAGATATTGATAGTTGGTCCAACTTCCCTTTTGGTTCAGAGATTTTTAGTTTATTGTTTGGAGGATTTTGATCACGAGGCCATCATTTGACCACCACCCTCCTAGGCCGATGAACGAGGTTTGTTTGCACATGTGGGGATAAATGATTCCCAACAACATCTAGCCCAAGTTCCCTAGCAGGATCACATTAGAGGTGTTGCAGATGCTATCCAGCGAGGAGGGCCATGCATTGCACCTTCTATCATATACGTATGCAGGGTTGGACTGGAGAGAAAGTCACAACAGATTTTTCACCCAGGATGAGCCACTGAATGATAGAGGTGATATTAAAATTATGTTTAAATTAAGCCAGTTGAATTTTATTGTCTTATTTAATGAAAATGAAATATATTCTAACACTTTATTTAAATTGTTTTATGAAATTGCCTAATTATTGTTGTACTAGATATTTTGCAGACATTGGCACGTTTGATGGGTAGGGGCCTCCACCTATTCAGGTTGATAATAATATGCAGGAATTTGAGTTTCCTATGTTTCCTAGACCCATACTACGACATAGGCCAGATGATAGGTTTCGATGGGATGCGACGGAACAGTTGTTGTTTGGCTTAGCTTTTGGAAGTACCAATTTTTGAAGAACCAGTTTTGGTGTTGAGAAAGACAAAGTGGAAGCGATTCAGTGAAGTGGTCAACCCCGACAAAGCGGAAAATAAAACAGCAAAAACGGTCATATTGATCGAGTCAATGGTTGGGGTTGAGTCAGTTAGTTAAGATTGGTCCACATTACATTAATGAGTCGGTTAGGAAGTTAGTGAGTTAGTGAGTTAGTGGGAGCGGGACAAGCTAAGTGCACCCTATAAATATGTAATAAGAGAGAATTTCTGGGTTGGTTATGATTATGCTATGATGGTTATTGTAATTCGGGTTATTTTTGCTTTGTAATGAAGATATATGCTATGTCTATCAGAGATATTATGTGGAAGCCGATTCACTGATTTGCAGGTTGTGTGCGCAGATCCATTGTAATTCATGAAGAAACCTGTAAGTCTTACCTGAAGTGCTTATTTGGATGCAACTCATGATAAAAGAAAGTGCTTCTGTGGTTTTTCCCATATAGGTTTCCATGTTAAACGTGATGTTTTGCATGTTGTGTCATGATGTGATTTGATATGTGTTTCTTTCCTCTATTAAATATCTAAGTGGATGTATGGAAAGTAAAGTGTATGAATGCAAATATAATCTAAGTATGTCACTCTGGTGAAGTTAAGGGTTCTGTCGAAGTAATATATGTGTTGAATCTATGCTACCGTCGATGTTATGAAGTAAAATATGTTGATAAATTTATTGCACACTGAGTATTCCCCTTCTATACTGCACGGAGTCTAGCTCCTAGATTTCCCATAGATACTTTGGGTGAGACGTCATCTGCTCTGTAGGTGTTGCCGAAAGGGATTCTCTCCCTTTTGGGATGGTGTTTGTGGATAGGTTGTTTGTTGGTGAAATATTAAGAGTTGAACCCTAGTCAAAGTAAAAGTGCACCAACAAATGGTTCTATTGCCGAGACCGGAATTCGAGGTGAAGGGGAATGTTGTGGCATCTGACTAAACTGGAGATTGAGGATTGGGTAGATCTAAAGTTGGAGGAATTTTCAAGGGATCATAATAGGCACCCTAGGTTGGACAACTAAGACTAGTTAAGAAGTATATTTTTACTAATATCCATGACCTATTCTTCGGCAAGTTCCCAATGATACTATATGAATGGTTAGCAATATTAACCAAACATAAGACAAATTTCCAAGGAGGTGAACCTAGGAGCTTGACACCCACATTAATACAACGACTGAAAGGTGTGAACAAAAAAATTTCTCGTGTAGTGGACTGCTGGTTAGACAGTGTGCTGGAGGGGTATATTACCAAATTTGTTGTTGACACTATCAAGTTCTATAGTGTAGCATATTGTGAGTTCTTTAAAGGTTCGCGTGGTAAGTACCTCAAGTCATTGAACTTGTCAATCAAAAATATTCTTTGTGAAAAAGGTGTAATGCAAATGGAGTCTGACGAGTAGAGAGATTATGCGTGGTGGGAATGGGTATCATATCGATGACGGTCTAGATGAATTAATGGTATGAGATGAAATGATTAGAGGGGACGAGACTGAACTAGATGAAGAGTGTGGATTTCTACGGAGTGGGAGATGGTTTCAGTTGAATAAGAGAAGTATAAATGCGATAGGTAATACAAGTTGTTGTGAGACTGAAAGAAGAGGCTATGAACGAGTACCACATCTTGATGAGGAGTCCAGCGAGCAAGAAGAAGAATACCAACTCATTTCTGAGGAAGAAGAAGGATCTAAAGAACTATTCCAGGCATGAGGCTGCGACATACCCATGACCCCACGTACATATCCAGAGATTTAAGTAAGACTTAATAATTCTTCACATTTCTTTCAACCTAGTCCGAGTAGTGGAAATAGTCAGAATAATACTTCAACGAGTGGGAAGGATTCAAGTAGTGGTCCATTAGAAGTAAATTGTCCAAGACCCTAGATGCCCAGAATGGTTGGGGACGAAATGAAGTTACCTATTTTTAATGGGAATGGATTAGAAGATCTGGAACAACAGTAGTTCTTATGCAATGCAGTATGGACTATAAAGCAAGTTCAAGACAAAAATGTCAAGTCAGCATAGTTGATCACGACCTTCATGGGTCATGCTTTAGACTAGTTTATGAAATTTTCTAAGGTCACTAGTAATCAACCTACGAAGACCTTAACATAAGTTAAGGAGGGACTAAATATTGAGTTCAAGAAGCCAAATTCTAAATCTCAATGTATTACTAAGCTGAAATGGATAAAGCAAGCACTGAATGGGTTTGTTTGGGGATTCGACCAAAGATTTAAAACTTTAATGCCTCGTACAAGACTTTCGATGAATAATCTACAACATAAAGAGTGGTTTATAGTTGTGTTACTACCTCCTATTAGTGTACCGCTCATGCAAAAAAATATCCGACATAGACAGAAACATTGGAATTGGCTATGAAGTTAGAAGCATTACTCATTGGAGAGACTAGAGCTAGTATGGCTCAAATCCAGTCCAAGTTAGAAAACTTGTCTTTTCAGATCCAATATATCACGAAAGGAAACGAAAAATGAGAAGATGTTTGGTGCACTAGATGCAAGGAAGATGGACATTCTAAATATCAATGCACAATGTTTCATGATTATCTCAATGCTGGTAAACTGAGTCCATTGAATCATGTTGTATGGTGTAGAATTTGTCAGACTAAAGGGAACCAACTAGAAGAATGTTTCTTATTACAGAAGATATGGTAAGTGCTCCCTAGAAATTATGGTGTAAGTTATGTAGCTCCGTCAAACATGATGAGAAACACTGTCGAGCATACCAGTTTCTCATTGAGCGAACTGCAGACACTCTTATTATGAAGGGAGAAGGCCAGGTTGAGAGAAATGATGTACAGTTCAATCAACCATGAGGTGAATTCAGAGGCCATGGAAGAGGAGGATTTGGTAGAGGTTGAGGACAACTTATTTGTTATAATTGTGGTACACCTACACATTATACTAGAAATTGTCTACATCCTACCATGACTTACACGTATTGTCGAGCAATAGATCATACTATTAAATACTTTCCACAGCTTATAGAAAAATGGCAGGAAAAAATGACCCAAAACCAGAATCAGAATAAAAATGTACAGAATATCTCTGTAGAACCGAGACCGAATCAGCCTACTGTCGTTGTAGTAACAAGAGTAGGAGTTATGATGAGTGGAGACAAGAATGGCTCCAATAATCTGAGAGAACTGAGAGTAAGGCCAATAGCTCAGAAGATGCCACAATTTGATGCTCAAAAGGAGAAAGGTATATTATTTGAATATCGTGACGAAATTTTCAAGGGTCCATCGATATCCTCCCCGTCAATTGTTACCAAAGAAGGATATGTATATGACATACCACCTTGCTTCGACAAGTCTACACCAAATAAGAACCTAGGAAAGATAAGTGCTCTTCAATCTTTTCTAAAACATTGTTTAGCCCTAGTTAAATATTATAATTCTTTAAGAGAATTGCAAAAGCTAATTGGGCAATATGAGGAAGAAGTGAGATCCGAGAGGTTTGTTAATCATATTCAGAGAAGACTCAAGACTGGTCAAGAACTGTGAATTAATGCGCAGATCGGTGACTACAACATGGATTTTTTTTATTTTAGATTTGGGTTCATATGTAAACATATTGACCAAATAGACATGGGAGAATATGGGTAAGCTGAATTTAGTATGGTCTCCTATTCAGTTGCGACTGGCCAATCAACAAAAAATAATACCATTTGGTAGAACGGTTGGGGTTCCTATCGAAGTAGAGGGACTGCGAACATATACAAATTTTGAAGTAATTGAGATAGTCGATTACACTAATCCATATCCTGCACTTTTGGGCATTGATTGGGAAATACATAATCAGACTATTATAAATTTTAAAAAGAGAATAGTAACGTTTGAAAATGAAGATATTAGAGTTGTTGCACCTTTGGATCCATTGGAATCTCAATGGTACGTCGAACCAATCAAAGGATATTATGATGCTCAAGATCTAGATAGCATCTATAATGTATCCTCCAGGATAAAAGACTATATCAATCCCAGAGCAAATGGAACACTCAATTGGAGGAGTGTTAGTTATTGTTCATTTGATTCTGGTGAAGATCTCGAAAACTGGCAGAACAGATTACATGAAGTTTCCATGTGCAGATGTGCTCGCGTGACAAATTCATTGCATTGGGTTGGAACAGAGGTATGTAGTCTACGTACTTACAAAGGTTTACCTAATTTTGATCACTTTATTAATGAATTTGAAGGTAAGGTCCCTGATCAATAGCGCTTATTATGGATGTCGCCTTGAAAGAAACACTGGCAATATGGTGGAATTCTCATAAGCACTTTGTAACCGGTTGGTCGCAGTGCAGAAGATACTTAGAAGTTCAGTTTGGAGACAGAATCCCTTATATTGGAGAAAAATATGTAGGGCTTACTAGCCCTACTAATCATTTGGCTACTTGTGCTACAATCTGGCGTAATATACCTAAGCGAGAATGGGTACATATGTTCATTCACACACTTGACACCATCCCAAGAAATTGGTATACGTCGTTGGAGTTGCGATAAGGAATTGCAGAATGGGACAATTTGGCTACAAGGTTCAAACATAAATTTAATTATGAGGATGAAATTCCTATAATAGATGTGGCTCTATAGATTATCAAGGCTATTTTTTTTTAAGAAATCCCAAAACCGGTCTTCAATCTGTCACAGTGGACTGCGATAGTGGAGAAAATGATGGAATGTTACAACATCAGTGGAGAACCAGAGGATGATGATACAAGAGACCTTCATATCCCAGAAAGTGAAGTCATGATCTACAAGGACCATAAATTTCATCAGACAAATTCCCGAAGCCATTGAACATTAAAAAGTAAATATTGTCTCTACTGAAAACCCAAAGTTTGCAAATATAGGTGATTACTGGGATGATGAAACAATGGGAAAAATTACTCACATGTTGCATGAGTTTCAAGATCTGTTCCCAACTAAATTTTCAGAGATGAAAGGTATTGTTGAATACTTGGGTGAAATGAATTTTCCACCAAAACCAGGCGCTAAGCCAATTAAGAAATGGTCATGCAGGTTGAATCCGCACTACAAGGAGAAATTCAAAGAAGAGCTCGACATAATGCTTGATGCAGGAATCGTTGAGACTATCAAAGCATCATAATGGATTAGTCCTATGGTGGTCCAAGAAAACAAGATTGGAGATATCCATATTTGTGTCGACTTGCGGAAGTTGAATGATGCTTGTATACATGATCATTTTCCAACCCCATTTACAGACGAAGTACTTGAAAGTGTTGGAGGGAAAGAAGCATATTCATTTAAGGATAGATTCTCCAGGTGTCATCAAATTAATATTGCTAAGGAATATCGACATAAGACAACATTTGCGACAAAGTGGGGATGCTTCAACTACACGGTAATTCCTTTTGGCCTAAAGAATGCCCTCCCAATTTTCTCATGAATAGTTGTCACTACATTTAAGGATTCATTCATAAGTTCTTAGAAGTATAATTTGATGACTGGAAAGTCTATGGGTTACTTAAGAATCATATTGAAAACTTGAGGTTGATGCTAGAACGTTTTCAACAATATCAAATCTCTTTGAATCTGAAGAATTGTATATTCTATGCTACATTTGGTATTTTATTGGGACATGTAGTTTGTAAGAAAGGTCTGTTAGTGGATCCTGCAAAGATTGCTATTATAGTGGACCTTCCTCCGCCTACTACAGTTCGACAACTACGCACAACTTTGGGTCACGCAGGATATTACAGGAAATTTATCAAAGGCTATGCTCAAATTATAGCACCGATGGAAAAAATTACTTCAGAAGGATGCAAAGTTTCACCCGAACAAAGATTGTCAGCAAAGTCTCAACCTGTTAAAGGAGAAAATGGTTACAACACCTATCTTGGAATTCCTTGATTGGAAAAAATAATTTCATGTCCATGTCGATGCATCATCTATCTCTCTAGGTGCGGTTCTTGCTCAGCCAGGTGAGGGTTCTATCGACCATCCTATTTCATTTTCCAATTGGATTTATCTTCTACAGGAAAAAATTATACTACGACAGAAAGGGAAGGACTTGCCATGGTTTATGCATTACAAAAGTTTAGACATTACTTGCTAGGTGGTCATTTTAATATATTTACCAACCACTCTGCGTTAAAGTACCTAGCCAATAATCCATTACTGGGGAGGAAGATCTGTCAATGGTTATTGTTGTTTCAGGAATATAATTTTGAGATCATTGTAAAGCCCGACAGGTTAAGTGCGGGTCTCTGCCATATGTTGAGGCTGGAAACAGGAGAAGAACCGACCATTTTAGAGAATAACCTTCCAAATGCACATCTCTTTTCAGTAAGAATGGTTGATGACTACTTTCAATATATTGTGACATTTTTATCTATAGGAACACCACCAGAAGGATATACTACTGCTCATAAGAAGCAGTTGGTAGTTTTCGATTATTAGTTGATTGTCGGTCAGTTGTATAAGTTGGGACTGGATGAAGTATTGTGTCACTATGTTTTGGAGCACAAGCCACTAATTATCCTGACGGAGGCTCATGATGGAGTGGCGAGAGGACATTACGTAGGAAAAGCTACATCGCAGAATATTTTTAGAGCAGGATTATGGTGGTCGACCCTTCACAAAGATGCTAAAGAATATTGTCAGAATTGTGACGTATGTCAAAGAATTGGGAAGCCATCACAAAGAGATGAAATCCCTTTGGTACCTCAGGTTACATTGCAGGTATTCGAAAAATGGGCTATTGATTTTGTCAACCCCATCAATCCACTTGGAAAAAGGACAGTTGCAAGGTATATTATCACTATGACAAATTATCTTACATGGTGGGATGAAGTTGCACCATTACGAGATTGCACCACTGTGAGGTTTCTATTTGAGAATGTTATTACTAGGTTTGGTTTCCCTCGAGTTTTATTAAGTGATCAGGGTGCGCATTTTGTTAACAAGACTATAGAGGCCCTTATCGAATATTTTCAGGTGTATCATCAGAAGAGTACTCCATATCATCCACACGAAAATGGAACTATTGAAGCATTCAATAAAATCTTGGAACATGCACTCACTAAAGTCTGTAATGTGAACCACGACGACTGGGACTTAAAAATCCCTACAGTTTTATGGGCCTGTATGACAACAAGTAAAATGTTGATAGGTCAGACACCCTTCAAGTTGGTGTATGGGAAAGAGGCTGTAATGCCCATGGAGTATATTATACCTAGTTTAAGAATTGATGCATTTATAGGTATGTCTGATACTGGTGCTATACAATAAATATTAGCACAGTTACTCCAAATGGAGGAGGATCGTTTCGTCGCAGGTTTCCATCAACAGGTGTAGAAAGATCAAGAAAAAGCGTGGCATGATTGTCACATTACTAAGAAGTATTTCCAGTGAGGAGACTTAGTTCTTCTCTTTGACAACAATTTTTTCAAACATCCTGGTAAGTTACAGATGCATTGGTAGGGCCATATGATATTAATTTAATTACAAAGGGAGGCTCAGTACAATTAAAAACACTCGATGCTCAAGTCCTCCAAGGATTGGTGAATGGGAGCTAGCTGAATCCCTACAGGGACAGTCGTGGAGTGTCGAAGTGAAGATGACTGATTTCATGATTGTACATAGAAAATATATATATATGTGTGTGTGTGTGTGTGTGTGTGTCGTTTAGAAACCCCAAGTTATATTTATGTCGTAGTTGTTTCTATCGTATATAGTTGTGTCGATGTACAGTTCTGTAGGAGCCTTGTGGAAACCCCAATTTAATGTTATGTCGAAGATGCTCTATTAGGGGTCTCCCTGTCGAAGTCTCATTTTTGTCAGTTAGAAACCCAAAATACCTAGTGTGTCGCAGTCTTTTACTATGTCGAAGTTGCTTATTTGTCAAAGTTCAGTTGGTCGAAGTGTTATTCATGTCGCTCGAAAACCCCAACTTCATATTTATGTTGACGTTACATTTCTACGGAAAGTTGGTTGTATGTCGTAGTTCAATCTGTCGAAGTTCGGGACTGACCTACCTGTCGAAGTTGCAGTTATTGAGCATTTATTGTTGCTTTTATGATGGGTTTAGTGGTGGTATTCATGGACTTTTTGAATTAAATGTTGAAATGACAGAAGCATTTGAAGAGATCCGCCGCTTCCACCATCATCATTGGAGGATTAAGTACATTTATTTCATCTCAGGAATGACAGATGAATCGTATGCGGGGGATAAACTTAAAAATACCGTTGCTCTCTTACTCGTTCTTCATTGTGACTTGACCTATTGCAATAGAGAGAAAAAACTAGATCTGAGTTGTCTATGTTGTGTGATTGAGATTTTGTAATCCATCAGCATGAAGGTTGATTTTTCAGGTGGTAGTGTGGCCCAGGGGTCTGTTGACGAGGTTCCAATACCCGGTTCTATCTCTGCGAGTATGGAACTTCCTGAAGTAATTTTGTCACAGATTCCTATTAATGTCCCTAGGAAGACGCAAAACACAAATAGGATGAACTTGGAGCCAAGAACAAAGGCACGCCATGATGCTAGGGAATCTTTGTCCGGATCAACCACTTTATTTTCGAAGTATGTCCCACCTCGAAATTCGTGTGCCAAGCAAGAGAAATTGTTGAAAAATGCACGGTACCTGTTGGAAACTGTCTCGGTGCCAAAGGGGCTCATGGTACAAGGAGACATTTTGAATAACATCGTGAAGTTGTCATACATAGACCATGATGTGAGAAAGTTGGCTGAGTTGAGTTACACTCACTAAATGTGGCATATTGTCTCAGGAGAAGGCCATCCAGTAGACTTGAAACCGCAACAGTGGGCTCTTGGCGTCACCAGAGCCAGTCTTTTCCACTAGTGCATCTTCATCATTTTGGTCACATTGCGGAGGAAAATGTGTGTATTAAATAGCTGCTACTATGTCTACATGGGCGCTGCTTGTGGTTGGAGACCAAGTTTTCCATTTACACAGACCTTATTGCTAGAATCACGAGTTTACCTAAGGCTCGAGTGTACCCATTGCAGTTCTTCATTGGGAAAAAATGAGACCATGACCTTGCGACTAGGATGAAAGAAAAATATAATCCGTCGAAGAGCAACAGGGGCTTCGATGTAGCCTCTATCAACGACCAGGGTGTTCATTTTGCTGCAAAGCTGCTAGCAACAAATTTTCTCCATAAGAATAGACCGAACCAAGTCACTACGTCTGTCATTATTGCGATAGAGCAATGCGCACAAGGAGTTAAAATGAATTGGCCTACTTTTCTCTTAAATGAGTTCCTAGCAGACTGTGTTGATGCCCAGGATAGTGGTACGCTATTTACATACTCATGGTTTCCATTGTTGATATCATTTGTTGGATGGGTGGAGCCATCTAATTATCAACGTATGCAACCAATTGGCCCATGACAAGGTTCCAAGTACATGAATTTATATTATTCGGACATTAGGATCCGACAACAGGAAAGCAACGTGTCGTTGTATATGCAGCTGGAAGCATTGAGGTACTTTGTGGTTCAAATACCATGTATTTATGAAGCCGTGGTGGCCAAGTATCGCGGTGTGGAAAAGTTCAAAGCCAGGCCCCACCACATGTATGTTCAAGCAAGGAGGGACCCACACAAGTAATGGTTAGTGACGGGGTTCAAACTGCCAAATGAAGAAGTGGATGCGATGATTCATGACTAGCCACCAGAGTGGAAAGTACCAATTGATCCTAAGAATATATCACCAGATCCGTCGTAACAAGACCAACAAAATGATGGTACATCATGCCAACATCAAACGAGTCAAAATACCCAACAAACTAAAAGGTGGATATGATGAACAAGAAGAATGAGAGTCAATCCAAACCCCTATTGATTCGGAATTGGGGGATAAGCACAAAGGTGAAACATCGAGGAAAGGCACAAGGAAGAAGCAGAAAGCACAATGACATAAAAATCTCCAATCCTTAACGGATGACGATATTAACATCATGTTTGATGGGATGACAGAAGTTGCAGAAGATAACCATAGAAAAGAAGAATATAAGACAATCCATCTATTCAATAGCGTCACTGATGTCCAAGATACATTGTGTTAGGAAGTAAAGAAGATCTATATTTCATCTCTGTCATAGGTCACACTGCCATGGGTCAAAGTTGCTCAGGAAGAGGAGGCACAAGACCAAGTAGCGCCACTTCCACCATTGGAAAGGGGTGGTTAAAATTATTCCACATGCAGTAAGTTTTGATGAACCAAGTACTAGCATGCAAGTTCCGAAATCCGGGTATGCAGACATTAGATTACTTGCATTACGTCTTTATATGTTGCACAGGTTACAGGAAAGCATTGCAAAATAAATCAAGTCACAAGAAAGTTCTATGTTGGAACTGATGAAGGGATACAAGAATCAGGAAGCTACATTGAAAGAGTTGAATGTTGAGCTTCAGCTGGACAAGGACCTGCTGCGAAAGGAAAAAGACAAAGTACAACAAATGGTTGAAGTTGCATGGAAAGCATATCCTGAGGCTGAAATCATTGAAGAAATGACGATGGAAGAAAAGGTATAGCGCTTATCAATGGTCATCTCAGAATATCGATTGAAGGTGCAAGAGTTAGAGGCTAAGCTAGTGCCAAGAACCCCACATGAAGTGACTGAGCAATTACGAGCATAAGTTCAATAGGTTGTTCAGAGTCTATAAGCAGGGGAAGCTTAGTCTATGAAGATGTATGCAGAAGTGTTGTAGTTCTTGGATACACTATTTGAAGATGCTGCATTACAAGAGGTGCAAACACGGCTTGGGGTTACTGAAGGAAAGATGAACGCTCTGTGTCAGCAGTTGAATACTTTGCCTCTAGTACAGTGCATGAGAAGAGAAACAAAAAGAAAAGAGCTGCAACAGGAGATCAATCAACTGAGAATGCAGTATAGGAAACAAACAGAGAGGGTCCAGATGCTCTACTCCAAGGCCCAATGTGTTTCATAGGACATTGGAAGTAGGCATACTTCCATCCATTCAGTAGTCACCCAGGCTGTCGAGCAGAGCTAGTCACATATTAGCTCAGAGGTAGTAGAAACTGTTGGGCAGAAGAAAGATGAAGTCCAGCAGCTCATCAAGGTGAGTAGGAACATTTACATAGATTTTATGTCGAAGCTATAGGAACCTGACTCACAACCTTGAAGTGGCTCGGGATGAGACACATGTGAGTGTTGGGGGCCTATTGGGCATAGCTTTTGCAAGTACCAATTTTTGAAGAACCAATTTTGGTGTGGACAAGGAAAAATTGGAAGCGATTCAGTGAAGTGGTCAACCCCGACGAAGTGGACAAGAAAATAGGGAAAATAGTCAATTGATCGAGTGGATGGTCAGGGTTGAGTCACTTAGTTAGGATTGGTCCACATTACATTAATCATTCGGTTAGGAAGTTAGTGAGTTAGTGGGAGTGAGGAAAGCTAAGTGCGCCCTATAAATATGTAATAATAGAGAGGTTTTGGGTTTGGTTATGATTATGCTCTAATGGTTATTTTAATTCAGGTTATCTTTTCTCTGTAATGAAGATATATGCTATGTATGCCGGAGATATTTTTGGGAAATCGAGTTGCTGATTTGTAGGTTGTGTGCATAGATCCATTGTAATTCATGAATAAACTTGTAAGTATTACCTGAAGTGCTTATTTGGCTGTGACTCATAATAAAAACAAGCGCTTCCATGGTTTTTCCTAGATGGGTTTCCACGTTAAACATGGTGTTTTGCATGTTGTGTCATGATGTGATTTGATATGTGTTCTTTCCTCTATTGAATATCTAATTGGATGTATGACAAGTAAAGTGTATGAATGCAAATATAATCTAAGTATGTCAATCTGGAAAAATTAAGGGTTATGTCGAAGTAATATATGTGTCGAAGCTCTACTTCCGTCGATGTTATGAAGTAAAATATGTTGATGAATTTATTGCACATTGATTATCCCCTACTATACTACATGAAGTTTGGTTCCTACAATTCCCATAGATACTTCGGGTGAGACCTCATCTTCTTTGCAGGTGTTTCCGAAAGGGATTCACTCCCTTTCGGGTCGATGTCTGTGGATAGGTTATTTGTTGGTGAAATATTAAGAGTTGAACCATGGTTGAAGTAAAAGTGCGCAAATAGTTGTCTGCATTATTGCCTTTATGAGGAGTCCAAATTGTACAAGCCTGGAAGATCATGTGAGACACTAATCTTGTAGAGTTATGGAGGAATGTTCCTCTTGATATGAAGCTTTTTATGCAGTATATCATTGGTGCATCCATCCTTCAAGAAGCTCAGAGACCGAATGATGATTTTACATTATCTGATGATGGCGGCGATCCTCATCCTCCTCCACCACCTCCTCCTCCTCCTCACCATGACAGAGCCTCAACATATCATGATCCACCTGCTCCTCCTTCTCCAAATCACCATGAGGAACAACCAGTATCTACTCCTCTACACCCAGCTGAGCCACCACCATATCCAACTCATGATCCATAATTTGACCAACCATCCTCTCCTCCTCACCAACCCGAACATCCACCATCTCCTACTCCACCCATCTCCCAAGCTCTAGATACAATAGTCCCAATAGGTGGATACATCATGGGGGATATATCGACTATGTTGCTCTCTTTGTTGTTATATTTACTGACAGAGGTATTGATGCCTCTGGATTTATTGGCAGAGGTAGTGATATCTCTAGTTCTGAAGGTGGACTAGATATCTCATAGCATTTATTGGAATGGTGTGTGTGTGTGTATACTGCATTTTTCATTTTGATGTTGATGTTGATGCTTATTTATATGTTGATGGTGATGTGTATGTTAGGTCAGGTTATATATATTTTCTGGTTGTGCTTGATAGATGTGTATGTTAGATGGTGTTTGTTATATGTGTGCATGATGGTTATGTTAGATAATGTAGCTTGTGTTTTGTTAGATGTTATTATTAGATTTGTGTGTTAGATTATGTTTAAATCTGTTAAAATGTGTATGTTAGATGATGGTAGGTAATGTTTACATATGTATTTTAGGCGATGCTTGATCTGTATTTTATATTATGTTAGCTATTGTTTTATGTGTATGTAAGATGGTGCTTCTGTTTGATAGGTGATTATAGATGTGTATCTTAGATTATGTTTGTCATACGTGTGTGATGATTATGCTAGATGATGTTTATGTTTAGTAAGTGGTCATGATGACGATGATGATGATGGTATGCTACATGATGTTAGTTGATGGTGGTGGTGGCCATTGATTTTATGATCACATTGTAAAAAAAATTATTGCTATGTATATATAGTCTCGTTTTATGAACTAAATGGGATGTCAAATTATTTTATAATATTTATCTTCATGTATATGATGTATTTTTTTATGTCGCTGAGTATGATTCATGTTTTTGATGCAATTTTATTTATTTATCTATGTATTTACGTCGATGTCTTTTATATTAACTATAATTCTAATTAAAAATTGTGCACAATTAGTTATACTCACAGGTCTTGTAACAATAGATTATTATGGATGTAAATTTTGTGGACCTTCTATGAAGGCTAGGTGGTCCAAATACCTGCGAAAGTCAGTATACGGCTTCTCTAGGGTATTCCTCCCAGACAACCACTCTTATAGAAGAGCAAGATTTGCTTTCAATGTTAAATGAGAGAGAACCCAAAGGCCTAAAATAATGACACTGACTAACTGGCTTAGGGCATATGACAGAGAGAAGGATAAGGAATACACAGAGATGTTCGATTCAAATGTGCAACCTATGATCGATGTGTGATAATCTGCAGGGATCTAGCAACTGTAACAATCTCAAATCAAACTCTCAAGATTATTTGCAAAGAAGAAGAGAAGCATGCACTCAATAATCACTCATAAACACACAAAAATGGACAATTTCAATATCATACAATGAATAATGAATGTAAAGAATGTAGTACAATAATCAATGATGAGGCATCATATAGGATTCGAATTATCCAAGTAGGGCATTCGAATCTGAGCTCAGAGTCTAGCTTGGAGAATAATGAAGATATCATCTAGTCGGCAATATCAGTGATAAATGGTAAGAGCCAGTCAAGTGTGTCCAACTGAGTCTAACCAAAGCATCCATACATAGATCAGGGAATGGGGACTCCAAGGGGGGCACATGAGGCTGTCTAGCTCAAAGTCTAGCTTGGATAACAAAGGAGACATCATCCAATTAGTAGTATCAATCATAAATGGTAATAGTCAATCAAGTGTGTCTACCTAAGTCTAACAGAACCATCTAGTTATAAATAAAAGAATGGAAACTCCAAGGAGGGCACATGAGGCTATAAAATAGTCCAGTGGAACTCCATAACTAGCTAACTAGAAGCTACAAGTAGTCAGCATGAGCAATTAGTGGAAGAACTACTCACTCAATGCACTAACTGAATGATAACTCCCGATAGGTGAGATAAGGTGCCCTAACTGAGTGATAACTGAAGGTAGATTAGTAAAGGCGCTCTAACTGATAGTGGTAGGTGAGAAAGATGCACTTGCCATGCACAATAGTCAATAAGGGCACATCAGGTAGGTAGGAGTCCAAATGGGGGATGTAGACAGGCTATGGAGAGCTAGAAGCAAGCTCTAGGTGTAGGGGAGACCACCATGATGATGAATGGATGCATGCAGTGGCATGAAAAGCATGCAAAGAATGTAGATTTGCATGCAGGCATGAAAAATATAAAAATGATTGTGTGAATATTCCAACACCCCTCGCAAGCTATACTATGAGGTGATAACTGAAATCTAAAAAATAGGGCCCTACTGACTAAGACCAAAGGTCACCCCGTACAATCAATCTAAATAAACTAAGTGAGGAAAGAGGGAAAACCCAGTGGGAAGAAATCCCTCCCTCAAAATAGACTGAAGGATGCTAATGTAGCATATCATCACTCACCCCTGAAGGAGGTAAGTGTCCTTCTTTTTCGAAGAAGGATCGATCGATCTGAAATGAATCAACAATGTGAGAAGGATGAAACCTTCCATTCTGAAAATTTGATCTGGTTCTTCTATGATCATGTGGATCACCAGCCAAATCATCGAAAGATCGGAGTGTAATGGCTTCCCATCGAGGAAGAGGAGGAATATCAGGTGAGAGATCTTTAGGTTCTTGTGGATCTGGATCTCCCATTCGCTCATCTTCATCATTAGTTGCTAGACCTTCAGGTTCTTATGGATCTGGATCTAGCATTCCATCATCATCACATCCATCTTCAGATTCTGAATCTGAAATATCATGTGATGATGCTTGTCTCTCTTGATCATAAATCAAAGGAGGAGGTATCTTCCTTTTGGGAAGAAGTGGATCATGCTGCAAAAACATAATATGAAGATCATCATGAAGCATGTGATTTGAACCAACTGAGGTAGAATCAAAACCATGAATGTGTAGATAGCTCCTTGATATTTCCTTTGAACCAACATAGGTGAGATCATAACCAAAGAAACTATGACATGATGATGGTGAATATTCAACAATATCACTAGTGGATGCAACAGTGGTAGTGGCCCATGAACCAATAGGTGCTAGATCTTTAGGTTCTTGTGGATCTGGATCTAGCATTCTATCAAAACGAGTTATCTTCCTCTTGGGAATAAATGAATCATGCTCCAAAAACATGTGCTTGAGTTCTCCAACAATGGATGCAAGCAAATCAGATCCAAGACTTGCAAGATGGTTTCTCATGATCTCCTTTGAACCAACAGGGGTAAAATCAAAACCAAAATCACAGAAAGGTGCATGAATCATGAACCCAAGCAAATGATAGAGTCTTCCATCGTCAATGAAACTCTAAAAGCATGTGCCAATGACCAAATAGGAATCCAAAGAAAGCATATGATGAGGAAGAGCGAATGCATTACCTTCCAAATCTGATTTTTCCTTCAAAATACTCAGTAGGTCATCATCTTGCACATCAACAGGTGCATCAACTCCATGAAAGTGTATGTAGCTCTTTGATATCTTCTTTGAACTAGCAGGGGTGAGATCAGAACCAAATGAACCATATAATGGTGATGGCTTGAACTTCAAATCAGATCCAATATTTTGAGGATAGTTTCTTATGATCTTCTTTGAACCAACAGTGGTGAGATCAAAACCAAAATCAGAAGGATATGCATGACACTTGAATCCAAGCAAATGGTACAGTATTCTATCTTCGGTGAAGTTCTGAAAACATGTGCCAATGACCAAATAGGAGTCCATAGGAAGATTTTAATCGCGGGAAAATGCATTGCCTCCCAAATCTTCCAAGATGATCAATAGGTCATCATCTTACACATCAGCAAGGTCATGGGAAGTAGAGATTTCAAATATCTCTTCAACTTCTAGAGTAGTAATGTCACCTACCCAAATTCTGAAAATACTATTTTATTGGCAAAATACTTTATGTTAAATTTTAATTACAAAGTTTTGTAATTATGACCAAGTTTGGTCAAGGATGAATGTAATTATTGATTATTATTATTTAATAAATTAAAGTAGGAGACAAACACCCAAGGGAACTGTTAAATGAGTGTTCATTGACCCACTAGGAGGAATGGAAGCTGTTAGAAGGCATGGGACAGATGGCAGTAATTGCACTTCACCACTAGCTGTTGGTTATGGGACAACTACCCCTAAAAATGTGGCATTATCCCCCTGGTGGTGGGAGTGAGCAGGCAGCTCATTAAATGACTAGTTAACCACTAAAAGGCCTAGGTAGCCTACATAAGGCAATTCGAATTGAGCAGGCAGCTCTCTTACAATATTTTCTGCAGAAATATTCCTCAAGTGCATCAAGTGATCACTGAGAGATTCGAATAGGGAGGCTATGTGAGAGTGCAACTGTAAGTCTACTAATTATATTGAGAAGGCAAACCAGAGGTGCTGGTGCAGGTATTTTTGACTGTTGAGTCTTGAGGACTGGACAATCTACATTCTATTACAAGTTGAGTACCCAAGCTTCTAAGTTTCTTCCTCCTGGTGGTTCAGTGAACAGGCTCGGGGGTCCTAAGGCAAGTAACTTGGCTGTCTTCAGGAATTGGTTGGGTGGAACAGGTTCCTTGGGATGTTTGTTTCCCTACAGTTAACTAGGTTTTACTATTCCTACTTTGTTTACAGTTTAATGTTTATGCTTAGTAGAATTATTAAACTCTGTCATGTAAAAGAAGTTAATTTATTTTATGATCTATGTATGAATTCTGAATGATAAAGCTTTGTGACATATTTGATTTGATAACCATCTCTATATTTTTCCCCGTGTTGTTCTATGCATAGTACTCTAGTATAGAGAAGCAAATTAAGGATAGATGAGAGATATGCAGAATGCCATTGATTGGATAAATGATTTCAGTAGTGTTCTGGTTAAAATTATGTCCTATGTTGAAACACAGTAAAACATTACAGTATAGCATCAATAGCAATATAGAATTCATCTAATTATTACATGAAAGAAAAACACAATATGTTTCTGCACAGTTATATATATTTCTTTTAACTCTATTTATTTCAGAGAGTAAGCAATTGCACGTCGATAATATACATTTCATGTTTTTCAAGCAAGTGTAATTTCAAGAATAATAGCAGCTGCAAGAATTAATTTCTGCACAAGGTTTATATGTTCCATTTCAAATACAACTTTTTCAGATAGAAATATCATGCAGTGCAACATTTATTTCCCTAATGTTTTCTAGTAAGGTATAGTCTAGAAATTTAGCATCTGCAAAATCTTTTCTCTGCACAAAATTATTATATGTAAACCTATTAAAATCATCATCCATTCATTACAGTAATTTAATTACAAATCTATTCACAGTAGTATCAAAATCCTATTACTGCAAACCCTAGAATCTAAATGCTCTTTTAGTACATAGTTCATAATCCTATCATCAAGCCATTTCTGGCAAACTATAGACATTTTTTCAGAAATGATAGCAATTATAACTTACTAAACCCTAGTTATCGTTTTCTAGAACCATACTATCTTTTATATATGGCGAGTTTACCATCAAAGCATTATTTAGCAATTAGCCGAAAGCACGATCTCATATCTATGTCTAAACATTATCTCACAACCCTAGCATTAAAACATATACAGATTTAACATTTCCACATATGCGAGCTAAGGCCTTTACCTTAGTTCGAATTTCTCTGACAAGTAGGTCGACAAGGAAAAGTCTAGGTAGGGTTTCGTCCTTTGAACAAATTAGAACCCGGAGGCAATAGCCATTTCAAAAACATTTTAACAGTCAAACTATTTCATCGATTTTCCAAACAAGATTATCAACAACAAGAACGAAGTACAGGCATACATTTTTATACATTTATGCAAACTATAAACCCTTCCCCAAAGACAACCATCGTGGCTAGGCAAACCTCAACAATTATTTTACACAGTGTTCTCAACGATTATTTTAAAAAACATAACTCTCCATTGCAAAGAAAACAAGCCATTGTTTACAAGTCCAAAAGAACCCTCGGTTCTTGATTTTCCATTAAGGTATGTAGCAGAGAATTACATTACGACCTTACAAGGTTCCCAACAGTACACAGAGTTACCCCCATCATCTTTAAACATTAAGCCGAAACCGTGGAACAACAAAACTACACAGGGTTTTACCCTGGACTTTAACAACACGAAAATGAGAACCAAGTTCTCATAAACAACAAGGCTAGGCATCAAATAGCCAAGTGGGAACTTAAAAGACTGAGAGGTTACCCTCTGTACAGTTTGAATCAAAACAAGACAAACTTAAAACTGCGTTTTCGGCCATCACTGAAACAAGTCGAAGGTTTCCAACTCTCGGCATATAGAAAACACCATCAAAGGCACCTACTAGGTTTTCGAGAACCACCGGAGCTTACCAGGAGAAGTAGAAGCACATTCCATTCTCCATGCTTGCACATAAACCATCCTATGAAGTGGGTACCTGCAAAATTACATTTCGAAGGGATTAAAACAAGAATACAAGAAAGCAAACAAGTAACATAGTATTATTTATTTTCATGAGCATTTACCTTTTATTTGAAGCTTGGAACATTGGCACATCACGACATCAAAGGAACGACGAAGCCTAGTGATATAGATAACAACCACTATCTAAGACTCAAAAGGCCATTCACTTAAACTGGAGCTGAACACCTCGCACCAACTCAACGATACAATCATAACACTTGTCGCATGTTCGAATTCGAAATCAATAACAATCATACGATATGAAGGACCTCTCTCTTTTAAATTGATAGTGGAACCTTCACAACATTTTAATGGTGGAATCGTGGCCCTAGCTCACTAAGACTGTAACCCTGGAACATTTAAAACTTCTCATTCACAGGTCTACGGATCGAAACCGAGGAAGGAGTCCTCCTACCCTTCCAACTCAAACCCTACATTGCAGTAAAGTTGTCGGCCTCTCTACTCTAACAACTCGAAATGAAGACCCGAAAATAATTTTGTGTGTTTTACCAATGAGAGACTAGGGTTTCTCCAAAACCCTAGATCTTGAATAGATCAACGGTGGATCAACTACCGGTAAGGCACGTTGATAAACGAACCCGCGGTAAAATCAATACCATTTAATAGCTGCATCTACCAACTGCCAAGTAAGCTGGCCGAGAGCTTGTGCATGGCACAACTCAGCCTCATCATGACGATCGTTGAAATCACAAGCACGTGAAAATCTTACAGCATAGCTTCCACATCACCATCAAGTGGATCGACATTAATAGCTAAGACCTATCATCGCCAGTTCAAGCATGTTAAGGACTGAGCTTTATTACCTGTCAATATTGCAATGATTGCATTGTTATAACCATTGATCGAATTTCATTAAATCTCTATAGTCTTTTGTTATGCATCGTAATATGGTATTATATGCTAAGGTATAGTGTGATTGTATAATCACCTTATGACGTTAACGATTCAATTACTAAGGCTCGGGTATAGATATATATTTATATATAGAATAGAACTAGCCATATATGTTTATTGTTAAACAATTGATAATGGATACCATAGATATGGTTAGGTTTTTAACTATGCAAAAATAGTATTAGATACTAAAAGCATTAGAGATTTCATACATTAACTATAACTTTCCAATGCATAATAATAGTGTGAGCCTCTAGGTATAGTTAAGTAATACACATTTAATATGCTATCCTTGTATTGTAAAGTTCAATTGTTAAACATGATACCAAGGGCATAGTTTAAATGATGACATTATACATTATAATGCAGAGTTCATAACACTAGTCACTAGACTGTTCATATACATTAACGGTGTATTGATAATCAAATAATGAATTCAGGACTTAGAATAGTCTAAGTTCTGTAGATGTAAAACATAATGATAGTTCAAAGGTATAAACACTTCTTCTACAAGTTTTCTATTAGCAGTTTCAATAGATATTAGTATCGTTGTTTTCACGATAATTACAGTAGTCATATGATAATATATATGTAGCATTATAACAGAACACTTGGAAAATGTGAAAAGATAACACTGAAGAGTTTAAATGTCAGTACAAAAACTAGGATTAGAACCATGTATCCATACCTCCAGTAACTTGTGTCGCAAGGGAGTACTTAGCATTCTAATTTTACATTGACGATGAATTGAAAGACATAAGTACTCTTAATACATGTTGTCTTATAGGATTTCTTACCTACGGTCTGCACATGGAAACAAGATTCAAATGCCTTAGCTAAACGTAGCTAAGTAAACTCCAGGGTACCTCGTAGGACCCCTTCATCATCATACAAACAAACTATCAGCACTTCATCAAGAACATCACAATAGTACAGCATGTAATCATATTCAAGAACTTAAGCAAATCTGTAAAATGTACTCGTAAAAGATCTTTCGTTAAGGAGATTAACATCCACTTAAATATGAAATAGCAAATACAATTATATCATATTTATTGGAGAAGTATGACGTGTCATCGTTACCAATTTATCTTAGTTATGAAATCTAATTAATTTATATGTTTTGCATTAATGACTTTGATAATTATTGCTATTATAATTTTTTTTTTTTTTAGTATTTTTCAAAATGTTACATGTGGTATAAGAGTTCATGTTCGAACTCTAGGCCTGAAAAAGGTCCAAGAACATGCAACAGAAAATTTATTACAGCAGAAATCTTACTAATTCAAAATTTTAAACTATTGTGTTATACAGAAATTATTTTGAGTTACAGGTATGGAAGGATCAGCTGAACATTTAGAAGGCAGATTTCAACTCAACAGTCATAGCACGGGAAGGCATTTCGAAGGAGAAGAATTCCATGGAGAATTAAATGACAATTCGTTAGAATTGTTACGAGCATTTCAAGAGTTAAAGGAAGAAACCAGATCTATAAAACAAGACAATAAGAAAATTTTGAAGGCACAAGAAGAATTAAATCAAGTACTGTTCGAACAATGCCCAACTGATGAACATAATAGAGAAAATGAAAATACCTCCAAGATTGAGGATTTACCTCATCCAGGCAGAAGTAAAAAGATGAAAACTGATGATGCAAACATCATTTCAACATCATCAGAAGCTGCCCATGAACAACGGAAAAAGAAAAGAAATTATTCAAGTGACAGCAGCGAAGAGGACTACAAACCCAAAAGGAAAAGTCACAAGCAGTATGAGCAAATTTCTTGGGAGTTCAAGAAAATCAAACCCCCAACCTTCAATGGTGAAACTGAAAAGGGAGAAACAACAGAAGCTTGGCTGTCCGGCATGAAAAAGTATTTCCAAATATATGATTATTCTGAATCATTGAAGGCAAAGATGGAAATCTACAACTTGATCGGTAAGGCAGATATTTGGTGGTAGGACATCAAAAGAGTGAAGGGCATCAAGGACAAGGATGTAAACTGGAGTACTTTCAAACTATATTTCAAAAAGAAGTTCTTATCAGAACAATACTATGAAGAAAAATCAAAGGAGTTCTATGACTTAAAGCTGGGAAGTATGAACATGAAGGAAATGAACAGTAAATTTCTGAATTTACTGAGATATGTGCCATACCTCATGGAAGAAAAACCGAAGATCCAAAGATACTTGAGTTGTCTACCTTTCAGTATCAAGGACATAATCGAGTATGACAATCCAAAGACCTTAGAAGAGGCCATGAGGAAAGCAACTTTCTGTTATGAGACTAATCGAAAAAGAGAAGGAATATCAAACTGGAAAAGTCATAAACCCAACAATTTTGAGCTGAAAAAGAAAAATTTCAGGTTTAGTGGAAATTCTGGTTTTCAAAAGAAAAAATTTCAGAATCGGAATTTCCAAGGAAACAACCCCAGAAATAGTCAGCAGCAGAATTTTACAGCTCCTAGAAACACTCCCAATGCTACCAGGACTAATGATCAAAAGGCACCTATCAAATGTATTGAGTGTCAAGGTCCTCATTATGCATCAGAATGCCCCAAGAGGAAGCGGACAACTGACAACATTCATTCTATTCAGACTGAACCTACTGTTGGAGACTTGGCAAGGGAGATGCCCAGAATTAATGCAGCACTCGACAATAGACAAGCAGATCATCAAATATCTATGGTAGAGATTGAAGGTATGCTACAAAATCATCCTGTTACTATTTTGATTGATCCAGGTGCTAGCTTAAGTTATATATCACCAGATATTGTAGAAAGTTTTAAATTGAAAACAGAAAAGTTTGGTAAATCTTGGTTAGTTAGACTAGCAACAGGAACAAAGAGGAAAGTATCAGATTTTATTGAAAGTTGTGCTTTATCCATGAGTCAGATAAAGACACAAATCAAGTTGAATGTTTTACCTTTAGGATCCTATGATATTATAATCAGAATGGACTGGTTAGAAGCCCATCATGTCATTCTGAATTGTTATGAGAAAAATTGTACATGTTTAAATGATGAAGGAGAAACTGTAGAAGTAAGAGGTATTCCAAGAAAGACAACCCTTAGACAGATTTCAGCCATGCAAGTAAAGAGGGCAGTTAGGAAAGGATGTCAATTGTTTGCAGTGAATGTAGTAAATGATGAGTTTATTTGTAAAGAGGACAAACTGAAACTAGAAGACATACTTGTCCTAAAGGATTTCAAAGATGTTTTTCCTGAGGAGATTCCAGGATTACCTCCTAAAAGAGATTTAGACTTTACCATCGAATTAATACAAGGAGCAGTACCAAATTCCAAAGCTCCATATAGGATGAATATACTAGAATTAAATGAGTTGAAATCATAGTTGAAGGAACTGATTGATAAAAACTATATAAGACCCAGCGTGTCTCCTTGGGGAGCACCTGTTATATTTGTTAAGAAGAAAGATGGAACCCTAAGACTATGCATAGATTATCGCCAGTTGAATAAGATGATAATCAAGAATCGATATCCGTTGCCCTGCATAGACGATCTATTTGATCAGCTGCGTGGAGAAACGATATTTCCAAATATTGATCTAAGGTCAGGATATCATCAAGTACAGGTTAAGGATGAGGATATTTTCAAAACAACTTTTAGAACTCGATATGGACATTATGAGTTCGTAGTCATGCCATTTGGCTTGACTAATGCCCCGGCTGTATTTATGTGTTTGATGAACAATATTCTACACAAATACTTAGATAAGTTTGTTGTTGTATTTATAGATGACATTTTAGTGTATTCTAAAAGCAAAGAAGAGCATGACGAACATCTATGGATTATCTTACAAGTTCTGAGAGATCATCAACTATATGCTAAGTTTAGTAAGTGTGACTTTCACAAGGACAAAATTCAGTATTTAGGACACATAATTTCCAAGGAAGGAATCTCGGTTGACCCCGATAAGATAAAAGCCATTAATGATTGGTCGGTTCCTAAGGATGTGTCGGATGTAAGATCATTTATGGGTATTACTGGATATTATAGAAAATTTATAGAGGTTTTTTCAAAGATTGCAAACCCCATAACTTCCTTGCAGAAGAAAGAGAAGAAATTTGTGTGGGATCAGAAATGTTCATATAGTTTTAAGAAGTTAAAAGAGTTACTGACTACAACATCTATTTTGAGGATAGCAGATCCTAATAAGGATTTTATAGTTTGCACAGATGCATGTAATGACGGACTCGGTGGAGTCCTAACACAAGAAGGGCATGCTGTGGCATACGAATCTAGAAAGCTGAAAATACACGAGAAGAACTACTATACTTATGATTTAGAGTTCTTAGCAGTAATTCATGCTTTAAAAATGTGGCATCACCACCTTATTGGCAGAAAATTTACCTTGTTGACAGATAACATGGGTCTGAAATATTTATTAGATCAGACAAATCTGAACGCTAGACAAGCTAGATGGTTAACTTTCCTAAGTGAGTATGATTTCAAAATTCAGCATATTAAAGGGAAAGAGAACAAGGTTGCTGATCCATTAAGTCGTAAAGAAAAACTGAATTTTATTTCATCCATCAGTACTTACTCAATAGATTTAGAAAATCAGATCATTGAAAGGAGTGAAACGGATGAAGAATACAGAAAATTACAAGAAAATACAGCAAATAACAGTTCTAAAAATTCTATGGCAGATTATAGTTTAAAGGAAAATGGACTGTTATTATACAAAAACAGATTGTATGTGCCCAACATACCAGAAGTAAAAATTCTGATTTTAAATGAGATGCACAAAAGCCATTACTCTCGCCATCCAGGTTATCATAAAACCATTACTATGCTACGAAAAGAATACTATTGGCCCAGAATGAAAGATGAAGTAGCAGAGTACATAGCTAAGTGTTTGGACTGTCAAAAAGTGAAAGTTGAACATCAACATCCGGCTGGAATGTTGCAGCCATTTCCTATACCTAGCTGGAAATGGGGAGTGATAAGCATAGACTTTATTACTGGACTACCCAAAAATCAGAAACAAAATGACTCTATCATGGTGGTAGTGGATAAAATCAGCAAGGCAGCACACTTTATACCTGTGAAGACTACTCATAAGGCTCCCGACATTGCAGAATTCTTCATGAAACAGATTTTTCAACTACATGGTATACTGAAAGTGATAATTTCAGATCGTGACTCTAAGTTTACTGGAAAATTTTGGAGGTCTTTATTTAAAGGGTTGACTACAACCTTAAACTTCAGCATAGCATTTCATCCACAAATGGATGGACAGACAGAAACGGTGAATCAAGTTTTGGAAGACTTACTGAGAATGTATGTTAAGGATCAACCTAGTAAGTGGGAAGACTACTTGCATTTAGCAGAATTTGCATATAATAACCATTATCATGCATCAGCCAAACTTAGCCCTTTTGAAATTCTTTATGGTAGGAAATGTGATACACCTGTTTCTTGGAATGACCCAGTAAATAGAGTTGTTTTAGGACCTGAATTGTTGCAGGAGTTAGAACTAATTGTGAAACAGGTACAAAGAAATCTAAAAGTTGCCCAAGATAGGCAAAAAACTCAAGCAGATCTTAAAAGGACTCATAAAGAGTTCCAGGTTGGTGAACATGTTTTCCTCAAGGTAAGACCGAAAAAGAGTTCATTGAAATTGGGAAGTTGTGCCAAGTTGGCACCTAGGTATTGTGGTCCTTTCGAAATATTGTCCAGGGTTGGACCAGTGGCATACCAACTGGCTTTGCCACCAAATTTAAAGATACATAATGTTTTTCATATATCATTTTTAAAGAAGTATGTACACGATGCTACTCATGTTGTAAACTGGAATGATGTACACGTGGGACAAGACGACGATTTTCAGGTGGAACCGGACTGTATCCTCGAAAGGAGGAAAACTTTGCTCCAGAATCGCACCATTGGGTAGGTAAAGGTGCAATGGAAGCACCTTAGCCCAAACGAGGCAACCTGGGAGTTGGAGAGTAGTATGCAGGAAGCATACCCAACTTTGTTTTAGGAACACTCAGAGAGTGATTAACCAACATCGAGGACGATGTTGAGACTTAAGGGGGGGTGTATGTCACCTACCCAAATTCTAAAAAAATTATTTTATTGGCAAAATAATTTATGTTAAATTTTAATTACAAAGTTTTGTAATTATGACCAAGTTTGGTCAAGGGTGAATGTAATTACTGATTATTATTATTTAATAAATTAAAGTAGGAGACAAACACCCAAGGGAACTGTTAAATGAGTGTTCACTGACCCACTAGGAGGAATGGAAGCTGTTAGAAGGCATGGGATAGATGGCAGCAATTGCACTTCACCACTAGCTGTTGGTTATGGGACAAATACCCCTAAAAATGTGGCATTATCCCCCAGGTGGTGGGAGTGAGCAGACAGCTCATTAAATGACCAGTTAACCACTAAAAGGCCTAGGCAGCCGACATAAAGCAATTCGAATTGAGCAGGAAGCTCTCTTACAATATTTTCTGCAGAAATATTCCTCAAGTGCATCAGGTGATCACTGAGAGATTTGAATAGGGAGGCTATGTGAGAGTGCAACTGTAAGTCTGCTAATTATATTGAGAAGGAAAACCAGAGGTGCTGATGTAGGTCTTTTTGACTGCTGAGTCTTGAGGACTGGACAATCTACATTCTATTGCAAGTTGAGTTACCAAGCTTCTAAGTTTCTTCCTCCTGGTGGTTCAGTGAATAGTCTCGGGGGTCCTAAGGCAAGTAGCTTGGCTGTCTTCAGGAATTGGTTAGGTGGAACAGGTTCCTTGGGATGTTTGTTTCCCTACAATTAACCAGGTTTTACTGTTCCTACTTTTGTTTATAGTTTAATGTTTCTGCTTAGTACAATTATTAAACTCTGTCATGTAAAAGAAGTTAATTTATTTTCTAATCTATGTATGAATTCTGAATGATAAAGCTTTGTGACATATTTGATTTGATAACCATCTCTATATATTTCCCCATGTTGTTCTCTACATAGTACTCTAGTATAGAGAAGCAAATTAAGGATAGATGAGAGATAGGCAGAATGCCATTGATTGGATAAATGATTTCAGTAGTGTTCTGGTTAAAATTATGTCCTATGTTGAAACACAATAAAACATTACAGTATAGCATCAACAACAATATAGAATTCATCTAATTATTACATGAAAGAAAAACACAGTATGTTTCTGCACAGTTCTATATATTTCTTTTAACTCTATTTATTTCAGAGAGTAAGCAATTGCACATCGATATTATACATTTCATGTTTTTCAAGCAGGTGTAATTTCAAGAATAATAGCAGCTGCAAGAATTAATTTTTGCACAAGGTTTATATGTTCCATTTCAAATACATCTTTTTCAGATAGAAATATCATGCAGTGCAACATTTATTTCCCTAATGTTTTCCAGTAAGTTATAGTCTAGAAATTTAGCATCTGCAAAATCTATTCTTTGCACAAAATTATTATATGTAAACCTATTAAAATCATCATCCATTCATTACAGTAATTTAATTACAAATCTATTCACGGTAGTATCAAAACCCTATTGCCGCAAACCCTAGAATCTAAACGCTCTTTTAGTACATAGTTCATAATCATATCATCAAGCCATTTATGGCAAACTGTAGACATTTTTTCAGAAATGATAGCAATTATAACTTACTAAACCCTAGTTATCATTTTCTAGAACCATACTATCTTTTATATATGGCGAGTTTACCATCAAAGCATTATTTAGCAGTTAGCCGAAAGCATGATCTCATATATATGTCTAAACATTAGCTCACAACCCTAGCATTAAAACATATACAGATTTAGCATTTCCACATATGCGAGCTAAGGCCTTTATCTTGGTTGGAATTTCTCTGACAAGTAGGTCGACAAGGAAAAGTCTAGGTAGGGTTTCGTCCTTTGAACAAATTAGAACCCGGAGGCAATAGCCATTTCAAAAACATTTTAACAGTCAAACTATTTCATCGATTTTCCAAACAAGATTATCAACAACGAGAATGAAGTACAGGCATACATTTTTATACAGTTATGCAAACTATAAACCGTCGTCCAAAGACAACCATCGTCGCTCGGAAAACCTCAACAATTATTTTACACAATGTTCTGAACGATTATTTTCAAAAACATAACTCTCCATTGCAAAGAAAACAAGCCATTGTTTACAAGTCCAAAAGAACCCTCGGTTCTTGATTTTCCATTAAGGTATGTAGCAGAGAATGAGATTACGACTTTACAAGGTTCCCAACAGTACACAGAGTTACCCCCATCATCTTTAAACATTAAGCCGAAACCGTGGAACAACAAAACTACACAGGGTTTTACTCTGGACTTTAACAACACGAAAACAAGAACTAAGTTCTCATAAACAACACGGCCAGGCATCAAATAGCGAAGTGGCAACTTAAAAGACTGAGAGGTTACCCTCTGTACAGTTTGAATCAAAACAAGACAAACTTAAAACATCATTTTCGGCCATCACTGAAACAAGTCGAAGGTTTCCAACTCTCGACATACAAAAAACACCATCAAAGGCACCTACAAGGTTTTCGAGAACCACCGGAGCTTACCAGGAGAAGTAGAATCATATTCCATTCTCCATGCTTGCACAGAAACCATCCTATGAAGTGGGTACCTGCAAAACTACATTTCGAAGAGATTAAAACAAGAATACAAGAAAGCAAACAAGTAACACAGTATTATTTATTTTCGTGAGCATTTAAATTTTATTTGAAGCTCGGAACATTGGCACATCATGCCATCAAAGGAACGACAAAGCCTGGTGATATAGATAGCAACCACTAGCTAAGACTCAAAAGGCCATTCACTTGAACTGGAGTTGAACAACTCGCACCAACTCGACGACACAGTCATAACACTTTCCGCATGTTTGAATTCGAAATCAATAACAATCATACGATATGAAGGACCTCTCTCTTTTAAACTGAGAGTGGAACTTTCACAGCATTTCAATGGTGGAATCATGGCCCTAGCTCACTAAGACTGTAACCCTGGAACATTTAAAACTTCTCACTCACAGGTCTTGGATTGAAACCGAGGAAGGAGTCCTCCTACCCTTCCAACTCAAACCCTACATTGCAGTAAACTTGTTGGCCTCTCTACTCTAACAACTCGAACTGAAGACCCAAAAACAATTCTGTGTGTTTTACCAACGAAAGACTAGGGTACGCCACTTTTTGAAATAGGGTACTTGGGTACATTGGGGTACTGTAGACATATATATATATATATATATATATATATATATATATAATAGAACTAGCCATATATGTTTATTGTTAAACAAATGATAATGGATATCATAGATATGGTTAGGTTTTTAACTATGCAAAAATAGTATTAGATACTAAAAGCATTATAGATTTCATACATTAGCTATAACTTTCCAATGCATAATAATAGTGTGAGCCTCTAGGTATAGTTAAGTAATACACATTTAATATTCTAGCCTTGTATTGTAAAGTTCAATTGTTAAACATGATACCAAGGGCATAGTTTAAATGATGACATTATACATTATAATGCAGATTTCATAACACTAGTCACTAGACTATTCATATACATTAATGGTGTATTGATAATCAAATAACGAATTCATGACTTAGAATAGTCTAAGTTCTGTAGATGTAAAACATAATGATAGTTCAAAGTTATAAACACTTCTTCTACAAGTTTTCTATTAGCAGTTTCAATAGATATTAGTATCGTTGTTTTCACGATAATGATAGTAGTCATATGATAATATATATGTAGCATTATAACAGAACACTTGGACAACGTGAAAAGATAACACTGAAGAGTTTAAATATCATTATAAAACTAGGATTAGAACCATGTATCCATACCTCCAGTAACTTGTGTCGCAAGGAAGTACTTAGCATTCTAATTTTACATTAACGATGAATTGAAAGACACAAGTACTCTTAATACATGTTGTCTTATAGGATTTCTTACCTGCGGTCTGCAAATGGAAACAAGATTCAAATGCCTTAGCTAAACGTAGCTAAGTAAACTCCAGGGTACCTCGTAGGACCCCTTCATCATCATACAAACAAACTATCAGCACTTCATCAAGAACATCACAATAATACAACATGAAATCATATTCAATAACTTAAGCAAATATGTAAACTGTACTCGTAAAAGATCTTTCGTTAAGGAGATTAACATCCACTTAAATCTGAAATAGCAAATACAATTATATCAAATTTATTGGAGAAGTATGTCGTGTCATCATTACCAATTTATCTTAGTTATGAAATCTAATTAATTTATATCTTCCGCATTAATGATTTTGATAATTATTGCTATTATAATTTTTTATTTTTTTAGTATTTTTCGGGATGTTACAAGTAACTGACATCTTTTGCTCAGAAATCAGATTGGAAGATGGAACAACTAAAACCATGTGTTGTACTTCGACTTCATCTTGAACAAATTCGTCATGGGAGATGATGGAGGCCGAGTCATGAATAGAGAGAGCACTGTAGGAAGTATCACTGGGCTTGATTTCCGCATGGCTAGCATCAACCTCTTCCTCTTGAATTCCAAATAATCTGTCCAATCTAGTCCATAGATCACTTGGATGTTCATTAAAAACAATGAGGTATTCCAAATTGGAAAACAAAGTAACACATATATTTCCTGAGGTTCTTTCACAATCATCAAGCCAATCTTCTTTTTCTTGAAAGGAAGAAAAATATCTCTTAATACTTGTACACACATCAAAAAGACCAAGTCTCTTCAGATATGATGTCATCTTTGGTTTCCACTCATCATAGTTGAATGGAGTGAGAGAAGGAACTCCTTCTAGATACATAGAAGATTTTGTTCAATTTCGAATCTACTGCTGTAACTGCAAAAACTGCAGAAAACTTCGAAACCTGCAAAACAAGAAGAGTTTTTGCTGATGGATAATGCTACACTTCGACTCAACACTACCTTTTGAACACTGAGCGAATAGACTAAGTCCTTCACACTTGGCTAGACCTAACTGGATTTCTCCAATGAATTCAAGTACTAGCACCAGGATTTGCTGTGGAAACTCAGAGGCTTCTGGTGCTCAAGTGAAAGATAGTTGCTCAAAGAAATGTTGCAACTGTTGCTGCTACAATGGATGCAATTCAAATAGCAGCTGACTGCTCTGATACCATGTGATAATCTGCAGGGATCTAGCAACTATAACAATCTCACAATCAAACTCTCAAGATTATTTGCAAAGAAGAAGAGAAGCATGCACTCAATAATCACACATAAACAAAGAATAATGGACAATGTCAATATCATACAATGAATAATGAATGTAAAGAATTTAGTACAATAATCAATGATGAGGCATCATATAGGATTCAAATTAGCCAAGTAGAGCATTCGAATATGAGCTCAAGGTCTAGCTTGGAGAACAATGAAGACATCATCCAGTCAACAGTATCAGTCATAAATGGTAAGAGCCAGTCAAGTGTGTCCAACTGAGTCTAACAAAACCATCAAGGCATAAATCAGGGAATATTTTTCCAGCGAAAATAAATCAGGGAATATTTTTCCAGCGAAAATAAATCAGGGAATATTTATGTAAAGGAATATCGTGATAGTGGGTTGATATGTATCAACTCTAGAAAGATGTGGGATGAAAGTAAGGATCCTTATGTTTTCTCAATACACTACAACGAAGTGTTCTTTTACTCGGATGTGTTGGATAAATATTGGTGATTCATGTTAAGACACGACCCTAGATCTAAACATTTTT
The DNA here is from genome assembly GCA_027924585.1 of Larix kaempferi. Lineage (NCBI taxonomy): Eukaryota > Viridiplantae > Streptophyta > Pinopsida > Pinales > Pinaceae > Larix > Larix kaempferi. Next base: position 888,198 of record BSBM01001812.1, read on the forward strand.
TTAAAACAACGGTGCTATCATGCCAACCGAGAAAGATAATGAGGGTGATGGCGATGGAGAGTGATATGTACATGTTTTATTTCATCATTTACAGATTGAGATATCATTTTGTTATTGTTATCTTTGATTGTCTAATTATATTGTTTATTTTTCATGTTATTGATGGTGGAAATGGAAAGTTGATTACTGGATACAATGTTTAAACAATTTGAGTTGGTTAACAACCAATATGATATGAAATATGTTTCATGTCTATCAAGTTATTTGTGATTGTATGGAATGATTGTATGTCATTCTCCATAGTTACAGATGATATCTGTAGCTTTCCATTTGCTTCATAATGGTAGTGTGGGTTTTATCATTTAATTTATTGTATTGTTACAATTGGATCAAAATCAACGAATTAGAGTATGAATTAATTGATGTGAATCATATTAATTGTTTGTTGTAATTTCATCTACTCTCATTTCAATAACAAGGTCAATTTAATAATTATATTATACTTAGACACTTATATTTTATATTTTAGATACTTAGACATGTATATATCATTAAGGCAGAAAAAAACTTATCGCAAGGTTAATAAAATATGTATATCCTTTAAAATTTATATGCTATAATAAATTAAAAATAACAAACAATATTTTTTTTCAAATCCTATATTTGGAATATGGATATTCATACCTATATTTATTTCAAGTTTCATTGTTTATGGGTTATTCCATAATTTGAAAAGGTTGTTATTTTAATTAAGTATTTGTTTTTCTTCCTATTAGAGCTTTGATATTTGTCATTATAAAGTGAGCTATTGTCAAAAAAATAAAAATATTGAATGATACACTCATAGGTGATATTGATGTTCATATTTACATTTTTTTTGTGTGATGTTCATATTCATATTCTATAATATTATTACATGGTAGTACTCAACTTTTTGTTATGATGTTTGGTTAGAATTATAAAAAATGATTCATTTATGTTTATGAACACCAAATAAAAAAAATTTATTACATAAACATAATACTATGACAAATTAAAAAAAAAATTATAAACATGATACTATGACAAATTATATTACAACATTCATAAATCATAGAGTTGCCACAACTTCATCCATTATCAATACCAAATTCATAAAAATATTTAATTCAATGATATTATGTAAAAATAAAAATCATAACCTATATTAAGTTAATTAATAAAACATTAATTTTCAACATTTTCAATAACCATTACTCCAATCCATATTTTCGCATTTATGATGACCTGACAACCAACCATTATTTCAAATTCATTTTCTAACCAATATATCAAGCTATATATGAATCCATACCTCAAATTGTCTACAAAATTTAGGTTGAAATTATTTAATATGAAAAATGGTGGAAATAATGCTAAAATTTTGACCAAAATTAAAAACCCAAATCTTTCTTTACAAAGGTCTAATGCTTTGAAAACTTGTTAAGTCATATAACAACTTGTTTTATATCATAATTTACAATGTAAATTGTGATGTTTTTGTTGACTAAATTAATAGTTATTGATTTAAAGACCCACATGATTTTGAATAGTACAAATTCTTTTACATAAGCATACGATCATCATCGCTTTCAACACCTAACAAACATAAACATACACACCATGATCATACCATCATATACTTAACCATAAGCATAAACATAAGCATACCATCATCACCATTTTCACGACATAAACACAAACATACCATCATTATCATTGTCACCACCTAACAATCACTATTTTAAACACATGATCAATCAATCACATGACATTAATAAATATCATAATTTACAATTTTAAATATATATCATCATACCACCTAAAAAACATAAACATAAACATCATCATACCATAATAAACATAAACATAAATATCATCATACCATCATCATGATCATTTTCACCATTTAACATAAATATCATCGATATAGCATCATAGACATATAAACATAAACATCAACATAACCATCGACATCAACATAAACATGAAAAATGCAGTATATATATAAATATGAACATATATAACATCAAACTGGTGATACATGCCAAATAAATATCTCCAATCCAATAACTTCTATGATATATATGATCCACCTCCACCAGAGGCATCATTAGTATCTCTCCCACCAAATCGAGAGGCATCCTCACCTCCACCAATAGAGCTAGAGAAAACAGTATCAACAAATCTTCCAGCAGAGCTAGAGGCATCTAAACGTCCATCAATGAATCCAAAGGCATCATGAGTACCTCTTCCAAGAAAAAACCCATCTCGGAGAGTAGCATAGATAGGTCCATCAAGCTTAATCGTACACCCTCTTAGCATCATATCTAAAATAGAGGTGACTGGAGTAGGAAATGGTGGATGGTCGATCTGATTAGTAGGATCATCAAGTCGGTCGAGCAAGAGTAGATCAGGAGATGATGAAGTAGGATCAGTAGATCGTCCTGGTAGGATTAGAGGAGATGATGAAGGAGCTAATGGAGGAGGAGGTGGAGGAGGATGAAGTGGATGAGATGCCAATGAAGATGATGGAGGAGGAGGTGGAGGAGGAGGTTGATGATCATCCCTCCTAGCATCCAAATGAATGCATGCATTGAAAATATGTCGTATCAACAAACTCATCTCACGGGGAAGAATCCTCCATATCTCCACAAGGTGAGGCTATCGAATAATGTCATGCACCCGTACAGGTTGAACCCCATAATCTATCAATAATGTGGCCAACTCGTCTGCCACATCTCGGCGATACCTATCTTAGGGCCTGCATCGATGGTGGCCAAGATGTCTACCTTCCAACTATGGCCCAGCCTGATCGGTCTCCTCCATACCCCGATCCTCCTGAGCGAGAAGAGGTAACCTAACATCACCATCGAATGTGCCAATGTTTGCAAAAAATATAGTACAGATGAATAATAATTAGATAATTTCATTAAACAATTTAATATGTAGAAGATATTTCATTTGCATTAAGTATAAAGAGAATAAAATGACACTAGAATAATTTAGACATAACGGTAATATTACCTCTCTCATCCGATGGCTCCTCCGGTATGAATAAGATATTGGGGTACCCTCTCCATTCCAAGCCTGTATTTGGATATGGAACCATGTCTATTGCGTGGTCCTCCTCACTACCTAGCATATCGACCACATCTAACATGATCCTAGCCAAGAAGTCAGGTTTCCCCCTCTTGGGCATCATCTACCCCCACATGTGCATACGCACCTCTGTCATCGTCCTGTAAAGGAGACATTAAAAAGAGGGCCTGGTGGCTGGAAACCTCTCAAAAAATAGACAAAAAATCTTTGAACAGAAAGGAAGCTCGATCTCCCATCAATCACTGCACGACATCTATCCAAAGCATAAAAAAACTATCACAAAAAAATGGCAGACCACCTAATGCATCTAGGTATCTATGCTAAAGAGTCAACACAATGCAATAGAGGGAAATTAATGCACTTCCCATCACTAGTGGAGTGCGCTAGTGTCATAAGCAAAAAAGAGAGGCACCTGACCTCCTCTCAACCAAAAGAAGAGAGCCTAAGCTTCCCATTGCTCACCTAAAAATCAGAGGGATGAACGACCTCGTCACTGATATATCTCAAAGAGTAAGCTAGCTGATTCTCTGCTGCAGCACCATCCAGGACATCAAAGAACTTGGAAAAATCCTCCCCTATCCTGGATAGCCAAGTGATAAAACAAATGTCCTCCTCAGTGGGTTGGAACCATTGAATGGGACCAACACGAAATGCCTACCTCTAATGATCCCAACGTCGGATGAACTGACAAAACAATGAATAGTTTCCCTTGAGGGATGTAGCCTCATGATAGAACTTCAGGAGTCCGATAGCCCTCAAGAGCTCTCCCTCTCCCTCTCCCTCTCCCTAGCCTCCCACTCTCTAACCATGTTTAATTAATCCTATTGTGCAAATACCTGTTGAGTATCTTGTCGCTGCTCACGTCTCTATTTCACATATAACATGAATCGTGTCATAAGTAGATAGATAAAAGCATGTAATATTTCATTCAATTAAAATCCTATTTAATAACATCAATAATACATTTTTCTATAAAACAATATTTTTTCTAAGCGGTGCGCCTTAATAAAATAGGTGCACCGCTTCTGGTGCTTTTATATAGACACTGCATCGACAATGGTGCATTTATATATACACTACACCGTTTACGATACGCTATAATTTGAAACACATACCACTATTATGATTTTCTATATTTAAAATTTATTTCAAGGGTGCACCAACGATTATACGCAAACAGATATTTTCTAAAATTTGGTTGACGATGCTCCTAAATCAAGTGAGTGCACCAGGAACCGGTGCACTCACCTGCACTAGGAGCACTGTTAAATTCTATTTTTGTACGCTCTATTAATGGTGCTCCTTTGTCACGTAAGTGCATCATAAGCAATGTACTTAATTGATCTGAATGCACTTTTGTTTATTAAGTTAATGTTTGCATGGAAATCAATATGTGGTGATCCTTGGGCATGTCAGAGCACCATGCACCGGTGCACTGACGTGACAATGAAGCACCGTTAAATTATGATTTTTTGGGGTTCAAATCGGTGCACCTACTGCACATCAGAGCACCGAAAACTAGTGCATTGACATGCACTAATAGCACTATATAATTTAATGTTTTCGTTTACAAGTTTGTCTTGACCGACGCATTCAATACACATGATTGCACTGTAAGACCGATGCTCCTTAGTGTCAAACGCACCGATAAGAAGTTAAATGTTTTAAAATATATTGTCACAATGTTATGGTGCGTTCGATCCATTTAGCTCGCACTGCTAATGATGTGCCCTATCAAAATTTATAGGGTGCACCATTTGGCGGTGCGAGCCGAGAGGCTCGAATGCACCACACATATTTTTTTGTTTTTTTTTAATAGGACAATTTGAAGGTAAATTTTCAAAACTAATCCGCTTAAAATTTAAATTATGAAGTAAGAATCAATTTAATGACCCATCGTGGAGGCATATTGGCAATGTATGGAAAATTTGAAGTTTTTCCCACCATTCGGAAAAATTTAAACTAGATTCAATAGCCAATAGGAGTGAGGAATTTATCCACGTACACCATGGATGTGAGGACGTCCAAGTGGGTGAGGTCCAACACCGGTGTAGGTGGGCTCAATCGCACTGAAGAGGGTAAAAATATATGAGTTTGATGGCATGGCAATTTGTTTTATTAAATTTTGTTTCAGTGCGCTTGATAATCAAGCGCACTGGTGCAAGGAGGTTTTAAATTAAAATAATATATATTTTTAATAAAATAGTAGTCGGTTGGTTTATATGTTGTGCACGCACTGGGTGGTTTTGTATCATCTAACACACTATTATAAGGTTTTAAAAAATTGTGTAGGAATAAAATTATAGATTTTAATTTTTAATAAAAAATTAAACAGTGCGTTAGAGTCTATGACACACACGGGCCGTTTATATATTAACGCACTATTATGAGGCTTTCAAAATAATTTTGAGATATTTTTTGAATAAAATAGTTGTATTATTTTTAATAAAATGCATATCGGTGCATTCGTTATGATGAGACGCACTGGGTTGTTTAATGTTAGAGAATGCACCCCGATGAGGTCTTTACTTATAAAAGTTAACATGTTCTTTTAATAAAATAATTGTTTTTTATTTTATTTTTTTAATAAAAGATTATACGATGTGTTTGTTTCTACGACATGGACCGGTCCATTTAGTATTTGGTAATGCACCACATATAGGGTTCTAAACAAAATGCATAGGGGCGTTTATGTTTATGTAACACACTGGTTTAGATTTTTTAGTTTTTTTGCGCTTGATGATTTTTTTGGATGCGGTGCAACATGATATATGGAATCCCGGTGCTCCTATATATGTAATGCACTGGTGCATTCGAATTAAATGAAGCACACCGGAGAAAAAAACTCCGCTAAAACCTTTGGCTACTCGCCTCCACTATAACCTCTGCTAAAGGCCCTTTTCCTTTTAGTGTAGGTGAAGCTGTGTCTCCATGGCGAATCTCCTCTTGATTAAAGAAGACACACAACAAAAGGAAATTTGAAAGACGATGGTAGAAGAGGCTGGAAAGAGTACTCGTGACATCAAGAACCCTGTGGTTTATGAAATCGCGGTATGCTGCCTCATATGGTTTCATACTTTACAATCAAATTAGAAAGTTGTTACACCAAATTACAAGCTTATGATGTACAAGTTTTATTTTTATTATCACTCTCTACATGACTAATGTCATGCTAAGGGTGAATCCCAAATAAAAAAGATTGTGGATTGTTAGATAAGGACTCATATGAACTAGGGGATTGTTAGATGAAAACTCAAATAAATCAAAACAACATATCAAAAGTACAAAAGTACAAAGTTGTGTATTTATTGAATGATTCAAAATCATTTTTTCTTCTGAGCAATACCATATTTCCATTCAACATATAATCTAAATGCAAATGTGGAATATTTTCTCGACACAAAATGGAGGATAAGTCTCGTGGTGCAATTAGTAAATTTACACAACTTGAATGTAAGTGTTGACATAAATATGAGTGAGGCCAAAGCACTTATACTTGGTTCTATTCTTATTAGAAAAAATATTTTTAAATGTCTCATAGTAAATTAATGTCGAGTTCAATGCTCCTTAATTTGTTTTGTTATGATTTCATAATTATTGATCTCTACTAAAAAACATTCCACATACTATTTGATAATGAACTCCTCCTTCAATCACACTCAATATTAGAGAACTTTCCCAAATTACTTCCACATTATCATTCACCCATAATAAGGTATGCCATGCTAGTTGTAGCAATATAGTGTAAGGTACAACCTACAACAAGTTAATGATGGCCCACATGGCATGACGCCAAAATTTCCAACAATGTTAAGAGTTGTAAGTGTGTGCCAAAAAGACAGGAGATGGGCACCCAAAAGGAAATTTCCATTGGTGTGGGCAGTGCTCTAACAAAGTCTAGAGAAAGAGGGATTGGGTTAGTAGGTGGATTGAAAAAGTGACCCTCCCCTTGTTTTCTTGGGGCTCCATAAGGTTTCATGTTCAAGTTCAAGTGTTGTCAATTTGAGATAAGATGCTCTAGTTATTTGGGGCTCCACAAGGTTTAATGTTCAAGTTAAAGTACTGTCATTTTGGGTTAAGATGTGTTATCTATGGTTTTTCAGCAAAGTGGCCAAGTCTCAATGTAGCCTATGGATAACTGATGATTGCTTAAAAGACCTGGACCAAAACCCATGTGTGGAGATTGAACCTCTCAATAGAAAATAATAAAAATAAAAATAACAAAAATGTTAATTCAAGAAAAATGTTAATTTGCGTATTATGCATGCATATCACCACAATTTGGAGGGATGAAACAATAGAGATAGAAAATTCATGATAATAAAAGATAAAATTAGTAAATTGCTTAGAGACAAATGAGTACAGGTAAGAAAAATGGAAATGAAATCTTACAAATCATGGCATTTCTTCACTTTTTCTCACAATTAATTAAATATGCCTTGGCATTACACCATTGTCTAATTTACATGAGTTTTCGATTCCTAATAGTACAAATCTATATTATGTAAATTTTAAATGAATCTTAATGTCCTAAGACGGGTCAGGTCACAGGTTTGAATCGAAGAAAAAAAGTCGATATTTTTTTGTAATAACAATACATATCAATGTGGGCAAAATGAAACAAAGAGAGTTCAATGTCAAACTATGCTTTGAAGAAATTGTTCAGTAGGTTCCTTCAAACAATTGAGTACCCAGAAAACATGTAACTTTAAACTCCGAACTTTAAAATGTCGTCTGTAAATGCATAAATCTAGTTGAAGCATAAGTATTAAGTGAGTTTTGCATAAACCCTCATACCATTACATAGTACTGTGTAAACACCAAGATGACTTAAATTATTAGTTTTAACTTCTTCATTTAGCTAAAGCTATATGGTCGTATGCTCTTACTCTTTTGCCTATTGAGGATTACCAGTTAAAAACTGTAATAAGGTAAATGGCATTGTTTCTTTTCTTTCATGTTATCAAATATTTACTTTTCTTTGTATTTTGAACATGTACCCAAAAAATAAAATACTAGATAGTTATAACTGCTATGGAAAGTAAGGTTAAATTTCCAATTTAATTAAGACAGATTTAGGATTATTCTTAACTATTATATTCTTCTATTGAGTTATTTTATCCCTCTATCATTTTTATAAAATAAAGAAGAAAACAAAACTTCATTGATACTCTTTTTGAGTAGTGATCAAAACAATATTATATGTTTTTTTCACCGAAAAATTAAGCTTACTATTAATATTATATGTTCCATTCATGATGTCTTTAGGAGACATCTAAAAATTTGCATATCTCTTCATCTAAAGTTCTATTTAAGAACAATGTGTATTCATGAGAAATTAACTTAAGTAGTATTTCTAGAATGTAATAATATTCATACCATCACGAATAGTACTATGTAAAAAAAATAGTTATCTATAATTTCCCTCTTAGGATAAGAGACTAGATATATTTCTTCTCCTCCCAACTTAAGTTCCTTGAAGGCACCATCTTATGATTGTGCTAAGAATTACCCTCGAACCTTCTAGCTTCTTTTTTAATTTATATACCTAGTGTTCTGATCAAAAACTTTTTGCAATTACGAAGGGACACTACCACATGGTGAATCATGTTAAAAAATGATAAATTCAATGAAAATTATTAAAGAAAACTTAAAAAGAAGAAACATATATAATGATTCACACACAAGAAAGAAGAAAATTATCTCTTATATATATAGTTTTCTACACACAAGCCACTCCATAGGATTTGAAGACAAGTAGATGGGACCAAATCTCCATAATGAGCTTATTTATGACAATCCTACCACTTAGAAATAATGGAGCACTATTCACGTAGTTAAAACTGTTGCTATATTTTGAATGTAGATCCTATTTTCCCGTGATTTGTTGTAACCTCCTAAACAGAGGATTCCTGTATTATGTTTTAATTTGTCTTGAATAATACAGACTATTTTGGCTTTCCCCAAATTCCAAGTTGGTATCAGAGCCCTGAGCAAGGATCCTCATTCGTCCTGTGAATGATTCTGTTGCTGGGTTTCGTTGAACAAGATGGAGCCTTCCGTCCTGTAGAGTCTTCCCTCATGTAGGGTAGAGCTCACATTTGGGTCAATATTGCAAAACCGCCAGTGGATTGAGAGTTCCGTGAAAGAAAGCAGGGAAATCCTGTCGCTGCTCAATTCAGAGCAGGGAGATACTGACGCCGGCCCTAGCGGAGAGAACTAGTTGTCGTTGCCGGTCTGGACATTAGACTTCAGAGGTCGCACGGAGTAGCAGAGGTCATGAGGCTTGGTATTTAGCCCATGATTCCACCGAGAAGTGGAGTTTAAATAAGGGGACAAGGCAGCGTCTGGTGCATTGTCTCCGGTGGAGAAAAGCAGCAGTCACCAGCTTGAGTGAAGGGCATTGTGAACAGAGACACCAACAAAGAATTACTGCATATCGTTGTAGAGCCTCCTGTTGGAAGAGGAGGAGCTGACCTGAAGAGGAGCTTCCAGTTTGGAGCAGCCGTCAAAGTGTTCTCGTAGAGTAACCCCCATCCAAAAAAGGGAGCCGTAGCTTTGTGCATCAGATTGCAAACACTTGCAGAAATGGCAAATCCGTTGGCAGATACCTACCTCAACAAAGCCAATAAATTAGATGGCTCGAATTTCATCAATTGGAAATTCAAAATGCAGACTTTGATGGAAGGTTATGGTATATGGACGATTGCAAAGGGAGATGAAGCGAGGCCTGATGCAGCTGCAGGTACGACAACAGCACAGATCCAAGATCGGGATAAACGCGAGAACAAGGCCAAGGTATCGATGCATATGTATGTTAAAGATAACATAATTCCACATATTAGAGAAGCTAAAACTTCTACTGAAACGTGGACAGCGCTTAAAAATTTGTATGAAACTAGCAATACAAATCGTATTCTTTTCCTGAAAACTAAATTGCTATGTATTAAAATGGATGGAGATGAACTTGTTAGCTCATTTTTGGGTCACATTAAAGTGGTGAAAGACAAGCTAGGAAATATAGGGGAAACAGTTTCCAGCACTGATCTTGTCACAATTACCTTAAATGGTATGCTAGAAGACTATCATGTGTATATAACAAGTCTCGCAGCAAGGGAGAAACCGCCTACTTTTGAAGAATTGACAGGTATTTTGCTGCAAGAAGAAGAGAGGTGCGTGAATTTGAAGCCTTAGAATTCAGACTTGGCATTGTGGTCAAATAAGAGATCCCTGAGAGGGAGATTAGGAGAAAGAGGCAAAGGAGGCAGTTCATCACAGAGAAGATAATCTCCAAGGCTGAATCAAGGTATGCCATCTAACAGGAATGAGTCAAAGAGTTGTTTTTATTGTGGTCGACCCAAACATCTTATTAGAGATTGTCAAAAGAAGACGAGTAACGAGGCTAGGAATAAACCTAGAAAAAATTCAGGTCATTATGCAGAACAATCTTCAAAGCATGATCTCAGATTGTTTATTGCTAGTGATGATATTGATGAACCCCCGAATTTTGACTCATGGGATCTTAGACTATTTGTGTCTAATGCTGCTTTGTCTGCTGAAACTGATGATGTTGATGCCTGGTTTGTGGATTCCAGAGCATCAGTACATATGACATGTAATAAGAAATGGTATACTAATTTAAAGAAAAACATAATGGTGCCAGCATATACCTTGGAGATGACCGTTCTCATCAGATCAAGGGATACATAGACATTCCAGTAACATTGCCGAATGGTACTGTTTGTCACATTCGCAATGTTGTGTATGTGCTGGGGATAAAGAAAAATTTGATCTCTGTGTCCACCATTACACCATTACAGATCATAACTTGAAGGTTGAATTCTTCAAAAATTATTGCATAGTGAAGGATCTGCTGGACCAATACAGAACTGTTGCAACGGGAGTCAGAGCAGGAGGAATATACAAGCTTGACGTTACCAGCAAAGAACATCACGCACTAACTTCTGCAACTATGCCAATAGAGAGTCTTTGGCATCAAAGGTATGGCCACACAAATCATCATGATTTATTGTTATTATAGAAACGGAATATGGTTGAAGGACTTCCCATGTTAAAGAATGAGAATGTTGCTTGTGAAGGATGTGCATTAGGAAAGATGCACAGAGATGAATTTCCCTCTAAACTTGATAGGAAAAAGAGAGATGTGTTAGATCTTGTGCATACTGATGTTTTCATACCTATGCAGACTAGGTCTTTAGGAGGTGCATTTTACTTTCTGTTATTTATTGATGATTGCATAAGATACACATGGGTTTATTTCCTTAGAAGAAAAAGTGATGTTTTCAAGTACTTTAAGGAATTTAGAAACATGGTGGAAAAGCAGACAGGAAAATCCATTAAAATCCTCCATTCAGATCAAGGGGGAGAGTATAAATCAGGGGACTTCATCAAATATTGCAAAGATCATGGAATAGTACAACAGTTTACAGTACCCCACACTCCACAACAGAACGAAGTTGCTGAAAGGAAAAACAGAACTTTGGTAGAGTGTGCACACAGTATGATGAAAGGTAAGAATCTCTCGAATGCATTTTGGGCTGAAGCCATAACTACTGCAGTTTATTTAAAGAATAGAATTCCAACAAGGTGTCTTGATAATTTTACTCCATTCGAAGCCTTGTATGGTTCCAAACCTGCAGTTCATAATTTGAAAGTATTTGGGTGTAAAGCTTTTGCACATATTCCAAAGGAGAACAGGAAGAAATTGGATGCTAAAGCCATTAAATGTATTTTCATAGGATACTGTTCTGAATTCAAACATACAAAGTATTTGATCCTTCTACTCATAAAGTATTTGCGAGGAGAGACATGTACTTTCCATGAGCAGGAAACAGAAAATCATGACAACAACAGTCATGAGGAATGGCATATAATTCTTGATGAAGGAGTTAAAGAAGAGCAGCAGCAACAACCATCACAGCAGCAACCACAATTGCAATAGCAGACACCACAGCAGCAGCCACAACCGCAGAGACAGCAGCAGAAGCAAGAAGGACTCAGTGGACACTTCAAGCAGTTCGAGTTCATCTAGTGGTGAAGACATATCTTCACCAAGTGAGGAGGAAGATAAGCAGTTGAGAAGATCTTCACGACAGGTTCGGCTTCTTGAGAGGTATAGAGACTATGCCCTAATGAGTACCATTTCAAATCTCATAGATCCCATCAGTTTTAATGAAGCCAATGAACATGATGAATGGCGAAATGCAATGGAGGAATATGATGAATCTATAATGAAAAATAATACTTGGGAATTGACTGAATTGCCTAAACATTAAAATCCCTTTGGATGCAAATGGATATATAAACCCAAGTTTAAATCAAATGGTAGTATAGACAACTATAAGGCTAGATTGGTGGCAAAGGGGTATTCACAAACAAAAGGTATTGATTATGTCCAAACATTTGCATCAGTAGCTAAATTGAATACTATCATATTGTTAATTGCTTTAGCTACAAAGTACCATTGGAAGCTACACCAATTACATGTTAAATCTGCATTTTTGAATGGTGAGTTAAAGGAGGAGGTTTACCTTACTCAACCTGAAGGGTTTGTAGAACATGGGCAAGAACACTTAGTGTGTAAGTTAAAAAAAGCATTGTATGGACTAAAACAGGCACCTAGGTCATGGTATGAAAAGATATACTCTTTCTTTCTTCAACAGGGTTTTATGAGGAGCAAGAGTGATCCAAATCTGTATACCAAATTTGATGAGAAAGGGTATATAGTATTGATTTCCTTATATGTTGATGATTTTATAATTACGAGAAATGCAGAGAAATTAATTGATGAAATCAAGGAGCAGATGTCACAAGTTTTTGAAATGAAAGATCTTAATGGTGAGTTACATTACTGCCTAGGTCTTGAAGTTTGGAGAAATGCAGGCCAAACTTTTGTTTGTCAGAGTAAGTATGTTAGAGATGTACTTAAGAGATTTAAAATGGATCAGTGTAAATCTTCTATTGTTCCCATGCAGCAGAATGTGAAACTTTCTTGTGATGATGGTTCGAAGGAGGTGAATGGCCCTATCTATAGACAAATGGTGGGTAGTTTGAATTATCTCACCAGAACTAGACCTGACATTGCATATTTTGTGAATGTGTTAAGTCAGTTTATGGCGAAACCTCAAGAAAGCCGTTGGAATGCAGCAAAGGCGGTACTCAGGTATCTAAAAGGAACACTTGAATACGGTATTAAATATGCTGATGCATCTGATGTTGAGTTGACAGGTTACTCAGATTCTGATTGGGCTGGCAATCTGGATGATCGAAGATCAACCATTAGATATGCATTTGGAATTGGATCTGGAATTGTTTCATGGAGCAGTAAAAAACAACCTATTGTATCTTTGTCTTCTACTGAAGCAGAATTTAAAGCCTTGTGTGCAGCAACTTGTGAAACTGTTTGGTTGAAAAGACTTCTTCAAGATGTTGGAGAAGAACAAAAGGAGCCTACAATGATCAAATGTGATAATCAGAGTTCAATCAAGCTGGCAAATAATCTGATTTATCATGCAAGGACAAAGCATGTTGATGCTCAGTTTCATTTTGTTAGAGAAAAGTTGTAGTCCAATGAAATAGCTCTTATGTATTGTAACACTTGTGAAAATACTGCTGATATTTTCACTAAGCCTCTTGGAAAGATTAAGTTTGAGCTGTTTAGGGAGATGTTAGGTGTAGAAGTCAATCTGTTCTCCATTAAAGGGAGGACTTAGAAATAATGGAGCACTATTCACGTAGTTAAAACTGTTGCTATATTTAGAATGTAGATCCTATTTTCCCGTTATTTGTTGTAACCTCCTAAATAGAGGATTCCTATATTATGTTGTAATTTGTCTTGATTAATACATAGAGTGTTTTGGTTTTCCCCAAATTCCAAGTCTACCTTGCTGCGATACCAAATGGTGAAGGGATTGTGACCAATAAGATCAAGCATTGATGACAACATGAGGTTAAAAAAATAATATCTATCATTTACATTGGTAAAAACATACTATTTACAAGCATGTGCCTTATTGGCAATATTTGTTACTGGATTGTACATCTTTTCCAGTTCTCAAATTTCACATGTTCTTCCTTTCAACCTCTTCTCTTTGCAAATCAACTCTTATCAAAATCAACCAACCTAATCTTGCTGGTGGTCATCATCTCTATAAGCATTTCCACTGATATACATTTTCACAACTATAAGCTTTTCCACTAATATACATTTTCACATGGAACGTATTCTCTTGTAAGATACTATGTGGCACGATAAACCCCAGGATGCAACCTTCATAAGACAATGAATTAATAGATCTTGCCCAATGCAATGCAAAGCTCTTGTAACTTGGTAAAAGCTTCATTCAGGAAAAAAAAAAAGATAAATTAGTGGGTTTTCTTGATAAACCTGATTTTCCATCCTAAAAATATAAATAAATCTGAAAATTTAAAAGAAGAAAGGAAACTTAGCTTCCCACCAAACTAACAGTACTGTATCGTCGTTCAAATAGCCGGGTTGACACAGCCTTGCTTCAAATAAATTACACGGAGGAGTCCAACAAAGAAAAGAAAAGATATGAAAATGCAAGTTTGAAAATGAGAAACAAGAACTAGAGTCGCTCATCAATCATTTTGTATTTTATGAAAAGGTCCTCTGTTTTCATAAATATTTGCTCGTGGATAGCAGGTATCGCGTGAGAAATAGTCTCTCGACTGCAGCGTTAAAAAAAAATCACTTGGCTGTGTGTGGAGCCACGTAAGACAGAGCAGACCTGTAGAATTTATTTGCTTTCAGAAGAGCAACCATAGTCTCACACAGGGCGAGCATCAAAATCTTCCCCGAATGAAGGGCCTTTGTATAAGAGGTACCCGCAATATCAACCATCAAAGCGTTGATTATTATGTTAATGAAAAATATAGGCGTAAGACCATGAAGTATTAAAAAACTGCATAATTATTGTTGGAGATATACCACATTCTTTCAATCAATGCAGAACATCCACAGAAAGAAGGTAGATAACTAGAATCTATACCAACAACCAATCTGTATAAAAAGAGCTTTGAAATATCAATTTTATGGCTGAAGGAATCCATAATATGCAAGGCAAGACCATTTTTGTGATATATGGCAGCTAAATCAAGTTACCAGAGAGGAAGAACTTTCAGTAACAGGAAATGCCATCATCATGGCTTCTATCTAAAAGCAACAACTTTATACAATATAGAGCTCCATTTTCACAGCCCCGTTCCCACTCTGTCAAATGGAGGAACAAGTAACAAATCCAGGTAATCATTTAGATCTACTAACCCCACTGTTGTGAGTGTCCAAAACCTGGAAGGAGCTCAAGCAAATACCTAGATGGTTTACAATTGTCTTTTTAATGAAAGCGTTGAAAGCCATAAGAAATCTCTCAACCTGCTCACAAGTGTCAATGGAAACTTTTTCAAGTAAAACAGAGAATATGGGCAGGATATTGACATTCTGGACAGATGATTAACAGTCTTCTGCTCTTCTAGTTTCACAAGCTAGAATGTAGAACTTTGGTCATCTGATACATATGCACCATTTTTTGTTACATTTTCATTGCTAAGAAAATTAGATATGCTTTGTCTTAACTGATGAGCAGTAACTGTATTTCCTATGAGATCTTCTTTGATACTCTTCAGCATAGTCACCACAACTCTCATAGTTGGTCTTTCTTGAGGTGAATCTTTTGAACAAAGCAAACCAACACGTAGCAAAGAAACTAAGCATTTGTATTTATTATTTTCTTCAAAATCATCTCTATCCATCTCATTAAAAAGGGTATTGTCAATCACCTCTTTAACTTGATTTGAAAATGCTAAGTTCACCCACTTGTGCAAATCTAGGTCTTCAACAAACATGTCACTAATTGGTTTTCTTCTTGTAAGCATTTCCAATAATAGAATACCGTAGCTGTAAACATCTCCTTGGGTAGAAATTGTAGCACCCAATCCATACTCTGCAACAAAGTTAGCATTCATCAAAGTTTACTCAAACAATATATTACTAATGAAAAGAGACGAACGAAACTATTGATTCAGAAATTCATACCTGGGGCAATGTAACCCATGGTTCCTTTTAAAGCAAGTGTTGAAGTAACTGACTCATTAGAGCTTTCACCAATTAATCGTGCAATACCAAAATCTGTTACATGGCCTGACATATCTTCATCCAAGAGCACATTATTGGGTTTTATATCACAATGTACTATTTGCACAAAGGAATCATGATGAAGATATTCAATGGCATGTGCCACATCTATGGCAATGTCTAATCGTGTTTTCAATCCCAACTCACACACATTATCACCATTGTTGCCATCTCTATCAGGGTACAAGTGCTTCTCTAAGCTTCCATTAGACATGAACTTGAACACTAAAGCTTTAAAATAGGGGTTGGAACATGATGTTATAATTTTGACCAGATTTCGATGTTTAACATTTTTCAAGACATTGCATTCTACTTTAAAACTCTTCTCTACTTGGTCATTTTGCAATTGGAGAACCTTCACAGCTATGGATGTGCCATCACTCAAAGTTCCTTTGAACACTGATCCAAAATTCCCTGTTCCAAGTAGGTTGTCTTGGATAAATCCATTAGTTGCTATGTGAAGCTCTTGATATGAAATCCTTGGGTGCTCTAACTTTTGAAAAGTAGCCAATGAGGAATCAATGTTTTGGACATGCATATTCCTTCTCCATAGAAATCTTAAAACTAGACAACATATTATAAAAGCAATAGTTCCGCTCAATGGAAATATTACTTTTCTCACAATTGTAGAATGGTGTCTTGGTGTCGGACATGTAGATAACCCAAATGCTTGTGGTCCACAAAGGCCTAGATTTCCAATTAAGGATATGTTCATTGTTCGATTTGCCAAAAAGCCTCTTGAGATTTCCCCTGTGAGATTGTTAAAAGATAAATTCAAATATTGAAGCATATTCAACTTCTGGAGAGTCACTGGTACTGTACCTGATAAGTAGTTGTAAGAGAGATCCAGGTTCATGAGACTTTGTAACTTGTCAAATGAATCTGGAATAGATCCATGGAAGGCATTTTGAGATAAATTCAATGATTGTAGTCCAACACAGCTTCCAAGAGCACTTGGAATGACCCCAGTCAACTGATTAGAAGAAATGTCTATAGCTTGAACCATTGTAATTTTGCCAATCTCTAAGGGCAAGGAGCCTTCTAATAAATTCCATGACAAATTCAAATAGAATTGTAGATTAAATAGTTTAGCAATTTCTCGTGGCATCCTTCCAGTGAGCTTGTTGTGAGACAAATCAAGCAATTCCAAATTTATATTGTCTCCTAAGTAGGAGGGAATGCTCCCTGATAATTGGTTGTGATGGAGGAGAAGCCTTCGTAGTTGTTTAAGGGGTGCAAGGGAATGTGGAATATTTCCAGAGAGTAAGTTTCTACTGATATCCAAGAGACCCAATCGATGTAACTGTTCAAAGTTATCAGGAATGTTTCCTTCTAATTTGTTGTTTCCTAAATCCAGTCTCTCTATTTTTTCAAGGCCTCCTAATGGTGGAATGCTACCATTTAAAATATTTCCGCTTAAATTTAGAAAGGTGAGGCTACTAAGCTTATTTATTTGTGGAGGGATGCATCCTTCTATTTTATTACTTGACAATGACAAGTAAGACAAATGGGTTGAAAGTTGACCTATGGCAAGGGGCAAAACACCACTTAATTTATTGTCATTCAAATGTAGTTTTTGTAGACTAGAACAATTGGTAAGAGCAGCAAGAAATGGCATGGTTATAGTGCTTCCACTATCAAACTGATTGAAATGCAAATTTAGTTTTTCAAGAGAAGATAACTTACCCAATTCTACAGGAACACTCCCAGTCAACTTGTTGGACTGTAGAGAAAGTACTTGTAATTTGGAACAATTTCCAATAGACTTTGGAATGTGTCCACTGAGTTGATTCCCCCACAAATAAAGAGTAGTCAAGTTATACATATTTGACAAAGCAATCGGAATGCTCCCAGACAATCTATTTTGAGCCAGAGAAAATGTTTTCATGGAAGTCAGTAGGCCTAATTCTTGTGGAATACTACCAGTTAATAGGTTTCCAGCAAGATGCAAATCAGTTAAAGCTGACATATTTGCCCAAAAAGTGGGAATGTTTCCACTCAATTCATTGTAATAGAGATAAAGCCCTTGCAAACGACTTAGCAAACCTAACTGTGGTGGAATGGCCCCGGTGAGAAAGTTGTATGCAAAATCTAAAATAAGCAAGGCTGAGAGGTTTCCTATGGAAGATGGAATCGTACCTATCAAGTTGTTGCTTGTTAAGTAAAGCTGCTGCATAAGTGCGAGGGAACCGAACTCTGGGGGAATTTTTCCACTCAGATTGTTGAACGAGAGCGCTAGATAACTCAAATTTCCGCAAGTCCCAAGTTGACTTGGGATACTTCCTTCCAATTGATTGTAGGACAACCTGAGCTTCTTCAAACGAAATAGTTGTCCCAGTTGAGGAGGGATAAGACCATGGAGCGCATTTTGTGAAAGATCCAGGGAGCGGAGAAGAGATAGATTACCAAGGGAAGGAGATATGGGACCATGCAGATCCATGGATGACAGGTCGAGGGCAACCACTCTGTTCATTGCATGACGGCGGCTGCATGTAACAGAAGTCCAGTTGCACAAGGGGATGGCAGGACTCCAATCAGCCATGGACTGATTAGGATCACTGGTTATGAGCTTCTTGAATGCTAACAATGATGGGCGATCATCATGAAATGAGTGAGCAGCGGATGAAGAAAAAATGAAGAACAACAACAAAAGGGTAGGAGGAAAGGAAAAGGAAAAAGAAAAAGATGACATCGTAATCGAGGATGGACGAGGCGAATTGTATTTGTGGTCATATGCACCTCCCCACCACTATTTATAAACCAAAAAATTGAGATCAGTGAGAGCAAGTGTTAGCCAGTGGTGAAAACAGGAAGGTAGCAAGATTCCATGAAATCAAATCTGCCAATTAAATTCAATGATAAATTAACTTATTTTAATTGAGAGATGGTACGTCCATGTGTTGTGTACTCAAAAGTAGTAATTTCTAACCACTATTTATAGCCTACTTACATTGAGAGATAATAACATTATGTGGACAATAAGGGTAGGGTAGGCGACCCTTGGGATAGAGGCTCTCCCCTAGGATAACGTGTCTTGGGACATAGAGGTCCTCCCCTAGGATAAAGGGTCTTGGGACGTCTCAGCCCCTGTTGAGTCATAAGTTTATGGTATATCTGACTTGGGGGCTGTTGGATATACCCTTGGGAGGTTGTTGTTCCCATGGTTAAAAAAAAAGACTTGCAGGATTATCAAAATTATGTGTTGTGTGGTCAATACTAATAATATTTATGACAACTACATAATATTTACATTAAAATATAGTGATTAATAAGTACCATGTTTTGTATGGTCAAAATTAATAATATCTGACAACTATTTATAACCAACTTAGATAGAGAGATAGTGAGGGCCACTTGTTGTGTGGTCAAGACTAGTAACATCTAACAACTATTAGACAAAGAGATAGTGAAGGCCATGCATTGTGTGATCAAGGATAATAACATCTGGCAACTATTTATAAATTACTTAGACTTAGATATATAGTAAAGGCCATGTGTTGTGTTGTCAAGAAAGTTATTTATAACCAACTTATTTTGAGAGATAGTGAGGGCCATGTCTTGTGTGATAAAGACCAGCTATATTTGACAATTATTTATAGCCAACTTAAATTGAGAGATAGTGAAGGTCATGTGTTGTGTAGTCAAGATGGTGGTTGAACTGGCCTCACATTTGGTGGTCATTCATCCATTGTTGTGGTAAAGATGTAGCTCACTCAAACTTATGTGACATTTCAATTCAATATGTTAGGATTGACCTCTTAAATTTCGATTTATAAATTGGTTAAAATTAATATTTACATTAAAATATAGTGATTAATAAGTACCATGTTTTGTATGGTCAAAATTAATAATATCTGACAACTATTTATAACCAACTTAGATAGAGAGATAGTGAGGGCCACTTGTTGTGTGGTCAAGACTAGTAACATCTAACAACTATTAGACAAAGAGATAGTGAAGGCCATGCATTGTGTGATCAAGGATAATAACATCTGGCAACTATTTATAAATTACTTAGACTTATATATATAGTAAAGGCCATGTGTTGTGTTGTCAAGAAAGTTATTTATAACCAACTTATTTTGAGAGATAGTGAGGGCCATGTCTTGTGTGATAAAGACACAATTATTTATAACCAACTTAAATTGAGAGATAGTGAAGGTCGTGTGTTGTGTAGTCAAGATGGTGGTTGAACTGGCCTCACATTTGGTGGTCATTCATCCATTGTTGTGGTAAAGATGTAGCTCACTCAAACCTATGTGACATTTCAATTCAATATGTTAGGATTGACCTCTTAAATTTCGATTTATAAATTGGTTAAAAATACAATCAATCCCACCAAATAACCCCTTAAGAAACCATCTTACTTACCAAACTTATTTAATTTCAACTCAAGGAATGTGTAAAAAACATTCAATCCTACCAAACAATTTAAAAGCCATTTCACATTCCAAGCCTTCTCAATTTTCAATAATTTCAACTTTTCAATCTTTACCAAACAATTAAAACAGAATCTCCCTTTCCATGCCTTCTCAATTTTCATTTATGAGAGCTTAGAAAAAGTCTTCAATCCCATGGAAACAACACTTAAAAAAATACCATGTCACTTACCAAGGCTACCCAATTTCAATTTATGAATATATAGAGAAAGTGTTCCATCCCACCAACTAAAAAAGCCATTCAATTACTTAAAAGTTGAGGTTGAAAAGAAGGGTTAAAGTGGAATTTGAAAATAAAGTAGTCTAGACGTTTTTTACAATTATATCATAAACATTAATTAATATGTCACAAGGCCAAATTATTATATAAAAAATGGAGTAGTCTAAATATTAAATATTTTACATGTATTACCTCATTTTTACATTTAAAAAGTTGTATGATGGCATATAACAAAATTTGATTAAAACAAGAGCACATTTAAAAAGTTGTATAATGGCATATAACAAAATTTGATTAAAATAAGAGCAAATAGACAAAAGAGGATTCGAAGTTATCATAAAGTGGTCTTAATTATTTTCTTTATTCTTCTAAAGTTGGACGAATGACCTCCACAAGAGCTGTATAATGGCATATAACAAATTATTAAAACAAAAGCAAATAAACAAAAGAGGATTTGAAGTTATCATAAAGTGGTCTTAATTATTTTCTTTATTATTATAACGCTGGACGAATGACCTCCACAAGTATAAGCGTAGGTGGAAAAACTAAGGAAAAAGTGACATGATAAGAAAGTAGGAAATTATGACAATTTACTTTTGAGGTAAATGTTTCTCTCTTGTCTTTGCATGACTTATGTAATTATTTAGATAGTCAAAAGATTGTAATCTATTATCTATTAAAGAGAGTAATGGTCTTGGGTAGTTTACCAACCCAATCCCAAAGTTGTTATTATGAGCTATAAATTAACCAATGGTTTTGTGTGTTCTTAAATGGAGAGACATATTTGAACGAGTATAGCCTTGAATACTTGTTGGTTGCATTTGAGTTATGATCTACAAGTAAGTATGGTTTTGTATGTTCTTAAATGGAGAGATATATTTGAATGAGTATAGCCTTAAACACTTGTTGGTTGCATTTGAGTTATGATCTACAAGTAAGGAGAAACTAACAAATTTTCTATGTGGCTTTACATTTATGAAGGGATTTTGATGTATTTACTATATTAATAATATTTGAAATTATTTAAAATTTAAGCGTTCTAATATGATTATACATTTTTTTTTGTTGCATTAAAGAGTGCTCAATTATGAAGATAAACCTCTATGTATGTTGGTAATAGATGGTAATTATTGTTGTTACTAATGTCATGTTGCATAAAGGTGAATCATATTGTACAATTATTAAACTTGGGGAAATCCTTCATTTTGTTAGGAATAATAACGTTTTCAGTTTAGTTGAAACTGACATAAGAATACAAGTAATGAGAATGTATTTTCTCAACGATCTTAATATCATGAAATCAATGAGACTAACATGTTTGGGTTGTTGAATGAAGTTAAAGGAAAATTTTATACCCCATTTCCCTAAAAAGCTTTAGTGGATTTTGGGTACATTACATAATGTCTCGATCAAGCTCCTGAAAACTGTTATAAAATAAAAAACAATCGCTAGCAGCTTATTATCATGGTGGATACTATTAAAAGTCTCGGACATGTCTCGATCGAGCTCTTGAAAACTGTTAAAAAATCATAAAACAATCTCCAACGGCTTATTATCATGGTGGCTACTATTAAAAGTCTCGAACGAGCTATCAGAAATAGCTTGACTAAGGGTCTACGAGTTCGACAGAGGGTTTTGTCAAGCCATTGCCAACAACCACCACCAATGAGTCCCTCTTGCTACCATGGCCTCCAGACGAGCATGTAGGATCAAAAACTCTTAAACCCTTAAAATTTTAATTATTTTTTTAATTTAGTTTTTGTAAATTAATTAGCGTATTTAAAATAATTGTAAAACTAATTATTTTCATTAATTTTGTTTTGTAATATAGATTTATTATTTAGTTTATTTAATAATTTAATTTCGATTTTGTTTATTTAGATTTAGTATTTTTTTTAATTGTGTTTTATAATTTAGATTTAGATTTAGATTTTGTGTGTGTGTGTGTGTATTTTTACCCCC
This sequence comes from Larix kaempferi, assembly GCA_027924585.1. Taxonomy (NCBI): domain Eukaryota; kingdom Viridiplantae; phylum Streptophyta; class Pinopsida; order Pinales; family Pinaceae; genus Larix; species Larix kaempferi. The sequence goes on from BSBM01001812.1 coordinate 911,113, forward strand.
CAAAAAATTATAGTTTGAAATTCCACAATCATAAAATCAAATTTAAATATACTTAATTATAAAAAATTCAAATGATGTTAATGTACCCACTAAGTGCTAAGGGATTCTCTTGGGATGTCATCTGTGTTGGTGTAAGGTGTTGTTTTTGGTCTTAGATGCATGAAAGATTAATTTAGGGCCTAAGGTCAATGTTCCTCCATCAAACTTGATATTCATTTAGGGACAAAAGTCTAGGTTTTAACCTCAATCAAGTCCACGGCCATATACCCATACCTACTACTCAAACCTTTTAATACTACCAATATCCTCAATGTAAGTGAAGGATATATGCTCAAGAGGTCATGTGTTGTGGATTAGGTGTCTTTTTAAACTTGGATGCTTAAATAATATTTTAGTGAATAAAGCCTAGGTTTTCTCCTCAGTCATATCCAAGCCCAAAGACTCATTCTTAGTATCAAACACTTCCTAATAACACCAATATTCCCACTCATAGGTAAGGATAAATCGATCAAGAGGTCATGTTTGTTGGGACAAAGTGTTGTTCATGTCCATGGATTCCTAATAGCTTCCTTTAGAATCCAATCCCTAAGTTTCTTCACCCAACCATGTTGAAGGCCACCTAGTCCTCAAAATATCCTAGTGGCATGCACATCCACACTCAAAATACACTAATACCATCGGGAGGTCATATATGGTAGTTTGATTATTGTTCTTATCTTTTTTCTCATGATACTACCCTAAGACCTATACATATTACTCAAAACCACTTAATGTTTTTTGTATACATGTTCCCCCATAGAGGTAAAGTATAACCCCATCAGGTCATGTGTAGTGGTTCAAGGTGTTGTTCTTGGCCATGGATAGCAAAAACATTCCATTAGATCCTAAGGTCTAGGTTTCCTCCCCCAAACATGTCAAGGTCATTGAGAATGATGTTTAGTTCTTAAAACCTCCTAATAGAATTAGGATATAGCCACTCTTAAACCAAGGATACACTTAAGAGGTCCTATGTGGTGGTATGTGGTATCTTCTTGATCTGAGTTTCTTCCATTGATCATGTTTATGGCCCTAAGACTCATACCTATAGTGTTATTTCCTCTTGATTCTTGCCTTATCCCTATTCTAAGGCCAAGGATCCTTTCAATAGGTCATCTATAATAGTTCAACACATTGCTCTTAACCCTATATGCATAGAAACTTCTTTTAGTGCCTAGGACATAGGTTTCGTTAGGCCTCAACCATGTTGATATCTATTAGCCTTATCTCTAGTGACAAAACCACTGCTCTAGAATAACCACTAGTAGAGAAACTTTTCCCAATGCCCCATAAGAGATTAAAAAACCCTTGAAGAAACAAATTGAAGTAATCCGCATAGAGTTAGAATCTCTTCCCATGTATCTGTACTCCTTCAATCCTATGAAAATATTTATATAAACCTAGGATTTTGAAACCGGTCACTTGTACATGTTGACAAAAATCTTCAAAAATCCTTAAATTCCTTGTTGAGGGAACTAATGTATCCATTTTTCAATAAGTCTATAAAACAACACCCAACAAAGAACTGATACTAGTCCACTATAATCTAAAGCTCATAAATCACCTATGTCCAGACTATACAGGAAAATGGGCATTCCACAAAAAGGTGTTTGACAGACTCAAGTTCAGTTTTACATAAGATACATCATCATGACAAAATTATCATGTAGTGACACCATCCTAATCGTTCACTTCATCATTCTCATCATCCTAATTGTCATTGTCACCATCATCAGAACATCATGAGGTTCATATGATGTTGGATGGGGTCCAAGTTGGGATTTTGTACAAGTATTGAAAAGTGCGCATTGGGCGCGGCAGTTTTGAGAAATTGCACATGTCGCGTGACGACAAAGGCCAAGGCATGGTCATGCAGTAGGTTGGTGCGCAGAACCGCGCATGAGCTATTTTGGTACACAATACAGATAAAGGTCAGATGAGGACATGACCTATTTTGGGTAAGGAATAGGTGGACGACAAAAGAAAGTGACCTGTTCGAACGTGTGGCAGAAAGCAGTTGAGAAGCTAGGTCACGATGTCGATGGTGACAGGCAGACGAAAGGAGTGGAAAGAGACAAGCCATGATGCAGTTACAACCGTTTGGTGACTGTGGCTGTCAGACGAGTGTGTGAGCCACGAATGGCCCAGCTGGAGCAAGCGAAGCAAGCTGTTAACGGCGACAGCTAGGGTGGTAGTTAGCCATGCTAGTTTTGGAAACCTTAAGGTTTCGGCCTAATGATTGTAAAGACACAACCCTTGGGAGTGATCTATAAAAAAAGGGCATTTGTATGGGAAAGGGTTAGAGATCTCTCATAGAGCTATTAATTGTTGAGCACTGTTAGAATCTTTCAAGTTTGAAGCTATTGTAAAGGCTCTGCAGCTGAGTGCATAGAGACCTATTTGAGAGAGAAGAGAGTTTGCAGCTGAGTGTGCAGACTAAGAATAGTTGTACCCTTCCCAAAAATATCAATACTAACAACCGTTCTTGTGGACGTAGCCTCCATCCTGGGGGTGAACCACGTTAAATTCTGTGTTATGTGATTGTTTGTGTTTGCAAGTGTTATTTTGCTTATCATGGATGTTTAAATACCACAATTGTCTATTATGTGATTGCTTTTATATGTATTCTCCGCAGGATGATGGGAATAATATGTTAAGTAATACATGTGTGGATGAATGTTATGTATTTAATACTTCTGAGCATTTGAATGTATGAATATGTTAGATAGTTGCATAGTTGAACACTGAATTAAAGTGCAGCCCTGGAGCGTGCAGTTTGTATGTTTATTCATTTGCATGCACCATACCTTAATAAGCTAAGTGTTATGAATGGATAAAGTTCGTCAAGTCTTGGTTGAAGTCGGATTAGTCCTGAGTAGACGCGCGGTCTAGTCGACGCGTTGAACCATTGAGAGTGCTGTGAGGTAAGTTGTTGATAGCTTATCTCCATGACGCACAAAGCATCCATATACCGCGCAATATATGGATGAGCTGGTTGCGCAAGCGCCTTTGCTTGCCAAAGTATCCGACGTGAGGTAGAGACTTCGCGCAGTTGTCTGTCCGCAACATCCCGTATAGTGTTGCGCCGCCCGTCAGTCCTTTTACCTTCGCATCACCAGGTTGCGAAAACTTGATTCTGCAACCACCCCCTCAGCTTTGCCTCGGGTGAGACCTCAGGCTGCACGCAGTCTGTTGCCGAAAGGGCTGGTGAATAGGGGTTTGTGTTGGTTCTTTGAACCACGAAGTACCTGGGTCTATGTTGAAAACCTCAAGAAGGTGATATACAGCCAACATATGAACATCAAAACATCATTTTATTCAAAGGATGACATATATGATTTTTATTCATTGTTTCATGCATATAATTCCCCAGAGCATGGTTCTTCCCTTTGCTAGCCGCGGTCATCAGGACGATCCACTGCTATAGCATCCTCCCCATGTCACAAGCGGACTCGTATGTAAATTGTTTACATATAGTATTGTTTTAATTGAATTACATGTATAAGTCAAAATATTGTATACATGTACATGTGTTTAATTATTAATGGTTTTTTTGTGTCTAGGAACCCCGCCATCCATCCCATCTAGTGACCTTCCATCCCGCAGCATGGTGTCCAGTGCCTCGCACAATGGCCAAGATCCATTGACCCCCTCAGAGAACAGTGAGGAGGTTCATGATCACACAAGTATATTAAATTCATATTTATTTATTTTACTAATCTATCAATATCTTTAAATTTTGTATCTGTGTTTTGTACTTTGAATGATACATTTTTTATCTATATGTCAGGTTTTGATCTCGGTTTTGATGCTCCTTGGGAGGATGAGATAACTAGGATCACGATTGAGGAGATCTGATCATACCATGATTGGTTGTGTGTCCAGGTATAGTCCATGCGGCCTAACTACCCATCGGACCTATGGTTGATGTCCATGATGATCAAAGCAGTCATGAGTTGTTGGAAATCCAACAGAAGGTGGGGCCTCTGAGTGACATCTAGCAAGATGATTACCAGAGGAAAAGGGACCAGGTATTGGATCCTGACAACTGGGAGGCAGTGAAAACCACAACAAGGGGAAAGAATGTCAGGGGCACTTTTTTTTACCTCCCTCCTGATTGTTCTACTGAAAAACCGCTCAGACTGTAGGAGTTCAAGTTTGAGGCTATTGCGCCTCATATTTATGATAGGTTTATTGGAGCATGGGGAATGTTCCTCCCACCATGACCAGGTCACCTTGTACTTTGCTAAACATATTTATGCATATTTTTTTATGCATGCATCCTAATTACACAAGTATGCATCACCTTTCTATGGCTTCAGGTGAGGACACACTTATCGAGGTCCAAGGGCTCATAGAGACCCTACAACTATACCACCCCATCCTCAATTGAATCATATCCCTATTCAGATGCTTCTATGACCCTGAGACGTAGTCGAGTCATCGCAGCTCGGAATTGAGACACATTCTTTGATGGAAGGTGCCATGCGCACTACATTGGGTAGTGCTATCGTTGTCATGCAAGAGGAGAGGTCCAAACCACGCCCTGGACCTACAGAGCCTAATTTACTATGGATGGATGATTCAAATATTTGATTTAGTGAATATAATTCTCTAATGTCATATGCTATACATGCCAAAGACTCGTACTTTCATATATATGAGAGATCCAGGTTGTCGTCAACATAGCAGGTATATTTATGTCCTTAACTTGTTACTATTATACTTCGTTAAATAATTATATTTAATACATATACATCTAAAAGAATCAATTGAGTAATATTGATTTTTTTTTGTTGCTCCATGCAGAGGATCGACTTTATGGATTCACTCTATTCCACTTCTATGTTGGTTGGCCAGGAAACCATTTCACCTAATGATGTCCCCATGGTACATACGCAAGTTCCTAACCTTGTAACTTACATACATGTGTATAATTTTAATTATTTTATTGTAAATTTTTCCTTGTACCCTGCTCAAATTGTACAAGGTAGAGGCAAAGGGATTGCAGAGGACTGGGAGATGCTATAGTATCCTTTGGATTCCAATCGTTAACCATTATTCGATGACGTACTATAGATTGTGTTTCAATGCAATATAGAATTCAAGTTGATGTTTAATTTATAATGTTCATTTATTATTCTCTTATTGATTACATGCATGATGTCACCATACACATGCTCATGTACATTTGGCAATAGATGCTCTAGTGATGTTTAGAGAGGAGTGGGAAAGGTTAATTCAACATCATCCTAGTGAGGGCCCATCGACTTAGTATTGTCTTGGATATGCCATGAAATGTCCCCAATTTTGGTTCATTTAAGTTCCCATGGGTAAAGGGGACAAAATAACCCCTAAGGAGATAAATTTATTTCAGTTTTGTATGTTGAGAATAAAAATTATCCTAAGTCTAGTATAAACAATAATTTTATTAATTTTAATTATTTTTATAAATAATTATTCCTAAATTTTGAGCAAGTGGGTCAAGAGGGCGCCCTCATGAGGATAAGGTTTCTAAAATGGAACTGGAGGAAAGAAAATAGAAAAAGATGAAAAGCAGGGAAGGCGTAAGAAGTTGCCGAAAGCATAAAATTGAAAACATCCATAAAATCCAAGGGAGGGTGCAGTTTCCAAAAGTAGGTCAATTAACAAATCAAGAAACATCCCAAAGGGTGAAATTTCCAAATTAGAGGCCAATTTACAAAGCAGGAAACTATTATTACAAAATAGGAAACATCTCAAGTTAAGGAGGGCACAGTTTCTAAAGGATGAAAAGTAGGAAAGCCTATCCACTCAAGGAGGGCGAATTTGGAAGGGCTCTCATTGGTCACCAAGCACATCAACTTTCTCAGCATTGAGCAAGTCATCAGGAAGTTTATAAATAATCCAAGCAACTCCTTTTCACAACTTTTTATCATTATTGAATTTATGTGTGAGCACTTTAGCTTACCAAGGCAAGGAGATGCGCACTAGCCAACCAGTGGTAGGTGAGCCCCATTACTTCTCTTCAATTCTTCTTCTATGATATCCTTCCTTCTCTTGCAGCCATGTATATTCTTATTGCAGGTACAAATCATTACATCCTATCAAGAGTCCAAGCCTCCAAGTCCATTTTGTAGAGATTGGAGAGATTTGAAGGAGTTGATGAAGAAACCATTCCAGTCAAAGTGTCCATTGCATTTGGAGGAGTTCTGAGAGAGAAATCTGATGCATATTAATAATTTGTGAGCCTTAGTAAATTCGTCCCTCTTTTTAAATTCTGATTTAATTACCTCTTGTTCTTATCATGCGCTTTCTTGAAGAGACTAGTTGATGTATTGTAAGAAGCACTTCATATCTTGAGTTCTATGTGCAAGGCTAGGATTATAATGTTAATGGCTGGCATAAATGTATAAAGGAATTTGATTCTGTCATATCAATACTAATTCAGTCTGCAAAAAATATGTTTGTATAGCTTGAAATCCTCAAATATTGTTTGCATACTCCTCATTCAATAATACTTAGTTTATATGAGAATTATAACTAGTTTTGTATGTAATTACTGCTGAAAGCCAAAAGGAGAGTGAAGTGTAATTTTATTATTTATTTCAGGTATGAATGTACTTATAATACTCATCCCAAGAATTAAAATAATACATAGAATCCTTTTCCATCTATTAGAAATCTTCATTTAGGAGGCTCTCTCTCCTTGCTTAAATTTTTGACTAGCTTTGCAGTTTGATCCATAAATAAGTATCTGTATGCCCAAATTCAATTATGTCAGTTGTGTTGGGTCCATGAGACATTTATGAATACCATACCACCTTCATATTTCAAATTAAATATCATCTCAGTCCGTTTGGAAGAGTTTGGAAACAAGCTAGTTGAGCAGTCTAACATAGCACCCTTGCCTCTTTTGCTCCCAAATTCAACCAGAACCTCCCAAATTCTCAGAAGAAATTTCCCAACACCTAATTGGGAGTTTAATTTCTGATATCCACCACTGGTTACATTCAGGTGTAATAAAATGATCCTAGTATGCATATGCTGGAGTGCCCCAGAAGATTCAAAGTAGACTTCAGCGGCAGTTGTTGTTGAAATGTAAATGGACCTAGTAATTTGTGCATAGGATTTAATAGTTGGCCATGTTTCTGATATGTCTTCTGCTTCACATTCAACCATACATTTGGCATATCCTAAATGTCCCAAATTCATAACCCAAGAGGAATTTGCTTGTGCCCTAAACTAGCCCTTTCCACTAGTTCTTGTAACTAGTCTTCGTTGGTGAAAAAGTTGTACTATAAGTTTTAAAATTTGAGATAATATCATCTGATGTTAGGTCAGGGATATTACATTCCACATAGGATGATTTGGAAAATATTACCATGGACTCGAGCCAGGTAAGTTGATCCATGCACTTAAAATTTTAAAAATGTGTCTTCTTATAAATTTAAGTATTATTTAAATCTAAAACTAACTTATAGGGTTCAAAATTTTAATTTTTGCAATTTGAGTCTTTAGACAAATTTTTGGATCACATGTCATCCCCACACCAGGGGCATGGTGCAGGAGGTAGTAGAGGTGGGGATGACCACACAACCCATCAAGGGCCTGGTCCCCATATTGGATGATAGTTGTTCATGTTGTGCACTATTTTTATTGTTATGTCCACATATACACTCAAGTACTTTTTTATAAACTTGATGGATTATTTCCTATCATATTTTTTCTTCATGGATATATGATGTCTTATGTTTATGTTAACATGAGTTATTTATCTTATTTTTATGTTTATGTGGATGTGTGTACATGTTATTTATCTTTATTAAGTATGTTTGTGTTTATGCACATGTATGTTAACTTTATCTTATATTTATGTCGATGAGTGTATGTCATTTATGTTTATGTTTATACACATGTATGTTAACTTTATCTTATATTTATGTTAATGAGTGTATGCTATTTATGTTAATGTTTATGTCGACGAGTCTATACATGTTATTTATCTTATGTTCACGTATGTTATTTATCGTATGTTCATGTTTACAATGCAAGATGTCGATTACAATTTACAAGTTATAATTACAATTACAAGTTATAGCGTAATATTTAAATACAATTTCAGAATTTGCCAACTCGCAATTGTACAAATACAATTTAAGAAAAATAAATTAGTTGGGTAAGTTGATTAAATTAAATTACAATTTGTATGTAAATTAGTTGGGTAAGTTGATTATGTGTGTTTCTTAAGTGTGTTAGGTGTCTATGTGCATTAAATGCTTATATGGATTAAGGGTTAGAGGTGTTATGGGGTTCACTGGTAGTATGTGATCTATATAGGGGGTTGAGGTTAATGTTATGGATCAAGTGTTTAGTTTAATTTTCTATTTTAACACTAAGGTGTGTTTCCTATGTACGTAAAATAGGTGCATCACCTATGCACATATTTTATGTTTATTAAGTGAGGATTTCCATCATAATAAAGGTTAGCATACTTATGTGGGTGACCAACACTTAGTTGGATTGGTTGCATAAGTGTGTCGAGTACATATGTGTGTTACAAGGTGAATTTTGTGGTTAGGGTTGGGGGGTTAGTGGGTTACACGTTAGGAGTTTTAGGAGTAGTAGGTTAACTAAATCTATTTGTGGTTACAAGGGTTTAGTGGTATAGGGGTAAGGTTATCAAGGCAATGGTTTTGGTGTCCCTTATGTGGGATACATTCAACTGAGTGGCATAATTGTATTAATGTTAGATTTTTAACATTTAATTCAATATGATATAGGATCTTATCTAAGAGAACAACATGCACAACATATCAAACATAAGAGACAAGAGACACAAAGCATTTCACTGGGGAAACCATAAAGGAGAAAACCCCGCAACTTCCTCAGAGATAGAATGAGCAATAATACAAAACCCCAAAACAAGAAGATGGTCTCCAGCATCTTCCTCCTCCTCCACTTGTGCGAACTTGTCTCTATCTCACTTATGTGAATGAGTGAGTGATCAAATAGAGAGGATGCTCCTCTCTATTTATACTTTACTTTCACTTTCCTTTTACCCTAACTGGGCCGACCTCTCCTAGGAGAGTCTAATAACCCATTATAACCTAACTCTGGGACGACCCCACTAAGGGATTCTAATAACCCACTCAAATATAATAATAGCTTTCCCGATTGGATGAATGAAACCTCTCCCTCGGAAGTACATTGACATATGACTACAATATGAAATATACAAGTGAAATACATTCCGAAGTTACAAATACATCAACACTTCCTCTTAACTAGGAAGGTATTCTCTTGACATAGTTCATCAGCACAAGTCTTTGTCACTGGATTATCATCAAATCTAGATCATCATCAAAGCTGGATTGTCATGTCCCAAATTTGGAATTGGGTCACAATGGCCTAATCACATTAGCCATATTCATTAGAGTTTGTAAAATTGATGTTAAGGGTCAAATAATTGCCAAGGAGGAAAATTACTAGTTTCCTAGGTTTGGGGTGGAATCTTTGGGATTTGGAATAATGGAGATAATAAATGATGTTTGAACATTAGAATGGAATAAATATTTAATAAAGGACCTAAATAAATATATACAAGTGAAAATCAAAGTGGCATTTGATCATGAAGACACATGGAGGAAGTGGGACCCACATATGGCTAGATTTCCCCACTACATTTGGCCTCATTCTCTCACCAATTCGAATTCAAGGTGAATGGTAACATACTTGGGGGAGTCCAAAAGGTATTATTCATGGTATGACTCATCCAAGGTCGAAATATAGAGGAAGAGTAACTCCCATGGAAGAGGAAGAGGCAATTTGGAGCTAGTGAGACACTTGGGCTAGATTCTCTAGCTCTATGACAACAATGATGAAGATGCTATGACACCTATGACACAAATCAGACCTGAAGGCTGACATATGACATATATGACATGTCAGGGCTAAAAATAGACTCCAAGAGGGCGCTCAAGGGTGTTAGGGCAGCTAAGATGCTTCCACATGTGATTTGGTGGAAGTGGGAGACTAAGAATTGTTGTACAAGTGGCGTTCTTTGGAATCTCTTCCCAACTTGAGTTGGCATGAGTCTCTTGGAAGGAATTCGACCCATGGAGGCCATTAGAAATTTATAAATGTCAATAACAAAGAATGAAAGCGGCTTTTGATCATTTGTAGAATTTGTAATTGCATTTGTGAAGAGGGAGAGCTAGTGGATGACTAGTTTCTTGCCTTAGCCAATTTCGAGGGTGAAAGATTCCCATCCAAGTTGGTAATTGGAAAGGCCATTCAGACCTTTCATTTGGAGCTTTAATGGAGTCTTTATTTGCAGGTGTAAGCTACAGGGCAGCTCATGGTTTCTTCTATTGCAGCTCACTCCTTCAACCATTTCCGGTTTTGATGGCATATTCTTGATCCTTGAGGGAGGGCGTTTTTGGTGAGCTATTGTACTCTTTGGGGAAGATTTTAATGCCCCATTTATTTTGTAATATGAATTAAATACTCTGTTCTTCATCTCCAAAAAGTTTCAGGTCGAAATTCCAAGTAGAAATGTATAAATCTCATTTTTAATGGAAGAACAATGCCATTTCCCCACTACCTTGTTGTGAGCCAAAGTATTGATGATGATTTCGAATGGATGGATGATTCTCTGATATATTTGTGGTCAATATAATTCCATGGATGTATTCTACAAGTTTCATGTACTGTACTTGATCATTTGAAGTATTTTTACTTAGTTTAATTGCACTGGGAGAAGAAATAGTGCCATTTCCCCAAGGGTCGAATTGGTGATTTTTGCAGTTGAATGGGAGAGGGTTGGAACAGATATAATAATCAATTAATGGTGCACATGAGACCTTAATAACATCCTTAATACATTCCCTACCTCTGTTCATAAATTTGAGTGGCTTTGGAGGCATTTGGGAAGCCATTTTCAATACTTACCCCAGGGGGATTTGAACCCCAAATTACTAGTAAAATTGCATACTTGGTCCAGAATCTTAAGAGAGTTTGCAGAGGTATTTTGGTGGCCATATATCATCCCTGAACATCATATTCAAGTCTTAATATCATTCATACACCTTCCTTGAATATTTGAAGGCATTTGGAGTCAATTCGAGACATAGAGACCAATACTAGTCAAAGGCAAATTACTAGTAAAGTTCCCTACATTGGCCAGAATTGAAAGAGTATTTGCAGAAGTATTTTAAAGGTCCAAAGGCATCCTTAAAACACATATTTATTTTATAATCTCATTCATATACCTTCTCAGAATATTTGAAATCATTTGGGGCAAATTTGGGACCTAGAGATCAAACTAGTCAAAGGTTGAACTAGGGAAAAAAAGTGGAAAATTGCCATTTTAATAAAATTCCTAACAAGGGACATTACAGTGGTATCAGAGCATGATCTTGGCACCTGATGTGGTATAATATTCATGAGGACAATAATTCAGGTTCCACCATTAGATATTGAAACCAAAAGTGCTTTTGTTGAAGAAAAAAAAAGTAGGAGAAGAAGAGCAACTTTTTTGGGGAAACTATGACTAGGGATGAAAAGGGAGCCTCATATGATGGTGAGGAGCATATAAAAATTATGAAAACAATATTTGAAGATATGACCAAGCAACTTAAGGAAGGATTCGAATTGTTTTCTATCGAACTTGTGGAAAAAATTATTGATTTTAAGGAAACCAAGGGGCAAAATGCATCAGCTTGCTTGAAGGATAAAAATGAAGAGACATCACAAGAGCATGAAGAAGATTCTATTGAAAATATGGAAGATCATTTCGAGACACCTTCTAGCTTAGACATGAACCAAAGAGCATCTACTGATGGATGCTTAAACTATGAAGGAGTACCTACTGATGGGTGCTCACACCTCTATGTTGGTGACATAGAGATCACTTTTGAAAGTGTTGCTGCAAGCCCAAGTTCCATTAAGCATGATAATGAAGACCTTGTAGCAGTTGAAGAAGAACCAAGATCAACTTCCCCATCACCACTTGAGCTTCATGAAGTTGGTCCAAGCAAAAATGAAGAAGATGAGGAGGTTCATTTGCAAGAGCCTCATTTTCTTGAAGGGTCCTTAAAGATGAATGAAAAGAAGATCCAAGAGTCCATCAACATTCTCCATGACACTCAAGCATTGGTGTCAAATTCTTGTTGGAGAGCTACTTCATTGGAGGAAACATCCTTCATTGAAGACATGGAGAAGATTCAAAGAGCAATGTGCAACATCAAAGGTAATTTCATGTCTTTGCTTTTTGATAGAAACCATTTGTTTGAGCTTAATGAGTTGTTACATGATGCATACTTGAAGAATAATGAGGATATTCATAAGCTCACAATTCAAAATGAGCAACTTCTTGAAAAGTTGCAAGATACTTGTTTTTCCTCCTATGTTTCAGATTGTCAAATGGTAGATTATTTGGAGGATTCTCATGACATGGTGGATCATGAGAAATGTGGGAATTTGAATGTTCTTAATGTGTTTGAAGATGAACTTGAAGAGATCCAAACACTTGATGTGGTGGAAGAGGAACTTGAATTGTCTTTTGATGAAGGTTATGCAATTTTTAAAGAAGAGCATGATTCCTCTACATTGGAACCAATCTATGACAAAGGTTTCCCACTTTTGAAGGAGCTGCATGATACTACCCACATGGCTACTTTCCATGATGAAAATTCTGCATTTTTTTTATCATTTGGGTGAGTTAGTTCATTCTCCTACATCCTACAATTCCATGTTTTGCAGTATTAGTCTCAATGAAGTATGGGTGAAAGGGTTCTTTTTGATGGTGCCACATGAGGAGTATGGAACTCCTAGATTTACCTTTTATGATGACATGGTTGGAGCACATTCTTCTTCACATTTGAAGCAACATTATTTGTCACTTTATGATGATGCAAATCTACATGGATGCACCTATGATATGCATTTGAGTCACTTGAAGACTCATGGTTTTTCTTACTCAACACTTGATTCATTCGATGTTAGAGGAACTTCATCCAACACTTGGGTGAATAGATTTATGATGGGAGAACATTTTTATTGGCAGCCACATACTTTGTTACATCTTTATGATTCTCACATTCATGGATGTATGGGTGAGACTTCTTTGATTCATTTGAAGTCTCCTTGTTTTTTCTGCTCATTATTTGGTTCAGATTCTAGTGGAGATTCTTCATTCACTTCTTGGATGAAAGAATACATGGCTGAATATTTTGATGCATATCACATCCTTTTGGAGCAGCATTATAGGACATGGGATCCTCACCTATGTCATTGGAGCAGATTTGATTGGTCACTTGAAGCTTGTATGCACTTGGAAAATGGTGGTCTACTTGCTTGGAGGTATAAGCACTTTCATGACTCTTTAATAAAGCATATCCTTGATGTACATTTTCATTATGTAGTTATGTACTTTGATGATATATATTTTGTACTCATGATGTTTGGAAGAATGCATACAAGAAAATGGGATCCAGGAATCATCTTATCTGATGGTATGGGTTGGAGAGCACTCTTCATTGTTGGGGTGCAATACAAGCAATGGGACCCTGGAATAATTTTTATCTCATTGGTTTCATATTTTTTTTTTGGGGGAAGCAAGCAGTATGGGAGATGGATTCCCCACTTAATAAAGTGATTTTAATCAGAGTAGTGCAGCAGCAAGCATGGTGGTTCCTCTCTAAAATATTCATGGAAACTCAAAGACTCAAGGTTTGGCAATTCAATGGCAACTTCAAAGAATTATACAGAAAGCAGGTTCTTCAACACCCATGTTTGAAATTGATTGAGGACAAGCAATATTGGGAAGGGAGGATTTGTCATGTCCCAAATTTGGAATTGGGTCACAATGGCCTAATCACATTAGCCATATTCATTAGAGTTTGTAAAATTGATGTTAAGGGTCAAATAATTGCCAAGGAGGAAAATTACTAGTTTCCTAGGTTTGGGGTGGAATCTTTGGGATTTGGAATAATGGAGATAATAAATGATGTTTGAACATTAGAATGGAATAAATATTTAATAAAGGACCTAAATAAATATATACAAGTGAAAATCAAAGTGGCATTTGATCATGAAGACACATGGAGGAAGTGGGACCCACATATGGCTAGATTTCCCCACTACATTTGGCCTCATTCTCTCACCAATTCGAATTCAAGGTGAATGGTAACATACTTGGGGGAGTCCAAAAGGTATTATTCATGGTATGACTCATCCAAGGTCGAAATATAGAGGAAGAGTAACTCCCATGGAAGAGGAAGAGGCAATTTGGAGCTAGTGAGACACTTGGGCTAGATTCTCTAGCTCTATGACAACAATGATGAAGATGCTATGACACCTATGACACAAATCAGACCTGAAGGCTGACATATGACATATATGACATGTCAGGGCTAAAAATAGACTCCAAGAGGGCGCTCAAGGGTGTTAGGGCAGCTAAGATGCTTCCACATGTGATTTGGTGGAAGTGGGAGACTAAGAATTGTTGTACAAGTGGCGTTCTTTGGAATCTCTTCCCAACCTGAGTTGGCATGAGTCTCTTGGAAGGAATTCGACCCATGGAGGCCATTAGAAATTTATAAATTTCAATAACAAAGAATGAAAGCGGCTTTTGATCATTTGTAGAATTTGTAATTGCATTTGTGAAGAGGGAGAGCTAGTGGATGACTAGTTTCTTGCCTTAGCCAATTTCGAGGGTGAAAGATTCCCATCCAAGTTGGTAATTGGAAAGGCCATTCAGACCTTTCATTTGGAGCTTTAATGGAGTCTTTATTTGCAGGTGTAAGCTACAGGGCAGCTCATGGTTTCTTCTATTGCAGCTCACTCCTTCAACCATTTCCGGTTTTGATGGCATATTCTTGATCCTTGAGGGAGGGCGTTTTTGGTGAGCTATTGTACTCTTTGGGGAAGCTTTTAATGCCCCATTTATTTTGTAATATGAAGTAAATACTCTGTTCTTCATCTCCAAAAAGTTTCAGGTCGAAATTCCAAGTAGAAATGTATAAATCTCATTTTTAATGGAAGAACAATGCCATTTCCCCACTACCTTGTTGTGAGCCAAAGTATTGATGATGATTTCGAATGGATGGATGATTCTCTGATATATTTGTGGTCAATATAATTCCATGGATGTATTCTACAAGTTTCATGTACTGTACTTGATCATTTGAAGTATTTTTACTTAGTTTAATTGCACTGGGAGAAGAAATAGTGCCATTTCCCCAAGGGTCGAATTGGTGATTTTTGCAGTTGAATGGGAGAGGGTTGGAACAGATATAATAATCAATTAATGGTGCACATGAGACCTTAATAACATCCTTAATACATTCCCTACCTCTGTTCAGAAATTTGAGTGGCTTTGGAGGCATTTGGGAAGCCATTTTCAATACTTACCCCAGGGGGATTTGAACCCCAAATTACTAGTAAAATTGCATACTTGGTCCAGAATCTTAAGAGAGTTTGCAGAGGTATTTTGGTGGCCATATATCATCCCTGAACATCATATTCAAGTCTTAATATCATTCATACACCTTCCTTGAATATTTGAAGGCATTTGGAGTCAATTCGAGACATAGAGACCAATACTAGTCAAAGGCAAATTACTAGTAAAGTTCCCTACATTGGCCAGAATTGAAAGAGTATTTGCAGAAGTATTTTAAAGGTCCAAAGGCATCCTTAAAACACATATTTATGTTATAATCTCATTCATATACCTTCTCAGAAGATTTGAAATCATTTGGGGCAAATTTGGGACCTAGAGATCAAACTAGTCAAAGGTCGAACTAGGGAAAAAAAGTGGAAAATTGCCATTTTAATAAAATTCCTAACAAGGGACATTACAGTGGTATCAGAGCATGATCTTGGCACCTGATGTGGTATAATATTCATGAGGACAATAATTCAGGTTCCACCATTAGATATTGAAACCAAAAGTGCTTTTGTTGAAGAAAAAAAAAGTAGGAGAAGAAGAGCAACTTTTTTGGGGAAACTATGACTAGGGATGAAAAGGGAGCCTCATATGATGGTGAGGAGCATATAAAAATTATGAAAACAATATTTGAAGATATGACCAAGCAACTTAAGGAAGGATTCGAATTGTTTTCTATCGAACTTGTGGAAAAAATTATTGATTTTAAGGAAACCAAGGGGCAAAATGCATCAGCTTGCTTGAAGGATAAAAATGAAGAGACATCACAAGAGCATGAAGAAGATTCTATTGAAAATATGGAAGATCATTTCGAGACACCTTCTAGCTTAGACATGAACCAAAGAGCATCTACTGATGGATGCTTAAACTATGAAGGAGTACCTACTGATGGGTGCTCACACCTCTATGTTGGTGACATAGAGATCACTTTTGAAAGTGTTGCTGCAAGCCCAAGTTCCATTAAGCATGATAATGAAGACCTTGTAGCAGTTGAAGAAGAACCAAGATCAACTTCCCCATCACCACTTGAGCTTCATGAAGTTGGTCCAAGCAAAAATGAAGAAGATGAGGAGGTTCATTTGCAAGAGCCTCATTTTCTTGAAGGGTCCTTAAAGATGAATGAAAAGAAGATCCAAGAGTCCATCAACATTCTCCATGACACTCAAGCATTGGTGTCAAATTCTTGTTGGAGAGCTACTTCATTGGAGGAAACATCCTTCATTGAATACATGGAGAAGATTCAAAGAGCAATGTGCAACATCAAAGGTAATTTCATGTCTTTGCTTTTTGATAGAAACCATTTGTTTGAGCTTAATGAGTTGTTACATGATGCATACTTGAAGAATAATGAGGATATTCATAAGCTCACAATTCAAAATGAGCAACTTCTTGAAAAGTTGCAAGATACTTGTTTTTCCTCCTATGTTTCAGATTGTCAAATGGTAGATTATTTGGAGGATTCTCATGACATGGTGGATCATGAGAAATGTGGGAATTTGAATGTTCTTAATGTGTTTGAAGATGAACTTGAAGAGATCCAAACACTTGATGTGGTGGAAGAGGAACTTGAATTGTCTTTTGATGAAGGTTATGCAATTTTTAAAGAAGAGCATGATTCCTCTACATTGGAACCAATCTATGACAAAGGTTTCCCACTTTTGAAGGAGCTGCATGATACTACCCACATGGCTACTTTCCATGATGAAAATTCTGCATTTTTTTATCATTTGGGTGAGTTAGTTCATTCTCCTACATCCTACAATTCCATGTTTTGCAGTATTAGTCTCAATGAAGTATGGGTGAAAGGGTTCTTTTTGATGGTGCCACATGAGGAGTATGGAACTCCTAGATTTACCTTTTATGATGACATGGTTGGAGCACATTCTTCTTCACATTTGAAGCAACATTATTTGTCACTTTATGATGATGCAAATCTACATGGATGCACCTATGATATGCATTTGAGTCACTTGAAGACTCATGGTTTTTCTTACTCAACACTTGATTCATTCGATGTTAGAGGAACTTCATCCAACACTTGGGTGAATAGATTTATGATGGGAGAACATTTTTATTGGCAGCCACATACTTTGTTACATCTTTATGATTCTCACATTCATGGATGTATGGGTGAGACTTCTTTGATTCATTTGAAGTCTCCTTGTTTTTTCTGCTCATTATTTGGTTCAGATTCTAGTGGAGATTCTTCATTCACTTCTTGGATGAAAGAATACATGGCTGAATATTTTGATGCATATCACATCCTTTTGGAGCAGCATTATAGGACATGGGATCCTCACCTATGTCATTGGAGCAGATTTGATTGGTCACTTGAAGCTTGTATGCACTTGGAAAATGGTGGTCTACTTGCTTGGAGGTATAAGCACTTTCATGACTCTTTAATAAAGCATATCCTTGATGTACATTTTCATTATGTAGTTATGTACTTTGATGATATATATTTTGTACTCATGATGTTTGGAAGAATGCATACAAGAAAATGGGATCCAGGAATCATCTTATATGATGGTATGGGTTGGAGAGCACTCTTCATTGTTGGGGTGCAATACAAGCAATGGGACCCTGGAATAATTTTTATCTCATTGGTTTCATATTTTTTTTTTGGGGGAAGCAAGCAGTATGGGAGATGGATTCCCCACTTAATAAAGTGATTTTAATCAGAGTAGTGCAGCAGCAAGCATGGTGGTTCCTCTCTAAAATATTCATGGAAACTCAAAGACTCAAGGTTTGGCAATTCAATGGCAACTTCAAAGAATTATACAGAAAGCAGGTTCTTCAACACCCATGTTTGAAATTGCTTGAGGACAAGCAATATTGGGAAGGGAGGATTTGTCATGTCCCAAATTTGGAATTGGGTCACAATGGCCTAATCACATTAGCCATATTCATTAGAGTTTGTAAAATTGATGTTAAGGGTCAAATAATTGCCAAGGAGGAAAATTACTAGTTTCCTAGGTTTGGGGTGGAATCTTTGGGATTTGGAATAATGGAGATAATAAATGATGTTTGAACATTAGAATGGAATAAATATTTAATAAAGGACCTAAATAAATATATACAAGTGAAAATCAAAGTGGCATTTGATCATGAAGACACATGGAGGAAGTGGGACCCACATATGGCTAGATTTCCCCACTACATTTGGCCTCATTCTCTCACCAATTCGAATTCAAGGTGAATGGTAACATACTTGGGGGAGTCCAAAAGGTATTATTCATGGTATGACTCATCCAAGGTCGAAATATAGAGGAAGAGTAACTCCCATGGAAGAGGAAGAGGCAATTTGGAGCTAGTGAGACACTTGGGCTAGATTCTCTAGCTCTATGACAACAATGATGAAGATGCTATGACACCTATGACACAAATCAGACCTGAAGGCTGACATATGACATATATGACATGTCAGGGCTAAAAATAGACTCCAAGAGGGCGCTCAAGGGTGTTAGGGCAGCTAAGATGCTTCCACATGTGATTTGGTGGAAGTGGGAGACTAAGAATTGTTGTACAAGTGGCGTTCTTTGGAATCTCTTCCCAACCTAAGTTGGCATGAGTCTCTTGGAAGGAATTCGACCCATGGAGGCCATTAGAAATTTATAAATGTCAATAACAAAGAATGAAAGCGGCTTTTGATCATTTGTAGAATTTGTAATTGCATTTGTGAAGAGGGAGAGCTAGTGGATGACTAGTTTCTTGCCTTAGCCAATTTCGAGGGTGAAAGATTCCCATCCAAGTTGGTAATTGGAAAGGCCATTCAGACCTTTCATTTGGAGCTTTAATGGAGTCTTTATTTGCAGGTGTAAGCTACAGGGCAGCTCATGGTTTCTTCTATTGCAGCTCACTCCTTCAACCATTTCCGGTTTTGATGGCATATTCTTGATCCTTGAGGGAGGGCGTTTTTGGTGAGCTATTGTACTCTTTGGGGAAGCTTTTAATGCCCCATTTATTTTGTAATATGAAGTAAATACTCTGTTCTTCATCTCCAAAAAGTTTCAGGTCGAAATTCCAAGTAGAAATGTATAAATCTCATTTTTAATGGAAGAACAATGCCATTTCCCCACTACCTTGTTGTGAGCCAAAGTATTGATGATGATTTCGAATGGATGGATGATTCTCTGATATATTTGTGGTCAATATAATTCCATGGATGTATTCTACAAGTTTCATGTACTGTACTTGATCATTTGAAGTATTTTTACTTAGTTTAATTGCACTGGGAGAAGAAATAGTGCCATTTCCCCAAGGGTCGAATTGGTGATTTTTGCAGTTGAATGGGAGAGGGTTGGAACAGATATAATAATCAATTAATGGTGCACATGAGACCTTAATAACATCCTTAATACATTCCCTACCTCTGTTCAGAAATTTGAGTGGCTTTGGAGGCATTTGGGAAGCCATTTTCAATACTTACCCCAGGGGGATTTGAACCCCAAATTACTAGTAAAATTGCATACTTGGTCCAGAATCTTAAGAGAGTTTGCAGAGGTATTTTGGTGGCCATATATCATCCCTGAACATCATATTCAAGTCTTAATATCATTCATACACCTTCCTTGAATATTTGAAGGCATTTGGAGTCAATTCGAGACATAGAGACCAATACTAGTCAAAGGCAAATTACTAGTAAAGTTCCCTACATTGGCCAGAATTGAAAGAGTATTTGCAGAAGTATTTTAAAGGTCCAAAGGCATCCTTAAAACACATATTTATGTTATAATCTCATTCATATACCTTCTCAGAAGATTTGAAATCATTTGGGGCAAATTTGGGACCTAGAGATCAAACTAGTCAAAGGTCGAACTAGGGAAAAAAAGTGGAAAATTGCCATTTTAATAAAATTCCTAACAAGGGACATTACAGTGGTATCAGAGCATGATCTTGGCACCTGATGTGGTATAATATTCATGAGGACAATAATTCAGGTTCCACCATTAGATATTGAAACCAAAAGTGCTTTTGTTGAAGAAAAAAAAAGTAGGAGAAGAAGAGCAACTTTTTTGGGGAAACTATGACTAGGGATGAAAAGGGAGCCTCATATGATGGTGAGGAGCATATAAAAATTATGAAAACAATATTTGAAGATATGACCAAGCAACTTAAGGAAGGATTCGAATTGTTTTCTATCGAACTTGTGGAAAAAATTATTGATTTTAAGGAAACCAAGGGGCAAAATGCATCAGCTTGCTTGAAGGATAAAAATGAAGAGACATCACAAGAGCATGAAGAAGATTCTATTGAAAATATGGAAGATCATTTCGAGACACCTTCTAGCTTAGACATGAACCAAAGAGCATCTACTGATGGATGCTTAAACTATGAAGGAGTACCTACTGATGGGTGCTCACACCTCTATGTTGGTGACATAGAGATCACTTTTGAAAGTGTTGCTGCAAGCCCAAGTTCCATTAAGCATGATAATGAAGACCTTG
Organism: Larix kaempferi; assembly: GCA_027924585.1. Classification (NCBI taxonomy): domain Eukaryota; kingdom Viridiplantae; phylum Streptophyta; class Pinopsida; order Pinales; family Pinaceae; genus Larix; species Larix kaempferi. The sequence continues at coordinate 932,026 of BSBM01001812.1, forward strand.
TAGCAGTTGAAGAAGAACCAAGATCAACTTCCCCATCACCACTTGAGCTTCATGAAGTTGGTCCAAGCAAAAATGAAGAAGATGAGGAGGTTCATTTGCAAGAGCCTCATTTTCTTGAAGGGTCCTTAAAGATGAATGAAAAGAAGATCCAAGAGTCCATCAACATTCTCCATGACACTCAAGCATTGGTGTCAAATTCTTGTTGGAGAGCTACTTCATTGGAGGAAACATCCTTCATTGAATACATGGAGAAGATTCAAAGAGCAATGTGCAACATCAAAGGTAATTTCATGTCTTTGCTTTTTGATAGAAACCATTTGTTTGAGCTTAATGAGTTGTTACATGATGCATACTTGAAGAATAATGAGGATATTCATAAGCTCACAATTCAAAATGAGCAACTTCTTGAAAAGTTGCAAGATACTTGTTTTTCCTCCTATGTTTCAGATTGTCAAATGGTAGATTATTTGGAGGATTCTCATGACATGGTGGATCATGAGAAATGTGGGAATTTGAATGTTCTTAATGTGTTTGAAGATGAACTTGAAGAGATCCAAACACTTGATGTGGTGGAAGAGGAACTTGAATTGTCTTTTGATGAAGGTTATGCAATTTTTAAAGAAGAGCATGATTCCTCTACATTGGAACCAATCTATGACAAAGGTTTCCCACTTTTGAAGGAGCTGCATGATACTACCCACATGGCTACTTTCCATGATGAAAATTCTGCATTTTTTTATCATTTGGGTGAGTTAGTTCATTCTCCTACATCCTACAATTCCATGTTTTGCAGTATTAGTCTCAATGAAGTATGGGTGAAAGGGTTCTTTTTGATGGTGCCACATGAGGAGTATGGAACTCCTAGATTTACCTTTTATGATGACATGGTTGGAGCACATTCTTCTTCACATTTGAAGCAACATTATTTGTCACTTTATGATGATGCAAATCTACATGGATGCACCTATGATATGCATTTGAGTCACTTGAAGACTCATGGTTTTTCTTACTCAACACTTGATTCATTCGATGTTAGAGGAACTTCATCCAACACTTGGGTGAATAGATTTATGATGGGAGAACATTTTTATTGGCAGCCACATACTTTGTTACATCTTTATGATTCTCACATTCATGGATGTATGGGTGAGACTTCTTTGATTCATTTGAAGTCTCCTTGTTTTTTCTGCTCATTATTTGGTTCAGATTCTAGTGGAGATTCTTCATTCACTTCTTGGATGAAAGAATACATGGCTGAATATTTTGATGCATATCACATCCTTTTGGAGCAGCATTATAGGACATGGGATCCTCACCTATGTCATTGGAGCAGATTTGATTGGTCACTTGAAGCTTGTATGCACTTGGAAAATGGTGGTCTACTTGCTTGGAGGTATAAGCACTTTCATGACTCTTTAATAAAGCATATCCTTGATGTACATTTTCATTATGTAGTTATGTACTTTGATGATATATATTTTGTACTCATGATGTTTGGAAGAATGCATACAAGAAAATGGGATCCAGGAATCATCTTATCTGATGGTATGGGTTGGAGAGCACTCTTCATTGTTGGGGTGCAATACAAGCAATGGGACCCTGGAATAATTTTTATCTCATTGGTTTCATATTTTTTTTTTGGGGGAAGCAAGCAGTATGGGAGATGGATTCCCCACTTAATAAAGTGATTTTAATCAGAGTAGTGCAGCAGCAAGCATGGTGGTTCCTCTCTAAAATATTCATGGAAACTCAAAGACTCAAGGTTTGGCAATTCAATGGCAACTTCAAAGAATTATACAGAAAGCAGGTTCTTCAACACCCATGTTTGAAATTGATTGAGGACAAGCAATATTGGGAAGGGAGGATTTGTCATGTCCCAAATTTGGAATTGGGTCACAATGGCCTAATCACATTAGCCATATTCATTAGAGTTTGTAAAATTGATGTTAAGGGTCAAATAATTGCCAAGGAGGAAAATTACTAGTTTCCTAGGTTTGGGGTGGAATCTTTGGGATTTGGAATAATGGAGATAATAAATGATGTTTGAACATTAGAATGGAATAAATATTTAATAAAGGACCTAAATAAATATATACAAGTGAAAATCAAAGTGGCATTTGATCATGAAGACACATGGAGGAAGTGGGACCCACATATGGCTAGATTTCCCCACTACATTTGGCCTCATTCTCTCACCAATTCGAATTCAAGGTGAATGGTAACATACTTGGGGGAGTCCAAAAGGTATTATTCATGGTATGACTCATCCAAGGTCGAAATATAGAGGAAGAGTAACTCCCATGGAAGAGGAAGAGGCAATTTGGAGCTAGTGAGACACTTGGGGCTAGATTCTCTAGCTCTATGACAACAATGATGAAGATGCTATGACACCTATGACACAAATCAGACCTGAAGGCTGACATATGACATATATGACATGTCAGGGCTAAAAATAGACTCCAAGAGGGCGCTCAAGGGTGTTAGGGCAGCTAAGATGCTTCCACATGTGATTTGGTGGAAGTGGGAGACTAAGAATTGTTGTACAAGTGGCGTTCTTTGGAATCTCTTCCCAACCTGAGTTGGCATGAGTCTCTTGGAAGGAATTCGACCCATGGAGGCCATTAGAAATTTATAAATGTCAATAACAAAGAATGAAAGCGGCTTTTGATCATTTGTAGAATTTGTAATTGCATTTGTGAAGAGGGAGAGCTAGTGGATGACTAGTTTCTTGCCTTAGCCAATTTCGAGGGTGAAAGATTCCCATCCAAGTTGGTAATTGGAAAGGCCATTCAGACCTTTCATTTGGAGCTTTAATGGAGTCTTTATTTGCAGGTGTAAGCTATAGGGCAGCTCATGGTTTCTTCTATTGCAGCTCACTCCTTCAACCATTTCCGGTTTTGATGGCATATTCTTGATCCTTGAGGGAGGGCGTTTTTGGTGAGCTATTGTACTCTTTGGGGAAGCTTTTAATGCCCCATTTATTTTGTAATATGAAGTAAATACTCTGTTCTTCATCTCCAAAAAGTTTCAGGTCGAAATTCCAAGTAGAAATGTATAAATCTCATTTTTAATGGAAGAACAATGCCATTTCCCCACTACCTTGTTGTGAGCCAAAGTATTGATGATGATTTCGAATGGATGGATGATTCTCTGATATATTTGTGGTCAATATAATTCCATGGATGTATTCTACAAGTTTCATGTACTGTACTTGATCATTTGAAGTATTTTTACTTAGTTTAATTGCACTGGGAGAAGAAATAGTGCCATTTCCCCAAGGGTCGAATTGGTGATTTTTGCAGTTGAATGGGAGAGGGTTGGAACAGATATAATAATCAATTAATGGTGCACATGAGACCTTAATAACATCCTTAATACATTCCCTACCTCTGTTCAGAAATTTGAGTGGCTTTGGAGGCATTTGGGAAGCCATTTTCAATACTTACCCCAGGGGGATTTGAACCCCAAATTACTAGTAAAATTGCATACTTGGTCCAGAATCTTAAGAGAGTTTGCAGAGGTATTTTGGTGGCCATATATCATCCCTGAACATCATATTCAAGTCTTAATATCATTCATACACCTTCCTTGAATATTTGAAGGCATTTGGAGTCAATTCGAGACATAGAGACCAATACTAGTCAAAGGCAAATTACTAGTAAAGTTCCCTACATTGGCCAGAATTGAAAGAGTATTTGCAGAAGTATTTTAAAGGTCCAAAGGCATCCTTAAAACACATATTTATGTTATAATCTCATTCATATACCTTCTCAGAAGATTTGAAATCATTTGGGGCAAATTTGGGACCTAGAGATCAAACTAGTCAAAGGTCGAACTAGGGAAAAAAAGTGGAAAATTGCCATTTTAATAAAATTCCTAACAAGGGACATTACAGTGGTATCAGAGCATGATCTTGGCACCTGATGTGGTATAATATTCATGACGACAATAATTCAGGTTCCACCATTAGATATTGAAACCAAAAGTGCTTTTGTTGAAGAAAAAAAAAGTAGGAGAAGAAGAGCAACTTTTTTGGGGAAACTATGACTAGGGATGAAAAGGGAGCCTCATATGATGGTGAGGAGCATATAAAAATTATGAAAACAATATTTGAAGATATGACCAAGCAACTTAAGGAAGGATTCGAATTGTTTTCTATCGAACTTGTGGAAAAAATTATTGATTTTAAGGAAACCAAGGGGCAAAATGCATCAGCTTGCTTGAAGGATAAAAATGAAGAGACATCACAAGAGCATGAAGAAGATTCTATTGAAAATATGGAAGATCATTTCGAGACACCTTCTAGCTTAGACATGAACCAAAGAGCATCTACTGATGGATGCTTAAACTATGAAGGAGTACCTACTGATGGGTGCTCACACCTCTATGTTGGTGACATAGAGATCACTTTTGAAAGTGTTGCTGCAAGCCCAAGTTCCATTAAGCATGATAATGAAGACCTTGTAGCAGTTGAAGAAGAACCAAGATCAACTTCCCCATCACCACTTGATCTTCATGAAGTTGGTCCAAGCAAAAATGAAGAAGATGAGGAGGTTCATTTGCAAGAGCCTCATTTTCTTGAAGGGTCCTTAAAGATGAATGAAAAGAAGATCCAAGAGTCCATCAACATTCTCCATGACACTCAAGCATTGGTGTCAAATTCTTGTTGGAGAGCTACTTCATTGGAGGAAACATCCTTCATTGAAGACATGGAGAAGATTCAAAGAGCAATGTGCAACATCAAAGGTAATTTCATGTCTTTGCTTTTTGATAGAAACCATTTGTTTGAGCTTAATGAGTTGTTACATGATGCATACTTGAAGAATAATGAGGATATTCATAAGCTCACAATTCAAAATGAGCAACTTCTTGAAAAGTTGCAAGATACTTGTTTTTCCTCCTATGTTTCAGATTGTCAAATGGTAGATTATTTGGAGGATTCTCATGACATGGTGGATCATGAGAAATGTGGGAATTTGAATGTTCTTAATGTGTTTGAAGATGAACTTGAAGAGATCCAAACACTTGATGTGGTGGAAGAGGAACTTGAATTGTCTTTTGATGAAGGTTATGCAATTTTTAAAGAAGAGCATGATTCCTCTACATTGGAACCAATCTATGACAAAGGTTTCCCACTTTTGAAGGAGCTGCATGATACTACCCACATGGCTACTTTCCATGATGAAAATTCTGCATTTTTTTATCATTTGGGTGAGTTAGTTCATTCTCCTACATCCTACAATTCCATGTTTTGCAGTATTAGTCTCAATGAAGTATGGGTGAAAGGGTTCTTTTTGATGGTGCCACATGAGGAGTATGGAACTCCTAGATTTACCTTTTATGATGACATGGTTGGAGCACATTCTTCTTCACATTTGAAGCAACATTATTTGTCACTTTATGATGATGCAAATCTACATGGATGCACCTATGATATGCATTTGAGTCACTTGAAGACTCATGGTTTTTCTTACTCAACACTTGATTCATTCGATGTTAGAGGAACTTCATCCAACACTTGGGTGAATAGATTTATGATGGGAGAACATTTTTATTGGCAGCCACATACTTTGTTACATCTTTATGATTCTCACATTCATGGATGTATGGGTGAGACTTCTTTGATTCATTTGAAGTCTCCTTGTTTTTTCTGCTCATTATTTGGTTCAGATTCTAGTGGAGATTCTTCATTCACCTCTTGGATGAAAGAATACATGGCTGAATATTTTGATGCATATCACATCCTTTTGGAGCAGCATTATAGGACATGGGATCCTCACCTATGTCATTGGAGCAGATTTGATTGGTCACTTGAAGCTTGTATGCACTTGGAAAATGGTGGTCTACTTGCTTGGAGGTATAAGCACTTTCATGACTCTTTAATAAAGCATATCCTTGATGTACATTTTCATTATGTAGTTATGTACTTTGATGATATATATTTTGTACTCATGATGTTTGGAAGAATGCATACAAGAAAATGGGATCCAGGAATCATCTTATCTGATGGTATGGGTTGGAGAGCACTCTTCATTGTTGGGGTGCAATACAAGCAATGGGACCCTGGAATAATTTTTATCTCATTGGTTTCATATTTTTTTTTTGGGGGAAGCAAGCAGTATGGGAGATGGATTCCCCACTTAATAAAGTGATTTTAATCAGAGTAGTGCAGCAGCAAGCATGGTGGTTCCTCTCTAAAATATTCATGGAAACTCAAAGACTCAAGGTTTGGCAATTCAATGGCAACTTCAAAGAATTATACAGAAAGCAGGTTCTTCAACACCCATGTTTGAAATTGCTTGAGGACAAGCAATATTGGGAAGGGAGGATTTGTCATGTCCCAAATTTGGAATTGGGTCACAATGGCCTAATCACATTAGCCATATTCATTAGAGTTTGTAAAATTGATGTTAAGGGTCAAATAATTGCCAAGGAGGAAAATTACTAGTTTCCTAGGTTTGGGGTGGAATCTTTGGGATTTGGAATAATGGAGATAATAAATGATGTTTGAACATTAGAATGGAATAAATATTTAATAAAGGACCTAAATAAATATATACAAGTGAAAATCAAAGTGGCATTTGATCATGAAGACACATGGAGGAAGTGGGACCCACATATGGCTAGATTTCCCCACTACATTTGGCCTCATTCTCTCACCAATTCGAATTCAAGGTGAATGGTAACATACTTGGGGGAGTCCAAAAGGTATTATTCATGGTATGACTCATCCAAGGTCGAAATATAGAGGAAGAGTAACTCCCATGGAAGAGGAAGAGGCAATTTGGAGCTAGTGAGACACTTGGGCTAGATTCTCTAGCTCTATGACAACAATGATGAAGATGCTATGACACCTATGACACAAATCAGACCTGAAGGCTGACATATGACATATATGACATGTCAGGGCTAAAAATAGACTCCAAGATGGCGCTCAAGGGTGTTAGGGCAGCTAAGATGCTTCCACATGTGATTTGGTGGAAGTGGGAGACTAAGAATTGTTGTACAAGTGGCGTTCTTTGGAATCTCTTCCCAACTTGAGTTGGCATGAGTCTCTTGGAAGGAATTCGACCCATGGAGGCCATTAGAAATTTATAAATGTCAATAACAAAGAATGAAATCGGCTTTTGATCATTTGTAGAATTTGTAATTGCATTTGTGAAGAGGGAGAGCTAGTGGATGACTAGTTTCTTGCCTTAGCCAATTTCGAGGGTGAAAGATTCCCATCCAAGTTGGTAATTGGAAAGGCCATTCAGAACTTTCATTTGGAGCTTTAATGGAGTCTTTATTTGCAGGTGTAAGCTACAGGGCAGCTCATGGTTTCTTCTATTGCAGCTCAATCCTTCAACCATTTCCGGTTTTGATGGCATATTCTTGATCCTTGAGGGAGGGCGTTTTTGGTGAGCTATTGTACTCTTTGGGGAAGCTTTTAATGCCCCATTTATTTTGTAATATGAAGTAAATACTCTGTTCTTCATCTCCAAAAAGTTTCAGGTCTAAATTCCAAGTAGAAATGTATAAATCTCATTTTTAATGGAAGAACAATGCCATTTCCCCACTACCTTGTTGTGAGCCAAAGTATTGATGATGATTTCGAATGGATGGATGATTCTCTGATATATTTGTGGTCAATATAATTCCATGGATGTATTCTACAAGTTTCATGTACTGTACTTGATCATTTGAAGTATTTTTACTTAGTTTAATTGCACTGGGAGAAGAAATAGTGCCATTTCCCCAAGGGTCGAATTGGTGATTTTTGCAGTTGAATGGGAGAGGGTTGGAACAGATATAATAATCAATTAATGGTGCACATGAGACCTTAATAACATCCTTAATACATTCCCTACCTCTGTTAAGAAATTTGAGTGGCTTTGGAGGCATTTGGGAAGCCATTTTCAATACTTACCCCAGGGGGATTTGAACCCCAAATTACTAGTAAAATTGCATACTTGGTCCAGAATCTTAAGAGAGTTTGCAGAGGTATTTTGGTGGCCATATATCATCCCTGAACATCATATTCAAGTCTTAATATCATTCATACACCTTCCTTGAATATTTGAAGGCATTTGGAGTCAATTCGAGACATAGAGACCAATACTAGTCAAAGGCAAATTACTAGTAAAGTTCCCTACATTGGCCAGAATTGAAAGAGTATTTGCAGAAGTATTTTAAAGGTCCAAAGGCATCCTTAAAACACATATTTATGTTATAATCTCATTCATATACCTTCTCAGAAGATTTGAAATCATTTGGGGCAAATTTGGGACCTAGAGATCAAACTAGTCAAAGGTCGAACTAGGGAAAAAAAGTGGAAAATTGCCATTTTAATAAAATTCCTAACAAGGGACATTACAGTGGTATCAGAGCATGATCTTGGCACCTGATGTGGTATAATATTCATGAGGACAATAATTCAGGTTCCACCATTAGATATTGAAACCAAAAGTGCTTTTGTTGAAGAAAACAAAAGTAGGAGAAGAAGAGCAACTTTTTTGGGGAAACTATGACTAGGGATGAAAAGGGAGCCTCATATGATGGTGAGGAGCATATAAAAATTATGAAAACAATATTTGAAGATATGACCAAGCAACTTAAGGAAGGATTCGAATTGTTTTATATCGAACTTGTGGAAAAACTTATTGATTTTAAGGAAACCAAGGGGCAAAATGCATCAGCTTGCTTGAAGGATAAAAATGAAGAGACATCACAAGAGCATGAAGAAGATTCTATTGAAAATATGGAAGATCATTTCGAGACACCTTCTAGCTTAGACATGAACCAAAGAGCATCTACTGATGGATGCTTAAACTATGAAGGAGTACCTACTGATGGGTGCTCACACCTCTATGTTGGTGACATAGAGATCACTTTTGAAAGTGTTGCTGCAAGCCCAAGTTCCATTAAGCATGATAATGAAGACCTTGTAGCAGTTGAAGAAGAACCAAGATCAACTTCCCCATCACCACTTGAGCTTCATGAAGTTGGTCCAAGCAAAAATGAAGAAGATGAGGAGGTTCATTTGCAAGAGCCTCATTTTCTTGAAGGGTCCTTAAAGATGAATGAAAAGAAGATCCAAGAGTCCATCAACATTCTCCATGACACTCAAGCATTGGTGTCAAATTCTTGTTGGAGAGCTACTTCATTGGAGGAAACATCCTTCATTGAAGACATGGAGAAGATTCAAAGAGCAATGTGCAACATCAAAGGTAATTTCATGTCTTTGCTTTTTGATAGAAACCATTTGTTTGAGCTTAATGAGTTGTTACATGATGCATACTTGAAGAATAATGAGGATATTCATAAGCTCACAATTCAAAATGAGCAACTTCTTGAAAAGTTGCAAGATACTTGTTTTTCCTCCTATGTTTCAGATTGTCAAATGGTAGATTATTTGGAGGATTCTCATGACATGGTGGATCATGAGAAATGTGGGAATTTGAATGTTCTTAATGTGTTTGAAGATGAACTTGAAGAGATCCAAACACTTGATGTGGTGGAAGAGGAACTTGAATTGTCTTTTGATGAAGGTTATGCAATTTTTAAAGAAGAGCATGATTCCTCTACATTGGAACCAATCTATGACAAAGGTTTCCCACTTTTGAAGGAGCTGCATGATACTACCCACATGGCTACTTTCCATGATGAAAATTCTGCATTTTTTTATCATTTGGGTGAGTTAGTTCATTCTCCTACATCCTACAATTCCATGTTTTGCAGTATTAGTCTCAATGAAGTATGGGTGAAAGGGTTCTTTTTGATGGTGCCACATGAGGAGTATGGAACTCCTAGATTTACCTTTTATGATGACATGGTTGGAGCACATTCTTCTTCACATTTGAAGCAACATTATTTGTCACTTTATGATGATGCAAATCTACATGGATGCACCTATGATATGCATTTGAGTCACTTGAAGACTCATGGTTTTTCTTACTCAACACTTGATTCATTCGATGTTAGAGGAACTTCATCCAACACTTGGGTGAATAGATTTATGATGGGAGAACATTTTTATTGGCAGCCACATACTTTGTTACATCTTTATGATTCTCACATTCATGGATGTATGGGTGAGACTTCTTTGATTCATTTGAAGTCTCCTTGTTTTTTCTGCTCATTATTTGGTTCAGATTCTAGTGGAGATTCTTCATTCACCTCTTGGATGAAAGAATACATGGCTGAATATTTTGATGCATATCACATCCTTTTGGAGCAGCATTATAGGACATGGGATCCTCACCTATGTCATTGGAGCAGATTTGATTGGTCACTTGAAGCTTGTATGCACTTGGAAAATGGTGGTCTACTTGCTTGGAGGTATAAGCACTTTCATGACTCTTTAATAAAGCATATCCTTGATGTACATTTTCATTATGTAGTTATGTACTTTGATGATATATATTTTGTACTCATGATGTTTGGAAGAATGCATACAAGAAAATGGGATCCAGGAATCATCTTATCTGATGGTATGGGTTGGAGAGCACTCTTCATTGTTGGGGTGCAATACAAGCAATGGGACCCTGGAATAATTTTTATCTCATTGGTTTCATATTTTTTTTTGGGGGGAAGCAAGCAGTATGGGAGATGGATTCCCCACTTAATAAAGTGATTTTAATCAGAGTAGTGCAGCAGCAAGCATGGTGGTTCCTCTCTAAAATATTCATGGAAACTCAAAGACTCAAGGTTTGGCAATTCAATGGCAACTTCAAAGAATTATACAGAAAGCAGGTTCTTCAACACCCATGTTTGAAATTGCTTGAGGACAAGCAATATTGGGAAGGGAGGATTTGTCATGTCCCAAATTTGGAATTGGGTCACAATGGCCTAATCACATTAGCCATATTCATTAGAGTTTGTAAAATTGATGTTAAGGGTCAAATAATTGCCAAGGAGGAAAATTACTAGTTTCCTAGGTTTGGGGTGGAATCTTTGGGATTTGGAATAATGGAGATAATAAATGATGTTTGAACATTAGAATGGAATAAATATTTAATAAAGGACCTAAATAAATATATACAAGTGAAAATCAAAGTGGCATTTGATCATGAAGACACATGGAGGAAGTGGGACCCACATATGGCTAGATTTCCCCACTACATTTGGCCTCATTCTCTCACCAATTCGAATTCAAGGTGAATGGTAACATACTTGGGGGAGTCCAAAAGGTATTATTCATGGTATGACTCATCCAAGGTCGAAATATAGAGGAAGAGTAACTCCCATGGAAGAGGAAGAGGCAATTTGGAGCTAGTGAGACACTTGGGCTAGATTCTCTAGCTCTATGACAACAATGATGAAGATGCTATGACACCTATGACACAAATCAGACCTGAAGGCTGACATATGACATATATGACATGTCAGGGCTAAAAATAGACTCCAAGAGGGCGCTCAAGGGTGTTAGGGCAGCTAAGATGCTTCCACATGTGATTTGGTGGAAGTGGGAGACTAAGAATTGTTGTACAAGTGGCGTTCTTTGGAATCTCTTCCCAACTTGAGTTGGCATGAGTCTCTTGGAAGGAATTCGACCCATGGAGGCCATTAGAAATTTATAAATGTCAATAACAAAGAATGAAAGCGGCTTTTGATCATTTGTAGAATTTGTAATTGCATTTGTGAAGAGGGAGAGCTAGTGGATGACTAGTTTCTTGCCTTAGCCAATTTCGAGGGTGAAAGATTCCCATCCAAGTTGGTAATTGGAAAGGCCATTCAGACCTTTCATTTGGAGCTTTAATGGAGTCTTTATTTGCAGGTGTAAGCTACAGGGCAGCTCATGGTTTCTTCTATTGCAGCTCAATCCTTCAACCATTTCCGGTTTTGATGGCATATTCTTGATCCTTGAGGGAGGGCGTTTTTGGTGAGCTATTGTACTCTTTGGGGAAGCTTTTAATGCCCCATTTATTTTGTAATATGAAGTAAATACTCTGTTCTTCATCTCCAAAAAGTTTCAGGTCGAAATTCCAAGTAGAAATGTATAAATCTCATTTTTAATGGAAGAACAATGCCATTTCCCCACTACCTTGTTGTGAGCCAAAGTATTGATAATGATTTCGAATGGATGGATGATTCTCTGATATATTTGTGGTCAATATAATTCCATGGATGTATTCTACAAGTTTCATGTACTGTACTTGATCATTTGAAGTATTTTTACTTAGTTTAATTGCACTGGGAGAAGAAATAGTGCCATTTCCCCAAGGGTCGAATTGGTGATTTTTGCAGTTGAATGGGAGAGGGTTGGAACAGATATAATAATCAATTAATGGTGCACATGAGACCTTAATAACATACTTAATACATTCCCTACCTCTGTTCAGAAATTTGAGTGGCTTTGGAGGCATTTGGGAAGCCATTTTCAATACTTACCCCAGGGGGATTTGAACCCCAAATTACTAGTAAAATTGCATACTTGGTCCAGAATCTTAAGAGAGTTTGCAGAGGTATTTTGGTGGCCATATATCATCCCTGAACATCATATTCAAGTCTTAATATCATTCATACACCTTCCTTGAATATTTGAAGGCATTTGGAGTCAATTCGAGACATAGAGACCAATACTAGTCAAAGGCAAATTACTAGTAAAGTTCCCTACATTGGCCAGAATTGAAAGAGTATTTGCAGAAGTATTTTAAAGGTCCAAAGGCATCCTTAAAACACATATTTATGTTATAATCTCATTCATATACCTTCTCAGAAGATTTGAAATCATTTGGGGCAAATTTGGGACCTAGAGATCAAACTAGTCAAAGGTCGAACTAGGGAAAAAAAGTGGAAAATTGCCATTTTAATAAAATTCCTAACAAGGGACATTACAGTGGTATCAGAGCATGATCTTGGCACCTGATGTGGTATAATATTCATGAGGACAATAATTCAGGTTCCACCATTAGATATTGAAACCAAAAGTGCTTTTGTTGAAGAAAAAAAAAGTAGGAGAAGAAGAGCAACTTTTTTGGGGAAACTATGACTAGGGATGAAAAGGGAGCCTCATATGATGGTGAGGAGCATATAAAAATTATGAAAACAATATTTGAAGATATGACCAAGCAACTTAAGGAAGGATTCGAATTGTTTTCTATCGAACTTGTGGAAAAAATTATTGATTTTAAGGAAACCAAGGGGCAAAATGCATCAGCTTGCTTGAAGGATAAAAATGAAGAGACATCACAAGAGCATGAAGAAGATTCTATTGAAAATATGGAAGATCATTTCGAGACACCTTCTAGCTTAGACATGAACCAAAGAGCATCTACTGATGGATGCTTAAACTATGAAGGAGTACCTACTGATGGGTGCTCACACCTCTATGTTGGTGACATAGAGATCACTTTTGAAAGTGTTGCTGCAAGCCCAAGTTCCATTAAGCATGATAATGAAGACCTTGTAGCAGTTGAAGAAGAACCAAGATCAACTTCCCCATCACCACTTGAGCTTCATGAAGTTGGTCCAAGCAAAAATGAAGAAGATGAGGAGGTTCATTTGCAAGAGCCTCATTTTCTTGAAGGGTCCTTAAAGATGAATGAAAAGAAGATCCAAGAGTCCATCAACATTCTCCATGACACTCAAGCATTGGTGTCAAATTCTTGTTGGAGAGCTACTTCATTGGAGGAAACATCCTTCATTGAAGACATGGAGAAGATTCAAAGAGCAATGTGCAACATCAAAGGTAATTTCATGTCTTTGCTTTTTGATAGAAACCATTTGTTTGAGCTTAATGAGTTGTTACATGATGCATACTTGAAGAATAATGAGGATATTCATAAGCTCACAATTCAAAATGAGCAACTTCTTGAAAAGTTGCAAGATACTTGTTTTTCCTCCTATGTTTCAGATTGTCAAATGGTAGATTATTTGGAGGATTCTCATGACATGGTGGATCATGAGAAATGTGGGAATTTGAATGTTCTTAATGTGTTTGAAGATGAACTTGAAGAGATCCAAACACTTGATGTGGTGGAAGAGGAACTTGAATTGTCTTTTGATGAAGGTTATGCAATTTTTAAAGAAGAGCATGATTCCTCTACATTGGAACCAATCTATGACAAAGGTTTCCCACTTTTGAAGGAGCTGCATGATACTACCCACATGGCTACTTTCCATGATGAAAATTCTGCATTTTTTTATCATTTGGGTGAGTTAGTTCATTCTCCTACATCCTACAATTCCATGTTTTGCAGTATTAGTCTCAATGAAGTATGGGTGAAAGGGTTCTTTTTGATGGTGCCACATGAGGAGTATGGAACTCCTAGATTTACCTTTTATGATGACATGGTTGGAGCACATTCTTCTTCACATTTGAAGCAACATTATTTGTCACTTTATGATGATGCAAATCTACATGGATGCACCTATGATATGCATTTGAGTCACTTGAAGACTCATGGTTTTTCTTACTCAACACTTGATTCATTCGATGTTAGAGGAACTTCATCCAACACTTGGGTGAATAGATTTATGATGGGAGAACATTTTTATTGGCAGCCACATACTTTGTTACATCTTTATGATTCTCACATTCATGGATGTATGGGTGAGACTTCTTTGATTCATTTGAAGTCTCCTTGTTTTTTCTGCTCATTATTTGGTTCAGATTCTAGTGGAGATTCTTCATTCACTTCTTGGATGAAAGAATACATGGCTGAATATTTTGATGCATATCACATCCTTTTGGAGCAGCATTATAGGACATGGGATCCTCACCTATGTCATTGGAGCAGATTTGATTGGTCACTTGAAGCTTGTATGCACTTGGAAAATGGTGGTCTACTTGCTTGGAGGTATAAGCACTTTCATGACTCTTTAATAAAGCATATCCTTGATGTACATTTTCATTATGTAGTTATGTACTTTGATGATATATATTTTGTACTCATGATGTTTGGAAGAATGCATACAAGAAAATGGGATCCAGGAATCATCTTATCTGATGGTATGGGTTGGAGAGCACTCTTCATTGTTGGGGTGCAATACAAGCAATGGGACCCTGGAATAATTTTTATCTCATTGGTTTCATATTTTTTTTTTGGGGGAAGCAAGCAGTATGGGAGATGGATTCCCCACTTAATAAAGTGATTTTAATCAGAGTAGTGCAGCAGCAAGCATGGTGGTTCCTCTCTAAAATATTCATGGAAACTCAAAGACTCAAGGTTTGGCAATTCAATGGCAACTTCAAAGAATTATACAGAAAGCAGGTTCTTCAACACCCATGTTTGAAATTGCTTGAGGACAAGCAATATTGGGAAGGGAGGATTTGTCATGTCCCAAATTTGGAATTGGGTCACAATGGCCTAATCACATTAGCCATATTCATTAGAGTTTGTAAAATTGATGTTAAGGGTCAAATAATTGCCAAGGAGGAAAATTACTAGTTTCCTAGGTTTGGGGTGGAATCTTTGGGATTTGGAATAATGGAGATAATAAATGATGTTTGAACATTAGAATGGAATAAATATTTAATAAAGGACCTAAATAAATATATACAAGTGAAAATCAAAGTGGCATTTGATCATGAAGACACATGGAGGAAGTGGGACCCACATATGGCTAGATTTCCCCACTACATTTGGCCTCATTCTCTCACCAATTCGAATTCAAGGTGAATGGTAACATACTTGGGGGAGTCCAAAAGGTATTATTCATGGTATGACTCATCCAAGGTCGAAATATAGAGGAAGAGTAACTCCCATGGAAGAGGAAGAGGCAATTTGGAGCTAGTGAGACACTTGGGCTAGATTCTCTAGCTCTATGACAACAATGATGAAGATGCTATGACACCTATGACACAAATCAGACCTGAAGGCTGACATATGACATATATGACATGTCAGGGCTAAAAATAGACTCCAAGAGGGCGCTCAAGGGTGTTAGGGCAGCTAAGATGCTTCCACATGTGATTTGGTGGAAGTGGGAGACTAAGAATTGTTGTACAAGTGGCGTTCTTTGGAATCTCTTCCCAACTTGAGTTGGCATGAGTCTCTTGGAAGGAATTCGACCCATGGAGGCCATTAGAAATTTATAAATGTCAATAACAAAGAATGAAAGCGGCTTTTGATCATTTGTAGAATTTGTAATTGCATTTGTGAAGAGGGAGAGCTAGTGGATGACTAGTTTCTTGCCTTAGCCAATTTCGAGGGTGAAAGATTCCCATCCAAGTTGGTAATTGGAAAGGCCATTCAGACCTTTCATTTGGAGCTTTAATGGAGTCTTTATTTGCAGGTGTAAGCTACAGGGCAGCTCATGGTTTCTTCTATTGCAGCTCACTCCTTCAACCATTTCCGGTTTTGATGGCATATTCTTGATCCTTGAGGGAGGGCGTTTTTGGTGAGCTATTGTACTCTTTGGGGAAGCTTTTAATGCCCCATTTATTTTGTAATATGAAGTAAATACTCTGTTCTTCATCTCCAAAAAGTTTCAGGTCGAAATTCCAAGTAGAAATGTATAAATCTCATTTTTAATGGAAGAACAATGCCATTTCCCCACTACCTTGTTGTGAGCCAAAGTATTGATGATGATTTCGAATGGATGGATGATTCTCTGATATATTTGTGGTCAATATAATTCCATGGATGTATTCTACAAGTTTCATGTACTGTACTTGATCATTTGAAGTATTTTTACTTAGTTTAATTGCACTGGGAGAAGAAATAGTGCCATTTCCCCAAGGGTCGAATTGGTGATTTTTGCAGTTGAATGGGAGAGGGTTGGAACAGATATAATAATCAATTAATGGTGCACATGAGACCTTAATAACATCCTTAATACATTCCCTACCTCTGTTCAGAAATTTGAGTGGCTTTGGAGGCATTTGGGAAGCCATTTTCAATACTTACCCCAGGGGGATTTGAACCCCAAATTACTAGTAAAATTGCATACTTGGTCCAGAATCTTAAGAGAGTTTGAAGAGGTATTTTGGTGGCCATATATCATCCCTGAACATCATATTCAAGTCTTAATATCATTCATACACCTTCCTTGAATATTTGAAGGCATTTGGAGTCAATTCGAGACATAGAGACCAATACTAGTCAAAGGCAAATTACTAGTAAAGTTCCCTACATTGGCCAGAATTGAAAGAGTATTTGCAGAAGTATTTTAAATGTCCAAAGGCATCCTTAAAACACATATTTATGTTATAATCTCATTCATATACCTTCTCAGAAGATTTGAAATCATTTGGGGCAAATTTGGGACCTAGAGATCAAACTAGTCAAAGGTCGAACTAGGGAAAAAAAGTGGAAAATTGCCATTTTAATAAAATTCCTAACAAGGGACATTACAGTGGTATCAGAGCATGATCTTGGCACCTGATGTGGTATAATATTCATGAGGACAATAATTCAGGTTCCACCATTAGATATTGAAACCAAAAGTGCTTTTGTTGAAGAAAAAAAAAGTAGGAGAAGAAGAGCAACTTTTTTGGGGAAACTATGACTAGGGATGAAAAGGGAGCCTCATATGATGGTGAGGAGCATATAAAAATTATGAAAACAATATTTGAAGATATGACCAAGCAACTTAAGGAAGGATTCGAATTGTTTTCTATCGAACTTGTGGAAAAAATTATTGATTTTAAGGAAACCAAGGGGCAAAATGCATCAGCTTGCTTGAAGGATAAAAATGAAGAGACATCACAAGAGCACGAAGAAGATTCTATTGAAAATATGGAAGATCATTTCGAGACACCTTCTAGCTTAGACATGAACCAAAGAGCATCTACTGATGGATGCTTAAACTATGAAGGAGTACCTACTGATGGGTGCTCACACCTCTATGTTGGTGACATAGAGATCACTTTTGAAAGTGTTGCTGCAAGCCCAAGTTCCATTAAGCATGATAATGAAGACCTTGTAGCAGTTGAAGAAGAACCAAGATCAACTTCCCCATCACCACTTGAGCTTCATGAAGTTGGTCCAAGCAAAAATGAAGAAGATGAGGAGGTTCATTTGCAAGAGCCTCATTTTCTTGAAGGGTCCTTAAAGATGAATGAAAAGAAGATCCAAGAGTCCATCAACATTCTCCATGACACTCAAGCATTGGTGTCAAATTCTTGTTGGAGAGCTACTTCATTGGAGGAAACATCCTTCATTGAAGACATGGAGAAGATTCAAAGAGCAATGTGCAACATCAAAGGTAATTTCATGTCTTTGCTTTTTGATAGAAACCATTTGTTTGAGCTTAATGAGTTGTTACATGATGCATACTTGAAGAATAATGAGGATATTCATAAGCTCACAATTCAAAATGAGCAACTTCTTGAAAAGTTGCAAGATACTTGTTTTTCCTCCTATGTTTCAGATTGTCAAATGGTAGATTATTTGGAGGATTCTCATGACATGGTGGATCATGAGAAATGTGGGAATTTGAATGTTCTTAATGTGTTTGAAGATGAACTTGAAGAGATCCAAACACTTGATGTGGTGGAAGAGGAACTTGAATTGTCTTTTGATGAAGGTTATGCAATTTTTAAAGAAGAGCATGATTCCTCTACATTGGAACCAATCTATGACAAAGGTTTCCCACTTTTGAAGGAGCTGCATGATACTACCCACATGGCTACTTTCCATGATGAAAATTCTGCATTTTTTTATCATTTGGGTGAGTTAGTTCATTCTCCTACATCCTACAATTCCATGTTTTGCAGTATTAGTCTCAATGAAGTATGGGTGAAAGGGTTCTTTTTGATGGTGCCACATGAGGAGTATGGAACTCCTAGATTTACCTTTTATGATGACATGGTTGGAGCACATTCTTCTTCACATTTGAAGCAACATTATTTGTCACTTTATGATGATGCAAATCTACATGGATGCACCTATGATATGCATTTGAGTCACTTGAAGACTCATGGTTTTTCTTACTCAACACTTGATTCATTCGATGTTAGAGGAACTTCATCCAACACTTGGGTGAATAGATTTATGATGGGAGAACATTTTTATTGGCAGCCACATACTTTGTTACATCTTTATGATTCTCACATTCATGGATGTATGGGTGAGACTTCTTTGATTCATTTGAAGTCTCCTTGTTTTTTCTGCTCATTATTTGGTTCAGATTCTAGTGGAGATTCTTCATTCACTTCTTGGATGAAAGAATACATGGCTGAATATTTTGATGCATATCACATCCTTTTGGAGCAGCATTATAGGACATGGGATCCTCACCTATGTCATTGGAGCAGATTTGATTGGTCACTTGAAGCTTGTATGCACTTGGAAAATGGTGGTCTACTTGCTTGGAGGTATAAGCACTTTCATGACTCTTTAATAAAGCATATCCTTGATGTACATTTTCATTATGTAGTTATGTACTTTGATGATATATATTTTGTACTCATGATGTTTGGAAGAATGCATACAAGAAAATGGGATCCAGGAATCATCTTATCTGATGGTATGGGTTGGAGAGCACTCTTCATTGTTGGGGTGCAATACAAGCAATGGGACCCTGGAATAATTTTTATCTCATTGGTTTCATATTTTTTTTTGGGGGGAAGCAAGCAGTATGGGAGATGGATTCCCCACTTAATAAAGTGATTTTAATCAGAGTAGTGCAGCAGCAAGCATGGTGGTTCCTCTCTAAAATATTCATGGAAACTCAAAGACTCAAGGTTTGGCAATTCAATGGCAACTTCAAAGAATTATACAGAAAGCAGGTTCTTCAACACCCATGTTTGAAATTGCTTGAGGACAAGCAATATTGGGAAGGGAGGATTTGTCATGTCCCAAATTTGGAATTGGGTCACAATGGCCTAATCACATTAGCCATATTCATTAGAGTTTGTAAAATTGATGTTAAGGGTCAAATAATTGCCAAGGAGGAAAATTACTAGTTTCCTAGGTTTGGGGTGGAATCTTTGGGATTTGGAATAATGGAGATAATAAATGATGTTTGAACATTAGAATGGAATAAATATTTAATAAAGGACCTAAATAAATATATACAAGTGAAAATCAAAGTGGCATTTGATCATGAAGACACATGGAGGAAGTGGGACCCACATATGGCTAGATTTCCCCACTACATTTGGCCTCATTCTCTCACCAATTCGAATTCAAGGTGAATGGTAACATACTTGGGGGAGTCCAAAAGGTATTATTCATGGTATGACTCATCCAAGGTCGAAATATAGAGGAAGAGTAACTCCCATGGAAGAGGAAGAGGCAATTTGGAGCTAGTGAGACACTTGGGCTAGATTCTCTAGCTCTATGACAACAATGATGAAGATGCTATGACACCTATGACACAAATCAGACCTGAAGGCTGACATATGACATATATGACATGTCAGGGCTAAAAATAGACTCCAAGAGGGCGCTCAAGGGTGTTAGGGCAGCTAAGATGCTTCCACATGTGATTTGGTGGAAGTGGGAGACTAAGAATTGTTGTACAAGTGGCGTTCTTTGGAATCTCTTCCCAACTTGAGTTGGCATGAGTCTCTTGGAAGGAATTCGACCCATGGAGGCCATTAGAAATTTATAAATGTCAATAACAAAGAATGAAAGCGGCTTTTGATCATTTGTAGAATTTGTAATTGCATTTGTGAAGAGGGAGAGCTAGTGGATGACTAGTTTCTTGCCTTAGCCAATTTCGAGGGTGAAAGATTCCCATCCAAGTTGGTAATTGGAAAGGCCATTCAGACCTTTCATTTGGAGCTTTAATGGAGTCTTTATTTGCAGGTGTAAGCTACAGGGCAGCTCATGGTTTCTTCTATTGCAGCTCACTCCTTCAACCATTTCCGGTTTTGATGGCATATTCTTGATCCTTGAGGGAGGGCGTTTTTGGTGAGCTATTGTACTCTTTGGGGAATCTTTTAATGCCCCATTTATTTTGTAATATGAAGTAAATACTCTGTTCTTCATCTCCAAAAAGTTTCAGGTCGAAATTCCAAGTAGAAATGTATAAATCTCATTTTTAATGGAAGAACAATGCCATTTCCCCACTACCTTGTTGTGAGCCAAAGTATTGATGATGATTTCGAATGGATGGATGATTCTCTGATATATTTGTGGTCAATATAATTCCATGGATGTATTCTACAAGTTTCATGTACTGTACTTGATCATTTGAAGTATTTTTACTTAGTTTAATTGCACTGGGAGAAGAAATAGTGCCATTTCCCCAAGGGTCGAATTGGTGATTTTTGCAGTTGAATGGGAGAGGGTTGGAACAGATATAATAATCAATTAATGGTGCACATGAGACCTTAATAACATCCTTAATACATTCCCTACCTCTGTTCAGAAATTTGAGTGGCTTTGGAGGCATTTGGGAAGCCATTTTCAATACTTACCCCAGGGGGATTTGAACCCCAAATTACTAGTAAAATTGCATACTTGGTCCAGAATCTTAAGAGAGTTTGAAGAGGTATTTTGGTGGCCATATATCATCCCTGAACATCATATTCAAGTCTTAATATCATTCATACACCTTCCTTGAATATTTGAAGGCATTTGGAGTCAATTCGAGACATAGAGACCAATACTAGTCAAAGGCAAATTACTAGTAAAGTTCCCTACATTGGCCAGAATTGAAAGAGTATTTGCAGAAGTATTTTAAATGTCCAAAGGCATCCTTAAAACACATATTTATGTTATAATCTCATTCATATACCTTCTCAGAAGATTTGAAATCATTTGGGGCAAATTTGGGACCTAGAGATCAAACTAGTCAAAGGTCGAACTAGGGAAAAAAAGTGGAAAATTGCCATTTTAATAAAATTCCTAACAAGGGACATTACAGTGGTATCAGAGCATGATCTTGGCACCTGATGTGGTATAATATTCATGAGGACAATAATTCAGGTTCCACCATTAGATATTGAAACCAAAAGTGCTTTTGTTGAAGAAAAAAAAAGTAGGAGAAGAAGAGCAACTTTTTTGGGGAAACTATGACTAGGGATGAAAAGGGAGCCTCATATGATGGTGAGGAGCATATAAAAATTATGAAAACAATATTTGAAGATATGACCAAGCAACTTAAGGAAGGATTCGAATTGTTTTCTATCGAACTTGTGGAAAAAATTATTGATTTTAAGGAAACCAAGGGGCAAAATGCATCAGCTTGCTTGAAGGATAAAAATGAAGAGACATCACAAGAGCACGAAGAAGATTCTATTGAAAATATGGAAGATCATTTCGAGACACCTTCTAGCTTAGACATGAACCAAAGAGCATCTACTGATGGATGCTTAAACTATGAAGGAGTACCTACTGATGGGTGCTCACACCTCTATGTTGGTGACATAGAGATCACTTTTGAAAGTGTTGCTGCAAGCCCAAGTTCCATTAAGCATGATAATGAAGACCTTGTAGCAGTTGAAGAAGAACCAAGATCAACTTCCCCATCACCACTTGAGCTTCATGAAGTTGGTCCAAGAAAAAATGAAGAAGATGAGGAGGTTCATTTGCAAGAGCCTCATTTTCTTGAAGGGTCCTTAAAGATGAATGAAAAGAAGATCCAAGAGTCCATCAACATTCTCCATGACACTCAAGCATTGGTGTCAAATTCTTGTTGGAGAGCTACTTCATTGGAGGAAACATCCTTCATTGAAGACATGGAGAAGATTCAAAGAGCAATGTGCAACATCAAAGGTAATTTAATGTCTTTGCTTTTTGATAGAAACCATTTGTTTGAGCTTAATGAGTTGTTACATGATGCATACTTGAAGAATAATGAGGATATTCATAAGCTCACAATTCAAAATGAGCAACTTCTTGAAAAGTTGCAAGATACTTGTTTTTCCTCCTATGTTTCAGATTGTCAAATGGTAGATTATTTGGAGGATTCTCATGACATGGTGGATCATGAGAAATGTGGGAATTTGAATGTTCTTAATGTGTTTGAAGATGAACTTGAAGAGATCCAAACACTTGATGTGGTGGAAGAGGAACTTGAATTGTCTTTTGATGAAGGTTATGCAATTTTTAAAGAAGAGCATGATTCCTCTACATTGGAACCAATCTATGACAAAGGTTTCCCACTTTTGAAGGAGCTGCATGATACTACCCACATGGCTACTTTCCATGATGAAAATTCTGCATTTTTTTATCATTTGGGTGAGTTAGTTCATTCTCCTACATCCTACAATTCCATGTTTTGCAGTATTAGTCTCAATGAAGTATGGGTGAAAGGGTTCTTTTTGATGGTGCCACATGAGGAGTATGGAACTCCTAGATTTACCTTTTATGATGACATGGTTGGAGCACATTCTTCTTCACATTTGAAGCAACATTATTTGTCACTTTATGATGATGCAAATCTACATGGATGCACCTATGATATGCATTTGAGTCACTTGAAGACTCATGGTTTTTCTTACTCAACACTTGATTCATTCGATGTTAGAGGAACTTCATCCAACACTTGGGTGAATAGATTTATGATGGGAGAACATTTTTATTGGCAGCCACATACTTTGTTACATCTTTATGATTCTCACATTCATGGATGTATGGGTGAGACTTCTTTGATTCATTTGAAGTCTCCTTGTTTTTTCTGCTCATTATTTGGTTCAGATTCTAGTGGAGATTCTTCATTCACTTCTTGGATGAAAGAATACATGGCTGAATATTTTGATGCATATCACATCCTTTTGGAGCAGCATTATAGGACATGGGATCCTCACCTATGTCATTGGAGAAGATTTGATTGGTCACTTGAAGCTTGTATGCACTTGGAAAATGGTGGTCTACTTGCTTGGAGGTATAAGCACTTTCATGACTCTTTAATAAAGCATATCCTTGATGTACATTTTCATTATGTAGTTATGTACTTTGATGATATATATTTTGTACTCATGATGTTTGGAAGAATGCATACAAGAAAATGGGATCCAGGAATCATCTTATCTGATGGTATGGGTTGGAGAGCACTCTTCATTGTTGGGGTGCAATACAAGCAATGGGACCCTGGAATAATTTTTATCTCATTGGTTTCATATTTTTTTTTTGGGGGAAGCAAGCAGTATGGGAGATGGATTCCCCACTTAATAAAGTGATTTTAATCAGAGTAGTGCAGCAGCAAGCATGGTGGTTCCTCTCTAAAATATTCATGGAAACTCAAAGACTCAAGGTTTGGCAATTCAATGGCAACTTCAAAGAATTATACAGAAAGCAGGTTCTTCAACACCCATGTTTGAAATTGCTTGAGGACAAGCAATATTGGGAAGGGAGGATTTGTCATGTCCCAAATTTGGAATTGGGTCACAATGGCCTAATCACATTAGCCATATTCATTAGAGTTTGTAAAATTGATGTTAAGGGTCAAATAATTGCCAAGGAGGAAAATTACTAGTTTCCTAGGTTTGGGGTGGAATCTTTGGGATTTGGAATAATGGAGATAATAAATGATGTTTGAACATTAGAATGGAATAAATATTTAATAAAGGACCTAAATAAATATATACAAGTGAAAATCAAAGTGGCATTTGATCATGAAGACACATGGAGGAAGTGGGACCCACATATGGCTAGATTTCCCCACTACATTTGGCCTCATTCTCTCACCAATTCGAATTCAAGGTGAATGGTAACATACTTGGGGGAGTCCAAAAGGTATTATTCATGGTATGACTCATCCAAGGTCGAAATATAGAGGAAGAGTAACTCCCATGGAAGAGGAAGAGGCAATTTGGAGCTAGTGAGACACATGGGCTAGATTCTCTAGCTCTATGACAACAATGATGAAGATGCTATGACACCTATGACACAAATCAGACCTGAAGGCTGACATATGACATATATGACATGTCAGGGCTAAAAATAGACTCCAAGAGGGCGCTCAAGGGTGTTAGGGCAGCTAAGATGCTTCCACATGTGATTTGGTGGAAGTGGGAGACTAAGAATTGTTGTACAAGTGGCGTTCTTTGGAATCTCTTCCCAACTTGAGTTGGCATGAGTCTCTTGGAAGGAATTCGACCCATGGAGGCCATTAGAAATTTATAAATGTCAATAACAAAGAATGAAAGCGGCTTTTGATCATTTGTAGAATTTGTAATTGCATTTGTGAAGAGGGAGAGCTAGTGGATGACTAGTTTCTTGCCTTAGCCAATTTCGAGGGTGAAAGATTCCCATCCAAGTTGGTAATTGGAAAGGCCATTCAGAACTTTCATTTGGAGCTTTAATGGAGTCTTTATTTGCAGGTGTAAGCTACATGGAAGCTCATGGTTTCTTCTATTGCAGCTCACTCCTTCAACCATTTCCGGTTTTGATGGCATATTCTTGATCCTTGAGGGAGGGCGTTTTTGGTGAGCTATTGTACTCTTTGGGGAAGCTTTTAATGCCCCATTTATTTTGTAATATGAAGTAAATACTCTGTTCTTCATCTCCAAAAAGTTTCAGGTCGAAATTCCAAGTAGAAATGTATAAATCTCATTTTTAATGGAAGAACAATGCCATTTCCCCACTACCTTGTTGTGAGCCAAAGTATTGATGATGATTTCGAATGGATGGATGATTCTCTGATATATTTGTGGTCAATATAATTCCATGGATGTATTCTACAAGTTTCATGTACTGTGCTTGATCATTTGAAGTATTTTTACTTAGTTTAATTGCACTGGGAGAAGAAATAGTGCCATTTCCCCAAGGGTCGAATTGGTGATTTTTGCAGTTGAATGGGAGAGGGTTGGAACAGATATAATAATCAATTAATGGTGCACATGAGACCTTAATAACATCCTTAATACATTCCCTACCTCTGTTCAGAAATTTGAGTGGCTTTGGAGGCATTTGGGAAGCCATTTTCAATACTTACCCCAGGGGGATTTGAACCCCAAATTACTAGTAAAATTGCATACTTGGTCCAGAATATTAAGAGAGTTTGCAGAGGTATTTTGGTGGCCATATATCATCCCTGAACATCAGATTCAAGTCTTAATATCATTCATACACCTTCCTTGAATATTTGAAGGCATTTGGAGTCAATTCGAGACATAGAGACCAATACTAGTCAAAGGCAAATTACTAGTAAAGTTCCCTACATTGGCCAGAATTGAAAGAGTATTTGCAGAAGTATTTTAAATGTCCAAAGGCATCCTTAAAACACATATTTATGTTATAATCTCATTCATATACCTTCTCAGAAGATTTGAAATCATTTGGGGCAAATTTGGGACCTAGAGATCAAACTAGTCAAAGGTCGAACTAGGGAAAAAAAGTGGAAAATTGCCATTTTAATAAAATTCCTAACAAGGGACATTACAGTGGTATCAGAGCATGATCTTGGCACCTGATGTGGTATAATATTCATGAGGACAATAATTCAGGTTCCACCATTAGATATTGAAACCAAAAGTGCTTTTGTTGAAGAAAAAAAAAGTAGGAGAAGAAGAGCAACTTTTTTAGGGAAACTATGACTAGGGATGAAAAGGGAGCCTCATATGATGGTGAGGAGCATATAAAAATTATGAAAACAATATTTGAAGATATGACCAAGCAACTTAAGGAAGGATTCGAATTGTTTTCTATCGAACTTGTGGAAAAAATTATTGATTTTAAGGAAACCAAGGGGCAAAATGCATCAGCTTGCTTGAAGGATAAAAATGAAGAGACATCACAAGAGCATGAAGAAGATTCTATTGAAAATATGGAAGATCATTTCGAGACACCTTCTAGCTTAGACATGAACCAAAGAGCATCTACTGATGGATGCTTAAACTATGAAGGAGTACCTACTGATGGGTGCTCACACCTCTATGTTGGTGACATAGAGATCACTTTTGAAAGTGTTGCTGCAAGCCCAAGTTCCATTAAGCATGATAATGAAGACCTTGTAGCAGTTGAAGAAGAACCAAGATCAACTTCCCCATCACCACTTGAGCTTCATGAAGTTGGTCCAAGCAAAAATGAAGAAGATGAGGAGGTTCATTTGCAAGAGCCTCATTTTCTTGAAGGGTCCTTAAAGATGAATGAAAAGAAGATCCAAGAGTCCATCAACATTCTCCATGACACTCAAGCATTGGTGTCAAATTCTTGTTGGAGAGCTACTTCATTGGAGGAAACATCCTTCATTGAAGACATGGAGAATATTCAAAGAGCAATGTGCAACATCAAAGGTAATTTCATGTCTTTGCTTTTTGATAGAAACCATTTGTTTGAGCTTAATGAATTGTTACATGATGCATACTTGAAGAATAATGAGGATATTCATAAGCTCACAATTCAAAATGAGCAACTTCTTGAAAAGTTGCAAGATACTTGTTTTTCCTCCTATGTTTCAGATTGTCAAATGGTAGATTATTTGGAGGATTCTCATGACATGGTGGATCATGAGAAATGTGGGAATTTAAATGTTCTTAATGTGTTTGAAGATGAACTTGAAGAGATCCAAACACTTGATGTGGTGGAAGAGGAACTTGAATTGTCTTTTGATGAAGGTTATGCAATTTTTAAAGAAGAGCATGATTCCTCTACATTGGAACCAATCTATGACAAAGGTTTCCCACTTTTGAAGGAGCTGCATGATACTACCCACATGGCTACTTTCCATGATGAAAATTCTGCATTTTTTTATCATTTGGGTGAGTTAGTTCATTCTCCTACATCCTACAATTCCATGTTTTGCAGTATTAGTCTCAATGAAGTATGGGTGAAAGGGTTCTTTTTGATGGTGCCACATGAGGAGTATGGAACTCCTAGATTTACCTTTTATGATGACATGGTTGGAGCACATTCTTCTTCACATTTGAAGCAACATTATTTGTCACTTTATGATGATGCAAATCTACATGGATGCACCTATGATATGCATTTGAGTCACTTGAAGACTCATGGTTTTTCTTACTCAACACTTGATTCATTCGATGTTAGAGAAACTTCATCCAACACTTGGGTGAATAGATTTATGATGGGAGAACATTTTTATTGGCAGCCACATACTTTGTTACATCTTTATGATTCTCACATTCATGGATGTATGGGTGAGACTTCTTTGATTCATTTGAAGTCTCCTTGTTTTTTCTGCTCATTATTTGGTTCAGATTCTAGTGGAGATTCTTCATTCACTTCTTGGATGAAAGAATACATGGCTGAATATTTTGATGCATATCACATCCTTTTGGAGCAGCATTATAGGACATGGGATCCTCACCTATGTCATTGGAGCAGATTTGATTGGTCACTTGAAGCTTGTATGCACTTGGAAAATGGTGGTCTACTTGCTTGGAGGTATAAGCACTTTCATGACTCTTTAATAAAGCATATCCTTGATGTACATTTTCATTATGTAGTTATGTACTTTGATGATATATATTTTGTACTCATGATGTTTGGAAGAATGCATACAAGAAAATGGGATCCAGGAATCATCTTATCTGATGGTATGGGTTGGAGAGCACTCTTCATTGTTGGGGTGCAATACAAGCAATGGGACCCTGGAATAATTTTTATCTCATTGGTTTCATATTTTTTTTTGGGGGGAAGCAAGCAGTATGGGAGATGGATTCCCCACTTAATAAAGTGATTTTAATCAGAGTAGTGCAGCAGCAAGCATGGTGGTTCCTCTCTAAAATATTCATGGAAACTCAAAGACTCAAGGTTTGGCAATTCAATGGCAACTTCAAAGAATTATACAGAAAGCAGGTTCTTCAACACCCATGTTTGAAATTGCTTGAGGACAAGCAATATTGGGAAGGGAGGATTTGTCATGTCCCAAATTTGGAATTGGGTCACAATGGCCTAATCACATTAGCCATATTCATTAGAGTTTGTAAAATTGATGTTAAGGGTCAAATAATTGCCAAGGAGGAAAATTACTAGTTTCCTAGGTTTGGGGTGGAATCTTTGGGATTTGGAATAATGGAGATAATAAATGATGTTTGAACATTAGAATGGAATAAATATTTAATAAAGGACCTAAATAAATATATACAAGTGAAAATCAAAGTGGCATTTGATCATGAAGACACATGGAGGAAGTGGGACCCACATATGGCTAGATTTCCCCACTACATTTGGCCTCATTCTCTCACCAATTCGAATTCAAGGTGAATGGTAACATACTTGGGGGAGTCCAAAAGGTATTATTCATGGTATGACTCATCCAAGGTCGAAATATAGAGGAAGAGTAACTCCCATGGAAGAGGAAGAGGCAATTTGGAGCTAGTGAGACACTTGGGCTAGATTCTCTAGCTCTATGACAACAATGATGAAGATGCTATGACACCTATGACACAAATCAGACCTGAAGGCTGACATATGACATATATGACATGTCAGGGCTAAAAATAGACTCCAAGAGGGCGCTCAAGGGTGTTAGGGCAGCTAAGATGCTTCCACATGTGATTTGGTGGAAGTGGGAGACTAAGAATTGTTGTACAAGTGGCGTTCTTTGGAATCTCTTCCCAACTTGAGTTGGCATGAGTCTCTTGGAAGGAATTCGACCCATGGAGGCCATTAGAAATTTATAAATGTCAATAACAAAGAATGAAAGCGGCTTTTGATCATTTGTAGAATTTGTAATTGCATTTGTGAAGAGGGAGAGCTAGTGGATGACTAGTTTCTTGCCTTAGCCAATTTCGAGGGTGAAAGATTCCCATCCAAGTTGGTAATTGGAAAGGCCATTCAGACCTTTCATTTGGAGCTTTAATGGAGTCTTTATTTGCAGGTGTAAGCTACAGGGCAGCTCATGGTTTCTTCTATTGCAGCTCACTCCTTCAACCATTTCCGGTTTTGATGGCATATTCTTGATCCTTGAGGGAGGGCGTTTTTGGTGAGCTATTGTACTCTTTGGGGAAGCTTTTAATGCCCCATTTATTTTGTAATATGAATTAAATACTCTGTTCTTCATCTCCAAAAAGTTTCAGGTCGAAATTCCAAGTAGAAATGTATAAATCTCATTTTTAATGGAAGAACAATGCCATTTCCCCACTACCTTGTTGTGAGCCAAAGTATTGATGATGATTTCGAATGGATGGATGATTCTCTGATATATTTGTGGTCAATATAATTCCATGGATGTATTCTACAAGTTTCATGTACTGTACTTGATCATTTGAAGTATTTTTACTTAGTTTAATTGCACTGGGAGAAGAAATAGTGCCATTTCCCCAAGGGTCGAATTGGTGATTTTTGCAGTTGAATGGGAGAGGGTTGGAACAGATATAATAATCAATTAATGGTGCACATGAGACCTTAATAACATCCTTAATACATTCCCTACCTCTGTTCATAAATTTGAGTGGCTTTGGAGGCATTTGGGAAGCCATTTTCAATACTTACCCCAGGGGGATTTGAACCCCAAATTACTAGTAAAATTGCATACTTGGTCCAGAATCTTAAGAGAGTTTGCAGAGGTATTTTGGTGGCCATATATCATCCCTGAACATCATATTCAAGTCTTAATATCATTCATACACCTTCCTTGAATATTTGAAGGCATTTGGAGTCAATTCGAGACATAGAGACCAATACTAGTCAAAGGCAAATTACTAGTAAAGTTCCCTACATTGGCCAGAATTGAAAGAGTATTTGCAGAAGTATTTTAAATGTCCAAAGGCATCCTTAAAACACATATTTATGTTATAATCTCATTCATATACCTTCTCAGAAGATTTGAAATCATTTGGGGCAAATTTGGGACCTAGAGATCAAACTAGTCAAAGGTCGAACTAGGGAAAAAAAGTGGAAAATTGCCATTTTAATAAAATTCCTAACAAGGGACATTACAGTGGTATCAGAGCATGATCTTGGCACCTGATGTGGTATAATATTCATGAGGACAATAATTCAGGTTCCACCATTAGATATTGAAACCAAAAGTGCTTTTGTTGAAGAAAAAAAAAGTAGGAGAAGAAGAGCAACTTTTTTGGGGAAACTATGACTAGGGATGAAAAGGGAGCCTCATATGATGGTGAGGAGCATATAAAAATTATGAAAACAATATTTGAAGATATGACCAAGCAACTTAAGGAAGGATTCGAATTGTTTTCTATCGAACTTGTGGAAAAAATTATTGATTTTAAGGAAACCAAGGGGCAAAATGCATCAGCTTGCTTGAAGGATAAAAATGAAGAGACATCACAAGAGCATGAAGAAGATTCTATTGAAAATATGGAAGATCATTTCGAGACACCTTCTAGCTTAGACATGAACCAAAGAGCATCTACTGATGGATGCTTAAACTATGAAGGAGTACCTACTGATGGGTGCTCACACCTCTATGTTGGTGACATAGAGATCACTTTTGAAAGTGTTGCTGCAAGCCCAAGTTCCATTAAGCATGATAATGAAGACCTTGTAGCAGTTGAAGAAGAACCAAGATCAACTTCCCCATCACCACTTGAGCTTCATGAAGTTGGTCCAAGCAAAAATGAAGAAGATGAGGAGGTTCATTTGCAAGAGCCTCATTTTCTTGAAGGGTCCTTAAAGATGAATGAAAAGAAGATCCAAGAGTCCATCAACATTCTCCATGACACTCAAGCATTGGTGTCAAATTCTTGTTGGAGAGCTACTTCATTGGAGGAAACATCCTTCATTGAAGACATGGAGAATATTCAAAGAGCAATGTGCAACATCAAAGGTAATTTCATGTCTTTGCTTTTTGATAGAAACCATTTGTTTGAGCTTAATGAGTTGTTACATGATGCATACTTGAAGAATAATGAGGATATTCATAAGCTCACAATTCAAAATGAGCAACTTCTTGAAAAGTTGCAAGATACTTGTTTTTCCTCCTATGTTTCAGATTGTCAAATGGTAGATTATTTGGAGGATTCTCATGACATGGTGGATCATGAGAAATGTGGGAATTTAAATGTTCTTAATGTGTTTGAAGATGAACTTGAAGAGATCCAAACACTTGATGTGGTGGAAGAGGAACTTGAATTGTCTTTTGATGAAGGTTATGCAATTTTTAAAGAAGAGCATGATTCCTCTACATTGGAACCAATCTATGACAAAGGTTTCCCACTTTTGAAGGAGCTGCATGATACTACCCACATGGCTACTTTCCATGATGAAAATTCTGCATTTTTTTATCATTTGGGTGAGTTAGTTCATTCTCCTACATCCTACAATTCCATGTTTTGCAGTATTAGTCTCAATGAAGTATGGGTGAAAGGGTTCTTTTTGATGGTGCCACATGAGGAGTATGGAACTCCTAGATTTACCTTTTATGATGACATGGTTGGAGCACATTCTTCTTCACATTTGAAGCAACATTATTTGTCACTTTATGATGATGCAAATCTACATGGATGCACCTATGATATGCATTTGAGTCACTTGAAGACTCATGGTTTTTCTTACTCAACACTTGATTCATTCGATGTTAGAGAAACTTCATCCAACACTTGGGTGAATAGATTTATGATGGGAGAACATTTTTATTGGCAGCCACATACTTTGTTACATCTTTATGATTCTCACATTCATGGATGTATGGGTGAGACTTCTTTGATTCATTTGAAGTCTCCTTGTTTTTTCTGCTCATTATTTGGTTCAGATTCTAGTGGAGATTCTTCATTCACTTCTTGGATGAAAGAATACATGGCTGAATATTTTGATGCATATCACATCCTTTTGGAGCAGCATTATAGGACATGGGATCCTCACCTATGTCATTGGAGCAGATTTGATTGGTCACTTGAAGCTTGTATGCACTTGGAAAATGGTGGTCTACTTGCTTGGAGGTATAAGCACTTTCATGACTCTTTAATAAAGCATATCCTTGATGTACATTTTCATTATGTAGTTATGTACTTTGATGATATATATTTTGTACTCATGATGTTTGGAAGAATGCATACAAGAAAATGGGATCCAGGAATCATCTTATCTGATGGTATGGGTTGGAGAGCACTCTTCATTGTTGGGGTGCAATACAAGCAATGGGACCCTGGAATAATTTTTATCTCATTGGTTTCATATTTTTTTTTGGGGGGAAGCAAGCAGTATGGGAGATGGATTCCCCACTTAATAAAGTGATTTTAATCAGAGTAGTGCAGCAGCAAGCATGGTGGTTCCTCTCTAAAATATTCATGGAAACTCAAAGACTCAAGGTTTGGCAATTCAATGGCAACTTCAAAGAATTATACAGAAAGCAGGTTCTTCAACACCCATGTTTGAAATTGCTTGAGGACAAGCAATATTGGGAAGGGAGGATTTGTCATGTCCCAAATTTGGAATTGGGTCACAATGGCCTAATCACATTAGCCATATTCATTAGAGTTTGTAAAATTGATGTTAAGGGTCAAATAATTGCCAAGGAGGAAAATTACTAGTTTCCTAGGTTTGGGGTGGAATCTTTGGGATTTGGAATAATGGAGATAATAAATGATGTTTGAACATTAGAATGGAATAAATATTTAATAAAGGACCTAAATAAATATATACAAGTGAAAATCAAAGTGGCATTTGATCATGAAGACACATGGAGGAAGTGGGACCCACATATGGCTAGATTTCCCCACTACATTTGGCCTCATTCTCTCACCAATTCGAATTCAAGGTGAATGGTAACATACTTGGGGGAGTCCAAAAGGTATTATTCATGGTATGACTCATCCAAGGTCGAAATATAGAGGAAGAGTAACTCCCATGGAAGAGGAAGAGGCAATTTGGAGCTAGTGAGACACTTGGGCTAGATTCTCTAGCTCTATGACAACAATGATGAAGATGCTATGACACCTATGACACAAATCAGACCTGAAGGCTGACATATGACATATATGACATGTCAGGGCTAAAAATAGACTCCAAGAGGGCGCTCAAGGGTGTTAGGGCAGCTAAGATGCTTCCACATGTGATTTGGTGGAAGTGGGAGACTAAGAATTGTTGTACAAGTGGCGTTCTTTGGAATCTCTTCCCAACTTGAGTTGGCATGAGTCTCTTGGAAGGAATTCGACCCATGGAGGCCATTAGAAATTTATAAATGTCAATAACAAAGAATGAAAGCGGCTTTTGATCATTTGTAGAATTTGTAATTGCATTTGTGAAGAGGGAGAGCTAGTGGATGACTAGTTTCTTGCCTTAGCCAATTTCGAGGGTGAAAGATTCCCATCCAAGTTGGTAATTGGAAAGGCCATTCAGACCTTTCATTTGGAGCTTTAATGGAGTCTTTATTTGCAGGTGTAAGCTACAGGGCAGCTCATGGTTTCTTCTATTGCAGCTCACTCCTTCAACCATTTCCGGTTTTGATGGCATATTCTTGATCCTTGAGGGAGGGCGTTTTTGGTGAGCTATTGTACTCTTTGGGGAAGCTTTTAATGCCCCATTTATTTTGTAATATGAAGTAAATACTCTGTTCTTCATCTCCAAAAAGTTTCAGGTCGAAATTCCAAGTAGAAATGTATAAATCTCATTTTTAATGGAAGAACAATGCCATTTCCCCACTACCTTGTTGTGAGCCAAAGTATTGATGATGATTTCGAATGGATGGATGATTCTCTGATATATTTGTGGTCAATATAATTCCATGGATGTATTCTACAAGTTTCATGTACTGTACTTGATCATTTGAAGTATTTTTACTTAGTTTAATTGCACTGGGAGAAGAAATAGTGCCATTTCCCCAAGGGTCGAATTGGTGATTTTTGCAGTTGAATGGGAGAGGGTTGGAACAGATATAATAATCAATTAATGGTGCACATGAGACCTTAATAACATCCTTAATACATTCCCTACCTCTGTTCAGAAATTTGAGTGGCTTTGGAGGCATTTGGGAAGCCATTTTCAATACTTACCCCAGGGGGATTTGAACCCCAAATTACTAGTAAAATTGCATACTTGGTCCAGAATCTTAAGAGAGTTTGCAGAGGTATTTTGGTGGCCATATATCATCCCTGAACATCATATTCAAGTCTTAATATCATTCATACACCTTCCTTGAATATTTGAAGGCATTTGGAGTCAATTCGAGACATAGAGACCAATACTAGTCAAAGGCAAATTACTAGTAAAGTTCCCTACATTGGCCAGAATTGAAAGAGTATTTGCAGAAGTATTTTAAATGTCCAAAGGCATCCTTAAAACACATATTTATGTTATAATCTCATTCATATACCTTCTCAGAAGATTTGAAATCATTTGGGGCAAATTTGGGACCTAGAGATCAAACTAGTCAAAGGTCGAACTAGGGAAAAAAAGTGGAAAATTGCCATTTTAATAAAATTCCTAACAAGGGACATTACAGTGGTATCAGAGCATGATCTTGGCACCTGATGTGGTATAATATTCATGAGGACAATAATTCAGGTTCCACCATTAGATATTGAAACCAAAAGTGCTTTTGTTGAAGAAAAAAAAAGTAGGAGAAGAAGAGCAACTTTTTTGGGGAAACTATGACTAGGGATGAAAAGGGAGCCTCATATGATGGTGAGGAGCATATAAAAATTATGAAAACAATATTTGAAGATATGACCAAGCAACTTAAGGAAGGATTCGAATTGTTTTCTATCGAACTTGTGGAAAAAATTATTGATTTTAAGGAAACCAAGGGGCAAAATGCATCAGCTTGCTTGAAGGATAAAAATGAAGAGACATCACAAGAGCATGAAGAAGATTCTATTGAAAATATGGAAGATCATTTCGAGACACCTTCTAGCTTAGACATGAACCAAAGAGCATCTACTGATGGATGCTTAAACTATGAAGGAGTACCTACTGATGGGTGCTCACACCTCTATGTTGGTGACATAGAGATCACTTTTGAAAGTGTTGCTGCAAGCCCAAGTTCCATTAAGCATGATAATGAAGACCTTGTAGCAGTTGAAGAAGAACCAAGATCAACTTTCCCATCACCACTTGAGCTTCATGAAGTTGGTCCAAGCAAAAATGAAGAAGATGAGGAGGTTCATTTGCAAGAGCCTCATTTTCTTGAAGGGTCCTTAAAGATGAATGAAAAGAAGATCCAAGAGTCCATCAACATTCTCCATGACACTCAAGCATTGGTGTCAAATTCTTGTTGGAGAGCTACTTCATTGGAGGAAACATCCTTCATTGAAGACATGGAGAAGATTCAAAGAGCAATGTGCAACATCAAAGGTAATTTCATGTCTTTGCTTTTTGATAGAAACCATTTGTTTGAGCTTAATGAGTTGTTACATGATGCATACTTGAAGAATAATGAGGATATTCATAAGCTCACAATTCAAAATGAGCAACTTCTTGAAAAGTTGCAAGATACTTGTTTTTCCTCCTATGTTTCAGATTGTCAAATGGTAGATTATTTGGAGGATTCTCATGACATGGTGGATCATGAGAAATGTGGGAATTTGAATGTTCTTAATGTGTTTGAAGATGAACTTGAAGAGATCCAAACACTTGATGTGGTGGAAGAGGAACTTGAATTGTCTTTTGATGAAGGTTATGCAATTTTTAAAGAAGAGCATGATTCCTCTACATTGGAACCAATCTATGACAAAGGTTTCCCACTTTTGAAGGAGCTGCATGATACTACCCACATGGCTACTTTCCATGATGAAAATTCTGCATTTTTTTATCATTTGGGTGAGTTAGTTCATTCTCCTACATCCTACAATTCCATGTTTTGCAGTATTAGTCTCAATGAAGTATGGGTGAAAGGGTTCTTTTTGATGGTGCCACATGAGGAGTATGGAACTCCTAGATTTACCTTTTATGATGACATGGTTGGAGCACATTCTTCTTCACATTTGAAGCAACATTATTTGTCACTTTATGATGATGCAAATCTACATGGATGCACCTATGATATGCATTTGAGTCACTTGAAGACTCATGGTTTTTCTTACTCAACACTTGATTCATTCGATGTTAGAGGAACTTCATCCAACACTTGGGTGAATAGATTTATGATGGGAGAACATTTTTATTGGCAGCCACATACTTTGTTACATCTTTATGATTCTCACATTCATGGATGTATGGGTGAGACTTCTTTGATTCATTTGAAGTCTCCTTGTTTTTTCTGCTCATTATTTGGTTCAGATTCTAGTGGAGATTCTTCATTCACTTCTTGGATGAAAGAATACATGGCTGAATATTTTGATGCATATCACATCCTTTTGGAGCAGCATTATAGGACATGGGATCCTCACCTATGTCATTGGAGCAGATTTGATTGGTCACTTGAAGCTTGTATGCACTTGGAAAATGGTGGTCTACTTGCTTGGAGGTATAAGCACTTTCATGACTCTTTAATAAAGCATATCCTTGATGTACATTTTCATTATGTAGTTATGTACTTTGATGATATATATTTTGTACTCATGATGTTTGGAAGAATGCATACAAGAAAATGGGATCCAGGAATCATCTTATCTGATGGTATGGGTTGGAGAGCACTCTTCATTGTTGGGGTGCAATACAAGCAATGGGACCCTGGAATAATTTTTATCTCATTGGTTTCATATTTTTTTTTGGGGGGAAGCAAGCAGTATGGGAGATGGATTCCCCACTTAATAAAGTGATTTTAATCAGAGTAGTGCAGCAGCAAGCATGGTGGTTCCTCTCTAAAATATTCATGGAAACTCAAAGACTCAAGGTTTGGCAATTCAATGGCAACTTCAAAGAATTATACAGAAAGCAGGTTCTTCAACACCCATGTTTGAAATTGCTTGAGGACAAGCAATATTGGGAAGGGAGGATTTGTCATGTCCCAAATTTGGAATTGGGTCACAATGGCCTAATCACATTAGCCATATTCATTAGAGTTTGTAAAATTGATGTTAAGGGTCAAATAATTGCCAAGGAGGAAAATTACTAGTTTCCTAGGTTTGGGGTGGAATCTTTGGGATTTGGAATAATGGAGATAATAAATGATGTTTGAACATTAGAATGGAATAAATATTTAATAAAGGACCTAAATAAATATATACAAGTGAAAATCAAAGTGGCATTTGATCATGAAGACACATGGAGGAAGTGGGACCCACATATGGCTAGATTTCCCCACTACATTTGGCCTCATTCTCTCACCAATTCGAATTCAAGGTGAATGGTAACATACTTGGGGGAGTCCAAAAGGTATTATTCATGGTATGACTCATCCAAGGTCGAAATATAGAGGAAGAGTAACTCCCATGGAAGAGGAAGAGGCAATTTGGAGCTAGTGAGACACTTGGGCTAGATTCTCTAGCTCTATGACAACAATGATGAAGATGCTATGACACCTATGACACAAATCAGACCTGAAGGCTGACATATGACATATATGACATGTCAGGGCTAAAAATAGACTCCAAGAGGGCGCTCAAGGGTGTTAGGGCAGCTAAGATGCTTCCACATGTGATTTGGTGGAAGTGGGAGACTAAGAATTGTTGTACAAGTGGCGTTCTTTGGAATCTCTTCCCAACTTGAGTTGGCATGAGTCTCTTGGAAGGAATTCGACCCATGGAGGCCATTAGAAATTTATAAATGTCAATAACAAAGAATGAAAGCGGCTTTTGATCATTTGTAGAATTTGTAATTGCATTTGTGAAGAGGGAGAGCTAGTGGATGACTAGTTTCTTGCCTTAGCCAATTTCGAGGGTGAAAGATTCCCATCCAAGTTGGTAATTGGAAAGGCCATTCAGACCTTTCATTTGGAGCTTTAATGGAGTCTTTATTTGCAGGTGTAAGCTACAGGGCAGCTCATGGTTTCTTCTATTGCAGCTCACTCCTTCAACCATTTCCGGTTTTGATGGCATATTCTTGATCCTTGAGGGAGGGCGTTTTTGGTGAGCTATTGTACTCTTTGGGGAAGCTTTT
Organism: Larix kaempferi; assembly: GCA_027924585.1. Lineage (NCBI taxonomy): Eukaryota > Viridiplantae > Streptophyta > Pinopsida > Pinales > Pinaceae > Larix > Larix kaempferi. The sequence goes on from BSBM01001812.1 coordinate 970,698, forward strand.
AATGCCCCATTTATTTTGTAATATGAAGTAAATACTCTGTTCTTCATCTCCAAAAAGTTTCAGGTCGAAATTCCAAGTAGAAATGTATAAATCTCATTTTTAATGGAAGAACAATGCCATTTCCCCACTACCTTGTTGTGAGCCAAAGTATTGATGATGATTTCGAATGGATGGATGATTCTCTGATATATTTGTGGTCAATATAATTCCATGGATGTATTCTACAAGTTTCATGTACTGTACTTGATCATTTGAAGTATTTTTACTTAGTTTAATTGCACTGGGAGAAGAAATAGTGCCATTTCCCCAAGGGTCGAATTGGTGATTTTTGCAGTTGAATGGGAGAGGGTTGGAACAGATATAATAATCAATTAATGGTGCACATGAGACCTTAATAACATCCTTAATACATTCCCTACCTCTGTTCAGAAATTTGAGTGGCTTTGGAGGCATTTGGGAAGCCATTTTCAATACTTACCCCAGGGGGATTTGAACCCCAAATTACTAGTAAAATTGCATACTTGGTCCAGAATCTTAAGAGAGTTTGCAGAGGTATTTTGGTGGCCATATATCATCCCTGAACATCATATTCAAGTCTTAATATCATTCATACACCTTCCTTGAATATTTGAAGGCATTTGGAGTCAATTCGAGACATAGAGACCAATACTAGTCAAAGGCAAATTACTAGTAAAGTTCCCTACATTGGCCAGAATTGAAAGAGTATTTGCAGAAGTATTTTAAAGGTCCAAAGGCATCCTTAAAACACATATTTATGTTATAATCTCATTCATATACCTTCTCAGAAGATTTGAAATCATTTGGGGCAAATTTGGGACCTAGAGATCAAACTAGTCAAAGGTCGAACTAGGGAAAAAAAGTGGAAAATTGCCATTTTAATAAAATTCCTAACAAGGGACATTACAGTGGTATCAGAGCATGATCTTGGCACCTGATGTGGTATAATATTCATGAGGACAATAATTCAGGTTCCACCATTAGATATTGAAACCAAAAGTGCTTTTGTTGAAGAAAAAAAAAGTAGGAGAAGAAGAGCAACTTTTTTGGGGAAACTATGACTAGGGATGAAAAGGGAGCCTCATATGATGGTGAGGAGCATATAAAAATTATGAAAACAATATTTGAAGATATGACCAAGCAACTTAAGGAAGGATTCGAATTGTTTTCTATCGAACTTGTGGAAAAAATTATTGATTTTAAGGAAACCAAGGGGCAAAATGCATCAGCTTGCTTGAAGGATAAAAATGAAGAGACATCACAAGAGCATGAAGAAGATTCTATTGAAAATATGGAAGATCATTTCGAGACACCTTCTAGCTTAGACATGAACCAAAGAGCATCTACTGATGGATGCTTAAACTATGAAGGAGTACCTACTGATGGGTGCTCACACCTCTATGTTGGTGACATAGAGATCACTTTTGAAAGTGTTGCTGCAAGCCCAAGTTCCATTAAGCATGATAATGAAGACCTTGTAGCAGTTGAAGAAGAACCAAGATCAACTTCCCCATCACCACTTGAGCTTCATGAAGTTGGTCCAAGCAAAAATGAAGAAGATGAGGAGGTTCATTTGCAAGAGCCTCATTTTCTTGAAGGGTCCTTAAAGATGAATGAAAAGAAGATCCAAGAGTCCATCAACATTCTCCATGACACTCAAGCATTGGTGTCAAATTCTTGTTGGAGAGCTACTTCATTGGAAGAAACATCCTTCATTGAAGACATGGAGAAGATTCAAAGAGCAATGTGCAACATCAAAGGTAATTTCATGTCTTTGCTTTTTGATAGAAACCATTTGTTTGAGCTTAATGAGTTGTTACATGATGCATACTTGAAGAATAATGAGGATATTCATAAGCTCACAATTCAAAATGAGCAACTTCTTGAAAAGTTGCAAGATACTTGTTTTTCCTCCTATGTTTCAGATTGTCAAATGGTAGATTATTTGGAGGATTCTCATGACATGGTGGATCATGAGAAATGTGGGAATTTGAATGTTCTTAATGTGTTTGAAGATGAACTTGAAGAGATCCAAACACTTGATGTGGTGGAAGAGGAACTTGAATTGTCTTTTGATGAAGGTTATGCAATTTTTAAAGAAGAGCATGATTCCTCTACATTGGAACCAATCTATGACAAAGGTTTCCCACTTTTGAAGGAGCTGCATGATACTACCCACATGGCTACTTTCCATGATGAAAATTCTGCATTTTTTTATCATTTGGGTGAGTTAGTTCATTCTCCTACATCCTACAATTCCATGTTTTGCAGTATTAGTCTCAATGAAGTATGGGTGAAAGGGTTCTTTTTGATGGTGCCACATGAGGAGTATGGAACTCCTAGATTTACCTTTTATGATGACATGGTTGGAGCACATTCTTCTTCACATTTGAAGCAACATTATTTGTCACTTTATGATGATGCAAATCTACATGGATGCACCTATGATATGCATTTGAGTCACTTGAAGACTCATGGTTTTTCTTACTCAACACTTGATTCATTCGATGTTAGAGGAACTTCATCCAACACTTGGGTGAATAGATTTATGATGGGAGAACATTTTTATTGGCAGCCACATACTTTGTTACATCTTTATGATTCTCACATTCATGGATGTATGGGTGAGACTTCTTTGATTCATTTGAAGTCTCCTTGTTTTTTCTGCTCATTATTTGGTTCAGATTCTAGTGGAGATTCTTCATTCACTTCTTGGATGAAAGAATATATGGCTGAATATTTTGATGCATATCACATCCTTTTGGAGCAGCATTATAGGACATGGGATCCTCACCTATGTCATTGGAGCAGATTTGATTGGTCACTTGAAGCTTGTATGCACTTGGAAAATGGTGGTCTACTTGCTTGGAGGTATAAGCACTTTCATGACTCTTTAATAAAGCATATCCTTGATGTACATTTTCATTATGTAGTTATGTACTTTGATGATATATATTTTGTACTCATGATGTTTGGAAGAATGCATACAAGAAAATGGGATCCAGGAATCATCTTATCTGATGGTATGGGTTGGAGAGCACTCTTCATTGTTGGGGTGCAATACAAGCAATGGGACCCTGGAATAATTTTTATCTCATTGGTTTCATATTTTTTTTTGGGGGGAAGCAAGCAGTATGGGAGATGGATTCCCCACTTAATAAAGTGATTTTAATCAGAGTAGTGCAGCAGCAAGCATGGTGGTTCCTCTCTAAAATATTCATGGAAACTCAAAGACTCAAGGTTTGGCAATTCAATGGCAACTTCAAAGAATTATACAGAAAGCAGGTTCTTCAACACCCATGTTTGAAATTGCTTGAGGACAAGCAATATTGGGAAGGGAGGATTTGTCATGTCCCAAATTTGGAATTGGGTCACAATGGCCTAATCACATTAGCCATATTCATTAGAGTTTGTAAAATTGATGTTAAGGGTCAAATAATTGCCAAGGAGGAAAATTACTAGTTTCCTAGGTTTGGGGTGGAATCTTTGGGATTTGGAATAATGGAGATAATAAATGATGTTTGAACATTAGAATGGAATAAATATCTAATAAAGGACCTAAATAAATATATACAAGTGAAAATCAAAGTGGCATTTGATCATGAAGACACATGGAGGAAGTGGGACCCACATATGGCTAGATTTCCCCACTACATTTGGCCTCATTCTCTCACCAATTCGAATTCAAGGTGAATGGTAACATACTTGGGGGAGTCCAAAAGGTATTATTCATGGTATGACTCATCCAAGGTCGAAATATAGAGGAAGAGTAACTCCCATGGAAGAGGAAGAGGCAATTTGGAGCTAGTGAGACACTTGGGCTAGATTCTCTAGCTCTATGACAACAATGATGAAGATGCTATGACACCTATGACACAAATCAGACCTGAAGGCTGACATATGACATATATGACATGTCAGGGCTAAAAATAGACTCCAAGAGGGCGCTCAAGGGTGTTAGGGCAGCTAAGATGCTTCCACATGTGATTTGGTGGAAGTGGGAGACTAAGAATTGTTGTACAAGTGGCGTTCTTTGGAATCTCTTCCCAACTTGAGTTGGCATGAGTCTCTTGGAAGGAATTCGACCCATGGAGGCCATTAGAAATTTATAAATGTCAATAACAAAGAATGAAAGCGGCTTTTGATCATTTGTAGAATTTGTAATTGCATTTGTGAAGAGGGAGAGCTAGTGGATGACTAGTTTCTTGCCTTAGCCAATTTCGAGGGTGAAAGATTCCCATCCAAGTTGGTAATTGGAAAGGCCATTCAGACCTTTCATTTGGAGCTTTAATGGAGTCTTTATTTGCAGGTGTAAGCTACAGGGCAGCTCATGGTTTCTTCTATTGCAGCTCACTCCTTCAACCATTTCCGGTTTTGATGGCATATTCTTGATCCTTGAGGGAGGGCGTTTTTGGTGAGCTATTGTACTCTTTGGGGAAGCTTTTAATGCCCCATTTATTTTGTAATATGAAGTAAATACTCTGTTCTTCATCTCCAAAAAGTTTCAGGTCGAAATTTCAAGTAGAAATGTATAAATCTCATTTTTAATGGAAGAACAATGCCATTTCCCCACTACCTTGTTGTGAGCCAAAGTATTGATGATGATTTCGAATGGATGGATGATTCTCTGATATATTTGTGGTCAATATAATTCCATGGATGTATTCTACAAGTTTCATGTACTGTACTTGATCATTTGAAGTATTTTTACTTAGTTTAATTGCACTGGGAGAAGAAATAGTGCCATTTCCCCAAGGGTCGAATTGGTGATTTTTGCAGTTGAATGGGAGAGGGTTGGAACAGATATAATAATCAATTAATGGTGCACATGAGACCTTAATAACATCCTTAATATATTCCCTACCTCTGTTCAGAAATTTGAGTGGCTTTGGAGGCATTTGGGAAGCCATTTTCAATACTTACCCCAGGGGGATTTGAACCCCAAATTACTAGTAAAATTGCATACTTGGTCCAGAATCTTAAGAGAGTTTGCAGAGGTATTTTGGTGGCCATATATCATCCCTGAACATCATATTCAAGTCTTAATATCATTCATACACCTTCCTTGAATATTTGAAGGCATTTGGAGTCAATTCGAGACATAGAGACCAATACTAGTCAAAGGCAAATTACTAGTAAAGTTCCCTACATTGGCCAGAATTGAAAGAGTATTTGCAGAAGTATTTTAAAGGTCCAAAGGCATCCTTAAAACACATATTTATGTTATAATCTCATTCATATACCTTCTCAGAAGATTTGAAATCATTTGGGGCAAATTTGGGACCTAGAGATCAAACTAGTCAAAGGTCGAACTAGGGAAAAAAAGTGGAAAATTGCCATTTTAATAAAATTCCTAACAAGGGACATTACAGTGGTATCAGAGCATGATCTTGGCACCTGATGTGGTATAATATTCATGAGGACAATAATTCAGGTTCCACCATTAGATATTGAAACCAAAAGTGCTTTTGTTGAAGAAAAAAAAAGTAGGAGAAGAAGAGCAACTTTTTTGGGGAAACTATGACTAGGGATGAAAAGGGAGCCTCATATGATGGTGAGGAGCATATAAAAATTATGAAAACAATATTTGAAGATATGACCAAGCAACTTAAGGAAGGATTCGAATTGTTTTCTATCGAACTTGTGGAAAAAATTATTGATTTTAAGGAAACCAAGGGGCAAAATGCATCAGCTTGCTTGAAGGATAAAAATGAAGAGACATCACAAGAGCATGAAGAAGATTCTATTGAAAATATGGAAGATCATTTCGAGACACCTTCTAGCTTAGACATGAACCAAAGAGCATCTACTGATGGATGCTTAAACTATGAAGGAGTACCTACTGATGGGTGCTCACACCTCTATGTTGGTGACATAGAGATCACTTTTGAAAGTGTTGCTGCAAGCCCAAGTTCCATTAAGCATGATAATGAAGACCTTGTAGCAGTTGAAGAAGAACCAAGATCAACTTCCCCATCACCACTTGAGCTTCATGAAGTTGGTCCAAGCAAAAATGAAGAAGATGAGGAGGTTCATTTGCAAGAGCCTCATTTTCTTGAAGGGTCCTTAAAGATGAATGAAAAGAAGATCCAAGAGTCCATCAACATTCTCCATGACACTCAAGCATTGGTGTCAAATTCTTGTTGGAGAGCTACTTCATTGGAGGAAACATCCTTCATTGAAGACATGGAGAAGATTCAAAGAGCAATGTGCAACATCAAAGGTAATTTCATGTCTTTGCTTTTTGATAGAAACCATTTGTTTGAGCTTAATGAGTTGTTACATGATGCATACTTGAAGAATAATGAGGATATTCATAAGCTCACAATTCAAAATGAGCAACTTCTTGAAAAGTTGCAAGATACTTGTTTTTCCTCCTATGTTTCAGATTGTCAAATGGTAGATTATTTGGAGGATTCTCATGACATGGTGGATCATGAGAAATGTGGGAATTTGAATGTTCTTAATGTGTTTGAAGATGAACTTGAAGAGATCCAAACACTTGATGTGGTGGAAGAGGAACTTGAATTGTCTTTTGATGAAGGTTATGCAATTTTTAAAGAAGAGCATGATTCCTCTACATTGGAACCAATCTATGACAAAGGTTTCCCACTTTTGAAGGAGCTGCATGATACTACCCACATGGCTACTTTCCATGATGAAAATTCTGCATTTTTTTATCATTTGGGTGAGTTAGTTCATTCTCCTACATCCTACAATTCCATGTTTTGCAGTATTAGTCTCAATGAAGTATGGGTGAAAGGGTTCTTTTTGATGGTGCCACATGAGGAGTATGGAACTCCTAGATTTACCTTTTATGATGACATGGTTGGAGCACATTCTTCATCACATTTGAAGCAACATTATTTGTCACTTTATGATGATGCAAATCTACATGGATGCACCTATGATATGCATTTGAGTCACTTGAAGACTCATGGTTTTTCTTACTCAACACTTGATTCATTCGATGTTAGAGGAACTTCATCCAACACTTGGGTGAATAGATTTATGATGGGAGAACATTTTTATTGGCAGCCACATACTTTGTTACATCTTTATGATTCTCACATTCATGGATGTATGGGTGAGACTTCTTTGATTCATTTGAAGTCTCCTTGTTTTTTCTGCTCATTATTTGGTTCAGATTCTAGTGGAGATTCTTCATTCACTTCTTGGATGAAAGAATACATGGCTGAATATTTTGATGCATATCACATCCTTTTGGAGCAGCATTATAGGACATGGGATCCTCACCTATGTCATTGGAGCAGATTTGATTGGTCACTTGAAGCTTGTATGCACTTGGAAAATGGTGGTCTACTTGCTTGGAGGTATAAGCACTTTCATGACTCTTTAATAAAGCATATCCTTGATGTACATTTTCATTATGTAGTTATGTACTTTGATGATATATATTTTGTACTCATGATGTTTGGAAGAATGCATACAAGAAAATGGGATCCAGGAATCATCTTATCTGATGGTATGGGTTGGAGAGCACTCTTCATTGTTGGGGTGCAATACAAGCAATGGGACCCTGGAATAATTTTTATCTCATTGGTTTCATATTTTTTTTTTGGGGGAAGCAAGCAGTATGGGAGATGGATTCCCCACTTAATAAAGTGATTTTAATCAGAGTAGTGCAGCAGCAAGCATGGTGGTTCCTCTCTAAAATATTCATGGAAACTCAAAGACTCAAGGTTTGGCAATTCAATGGCAACTTCAAAGAATTATACAGAAAGCAGGTTCTTCAACACCCATGTTTGAAATTGCTTGAGGACAAGCAATATTGGGAAGGGAGGATTTGTCATGTCCCAAATTTGGAATTGGGTCACAATGGCCTAATCACATTAGCCATATTCATTAGAGTTTGTAAAATTGATGTTAAGGGTCAAATAATTGCCAAGGAGGAAAATTACTAGTTTCCTAGGTTTGGGGTGGAATCTTTGGGATTTGGAATAATGGAGATAATAAATGATGTTTGAACATTAGAATGGAATAAATATTTAATAAAGGACCTAAATAAATATATACAAGTGAAAATCAAAGTGGCATTTGATCATGAAGACACATGGAGGAAGTGGGACCCACATATGGCTAGATTTCCCCACTACATTTGGCCTCATTCTCTCACCAATTCGAATTCAAGGTGAATGGTAACATACTTGGGGGAGTCCAAAAGGTATTATTCATGGTATGACTCATCCAAGGTCGAAATATAGAGGAAGATTAACTCCCATGGAAGAGGAAGAGGCAATTTGGAGCTAGTGAGACACTTGGGCTAGATTCTCTAGCTCTATGACAACAATGATGAAGATGCTATGACACCTATGACACAAATCAGACCTGAAGGCTGACATATGACATATATGACATGTCAGGGCTAAAAATAGACTCCAAGAGGGCGCTCAAGGGTGTTAGGGAAGCTAAGATGCTTCCACATGTGATTTGGTGGAAGTGGGAGACTAAGAATTGTTGTACAAGTGGCGTTCTTTGGAATCTCTTCCCAACTTGAGTTGGCATGAGTCTATTGGAAGGAATTCGACCCATGGAGGCCATTAGAAATTTATAAATGTCAATAACAAAGAATGAAAGCGGCTTTTGATCATTTGTAGAATTTGTAATTGCATTTGTGAAGAGGGAGAGCTAGTGGATGACTAGTTTCTTGCCTTAGCCAATTTCGATGGTGAAAGATTCCCATCCAAGTTGGTAATTGGAAAGGCCATTCAGACCTTTCATTTGGAGCTTTAATGGAGTCTTTATTTGCAGGTGTAAGCTACAGGGCAGCTCATGGTTTCTTCTATTGCAGCTCACTCCTTCAACCATTTCCGGTTTTGATGGCATATTCTTGATCCTTGAGGGAGGGCGTTTTTGGTGAGCTATTGTACTCTTTGGGGAAGCTTTTAATGCCCCATTTATTTTGTAATATGAAGTAAATACTCTGTTCTTCATCTCCAAAAAGTTTCAGGTCGAAATTCCAAGTAGAAATGTATAAATCTCATTTTTAATGGAAGAACAATGCCATTTCCCCACTACCTTGTTGTGAGCCAAAGTATTGATGATGATTTCGAATGGATGGATGATTCTCTGATATATTTGTGGTCAATATAATTCCATGGATGTATTCTACAAGTTTCATGTACTGTACTTGATCATTTGAAGTATTTTTACTTAGTTTAATTGCACTGGGAGAAGAAATAGTGCCATTTCCCCAAGGGTCGAATTGGTGATTTTTGCAGTTGAATGGGAGAGGGTTGGAACAGATATAATAATCAATTAATGGTGCACATGAGACCTTAATAACATCCTTAATACATTCCCTACCTCTGTTCAGAAATTTGAGTGGCTTTGGAGGCATTTGGGAAGCCATTTTCAATACTTACCCCAGGGGGATTTGAACCCCAAATTACTAGTAAAATTGCATACTTGGTCCAGAATCTTAAGAGAGTTTGCAGAGGTATTTTGGTGGCCATATATCATCCCTGAACATCATATTCAAGTCTTAATATCATTCATACACCTTCCTTGAATATTTGAAGGCATTTGGAGTCAATTCGAGACATAGAGACCAATACTAGTCAAAGACAAATTACTAGTAAAGTTCCCTACATTGGCCAGAATTGAAAGAGTATTTGCAGAAGTATTTTAAAGGTCCAAAGGCATCCTTAAAACACATATTTATGTTATAATCTCATTCATATACCTTCTCAGAAGATTTGAAATCATTTGGGGCAAATTTGGGACCTAGAGATCAAACTAGTCAAAGGTCGAACTAGGGAAAAAAAGTGGAAAATTGCCATTTTAATAAAATTCCTAACAAGGGACATTACAGTGGTATCAGAGCATGATCTTGGCACCTGATGTAGTATAATATTCATGAGGACAATAATTCATGTTCCACCATTAGATATTGAAACCAAAAGTGCTTTTGTTGAAGAAAAAAAAAGTAGGAGAAGAAGAGCAACTTTTTTGGGGAAACTATGACTAGGGATGAAAAGGGAGCCTCATATGATGGTGAGGAGCATATAAAAATTATGAAAACAATATTTGAAGATATGACCAAGCAACTTAAGGAAGGATTCGAATTGTTTTCTATCGAACTTGTGGAAAAAATTATTGATTTTAAGGAAACCAAGGGGCAAAATGCATCAGCTTGCTTGAAGGATAAAAATGAAGAGACATCACAAAAGCATGAAGAAGATTCTATTGAAAATATGGAAGATCATTTCGAGACACCTTCTAGCTTAGACATGAACCAAAGAGCATCTACTGATGGATGCTTAAACTATGAAGGAGTACCTACTGATGGGTGCTCACACCTCTATGTTGGTGACATAGAGATCACTTTTGAAAGTGTTGCTGCAAGCCCAAGTTCCATTAAGCATGATAATGAAGACCTTGTAGCAGTTGAAGAAGAACCAAGATCAACTTCCCCATCACCACTTGAGCTTCATGAAGTTGGTCCAAGCAAAAATGAAGAAGATGAGGAGGTTCATTTGCAAGAGCCTCATTTTCTTGAAGGGTCCTTAAAGATGAATGAAAAGAAGATCCAAGAGTCCATCAACATTCTCCATGACACTCAAGCATTGGTGTCAAATTCTTGTTGGAGAGCTACTTCATTGGAGGAAACATCCTTCATTGAAGACATGGAGAAGATTCAAAGAGCAATGTGCAACATCAAAGGTAATTTCATGTCTTTGCTTTTTGATAGAAACCATTTGTTTGAGCTTAATGAGTTGTTACATGATGCATACTTGAAGAATAATGAGGATATTCATAAGCTCACAATTCAAAATGAGCAACTTCTTGAAAAGTTGCAAGATACTTGTTTTTCCTCCTATGTTTCAGATTGTCAAATGGTAGATTATTTGGAGGATTCTCATGACATGGTGGATCATGAGAAATGTGGGAATTTGAATGTTCTTAATGTGTTTGAAGATGAACTTGAAGAGATCCAAACACTTGATGTGGTGGAAGAGGAACTTGAATTGTCTTTTGATGAAGGTTATGCAATTTTTAAAGAAGAGCATGATTCCTCTACATTGGAACCAATCTATGACAAAGGTTTCCCACTTTTGAAGGAGCTGCATGATACTACCCACATGGCTACTTTCCATGATGAAAATTCTGCATTTTTTTATCATTTGGGTGAGTTAGTTCATTCTCCTACATCCTACAATTCCATGTTTTGCAGTATTAGTCTCAATGAAGTATGGGTGAAAGGGTTCTTTTTGATGGTGCCACATGAGGAGTATGGAACTCCTAGATTTACCTTTTATGATGACATGGTTGGAGCACATTCTTCATCACATTTGAAGCAACATTATTTGTCACTTTATGATGATGCAAATCTACATGGATGCACCTATGATATGCATTTGAGTCACTTGAAGACTCATGGTTTTTCTTACTCAACACTTGATTCATTCGATGTTAGAGGAACTTCATCCAACACTTGGGTGAATAGATTTATGATGGGAGAACATTTTTATTGGCAGCCACATACTTTGTTACATCTTTATGATTCTCACATTCATGGATGTATGGGTGAGACTTCTTTGATTCATTTGAAGTCTCCTTGTTTTTTCTGCTCATTATTTGGTTCAGATTCTAGTGGAGATTCTTCATTCACTTCTTGGATGAAAGAATACATGGCTGAATATTTTGATGCATATCACATCCTTTTGGAGCAGCATTATAGGACATGGGATCCTCACCTATGTCATTGGAGCAGATTTGATTGGTCACTTGAAGCTTGTATGCACTTGGAAAATGGTGGTCTACTTGCTTGGAGGTATAAGCACTTTCATGACTCTTTAATAAAGCATATCCTTGATGTACATTTTCATTATGTAGTTATGTACTTTGATGATATATATTTTGTACTCATGATGTTTGGAAGAATGCATACAAGAAAATGGGATCCAGGAATCATCTTATCTGATGGTATGGGTTGGAGAGCACTCTTCATTGTTGGGGTGCAATACAAGCAATGGGACCCTGGAATAATTTTTATCTCATTGGTTTCATATTTTTTTTTGGGGGGAAGCAAGCAGTATGGGAGATGGATTCCCCACTTAATAAAGTGATTTTAATCAGAGTAGTGCAGCAGCAAGCATGGTGGTTCCTCTCTAAAATATTCATGGAAACTCAAAGACTCAAGGTTTGGCAATTCAATGGCAACTTCAAAGAATTATACAGAAAGCAGGTTCTTCAACACCCATGTTTGAAATTGCTTGAGGACAAGCAATATTGGGAAGGGAGGATTTGTCATGTCCCAAATTTGGAATTGGGTCACAATGGCCTAATCACATTAGCCATATTCATTAGAGTTTGTAAAATTGATGTTAAGGGTCAAATAATTGCCAAGGAGGAAAATTACTAGTTTCCTAGGTTTGGGGTGGAATCTTTGGGATTTGGAATAATGGAGATAATAAATGATGTTTGAACATTAGAATGGAATAAATATTTAATAAAGGACCTAAATAAATATATACAAGTGAAAATCAAAGTGGCATTTGATCATGAAGACACATGGAGGAAGTGGGACCCACATATGGCTAGATTTCCCCACTACATTTGGCCTCATTCTCTCACCAATTCGAATTCAAGGTGAATGGTAACATACTTGGGGGAGTCCAAAAGGTATTATTCATGGTATGACTCATCCAAGGTCGAAATATAGAGGAAGAGTAACTCCCATGGAAGAGGAAGAGGCAATTTGGAGCTAGTGAGACACTTGGGCTAGATTCTCTAGCTCTATGACAACAATGATGAAGATGCTATGACACCTATGACACAAATCAGACCTGAAGGCTGACATATGACATATATGACATGTCAGGGCTAAAAATAGACTCCAAGAGGGCGCTCAAGGGTGTTAGGGCAGCTAAGATGCTTCCACATGTGATTTGGTGGAAGTGGGAGACTAAGAATTGTTGTACAAGTGGCGTTCTTTGGAATCTCTTCCCAACTTGAGTTGGCATGAGTCTCTTGGAAGGAATTCGACCCATGGAGGCCATTAGAAATTTATAAATGTCAATAACAAAGAATGAAAGCGGCTTTTGATCATTTGTAGAATTTGTAATTGCATTTGTGAAGAGGGAGAGCTAGTGGATGACTAGTTTCTTGCCTTAGCCAATTTCGAGGGTGAAAGATTCCCATCCAAGTTGGTAATTGGAAAGGCCATTCAGAACTTTCATTTGGATCTTTAATGGAGTCTTTATTTGCAGGTGTAAGCTACAGGGCAGCTCATGGTTTCTTCTATTGCAGCTCACTCCTTCAACCATTTCCGGTTTTGATGGCATATTCTTGATCCTTGAGGGAGGGCGTTTTTGGTGAGCTATTGTACTCTTTGGGGAAGCTTTTAATGCCCAATTTATTTTGTAATATGAATTAAATACTCTGTTCTTCATCTCCAAAAAGTTTCAGGTCTAAATTCCAAGTAGAAATGTATAAATCTCATTTTTAATGGAAGAACAATGCCATTTCCCCACTACCTTGTTGTGAGCCAAAGTATTGATGATGATTTCGAATGGATGGATGATTCTCTGATATATTTGTGATCAATATAATTCCATGGATGTATTCTACAAGTTTCATGTACTGTACTTGATCATTTGAAGTATTTTTACTTAGTTTAATTGCACTGGGAGAAGAAATAGTGCCATTTCCCCAAGGGTCGAATTGGTGATTTTTGCAGTTGAATGGGAGAGGGTTGGAACAGATATAATAATCAATTAATGGTGCACATGAGACCTTAATAACATCCTTAATACATTCCCTACCTCTGTTCAGAAATTTGAGTGGCTTTGGAGGCATTTGGGAAGCCATTTTCAATACTTACCCCAGGGGGATTTGAACCCCAAATTACTAGTAAAATTGCATACTTGGTCCAGAATCTTAAGAGAGTTTGCAGAGGTATTTTGGTGGCCATATATCATCCCTGAACATCATATTCAAGTCTTAATATCATTCATACACCTTCCTTGAATATTTGAAGGCATTTGGAGTCAATTCGAGACATAGAGACCAATACTAGTCAAAGGCAAATTACTAGTAAAGTTCCCTACATTGGCCAGAATTGAAAGAGTATTTGCAGAAGTATTTTAAAGGTCCAAAGGCATCCTTAAAACACATATTTATGTTATAATCTCATTCATATACCTTCTCAGAAGATTTGAAATCATTTGGGGCAAATTTGGGACCTAGAGATCAAACTAGTCAAAGGTCGAACTAGGGAAAAAAAGTGGAAAATTGCCATTTTAATAAAATTCCTAACAAGGGACATTACAGTGGTATCAGAGCATGATCTTGGCACCTGATGTGGTATAATATTCATGAGGACAATAATTCAGGTTCCACCATTAGATATTGAAACCAAAAGTACTTTTGTTGAAGAAAAAAAAAGTAGGAGAAGAAGAGCAACTTTTTTGGGGAAACTATGACTAGGGATGAAAAGGGAGCCTCATATGATGGTGAGGAGCATATAAAAATTATGAAAACAATATTTGAAGATATGACCAAGCAACTTAAGGAAGGATTCGAATTGTTTTCTATCGAACTTGTGGAAAAAATTATTGATTTTAAGGAAACCAAGGGGCAAAATGCATCAGCTTGCTTGAAGGATAAAAATGAAGAGACATCACAAGAGCATGAAGAAGATTCTATTGAAAATATGGAAGATCATTTCGAGACACCTTCTAGCTTAGACATGAACCAAAGAGCATCTACTGATGGATGCTTAAACTATGAAGGAGTACCTACTGATGGGTGCTCACACCTCTATGTTGGTGACATAGAGATCACTTTTGAAAGTGTTGCTGCAAGCCCAAGTTCCATTAAGCATGATAATGAAGACCTTGTAGCAGTTGAAGAAGAACCAAGATCAACTTCCCCATCACCACTTGAGCTTCATGAAGTTGGTCCAAGCAAAAATGAAGAAGATGAGGAGGTTCATTTGCAAGAGCCTCATTTTCTTGAAGGGTCCTTAAAGATGAATGAAAAGAAGATCCAAGAGTCCATCAACATTCTCCATGACACTCAAGCATTGGTGTCAAATTCTTGTTGGAGAGCTACTTCATTGGAGGAAACATCCTTCATTGAAGACATGGAGAAGATTCAAAGAGCAATGTGCAACATCAAAGGTAATTTCATGTCTTTGCTTTTTGATAGAAACCATTTGTTTGAGCTTAATGAGTTGTTACATGATGCATACTTGAAGAATAATGAGGATATTCATAAGCTCACAATTCAAAATGAGCAACTTCTTGAAAAGTTGCAAGATACTTGTTTTTCCTCCTATGTTTCAGATTGTCAAATGGTAGATTATTTGGAGGATTCTCATGACATGGTGGATCATGAGAAATGTGGGAATTTGAATGTTCTTAATGTGTTTGAAGATGAACTTGAAGAGATCCAAACACTTGATGTGGTGGAAGAGGAACTTGAATTGTCTTTTGATGAAGGTTATGCAATTTTTAAAGAAGAGCATGATTCCTCTACATTGGAACCAATCTATGACAAAGGTTTCCCACTTTTGAAGGAGCTGCATGATACTACCCACATGGCTACTTTCCATGATGAAAATTCTGCATTTTTTTATCATTTGGTTGAGTTAGTTCATTCTCCTACATCCTACAATTCCATGTTTTGCAGTATTAGTCTCAATGAAGTATGGGTGAAAGGGTTCTTTTTGATGGTGCCACATGAGGAGTATGGAACTCCTAGATTTACCTTTTATGATGACATGGTTGGAGCACATTCTTCTTCACATTTGAAGCAACATTATTTGTCACTTTATGATGATGCAAATCTACATGGATGCACCTATGATATGCATTTGAGTCACTTGAAGACTCATGGTTTTTCTTACTCAACACTTGATTCATTCGATGTTAGAGGAACTTCATCCAACACTTGGGTGAATAGATTTATGATGGGAGAACATTTTTATTGGCAGCCACATACTTTGTTACATCTTTATGATTCTCACATTCATGGATGTATGGGTGAGACTTCTTTGATTCATTTGAAGTCTCCTTGTTTTTTCTGCTCATTATTTGGTTCAGATTCTAGTGGAGATTCTTCATTCACTTCTTGGATGAAAGAATACATGGCTGAATATTTTGATGCATATCACATCCTTTTGGAGCAGCATTATAGGACATGGGATCCTCACCTATGTCATTGGAGCAGATTTGATTGGTCACTTGAAGCTTGTATGCACTTGGAAAATGGTGGTCTACTTGCTTGGAGGTATAAGCACTTTCATGACTCTTTAATAAAGCATATCCTTGATGTACATTTTCATTATGTAGTTATGTACTTTGATGATATATATTTTGTACTCATGATGTTTGGAAGAATGCATACAAGAAAATGGGATCCAGGAATCATCTTATCTGATGGTATGGGTTGGAGAGCACTCTTCATTGTTGGGGTGCAATACAAGCAATGGGACCCTGGAATAATTTTTATCTCATTGGTTTCATATTTTTTTTTTTTGGGAAGCAAGCAGTATGGGAGATGGATTTCCCACTTAATAAAGTGATTTTAATCAGAGTAGTGCAGCAGCAAGCATGGTGGTTCCTCTCTAAAATATTCATGAAAACTCAAAGACTCAAGGTTTGGCAATTCAATGGCAACTTCAAAGAATTATACAGAAAGCAGGTTCTTCAACACCCATGTTTGAAATTGCTTGAGGACAAGCAATATTGGGAAGGGAGGATTTGTCATGTCCCAAATTTGGAATTGGGTCACAATGGCCTAATCACATTATCCATATTCATTAGAGTTTGTAAAATTGATGTTAAGGGTCAAATAATTGCCAAGGAGGAAAATTACTAGTTTCCTAGGTTTGGGGTGGAATCTTTGGGATTTGGAATAATGGAGATAATAAATGATGTTTGAACATTAGAATGGAATAAATATTTAATAAAGGACCTAAATAAATATATACAAGTGAAAATCAAAGTGGCATTTGATCATGAAGACACATGGAGGAAGTGGGACCCACATATGGCTAGATTTCCCCACTACATTTGGCCTCATTCTCTCACCAATTCGAATTCAAGGTGAATGGTAACATACTTGGGGGAGTCCAAAAGGTATTATTCATGGTATGACTCATCCAAGGTCGAAATATAGAGGAAGAGTAACTCCCATGGAAGAGGAAGAGGCAATTTGGAGCTAGTGAGACACTTGGGCTAGATTCTCTAGCTCTATGACAACAATGATGAAGATGCTATGACACCTATGACACAAATCAGACCTGAAGGCTGACATATGACATATATGAAATGTCAGGGATAAAAATAGACTCCAAGAGGGCGCTCAAGGGTGTTAGGGCAGCTAAGATGCTTCCACATGTGATTTGGTGGAAGTGGGAGACTAAGAATTGTTGTACAAGTGGCGTTCTTTGGAATCTCTTCCCAACTTGAGTTGGCATGAGTCTCTTGGAAGGAATTCGACCCATGGAGGCCATTATAAATTTATAAATTTCAATAACAAAGAATGAAAGCGGCTTTTGATCATTTGTAGAATTTGTAATTGCATTTGTGAAGAGGGAGAGCTAGTGGATGACTAGTTTCTTGCCTTAGCCAATTTCGAGGGTGAAAGATTCCCATCCAAGTTGGTAATTGGAAAGGACATTCAGATCTTTCATTTGGAGCTTTAATGGAGTCTTTATTTGCAGGTGTAAGCTACAGGGCAGCTCATGGTTTCTTCTATTGCAGCTCACTCCTTCAACCATTTCCAGTTTTGATGGCATATTCTTGATCCTTGAGGGAGGGCGTTTTTGGTGAGCTATTGTACTCTTTGGGGAAGCTTTTAATGCCCCATTTATTTTGTAATATGAAGTAAATACTCTGTTCTTCATCTCCAAAAAGTTTCAGGTCGAAATTCCAAGTAGAAATGTATAAATCTCATTTTTAATGGAAGAACAATGCCATTTCCCCACTACCTTGTTGTGAGCCAAAGTATTGATGATGATTTCGAATGGATGGATGATTCTCTGATATATTTGTGGTCAATATAATTCCATGGATGTATTCTACAAGTTTCATGTACTGTACTTGATCATTTGAAGTATTTTTACTTAGTTTAATTGCACTGGGAGAAGAAATAGTGCCATTTCCCCAAGGGTCGAATTGGTGATTTTTGCAGTTGAATGGGAGAGGGTTGGAACAGATATAATAATCAATTAATGGGTCACATGAGACCTTAATAACATCCTTAATACATTCCCTACCTCTGTTCAGAAATTTGAGTGGCTTTGGAGGCATTTGGGAAGCCATTTTCAATACTTACCCCAGGGGGATTTGAACCCCAAATTACTAGTAAAATTGCATACTTGGTCCAGAATCTTAAGAGAGTTTGCAGAGGTATTTTGGTGGCCATATATCATCCCTGAACATCATATTCAAGTCTTAATATCATTCATACACCTTCCTTGAATATTTGAAGGCATTTGGAGTCAATTCGAGACATAGAGACCAATACTAGTCAAAGGCAAATTACTAGTAAAGTTCCCTACATTGGCCAGAATTGAAAGAGTATTTGTAGAAGTATTTTAAAGGTCCAAAGGCATCCTTAAAACACATATTTATGTTATAATCTCATTCATATACCTTCTCAGAAGATTTGAAATCATTTGGGGCAAATTTGGGACCTAGAGATCAAACTAGTCAAAGGTCGAACTAGGGAAAAAAAGTGGAAAATTGCCATTTTAATAAAATTCCTAACAAGGGACATTACAGTGGTATCAGAGCATGATCTTGGCACCTGATGTGGTATAATATTCATGAGGACAATAATTCAGGTTCCACCATTAGATATTGAAACCAAAAGTGCTTTTGTTGAAGAAAAAAAAAGTAGGAGAAGAAGAGCAACTTTTTTGGGGAAACTATGACTAGGGATGAAAAGGGAGCCTCATATGATGGTGAGGAGCATATAAAAATTATGAAAACAATATTTGAAGATATGACCAAGCAACTTAAGGAAGGATTCGAATTGTTTTCTATCGAACTTGTGGAAAAAATTATTGATTTTAAGGAAACCAAGGGGCAAAATGCATCAGCTTGCTTGAAGGATAAAAATGAAGAGACATCACAAGAGCATGAAGAAGATTCTATTGAAAATATGGAAGATCATTTCGAGACACCTTCTAGCTTAGACATGAACCAAAGAGCATCTACTGATGGATGCTTAAACTATGAAGGAGTACCTACTGATGGGTGCTCACACCTCTATGTTGGTGACATAGAGATCACTTTTGAAAGTGTTGCTGCAAGCCCAAGTTCCATTAAGCATGATAATGAAGACCTTGTAGCAGTTGAAGAAGAACCAAGATCAACTTCCCCATCACCACTTGAGCTTCATGAAGTTGGTCCAAGCAAAAATGAAGAAGATGAGGAGGTTCATTTGCAAGAGCCTCATTTTCTTGAAGGGTCCTTAAAGATGAATGAAAAGAAGATCCAAGAGTCCATCAACATTCTCCATGACACTCAAGCATTGGTGTCAAATTCTTGTTGGAGAGCTACTTCATTGGAGGAAACATCCTTCATTGAAGACATGGAGAAGATTCAAAGAGCAATGTGCAACATCAAAGGTAATTTCATGTCTTTGCTTTTTGATAGAAACCATTTGTTTGAGCTTAATGAGTTGTTACATGATGCATACTTGAAGAATAATGAGGATATTCATAAGCTCACAATTCAAAATGAGCAACTTCTTGAAAAGTTGCAAGATACTTGTTTTTCCTCCTATGTTTCAGATTGTCAAATGGTAGATTATTTGGAGGATTCTCATGACATGGTGGATCATGAGAAATGTGGGAATTTGAATGTTCTTAATGTGTTTGAAGATGAACTTGAAGAGATCCAAACACTTGATGTGGTGGAAGAGGAACTTGAATTGTCTTTTGATGAAGGTTATGCAATTTTTAAAGAAGAGCATGATTCCTCTACATTGGAACCAATCTATGACAAAGGTTTCCCACTTTTGAAGGAGCTGCATGATACTACCCACATGGCTACTTTCCATGATGAAAATTCTGCATTTTTTTATCATTTGGGTGAGTTAGTTCATTCTCCTACATCCTACAATTCCATGTTTTGCAGTATTAGTCTCAATGAAGTATGGGTGAAAGGGTTCTTTTTGATGGTGCCACATGAGGAGTATGGAACTCCTAGATTTACCTTTTATGATGACATGGTTGGAGCACATTCTTCTTCACATTTGAAGCAACATTATTTGTCACTTTATGATGATGCAAATCTACATGGATGCACCTATGATATGCATTTGAGTCACTTGAAGACTCATGGTTTTTCTTACTCAACACTTGATTCATTCGATGTTAGAGGAACTTCATCCAACACTTGGGTGAATAGATTTATGATGGGAGAACATTTTTATTGGCAGCCACATACTTTGTTACATCTTTATGATTCTCACATTCATGGATGTATGGGTGAGACTTCTTTGATTCATTTGAAGTCTCCTTGTTTTTTCTGCTCATTATTTGGTTCAGATTCTAGTGGAGATTCTTCATTCACTTCTTGGATGAAAGAATACATGGCTGAATATTTTGATGCATATCACATCCTTTTGGAGCAGCATTATAGGACATGGGATCCTCACCTATGTCATTGGAGCAGATTTGATTGGTCACTTGAAGCTTGTATGCACTTGGAAAATGGTGGTCTACTTGCTTGGAGGTATAAGCACTTTCATGACTCTTTAATAAAGCATATCCTTGATGTACATTTTCATTATGTAGTTATGTACTTTGATGATATATATTTTGTACTCATGATGTTTGGAAGAATGCATACAAGAAAATGGGATCCAGGAATCATCTTATCTGATGGTATGGGTTGGAGAGCACTCTTCATTGTTGGGGTGCAATACAAGCAATGGGACCCTGGAATAATTTTTATCTCATTGGTTTCATATTTTTTTTTTGGGGGAAGCAAGCAGTATGGGAGATGGATTCCCCACTTAATAAAGTGATTTTAATCAGAGTAGTGCAGCAGCAAGCATGGTGGTTCCTCTCTAAAATATTCATGGAAACTCAAAGACTCAAGGTTTGGCAATTCAATGGCAACTTCAAAGAATTATACAGAAAGCAGGTTCTTCAACACCCATGTTTGAAATTGCTTGAGGACAAGCAATATTGGGAAGGGAGGATTTGTCATGTCCCAAATTTGGAATTGGGTCACAATGGCCTAATCACATTAGCCATATTCATTAGAGTTTGTAAAATTGATGTTAAGGGTCAAATAATTGCCAAGGAGGAAAATTACTAGTTTCCTAGGTTTGGGGTGGAATCTTTGGGATTTGGAATAATGGAGATAATAAATGATGTTTGAACATTAGAATGGAATAAATATTTAATAAAGGACCTAAATAAATATATACAAGTGAAAATCAAATTGGCATTTGATCATGAAGACACATGGAGGAAGTGGGACCCACATATGGCTAGATTTCCCCACTACATTTGGCCTCATTCTCTCACCAATTCGAATTCAAGGTGAATGGTAACATACTTGGGGGAGTCCAAAAGGTATTATTCATGGTATGACTCATCCAAGGTCGAAATATAGAGGAAGAGTAACTCCCATGGAAGAGGAAGAGGCAATTTGGAGCTAGTGAGACACTTGGGCTAGATTCTCTAGCTCTATGACAACAATGATGAAGATGCTATGACACCTATGACACAAATCAGACCTGAAGGCTGACATATGACATATATGACATGTCAGGGCTAAAAATAGACTCCAAGAGGGCGTTCAAGGGTGTTAGGGCAGCTAAGATGCTTCCACATGTGATTTGGTGGAAGTGGGAGACTAAGAATTGTTGTACAAGTGGCGTTCTTTGGAATCTCTTCCCAACTTGAGTTGGCATGAGTATCTTGGAAGGAATTCGACCCATGGAGGCCATTAGAAATTTATAAATGTCAATAACAAAGAATGAAAGCGTCTTTTGATCATTTGTAGAATTTGTAATTGCATTTGTGAAGAGGGAGAGCTAGTGGATGACTAGTTTCTTGCCTTAGCCAATTTCGAGGGTGAAAGATTCCCATCCAAGTTGGTAATTGGAAAGGCCATTCAGACCTTTCATTTGGAGCTTTAATGGAGTCTTTATTTGTAGGTGTAAGCTACAGGGAAGCTCATGGTTTCTTCTATTGCAGCTCACTCCTTCAACCATTTCCGGTTTTGATGGCATATTCTTGATCCTTGAGGGAGGGCGTTTTTGGTGAGCTATTGTACTCTTTGGGGAAGATTTTAATGCCCCATTTATTTTGTAATATGAAGTAAATACTCTGTTCTTCATCTCCAAAAATTTTCAGGTCGAAATTCCAAGTAGAAATGTATAAATCTCATTTTTAATGGAAGAACAATGCCATTTCCCCACTACCTTGTTGTGAGCCAAAGTATTGATGATGATTTCGAATGGATGGATGATTCTCTGATATATTTGTGGTAAATATAATTCCATGGATGTATTCTACAAGTTTCATGTACTGTACTTGATCATTTGAAGTATTTTTACTTAGTTTAATTGCACTGGGAGAAGAAATAGTGCCATTTCCCCAAGGGTCGAATTGGTGATTTTTGCAGTTGAATGGGAGAGGGTTGGAACAGATATAATAATCAATTAATGGTGCACATGAGACCTTAATAACATCCTTAATACATTCCCTACCTCTGTTCATAAATTTGAGTGGCTTTGGAGGCATTTGGGAAGCCATTTTCAATACTTACCCCAGGGGGATTTGAACCCCAAATTACTAGTAAAATTGCATACTTGGTCCAGAATCTTAAGAGAGTTTGCAGAGGTATTTTGGTGGC
Organism: Larix kaempferi; assembly: GCA_027924585.1. Lineage (NCBI taxonomy): Eukaryota > Viridiplantae > Streptophyta > Pinopsida > Pinales > Pinaceae > Larix > Larix kaempferi. The sequence continues at coordinate 993,578 of BSBM01001812.1, forward strand.
CATATATCATCCCTGAACATCATATTCAAGTCTTAATATCATTCATACACCTTCCTTGAATATTTGAAGGCATTTGGAGTCAATTCGAGACATAGAGACCAATACTAGTCAAAGGCAAATTACTAGTAAAGTTCCCTACATTGGCCAGAATTGAAAGAGTATTTGCAGAAGTATTTTAAAGGTCCAAAGGCATCCTTAAAACACATATTTATGTTATAATCTCATTCATATACCTTCTCAGAATATTTGAAATCATTTGGGGCAAATTTGGGACCTAGAGATCAAACTAGTCAAAGGTCGAACTAGGGAAAAAAAGTGGAAAATTGCCATTTTAATAAAATTCCTAACAAGGGACATTACATGGATCATCATCGTCACTATTGCTGCTATCTCGACCATCAGTATCCAATCTACTCGTCATAGGAAGTTCTACAGAGACATCCCTTTTTCATGTTGGATGTTGGCCTAGCCTCCATGTAGGTCTTCATCATATCTATGAGCAAGCCATCAAGTAGGAACATCTCAGGACTAATTATATGCCTCTGCAAAACCTGCAAGATCTCCCAGGACTGATTATATGCCACTGCAAAACCTGTGTACCCTACGGTCATCTCATCATCTTGTTGTTGCTGCAACACCCCCCCCCAAATTTTGTGAATATTAGGGCCCCTCCTTTTATTTTTGAGAAAGTTTGCTTTGGAGTCAAGTCCCATCTAGAAGGCCTTTTCATACTTAGTTTTTGAGGAAGGATCAAGTTCTTTAAGTTTGTTTTTTTCTTAAGTAAAACTCACCTTTCCCAGCTGAAATAGCAGCACAACTCGCCGAGTTAAGCCGCAACGGTCGGTTTCCTTTGTTAGGTTTCATAGCCTTTTCCCGTTTCGGGGAAACTCATTGAGTCACGTTGCAACAGGCAGATGTATTTGTTAAGTTGTAAATCCTTTTTTTGTTTCGGCCTAACTTGCTCAGTCCCACCACTATGGTTGGATGAACTCACCCAAGCCCGCCGAAGCATAGTTTTCGACTTGTATTTTCTTCAAGGTTTTGTGTCGCAGAGCATCTTGCCGAGTCTTTTCGACACGATTGGCAACCCCCTTTTTTGAGATTTTTTGAAACCCCTTGTTGCGAAAAAAATTGTGGAGTTAACCCACAATAGCCAGCTCTTCTAAGTCAGTTCCAAGTATCTCGACACGTTTTGGTAAAACTCAGTAAGTTTCGCCGAAACCATCGCCTGCAAATCGTGAGAAGTGTCAATAGAAGTAAAGAGACGAAGGCGACCAGCGGGACTCAATCCTAGTCGCCGAATCGAAATAGCGTTCGGTAAAACGTTTGTCTCTACGCCGAACTTAGCAAAAGCCGTCGACGCGTTGCACGATCACTTGGCCAGTGCGGACGATACGGGTCGCTCCAACTCATCGAGTGGTGTCGATTTGACGGCGAAAAGTTAATTTTGAGAGGCACGAAAAGGACGTCGAGCCCTTTGTCTTAATAGCGTTTTAATGCGCACACTTACCCAGTCATGTCAGTGTTAATTGCTCAAGCGTGTGGGGGTTTTATATGTAGAAAGTTGGGTTTTTAGTTTTTTTTATTATTGTTTGACGTTAAGCCTTGAAAACCCCGTTTGAGGTCGCTCCCACCATACGAAGACAGCCAGGTCCACAACTTTGTCGACCCCATCAGACCTAATCATTTGTTGATAGGTAAGTGAATTTATCCTTCGTCGCAAGCTCTTATTATGATGTTTTTTAGTGGCTAAGCATATGATGTTTTTGTTAAAACCTTTTAGAAGGCCACTTTCCCACCATTGCCCTTCTATGTCGGAGCATACAAGTTCTCTAAAGTTAAATCGGCTGAAACATTTGTTCAGGAGTTGAAATATTTCCACTTTGGTGAAAATATTTTCATAAAGAATGACAGTCTTAATAAGGTTGTAGACCATTGCGTATAAATCAAGGCATACTTTGAATATGCACACTACTTTGATGAGGACGAAGAAGTTCTTAAAAGGGTCATCAATATGACCGAACTCAGAAGGCACCTTCGCCTCAAAAGCAGAGCTGGTTCTAGCTCCACTACTGCCCAAGCTGCCAAGGAGGAAGAATTGCATAGAGAAAAGGATGAAGCTGAAGCTCTAACAAAGGAGGAGCAAAGGCTAAAAGAAGAAGCTGGGAAATTCCAAAGGGAAGTAGCGAAAAAAGCACAGAAAGAGCAGGCGGATAGGCTCTGAGATGAAGAAGCTCAAAGGCTCCGAGATGAAGAATTAGAGAAGATCAGAAAAGAAGAATCTGCCAAGCTGCAAGAAGTAAAGGAGAGGGTAGAAAGAGAAGCAGAAAAAGGCCGAAGCAGATGAGAGGTAGCTGAAGGCCGAGGAAGAATAAAATCGAAGGAAAGTGGAAGAAGAGGACAAATCAGAAAGAGATGCAGGAGCAGGAAGTCCAAGCATATAGGACATGAACATCGACTCGTCCCGAGTGTCCCAGGTCATAACCGCGGAAAACCTCTTCCCATAGGATAACTTTTGCTCATTCCTTTTACCCCATCAAAGTGTCACACTATGTCCCAATGAGACAATTTTTTTTTTTATAAGAAGAGAAAATCCATTGTAAGAAAAACAAAGATGAGGATGAAGAAACCCTTTCAACCAGACATTGTCACCAGGCAAGAAACCACTATCATATAGGAAATGTAGAGTGCTCTCGGTTTCATATAATTTGTCAGTGTGGCTGCTGCCCAGGCAAGTGAAGACAATGTCCACAAGCTAATGAATGATGTGGAAGTGGGCAAGACGAGAGCTAATGAATGATGCGGATGTTGCAACTTAATCTGGTAAAGGAACGAGAATATAGAGAGTTAATGATAAAGAAATATGATGCCCTCTTATCAGAGCAAAGTGAATTATCAAGTAAGTATTGACATCTAGAGGAAGAAAAGGAAGCTTTGGCGGTTCAAAAGATGATATTAGAAGGAGAGAAAAATTATCTTGAAACCAGGACCATTCAGTTGGAAAAGGGGGAAGAGTTGATGATAGAGCAGTTAGAGCTAGCAAACAACAAGGCAAGTGATTTGAGCCCCTTCCATGAGCATTCCCGTGACATACTAGAGAAGATACATGAGTCATGGGAACTTATCACTGAAGAAGTTTGCAGAATGAAGGCGATGGTTGCCAGGATGAAAGAAACCAATTCTGAAGCCAATAAGCTCAAAACGAAATATGCGTGTGTAAAGGAAGACATTGAGAAGCATATTGAATGGAGAGAAGGGAAGTCAGGCTTCGCCACAAATCTCCCTCCCAAATCCATGGCAGATTGGTGCTACGATTTTCAAGGCATCAACAGTTTTTGGCGCTAGAAGGAGGACCACCAGTGCATGGCTATCAGAGGAGATCCTTTCGTTAGAAGAAATCCCACTAAAGACCTGCTTGAAACATCTATCCGATACAATTTCGATCTGGAATCAAGAAATCAAGAAGATCCCAATTCTGAAATTGAGCAGCAAGAAACACTGTACGTTGTTCCCTTTGAAGAAGTAGCAAATCTCAGAAGACATACCCTTATGTTAGGGAACTTGGTGGTTTGAATGTAATTCCCTTGCTACCCAGAAGAAGAGCTCATAGGAGGGAAACACAATACACAAGAGATTCAATTCTTGTTCATAACTTAGAAGAATTGGTAGATCTATCTTTAGAAGAAATCACGGAGCCTCTTCGAGAAATCAGGCTCGAAACTTCTCTAAATTGGGAAGAGCCACATTCTCCACCTCATACTCCACGTAATTCTCCACCTCATACTCCACGTAATTCTCCACTGCATTCTCCACCGAGAATCATGGTTGTACCTATGTGGATAGCAAGAGGAGCATTGAATTTAGTTGGACCATTCCATTATCTTCCCAGGAATATAGAAAAGGTACTACCTAAATATGATCTTGGGAAAGGTACCTCTGTTGAAGATCACCTTAAAAGCTTTTATTTGGATTTGAATCTTCTAAATGTGGAACACAAAGATGTAGTATGTAGACTTTTTCCCTATACATTTTAACCCAAGGTATCTTCCTGGTATTTTAGTTTGCAAGCTAGTTATCAAATTGGGAAGAATTTGAGAAGTGTTTCTTAAGTAAATATGGGAATCAGAAGACAGTTGCTACGCTCATGAAAGAATTGTTATCTATGAGGATGGAAAAGAAAGAAAAGGTTCAAGAATTCAATCAAAGATTTACCACATTGTTAAATAATTTTAGTGATGCAACAAGACCCGCTGAAGAATCTCTAGTTGAATACTACACTACAACGCTTGATCCTCCAGTAGAAATGTTTGTCAAAAGAATGAAGAAAACTACCTTGATAGAGAATTTCGAAGAAGCCAAGAAGGTGGAGGAAGAAGCAGACAACATTGCTAAACACTCCCTTGATCTGAAAGCAAAACCAACAACTACTAAGAAAACCCTGCTGCTAACCAAAACTAAGGAAGAACCATCAACAGATATGGAAAACATGGTCAAGATGATGCAAAAGCTGTCTAATAAAATTGTAGATATGGAGAGAGATAAGGCAACTAACACATCTAGAAAACCATTCAAATCTTTTTATAAGAAAAGAGATGAAAATGGCCAGCCTATCCCACCTATAAACAACTCTGTTGTTTTAAATTTAAATGAAGTAGGAATGTACCATTTCTGCACTTTCCATCAGGAACCACACTCTGAAAAACGTTTCCCACAGTGGATAAACTCGATGAGTTTGGCGATGAATCAAATGTTGGATGCACAAGTAACAGACCAGGAAGAGCATATCTTTGAAAAAGAAGAGCCTGCTCCCGATACTACAATGGTCCTTTGGGATTGGGCACCCACACAAGAATCTTTGTCTGAAGATCTTGTTGATGAGTTTCATACCGCATCAATTAATGTTACTGCTAGGAGTAAGGGCCCGGTTCTCGATCAAGCCCTTGATGTTTCTAAGGCTAAGTTTGTAAAAGAAGCACCCAAGCGGCACATAAAATCCATTCCACTGAATCCTAAGATGAACCCAGCACCTACAAAAGAATCAAATGTAGAAATAACCAAACAGCCAAAGCTTGCATCGAACAAAACAAAAAGTCAGGGGAAAGTTTCAAAAGATCATGACATGGGATATGATATAATTGAAGACATTAAAAAGGAAAAAGAAAATATCTCTATATTTGATATGTGTAGTTTTCCTCAGCAAAGAAAGAAGTTGTTGGAAGCTTTTGACCCACAATCTAGCACTTCGTTAGAAAACATTGAGGAAAACCCTGAAATAAATGAAGCTAGTATTGGCGGGAAATCTAGATCCCAAACATTCGAAATTTTCAATCATAATGTGCATAACTGTTTGGTAGATTCTGGGGCTTCTTCAAATGTCATGCCTTTGTCAATTTGCAAAAAGATTAATGGACAACCAATACCATCCCCATCTCAAATCATACAGTTAGATAGAACTGATGTTAAAGTCATTGGAGAAATGAAGGATGTACTTATTAGGTTGTCAGCAGATCCTAGAGTGTGCCAATTTATTGATATAATGGTAGTGGATATTCCTGAGGCTTATGGTTTGATATTGAGCAGGGACTGGTCTATGAAACTAAATGGTTATTTTTCAATGGACTGGTCTCACTTGTGGTTTCCATACCAGAATAGACAAAATCGGATTAAAATACTGAGAGAACCTCACATGAAGCAAAATGTAACTCAGTTAGAGGAGAAGAACGAAGTTGTAGCTTTCTCTTCTTCAATTTTGGGAAATTATTTCTTAGCGATTGAACCGGCTAATGATCAATTGGAAAATGTTATCCATGAATTAGATGAACGGTCCGATCTCCTTCAATTTTCTCAAACTGATGATATTGATTGTAACATAGTAGAATTAGTCACTAACTTAGGTGATAGTGATACTAACTTAGTTAAAACAGAAAATGTATTTTGGGTTCTATACTTTGATGGTTCCAAAACTCGAGAAGGATCTGGAGCTGGATGTGTTTTAATTGATCTTGAAACTAACAAACACTTTTTATCTTGTAGACTAGAGTTCAATTGTACTAATAACACTGCTGAGTATGAAGCTTTAGTCCATGGGTTAAAGAAGGCTATTTGTTTAAATGTTAAATACTTGAAAGTCTTCAATGACTCAGAAATAGTTGTCATACAGGTGAGGTATACAATTCAGTGTCTTTCACCACATTTAAAAGGTTATTAGTCTGAGATATGATATTTAATTTCGCACTTTGATGCTTTTAATATAAATTCTATTCCTAGATTACAGAATGTTGCAACCGATTTATTAGCTACCTCCGCTTCCAGATTAGTGCCTACCAATAATAAATGCTCTATTGAATTGATTTTTAGGCCATTCATCCCGGACAACATTACAAATTTTAGAGTATTTGATGATGATGATCAGATCATCAGTTTCCTAACAAATGAAAATGCTTTCTAGGAAGCCATAATCGACGAAGAAAAGCATGATATGGATTTGCAAAGCAAAGACATTGTTAAAGGAAACTTCATGCCCTAAGGAGTGAGAACTCTTGAAGGATTTTTCGATCTATAGAACAAGTTCAAGAGACCAGCAAATGTCAAAACTAATAGCTCCTCCATGCAGCATGAATTGGTAAACCTGGGCACAGAAGCTTAGCCAAAATATGTCAATCTTGGTAAATGTTGCTCGCCAAGCGAGAGGGATAAGTTCATCAAACTGTTTCAGCAATATAAAGACATTTTTGCATGGACTTGTGAAGATCTAAAAATGAATAATACTCGCATTATACAACATATAATTACAATGAAGCCAGGTGTTAAGCCATTTCAACAGCAACTAACAAGAATGCATCCAACGCTTGAGCCCTTAATACAGAAAGAGTTAAGGAAGTTGTTGGATGCAAAGATCATTTTTAAAGTCTGACATTCTGAGTGGGTTTCTAATTTAGTTCCCGTATGGATGAAGTTGAGAGAGATAAGATTATGTATGGATTTTCATAACTTGAACAAAGCTTCCAATAAGGATAACTATCTCGTGCCTCCAATGGAGCAAATTTTACAGATGGTGTCAGGATCAGAACTTTTTTCTCTACTAAACGGTTTCTCTGGTTATAATCAAGTACTGGTAGCAAAGGAAGACCGACTCAAAACTACTTTACATACAAAGTGGGGAACCTTCGTATATCGCAGGATGCCATTCGGTTTGATAAACACGGGAGCTACTTTTCAATGAGCCATGGACATTGATTTTCAAGGATTGGGCGATCATTGTGTTGTACTTTATCTAGATGATGTGATAGTTTTCTCAAAGAAGAGGCAAGACCATTTTTTCCACTTGAAGCATATCTTTGATCGCTGCAGGAAATATGGTATTTCTTTAAATCCCAAGAAAATTGTTTTCGCGGTTCTTGAGGGTAAGATCTTGGGTCATATCATTTCAAAGAAGGGGATCTTGATAGATCAAGAGAGAGTGCAAGCTATCAACAAGATTCCTATGCCTCATAACAAAAAATATATGCAATCATTTATGGGCACCATTAATTTTGTTCGAAGGTTCATGCCTGACTTTGCTCAAATCATTAAACCTTTGCAGCAAATGGTAAAGCAAAATGTACAGTTTAAGTGGACAGACTTGGAGAAACTTGCATTTAGAGAAATCAAAGCCGCCATAGATAATGCGCCTTCTTTAAAGAGTCCATATTTCAAAAAGGATTTCATTATGTACGCCTTTACTTCAGATAACTCTCTCGCAGCCGTGCTCACTCAGAAGGGAGAATCAAGAGATGAATACCCAAATTCCTTTATGAGCACTGGTCTGCAGGGTGCTGAACTAAACTACCCTGTTGTAGATAAGAAAGCATACGCAGTATTCAAAGCAGTGTACAGTTCAGGCCATATATTCTAAAAAACAGAACTAAAGTCATAGTGCCCCACCCCGTTGTTAGATCCCTTTTCATTCAGAAGAAATTGGGAGAGAGGAGAGGAAACTGGGTCACTGCTCTTCAGGAGTATGACTTGGAATTCAAATGAGCTACCATTATAAAAGGTCAAGGGTTATGCAAATTACTCACTGATAATCCAGTTGATGAGGAGCTAGACTGGGAGAATGAAGTCGAACTGAATATGATTGAGGTGTGTCCCATTTTCACCGCTCTTGAGTCTTGGTATAGGGACCTAGTGCACTATTTGCAACTAGGATATTTTCCATAGCACTGGAGTTCATAGCAAAGAAGGGCACTCCATCTGAAATCAGCAACATATCAAATCATTAATGGAATTCTCTTTAGAAGAAATTATGATGGCATCTTTCTTAGATGTCTGGAAAAAGAAGATACAAATAAAGTGATCAAAGAATTACACAATGGCCCTACTGGGGGTCACTATTCTAGAGATACCATGGCCCACAAAATACTCAGATCTGGATATTATTGGCCCACCTTATTCAGAGATGCTCACGCCTATGCTAGGAATTGTGATGTCTGCCAAAGAAGTGTTGGGAAATTGCCGAAAGCAGCAAGAACTCTGTAGCCAGTCATTATCTTTGAACCATTCGATCAATGGGGCATAGGTGTTATTGGAGAAAAAAACCCGAATTCTTCGTTGCAGCATTAGTACATCCCGACGGACACGGACTATTTTACGAGATGGACGAAAGCCGCTCCACTGCGCAAAGTTAATGAAGATGTAGTTATCAAGTTCTTAGAAGAGAACATCATAACCAGGTTTGGGGTTCCAATTTCCCTAGTTTTTGATAATGCAACTTATTTTTCATATTTAAAAATAAATGAGTTTGTTTATGAGAAAAGAATTAAATTGCGCTATTCGGCCAATTACTATCCCCAAGGAAATGGATTAGCACAATCTACAAACAAGAACCTCATCTGAATTTTGAAGAAAACCATTATTGAAAATCAGAGAAGTTGGCATACGGCCCACCCGAATGATTTATGGGCAGACAGAGTCACCCCCAAGAATGCCTTAGGAGTTTCCCCGTACACCCTAGTCTATGGTAAAGAATCCATACTCCATCTGAACATATTACTACCATCCTTACAATTATGCCAAGCCTCCTGAGGTTCCAACAACCAAGTCTTACAATCAAGAATTGATACCCTGCTGAAGCTTGAAGAGTCACGGTAGAAATCCAAAGACCGATTCCACAAACACCAAGACATAGTCAAAAGGTGGTTTGATAAGCGGAAATCTGGAAAGAGAAGTTTCGAAATAGGTACCTTAGCTTTGAAGTGGTATTACCCACATGATGGTAAGGGAATGCACACAAAGTTTCAACATTTATGGGTTGGCCCTTACCAAGTTTCTAAAAATCTTGGCCCATCGACGTATAAACTGAGAGACTTGCAAGGGGAGGAGGTAAATCTCCCTCTCAACGACCTTGCTTTAAAGCAGTACTTTGCATAGTCCTATGAGGACTTTTGTACATAAATAAACATTGTTTATTTCCTTTGTTTATCTTTTATGTTTGACTTTGATTGATTTATTTTAAGTCTCGTTAGTCAACTTGGTTTGATAGTTCTCATTTGATTTTTACCCTGTTCTCTGCTCAAGTTTTTTTTTCTATTCTTTCTTTAATAAAGCCTAGCCCAACTCTTGGCTTAGCGAAAGATAGGGCTCTGAGAAAATCTCAAAATCGTGCAAGGCATAAATCCACTTATAAAGAAAATGTATCTTTGTGACTTTGCTTTTGCTTATTGGTTTCTCGGAATGAAGAGATCCTTTTCTGTTTGGTCACAATAACCCCGGTTAAATTACTAATATTTAGCATTTCCTTGTTGTTGATGTATTTGTAACTTTGGAAGATATTCACTTGTATATTACATTTGTACTTTATTGTATATCAAACAGAGATGTATTATTCCTCTGATTGGAAGTGTCGTCATTTGTATTTGCAAGTGTCGCAAGTTACATTGTAAGTGTCGTCATTTGTATTGATGGGTTATTAGACCACTAGTGTGGGGTCGACCCTAGTTAGGTCATGTGGTTGGGTTATTAGAATTGATTAGCAAGTCGGCCTTGGTTGTTTACTGGCAGGTCAAGTCAGTGTATAATTAGAGAGGTTGTGTCTCTCATTTGATTCATTCACTCACTTCTCAAGATTGCATAGCTAAGAGAGAAAGTGGCACACATGTGGAGGAGGAGGAGCATCTACTAGAGACATATTATTGGGTTTGATCCTTGTGATGATGTATTGGGGCTTATTTTATCTCTGAGGAAGTTGCAAGGTTTTTCACCTTCTTGGTTTTCCCCAGTGAAACTCTGTTTCTCTTGTGTGATTTCCATTGTGTCTATGATTGATATGTTTTAGATATGTTGTACATGTTATTCTCTTACTGATCTTGAATGATAATGGAATGAAATTATCAAAAAATTAACATGGTATCAGAGCCGACCTAAGAAGAAGGCGCTGTGCAGCTGCGGAAGCTAGGGATTCTTAATTTTTGGATTTCTCTCCACAAATCATCAAAGGCAGGAGGCTAGATTGACACTCCTAGTAAGGGCGCATCTTTCGGTCGAGACATAATTCAATTATGAGCATTTTTTGTTTTTGGCCCGTCACTGCTGCAAGAAATTAGGGTTTCTGAGAAAGTTGGAATTTTTTGAATCTAAATCCATGGCTGGATGCTCCTCTGAAAAATCGAAATTTAGAGACCAAGAGCGAAATTTTTGGTTGGGCAGAAGGTCAGGCTTGATCAAACCCTAGATTGGGATTTTGATCGAAAAGATGGAAAATTAGGGTTTCTGCAAAAGTTGGAATTTCTGAAATCTGAGACCACGACTGGAATCTCCTCTGAAAAATCAAAGTTTAGAGACCAAGATCAAACTTTTTGTTTGTGTGAAGCTCCGGGAAAATCAAACCCTAGTTCGGGGTCCTGTCTAGTGAATCCGAAAGTTTCAAAGGCAATTTTGAGGGGTCAAATTTTGCAGTTTTCAAATTTGGAGTATACCAGCTTGACCAGCTCAACAAGGTGCATCTTTATATCCTTTCAGAAGTTTGAAATTCAAATTTTGAATTTTTAGGGTTTCTCTGACAAACCCTAATCCAGCTCCAGATCTGGTTTTCGGTAAATCAAGTGGTAAGACCTAATAACTTTTCTATTTCCATTTGAATTACTCTTTAAGATGTCTCACCACACCAAGCTTGGGGATAAGCTGGAAGGAGCTGATAACTTCCGAGCCTAGAAGTATAGGATTGGGTTAATCATAGAAGAGAATGAGTTAGACACTTACATAAGTGAAGAGGTTCCTGTACCAGAGGGACAAGAGGATAAAGCCTTACATAATAAGAACTTGGTCAAGGCTAAGAGAATCATTGTTGATTCTATAAAAGACCATCTCATACCTCATGTGTCTTCCCTAAAGACACCTAAGGATATTTTTGACTCCTTGACCAAGTTGTTTTAAGGAAAGAACATAAATCGGAAGATGACTCTATGGAACCAATTGAAAGTGGTAAAGCTTCAGAATGGAGAGACCATTCAATCCTGCTTTTCTAAGGTCTCTCAAATCAAGGAACAAATTGAAGTTGTGGATGAAGTAGTAGAGAATGTAATGACCACATTAACTGGCCTACCCAGGTCATGGGACTCCTTCATCCAAGGAATCTGTGCAAGAAGGAAACTAATCTCTTTCAGTAGACTATGGGAGGAATGTTCACAATAAGAAGCTAGGCTTTTGGCCCGAGAAGAAAAGATGGGAAATGAAGATCAAGCTCTCACAGTACACACCAAGAAAGGAAAGTCCAAGAGGGAGCAATCTTATCATAAGAAAACTCCACACCATCATCATAGAGATAAGAAAGATATAAGATGTTTTATGAGAAGGGACACTTTTCCTTAGAATGTCTTAAGAACAAAAACAACAACTACTACTACTACTACAAGCAATCTGGCAGGTATGACTTATAGGTATGTTTTGAAATCTGTTCATGATTAAGTTTATGACATGTTTGTCTTCATGTTATTGAGTTTAGTAACAATATTGATTAATTTTAGACTTGTATTATCACCCTAGTAAAAGTATGAATGCATGATAGAAGACATTCATTGATTAGGGTTATGACACTTATGATTGTACTAATGCACTGTGGTGTTGTATGAGATAATGTTATCTGCTAACATGAAAGGTACAAATCAAGTTCTAGATCAAGACCATGGTGACATGAAGAAAAAGATTCATCCATAGATGGATCACGTAGAAGCTCTACTTATGAGGTATATATATTTTGGTTCTACAGTAGTTAACTTATGAGTTATGCAGGTAATTGAAGAGAACAAGAAGAAATTGCTAGACATAACTAGCAAATATGATAACCAGGTATGTTTTTCCTATATCAAGTTAGAATCCTACCTTGTGTTAGGATCTTATACTTTTGTATGATTGATAATGATTACTCATGAAGTTAGAATCAAGGGTTTATGCATATTATGTCTCTTACCCTGATTGATGATATGACTAACCAGAAGAGTCCTATGGTCAAATAAGAATATGCATGAGTAAAAGAAGTCTTCCCTGAAACCTTGAATACTAATGCTTATTATCTGTGTTTGAAATGATCATGACTATACATGTTCAAGATTATTTTGTTTTGATGGTATTGAGATTATACTAATGGATGTATGATTATGTATGAGATCTTGAGGATGGCACAATCATGACACTAGTGCACACTTAAGCATGCATAGTGGTCCAGGATGAATATAAGTTCAAGGACAGGTAATCCAGGAAGCAAATGTCAAGAGGGAGCACACTCTAGTAGTTCCTGCAAGGAAGCAATGATTGAGAGGGAGTCCACCCAACAAAAAAACAAAGATAAGTATTTGAATTGTCATTTCTTATTACTTAAATGATGTTGTTCATTCATGTACATACTTATATTCCTAGGTTTAGGATGTACATTATGCATATTAGAAAAGTTGCATTAATGAACAAGATACTACTAATATGCAAGTAATGGGTAAGTGGCCTATGGTACTGTACAACATTTCATTCCTACTTATCTCGAATGAAACCTCTTTGCTGACATGTTGGGAGTAGTGCACACTCTTAACAATGTTCTGGTAGAGATGGATGGCATCTAGAAAGTTACCGTATGAATACGGGATATGGATGAATGTTGTATTAAAGCATAAGCTAAGATAATTGTATGACTGTATGACATATGCATTTATGTGTAAGAATTTATTCTGAAAAAAAAAACTATGAGAAGTTTCTAATCATGAAATTGAATTTGACTTGTAGGAAAGATTGTGTACAATCACCTACAAAAGAAGGACAACAACATTTGTTCCAGCAATGAAGTTCAAGAAAAAACTATCTATTGAAGATATTGAAGAATTTGAAGTTCCCAAGATTCAGGATGCAGTAATGGAAGAATGCCATGATCGAGGAATACCAGTCAATCATGAAGAATGATGTTTGGGATGTGGTCCCAAGACCAGAAGGGAATTCTATTGTGACTTCCAAGTGGATCTATAAGATCAAGCATGCTGCAGATGGTAGCATAGAGAAATATAAGGCAATGTTTGTAGCTCGTGGCTTCTCCTAGAAAGAGGGAATAGATTATGAAGAGACTTTTGCCCCTGTAGCCAGATACACTTACATCAGAACAGTACTTACTCTGGCTGTAGTGATGAAATGGAAGATACACACGATGGATTTCAAGACAGCTTTCTTGAATGGTGTAGTCGAAGAGGAGGTGTATGTGGAGAAACCACTTGGTTTTGAGACACATGACAGGGAGTCATATGTGTGCAGGTTGAAGAAATCCTTGTATGGCTTGAAGAAAGATCCTAGGACTTGGTATGGTAGGATAGACAACTTTCTATCCAGTTTGGGCTTTACTAAGAGTAAAGTAGATTCCAACCTTTACTACAAGGTTGAGGAAGGAAATCCAGTGATACTACTCCTATATGTGGATGACTTGTTTGTTACAAGTGAGGCTAGATTGATTACCAATACGAAGAGGAAACTTGCTGCCAAGTTCGATATGAAGGACTTGGGGATGATGCATTACCTTCTAGGAATAGAGGTGTGGCAGAGTGCAGATGGAATCTTCCTTGGACAAGGGAAGTATGCAGTAGAGATCCTGAAGCAGTTCGGGATGATGGACTGCAAGGCCATGGCCACACCTATGGCATCGAACCTGAATATTTTTGTGTGATGCTTCATCTGATCCGGTTGATGTCACAGTGTATCATTAGATGATTGGATCCTTGATGTCCCTGACAAACACAAGACCAGATATTTTCTTTGCAGTGAAAACATTGAGCCAGTTCCTGACGGATCCCAGAAGTGTTCACCTGGTTGCTGTAAAGAATATTCTGACGTACCTGAAGGGTACAATTGATTATGGGCTCAAGTATGATGCGAATCAAAAGTTTAACCTAGAGGGTTATGTTGATTCAGATTGGGCAGGAAGTGCTGCAGATAGGAAGAGCACTTTGGGGTGCTACCTCAGTATGGGATCAGGTGTGATCTCTTGGTTTAGCAGGAAGCAATCCTGTGTAGCACTGAGTACAGCCGAAGAAAAGTATGGTGCAGCTTGTTCGGCTAGTTGTGAGGCAATATGGCTCAGGAATCTAGTGTCTGAGTTATTTGATCTCCCGTTGGATGCTATCCGTATCTATTGTGACAACTAGAGTTGTGTGAAGTTGTCAGAGACCCCGGTGTTCCATGACAAGTCAAAGCACATCTAGATCAAATATCACTATATCAGGGATATAGTGCAGAGAGGAACGATGAAGCTCCTGTATGTTGCGATAGATGAGCAGATAGCAAATGTGTTGACAAAACCACTAGCCAGAGTGAAGTTTGAGTACTTCAGAGAGAGGATTGGTGTTCTTCAGATTGAAGATACTTCGAAGAAGAAGTGATGGCACACATTTGCTGGAGCCATTCCAAGCATGGTGATAGGAGGATCCTTCCCATGGCTATGGATGTAAGCGTTGTGTGATGAGCATCGGGATGATGCTTCAGTTACTACTGTATGATCAGTTGGATCATGTATTTGTATATGCATCATTGGATCATGTATATGTATATGCATCAGGTGGATGCTTTGTATGATCAATTGGATCATGTATATGTATATGCATCAGTTGGATGATTTGTATGATCAGTTGGATCATGTATGATGACATGCATTAGGATGATGCAGTGACGATTATTAGGATGATCGTTTGAGATGAGTATCAAGATGATGCTCTGGGTGATATGCATCAGGACGATGCTATGATGATGATTAGGATGATCATTTGAGATGAGTATTAGGACGATGCTCTGGATGATATGCATCAGGACGATGCTATGATGATGATTAGGATGATCATGTGATGATGATGTGCATTAGGTTGATGCACCGTGCGATGATGATCAGTTGGATCATGAGTATCAGGATGATACTTGGAGGTCAGAGATGATATGTGGCAGGTTGTGCAGTAGCATGTAAAAGATCCTGGGAGATCCGATAGGTTGAGTTGTGTGCTCGTAATCAGTCCTGGGATGCTCTTTCAAGGTTTTGCTAGGGAGGCATGTAATCAGTCCTGGATATCCGATAGGTTGAGCTGTGTGCTCGTAATAAGTCCTGGGATGCTCTTTAGAGATCTTGTCAGTCGTGTTGTGGAACATAAATGTTCCTAGGATGCTCTTTAAAGGTATTGCCTATTCACATGTAACCAGTCCTGGAGATCCGATAGGTTGAGCTGTGTGCTCGTAATAAGTCCTGGGATGATATTTAGAGATCTTTCTGGTCGTGCTGCGACACATAAATGTTCCAAGGATTCTCTTTAAAGTTATTGTGAAGAGATGCATGTAATGAATCCTGAGAGAGATCTTGTCAGTTGTGCTTAGGCACATAAATGTTCCTGGGATACTCTAGTCGAGTATTGCATCCACACGTAATTAGTCTTGAGAGTCCACCTCTATCAGACCGTTCACACAGATGATGAAGACCTACAGGAGGCTAGGCCTACATCCAACATGAAAAAGGGATGGCTCTATAGAACTTCCTACGATGAGAAGAATTATGAGATAACCCAGTGATCGAGATGTCGAGTACAGCAGCAGTGATGATGATAATACTCCATGATCCAGCTCCAGAATTGAAGACTTGTGTCAATATGTTTTGATGACCTGTGTCTAGAGAATACCTTCCTAGTTAAGAGGGAGTGTTGATGTATTTGTAACTTCGAAAGATATTCATTTGTAGATTACATTTGTACTTTATTGTATATCCAACAGAGATGTATTATTCCTCTGATTGTAAGTGTCTTCATTTGTATTTGCAAGTGTCTCAAGTTACATTGTAAGTGTCGTCATTTGTATTGATGGGTTATTAGACCACTAGTGTGGGGTCGGCCCTAGTTAGGTCATGTGGTTGGGTTATTAGAATTTATTAGAAATTCGGACCTGTTGGTTTATTGGCAGGTCAAGTCAGTGTATAAATAGAGAGGCTGTGTCTCTCATTTGATTCATTCACTCACTTCTCAAGCTCGCATAGCTAAGAGAGAAAGTGGCGCACATGTGGAGGAGGAGAAGCATCTTCTAGAGACATCCTATTGGGTTTGATCCTTGTGATCTTGTATTAGGGCTTATTCTATCTCTGAGGAAGTTGCGGGGTTTTTTACCTTCTTGGTTTTCCCTAGTGAAACTCTGTGTCTCTTGTGTGATTGCTATTGTGTCTATGATTGATATGTTGTAGATATCTTGTACATGTTATTCTCTTAGTGATCCTGAATGATAATAGAATGAAATTATCGAAAAATTAACACTTGTTACTATCTTGGGGCTCCACTCACTCTAACATTAATGCCTGTCTCAGGAATTTCACTACAATAGTCCCATGGAAAGGAAGCATGTCTCATAGATGTATGGTATTTAAAATGATCCTATGCTACAAATCAAAAGCCAAAAGAGCTTATGTCAAAGAGTCCGTTTTCCATAAATTCTCGCCTCAATTAAAGCACGACTGAGAAAAGAAAAGACATTCAATCAAGGATGTTGTTCGAATAATCATCCCAGCAAGGCTCTTCTCCGTCTGTGAAGCATGACAAATCAAGTAAAACCTTTTGTTCACACAAAATGACATAATGGATTGAAGAACCTAAATCAAATGTTGAAAGTTGAAGAAATTTATTTCTGGAAGGCTTAAACGACAAAAGTCATTAATTAAGAAACATCCAAAAGGGATGTGAATAGCATGGGAAAGAGGAACAAATGAATATGTCTGTGAGATTTGTTACGATCCTCTGGAGTCCTATATTAGTTGGCGTCTGAAAGACAAATTTTAAAATGAACTCCAAGATTTGGCCCTAGGAGAGTTGTAAAGAAGTCCTAGTCAAAGTTGCCTTTTCCCCAATGACCATTATGATAAAAGTGATCACTACATTTAAAGAAATTGAAGTGTGAGGGCATTTTGTTACATGTGTATAAGTTTTCTGACCATGGGAAGAGATTTTTTTAGACATCTCTGTCCACCAGCGAATCGCCAATTGTTGTTGCTACAACACCCCCCCCAAAATTTTGTAAATATTGGGGCCCCTCCTTTTATTTTTGAGAAAGTTTTCTTTGGAGTCAAGTCCCACCCAAAAGGACTTTTTATACTTAGTTTTTGAGGACGGATCAAGTTCTTTAAGTTTTTTTTTTCTTAAGTAAAACTCACCTTTCCCATCCAAAAAGGTGGCACAACTCACCGAGTTAAGCCGCAATGGTTGGTTTCATTTGTTAAGTTTCATAGCCTTTTCCCATTTCAGCGCAACCCATTGAGTTGCACCACAACAGGAGGAAGTATTTGTTAAGTTGTAAATCCTTTTTTCTGTTTCAGCCTAACTTGTCCAGTCTCGCTGCTATGGTCAAACGAACTCACCCAAGCCCGCCAAAGTGCAGTTTCCAACTTGTCTTTCCTTCAAAGTTTTATGTTGCGGAGCATCTTGCCAACAAGGTCGGCAGCCCCCTTTTTTGAGAATTTTGAAACCCCTCGTTATGAAAAAAATTATGGAGTTAACCCGCAATAGCTGGCTCCTCTAAGTCAATTCCAAGTATCTCGATGCGTTCCAGCAAAACTCAGCAAGTTTCGCCAAAACCATCGCCTGCGAACCGTGAGAAGTGCCGATAGAAGTAAAGAGATGAAGGCGACCGGAGGGACTCAAGCCGAGTCTCTGAATTGAAATAGCGTTTGGAAAACTGTTTGTCTCTGCGCCGAACTCAGCAAAATCCGTCGACGCGTTGCGCGATCACTTGGCTAGTGTGGCCAATATAGGTCGCTCCAACTCGCCGAGTGGTGTCGATTTTGATGGCAAAAAGTTAATGTTGAGTAGTGCGAAAAGGATGTCGGGCCCTTTTCCGTAACAACGTTTTAATGCCCACACTTACCAAGTCATGTCAGTGTTAATTGGTCAAGCGTGTGGGAGTTTTATATATAGAAAGTGGGGTTTTTAGTTTTTTTATTATTGTTTATCATTAATCCTTGCAAACCATGTTCGAGGTCACTCCCACCGTACAAGGATAGCTAGGTCCACAGCTTTGTCAACCCCATCATACCCAATATTCTGTTGACAAGTAAGTGAATCTATCCTTCGTTACAAGCTCTTTTTATCATGTTTTTCAGTGGCTAAGCGTATGTTGTTTTCGTTAAAACCTTTTTAACAATTCCTCCCCTTGCTGTGGCCACCTTTGTGCCTTTTAGAGTTTTCTTTGTACCCAGTTAGTCTTCCCTGAAGTATCTTAAGAAAACCCTCTAGACCCTATTCCCCATCTTAGCAAGATGTCCAGCATGAGTTATGACGACCCAAACCAACGCAACAGGCCATCCCCTGGTCACAACCACCCGGTTTTCGTTTACTTACTTATAGTTTGTTTTTCCTAGCACTATAATTTTCAACAAACATCGTAACATAATGGTTTTATCACCATTAGTCTGATAGAAAAATGATGCTTGTTCATCTTTTGCACCTTCCACTGCTGTTTGAAGTTCTATTTGAAACACAGTATTCTAAGATTTTTGTTCTTAACAATATTGTTTCATTCAGACTGTGCATGCCTGTTGATAAGTTTTGCTCAAGAATTGGTTTTTTTTTCGACTCATGCATGGATTTGTTTTGTCATTTTTGGATACGATGCAGAAAGGAGACAAGAAGAAGTCTAAGATGTCTAAGCCCAAATTGGGTGGTGAAGTTGTTCTGGAAGCAAGGGTCGAAACGTTATACAAGGACACCAAGTCAATTACAGTTGTTCCCCCTAATATCAAGTGGGCAGAATTGCATCACATGATAAGAGACCAAGAGATCCCTGGGGCAGTCCTCAAAGAAATGTATCTATACCAAAACATCAGAAAATCTGGCATCACTAAAGCAGCTACACGCCTGGAACTCTTCTCCTGCTCGGAATTCATCGAATGGATTCTAGTGCAACATAACACCCAGTCAAGGATTCTAGCCAACAGCATGGGAGAGGATTTTGCCTCATTCCACCCATCCCATATATCAGCATCATACAAGTTACCCCATCCTCAAACAGTGTTGAACGATTCCTGGCTCCAAAACCTCAACATGGATACCATGGAGTTTTCCAAGAAGTTGTTGATACCGGGTAATAGATGAGGCAAAAGGAGAGCGGAGAGTATGAGACCCAGACGCAAAGGCCTCCATTCAAAAACATAGCTCTAATGCTAAGTAGAATTTTTGTGAGAGTGGATGGAACTATCTATAAGCTAAGTTGGATTCCCATCATCCACCATCTGGCTTTCAGCTGTATAGTTTTCAATTGGGCGGACATCCTCTTAGAAAATTTGTGATTAGCAATAGTTGCTGCAAAAGAAGGTTTGGTTCAAAAGAAAGCATAATTCTACATGTCATCGTACCTCGTAGATTGCATTATGTTGAGGCATCCTTTTCCAAATTTAGGCTGCATCTGGAACAAGGCTGATTCCCCAGTTTATACAGCCTATAAGATCCTATGGGCCCAAAAGTACAAGAGTTATTACAAAGCCATATGTGAAGAGTTCATCATGCCTTTGTATGAATTGATGTTCAATAGTGAGCCAAGTTTCCTATCTGAGAATGCCATGGAAGTCATGGAAAATTATGGTTATTTTTACTTGTCAGAGGAAGGAACCTATATAAGAATGTATGGTAGTTCCAAGCCACCATCTCTCTTACCCAAGTATGCAACTGATTATGTGGTCCACAAGGAGGCGGTGAGGTAGGATTTTATAGATGGATTTGGTGGTGTCCTGAATAGATAGAAGAAGGCCTCTTTCCCACCATTTCCCTTCTATGTCGGAGCATACAATTTCTCTAAAGTTAAATCAGATGAAACCTTTGTTCAAGTGTTGAAAGATTTCCACTTTGGTGAAAATATTTTTATAAAGAATGACAGTCTTAATAAGGTTGCAGACCATTGTGTAGAAATCAAGGCACACTTTGAATATGCACACTACTTTGATGAGGATGAAGAAGTTCTTAAAAGTGTGAGCAATATGACCGAAATCAGAAGGTGCCTTTTCCTAAAAAGCGGAACTGGTTCTAGATCCACTGATGCCCAAGTTGCCAAGGAGGCAGAATTGCAAAGAGAAAAGGATGAAGCCGAAGCTCTAACAAAGGAGGAGCAAAGGCTAAAAGAAGAAGTTGGGAAATTCCAAAGGGAAGCAGTGGAAAAAGCGCAGAAAGAGCAGGCGGATAGGCTCCAAGATGAAGAATCTCAAAGGCTCCGAGATGAAGAATTAGAGAAGATAAGAAAAGAAGAATCTTCCAAGATGCAAGAATTAAAGGAGAGGGGAGAAAGAGAAGTAGCAAAAGGCCGAAGCAGATGAGAGGAAGTTGGAGGCCGAAGAAGAAGAAAATCGAAGGAAAGCGAAAGAAGAGGATAAATCCAAAAGAGATGCAGGAGCAGGAAGTCAAAGCATACAGGACATGAACATAGACTCGTCCCAAGTGTCCCAGGTCATAACTGCGGGAAACCTCTTCCCCATAGGAGAACTTACGCTCATTCCTTTTACCCCGTCAGAGAGTCACACTATGTCCAAATGAGACAATTTTGTTTTTTGATAAGAAGAGAAAATCCATTGTAAGAAAAAAAGAGACGAGGATGAAGAAACCCTTTAAACCGGACATCGTCACTAGGCGAGAAACCACTATCATATAGGAAATGCAGAGTGCTCCCGGTTTCATAGCTTCCGTCAATGTGGTTGTTTCCCAGGAAAGTGAAGACAATTTCCATAGGCTAATGAATGATGTGGAAGAGGGAAAGAAGAAGGCACGCAGGTTGCAGCTTACTCTGGTAAAGGAACGGGAATATAGAGAGTTAATGGTAAAGAAATATGATGCCCTCTTATTAGAGCAAAGTGAATTATCAAGTAAGTATCAGCATCTAGAGGAAGAAAAGGAAGCTTTGGTGGTTCAGATGATGATATTAGAAGGAGATAAAAATGATCTCGAAACCAGGACCATTCAGTTGGAAGAGGGGGAAGAGCTGATGATAGAGCAGTTAGAGCTAGAAAACAGCAAGGCAAGTAATTAAAGCCCCTCGCATGAGTAGTCCTCTGACATACTAAAGAAGATACATGAGTCATAGGAACTTATCACTGAAGAAGTTTGAAGAATGATGGCGATGGTTTCCAGGATGAAAGAAATCAATGCCGAGGAAAATAGGCTCAAAAAGAAATATGCGCGTGTAAAGGAAGACATCGGGAAGCATATTGAATGGAGAGAAGGGAAGTTAGGCTTCCCCAAAAACCTCCCTCTCAAATCCATGACAGATTTTAAATCAGATGTAGGCTTTATGGAGTTCTACAAGAATTGTGGTGTAAAGTTAAAGTCTGTAATCCAAGCCACCATTGGGAAATGCAGCAATCTCTATCTTAGAATCCATACAACTCAGGAATGGTGTCGAATGGTGGTTCCTCGGTCTGTAGAGGACTTTCCGGACAAAGACCAACGCTTTTCTGAGTTGAAGAATGAGCTAAGCGCAGAGATGGAATATGTGAAGAAAATAGACGTGTTAACAGCAGAATACCTTTACCATTGCATCAGGAAACCCTCTATACACGCTCACTGTCTTGAAGAGTTCCTCCAAGCTGCAGCAGCTAAAGTAAAAAACATTGAAGCAGAGTTAGCCAAGCATGAAATATCCCTGAAATTCTTGCTCCCTGCCCTTTCCAACACCATGTAAGAGAAACGGGCATGTGGGTCAGCTATATAACTGAGGTGAACAAACCAGCTGAGGTGGAAGCGCCAGCTATAATAGAAGCTCCAGCTAGGAGCTAATTTGGCATTACATGATTATCTAAATATGAAGTGGAAGCTATTTTGCCTCTTTATCTCGGTTGTAAAATTAAAGACAACTGGATTTTTGTTTTTGTTTCTCTTGTAAAGCATTTGGGGAATAATTCTATTTTTTGTAAAAATGGCACTAAAAGACAAAGAAGAAATTCCTTGGGTTTAGGGTACACGTAGAAGCTCTTGGAGCATTTTGTAAAGCTATAAATAGATGAATAGACAAGAGTAGAAGGACTTTTGGCAGGTGAAAGGACATTTTTTTTCCTTGTACGTGAATTTTTTTCTGCATATATAAAGAAAGCTCCATTTTTCCTAGGAAATCATGCACTGCATTTTGCTTGGATTTATGTTGAATGATTGTTGAACTATTTCTGCATCTTTCATACGTACACAATGAGATCTTTCCTAACTATCATGAATTAATTCTTTGTTATGAATGGTTTTATTTCCATGCAAATACCCTACGTTAAATGAGTAATGGAATGTTTTAATACAATCAAAGCTCTCTTCGATACCTTTTACCTTCTGCTGGAAATGCATCTATGCGATTGAATACCTGTCTGTGAGATCTTTGGATGTTTCTTTCAGCGTATTACTCATACTTCAGTTTTCTCCTTGCAAGGATAGATTAATTTGCTTAAATAGTTGTAGATCAGATTTGTTTAAATGCATGCATTTAGTTAAAAGCACTTGCATATTATCTTTAAAATTAAAATACATAAACAGTGGATTGGGCCACTACCGGTGAAAAGAAGACAAATATTTAAACCTTATACGGTAGCCGGGCTGTTAACCAGACAGATTCCCTACACCAAACGGTGAGTGATCTAATTAGGCTTTCTTACCGGGGAGAATACCTTGCTAATTGGTGCTACGATTTTTGAGGCATCAACACATCTTCAGATCATCTCATCATCAACAGAGCACAACCTAGATGCACATCACAATGTCTCCAGTATGGGAGGACTTTCATACCTGCATGTGAGACACAACACTTACATCAACCGACATAGTAGGACTTTCCTACCACCATTCAAGAAAGGCTCAACACTTACATCAATGGCCATGGGAGGAATTTCCTGCCACCATGCCGAAATGGCCTAGCCCTTACATCTACACCATGGGAGGAATTTTCTACCACCATGTGAGAATGGCTCATCCCTTACATCTACACCATAGGAGGAATTTCCTACCACTATGTGAGAATGGCTCGCCCCTTACATCTACCAACATAGGAGGACTTTCCTACCACTATGCGAGAATGTCCCATGCGCATCTGCATCTTCTAGACTCATCACTTCACCTTGGAAGGAACCTCTATCTGAAGTACACCAATATTCTCTCTAAAGTAGTCGAACTTCACTCTGGCTAGCGGCTTGGTCAACACATCGGATATCTGCTCGCCCGTCGCAACATACTGGAGCTTCACTGCTCCTCTCTACATCATATCCTTGATATAGTGATACTTGATCTCAATGTGCTTCGACTTGTCATGAAACACCGGTTTCTCATACAACTTTACACAACTCTGGTTGTCGCAATATATACAAGTCGCGTCCAACTGGAGATAAAACAAATCAGACAGTAGCTTCCTTAGCCATACTGCCTCACAACTAGTGGAACAAGATGCGACATACTCTACTTTGGCTGTAATCAGCACCACGTAGGACTGCTTCCTTCTAAACCAAGAGATCACACTTGATCCCATACTCAAGCAACACCCCGAAGTGCTCTTCCTATCAATGGCATTGCCTACCCAATTCGAATCAACATAACCCTCTAGGTTAATCTTCTGATTCACATCATACTTGAGCCCATAATCCACCATACCCTTCAGGTACCTCAGAATATGCTTTGCAGCAATCAAGTGAACCTGTCTCGGATTCGTCAGGAACTGGCTCAATGTGTTCACAACAAAGTAAATATATGGTCTTGTATTCGTCAGGTACATCAAAGACCCAATCATCTGATGATACATCATGGCATCAATCGACTCTGATGAAGCCTTACACAATAGCTGAGAGGCACCTGCAACAATTACTTAATGAAAATATGCGAAATAGCAGAAATGACAGAACTCAGAATCACTTTTATATTGATCACGGGCCACTTCGAGGGGGCAACCTCCTATGAGCAAGCTCAATACAAATAACTTCACGGTGCCTTCATAGGTCTCAACACACACTTATATACTAATTCTAGGCGCCAATACTATGGGTCGAAACCATGGGCAGTTACAAACTATGGATCAACAATACTACGGGCGACTTACAAAGCATATGCGCCAACAACAATAACACAAAATATTGATCAACAAATACTACGGGACGACTTACAAAGCATATGCGTCCAACAAAAACATACTAACAAAGTAAAGACATGGGTTCCTAACATCCCCTCCCCCTTAAAAAAAGCTTTGTTCTCAAAGCTTTAGATGTGGAAATTGTTGTTGAATCTGAAGGAGTGGTTCCCATGTAGCATCCTCTGGTTGCATGCCGTGCCACTGAATTAAGACCTCTGTGATAGAGTGAGAGCGAAGCTGATGCGTGCACCGATTGAGGATGGCCTCTGGCTCCAAAAGGATGGATCCTTCATTATCCAATTCGGGTAAAATCGTTTGGCCGCTGATGTTGGTGCCAAGAACTTTCTTCAGACAAGAGACATGAAAGACTAGATGAATGCGGGAAGAAGGAGGAAGTTCCAATTTATAAGCAACGGACCCAATCTTCTGAAGACTCTGATATGGCCCATAGAACTTTGGAGCGAGCTTATGACGCCCTTTGAGTTTCAAGGAGGATTGTTTGTACAGCTGGAGATGAAGAAAAACCATATCGCCGACTTGAAAAGTGCGCTCCGAACGGTGCTGATCCACTTGTTGCTTCATGCGATTTCTTGCCATGTGAAGATTGTCCCGCAAAATGTGAAAAATCTGATCGCGGTTGCAAAGGACCGTGTCAACTTCCTGAACTGGTGAACTGGTGGGGGTATATGGAAGAAGAGTTGGAGGTTCCTGACCATAGACTGCTTCATATGGGGTCATTTTAGAGGCAGTGTGGTAAGAGGTATTGTACCACCATTTAGCGAGAGGGAGCCACTTTGCCCACTGATGTTGTTGTTCCGAGGTGAAGCAACGAAGATAAGTTTCCAAGCATTTATTGACAATTTCAGTCTGACCATCAGTTTGTGGGTGATACCCTGAACTCATCTTCAGTTTGGTGCCAGTGTGGCGAAATATTTCTGTCCAAAAATTACTGGTGAAAGTCGCATCATAATCCGAGACAATGGAAGAAGGGATGCCATGAAGACGAAAGATATGGTCCATAAAACTTTGAGCAACTGAGGAGGTTGTATAGGGATGGCTGAGAGCACAAAAATGACTATATTTGGAGAGGCGATCAACCACAACGAGAATCACTGTCTTCCCGCCAGATTTAGGGAGCCCTTCAATGAAATCCATAGAAATGTCTGTCCAAATCCGTGTAGGTATGGGAAAGGGTTCAAGCAATCCTGGAACGAGTGTTGTTTCACCCTTATTGCGCTGGCAGGTATCACATTCGGCCACCATCTGTTGAATTGTCCTTTTCATGCCCTGCCAAAAGAAGTTACGCCGTGCTCGTTCATATGTTTTGAGGAACCCAGAGTGCCCGACCGATGGAGAAGCATGGAGTTCATAGAAAACAGCCTGTTGAAGATCTGTGCTCTGGGGAAGCACCAGATGACCCTTGTATCGCAGAGAAGCACCATCCCAAGAGTAATGTGGTACAGCAGAAGGGTTGTTGGTCAAGCGTTGGATGATCTGAGATAAGGAAGAGTCATTGACATAACCCTGTTGAACAGATTGCAACCAATTTGGAACAGGCATAGAAATAGCTGAAAGAGAACCTTGGGAATCAAATGTGCGAGAAAGAGCATCTGCCACAATATTGTCTTTACCCTTCTTGTAAGTGATCTCATAGTCATAACCCATTAGTTTGCTAACCCATTTCTGTTGTGCCGGGGAGGAGACACGCTGGTCCAAGAAATATTTCAGACTCTGGTGATCAGTCTTGATGCAAAAATGATTCCCTAATAGGTATGGACGCCACTTTTGTACTGCATGCAAAATAGCCATCATTTCCTTCTCATAGGTAGAGGCAGCTAAATTCTTACCTGAAAGGGCTTTGCTGGTGAACGCAATGGGATGTTAATCTTGAAGGAGAACAGCACCAAGTCCATTGCCGCAAGCATCACTCTCAATAGTGAAGGTCTTGGAAAAATCGGGCATAGCTAGCACAGGTGTAGTACACATAGCTTGTTTTAGTTTGTCAAATGCACACTGAGCAGCAGGTGTCCATGTAAAAGAATCATTTTTCAATAGAGCAGTTAATGGAGCTGCAATCTTCCCATAATCCTTGACAAACTTGCGGTAGTAGCCAGTCAACCCCAAAAAACCATGAAGGCTCTTGAGTGTCTGAGGATGTGGCCAATTGTTCATGGCATCGATTTTGGTAGGATCCACGCGAACCCCTTGTGTTGAGATAATGTGCCCGAGATACTCAACTTCCTTTTGTCCAAAAACACATTTAGATTGCTTGGCATGGAGATGATGGTCAGAGAAAAGTTGCATGACAAGATCCAGATGCTGGAGATGTTCATCCCATGTTTTACTGTAGATGAGGATATCATCAAAGAATACCAGAATGAATTTCCACAAGTAGGGTCGAAATATTTTATTCATTAAGGCCTGGAATGTGGAAGGAGCATTAGTGAGGCCAAAGGGCATGACCAAAAACTCATAATGGCCATCATGTGTGTGGAAAGCTATTTTAGGAATATCATCCTCATGAACCCGAATTTGATGATACCCAGAACGAAGATCCAACTTGGAGAAAAAGTGAGCCCCATGAAGCTCGTCAAGAAGCTCATCAACAATAGGAATTGGAAACTTATCCTTGATGGTGAGGTGATTAAGTGCTCGGAAGTCAATGCAGAGGTGCCATGACCCATCTTTTTTGCGGACAAGAATAACTGGAGAAGAAAAGGAACTAGTGCTTGGGCGAATAATACCTTGCTTCAATAAGTCCCGAACGAGCATTTCAATCTCCATTTTTTGGTGGAATGGGTAGCGATAGGGCCTGATGTTGGGAGGAATGCTGCCAGGAAGGAGCTGAATACGATGGTCTTCTGGCCTGGAAGGTGGTAATCCCACTGGTTCAGCAAAGACACCTGTATATCGATCCAGAATTTGTTGTAGATCCAAAGGAGTAGTGGAGACCGCTGATGGTTGCATCTGGATGGAATGGATTTGAGCGATGACACCATGTGAATTCTTCTTGAGGAGTTTTTCCATGCGATGTGAACTGATGATGCTGAGAGAACTTGGTTGTAATCCTGTCAATGTGTGTTTGTGTCCATTGAGGGAAAACTGCATCCAAAGTTCGGCAAAATCCCATAAGATAGGGCCGAGTGTGCGTAGCCATTGAGCACCCAAAACCACATCACATCTGCCTAAGGGCAAGGCAAACATGTCAGAGTGCAAGGTATAATCTCCCATAGAGATACGCACATTTCGACACTTCCCTTTGCAAGTTAAGGTGCCCCCATTGGCAACCATGACTTCAAAGTTGGAGCAAGGTTGGATAAAACAATCAGCTTGTTTGGCGATCTGAGGGTCAATGAAATTATGAGTGCTACCAGAATCAATGAGGATTGTAAGAGGAAGCTTCTTGAAGTAACCCCTGACCCGCATTGTTTGGGGGGTGGTGATTCCAGCTAAAGCATGGAGAGATATCTCTGCCTGGTCATCCTGAGACGGAGGGTCATTAGGCGGTTCCTGAATGTCGACCGGAGCATCCAGTGTTTCTGGATCTTCGTCACCCATTTCAGAGGCAGGCGGAGACTCCACATCCAGGAGATATAGCTTTTGCTGAACACATCTATGTCCCCGAGTGAATTTCTCATCACAATTATAGCAAAGCCCCTTTTCTCTGTGTGCTTGCATCTCTGTTTTAGACAAACGCTTGATAGGAGTCGGTCGAGGAGCCTGCGGTATAGGTGGTCGCTGAGAACCCATATTTTGGAAGGGAACAAAAGTGGGCTTGGAGCATTGTTGGGATGCAATCTTGTCTTCTGCCAACTTAGCCAACCCGAGTGCTTCCATCATTGTGTTGGGACAGAACATTTTGACCTCAGAGCGGATGGCATCCTTTAGACCACTGATAAAACAACTCCGGTAAAATTCATTAGACAATCCTTTAGTGTGGTTGGCTAGATTCTCAAATTCGGTTTGATACTCTCTCACAGTGCCAGTTTGGCGAAGTTTAGTGAGGGCTCCTGTGAAGTCATCAAAAGCACTAGGACCAAATCCTTGCAAAAGGAGCTGGCAAAAGTCTGGCCAGTTGGGCTCTGGATGAGCCTTGATGTACCAACGGTACCATTGAAGAGCTTCATGTTCCAAATGAAAGGATGCCAACGGAACTTTGTTGACATCAAAAGTATTATGTAGACTGAAATACTGTTTTGCACGATAGATCCATCCAGTTGGATCGGTACCATTGAAGCAAGGAAAATCAAGCTTCGGACCACGGAAATTGCTGGAAGAAGAGAACCCATTGTCTACTGAAGACTCGGACTGTCGTTTGTTGTTCATAGCTGAATGTTCAAGATGGAGACCAAGAAATTTTTCATCCAGATCCTGGAGTTTGGCTTGGATGGCTGCAAGTGCTTCCTCCATGGTTTTTGCTCCTGCACGGGTGACAACCATAACGAGGATTTTTTTTTTTTATGTGACTGGGTAGGAAAACAAAAATAGGAACTACTTCAGTAAAGGAAAATTTGGATTTGGGAAAAAATCAAAAGGGTAATTGGGGTTTGACTAGTTTTTTGGACACTGTTGGATAGACAGGGAAGCAAAAATGAGGATTTCAGAAGCGGGGTGAAAGAATGTGAAAATTTGGCAGAGGGGAACAAAGAAGCAAAATTCAGAAAGGAACTCTGTGGTAAAAATTGAAGGTGATTGGGTGAAATCTGAGGAAGTTATGGCAAACCCTAAAAATAGACAAATGTGGGATTTCGGGCTGTAGGAAGGGGAATTGAGGATAGGGTCCTCAGAGATGAAATATGCAGAATGGAATGACAGGGGTTCCCTGAAAATTTCAAGGGAAACAGAGGTAAAACAAGGGAGATATGGAGAAAAAATTGATTTTTTTTTTTTTTTAACAGACTGGAGCGGCTACGGCTCGGAAGGAATCTGGAACAACGCCCAATAGCTGGATCTGGAACGGCTTGCAAAATGGATCTGAAACGGCGCAGCAGTGATCGACAATAGTTCAGCTGAAAGTAGATATGGACCCCAGCTATGTGCGGCTTCCTAACAGTTCAGGGTTTTCACTCGGCCACCAATGTTGTCTGACGGCTTGCGTATTGGGGCAGTACCCCTCACTCCACGGCTCAGGTAAAACTGATAACCGCTTTTCCACAAACGACAGCTCTTGGTTTACCTCACGGGTGGGAACTAGTCAATTGGGTAGGGGTCGTTGCCCTTTTCGCTGGCAGGTCCTCTCAATGGGCCAGCTACTTCGGGGTTCCTGTGGTACTCCTCACAATGAGTTTTAGGGCTTATGCCCAAGTACTTCCCACAGTTAAGCGGATAGGGATTATTCCCAAATCCGAACCTGCAACAGATGCGAAAAAAAAATTGGCAGAAATTTCACCCAGCGAGCCCAAGAAAGTGCTCTGATACTAGATGAGAGGCACCTGCAACAATTACTTAATGTAAATATGCGAAATAGCAGAAATGACAGAACTCAAAATCACTTTTATATTGATCACGGGCCACTTCGAGGGGGCAACCTCCTATGAGAAAGCTCAATACAAATAACTTCACGGTGCCTTCATAGGTCTCAACACACACTTATATACTAATTCTAGGCGCCAATACTATGGGTCGAAACCATGGGCCGTTACAAACTATGGATCAACAATACTACGGGCGACTTACAAAGCATATGCGCCAACAACAATAACACAAACTATTGATCAACAAATACTACGGGACGACTTACAAAGCATATGCGTCCAACAACAACATACTAACAAAGTAAAGACATGGGTTCCTAACAATAGCTTCAAGTTCGATGCCATAGTTGTGTCCATGACCTTGCAGTCCATCATCCCGAACCTCTTCAGGATCTCTATTGCATACGTCCCTTGTCCAAGGAATATTTGGTCCGCACTCTGCCACACCTCCATGCCTAGAAAATAATGCATCATACCCAAGTCCTTCATCTCGAACTTGACAACAAGCTTCCTATTCGTGTCAGCAATCAACCCATCCTCACCTGTCACAAACAGGTCATCTACATATAGTAGGATTATCACTGGATTGCCTTCCTCGACCTTGTAGTAAAGGTTTGAATTTGCTTTACTCTTGGTAAATCCCAAACTAGTCAGGAAGCTATCAATCCTTCCATACCATATCCTGGGTGCTTGTTTCAAATCCTACAAGGCTTTATTCAGTTTGCACACATGAGTCTCTCTGTCATGTGTCTCAAACCCAAGTGGCTGCTCCACATACACTTCCTCTTCCACTACATCATTCAAGAATGTTGTCTTGACATCCATCTAGTGTATCTTCCACTTCATTAATGAAACCATAGCAAGTACTGATATGATTGAAGTGTATCTGGATACAGGTGCAAATGTCTCCTCATAGTCTATCCCTTCCTTCTGGGAGAATCCACGTGCCACAAATATTGCCTTGTATTTCTCTATGCTGCCATCTGCAGTATGCTTGATCTTGTAGATCCACTTGGAAGTCACCACGGACTTCCCTTTTGGTCTCGGGACCACATCCCAAACATCATTCTTCATGATCGATTGGTACTCCTCGATCATGGCATCCTTCAATTCCTTCTTCTCAACTGCTTCCTCATAGTTGGAAGGTTCTTTGTTAATGATTTCACAGAGCAGGGCTACATAACTGGTGTATGGACTTGATCTCTTTCTTTCTCTGTGCATTCCTTCTGGAGCACCATATCTCTCTGCATCTTGGATTGCTTCTCGTACCCATGTTGGTTTCCTCTTGTGAGAATTCTTCTCACAGGGTGGTTCTATAGGTTCCTGTGCATCTTCCATCTCATGGTCTTCTTCTGGATTTACTTCATTCATTGTTGTATCTCGGATCCTGGGTGCTTCATGTTCTTCAATGTCTTCAACAGGTAGCTTTCTAGAATTGTTGTATGTTGAGTCTTCATCGCTTGTTCTTAGAAACACGTCTCTCCAGTAGGTGATGGTATACGATCTTTCCTACAAGTCAAGTTCAATTGCATGATTAGAAAACATCTCATATTTTTCAGAACAAATTCTTACGCATAAAGACATAGGTCATACAGTCATGCAATTATCTTAGCCAATGCTTCAATACAACATTTATCCATATCCCATAACTTTCTATATGCCTTCCATCTCTACCAAAACATTGTTAAGAGTGTGGACTACTCCAACATGTCAGTAAAGAGGTTTCAATCTAGATAAGTAGCAATGGAGTGTTGTACAGTACCATAGGCCACTTACCCATTACTTGCATATTAGTAGTATATTGTTCATTAATGCAACTTTTCTAATATGCATAATATACATCATAAATCTAGGAACATAAGTATGACTTAACAACATCATTTAAGTAATCATATACACAAGAAATGACAATTCAAATACTTATCTTTGTTTTGTTGTTGGGTGGACTCCCTCTCAATCTTTTCTTCCTTGCAAGAACTACTAGAATCTCTGATAGCGTGCTCCTTTCTTCACGTTCTTTTCCTTTTCACATCCTTTTCTTCTGGAAGTCCTTCAACAACTTTGCTTGCAAGAGGTAGTGCTCTATAGTGCACATGTGCAAGCCTTCTATGCCATAGTTCACTTGGCTCCATGGATTCATGGACCAAGGCTTGTTCTGGTTGGCCCTTCAGTTTGTATAACCCTCCCTCTTGCTCTCCAATCACTACTGCATCATCTATAGTCTTTCCTTTAGGCAACATAAGAACTTGTCCATCTACAAATGAAAACTCCATACCTTTTGCATCCAATGCAGAGATGGAGAGAAGGTTCTTCTTTAGTCCTAGTACAAATAGAACATCTTTCATTTTCATAGACTTTCCAAAGTCTAGCTTATAAGAGGCTTCACCACATCCTTTTATAGGATACTAGTAGTCATCCCCAAGTTTCACTTTGTGGGGTGATCATGTTCATATAGATTCATAAAGGATTCCTTGAATCCAGTCATATGCTTGGAATCCCCACTATCTATAAGCTGATCATTGCTTCCATGTGTAATAGTTCTTGTGAGAGCAGAAATCAAAACATACTCTTCATCGCTTGAAGAATCTTCACTTTCTTCTCTGGCTCTCTTCCGGGGAGGTTCATCATCCTTTGTAGTGTGAGCATGATGTATTCTTTTGTTCTTCTTCTTCTTGTGGGAGCTGCTTTTGTTCCTGGGACAATCTATGGAATAGTGTCCCATCTTATCACAAGTATAGCATCGAATGGTGGATATATCTCTCCGAGATCTGAAGTTATCCTTCTGATTCTGGTGATGGTTTTTACCCTTCTCGTGATGAGGATGCTCCCTCTTGTTTTTATTCTTCCTGGTGTGTACTGTGAGAGCTTGGTCTTCACTACCCATATTATCTTCTCGAGCTACAATCCGAGCTTCTTCTTGTGAGCATTCCTCCCACAACCTATTGAATGTGATGAGCTTCTTTCTAGCACAAATTCCTTGAATGAAGGAATCCCATGAAATAAGGAGACCATTCAAGGTGGTCATCACTATTTCTCCATTCTCTATATCTTCTCCCACAACTTCAAGTTGATCTTTTATCTGGGAGACCCTTGAAAAGTAGGACTGCATGGTCTCAGCATTTTGAATCTTTACATTCTTCAATTGGTTCTGCAATGTCATCTTCTGATTTATATTCTTTCCTTGAAATAGCTTGGTCAAGGAATCAAACATCTCCTTGGGTGTCTTTAGAGATGACACATGTGGTATGCGATGGTCCTTGATAGAATCTACAATGATCCTCTTGGCCTTGACCAAGATATTCTTATGTAAGGCCTTAGCCTCATCTCCTTCTGGAACTAGAACCTCTTCACTTATGTAGGTGTCCAATTCATTCGCTTCTAGGATTAACCTAATCCTATACTTCCATGCTCGAAATTTATCATCCCCTTCAAGCTTATCCTCAAGCTTGGTGTGGTGAGACATCTTAATGAGAAAATCAAATGGAAATAAAAGTCTTAGATCCTACCACTGATTTGCTGAAACTGGATCTGGAGCTAGCTAGGGTTTAATAGAGAAACCCTAAAAATCCAAACTTGGAATTTAAAAATTTTGTCTAGACAGGAAGATGTAATTAACTGAGGTGAGCAAGCTGGTGTGCTTAGATTTTGAAAACTCCAAAAATTGACCCCTCAAAAGTGACTTGCAAATTTTGGATTTGCAATTTCTATCAAATTCTGGTTTTCTGGTTTTTCTAGTCTAAAAGTCAAATTAGGGTTTGAATTTCCCGGAGATTCACCCAACCAAAAAGTTCGATCTTGGTCTCTATATTTTGATTTTTCAGAGAAGAACAATCCTATGGTGAGAGCACTCCAAAATTCCACTTCTGTTAAAAGCCCTAATTTTCCGCAGTAGTGGTAGGCCAAAACCTAAAAATGCTCGGAATCAAATTATGTTTCGACAGAAAGATGCACCTTCCTTAGGAGAGTTAGCATAGCCTCTTGCCTTTGATGATATATGGAAAGAGACCCAAAAATTAAGAATCCTTAGCTTTCACAGCTGCACAGTGTCTTCTTCTCATGTTAGCTCTGATACCATGTTAGATTTTTATCATTTAATTCAATATGATCTAGGATCTTATCTGAGAGAATAACATGCAGACCATATCAAACATAAGAGATAAGAGACATAAAGAATTTCACCAGGGAAACCATAAAGGAGAAAACCCTGCAACTTCCTCAGAGATAGAATGAGCAATAATACAAAACCCCAAAACAAGAAGATGGTCTCCAACAACTTCCTCGTCCTCCACTTGTGCGAACTTGTCTCTCTCTCACTTATGTGAATGAGTGAGTGAGTGAATGATCAAATATAGAGGATGCTCCTCTATATTTATACTTTGCTTTCACTTTCCTTTTACCCTAACTGGGCCTACTTCTCCTAGGAGAGTCTAATAACTCATTATAACCTAACTCTGGGACAACCCCACTAGGGAAGTCTAATAACCCACTCAAATATAATAATATCTTTCTCGATCGGAGGAATGAAACCTCTCCATCGGAAGTACAATGACGTATGAGTACAATATGAAAGATACAAGTGAAATACATTCTGAAGTTACAAATACATCAACACTCCCTCTTAACTAGGAAGGTATTCTCTTGACACAGTTCATCAGCACAAGTATTCATCACTAGATTATCATCAAAGCTGGATCATCATCGTCATTGTTGTTGCTATCTCAACCATCAGTCTCCAATCTACTCGTCATGGGAAGTTCTATAGAGCCAGCCCTTTTTCATGTTGGATGTAGGCCTAGCCTCCATGTAGGTATTCATCATCTCTACGAGCAAGCCATCAAGTAGGTACATCTCAGGACTCATTATATGCCTCTGCAAAACCTGCAAGATCTCCCAGGACTG
The DNA here is from genome assembly GCA_027924585.1 of Larix kaempferi. Lineage (NCBI taxonomy): Eukaryota > Viridiplantae > Streptophyta > Pinopsida > Pinales > Pinaceae > Larix > Larix kaempferi. The sequence goes on from BSBM01001812.1 coordinate 1,028,530, forward strand.
ATTATATGCCACTGCAAAACCTATGTACCCTATTGTCATCTCATCATCTTCAGATCATCTCATCGTTAATGGATCACAACCCAGATGCACATCATAATGTCTCCAGTATGGGAGGACTTTCCTACCATCATACGAGACTCAGTCTACCAACATGCGAGGACTTTCCTAGCAGCACGTGACACACAACACTTACATCAACTAGCATGGGAGGAATTTCCTACCACCATTCAAGAAAGGCTCAACACTTACATCAACGACCATGGGAGGACTTTCCTGTGACCATGTCAGAATGGCCCAACCCCTACATATACACCATGGGAGGACTTTCCTACCATGGACTTTCCTACCACCATGTGAGAATGGCTCAGCCCTTACATCTACACCATAGGAGGAATTTCCTACCTCTATGTGAGAATGGCTCGCCCCTTACATCTACCAATATAGGAGGACTTTCCTACTAGTATGCGATAATGGCCCATGTGCATCTGCGTCTTCCGGACTCATCACTTCCCCTTGGAAGGAACCTCGATCTGAAGTACACCAAGATTCTCTTTGAAGTACTCAAACTTCAATCTGGCTAGCGGCTTGGTCAACACATCGGCTATATGCTCGTCTGTCGCAACATAATGGAGCTTCATTGCTCCTCCTTGCATCATATCCCTAATATAGTGATACTTGATCTCAATGTGCTTCGACTTGTCATGGAACACTAGGTTCTTAGACAACTTTACACAACTTTGGCTGTCACAATATATTCAAGTCGCGTCCAACTGGAGATAAAACAAATCAGACAGTAGATTCCTTAGCCATACTACCTCACAATTAGAGGAACAAGTTGCGACATACTCTGCTTCAGTTGTACTCAATGCCACGCAGTACTGCTTCCTGCTAAACCAAGAGATCACACTTGATCCCATACTGAAGCAGCACCCCAAATTTCTCTTCCTATCAATGGCACTGCCTGCCCAATCCTAATCAACATAACCCTCCAAGTTAATCTTCTGATTCGCATCATACTTGAGCCCATAATCCACCGTACCCTTCAAGTACCTTAGAATATGCTTTGCAACAATCAAGTGAACATGTCTCGGATCTGACAAGAACTGGCTCAATGTGTTCATAGCAAAGAAAATATTTGGTCTCGTATTCGTCAGGTACATCAAAGACCCAATCATCTGACGATACATCGTGGCATCAATCGACTCTGATGAAGCATCACACAATAGCTTTAGGTTCGATGACATAGGTGTGGCCATGACCTTGCAGTCCATCATCCCGAACCTCTTCAGGATCTCTACTGCATACTTCCCTTGTCCAAGGAATATTCCATCCGCACTCTACCACACCTCCATGCCTAGAAAATAGTGCATCATACCCAAGTCCTTCATCTTGAACTCGGCAGCGAGCTTCCTCTTCGTGTCAGCAATCAACCCATCCTCACCTGTCACAAATAGGTTATCTACATACAGTAGGAGTATCACTGGATTTCCTTCCTCAACCTTGTACTAAAGGTTGGAATCCGCTTTACTCTTGGTAAAGCCCAAACTAGTCAGGAAGCTATCAATCCTATTGTACCATGTCCTGGGTGCTTGTTTCAAACCATACAAGGATTTCTTCAGTTTGCACACATGAGTCTCTCTGCCATGTGTCTCAAACCTGAGTGGTTGCTCCACATACACTTCCTCTTCCACTACACCATTCAAGAACGTTGTCTTGACATCCAACTGGTGTATTTTCCACTTCATTACTGCATCCAGAGAAGTACTAATCTGATGGAAGTGTATCTCGATAAAGGTGCAAATGTCTCCTCATATTCTATCCCTTCCTTCTGAGAGAAGCCAAGTGCCACAAATATTTCCTTGCATTTATCTATGCTGCCATCTGTAGTATGCTTGATCTTGTAGATCCACTTGGAAGCCACCATAGACTTCCCTTCTGGTCTCGAGACCACATCCCATACATCATTCTTCATGATCAACTGGTACTCTTCGATCATGGCATCCTTCCATTCGTTCTTCTCAGTTGCTTCCTCATAGTTGGAAGGTTCTTTGTTAATGATGTCACACAACAAGGCTACATAACTGGTGTATGGCCTCAGTCTCCTGCTTTCTCTATGCATTCCTTCTGGAGCGCCATATCTCTCTGCATATTGGATTTCTTCTCATACCCATGCTAGTTTCCTCTTGTGAGAATTATTCTCACGGGGTGGTTCTATAGGTTCTTGTGGATCTTCCATCTCACAGTCTTCTTCTGGATTTACTTCATTCATTGTTGTATCTCGGATCCTGGGTGCTTCTTGTTCTTCAATGTTTTCAACAGGTAGCTTTCTGGATTTTTTATATGCTGAGTCTTCATCGCTTGTTCTTCGAAACAAGTCTCTCTTGTAGGTGATGGTATACAATCTTTCCTACAATTCAAGTTCAATTTCATGATTAGAAAAAATCTCATAGTTTTCAGAACAAATTCTTATGCATAAAGACATAGGTCATACAATCATGCAATTATCTTACTAGCCAATGCTTCAATACAACATCTATCCATATCTCGTAACTTTCTAGATGCCTTCCATCTCTACCATAACATTGTTAAGAGTGTGCACTACTCCAACATGTCAGTAAAGAGGTTTCAATCTAGATAAGTAGCAATGGAGTGTTGTACAGTACCACAGGCCTCTTACCCATTACTTGCATATTATTAGTATCTTGTTCATTAATGCAACTTTTCTAATATGCATAATATACCTCCTAAATCTAGGAACATAAGTATGACTAAACAACATCATTTAAGTAATCATATACACAAGAAATAACAATTCAAATACTTATCGTTGTTTGTTTGTTGGGTGGACTCCCTCTCAATCTTTGCTTCCTTGCAGGAAGTATTGGAATCTCTGATAGCATGCTCCTTTCTTCAAGTTCTTTTCCTTCGCACATCCTTTGCTTCTGGAAGTCCTTCAACAACTTTGCTTGCAAGAGGTAGTGCTCTATAGTGCACATGTGCAAGCCTTCTATGCCATAGTTCACTTGGCTCCATGGATTCATGGACCAAGGCTTGTTCCGGTTGGACCTTCAGTTGGTATAATCCTACCTCTTTCTCTCTAATCACTACTACATCATCTATAGTCTTCCATTTAGGCCACATAAGAACTTGGCCATCTACAAATGCAACCCTTGTACCTTTTGCATTCAATGCAGAGATGGAGATAAGGTTCTTCTTTAGTCCTGGTACAAATAAAACAACTTTCATTTTCATAGATTTTCCAGAGTCTAGCTTATAAGAGGCTTCACCACATCCTTTTATAAGATACTGGTAGTCATCCCCAAGTTTCACTTTGTGGGGTGACTCATGTTCAAATAGATTCATAAAGGATTCCTTGAATCTAGTCATATGCTTGGAAGCCCCACTATATATAAGCCAATCATTGCTTCCATGTGTAATAGTTCTTGTGAGAGAAGAAATCAAAACATACTCTTCATCGCTTGAAGAATCTTCACTTTCTTCTCTGGCTCTCTTCCCAGGAGGTTCATCATCCTATGCAGTGTGAGCATGATGTGTTCTTTTGTTGTTCTTATTCTTGTGGGATCTGCTTTTGTTCCTGGGACAATCTATGGAATAGTGTCCCATCTCATCACAAGTATAGCATCGAATGGTGGATAAATATCTTCGGGATCTGAAGTTATCCCTCTGATTCTGGTGATGGTGTTTACCCTTCTTGTGATGCAGATTCTCCCTCTTGTTTTTATTCTTCCTGTTGTGTATTGTGAGAGCTTGGTATTCACTACCCATCTTTTCTTCTCAAGCTACAATTTGAGCTTCTTCTTGTGAGCATTCCTCCCACAACCTATTGAATGTGATGAGCTTCTTTCTAGCACAAATTCCTTGAATGAAGGAATCCCATTACCTAGGGAGACCATTCAAGGTGGTCATCACTACTTCTCCATTCTCTATATCTTCTCCCATAGCTTCAATTTGTTCTTTTATCGGGGAGACCCTTGAAAAGTAGGACTGCAAGGTCTCGGCATTTTGAATCTTTACATTCTTCAATTGGTTCCGCAATGTAATCTTCCGATTTATATTCTTTCCTTCAAATAGCTTGGTCAAGGAATGAAACATCTCCGTGGGTGTTTTTAGAGATAACACATGTGGTATGAGATGGTCCTTAATAGAATCTCCAATGATCCTCTTGGCCTTGACCAAGTTCGTCTTATGTAAGGCCTTAGCCTCATCTTCTTCTGGAACTGGAACCTCTTCACTTATGTAGGTGTCCAATTCATTCTCTTCTAGGATTAACCCAATCGTATACTTCTATGCTCGGAAGTTATCAACCCTTTCAAGCTTATCCTCAAGCTTGGTGTGGTGAGACATCTTAATGAGAAACACCAATGGAAATAAAATATTTAGATCTTTCCACTTGATTTGTTGAAACTGAATCTGGAGCTGGCTAGGGTTTGACAGAGAAACCCTAAAAGTCCAAACTTGGAATTTCAAAATTGTGTTTGGACAGGAAGATGTAATTGACTGAGGCAAGAAAGCTTGTGTGCTTAGATTTTGAAAACTCCAAAAATTGACCCCTCAAAAGTGACTTGCGAATTTTGGATCTGCAATTTCTGTCAAATTTTGGTTTTTTGGTTTTTCTGGTCCAAAAGTCAAATTAGGGTTTGACTTTCCCTCGATTCACCTAACCAAAAAGTTTGATCTTGGTCTCTAAATTTTGATTTTGCTGAGGAGAACAATCCTATGCTGAGAGCACTCCAAAATTCCACTTCTGTAAAAATCCCTAATTTCCCGTAGCAGTGACAGGCCAAAAACTAAAAAATGCTCGGAATCAAATTGTATTTCGACAGAAAGATGCGCCTTCCTTAGGAGAGTTAGCCTAGCCTCCTTCCTTTGATAATCTATGGAAAGAGAGCCAAAAATTAAGAAGTCCTTGCTTCCGCAGCTGCGGAGTGTTTTCTTCTCAGGTTATCTCTGATACCATGTTAGATTTTTATCATTTAATTCAATATGATCTAGGATCTTATATGAGAGAACAACATGCACAACATATCAAACATAAGAGACAAGAGACACAAAGCATTTCACCGTGGAAACCATAAAGGAGAAAACCCCACAACTTCCTCGAAGATAGAATGAGCAATAATACAAAACCCCAAAATAAGAAGATGGTCTCCAGCAGCTTCCTCCTCCTCCACTTGTGCGAACTTGTCTCTCTCTCACTTATGCAAATGAGTGAGTGACTGAATGATCGAATAGAGAGGATGCTTCTCTCTATTTATACTTTAATTTCACTTGTTGTTTACCCTAAATGGGCCGACTTCTTTTAGGAGAGTCTAATAACCCATTATAACCTAACTCTGGGCCGACCCCACTAGGGCAATCTAATAACCCACTCAAATATAATAATAGCTTTCCTGGTCGGAGGAATGAAACCTCTCTGTCGGAAGTACAATGACATATGAGTACAATATGAAATATACAAGTGAAATACATCCTGAAGTTACAAATACATCAACAATTAATGCCACCCTCACTATGATTGTGAATGCTATTAATGAACTGGTCCATTGTATCAACTCACTAACGAGGGTCTCCAATAGTCGTGTCTTTGTGCCTTGGTCTCTGGAAGTGAATCTCATTTCACAGTCGATGGACTCTCATGTGCATATCATGAAAATTTCAGATGATGTCTAACGATCCTATCAATGGTAGTTTTTTTCCTTGGCATAGTAATAGTAGGTTTCTTGTTTTTTTTGCCAAATCTAATGGTTGTAGTTCTAGTTAGTTTGATCTCTTTTGAACTGAATGGTTGTAGTTCTTGTCATTCTTGTCTAGGACCCATGACACCTAAAAGAAACTCTATGGCTACATATCTCTATATTTCATCCTAGAATGATAAATTGGGACATGATACCCATCTGTGTTGTGAAAGTATGAGAAATTGTGTTCATATCCCACCCATAGGAGAGGGATTCCCTCTATAGGGCTTATGTCATGGTATGGGACCCATACATGGCGATGATACTTACGAAAAATTACTAGGGACAATGCCCTTAGATTATGGCGGGAAAAGCATGAAAATCATGCCCATATCCCTTTTGTAGAGTGAATGTTCCTCATATTCAGATATTTTGATAGTTTATGTCCCCATTTATAGTTTACAAGTCCTCAAAGTTATTATAGGGAATAATACTATGAATATGGTTATTAACTCTAAAGTTGCCTTTTTTTGGCCTCAAACCATAGAATCATCCATGAACAATAATTATTACGAGCATGCACATGTTTCTATAAGCTAAGATTGCACAGATGTTATGAAAGAATTCATGTTCTTATGTTCTTTATATAGCATGCATGATTTTGGCATATAGAAATACAAATACATTTTTTGAACTATATTTCATTTGTGTTCTTTTTACCTGGCATGTGTGTCCATTGAACTACTAGATTTGGGCCTCCTCAAACCAAGCTTTTGCAAATGTGTTTGCATTCTAGATATTTTAATGTGGGTGAATTTATTAGATATTGTATTGCATATAAAATTCCCACCTACTTCATGCACACACCTTGTTTGATTCATTAGTACACATGTTCTTACAATCCCAGAGTTTCAATTTAACACCTAAAACTTAGTGTTGTGAAAAAATACTAAAATCCTGTATTTTTCTTGTAGGATCAAACTTAAATGTCCTCATGGAAATGTATTTCATGTCCCATCAATAATTTCAATTTGTATCTACTAGCCTTTTCTACAATACCTAATATCAATTATCCAAAATCAATCTCCTCTAATGAGATCCAAGCCTGCTAAGATAACAATTTCCATTATTTTGCCAATTTTTCCAATCAATGCAAAAAAAGTAGTCCAAGGATAAACCATATACACCCATGGTATGAATTTAGAGTGACAACTTATTGCAACATACTAAACCTATATGTATTAAAAAAAAATTAAGTTGAAATCCATATAAGCCTGTACTTTGAAATGATGGCTACAAAACCTATGTCTCAAAATGATCTATTTGAATATTAAAGATTTTTCAAAGAAGCAATTCAACAATGAGCTCTCATTAGACTTGTTGATGAAACAATACATTATCATCTCAAGACTTACCACTTTAAGTCTTCTTTATCTCATTGTCACCACCAATGGTTATTTATGCACATTGAAATCTCTATTGTTCATGTTAGGTTATATTTTTCTAAACATGGTACATGTATCATGATCTTAACAAAATGGTGATATTGGCTCTTTGACATTACCAACCAAATATTTTCGATAATGACAATTTGGCGAAATTGCTAAAACATTATCCCACACATTCTTAACCAAAATATTGTCTATATTTTAAGTGTAAAATTGAATTCCAAACAATGTTTTACTTCCTATATAAGGGGAGGATCTATTTATCCCCCCCGTCTTTTTGGCCCTTCCATGGGGGATCTAGTGATGACATTCCCCCAAAATACTCTAATCCACTAATACATTAAAACACTTTAATCATTAATCCATTGGCTAGTTGACCCACAAGCCGCAAATATATAATTTCCAATCCTTATCTCTTAACTCATTGGCCCATTATTTGACTATTTGTTTCGAAAACTAAACTTTAACGCACTAGCAATTAACTCAAAAATTGATTAATAGTTGATCTCGTTATCCTTTAACTGACTAGATACTAACACATTAACCCACTAGACCAATATCCTACTAATGACTAATCTCTAATACACCAACTCACTAACCCACTAATAAAATAACTACTAGCTCACCAACCTACTAACCAACTAATGATCTAACACACTAATGAATAAACCATTGAGTCACTAACCTACTAACACTAACCAATAACCCATTAACATACTAAATCACTGAAACCTAACCATTCACACAGTGATATAGTAACCCACTAACCATTTAACCCACCAAGGCACTAATCACTAACTCGTTGACCCTTAACCCTAACCAAATAACTACTAACCCCTGACCACTAAACCACAAAACTTTAACTATTAAATCCTAACCTACTAACCCCTAACTTGTAATCCACCAATTCTCTAACCACTAGCACACTGATATAGTAACCCACTAACCATTTAACCCACCAAGGCACTAATCACTAACCCATTGACCCTTAACCCCTAACCCAATGACTACTAACCACTAATCCACTAAACTTTAAGTACTAACTCCTAACCCACTAACCCCTAACTTGTAATTCAACAATTTTCTAACCACTAATCCAGTAATTGTTAACCCTTAAGGCAATAAATTCATTTTCTTAAGGGTAATTAAATTTTATTAATCACCCATCATGTTTAATCCACTTCATTTGATTAGATTCTAAGACATGCTAATTTTTCTTGAGAGATTTATGTAAAGTTTTGGTATCCAACCTAGACAATGCATTTGTGAGATTTAAACATTATGTCGTAACAAGGTGGTTAAACTCATTACTAAAGCATAATCCCAAAGGAATTTCTAGATTCTTCAATGCAAGTGTTAATATTTTAAACTTAAATCTCAAATTTCTATAATTTCTAATTCGAATGGTATAGGTGGTAAGATTACAAAGTTTTACATAATTACTAAAATGTTGATAATTGACTAAAAGACTATAAAATTATAGGGTTTGATTTTACACAATTACTAAAATGTTGATAATTGACTAAAAACTATTAAAACAAACTATATGTATGCTTCAATTTAGAAAAAACAACAAATTTTATCTTTTTTATAAGATCGTATGGTCTTAAACCATTTTAATGTAAAAATTTAAGTGGAGTAGATACCCTCTCATTACTTTTTTTTCCCTCTAAAATATAATTAGCTAAAAAAATTATTAAAACAAATTATATATATACCTCAACTTAGAAAAGAAAAAAAAAAACAAATTTTATCTCCTTTATAAGGTCGTATGGTCCTAAACCATTTTAACATTTTAATGTTAACACTTAAACCATTTTAAAAATTTTAAAATTTTAATGTTAAAATTTAAGTGGAATAGATAAATACCTTCTCATTACATTTTTTCCCTCTGAAATGATTCAATGGATGACTCACAAATTCAACTATTATCTCTAAATATCTCCATGAATACCTTAAAGTGTCAAATAAATCCCTCATAAAAATGGATGTTTATCAATGGTGAAAAAACATCATTTCCCATTCAAACTATTTTTAATTTCAATTATAATTTTTAATTTTATTTAAAAATTTATAACTTATTTTCATTTTATTTATAAAAAAATGTATATTTATATAATATTCATGAATTATGATAATATGACTTCTTGGATGGACATTTTTATATTCTAAATGGAAATGAAATAATGTCATTTTTAATCTAATTGCATTAGTGTTATCCTCTATGGTGAAAGGTGACCCACATTCGTGGTGCTTCATTTGGTTTTATGAAGACATCGTCGTTACACTTTTAAACCATCAATTACAATGTATTAATGAACTAAAATGGATTAATTAAATGTTATTTAAGAGTGTTTCATTTTTTCTTCAAGTTCATACAAACCCCATTTTCTACATCAATTTTAATATTTAAAAACTTTGGTAGTGGTAGTCATAATCTTGAAAACAACCCCATATAGATTCATTTAATGTAGTCTTTGCTACATATATCAATGTGGGAAGCACTTTTGACTTGATAACCCCTTCTTGTAACGAAGATCATATGTAAATTGTGTAAATTTTAATGATTTTGTGGAATTTTTTTTAATATTTTCTTATGGTTTATGGATAGTAAATGGGGTAAATCTTTGGTCCTAATTATTGAGGCTAATCCTAGGAGAATAAGAAAGTCGAATCCATGACTTCCCCAATGATGGGTAGAGATTTCATGTCCAACTTATTGTTAGAAAAATATAAAAAATAAAAACAAACAACAATGACAATAAAATATTCGATCTACGTGGAAAATCTGTTGTGCATGGGTAAAACCACGCGGCAGTAGAAGCATCTATATTTTATTATTACTTGGAAAACTACTTACAATCCTTTCTTATACAACAATGACATGTGTCATTTCCCTTTTATACAATATATATGGGTGTTCTAAAAGAAACTGAAACACACCGGAAGGTGCTAGAAATGTATGCCTCGGGGGCTCTACCCTCGCACCCCCTTGAAAAGGGGGCTTGGCTAGCCTCCTCTACAACCCCCTAGCACATAGTAATTGTGTGTGGGACTAGTCATGTGATTTAAAGGAAGAATATCATAGATATAGATATTGGCTTCATCTCCTAACATTCTCACACTTGAAGTCAATATATAGGAAGTTCCTTGCCTTTGTTTTGCGCCCATGTGCCATTGCCCAATGTTTCCTTCATCAAATTTTCAACAATCCCAGAGAATTTTTCACAATTCAAACTTCTTTGCTATGACTGGATTTGTAAGTATATTTGCAGTATTCTCATTAGTATCATTTTTCTCCAACAAGATTCTACATTCTTCCACCACTTTCCTTATGAAATGGTACTTAATATCAATATGTTTCATGTGATCATGAAATAATGGATTGTTCATTAACTAAATAGCACTTTGACTGTCACTATCCAAAGCAATAAATTCTCCTACTTTATCTTGAAGTCATCCATTGGTCGTTCTAGCCATATTTACTTTTTAGTGGTCTCAATTGCTACCACATATTCTACTTTAGTGATTGATAGGGCCACCACTGATTGCAACTTAGATGCCCAACTTACAGCTCCACCAACAAGAGTGAAAGTATATTGAATAGTATAATTTATTCCATCTCTGTCTCCACCAAAATCAAAATCTGCAAATACCTTTGATTTGTAAATCTATTGATCCATAGAAAATAACAGCATCTAAAGTTCCCCTTATATATTTGAGTATTGTCTTCACAACATTCCAATTCTCTTTAACATTATTCATCGCGAGCCATCTAATAACTCCCACTACTTGGGAAATATCGGGTCTAGTTCTCACCGTGGAGAAAATGAGGCTCCATGTTGCTAATGAATATAATACATGAGACATGCTTGTCTTCTCTACTTCCATGTTAGGACATTGTTCACAAGATAACTTGAAGTGTGTAGGAAGTAGGGTGCTATCTTGTTTTGCATTCTGCATATTGAGCAATGCAGAAATGTTTCTATATATGAATTTTGATTTAAGCATATATTACTACCTATTCTATCCCTATTTATCTTCATCCCTAGACTTTGATTTGCTACTCCTAAATCCTTCATTCAAATTTCCTAGACAACTAAGCCTTAAGGTCAATGATTTTCTTCATGTTGGGGCTTGCAACCAATGTATCATCAACATACAATAGAAAGATAATAAAACTATTATCACTAAACCTCTTATAATATTCCCAATAGTCAACCTCACATCTACTGAAACCTTGGCTCTTTAAGAAAATGTCCAATTTTCTATACCACATCCTTGGTCTCTATTTGAATCCATATAGAGATTTATTAAGCATGCAAACCAAATGTTATTTTCCTCTTTCTCTATATCCCTCTGGCTAATGCATATAAATTTCTTCCTCTAGATCACCATATGGGAAAGTATTTTTATTTCAAGTTGCTGCAACTCTAAATTTTGTGCTACTACAAGTGCAATTAGAGAGAAGATTTCATTAAAATATATACATGACTTCTACATATAACCTTTTTCCACCAAGTGAGCTTTGTAGCATTCCAACAACCCATCATTGTTCTTCTTTACTTTATACGCCCACTTGTTTCCAACAACCTTTAGTCCGAGTGGAATATCCATAATTTTGCATGTTTCATTCTTGTGTAGTGCTTTCATTTCTTTGTCCATGGATTTATGTCATTTATTTGCATTCTCAGATTCTCTAGCTTCTTGAAATGAAATGTGTTCAACATCATCAACTAGCAAAGTAAAAGAAGACTGAAAATTAGAAAACACATTTCTAGATGCCTATTGGGACATGTCAACCTTGTAAGTTGTGGTGGCTGAATTTTATTGCTTTTCATGTTGATCAAAATATTCATATTCATCTTCATCTTCACTCATTTCTACTTCAACATGTATAATCTCAGGTGTCTACTGTAGCTCCTTCTTTTCAATCATTTTTTCATTACAAATAACATCCTAGCTAGCAATTACCTTGTGGTTAGTAGGATCCCATACTTTATGCCCCTTTACTATTTATCATAACCAAGAAAAACACATTTCCTTGACTTTGGGTCAAGCTTGGACCTATTTTGTTTAGGCACATGGGAATATGCATCACAACCAAAGATACATGAATGAGAATAATCAATTGGCTTACCACACCAAGCCTCCTTTGGAAGTTGTCCATCCACCTGCATAGTTGTAGTTGATCTACTTATAAGATAAGCAGTTATTTTAACAACCTCTCCCCATAATTCATTATCCAACCTAGATGTGTCGAGCATGCTTCTTGAATGTTTCATGATAATGTGTGATTCATTCGCTCAACCACGCCATTTTGTTGTGTAGTATATGGACCAGTAGTTTGGTGCTTAATTATTTTCCACATACACGTTTTATCAAATTCCATGGAGCAATACTTTCCTCCATTATTTGATATGAGACATAAAACAAACTTTCCCAAAATTTTCTCTCTTGTTCCTTGAACTCCTTAAAATCCCAAAGTATTGTAACTCATTTTTTAGAAAATACACCCAAACTCTTCTAGAATAACCATTTATAAGAGTTAGAAAATGTCTAGCACCATTTATAGATAAAGTAGGGAGTGATCCAAATATATTAGGATGAATAAGTTGCAAAAATATCAGAACTTTTACTAGAACTTGTAGTAAAATGAACTCTCTTTGGCTTACAAAAAATACAGTTCTCACACAAGTCTAAATTACAAGACTTAATCCTAGAAAGCATATATTGGTCATGCATAATTTTCAAAACAAATTCACACATATGTCCAATTTGTTGATGTTATAACATCACTACATCCAGAACATTCCTTGAGTCTAATGTTGTTGCACGATTTATCACTATAAGACCACACAAACGATACAAGGTCCCATAAGATTCTCCTTTTTCTACTACTAGGCTTCCTTTGGTAATTTTGCAATGATTATCATCAAAGCTAGTAGAATACCCCAATTTATCCATCATCTTGATTGAGAGCAAATTATTCCCTATATTTGGTACATGTCGTACATCACACAACTTCATTTATATCCCATCATCAAGCTCGATCCTAATATCCCATCTTTCCACAATTTCTAGAGGATGATCATCACGCAAGTAGACCTTCCGACCACTATAGGGATGATATTTGATAAACCAATATATATGTGGATACCTATAAAAAGATGCACTTGAATTGAAAACCCAAGCATATAAAAGAGGTTTCCTATTACTAAGACAAAAGATCTCACATGTTGTTGTTTCTTCTAAATCTGTTTTGCTAGCATCAACTGATGGTTGATCTAGATTTTCATACTTATTTTCCTTCTTTAGATGCCAGCATCCCTTCCTCGAGTGCCCTGGTATCTCATAATTCCAAAACTTTCATTTTTACTTACATCCTCTAAACTTAGATCTTGGTTGTGATCTACCTTGTTGACCTCTTTCACTAGATCGACCTCTCACATATAGGGCTTCACTACTAGAGGCTTCCAGAGACAATTTTTTCTTCAACTCTTCTCCCAGGAAGCAACTACCACATCATCAAATTTTAATTTTCTTGATGATTAGTTGGTGATGGTCATCACCAAATGATCCCAAGTATATGGGAAGGAACAAAGTAAAATGAATGATTTGTCCTTATCCTCCACCTTTGCACCAATTGAGACCAGTTTATTAATCAAGATATTAAACTCATTCAGATGATATACCATAATTAAGCCATGATAAAATTGATTTTTCAGAAAAAACATTATTTGTTTCCAATTTAGTCTCATACAACTTCCCAAGTTTCTCCCAAAAGGATTTCACGGTCTTTTCTTTAGCATAATCGAACAAGATAGAGTTTGCTAGGAAAAGATGAATTGTACAAACTACCTTCTTGTCCATCTTTATCCACTCCTCATATGTCATGTCACTTTTTATTTTCACAACCACTTTCAAGGATAGGGATTGGTTATTTTGAACCATCAAATCCTTCACCTTAATTTTGCATAGCAATAAATTCTTGTCATCAAGCTTCTTGTCATTGTTCTTGTCATCAAACTTTTGAACTGAATGGTTTACAATTGTCTTTTTAATGAAAGGGTTGAAAGTGATAAGAAATCTCTCAATCTTGCTCACAAGTGTCGAAGAAAACTTTTTCAAGTAAAACAGAGAATATATGCAAGTCTAAAGGTCAGAATTATTAGAAATTGTATAGAAAGCAATATTCATTTCCATACCTTTCACCAAAATATGGGGCCAAGCCATGGAATTCCAACACATAAAATTCTCATTTATATGTTATGGATATTGACATTCTGGATAGATGATTAACAATCTTCTGCTCTTCTAGTTTTACAAACTAAAATGTAGAACTATGGTCATCTCATACATATGCATCATTCTTTGTTACATTTTCATTGCTAAGAAAATTAGATATGCTTCATCTTAATTGATGAGTAGTAACTATATTTCCTATGAGATCTTCTTTGATACTCTTCAACATAGTCACCACAACTCTCATAGTTGGCCTTTCTTGAGGTGAATATTTTTAACAAAGCAAGCCAACACCTAGTAAATAAACTAAGCATTTGGATTTATTATTTTCTTCAAAATCATCTTTATCCATCTCATTAAAAAGGATATTGTCAATCACCCTTTTCACTTGATTTGGAATTGCTAAGTTCACCCACTTGTGCAAATTTAGGTCTTCAACAAAGATGTCACTAACTGGTTTTCTTCTTGTAAGCATTCCCAATAATAGAATACCGTAGCTGTAAATTTATCCTTGGGTACAAATTGCATCACCCAATCCATACTATACAACAAAGTCAACATTCATCAAATTTTACTCATACAATATATTGCTAATGAAAAAATACAACTGAAACTAATGTTTCAAAAATTCATAATTGGGGAAATGTAACCCACCGTTCCTTCTAAAGCAATTGTTGAAGTTAGCAGATCATTAGAGATTTCACCAATTAATCGTCCAATACCAAAATCTATTATTGGCCTGACATATCTTCATCCAAGAGCACATTGTTTGGTTTTATATCACAATGTACTATTTGCACAAAGGAATCATGATGAATATATTCAATGGCATGTGCCACATCTATGGAAATGTCTAATCGTGTTTTCAATCCCAACTCACACACATCATCACCATTGTTGTCATCTCTATTAGGGTACAGGTGCTTCTCTAAGATTCCATTAGAGATGAACTTGAACACTAAATATTTAAAATAGGGGTTTGAATATGATGTTATAATTTTGACCATATTTCAATTTGAACCTTTTTCAAGACATTACATTCTACTTTAAAAATCTTTTCGACTTGGTCATTTTGCAATTGGAGAACATTCACAGCAATAAATGTGCCATCACTCAAAGTTCCTTTGTACAGTGTTCCTAAATTCCCTCTTCCAAGTAGGTTGTCTTGGATAAATCCATTAGTTTCTATGTGAAGCTCATGATATGAGATTCTTGGGTGCTCTAACTTTTGAAAAATAGCTAATGAGAAATAAATGTTTTGGACATGCATATTTCCTCTCCATAGAAATCTTAAAACTACACAACATATTATAAAATAAATAGTTCCACTCAATGGAAATATTACTTTTCTCACAATTGTAGAATGACCTCTTGGTGTTGGACATGCAGATAACCAAAATGCTTGTGGTCCACAAAGGCCTAGATTTTCAATTAAGGATATGTTCATTGTTTGATTTTCCAAAAATCCTCCTCCTGAGATTTCCCCTGTGAGATTGTTAAAAGATAAATTCAAATTTTGAGCATATTCAACTTCTGGAGAGTCATTGGTATTGTACCTTATAAGTAGTTGTAAGAGAGATCCAATTTTATGAGACATTGTAACTTGTCAAATCAATCTAGAATAGATCCATGGAAGGAATTTTGAGATAAATTCAATGATTGTAGTCCAACACAGCTTCCAAGAAAACTTGGAATGACCCTAGTCAACTGATTAGAGGAATTTTCTATAGCTTGAACCATTGTAATTTTACCAATCTCTAAGGGCAAAGAACCCTCTAATAAATTCCATGTCAAATTCAAATAGAAGTGTTTAGTAAATAGTTTAGCAATTTCTCGTGGTATCCTTCCAGTGAGCTTATTGTGAGACAAATCAAGCAATTCCAAATTTATATAGTCTCCCAAGTGGGAGGGAATGCTTCCTAATAATTGGTTTTGATGGATGAGAAGAATTCATATTTTTTTAAGGGGTGTAAGGCAATGTGGAACATTTCCATAGAGTATGTTTCTACTAATATGCAAGTGACCGAGTCGATGTAGATGTTCGAAGTCATTGGCAAAGTCTCCTTCTAATTTGTGTTTCCTAAATCTAGTCTCTCTAATTTTTCAAGACTTCCCAATGGCAGAATGCTTCCATTTAAAATATTTTTGCTTAAATTTAGAAAGGTGAGGCTACTAACATTGTTTATTTGTGGATGGATGCATCCTTCTATTTTATTACTTGATTCATGACAAGTAATACAAATAGGTTGAAATTCGACTTATGGCAAGGGGAAAAACACCACTTAATTTATTGTTGTTCAAGTGTAGTATTTGTAGACTAGAACAATTGATAAGAGCTGCAATAAATGGTATGGTTATAGTGCTTCCACTTTCAAACTGATTGAAATGAAAGTTTAGTCTTTCAAGAAAAGATAACTTACCTAATTCTATTGGAACACTCCCAGTCAACTTCTTATAGTGTAGAGAAAGTACTTGTAATTTGGAACAATTTCCAATAGACTTTGGAATATGTCCACTCAATTGATTCCCCAAAAAATAAAGAGTGGTCAAGTTATACATATTGGACATAGCAATCGGAATGCTGCCAGACAATTTATTTTGAGCCAAGGAAAATGTTTGCATAGAAGTGAGTACACCTAACTCTTGTGGAGCACTTCCAGTTAATAAGTTTCCAGGAATATGCAAATCAGTTAAAACAGACATATTTGCCCCAAAAATGGGAATGTTTCCACTCAATTCATTGTAATAGAGATAAAGCCCTTGCAAACGACTTAGCAAACCTAACTGTGATGGAATGGCCCCAATGAGAAAGTTGTATGCAAAATCTAAAATAAGAAAGGCCGAGTGGTTTCCTAAGGAAGATGGAATCGTACCTATCAAGTTGTTTCTTGTTAAGTAAGGTTGTTGCATACGTGTCAGGGAACCAAACTATAGGGCATAGTAGCATAATTCAATCGTATTGGTATTTCATGTACTGAAATTCAGAACAAATTCGAATTTGTCAAATATTCGGTGTAGGTGTAATACGGTACGGATTCTTATTAGTGAACAATTAAATTTTGAAAATCAATTTTAAAAAAGCAAACTTTTATTATTTAAACATTATAAAACATAAATACCATTCAATTCATACTTTCTTATTTAAATAATTATTAATAACTAGTTGTCGTCTCTCACAGTCACCATATCCAAGGTTGATGAGATTTTATATTTTTGTTTTGTAAATATATGTTTGATTTTATTATATAAATGTGTATGTACATTTATGGTATATTTGTGAATATTTGATTAAAAATATTATAAAAAAGGAGTCTACTTCCTTATTTTATTCGTACTAGATTTTTTCATTACATATTTTTTATGTATTGAATCGTATTCGTATATGATTCATAATCGAATTATGCTACTATGCTCTAGGGGATTATTCCACTCAGATTGTTGATTGAGGATAACTCAAATTCTGCAAGTCCCAAGTTGACTTGGGATACTTCCTTCCAATTGATTGTGGGACAACATGAGCTTCTTCAAACAAAATAGTTGTCCCATTTGAGGAAAGATAATACCATAGAGTTCATTGTGTGAAATTTCTAGGAAGTGGAGAAAAGATAAATTACCAAGGGAAGGAGAAATGGTACCATGCATATGCATGGATGAGAGGTAGAGGGAAACCGCTCTATTCATTGCATGATGTCGGTTGCATGTAACAGAAGTCTAGTTGCACAAGGGGATGGAAAGACTTCAATCAACCATGGACTGATTAGGATCATTGGTTATGTGCTTCTTGAATGCCAAAAATGATGGGCGATCATCTTGAAATGAGTGAGAAGTGGATGAATAAAAAATGAAGAACACAACATAGAAAGAGCAGTGGATGAAGAAAAAAAGAGAAAGGAGATGTCCTCCTCATCTTCTAATTGAGGATGGAGGTGAATTTTGGTGATATGCACCTTCCCGCCACTTGTATAAACACATGGTAGTTTTGTACTAGTATGAAAGACTAAGAATTTGAAATAGTGCCTTGAAACCATTTCTTATTAAGGAAAATTTCTTTAATGTAAACCTATGAAATATATTTATAACCTAATTGAATTTATAGATAATGACGTTTATGTGTTGTGTGATCAAAACCAATAACATCTGGAAACTACTTACACTAAGAGATAGTGAGGGGCATGTGTTGTGTGTTCAAGACTAGTAACATTTGAAAACTATTTATAAACAACTTAGATAGAGAGATAGTGAGGGCCACATGTTGTGTAGTCAATAACAATAACATTTGAAAACTATTGAACAGAGAGATAGTGAGGGCCATGTGTTTTGTGGTCAATATTAATGACATCAAACAGTTCTATTTATAACATACATGCATTGAAATATATTGAGGTCCATGTTTTGCATGGTCAAGACCAATGACATTCTATAACCATTTATAACCGACTTAGATTGAGAGATAGTGTGAGACATGTGTTTTGTGGTCAAGACCAATGACACCTAGCAACTATTTATAATCAATTTAGACTAAGAGATAGTGAAGACCATGTGTTATATGGTCAATACCAATGACATTTAACAACTATTTATAATTGAATTACATTTAGAGATACTGAGGGCCATGTGTTGTGTGGTCAAGACTAACATCTGAAACTATGTATAACCAACTTAGATTAAGAGATAGTGAGGGACATGTGTTGTGTGATAAATACCAGTAACATCTAAAAACTATTTATAACCATCTTAGATTAAGATATAGTGAATTCCATGTGTTTTGTGGTCAATATGGTGGGTGAAATCAACCACATTTGGTGGCCATTAATTTGTTTGTCATGGTGAAGATGCAACACACCGAAACATCCAAATCTAACATTGCAATTCAATTATGCCAGGATCGACCTCTTCTATTTCAATTTATGAAATTGTTAAAAAAACAATCAATCCCACCAAACAACCACTTGAAAGGCAATCTTACTTACCAATATTATTTAATTTCAATTTATGAATGTGTAAAAAAATCATTCGGTCCTTGGGAAGGTAGGTACGGGGGGGATTCATTTTGATCCGGGAAGGAATATAGTATTAAACTTTGCATGTGGTACAGAGAATGCTACTAACAATCAAGTGGAGCGATATCGTTTATATATGGGATTGGAACAATCTATCTCCCTTGGAATACAATCACTACTGGTTATAGGATATTCCCTCTTAATTATCTCTCAAACTAGACATGGGAAGGGAATTGTGGATCAAATTGTGGGAAGGCTTCACAAATGCATTATCGATATTCTTCTTTGAATTCCAAATACATTGATCTATCATGTTCGAAGGAAAAATAATGATTCAGTTCATAAGTTAGAAAATGAAGCATCTTTCATACCTCGTGGGGGCATTAAAAAAAATGGGGGTCAACTTTCATTGTGTTGCCTCTCCTAATGTATCATATGCATGATATAGTCCACCCAAAGGGGTAACCAAATATTTCTATCCCATTCACATTAACTACAACATGTCTTTGTTTCAAGGTCCAGGGAAATGGTTCACAACTGTCATACAAAATGAAGGATGGGGTGATTAATGTGATCACATGGATGCTTCCAATCTCTCAAAGCATGAAACTTACCCCATAAGTTTTGATATAGCATATGTGAAGAATTACTCTATGAGGAGGAAGTTGAGCTCTGTTTTTTCTTTAGGGATGCTTATTTTGATTACAGTGGAGAACATAGATGCCATTCCCTTCACTTTGAGGGAGTGGCTCTCAACTGCAATTCCCAGTTGGTATGGTGAATGTGATTCTTTGGTGGTTACCTTTGATTCTGAGATTCGGCAAGAGGAGAATGAATGTATGATTTTTTATGTTTCCAGATGCGACTATGTGGATACCATCTAGACAATTTGGGGTTTGTTCTTCAATGGCTAATGGTCCTATTCGAAAGCTATGGAACTTGAGCTCTATAAACGTGCAGCATTGGAAGATAACTCACTTGGGATTTTTGGTTACTTTCTTCAGAGTTTAGAATATTGGTTTCTTGCTTAGATTTTCTCCTACTATTTCAAATAAGAGAGCTGAGATGGATTGCATTGATAAATTTAAGGAACTTTCAGAGGAAATTTGGGATTCCAGAGGGGATATTATAGATATCCAAGCAAATGTTTGTTGGATGAATTCGCAGTTGAAAGGTGTCCTGGAAGCATACTAGACATAACTCCACCCACACAAACAGTCTTGGCCAATGTATGGATGCGGTGGAAGGAAGTATCCGAGCATAGGAAACTCAGTTGATTGGTCTAGACCACTGTCAAGATGATTCAGAAGGAAATTTTAAAGCTTATGAAGATCATGTGGATAAAATTATGGTTACTCTAGATCATCATAGGAACTTCTAAAGGAAAAATATTCCAGGTTGACTGAACAAACTGGAAGCAAGGGAAATGAAGAAACCATTGTCCAACAAATTGAATGTGTTCCTGTCAACATCTCTACCCTAGAGGAACAGGAAGGAGACAACAATGAATACCAAGTCATGGATAGAGGATATAGTACCACTTAGTTTATTAAGTTTTTCTAGTTTTATTTGGAATTTTTTTGCCAATTATTACTAGGACAATATGTTAAAGTTTACAGTTCAGTAGTTGTTGATACCTCTCTACAAATAGCTTCATAAACTTGGATTTGGTCATATGTATATGGGATAAATTTTATAAAGGAACCTCCTATGGCAATTTTGGAACTCTATATATTTTATCGCTGATTTCCATCAACTTCTTATAAAATCCAATATAACCATATTAGTTATAAAAAAAAGTATTCGATCCTACCAAACAATTAAAAATCCATCTCACATTCCAAGCCGTCTCAATTTTCATTAATTTCAACTTATGAATATGTAGAAAAAGTGTTAAATCCTACCAAACAAATAAAAATCCATCTCACTTTCCAATACTTCTCAATTTCCATTTATGAAACCGTAGAAAAAGCCTTCAATCCCACTGAAACAACACTCAAAAACCCATCTTACTCACCAAGGCTAGTCAATTTCAATTTATGAATATATAGAAAAAGTGTTCCATGCCACCAACTAAAAAACCCATTCAACTATCCAACATTTGAAATTGGGAGGGAATATTAGGAAGGTATTTGAAAACAAAGCAGTCTATCGAATTTTCTGTTTTGACAATTATATCACAAGTATTGGTTAATTTGTCATGATGAAAAAGTTATGGTCAAATTAGCTAATAATATATGGAAATGGTGATATTTTTATATTTTTGACTACACAAAAAATGATTATTTCTTATGAATAAACACAATTGGGATGGTGCAAGGTAATGCTACCCAATTAGGACAAATTAGTTGCAATTAAAACCTCGAAAAACATAAATTTGATTACTAAAAATAAATATTAGAGGTACTTGCACAAATTTTTAGAATACAATGTGAAAAGATGAAATGTATACAATCGAGTTACATTTCGGAATACATAACTTCTATTTATGGAAACTTAGTATAACTCTAAGCAAATGGTGTTCTCCTTAGATTGGTATGTTACTTTTTTTCTAAAACATAATGCACATGTTCATGTTAGGCCCCATTTTTCGTATGTTAACAACGATTTTTTTCAAAAAAAATACAGAGATGTAGATAACAAGTGGTTCTTGTGTGACACTATTTTTTCTATAATTTTTAATGTTACTTTTATATTTTTCTTTAAATTGAAAAATTCATTGAGTCCCTGGAATTACAAGGTGGAGCATTAGGCCCCACTATGAAGGTCTTAACACAATCAATGGAATTTTTCTTTTCTAGTGTGTAGTTTTTCATCTATACTTGTGCGGGTTCTTTTTAGTTTTCAAAATAGGTGAACCAATCAAAAGTTACAAAGAAATAAGAGACCTATTTTTTTGAGAAATTTGACATATGACCAAATAAAAAATAAATATAAAACAATATTGTCTTCCTCAAAAAATATATATATATATTTGGAATCAACACACAGAGCTATATAAGTGTGTGCAATTTTATTAGCAACAAACACATAGAGCATATGTAGATCTGAGGTTGAAATATAGGGAAATGAAAAAATGGATGTGTTTCATTATTTTCAATTCGAACCTATAGGTTTGACCATCTGAACCCAAAACCAAAGAGGACAACACATCCACCACATATATGGGAAAATTAAATCCCACGATGTTCTTTGAATTAAAAATGCACACATGTTATTAGCGCATGCACGTTATTATTAAAAAATAACGCACATGCATTATTAACATGCACGTGTTATTAACTCACACACGTTACAAAACACTGGAACATTATATTTTTCTCTACATATCTCTCTATCTATCTATCACACCCTACCCCTCTCTCTCCCTCCGACCATTTCCTAGTATATCCCTCTCACAATATCCTCACCTATCCTTCCCACCCTATACATTATATCTCCCCCTCTCCCAATCTATCCATCCTGTGCTACCTCCCCTCTCTCCCTTCCCACATCTCTCTCTCTCTCTCTCTCTCTCTCTCTCTCTCTCTCTCTCTCATGCACTTACACATAACCCCTTTCTATCCCTTTGTCCCTAACACCCCACCTCTCTCTCTCTCTCTCTCTCACACACACACACACACACACACACACACACATTGTCCCTAACCCCCCTCCTCTCTAATCCCCCATACTCTCTCCCTCACTCTCTTTAATCCCTTTACTCCTCTCCTTACCACTAACCCCCCATCTCTCCCTCTCCCCTCCCCCCCTACCCCTAACCCCTTCCACCATCTCTCTCTCTCTCTCTCTCTCTCTCTCTCTCTCTCTCTCTCTCTCTCTCTCTCTAACATCTCTAACGTCCCTCTCTCTTTGTCTCTCCTAATCCCCCTACCACTAACCACTAACCACCTCACATCTATCTCTCTCTCTACCAAACCCTACCTCTCTCTTTGTCTCTCCCAATCCCCCTCCCCTCCCCTCTACCACTAACCACCCCCCAATCTCTCTCTCTCTCTCTCTCTCTCTCTCTCTCTCTCTCTCCTCTCTCGCCCCCCTAATCCTCACCCTACCTCTAACCCCCCCCTCCCCTCCTCCCCCTAACCCTTACTAACCCCTCTCTCACTCTATATCTCCCCTTCTCCTCTCTTTCACACCCTACTCCTCCCCCTACCTATAACCCCCCTCCTCTCTCTCTCTCTCTCTCTCCTCTCCTCCCTCTAACCCTTACTAACCCCCCCCCTCTCTCTCTCTCTCACTGCCTACTACTCCACTACCTTTAACTTCCCCCCTCCTCTCTCTCTCTCTGTCTCACCGCTTACTACTCCACTACCTTTAACTTCCCCCCTCCTCTCTCTCTCTCTCTCTCTCTCTCACTCACACACACACACACACACACACACGCGCCCTTACTAACCCGCTCTCTCAATCTCTCTCCCCTACTCCTCCACACACCCACCCCCCTCTCTCTCTCCCAACCCCCTAACACTCCCCCAATCTCTCCCTAACCCCCTCCTACTCCCCCTACCCTTAACCACCCCCCATATCACTCCCTAACCCCCCTTCTACTCCACCTACCCCTAACCACTTCCCCTCTCTCCCCTCCTCCCACTAACCATTACTAACCCCCTCTCTCACTCTCTCTCTCTCTCCCCTCCTCCCCCTAACCCTTACTAACTTTGAATAAAGAACGTGTGCATGTTATTGCTACATAAGACGAAAAAACAAATTCTCATGTCCATCATTTTCTCTCATCACAACACACAATTAGTTGTTTAAGAACGCAAATCTCGGGAACAATATTCTATTGCAGGTTGTCTTTGTTGGTTAAACTGATCAGATTCATTATTTTTGACATATTTTCATTCTATTAGAACCTCTTGGAGATTTTTTTGCATTATAACCTTTTGGATATGGGTAACAAAATAAATAGAGAAAAAAAGTCTAGATGGATGGAGTTACCCCTTGAAAAAATACATGAACTAAGGGACAATGAAAGTTTGGGTATGGAAAATATTAGGAATCCACTAGTCACCACCTCAAATACTTATGCACCAGATGACATTGTGATCTCTAATTCAACACCACAAGTAAAGTGTATGCATCCAGTGCAGGCGATTCATATTCCAACATCAAGTCAACTTCCATCCAATATTCCACCATCACACAATGGTCCAATTAAAGAAGAATGTATTCAAACTTTGTTAGATGTTGGGTATTCACAGGGGGATATTGGGAAAGTTACTCATTTGCAAACTTCTAATGAAGACACTGCTCATGTGCAAGATGAATTTAAACAATCAAATGTTCGGCATATAGACCACACACATGTCCATTGCACTCCCAATCTCAACTCTGAAGTGAATGCAGTGATACAATCTACTGGTGATGGGTTTCATACTTCTTGTCCACCTTCCTTACCTCGACTATCCAGTGCACACCGAAGAACTCCTAGAAATTTTCAAGGGAATGATAGTCCTATAGAATCCATTGAAGGTAAGTTATTGAAACGAATTATTGATTGGAAGTGTAGCAAAATTATCAAAGACTTATTTCAATCAAAAAATTATGCATCCAAATGTCAATTATTGTTGGCTTTGTTAAAATCACATTGCTTAGTTGTTTTTAGGAGAATTTTAGGAATAAATATAGTTAAAAGTTCAGATACTAATAATCATGTTGTTAGAAATCTTCAAGTGGCTTTTAATACAATTGGAAAATCTACTCGTTCAAAAGATAGTAATGTTGTCTGTCGTGTGTTATCAGAATCGATTGTAAACAAGTACACAAGGCATTGTCAATTGTTGTCACACACATCTAATATTTTTAAATTAAATAGAAAAACTCTTCAAAAGTACTCTATTATAACAGATAACCTTGACTTCCTAGATCAAATATCCTTGGGCCTTCATTGGAATATTGCCCCATTCAAAAAAGAAATTAATGATGTTGTCAAGGAACTAGTACAAATGTTTTGGCATGAAAATACGATGCCTTCATCCAATCAAAGAGATGTGCTAAAGTTAAGGAAAGGTACTAATTATAGTGAGCCCCACATTAAGCACTTTCTTGACATGACACAAACAGAGCTCTATGAGACATTCAAGAATGATCACATGGAATTGAACATGGACCAAATATCATTTGAGAAATGTTAACCTTGGTATGTTAGAATATGCATAGACCGCAACGCGTGTTGTTGTAGATACCATGTATAATTTGATTATTTCTATGACACATATTTACACATCTGTCATTTTTTGCATACTAACATTGTGCATAAGTGCTCATCCATACTACCTTCGATTTCATCGAGAGGATTTATTCATAACATCATGTGTCCAAGGCCACTATAGGTGCAATCTATTTGCTTTATTGATTCGATGCATTCATGAAAGCGAGGAGCACGAATCTGGGAGGATGATAGTAGATATGAAAAGCTTCAAATATGTTACATATGAACTAGACAATGGGAAAGAAAGAAAAAAGATTGCATTGGTGAAGTCCTAGGTAAGTGAAGGTATATTGTTTCATATTGCACCTTCAAAATTTTCATATATCTTTTAAAGGTTACAATGCAATTATCCATTTATCTTTGTGTCACCAAGTACAAGTATGTGATTTCATGAAGGATTTTTTTTGTAAAAAATGAACAATACGTTCAATATGTGCATGCAACAGGATGGAAAGATGAACAGTTTCAAATGTAAGAGACACTTTTCCCACGGGTATTATATTGTTAGTTGTGGATTTCGCTAAGAACTACACCCTTCAACCACAAAATGAGATCTAGAGACATTACTATCATTCAGATCAAGTTAGCATAATGGTACATTTCACATATAGGCATGGGAAAGACAACAACAAAGACTGGATGATAGTAGTCAAATAGACAAACTTCTACATAAGTGACGATAGGTGCCATGACCTACATTAGGTGCAACATTGCTTCTAAATGTTTTATGATAAATTGAAGGAGAGAGATATACAGATGGATCAATAGTGGATATGGTCAAATGGTTGTGCAGGCCAATTCAAAATGCACATGTATTCGAGTGGTTGAGTATTTTGCACAAAACATCCAATGTGCAACATATTTGGAACTATTTTGAGATTGGGCATGGAAAAGGTGAGAATTATGGTGTCATTGCATGCATTAAAACTACACTACGAAGTATGGAGATGAATTTTACAGCAAATTTTCATATCCAAGATTCAAAATCTATAGTTCATTGGTGCACTGCAATAATGTCAAGTGTTGCAAAAGAGTAATGGAATTTAACAGAGACAAGACATGTATTGAGAAATTTCCGGGAAGTGGTCAATATAGATTGGTCACATTCATATCACTGCAAAGCAGTACAAGGAACTCATGGCTTCCATTCAGTTCAAATCTCAAACAACCCTTTGTTCGAAGTACGGACACGAAAACTTGATTGGTTTTGTGGGCCTTGCAGCAGTGGCAAATGGGATGATTTTGAATCAATAGAATAGGTTGATGAATGGGATCATTTATCACTTCTAGTTGAGCCACGTGTATTTCTTGAAAAAACCCAGTTAGAGGAGGGCCAATCATCTATTTCAACATATTATGATCATATCTCCGATCTTATACAGCTAGGTAGAGATATCTCATGTTGTATATATGAATTTAATTTATTTTTTATTTAACTATGTTATCAAACTCCTACAAATGTGAATTTAACCATACATTGCATTTTTGTAGGACACATATATGCATTTGTTGCCTCAAAATACAATGAATGGGGCATTGAAGTCTTGTTTGTACATGTCTAATATATATATTAGACCACAAGAATATTAATTGCATTTGTAAGCATTAGAGAAGAAGAACCATGAGGTGGCAATGTCCTCTTTTATTGCAAATTAGTTCTTTTGAAATTTTCAAGACATGTTTTCTTGAAATTTGCAAGAGACATTATCACTTTGTGACTCTTGTTTTGAGTTTTTTTACAATCTAGGTAGTGTAACTTTTATTTTATTTTTATTTTTTTTAAATCATATTTTTACTAATAAAAATTAAAAATTGACACTTCTGAAATGATATTAATGACTGCACTATATCTGAACATGGAGAGGTGTTACCTTAAAATCATAATCCATGAATGATTAATCATTTCTTTAATTTTAATTATTTTTTAAATTTTAATGCTCACAATCCAAAACAGTTACAAGATTTCCTATATTTAAACATGAAAATGATTTCTCTTGGTTTTAAAGCTTAACAATTATATAATTTTGTATTATCAGTTTTTCTATATAATTTCTCCATTTCTACTTCCCCAATGTAGATATCTAATCCAAAATTACATTGAACTTAAAAACATAATAAAAATGCTTAAAATAAATAAAGGAACTTAGAGACATAAAATTAATAAGTTAAGGAAAATATCACTAAAGCCAAACTAGGATTATAACCCACCTCGGCATTTGTGTTTTCCAGAGATATACAACAGAGAAATGATACCACCAACAAACAAAATATACAGTCAACCGAGAAAATTATAAGTCGAGGTAGCCATAATGGTCTCAAGCTCTAAGAAAACAAAGATCTATAAATTTTTCAAGAAAGCTATCGAACTGTATAGAAAACACACATATCATATAGAACTAGTGTAGACAAAGGGCTATAAACATATTTGACTATTTGAGACTATAATCAAGACCTAACTGCAAACGTAGAGGCAAATGTAGACAGCCCCACTGTTTTATAGGCGTTGTTATATTGGTTGAAGAAAAAGGAGTCAACTTTGTTATTGAAAAGCCATAGTAAATGGTGAAAGCTAAGCATTGAGATGAAGAGCATTTAATGCAGCATCTCAGTCCTTAGGGTCTGTTGGATCTGGAGATTTTCTAAATCCAACGGACCCTAAACACTGAGCTACCGCATTTAATGCTTTGCAGCTCAATACTTAGCTTTTGCCATAGTGAATGCCCAAAGAAAACAACAATGGATTACTTAATCATAAGTGAAAACAAATAAAAGACTTGAAATAGTCATTAAAACTCTAAAGTATTAGTTATGTTGTTACATAAATGAATGTGTAATTCTCTAACCAATATTTTTTTTTAATTTCCAATTTCCAATTATGTACTTAATAGATGTTAGGGTTAATTTTGATTTGGGAATGAGCAAGGATGTAAGTGGTTTAGGGCACACGGTTTTGGTTTTGGTAGCCCGTGGTTTCTTGTTAGTTGTATTTGCATGCAAAGAATCCTATTTATAGGGTTGGATTCCTCCATTGTATGGTGCCAAAGTGAGCAGGAAAGATGAGATAAATATGGTGTTGCCATTGTTGTTTGCTCTTGTTTGTATTTATCTTCTCTCGCATATTTTATTGCTAACACTGGTATCAGAGCAGAGTGTAGAATGTAGATGGTCAGATCTGGTTAAAGTGTAGATCTGTTCTTTACGATCTCACGAATCTGTCAAATTAGAACCATGGTTTGGCTTGGTTGTGCTCGTTAAATTTTTTGTATGGGTATGCTATGCCAAGGAAAGAGTGGTGCTGTCATTACAGTGACGGATCTGAGTTCTATTGTGGATCTAAAAATTGCCACCATAAAACAATCGAATCATTCTATTTGTTGAACGAGTTTCCATCCCACCATGGAGAGAGCCATACATAGTTTGTTTTTTTACGAAGCCAGAAGGAATAGCATCCAAGTGAGAAGAGATTATCTTGATTTTTGATTCTCTCCATCTAACGGGCATGGAGCAAGGTCAACCTTTTGACTTTGTTCCATGCTCGTTGAGCTTATCTCGACTGCTAATTAATTAGCTATTGAACTTATCTCAATTGCTGATTAATCAGCCTATTAGTCTAACTAAATGATCCATTCGTCAGTTGACCAACGAGCATGGAGCAAGCTCAACCTTTTGACTTTGCTCCGGACATGGAGCAAGCTCAAACTTTTGACTTTTCTCCATGCCCATTGAGCTTATCTCAATATTAATTAGCCTGTCACTCTAATTAAATGAGCCATTGATCCGTTGACCAACTGTGTGTGAGAATATTGCACATTGTGGAAAATAACCGTGTTGAAGGAGTAGCTGATGGCGTGGAAGTGCAATTAATGGAGCATTTGAGGATGTGGAGGAGACACGATTTGTTCCCTGGCATGATGATGTAGAGGAGTGTTGACTGAAAAGTCCAGATCGTGTGGACTTTCATTAAATGCAGATTATTGCTTGCTCACATCAGAAATTTTATTGAAAATAACAACTGCTCATTACAGACATGCAGATCGGCTATGGAAGGCGAAGCTCATCACTGCAACTCAATCTATATGCCTAGGCACAATGTTTCAGGCTCATTTACCTTTGGGACTCAGCAGAACTGAATCTTACTCGGAGGCTTTCTAGAGACACTGAAATATGCCTACTAGCACTTAATACACACACATGACATTTTACAGACTGAGCTTGGGTGTTCCGATGCAATGTTATACCGCTAGGGAAACTTACAGAGCATAGACCTTGCACTCTTGACAAACCTAAGACTCTTGCATAGATCCAACTACTGGATCACTTGCAAACTCTAATACTCGATGATCCAAATGAGCCCGAGGGTATCTTATTTATACAAATCTCAACCAGTTACCCGGTGAGTCTGGACTGGCAAATGGCGGTCAAAAACAAATATTCGGGGCAATCACAAGGACTATCATGATTGTTATCTCGTCCCTTAGTGGTCAGTGACATATGGGGACCCGAACCGACTTTAACGAAAAGCAAAAGACAAATGGTCAACAACCATGTCCTACAAAAGTATCATTATTACAAATTTGGAGCAAACCGGCCCACCACAACTTTCAAAAGCAAGTTTACGAAGAATAAGGATCTCGGCCTTGTGTGCACAGATAGACTTCACGATCTCCAATAGTAATCCCACCGTAGGTACAGTCAAATCCACCAATAATCTCATCACGGATTTCATCACTGAGTGCTCTGTCATTATCATCTTCATATGGCTGGGAATATTCAAAGAGAGGAATAGGAGGATAGAGATCGCTACTAAATCATCTCTCAACATCGGATCCTTCAAAGATAGGATTTTCCGAACAAAGATATTCTCCTGCAAAATGTGATTCCACTCGAAAGTTGAGCGGGAGCTGTCTTGTATGAATTTTAGAATCTACATTTTCCCTTCATGATCACGCTTGATAAAATTCTTCCTGATGAACAGAGTATGTTCAAGCAGTGTGTAGCGTCCTCCATGGTGTCTCAACAGGAACTTAAACCACTGATGGTTTTGATCAGCAACTTCCATATCTTTTTGCAGATGCAAGATGAAGTTGGCTCGACAGTTTTCCCAATCTACACGAGAACAGAATTTATCCAGAAAAACTTCAGTCCATCCAGACCACGCTTTATTACGCAGAGTACCTGGGTCACCACAAATTACAACTGACTTTTCTTCTCTACAAAACTGCAGAATTAGGTTGTAACTGGTCCATGTAAGGTCACCTGCACCAATATCTACATACCAAACTTCTTCGTCATTTTCACCTTCATAATTACAGTCAATCCAAAGCTCTTTACATTTCTTTAAATTTTCTCTAGCATTCTGAAAACTGTGAAAAGCAGAATTTTCCCAATGCTCCATTATCTGGATTTTCAAAAGACTTTCTTGGATTTGCTTTATCAGAGTTAAATCCAAATACCA
Organism: Larix kaempferi; assembly: GCA_027924585.1. Classification (NCBI taxonomy): domain Eukaryota; kingdom Viridiplantae; phylum Streptophyta; class Pinopsida; order Pinales; family Pinaceae; genus Larix; species Larix kaempferi. The sequence continues at coordinate 1,059,588 of BSBM01001812.1, forward strand.
CTCAACTTATCTTCTATCAGCAAAATCTAAAAGATGTTTGTGTTCTTCAGGAGCAACAGAGTCATCCCAAGGTTTCACAAACAAAGATTCTCTGGGTTGATAAACAAGCTCTGCAGGAGATTTTCCTTTGCTAGAACTAGAACTTGAACTTGGAGTAAACATATTCAATGATGGCTTTGATTCTTCAGGCTGAGACTGTTCTCTGGTTAACATATCAGCCGAACAATTTAGATAGGCGGTCTTATAAACAATTTCAAAATCAAAGCTACTTAACCAAACAAACCACTTTAAAATTCTACTGGAATTTTCTGCCATCAGGTTCTCGTTTTTAAAGATACCTGGCATTATTTTCAAATTTGTTCTAATTACAAACTTTACAGGCTTAAGAAATAAAATAAAATGTTGCACAATCTTTTTCACGGCAAGAATCTCTTTATGGCTACTGGCGTAATTAAGTTCTGCAGATTTGAAGGATCCAGAAGCATAGCCATAAATATTCTCTTTAGCATTGATGATTTCAATCAACACACCACCCCATGTTCTTGAAGAAGCATCAGTTTCAATCACTAATTGGCCAGTGCCTTGAGGGAAGCTCAATGCTGGGAGATTCTGCACTTTTCTTTTTATTGACTGGACTGCCACAATCATTCCTTCAGACCACTTTGGAGGGTTCTTCTTAAGTCACTATTGCAACACATGAATGTCTGTTGCTTGCCCTCGATAAAAAGGTCTGATATAATTCAGGCTTGCAAGAAATCTTTAAAGCTGCACTTTCTCTAACATTTGGTCAAGAAAATTATTGAAAACAGAAAGAACATGTTTCTGCAAAACTACTTGACCTTTTTGAATCTTAAAGCCAAGAAAATCCATTTATGGTTTACCTATCTCCATCTTGGGCTGAGATGGGACTAAACCATGCTTATAGACCAAATCATAGAACAACTGTAAGTGCTTTAAGTGTTCCTGCAAATTCTTGGAGCAGATGAGTATATCGTCAATAAAAACTAATGCCCACCGCTTATCTCTGAAGATATCCTCCATTCTTTTCTAAAATTCAAAGGGATCATTATTTATTCCGAACGGCATAACTTTCCACTAATATTGTCCATGAGGGACAACAAAAGCCATTTTGAAGCGATCTTTTTCATTTATTCCAATCTAGTAAAATGTCGAGACCCTCAAGCTTTCAAATATCTTTCATTAAATGCGGATTATTGCTTGCTCACATCAGAAATTTTATTGAAAATAGCAACTGCTCATTACAAACATGCAGATCGGCTTCGGAGGGTGAAGCTCATCACTGCAACTCAATCTATATGCCTAGGCACAATGTTTCAGGCTCATTTACCTTTGGGACTCAGCAGAACTGAATCTTACTCAGAGGCTTCCTGGAGACACTGAAATATGCCTACTAGCACCTAATACACACACATGACATTTTACAGACTAAGCTTGGGTGTTCTGATGCAATGTTATACCGCTAGGGCAACTTGCAGAGCATAGACCTTCGGCTCTTAACAAACCTAAGACCCTTGCAAAGCTCCAACTACTAGATTTCTTGCAAACTCTAAGACTCGATGATCCAAATGAGCCCAAGGGTCTCTTATTTATACAAATCTCAACCAGTTACCCGGTGAGACTGGACAGGCAAATGGCGGTCAAAAGAAAATATTCGGGGCAATCACGAGGACTATCATGATTGTTATCTCGTCCCTTAGTGGTCACTGACATATGGGGACCCGAACTGACTTTTACGGAAAGCAAAAGACAAATGGCCGACAACCATGGACTACAAAAGTATCATTATTACAAATGTGGAGCAAACCGCCCCACCACGGCTATCAAAAGCAAGTTTATGAAGAATAAGGATCTCGGCCTTGGGTGCACAAACAGACTTCATGATATCCAATAGTAATCCCACCGCAGGTAGAGTCAAATCTGCCAAGAATCTCATCACAGATTTCATCACTGAGTGCTCTGTCATAATCATCTTCATACGGCTGGGAAGCTTCAAAGAGAGGAACAGGAGGATAGAGATCGCTATTAAAGAATCTCTCAACATCAGATCCTTTAAAGATAGGATTTTCTGGACAAAGATATTCTCCTGCAAAATGTGATTCCACTCGAAAGTTGAGCGGGAGTTGTCTTGTATGAACTTTAGAATCTATCATTTTCCCTCCATGATCACGCTTGATAAACTTCTGCCTGATTAACAGAGTATGTTCAAGTGGTGTGTAGCGTCCTCCATGGTGTCTCAACAGGAACTTAAACCATTGATGGTTTTGATCAGCAACTTCCATATCTGCTTGCAGATGCAGGATGAAGTTGGCTCAACGGGTTTCCCAATCTACATGAGGACAGAATTTATCCAGATAAACTTCAGTACATCTGGACCATGCTTTATTACACAGAGTACCTGGGTCACCACAAATTACAACTGACTTTTCTTCTCTGCAAAACTGCAGAATTAGGTTGTAATTGGTCCATGTAAGGTCACCTGCACCAATATCTACATACCAAACTTCTTCGTCATTTTCACCTTCATAATTACAGTCAATCCAGAGCTCTTTACATTTCTTTAACTTTTCTCTGGCATTCTGAAAACTGCGAAAAGCAGACTTTTCCCAATGCTCCATTATCTGGATTTTCAAAGGACTTTTTTGGATTTACTTTATCAAAGTTAAATCCAAATACCGCTTAGCTTCTCTTCTATCAGCAAAATCTAAAAGTTGTTTGCGTTCTTCAGGAGCAACAAAGTCATCCAAAGGTTTCACAAACAAAGATTCTCTGGGTTGATAATCAATCTCTACAGGAGCTTTTCCTTTTCCAGAACTAGAACTTGAACCTGGAGTAAACATATTCAATGATGGCTTTGAGTCTTCAGGCTGAGACTGTTCTCTGGTTAACATACCAGCCGAACAATTTAGATAGCCGAGCTTATAAACAATTTCAAAATCAAAGCTACTTAACCAAACAAACCACTTTAAAATTATACTAGAATTTTCTGCCATCACGTTCTCATTTTTAAAGATACCTGGCATTATTTTCAAATCTGTTCTAATAACAAACTTTGCAGGCTTAAGAAATAAAATAAAATGTTGCATAGTCTTTTTCATAGCAAGAATCTCTTTATGGCTACTGGGGTAATTAAGTTCTGTAGATTTGAAGGATCCAGAAGCATAGCCACAAATATGCTCTTTAGCGTTGATGATTTCAATCAACACACCACCCCATGTTCTTGAAGAAGCGTCAGTTTCAATCACTAAATGGCCAATGCCTTGAGGGAGGCTCAATGCTGGGAGATTCTGCACTTTTCTTTTTATTGACTAGACTGCCACGGTCATTCCTTCAGACCACTTTGGAGGGTTCTTCTTAAGTCGTTGTTGCAACACATGAATGCCTGTTGCTTGCCCTCGATAAAAAGGTCTGATATAATTCAGGCTTCCAAGAAATCTTTGAAGCTGCACTTTCTCTAATATTTGGTCAGGAAAATTATTGAAAATAGAAAGAACATGTTTCTGCAAAACTACTTGACCTTTTTGAATCTTAAATCCAAGAAAATCCATTTATGTTTTACCTATCTCCATCTTGGGCTGGGACAAGACTAAACCATGCTTATAGACCAAATCATAAAACAACTATAAGTGCTTTAAGTGTTCCTGCAAATTCTTGGAGCAGATGAGTATATCATCAATAAAAACTAATGCCCACTGCTTATCTCTGAAGACATCCTCCATTCTTTTCTGAAATTCAGAGGGAGCATTATTTATTCCGAATGGCATAACTTTCCACTGATATTGTCCATGAGGGACAACAAAAGCCGTTTTGAAGCGATATTTTTCATTTATTCCAATCTGGTAAAACCCCAGGACCCTCAAGCTTTCAAATATCTTTCATTAAATGTGGATTATTGCTTGCTCACATTAGAAATTTTATTGAAAATAACAACTACTCATTACATACATGCAGATCGGCTTCAGAGGGTGAAGCTCATCACTGCAACTCAATCTATATGCCTAGGCACAATGTTTCAGGCTCATTTACCTTTGGGACTCAGCAAAACTGAATCTTACTCGGAGGCTTCATGGAGACAATGAAATATGCCTACTAGCACCTAATACACACACATGACATTTTACAGACTGAGCTTGGGTGTTCTGATGCAATGTTATACCACTAGGGCAACCTGTAGAGCATAGACCTTTGGCTCTTGACAAACCTAAGACTCTTACAGAGCTCCAACTGCTAGATCGCTTGCAAACTCTAAGACTCGATGATGCAAATGAGCCCAAGGGTCTCTTATTTATACAAATCTCAACCAGTTACCCGGTGAGTCTGGACCGGAAAATGGTGGTCAAAAGCAAAGATTCGGGGCAATCACCAGGACTATCATGATTTTTATCTCGTCCCTTAGTGTTCAATGACATATGGGGACCTGAACCGACTTTTACGGAAAGCAAAAGACAAATGGACGAAAAAAATGGCCTACAAAAGTATCATTATTACAAATGTGGAGCAAACCTGCCCACCACGGCTTTCAAAAGCAAGTTTACAGAGAATAAGGATCTCCGCCTTGGGTGCACAGACAGACTTCACGATCTCCAATAGTAATCCCACCACAAGCATAGTCAAATCCACCAAGAATCTCATCATGGATTTCATCACTGAGTGCTCTGTCATAATCATCTTCATATGGCTGGGAATCTTCAAAGAGAGGAACAGAAGGATAGAGATCACTACTAAAGCATCTCTCAACATCGGATCCTTTAAAGATAGGATTTTTCGGACAAAGATATTCTCCTGCAAAATGTGATTCCACTCGAAAGTTGAGCGGGAGCTGTCTTGTATGAACTTTAGAATCTATCCTTTTCCCTTCATGATCACGCTTGATAAAATTATTCCTAATGAACAGAGTATGTTCAAGCGGTGTGTAGCGTCCTCCATGGTGTCTCAACAGGAACTTAAACCACTGATGGTTTTGATCACCAACTTCCATATCCTCTTGCAGATGCAGGATGAAGTTGGCTCGATGGTTTTCCCAATCTACACGAGGACATAATTTATCCAAAAAAACTTCAAGCCATCCGGACCACACTTTATTATGTAGAGTACCTAGGTCACCACAAATTACAACTGATTTTTCTTCTCTGCAAAACTGCAGAATGAGGTTGTAATTGGTCCATGTAAGGTCACCTGCACCAATATCTACATACCAAACTTCTTTGTCATTTTCACCTTCATAATTACAGTCAATCCAAAGCTCTTTACATTTCTTTAACTTTTCTCTGGCATTCTGAAAACTGTGAAAAGCAGACTTTTCCCAACGCTCCATTATCTGGATTTTCAAAGGACTTTCTTGGATTTGCTTTATTAGATTTAAATCCAAATACCGCTCAGCTTCTCTTCTATCAGCAAAATCTAAAAGTTGTTTGCATTCTTCAGGAGCAACAGAGTCATCCCAAGGTTTCAGAAACAGGGATTCTCTGGGTTGATAAACAAGCTCTACAGGAGCTTTTCCTTTGCCAGAACTAGAACTTGAACCTGGAGTAAACATATTCAATGATGGCTTTGAGTCTTCATGCTGATATTGTTCTCTGGTTAACATATCAGCCAAACAATTTAGATAGTCGGGCTTATAAAAAATTTCAAAATCAAAGCTACTTAACCAAACAAACCACTTTAAAATTCTACTGGAATTTTCTGCCATCAGGTTCTTGTAAAATTAGTCACAGCAGATCTAATGAACAAATAAATTAATCACAATAGATGAAACTCAGAAAATATAGTGTAAACTGTGCAAGAACATGCATCAATACTCAATATCCCAGTAAGGGTGAAAATACAATATAATAATGTCACAATGAGTGAGCAATTCGAATTGACTAAGAAGGTCAGTCAAATTACTAAATGGTGTATCTTGGCTCCAACTAGGAGTCCTCATCATCAATCAGTGGTGGTCATCAATGCACAAGAACCAGTCATCCAGGTGTCAATCTGAGTCTAACTGAGTGTAACTAGTGTAATTGAAGTATGTATCACTGATATAGGGAAGGAGACTCAGTGGAGGGCACATGGGAGGCTTAACTAAAGTCAAAACAAGTCATCTAGTCAATCTAGAGGTCCAACGGAGTGAAACAGTCGGTCGGGAGTGAAACTAGCCTCAAATCAAGGAGAATCGGAGCTAACTAAGTGTAACTGAAGTGGAACTGCAGTGGTAGGTGAAGAAGTGTGCCCTTCTCTGGAAGTAGATGAGAAGTGGGCGCCTTCCTGACTAGGAGAGCTAAAACTATGATGGAAGGAGCTCCCGGGTGCTAGAATGAAGTGGATAAGGTGCTGGAGGCATCAACCTGGTGACTGGGATGCATGCAAACCCTAGAGTTTGCATGCAAACCCTAATTGCATGCAAGGTCCTGAAAATGATGATGTGGATATCCGAACTGTTGATGTATATGTAACTTCGGAATGTATTTCATATATGTTGTATGTACTCCTATAGAGATGGTATTATTCCTCTATACGGAAGTGTCGTCATTTATATTGTAAATGTCGTAACTTATACTTGATGGGTTATTAGACCACCTTGTTGGGGTCGACCCTGTATAAGTCATGTGGGTCAAAGGGTTATTAGACCACCCTATTGGGGGTAGGCCATGTGGGTCGAAGGGTTATTAGACCACCCTATTGGGGGTCGGCCCAGTCAGCATTATGTTATGTGGTTAAGTTCGAGCCTACATGATTTATGTAAAAGGCAAGTCAAGTCAAGTATAAATAGAGTGCGGGAGGCACTCTATTTGATTACTCACTTCTCACTCATGCACTCAAGGAGGAGTGGCACACTTATGGAGGAGGAGGATCTACTGCTAGGTTATGTCTATCTCTCATGTTTGGGTTGTATCACTACTCTATCTATCTCTGAGGAAGTTATTGGGGTTTTTCACCTTTATGGTTTTCCCCAAGTAAATCTTTGTGTCTCTTGTGTGCTTGCATTATTGTCTCCATGATTGAGATGTTGTAGATATGGTGTACATGTTGTTCTCTTAGTTAAGATCCTAGATCATATTGAAGTAAATTCTAAAAATTTAACATGGTATCATAGCTAGCCTGAAAGAAGGCATGATATGGCATGTATGACACTTGTTGCACTTACGATGCTAGGGCTTGATATAGCAAAAACCAGTCATCGTTGCACTTTCGCTATAAATCCGTTTTGGTGAAGTTTTCAGATCTAAAATCTTTACAGGTCGAATATTAAATCCCCATGTACCTTGTTTCCAAAGGTCAACCTCTAATTCGTTGAAATTTGTGATTTATGATCTGTACAATATAGGGTTTCTGCCTCTTCCAGATCTGAGTCAAAATCAGGTGACCTTGGGAAAAAGGTCATAACTTGGGCTAGGAAGCTCCAAATGCAATTTCATAAACGGTGACAGGTAGTACACAGACTGTACTATCTTAGGAAAAGTTTTCAGAGGCCGAAGTTGAATCAGTGACACGTGGAACGTCGTACAAGTTCGCTCTCCTGTATTATCCCATAAACAGGTCATGTTGCGACACTTGGAATAAATCTCTCTCAGAGAATCCAATTGAGGTCAGACCTATAAGGATGTAAAGATAACAGGTCAGGCTATCTCAAAAAAAAAATTTATACCCTGTGGATCGAAAAGTTTGGAGTTACACCAGAAACAATCAGGTACATATTTCTGTCAAAACAAAATTATTTTTGAGTACCTTCATTCATGGCTTCCGGAATTTAGGGCTTTGGAGAAAGTTGGAATTTTTGTAATTGGAGACCACGGCTGGATGATACTCATCAAAATAGAAATTTAGATACCAAGATAAGAATTTTTGGTTGGGCAGAAGGCCGGGCTTGATCAGACCCTAGTTCGAGACTTTGATCAGAAAAGTGGAAAATTAGGGCTTCTGTAAGTTGGGAATTTTTGAAATCTGTGACCACGGCTGGAAGCTCCTCAGAAAAATAGAAGATTAGAGCTTTGGATCAAACCTTTTGATTGGGCAGAAGAGTGGGCTTCATCAAACCCTAGTTCAGGGTCACGTCTAGTGAATCCGAAAGTTTCAAAGGAAAAATTGAGGAGTGAAACTTTGCAGTTTTCAAATTCTGAATATACCAGCTTGATCAGCTCATTAAGGCGCATATTTCTATCCTTTTAGAAGTTTGAAATTCAAAGTTTGAATTTTTGGGGTTTCTCTGACAAACCCTAATCTAGCTCCAGATCCAGTTCTCGCAAATCAAGTGGATTGGGTTAATCCTAGAAGAAGATGGATTGGGCGCCTGCATAAGTGAAGAAGTTCCTGTTTCAGAGGGAGATGAGGCTAAGGCCTTACATAAGAATATTACAAGTGATCTCGGCAGGTATGACTCATCAATGTATGTTTTGATATTTGTTCATGATTAAGTTTATGGTATGTTTGTCTTCATGTCATTACAATACAATCTTGATTAATTACTAGACTTGTCGTATTACCTTATAGAAGATATTCATTGATTAAGGTTTTGACACTTATGATTGTACTAATGCATTGTGATGTTGTATGAGGTTTATGTTGTTTTCTAACACAAAAGGTACATCAAGAAAGTCAAATCATGTTCTAATTCAAGAACATATGCTCATGGGGACATGAAGAAAAAGATTCATCCATTGTCATGGATCACATAGAATATCTACTTTCGAGGTATGTATAACTTGGTTCTGTAATGGTTAACTTATGAGACATGCAGGTTACTAGCACAAGTCACTGAAGAGAACCAGAAGACATTATGCGGGTATGTTAGACATAACTAGCTAGCATGCTAATCCAGGTATGTTTTTCCTATATCAAGCTAGAATCCTACCTTGTGTTAGGATCTTATACTGTTGTGTTGTTGATAATGATTATTCATGAAGTCATAGGTTTGAATAATCATGGTTGTATGCATATTATGTTTCTTACCTTAATTAATGATATGACTAACCTGAAGAGTCATAGGTTTGAGTAATTATAGGTTTAGACATGTTATGTTTCTTATAATTTGACTAACCATAAGAATCCTACATAAACCTTGAACGCTAATGCTTATTATTTCTGTCTGAAATGATCATGACTATACATGCTTGAGATTATTGTGTTTTAATAGTTTACTAATGAATGTATGATTTTATATGAGATCACAAGGATAACACAATCATGATACTAATAAGCATGCATAGGGACCAAGGATGAATATGAGTTCAAGAACAGGTAATCCAGGAAGCAAAGATCAAGAGGGAGCACACTCCAGTTGTTCCTGCAAGAAAGCAAAGGAGAACACTTCAGTAGTTTCTGCAAGGATGCAGATATTCAGAAGGAGTTGACCACTTCTCACAATCCACATAAGAATGGAGTTGCAGAAAAGAAGCAAAGACTGAGAGGGAGTCAACCCAACAAACAAACAAAGATAAGTATTTGAATTGTCATTACTTGCATATTTTATTGTTTAAATAATACTGTTCAAAATATATATTCTGATGTTCCTAGAATTAATATGCATGGGTAAGTGGCCTATGGCACTATACAACATTCCATTGCTACTTATCTAGAATGAAACCTCTTTGCTGACATGTTAGGAGTTGTGCGCACTCTTAACAATGTTCTGGTAGAGATTGGAAGGCATCTAGAAAGTTACGGAATATGGATAAATGTTGTATTGAAGCATTGGCTAAGATAATTGCATGACTGTATGACATATTTCTTTATGTGTAAGACTTTGTTCTGAAAACTATGAGATGGTTTCTAATCATGCAATTTAACTTGTTGTGTAGGAAAGATCGTATGCCATCACCTACAAAAGAAGAACTACAACATTTGTTCAGCAACAAAATTATCTATTGAAGATATTGAAGTTCCCAGGATACGGGAAGAATGCCATGATCCGTCGATCATGAAGAACGATGTTTGGGATGCGGTCCCAAGAGCTGAAGGGAAGTCTGTTGTGACTTCCAAATGGAACTATCAGATCAAGCATGTTGCAGATGGCAACATAGAGAAATATAAAAGTGATGAAATAGAAGATACACCAGATGGATTTCAAGACAACTTTCTTGAATGGTGTCGTTGAAGAAGAAGTGTATGTGGAGAAGCCACTTGGTTCTGAGACACATGATAGGAAATCATATATGTGCAGAACTTGGTATGGTAGGATAGACATCTTTCTATCCAGTTTGATCTTTACCAAGAGTAAAGTGGGTTCCAACCTTTAATACAAGGTTGAGGAAGGAAATCCAGTGATACTACTATGTGGATGATCTGTTTGTATCAGGTGAGGATACATTGATTGCTGACACACAGTGGAAGCTTGTTGCCGAGTTCGAGTTGAGGAACTTGGGGATGATGCACTATTTTTTTTTGGCATGGAGGTGTGGCAGAGTGATGGAATCTTCCTTGGACAAGGGAAGTATGCAGTAGAGATCCTGAAGAGGTTCAGGATGATGGACTGCAAGGATATGGCCACACCTATGGCATCGAATCTGAAGCTTCTATGTGATGCTTCATCTGAGCCGGTTGATGTCTCTATGTATCGTCAGATGATTGGGTCCTTGATGTACCTGACGAACACGAGACCAAATATTTCTTTGTTGTTAACACATTGATCCAGTTCCTGACGGATCCGAGGAGTGTTCACCTGGTTGTTGTAAAGCATGTTCTGAGGTACCTGAAGGGTACAGTGGATTATGGGCTCAATTATGAAGCGAATCAAAATTTTAACCTCCAGGGTTATGTTGATTCAGATTGGGATGGCAGTGCTACAGATAGGAAAATCACATCTGGGTGCTGCTTCAGTATGGGATCAGGTGTGATCTCTTGGTTTAGCAAGAAGCAGTCCTACATAGCACTGAGTACAGCTGAGGTAGAGTATGTTGCAGCCTGTTCAGCTAGTTGTGAGGCAGTATGGCTACGGAAGCTACTGTCTGAGTTATTTGATCTCCCGTTGGATGCTACTGGTATCTTCTGTGATAACCAGAGTTGTGTGAAGCTATCCGAGAATCCAATGTTTCATGACAGGTCGAAACACATGGAGATCAAATATCACTATATCAGGGATATGGTGCAGAGAGGAGCTGTGAAGCTCCTGTATGTTGCGATGGACAAGCAGATTGCAGATGTGCTGACAAAGCCACTAGCCAGAGTGAAGTTCGAGTACTTCAGAGAGAGGCTTGGTGGTCTTCAGATCAAGGACACTTCGAGGAAGAAGTGATGGACACATTTGCTGAAGCCATTCCAAGCATGTTGGAAGGAGGATCCTTCACATGGTTGTGGATGTAAGCGCTGGATGATGAGCATCAGGATGATGTTCTGGTTTCTGCTGGATATGATCAGTTGGATCATTTTTATCTATTTTTGTATGCATCATGTTGGATGCTGGATATGATCGGTTGGATCATGTGTATGTATTTTGTATATGCATCATCTTGGATGCTTGGACCATGTATCTGTATATGTATCAGGTGGATACATTGTATGATCAGGTAGATCATGTATATTGATATGTATCAGATATGATCAGGTAGATCATGTATGTTGATGGATACATTGTGTGGATCATGTATATATGTATCAGGTAGATACGTGGTGTGCATCAGTTGGATGCATTGTATGATCAGGATGATCGTGGATGACGAGCTTCTCCAGATGACATGCAGCAGGATGTTGTAGTGATGATGATCAGGGTGATCATGTGTACATCAGGATGATGTATGATGAGTATCAGATGATACTTTATGGCCGTGGATCAGGTTGTGCAGGTAAGCATGTAATTTGTGCCCTGGGAGATTTGTAGATGGTCTTTCGAGGTTTTGCCTATGGCATGTAATTCGGTGCCCTGGGGAATCTGGCAAATGCTCTTTCAAGTTTTTGCTTGGGAGGACATATAATTTGTGCCCTGGGAGATCTGCAAATAGTCTTTCGAGGTTTTGCCTATGGCATGTAATTCGTTGCCCTGGGATATCTGGCAGATGCTCTTTCGAGGTTTTGTCCTATGGCGTGTAATTTGCTCCTGGGAAATCTGGACAGGATGAAAAAGGCCTCAAATACTTCAGCCAGGTTTTTCCATGACCACATGTAATTTGCTCCTTGGAGATCTGGACAGTATGAAAAAGGCCTCAGATGCTTTAGCTAGGTTTTGTGGTGGACCACATGTAATGTGCTCCTGGGAGATCTGACAGGTAGAGCCGTGTGCTCGTAACAACCTGGGATGCTTCAGCCAGGTTTTGTGGTGAGATCACATATAATGTGCTCCTGGGAGATCCGACAGGTAGAGTTGTGTGCTCATAACAGCCTGGGATGCTTTAGCCAGGTTTTGTGATGGGTCACATGTAATGTGCTCTTGGGAGATCCTACAGGTAGAGCTGTGTGCTCGTAATAGCCTGGGATGCTGCAGCCAGGTTTTGTGACGCACGTAATAAGTCCTGAGGATTCAACAGTATGGCCAGTGATGACGAAGACCTACAGGTGGTGGGCCTACATCCAGTATGAAAAAGGACTGGCTCTGTAGAACTTCCTATGACCAGTAGATTCAGAGATTGATTGAGATAGCAACAGCAGTGACAATGACGATGACTCGATGACGATTATCTAGTGACGATGATCCAGAGAAGATGACTTGTGCTAGAAGACCTATGCTGAGAAATACCTTCCTAGTTAAGAGGGAGTGTTGATGTATATGTAACTTCGAAATGTATTTCATATATGTTGTATATACTCCTATAGAGATGGTATTATTCCTCTATATGGAAGTGTCATCATTTATATTGTAAATGTTGTAACTTATACTTGATGGGTTATTAGACCACCTTGTTGGGTTGTATCACTGCTCTATCTATCTCTGAGGAAGTTATTGGGGTTTTTCACCTTTATGGTTTTCCCCAAGTAAATATTTGTGTCTCTTGTGTGCTTGCATTATTGTCTCCATGATTGAGATGCTATAGATATGCTGTACATGTTGTTCTCTCAATTAAGATCCTAGATCAAATTGAAGTAAATTCTGAAAATTTAACACGAACACCCCCCCTCAAGCTAGACTATGATGTGCAAAAAAAAAAATGTAGGGCCCTGGTAACTAAGACCAAAGGTCACCCCAATACAATAATCCAAAAAAAGAACAATCCATGAACCGAGGAAATGGAGAAAACCTCATGGGAAAAACCCCCCCTCAAAATGGACTGTAACACACCAAAAGATTTAACTGCTCCAAAATCAAGTAGATATGTCTTGAGGTATCTTACTCTTGGGAGTAAATGGATCATGCTCCAAAAACATGTGCTTGAATTCTCCATCAGTGGATGCAAGCGAATGTCGAGACTTTATGAACTTGCTCTTCATACCGAAAATGGTGAGAACAAATCTGAAAATATGAGGATGATCCTGGAACCTGTGATTCGAACCAAGTGAGGTAGGAACAACTCCAATCGGATCGAATAGATCTTGAAACTTGAACTTCTTATTAGTGGAAGTTAAATTAGCTCCAATATTTGACAAATGGTTTCTTGAGATCTCGTTTGAACCAACAGGGGTGAGATCAAAACCAAAATCAGCAAAAATTGCATGAGAATTGAACTCAAGCGAATGGTAGTGCTCTTCATCTTCATTAAAACTCTGATAAACTTTGTAAATGATAGAACACAAGTCTATAGGAGGCATGCAATCTAGGAGGGCGAATGCTTCACCTCCAAAATCATATGTTACCTCTAAAACTTCAAGTAGATCATTATTCTGCATACCGGCAAACTCATGTGAAAGAGAGGATTCAAGAACCTCTTCGGAATCTAGAGTATGAGCTAGTTTATCTTGCTCAGAATTTGAAATAGAAGACATTGAGAGAGTGAGTTTTGAATCTACAGTTTCTTATTCATCTTGAACAATTGTTGAGGCCAAGACATGATCGAAAAGAACACATAAGGAGATCTCACTGGGCTTGTTCTCCAAAAGGCTAGCATGATCCTCTTCTTCCTGCTTTCCAAATTCTCTGTCAAGTTAGACCCATAGATCACTTGGATTTTCAGTAGTATCACTGAGGTAGCACATACAAGGAGACACAGCAAGACATATTTCTCCAAAAGCTCTGTCACAATCATTGAGCCAATCATTCTCCTCTTCATCGGAATCAAAATCTCTTGTAATACGAATGCACATATCAAAAAGACATTGTCTCTTCAAGTATGCAATCATCTTTGGTTTCCATTCATCATAGTTTAATGGAGTAAGAAGATTTTGTGAAGAAGAATACCCCATCTCTGCAATAGCGAATGCAAATGGAGGAAGTACGAAACCTACAAATCACACACAAACAAACACTATGTTTTCAGCCTTGCATGCACATGAGAGAATGCACATGAGATTTTGCATGTCGCTGCTGAAATATATTGGTGAGCAATTCACTCAATTTTCATGTAGAACACCAGCAGAAAAGAAATCTTGTTCCTGCCATGGCTCTGATACCATGTAAAATTAGTCACAGTAGATCTAATGAACAAGTAAATCAATCACAATAGATGAAACTCAAAAAATATGGTGTAAACTGTGCAAGAACATGCATCAATACTCAATATCTCAGTAAGGGTGAAAATACAATACAATAATGTCACAATGAGTGAGCAATTAGAATTGACTAAGAAGTTCATTCGAATTACTGAATGGTGTAGCTTGGCTCCAACTAGGAGTCCTCATCATCAATCAGTGGTGGTCATAAATGCACAAGAACCAGTCATCCATGTGTCAATCTAAGTCTAACTGAGTGTAACTAGTGTAACTGAAGTGTGTAGCACTGATATAGGGAAGGAGACTCAGTGGAGGGCACATGGGAGGCTTAAATGAAGTCAAAACAAGTCATCTAGTCAATCTGGAGGTCCAACGTAGTGAAACAGTCAGTCGGGAGTGAAACTAGCCTCAAATCAAGGAGAATCGGAGCTAACTGAGTGTAACTAAAGTGGAACTGCAGTGGTAGGTGAAGAAGTGTGCCCTTCTCTGGCAGTAGGTGAGAAGTGGGCGCCTTCCTGACTAGGAGGGATAAAACTCTGATGGAAGGAGCTCCCGGGTGCTAGAATGAAGTGGATAAGGTGCTGGAGGCATCAACCTAGTGACTAGTATGCATGCAAAATGCAAGCAAACCCTAGAGTTTACATGCAAACCCTAATTGCATGCAAGGTCCTGAAAATGATGATGTGGATATCCGAACAATTCTCATTTTTAAAGATACCTGGCATTATTTTCAAATCTGTGCTAAAAACAAACTTTACAGGCTTAAGAAATAAAATAAAATGTTGCACAATCTTTTTCACAGCAAGAATCTCTTTATGGCTATTGGGGTAATTAAGTTCTACAGATTTGAAGGATCCAGAAGCATAGCCACAAATATGCTATTTAGTGTTGATTATTTCAATCAACACACCACCCCATGTTCTTGAAGAAGCGTCAGTTTCAATCACTAACTGGCCAGTGCCTTGAGGGAGGCTCAATGCTGGGAGATTCTACACTTTTCTTTTTATTGACTGGAATGCCACAGTCATTCCTTCATACCACTTTGGAGGGTTCTTCTTAAGTCCCTATTGCAACACATGAATGTTTGTTGCTTGCCCTCGATAAAAAGGTCTGATATAATTCAGGCTTCCAATAAATCTTTGAAGATGCACTTTCTCTAATATTTGGTCAGGAAAATGATTGAAAACAAAAAGAACATGTTTCTGCAAAACTACTTGACCTTTTTGAATCTTAAAGCCAAGAAAATCCATTTTTGTTTTACCTATCTCCATCTTGGGCTGGGACAGGACTAAACCATGCTTATAGACCAAATCATAGAACAACTGTAAGTGCTTTAAGTGTTCCTGCAAATTCTTGGAGCAAATGAGTATATCATCAATAAAAACTAATTCCCACTGCTTATCTCTGAAGATATCCTCCATTCTTTTCTGAAATTCAGAGGGAGCATTATTTATTCCGAATGGCATAACTTTCCATTGATATTGTCCATGAGGGACAACAAAATCTGTTTTGAATCGATCTTTTTCATTTATTCCAATCTGGTTTTTAAAACCAGATTTCAAATCAAATTTGCTGAAGATGGAACATCCAGCAATTCTTTGCTGAAGACTTGCCTTATCAGGGAGAGGATATCAGACTTTCTGTAAAACTGCATTTAGAGGTTTATAATTGAACACAAGTCTAGGTTTTCCTCTTTTCTGTTCTGAATGCTTATTGACAACAAAAGCTCTACATGCCCATGGACTTTTTGATGGTTCAATCAAGCCTTTACTCAGTAACTCTTTTATTTTTGCAGCACAGAATTCTCTCTCAGAAGGTGACATTACTCTAGCAGAGGCTTTCACAGGTTTGATCTTCTGAAGAGGGTCAAAAGGAAGTGAAACAAAATACTTCTCTCTTTTCCAGAAAGCATTGGGACTTTCTGAGCAACAATCTTTAATCAATTTCTCAGTTATTGCTGCAAGAGACTTTTCTCTATGGCTTTCTGCATAAGCCACAACTCTTTCCATTTTTTTCAAAGTTGCCACACTGGGTTTAGGAACATGATTAGGAGATGGATATTTACAGCGGTAAGTAGGGGTAAAAAGCAAGGGGAAATCACAAGCTGGTTATTGATAGTACAAGAGAATAACATTTTATCAATGTCTATAGAAAACAGACTCCAGCAATGCAAACATTTAGAACCAATTACATAGTCCTCCTTCAAACTATCTAATTTGTACAAGGATATACTGGTAGATGAATTGGATATTTTTACAGGGAAATCTTCGGTTTTACCTGTGAGAGAGACAATAGTACCTTCAATGGCTAAACCATGATATTTTGCTTTCTCCCAATAAAAACTAGGGATAACTGAACGTTTTGCAAGATTCGACTGACAACCAGAATCTATCATACAATCCAAAGTATAAGGTTTAAACTCTGGGGCACAAAACACAATTTTTACAAACAATTTAGGACCTTGAAACATTCCTAATAAACTGGGAAGTTGGGAAGAAGGAGATTGCGGAGGAGATGAAGAGGGAGAATCTTCTTTTCTTTCAGGGTCAACCAGAGCTTGATCAAGGTGTTTGCTTAGATCATCATCAGGAGACTGATCTTTTTCCATGATAACAATTCTGAGCATTTCTTTCATTTCTTCAATCTCTGTAACAAGCTTTCTCAGGGCTTGTTGTTTTTCTTTGATTTGCAATCTTAACAACTTTTCCTTATCACTTTTGTGACTCTGTATTTCTTCATGCTAATCTGGATAGTGTCTATAGATATCAGTTGGGTTATAGTGTAAATCCAAAGGTGTTGTCAGGACCTTTTCTTTACCTTTTGTTTGCTCAAGATGACTCATTAATCTTCTTTTTTCATCTCTGAGATCTTTCCTTTTCACATATTCAAAAAGAGGCACTATACTCAGTTGCAGATCTATATCCGCCAATTGTTTTTCTAAAGAATATTGTTGGTTGAAATACAACATTGATAGAGAAAAATCAAACTTTGGCACTTCACACCCCCTAAGTTTGCATACGAATATGAATCAGAATCAGAGGAAGAGGAAGGATCAAACTTAGCTAAAGCAAGTGGTTCGGAATCAGAACCCGAATCAGACTCATCAGAATCTTCAGGAAGAAATAAAACTTCACCTTGGGGAGCAGGTTCATCAACGGAAAATTCACAAAGATCCCACCAACGTGGATCTAAAGCTGTACAGAAGGCTGCTAACCTTGGACGGGACTTCCTTTCTAGACATTTACTAGCCCAATGGCCTAATTTGCCACATATGAAACAAACATCTTTACGACCCTTTTCAGGTCGTCTCTTTACAAATATCTTGAAAGGCTTTTTATGAAATTTCCTTTTAGAGTATTTCTTTTTCTTATGCTTATAATGTTTGTCAGGATGATATCTGGGCTCACTAATATAGAATCCCTTTTTCTTCTTTTTACAATGGCAGGATTCTTTTCCTAAATGTCCTCTGTTGTGTGCACCACAACCCCAATCAGGCATCTGAGCTACATCCTTACAAAAGGAGGAAAAAAACATTTTTTGGTGCTTTTTGAAGTCTTTACTAACACGACGTTCAAGACAGTGTTCTTGCCATGTTTCAAGTATAAAACCATGCAATTGTGCTAATGACATTCCTCTGAGAGTAATGTTCTTATCTTTAAGATGCTACTCAACTGCATCTAGGACATGACCAGGATAACTTCTTAGATAATGTTTTAAATAAGCAGGATCACCTGATTTACCTGAGTTTATCAATAATTGATGCATGTAGCAAAAATATTCTTCACTTTTGCTAAGATCACATAGTCTTGTTGACATAAAAAGTGAAGCTAAATGGTCATAGTCTTCACCTTGATCTGGGCCATAAAATTCTCTACCGAGGGCTGCTAAGATCTAATAATCAGCATCGTCAGCTGCTAACATCTCATTACGTGACTCTTGAGGAAGCCAACTCCACCATTCACTTGCTAAACCCGAAAGTCCAGCAATCAGCTGTGTTGCAATATTTTTCCATGTGAGATTATTATCTTGATTTTTCTTGTATAAGACCCATTGACTTAAGAGCTACAAGGAATTCTTTATCTCAGCTCTTGTC
This sequence comes from Larix kaempferi, assembly GCA_027924585.1. Classification (NCBI taxonomy): domain Eukaryota; kingdom Viridiplantae; phylum Streptophyta; class Pinopsida; order Pinales; family Pinaceae; genus Larix; species Larix kaempferi. Next base: position 1,078,189 of record BSBM01001812.1, read on the forward strand.
TGACATTGGATGTTCAGAACAGGATGTTCTGGCATCTATGAGATCAATTGATTCATAGAATTGATTCCAAAATGGAATCTTTGAGGAGGAGGAGTAGAAGCATTTACATCTACCATATGTACATCAAAAGCAAGAGGAGGTCTTCTAGGATTTGGTTGAGGATTGTGTAGTGGATTATTGGAGGAAGATCCTTCAGGGAATCCTAAATCTAAGGCTCCAAGTCGAGAAACAATTTGGGGATCTACCATAGATTTAAATTTATGGAATTCTGAAATCCACTCATCAAGTTCAGAAATTTCTGAATCTGTTTGACCAAAATCCCAAGTAGGTAAAGAGTCGGTATCTGGAACAGTAAACTGTCCAAGAGACACACTTTTCTTATGAGAATGACCTTTAGATGCTAACCTAAACACATGATCTGGAATAGTATATGACTTTTTCTTCAGATTCTCAGATTTTGTTAGCATATCTTCTAAGACAGAAAGTCTCCTTTGTGCTTTATTTGATGCTTCATCTAGACTTACTTTAATCTCCATTGCATCATGTAGCAGGTGATTAAACAAGTCGAGCTTTGTAGATAGTGATTCTAATTGATTTTTTTGCTCTAAGCAACTTTTCTTCAAGAATAGAATATCATAATGCATATCATCAATATTCTTAGCAGTATGATTCTGTTGCAGATTACCCCAATTTACCAACTTAATTTCATCAAACACATTCTGATCAGGGGCAGAAGATTTTAGAGGCAGAAATTCTTTTTTCATTTGGCCATCATTTGAAAATTGACGAAAAGGAACATCTGGTAAATTTCAACCAGGGATATATGATATACCACTAGGAGTTACAGTTTCTAGTTCATGTCCTTGGCGTGGTATGGAAAACATACCCAAAGATGGGAGTTCCTTCTTTGTATGATGCTGCAATTTCTGGATTAGTTTCTTACATGTAGGGCAGTCATCATGTTGGCCATGGTGCTCTGTGTCATACAACCCTATGAATGACGGTTCAGCAGAGTGAGAAGAACAAGAAGAGGAATAAGAGAGCATATTGCTAGCTGCTTGACGTCTAGCATTGTCATAAGAAGAATGAGAAGAAGATCTAATCAAAGGAGGACCAAAACAAGGAGGAGGATTTCCTGTAGGTGCTCGGAATGAATTTGTTTCTCTATCAAACTGTAAAGGTTTGTTCTTTATTAGTCTATTCATTGCCTCTACATCTCTAAATTATTTTTATTTTACTTCCCATGCTTTTGGATAGGTAATACCAGTCCAATCAAATGTGACAGGAGTAGCATGACGAGATGTATCAGTTTCCACCACGCTTTACAAGCGCGAACTATTATGGACAGTGGATTGGAGGGCAGGCAAAGTATCATTTCCAAAGCGAATACCGACAACGGCTTTAAGCTAGATAATCTTGGAATCCGCAAGCATTTGGAAACCCTGAGGTTGGATATAGGCCTTTAACAAGTCATAGATATGAGTATCAGTTAAACTAACGGCATATTTAGGGAAAATAGTCCCAAAAGCAGGACCATTATGCAAAGGTGTAGTAAAACCACCAATAATGGCATCGGCAAAATTAGTATGACGGGTATCTATAGCCACACATAGAGAAGAAATAGGAAAATAGGGACGGACAAGGGGTCCTAAGCCTAGCTTGATAGCACCAAAGTGTGCATATAAAAAACCTTCTTTTTTCGCCCAATCAATGTGAGCTTTATCTATTAAATTGATATGTACAGGATCATCGGAATCAGTAAATGACACATCTAGTGAAGACACTTTTATTTGAGTTGCAGAACGAAGCTGCCACCACCTAAGTTTATAAACATCAGAGGGAAGCATTTTAGGTAGTTGCCAATTTTCAGAGGGATTTATATCATCGATGTGAATGATAGAAGAATTATCAGAAGAAGACTCTCCTAGAAAGGATGATCTACGGTTTGCTAACTTCACCTCAGTATCTATAGATTCACACTCTATCTGGGTGAGCTCAACTGTATCCATTGCAAGGTCCATGATTATAAAGAGGATGAGTGCTCACAAGGTATTGTCTGGTCTGAGGACTTACTCACGCCTACCTCTGTTCAACTGCCTGTATGACTTACGACAACCTAATCTTACACCCTCACATGCCAAGCAATTTACTCAATGGTCATTTCCACCACCTACAAAGATCAGTTGTAGAGTAGACAAATACAGATAATTGAAATAAAGCAATATATTTAGCAGATATAAACACTGAACATCAACTTACAGAGAATAACATGTAATTCTTCAATGCTGATTAATGACTGGTGACTGGCCTTGTTGCAAGCCAAGGGAAGCACGCAAGTTTGAATTTTTTTTTAATCACAATCGTGGATAAATCATGAGAAAGGGTTCACGTGAATTTTTGAAAGTAAGGAGATATGTCATATTAAACAATTTTTATGTTTTTATTATCCATATCATTTCAAAAGAATTTTTTTTATGAAACATTGAAATGTTAAGTGGACTTGAATGGCATAATATAAACGGCTCTATTTGTGGTATTTAGTATTTCTTTTTAAAACGTGAATAAAGTCTGAATTTTTCAAAAGAAGAGCAGCAAACACAGTTGGGTTAATGCACTGGAAAGGCAGCGGTATGTGGTGAAATGAGTAGTCATCGGTTAAAGTAATTTTTTAGTAAAGCATTGAAGTTCTTTGTATCTATATTGAAAATTTTGAGTATGTGTTGTAAGGGGTGCATGATCAGTGGTACCCGATACTTCAGACTGTTTTTTTTTGGTTCCTAGTTATTGTGTTTTCCTCGAGTGTATCTCTTATGTGCAGAAGAGGATGTGGCATCAAGTTGTGGAATGAACCACTTGGGTTGCTACGGGGGTGGTAGGTGTACTCGTAGCCTAGCTTGATGTGGAATCGGAGAGGATGAGTCTTCGATTAAAGGGGGGGATGTGAGATGGATTTATCTCAGAGTGTTGGGATCAGGTTATGCTCAAGGAAGAATGTGTTGATGAACCACGAAGGAGAAAATGATTCCTATAGAACTGGCGGTTACAGCAGTTGAGCACCCATCTATTCTGGTAGATGGATTCATTTTTATATGGAAATAAATGATGAATTGTTTGTAGGCACAAAAGGTTTGTGGAAGTGTAGCACATGAAGGGCAAGTTAAGGCAAGAGACTCAATGAGAGTCGAAAGAAGCAATGGTTATAGCAACAATTAAAAAACATAAAAAATGAAGATGACAATGTGTAATCTACATGTAAATGGGACACTTGAGTACTCTAGTTGTTTTGGGGGGGGTTATATCCGAAGCAATTTACCAAGTCAAGTTTAAAAGGGTATTGTTAGAGTTAACCTTGACTCAGGAATGAGCAAGGATGTAAGTGGTTTCGGGCACATGGTTTTGGTAGCCCGTGGTTTCTTGCTAGTTGTATTTGCATGTAAAGAACCCTATTTATAGGGTTGGATTCCTCTAATGTATGGTTCCAAAGTGAGCAGGAGAGATGCTCTTGGCGGCCTTGGCCTAGTTTGGCCAAAGACCAATCATTTTTCAAATAGAAAGAATATTGGGACTGAAAAAAGGCATTTTTCAAAAAAAAGAATAAAACATAAGATAACTGAAAAATGGAAAATAAATAATGTGATGTGATCGGTTCATATTGCAAACTAATGTTAATGAAAAACAAAAGACAACAAATTGATCATTATAGTTCTTGCTATGGCAATATTAATAAGTATAACATAAATTAATAGGTATAAATATTATTGGTAGGGGTAGTAGGTGTGGGGTGAATCATCATTGATTCCAATGGAAATCAAGAAATGAACTATGAATAAGGACTAGGAATGGCCGCAAACAACCAAGTTAAGGCTTTAGCTATCCAAGGATTAAAAAAATTGGACTCTAGTAGTGCAAAGAATATAATTGTCATGGGGAACACTTTTATAGCATGTTGTAAGGGAATACAATCACCAAGCAAATGGCCATGCTAATAAGAAAAAAACTATCAACTACGGACCAATTACCCGTGTTCTTTTTGCATCGTCTACCGACATTATACACATTGCTGCCCCCATTTGGCTAAAGATTGACAGCTTTGGGATGAGGCCAATTAGTGAGAAGCAACCGTTTCCCCTCAGGCACAACTTAATCCACCTCCACCTCAACCCGTTCAACAACATGTGGTGTTGAAAAACCCTTTAATAACTCAAGTAGTAATCGCAACACAACCAATAGTGACCTACAACACTGCACCTGCTTCCTCAAGTGAATCAATTGATTCAGGAGTGCGACATCTCCTTATGTTGTCTTATGAAGTTAACCTTCAAACAAGATGCAACCAGTACAGTTCCAATGCTAAAATTACTTCTGCTGACAAGGTTGTTGACTCCACTCCTATTGATCAGTCTTTTTGTTGCATTACAAACAATCCCAGTGCTCGAGCCGCCCTTAATTATAGCATTGTGGACGATTTGGCCCAATCCCCTACTACCATGTCGATTTCGGAAATTCTCTAGAACTGTCCTATGCAACGTAAAGCCTTATTGTTAGCTTTAGGTACAATAGACCCTTTGGAAGCCCGCTTGATGACATTTGACTTAGATCAATTGGAGCCCCGAATGCCTTCGTCAGTTTTGTTCTAGATCCATGTTTCTATCCAAAACCTAGTGATTCATCAGTGCATCATTGATGAGGGCGCATCCACTTGCATCATGTCAACTTACATTTGGCAAAGCTTGGGTCCTCTCTTCTCCAACCATCAACTACAACATTACATGCCTATGATGGTCGCGTTGCTCAAGCTCAAGGAATTATCTCGAAAGTTCTTATAGAGTTAGTTAGTAAGAAGGTCATAATTGACATTGAGGTTGTCACCGCACAACTTGATTACAACCTCTTTCTTGGGCATAGCGACATGTACATGATGAAAGATTTCACTTCATGTGTCTTCCAGCTCATGATGTTCCCTCCTGAAGGGAAAGTTTTCAATATTGACCAGTTGACTTATTACAATCCCAAGGGGCCAACCAATCCTAAAAATTTCATTCCCACGATCAACAATTCTTCTACCCCCTCGCTTTTTATGGTTGGGCCCAGCTTATTTCAAGATACTCCCATGATTGGTGCATTCTCAAATATGCCCCATCGACCACAAACATCTCATAGTTATGCATAATTTCTTTTGATAAACCTGCAGCTCAACTCGCGTCTAAAGCTATGGCTCAACCCATGCCCCAACGGAAACCCCAACAACAACCCCAACCACAGACCTATCCGCAAACAACATCAGTGCCTAATCGAGTGGGAGATACACCTATACATACAATTGCATTCTTGTTTCCACCATCTGGAGTTGTCATCATGCCTATGATGGAAAATATTAACTTTCAGGAATTGATGTTAGGCATCCCTATTTGGTACAAGGAATTTTTTAAGGATTATAAAAGTATACTTAAGTATAGTATTCTAGGAGATTATTTTGGATTTAAAAAAAACATATATACAGATTGGTAAGAGAATATTAAATATGTAACATACAATTTACTACCAAAACTTGTAAATTTTGGCGAATATTATGATAAAAAAAATATATTTTATGTAAATATAGGCAATATTAGAGACTAAAAATGACCAAATAGAGAATTTATTTTTTGAAAAAAGGCACAAAAAATAGCCAATTGGAGAAATTTTGCCCCTAAAAATTTCCCTGGTTTAGTACCTACCTCCACCAAATCCACTCCCAACCCCACAAGTTGTTTTGCAATAGGTGCAACCGATTGATACTACCAATCATGCACCTCTCGGCATATCCAAAGCCTCATCATACACTCCCCCACCTCCTCCTAAGCAGGTTTGGGGAAATACAAGGAAGTTCACATCACTGAAAAATTCGAACAAAGACCTAAACCCATTGTGAAAGGCCTCAACTCAAGCACCTCTACCTCGTGATCTATGTGACATTACAGGTCATGCTACCCAGAATTGTCCTAAGTTTCCTATCTTATGCACTCATCTCCAGACATTAGATGATGCTCCCAATGAGAATGTTGTAGTGGTTCATCTATATGACCTTCCAAATCCATGAAATAAGTCATTATGCACCGACCACCCCTATGCGGTTTGTGGCCTCCACAACCATTACTCCCACCACTATCCAAACCTCCCCGAGTACCGATCTGTGCTGGAAGACTTATGTCAACTTTCCATGGAGTCCCAAGTCACTACGACCAAAGAAGTTCACCCTCTAGCGTCTTCTTTCAATGATATGAACAACATTTGTTTCATCTTGTCCTCTAATGAGCCTTCATCATCAACACATACCACTATGATTGTGTCGACAAACACAAGTCCCTCTGACCTATCTATTCAAACCTTCCAAACTAATGAGTAAATCCCATGTCCACAGCATGGGGGTAGGCCTCTAGACCTTCCTACTCATCATCATCATCCTCGTCAGTGATATGGGGGGAATCCACCCTACAGGGAGAATCCCCCTTCATCATATCACCAATTTAGTGTGCCACCATGGCCAATAGCCTCATGGTACACCTCCCTTCTAGTAGTTGATCGATGTCGTGTTGATACCTCTCCAAGAGAGCATCTACATTGCATTGACACCTCTAGGTTGGGGGGCATAATAGATTACCTTGACCCTGGGATAGGGGGCATGCTCAATCATTTCGACCCTATCACATCACATCTATCTTGGCATTCCAATGAGCCCATAGCTTAACCCAACACACATGTGATCAATAATCACAAACCCCATGCCCATAGCATGGGGGCGGGACCTTAACACTACTCTCTTTTTCACATTCTTGATCTCTACTATTTCCTGAGGTCACGTATCACTTGTATATTTAGTTTGATTTTCATATGCACCTTTTACGCTTGGGTATCATTTCCAAGTGTACAGGATCAGGTTTCATGAACTCCACTTGTTTCATTCGGAGACCAATCCCTACAGGTATAACACTTCAAACCGGCATATATGTAATCACCCCCATAGAATATCATATAAATCAACTTTATCCTTTCCATGTTTATGCCAGTAGGACCCACCTCTATTAGGATAAGTTGCCAAACCCAGCCACCCTTGCATTTTCCCTTACTCGACAGTTAGAACCTACCTTACATGGATGATTGTTTAGCACCCCTTTTGGATTTCAATCCAGTTTCGGAGATCACTGTTGCACCTGTTTAGGTGATACTTCCCCACTTTCCCTTACATCTTTGGGGGTGTAGCTCTCTCACAGACATCGAAAACAAACTAGGGCGTTTTCTGGATTGTGCAGAACCAAAAGGGGGTTAGTTCACCTGCGCTCACATATGCGTAGAGGTAAACTTGGAGAAAGGGATTTCCCGAAGCCTTAAAGATCAACTTGGGAGATTGGAGCCATCTCCAAGAGCTAGTCTATGAGAAGATACCATTTAAATGCAGCTCTTGCCATGTTTATGTTCACTTCGCCAAGAGCTGCCCCAAAATCTCAAAAACTCTTCATCCTGAAAAATCCCAAGCAAGCAAAGAAACAGAGTTCCAGGCTATTAATAATCGACGACGAGCTCCTCGACGTAAGGACTCTCAACCCTCACAACAGACGGTTCAGCCACAAGTTAAAGACCCTCCAGTAGGCCCTAGCTCTCCTTGGACAAATAACAACAGCTTTGCATTTTTGCAAGAAGCCGGAGTTAATGATCCTAAAGCTCAGGCAAATCCTAGACAGTTTGAGACTATTCCAGCTTCTTCGGGTCATATGGAAAAAGACAATCCTCCTTTGACTGCCTCACCTCCTAGATCGATTCCCCAAGGCTCCATTAGAGAGGCTCAAAATATCGACAAGGAGACTTCTGTTCATGCAGATTTGCCTTCTCTAGTTCCCTCCACTGCTACTGAGGGCACTTCGAATACTGAAGACTCTACTGCTCCTTCTCCTCCTCTCACTAGAGGTCGAAAATCCAACAAAGAGCGGAGGGACAAAGAGGCGGCTGAGAACATCTCTTTGGGATACCAGAAGCGATTGGACGCCTTCCTTAAAGGCCATTTTATCTACTCCTCCACTTAAATGTACTGTTTTTGCAGCTTGTTATGCTCCCAGTTTGTAAGGATTTATTCTTGTAAGCAAGTTTTCTCTTTTACTCGGGATATCTCCAGAAGCATATGGGATTTGTCTCCCATGATATCAACAAGAAGGCTGACAGTACTGTTATAGGTCATCATCCTTCTTTCACTTTGTTACTCCCTCTTCCTGGTTCGCCAAGGAAACCTTTTAATACAAAATTATTAATTGTTTCTATTAATAAAATGATAAAATAATTTATTAAAAAATAATATAGCTTTGGATTTTTAATGGAAAATATTTAATTTTAATAATTATATTGTTATGATTATAATCATATTTTTTTAGTTTTTTAATATAATATGGGTATATTAGATTTTATATTTAGATTTATTTTATTTTATTTTTCATTGTAGAATATCTTTTATATTTATGTCCAGAGTAATATAGGGGTTTTGAACTTAACTTTTCAAATTAATATAAAAAATTTATGATGGATTTTATAATAATTTTATATTAAAAAGAGTTGTTTAAGTTAAAAGGCAAGATTTGCAATTATTTACTCTTCTCTAAAAATAGTTGGAAGAAGTATATTGTTTTTATATTTAAAATGACATATTTATAGTCACATCTATATAAGGGTTTTGAACTCGAATCTCCACATTAATATAAAAAGTTAAAATAAAATTATTTAAAAAATAAATAAAGTTGATAGTAAAAAGTTTTGAATTCGAATCTCCACATTAATATAAAAAGTTATAATAAAATTATTAAAAAATAAATAAATTTTAGAGTAAACAATAATTACTTAAGAAAAAAAATAGCAAGATTTACATTTTTTTCTGCTCTCAAAATATAATTGGAAAAAGAGAAGATGCACTTTTCCTTTCATATTCTTAAGTATGATCAAAATTAAATTCTTACAAATTACTTATATAAAAGGAAAAAAAAAACAATACATAATTATCTACAATAAACAATTACAACACTCCCTACCGACATTGATCCCTTCTTTTAAACATGGAAACATTTACAGTTAATTGTTAATTGTTGGTTTAAGAGAATATTTAATTTTATCTCATATTTTCTCTAATCTCAATTAAATTTCTTTCCTTTTGTAAAACAAATGCAAAGGAGGGTCTACATTATTTCCTTGATCTCCCTCAAAATATTCCTCCTCTTTTCTGTCTTCTTCATTTTGCTCCTTCACTTCCTCTTCTTCTTCTTCTTTTTCCTTTGCTTCAACTTTTTCCTCTCTCCCATTGAATTTTTATAATATTAATTATAAAAATTTGATTGTAAAAATATAAGAATGCTTTATATTTTTAAATAATTATAATCAGTTTTTATAATGCTTAATATATAAGTATGATTAAAAATAATTTTTAATATAAAAATTTTAACAAATAATTATTAATTTATAAATTTATTGCATTTGTAATCTAAAATCAATTTACAATTTCGAAAAATATTTGATATTAATAATGTTAAGTCCCCATATATGGGATGACAAGGGAAGCAATCCATTGACGAAGCCACCTGTAGAGGATATAGAATCCAATCCATCTAATAGATAGATAGCATGCAATGGCCAAACATTAATATGATGAGACACAGGTAGATGAGGTTGTGTTGTGAAGAGGCATGGGTTCAGTCATCCCATAGGAAGAAAAGCAGGTTGTTGGAGTCAAGTATCAACACTAGTACACTGATCCGGATTTATGTGGGAACGAAATGAAAGAGAATGTATAGAACCATATACACAGATATATTGCAAAGAACATAGTGATACAACAAACACATATTCTATTAAATAGCATAAATATAACAGACTGTAAAATACAATAGCTAGAATGGTAATAGCTATCTCTAAGAGGAGATGTGGCCGTTGTGGTCATTGATGCCAAGTTGAATACAAAAAAAGGCCAAAAGGGCCTATTTATTATAAGCATGAGGGAAAGAATCCCAAACATCCAAAAACCTAACCCTAGAAGATGAACCGTCATAAATTTTGCAGTGCCAAAGTGGTTAGTTGAATAGTCAGCTTCTCGGGGTCATAACTTTTGCATACGATCTCCGTTTGGGGCGCTCAGTATCCCGTTGGAAAGGTCTATCCGAGATTTACAACTTTTGACTAAGATCAATTACATGCCATTATCAACCATTTGGCCCCCTAAATCGCCAAAAACATCATTTCGGGCCTCAAAATGGCCCCAAAAGTTTGGGACCCAAAAAACCATAGAAAAATTACTAGAAAGTTGCCAAAATGGGAATCTATTTTGAGCCAGTGGAATAGGTGGGTGGCCTCCGATATCCATCTAGATCATACACCTAATAAGATGGGAGTTATCATGACTTCTACTATAGGTCTCAAGGCATTAAGGTAGCTTCGCATGGCGTTAGGTGACATCATTTTTCAATCTTTCCTCGCTTGGATATATAGCTATGCTACATAAATCTTTGTTTTTCTTTTATTGGATGTTACAAAGGTATCAAGGGTTCTCTTAGGTGACCTTATGAACCTCTATGTTACACTAGGATTTGAGTAAGTCATGTAGAGCATTGTTATCATAGCTAATAGATATAGGTTTTATGATAAAATATTTATTGTGCCCTCTTTGAAGAAAATTCATTCTCAACCCATATATATATGCCCTATCTATGTTAGGAAAGGAACTGTCAATAATTTCTAGCCTCTTCTCTATTTGCAGTAGGTGTCAAGGGGGGATCCCTTCCTTTGCTTTTTATGTTTGATAAGCACCACAAAGGGAAAGAAATAGTGGATGGTAGCCACTTGGACATGCATGTCAAAAGGGGTCTGCCCAAACAATGCAAGAAAGAACCCAACAAGCTTATTAAGGAAAAACAAGAAGCTTGAGAGGTTGCCATGATCTACTACAAGAGGTTCCATGCCAACATTAAAGCATAGGTTTAGGATTTATGGAATAGAAGGTTGGGGAAAGAAGGGGGAACATATCATCTAAAGACATAGATGTAGAAATAATGACTTAGATCCCAAACATCGAGTTTTCTCATATTCAAGGCACCAAATATTTCAAGCAAATTGATTTTTATTGGCATATAGAATCTATAGTGGCTTAGCTAGTAGAGGAGAAGAGTTCCAAGCAAATCAAAGCTACTACCAAGAAGTTGGTGAAAGAAATGGAAGTTCAACAAAAAATAGTCCTAAATAGATTGGAATTCCTAAACAAGAATTATGAATCCCTCTTCAAATTCCTATGGAACATGGAGACACTTGGGCAAGCTCAATGGTAGGGAAACAACTCTCCAAATATAAAGAAGCCAACAAAATCCATCAGTAATTACCCATGTCAATTTAGATACTGAAGATGAGGACTAGATCATGTGTTGTATGTTCAAAGTTCTCGTTTTGCTTTTCCTTAATGATATATAAATATAGTAGCCTCAACTATATTAATCTAGTGTTCATAACATAGTTCTGGACATAATTTTTTTCATCAAAACTTCGTTATGGTACAATGCTCTATATGTTAGGCTTAAGAACATCATGATTATTTTTTGAAACACTAGAACCTCGATTTCCCATTAATAAACTATAAAGACAACTAATTGTATATTTTTTATACATTAACTAGTTGTATATAGTTTTTACAATATTAATAGGAGTAGTCTATTTGTTAGAAGTTTTGGACTTTCGGTATTCTTTTATTAGAATTTGACCAAAAAAAATTCCAAAATCTGAATTTTTAAGTGTTTAAATCAAGTTTTTGAATGCATAAATGAATTCATCATCCTCAAATACCCCAAAGGCACCTAAATTGTACAAATTTAACAACTCTCATGTGCTTTTTCAAGAATTCCTCTAAAAAAATTATCGAACTCTATCAAAAACAAAATCCCATACATCTAACATTTAAATTACTACATATTAATAAAATAAGAAATTAACTAAAATGTTTACTAAAACTTATATATATAATTTCACAACACAATTTTTTAAAAATTTCCAAAACACATAGTTTACAAGTTCACTAATAAAATTCAAAATGATAACCATAATTTTCATAATGTGAATATGTTCGAAAATTTAAATTCATGTTATTTAAAAAAAAAACATATTTCTATTTTTAAATATAAAATCTATAATAATAATTATAATTTAAAAAATAATACTTTTCAAACATAAAAAATAATTTAAAAAATAAATATTCTTCAAACAAAAATAATATTCTTCAAACATAAACAAAGTTTACAAATTGGCTACCTTTAACAAAAGATCCAAAACAATAATCATAACTTTGAAAATGAAATATTACTCTAACCTAAAATTCAAAAAGAACATAAACTTCAAAACAACAGGCATGACTCATAACCATGATTGATGTGTGAGGGCATAGTATTGATTGATCTGTGCTAGTTACGAAATCTGTTGGCTATGAACTCTGCTATATTTTTTCAGTTTATTGGATATTTATGACTGATGTATGAGGGCGTTGTGAACTCAATAGAAAAATGTGGGAGTTCTGAATCTCATAGCTATGAGCTCTGTTATATGTTTTATTTTTTACAAATATTTATGATTGATTGTGGGGCTTCCTGAATTCAATAAAAAAAATTATTCTAAGGTGGGAAAACTGCATTAGAGTTGGTCTTTGAACCTGATTTCGGGTTTGAAAGATAAAAGCTTTTACAAATGAGCCCGGGTATTTAATCCTCCAGTAGCATACTTTGAAAACCTCTGTTATATTTTTGAATATGTAAAATCTTCCTTCCTTATCGATTATAATCAATTTGTCATATTGTTTTTGGATCTTTAGTGTGTTAAAGTTTTTGATACCTAGTTTTAATTATAGTGGATACTCTACCATCGTCATTCAGAGTGATGATGTGAGAGAAGTAGAAACGAGTAAAGAAGGTATGTATATCAAGAAAAAGGGGACAAAAGGCCTTTAGAGCTGAGGTGGGGGAAGAGGTCCATAGAGGAAAGAGATCAAGAGATCATTGGAGGAAAAAAATGTGGAGGCTAAACACTATGAGTTTTCCTTTTTCAGTTGATTTTACTGGATTTTTGTTAATTTTTTCTTAAATTTATTTTTTCGCGTTTATAGGCTTGAGCGTGTATAGTGAAGGGTTACACCCTTTCACTTAATAATTAATAACTTTAATTAACATACATATAATATTCATAGCATTGCCACTCTCTTAGAAAGGCTTTGTCCTCAAAGCCTTATAATTTTGTCGCATTGTTCTTTGCGATGTCATGGCTGATGAAACATGTCGATACGAACTGCTAAGTGTAGAGCATAACTTCCGATACATCGACGGATCAATCCATCCCAAATTGATTTGTTGTGGACTGATGGGATTCCCTACTGATGTGTCGTCAGGAGATTTGATCACATTAATACCATTATCTTTCGACATTTCCCACTTTTTCAAATATCGGTTTTTATGGTTGGGGTGTCGATATGGAACTTTCACAATGTCATTTTCTTTTACGAGTGTCGTCTTTTGAGCATTGATTTGAGCTGGGACTTTTTATTTTCGTCTCTTGAGGTTTTAATGTTTCATTCTGTATCTTTTCCAACTTGTTTCCTAACTGCCTGTTATCATTTTGAAGCTTCTTGATCAATTCGACTTGCGATTTTCTTTCATCTTCAGACTTCTTAAGTTGTTCCTTAAGATCTTCATTATGACTTCTGATGCAGCTATTTTCTTCCTGCTTGTCTAGAAGTTTTATTTCAATGTCTTCCATAGATTGTTCTGTCTTCCGACTATTTTTCAACTTCTTAATTTTTGTGACTAGTGTCTTGTTATGATTTCTTAATCTAAAAATTTCTTCAGCATTGTTAGATAATTCTTTATTACTCTTCGCGATCTCTGACTTATGTGTCTTTTTAGAGTCGTCATTTTGTTGTTGAAGAACTTTTATCTGTTGTCAACACTGGCCGACCTCTGATTCTTGAATTTCTAATTTATGTCGTAACTGCATTAGTTCTTCATCTTTGTTGCTAACGATTTTGTTCAAGCATATTATTTATGCTTCGTAATTATTTATTTCCTTCTTGATATCTTGATTTTTCAACCTCTGATTGAAATCACTCTCATCTTTTAATTCCTTGATTTGCGCACATAGTTTTTCTATGTGATTTTTCTGGTTGGACATTGTTTGTTCATTGAACCGTTCTTGTATCTTATGTAGTTCAATCCTTATTTCTGATTGTGTATTAATGTCTCGTAATTCTTCATTGTCTTTTTGATAGCGCTTTAACTTGGCTTCTAATTTCTCTCGCAAATCGGCTTCCATGGTTTCTGTCTTCTTCGACGGTGGAATGATCTTCTTTGATTTCTTTGATGAGTCTTTCTTAAACTTGGTCGTCCTTGTCATTAACGCGTCTCAACTTCTTGATAAGCCTTCCTTTACTTTGACTTTTTCAATGATAAATAATTGTCCTTGACTTTGATTTCTTCGGTGATAAGTGTTCTTCGACTTCTTTGACAATAAGGAGTCTTGCTTGAACTTCTGGTTTTTGTTTTTCTTGGCTTTGTCTTAATGTCTTGCTTGACAATGACAACTGGTCCTTGGTTTCCTTCAATGATAATTGATCTCTTTTTTTCCAAAAATAATGATTATAAAATAATAATTATTATTTCTTTTGAATAATAACAATTATTAATTAGTTAATTAATAATATTATTATTTATGTCTTATATAAACTATATATAGTTTAATATATATATATGTTTTTCAAAAATTAAAATATTTAAACAAATATAATAATATATTATAATGTTTAATATATAATTTTTTTGTTTGTTTTAGGTTAGGGTTTCAATGCCCCGTCCTGGAGGAGGAGTCGGAGCAGATGGGTGGGAGGAGGAGGAGCTGAAGCTGGAAAGGGAGGCAGAGATGGCGTGGAGGGGAGAGGCGTAATGGGGAGAGGCGATGAGATGTGAGGGAGGAACTACGAGGGAAGAATGGACGTCGGATGGGAGGATTTGGCTGGAAGGATGACGGCAGTGGCTGGCGTACAAGGGCGAGCAACGTGGAGCTGTGTGGAGCAGCGTGAGGTGGCATGCTGGAGTGAGCAGCGGGGCGCTGGGGAGTGGCGCGGAGCGATGGAGGGGCGGGCGTGGACGCAGCAGGGAGGAGCCGACAGAAGTTGTGGAGGATAAAGGGGGGAAGAGGGATGGTAGGTGAAACTGGAAGGAAGGGCGTGGGGAGTGACGAGGGTGCTGGCAGGTGCAGCGTGGAGCAAGGGGAAAAGGCGGGTGGTGCGAGCTGCGTGGGGGAAGGGCACTGGAGCGTGCAGGTAATGGAGGGGGGAATGCGCGTGGAGTTAGATGTGGGCGCAGAACGCAGGTGGAGGTGGCAGGAAATTGGACGCGAAGGGGAAGTGTAGTGGAGCGGTAGGGAGAATATGCAGTGGCGTGGAGAACGTGGAGGGAAATGCAAAGATGGTAGGGCGTAGGAGTGTTGGAGTAGAGGAACGCAGAGGTGGAGGAATGAGGGGTTGCAGACAAGAAGGAAGGAGTAACGCGGCAGGGGAAGGCGCTGTAAGAAAACTTCGTGAGGAGAGGAGTGAGCTGACGAGGGAGAAGGTGGAGATAAGTGGACGGCCGCCGGAGCAGATGGGTGGAGAGGGATGAATGGTCAAAATCCAATCTCGGTCAAGGACCGATATCTCAGAGAAACTCCGAACTGATTAGACAAAGTTTGAAAGTTTTGGCCAAAGGTTGGATCAGTGAAACTTGCTCTGATACCAAATGCAGCGAAAAACTATTCGCGCATACAATAATAGTTACCAAAAGACCTGGTAAATCAAATAAGCCATTAATAGGTGAACTTATATAGATATTTTTAATAGATAAGAAGATGATTAATAATTTACAATGAGGCTCGCTTTTATAGGCTTGAGCGTGTATAGTGAAGGGTTACACCCTTTCACTTAATAATTAATAACTTTAATTAACATACATATAATATTCATAGCATTAGCGTCGCATTGTTAATCTTTATTTCTTTTTGCAATTCTTCTTGATTCTTGGCAAGTGCTTCCTGTGTGAAAATATGAAATGAGGCATCTAGCATGTCTGGACTACTGACTTGGTCTGTCTTAGGCGTTAGTCTTTGTAACATCTCCATTAATATATTATGGTTCTGCGTCAAGGTGCTCAAGTTCTGGGTTATGGTGTTTATGTTTTGAGTCATAACACTCATTTTGTCATCCAAGTCTTTTTGTTTTTCGTTCAGAGTGTCAAATTTTTCACTCAACCTTCTTTCTAGTACCAGAACAACTTCATCTTTAATTTCTTTTTTAAGCACGGCATTGTTATTTTTCATCTCTTCCTTTAAATCTTCTTGAAACACTTTCTCAAGTTTGTCCATTCTGGAGTTTAGACCTTCAACGATTTTTAAATCTCTAATTTGGTCTTTTTCTAATTTTTCTAGTCGATCTCGTAACTCGGCCATGATTCTTGACCTGGTGTGGGGAGGTGAATATTTGGAATCAATCTTGGAGTAAGGATAAGAGTTAGGGTTAGGGATAAATAATACAATAAATATTATTAAATTATAATAATAATTTATTATATATATTAAAAATAATAATACAATAATTATTATTTAAATTATAATAATAATTTATTATGTATAAAAAAATATAATAATAAAATTTTTTATTTTTTTTTTTTTATATTAACTTCTTCTTTTTTTGTTTGATTGGTGCAGGCCATTAGAAATGGAGGCTGGTTGGAGATGGTGAAGGCAGCTGTTGGGGCGAGTGCAGGAGGGAGGGAGTGCGGTGGGAGAGGACGAGGGTTTGGGAGAGGTGCGCGAGTAGGCAGAGAAGAGGAGGGCTGGAACGGAGGCGTGAGGAAGAAAGGCACAGAGAGTGTGAAGGAGAGTGGAGTGAAAAGAAGGGAGAGCCGAGCTGGAGGGGCACGCGAGCGCGTGAGGTCGAGGCGTGGAAGTGGTAACGGTGGTCGTTGACGAGGTAGAACGATGGATAGGTGGAGCGTTGGGTGGTATGAAGGATCGCAGAGATCTGTGAGCAGTGAATGGAGTGGCGTGGACGTGAGGGTGTAGTGGAATAATGAGGGAGAGATGAAAGGACATGAACATGGAGTAGTGAGGGGATATAACGTGCAGGATATGGACTGCGTATGGGCGCAGTGGAATGGTGTGTGGGCGTGTGTGCAATATGGAACTTGGAAAGTGCCGGTGTGTGTGAGCGAATGGAAGTGAAGGTGGATGGAGAAGGGAGCAGGAGGGAAGAGTATGGAGGATGTCGTGGAGTTTGGGGGATGAGGGAGATGAATTTTAGGGTAGCTTGTGCGGAAAGTGCAGTGGTGGGGGAGTAATGTAGTGGAGTGAGCAGCGTGTGAGAGGTGATGGAGCGAATGGAGGAGTGTATGCAGCCTAGAATATGAGTGCGCCGAGAAGAGCCGAAACCGTGCTGTGATATTAGGAGGAACTGAATCCAAGCTCAGGTCGAAGGAACCGAATCTGTGCTTTGATACCAAATGTGGTGAACGTATCCGTTCACTAATTTAATAGTCGAATCCAACTCTCATATTGGATAAGATAAGAATAATATATTGATTGATGATATAAAAGATACAGTAAGATCGCTTTTTATAGGGCTTGATCCAACATTGTGAAGGGTTACGCCCTTTCACTAGTAACCTAATAATCTATTAATTTATAAATAATAATATTAAATAAATATTCATAGCATTTTTTTAGTGTAGAAATAGATTCAACACTCTCAGAAAACTTCCAGGCACCCAAATTATCCAAGTTTGACCATTGTTATCTAGAATTCCCAAAATTCATTACCAAAGCCCTTAAAAAATAGGTTAAGAGTTAAGTGAAGAATCATAAAGGCTGGGAGGTGGACCAACGATAACAAATATTTTTTGAGTGTAGAAATAAATTCAACACTCTCCGAAACTTCCAAGCACCCAAATTATCCAAGTTTGATCAGTGTTATCTAAAATTCCCAAAATTCATTACCAAAAGCGTTAAAAATAAAAAAACATATATCAAAAATAAAATAAAAATGAGAGAAGAGAAGTCAATGGAATTAAAAATAGGTTAAGTGAAGAATCATAAAGGCTGCGGAGGTGGACCAATGATAAGGGAAAAGTAATTTTTTTTTAAATATGGAAGGAAAGTAAAGGTGAAATAGTTTTAAGAATCTTATAAAGGGGGTTGTGGAGGATAAATTACAGAACGTTGAGAAGGATATATTATGGAATATACTAAGTAGTTGTATTAGAAATAAGGGATTATTGAAAAAGAAAGAAAATATTTATCAAAATTAGTTAAAATTAGAGGGAAATTATTAAAAAATATTCATCCTTAAACTTTTAGGATATTTTTCAATTAAAATTTAAATAATCAATTTATTCATTTCAATCATTTTTATTTTTCATATTTATATTAAAAACTGAATCATTGAAATTCTTAAGATACTTTTCAATTAAAATAAATAATCAATTTATTTATTTCAATCATTTTTATCTTCCATATTTATATTAAAAATTGAATTGTCTAGCCTTTAATTTAAGGTTATATTGAAAAAAATGGCTTGAATCAATATGTTACAAAAATATTCACTACCCTAAATTAGGGTTTTTTTTTAATTGAAATGAATAATCAATTTATTTATTTTAATAATTTTTATCTTTAATATTTATATTAAGAATTGAATTGTTTTTAGGAAGGCCCTTAAATTGAAAAATGATTTGTTATTAGGATTATATTTATTTTACTTAAGCATAAAATGAGTTGTTTAAAAATTTGAGGACGAGAAATTTTTAGCAGAAAAATCAAAAAAAATTATTTAAAATCATAAAACTTTTAAATTTTATGTAAAATATTTTAAAAAAAAATTCTAATTTAATTCATATTATATAAATATTTTAAAATTCTTTTTTTATAAATATGTAGTAAAGTTGCAACCAAAATTATTCAAAATAATGTAGCCGATCAAATGGGTCTGAAATCGTAAAAATCTTGTTAAAAAGCACTTATCATTTTATCATTTTGTGGAAGTCATAACTTACCCAAGAGTGTAATCAATCCTTTAATCAAATCTTACCATCTTACCAAAGTTTCATAAGCATACGAGTGTCTCTAACTTTAAAACAAATATTTGACTTACTAAACAATATAAACTCTTAATACAAAGTTCTACTAAAATTTCATTGGAACCATACTTCTTCTAGTTTTGAAATAATGTAACGTGTTATTTGAATTCATGAATTAAATTGTTTTCGTTTTTCATAAGCCATGACTAACTGTTTACAGAAAAGGTTACGAAATTTTTGTTAAGCATAAAGTGTAGAACAAAAAATTTGATATAATGTAAACTGTTATTTGGTTTCATAATTTAAACTGTTTTTGTTTTTCATAAAGCATGGCCCAAAGTTTAAGAAACTTTTGTGAAACCTAATGAGTTGACAAATTTAAGAAAAGGTTAAGAAACTTCTGCGACACATTTTGAAGAGTAAGTCCAAAGTTATATGATTTTTATTTTGAGATAGAATCTGATGAACTTTAATAAACTTTGCAAATGTAATTTCATCAATTTATGTTAAAAATTAGTATTATGTTATAGTTTTTTTCAAATTAGTTGTTGAAAATAGTTATTTTTTAAAGTGTTTAATAATAATCAAAGTTACATTAATTTTTAACAAAGTTAAGATAAATTATCATAAACAATACTTACACATTAATCAAGCCAAAACAAGAAATCAATAAACTGAAACATCTTCTTAAAAAAATTTGAAGCAAAAAGTTTCTATCTTTATTTCACTCATATTTTTTTATAATATTAATATATGTAAAGGTTTGTAAAAAGTTTCTATTCTTCTCTCACTCAGATTTTTGAAAGTATATCTAAAGCTTTTTTAGTAGGCAGAGACTATATGTTCCGTCTTTACCTATTAGTTGATATCAATACTTCAGGTTTTATAAAGGTAAATGAAGTTCCATTAAAATTCTTATTTATAAATATTTTTTTGAAAAACCGTATTCACATGTTATTGGATAAAAGATCTTGAATTGACCATTTTTATCATTGTCTGATATTAAAAAAATTAAAAAAAAAACCAAAAAATAATCCTACCCTCCTTATCTTACAACAATTTACTATTGCAAAACCAAGCAATCCGCCTTCGTGCAAGGTTTCAAGCAATCGGCGTGTCCACGTTGCAGAAGCATTTAGTTGCATTTTCCTTCGGCCTTTCCAAGTTGCAGAAGCATTCAGTTGCATTTTCCTTCGGCTTGTCCACGTTGCAGAAGCATTCAATTGCATTTTCCTTCGGCCTGTCCACGCTGCAGAAGCATTCAATTGCATTTTCCTTGGCTTGCCACGGCGACTAACCCATGCAGAACACTATCTCCATAGCTTCGTAGCTTCAATTATACTTTTTCCTCTGGAATGAGATTGATGGTTCATCACGAACCTCAATTCTTGAATTCAATCAAAAAGTTTCCGAGCAGGGCTAAGCACAGTGCTCTAGTGCTCTAGACTCTAACCCACCCCAAAGGCGGCGAGCATCTTAAATCATGCCATATTTGTTTCCGCGGGCACAGCTAAACGGATCCTCTACATGTCGCTGCGATGCTTTTGGCCGCCCCTACTAGCCATCTGCGCCAGGCTTCAAAGTTCATAGGTCTTTTGGATTCGTGGTAAAGTCTCTTCCAGGGAGTTCTTGGTGGTTAGTCTGTGAGTGTGGGAAAAAGGTTTTCCAACTTCTGCTTCGGCTGTAGAGTATTAATCATGACAGGTAAGGGCTGACTTGAATTTCACTAAGCTTGGAGAGTTGAGGAAACCGACTTAGCTTGGCATGAATATTATATTACAGTTATGTCAGAAAAAACCCAAAAAGAAAAGGTTTCTAATAATGGGTCCGTGCTTTTTCCTGCGAGGAAAACCATCAGAATTTTCAGAACAGCAGAAGAAAGGGCCTTTCTATTCACCAGTTTGGCCTTCTTGGTCATTCAGATGATAAAAGAGTTCCTGCTAGTGGATTTCCAACCCAACAGGTATTTACTTCGTTTACTTACTTTGTTCAAGTGATTTTATCTTTTTATTTAAACACACTCTTCCTATTTTTTACCTTTTTAAGGCTTGTACAGATCTCGGATGCTTTGAAGCAGGCTCAGGATTACGACGGCTCCTTCTGTGTGATTAAATTCTTATCGGCATTTTAGGTATCAGTAAATTCCTTTAAGGAGATCCTTATTTCAAGGTGCTTTGAAAGTATCATCCAAGTTATGGAGCCTTATGAGGGCAATTAATCACCTTGATTTTGTATGTTCTGTATATATGTTTCTTATTCTTAATGAAGCTCTCCAAATTTTCAACAAGTTATTTTTTTTAAAAAAAAATTCCTTTGTTTTCAAGTGAAAATACAGTCTGGGCTTTTATCCGCCTTTAATGGACTAAGCTAACTATGGATTACAGTTTTATAAGCTTTACCGGAACTTTCTTTTCAGAAAATACTGGCTTTTGTATTTAATTTATGGAGAAATTAGGTAATCTTAACCACTAGGGGTTATTATGTATTTTATGTAATTGTCTGTGTCGATGTCGTAGATGGACCACAGGTTTAGAACGTTTCTTGGATTGATGTGCCAAATTTATCCCCCACTGTGTCTATGTTGGAGACAATCACTACCTCCACATGTATTCCATGTAATCTTTGGTACCGATGTTGTAGATGAGCCTTGGGTTTAGAACGTTTCTTGGATAGATGTGCTTGACACTTTTGTCGGAAGGATTTGAAGCATTAGCGATTGTGAATTCTTCAACATAAGTAAGATGAGGTAGCTAGAGCTGATGCGAGTTAGTGAAACTAATATCACGTGAATATCCATGATTAGCTATGTTGGGCCATCTATTTCAGCACCACCTTCCAATTAAGTTTGGGTATTTGAAATTTTAAACTACAATACCATCTTAACACTAATTTCTGTTTATTATTGAATGTGGTCATTAATTTTAAAGAGGTATTTGATGAATTTCAATCTCTTTGATACCATTAGAATTGTGGTAACGCACGTTTACTTTTTTGTCTTTGTCCTTGAAATGAAAAATATGCCCATGTGTGAAAAATAATTATGCTTAGCGGCATGCTTGATTTTTGAAAAATAATTATGATTAACGATGTTTGAAATATGGCATGTACTGAATTCACAAGAGACTTGGACATTACAGGAATTGGTTGAAGTAAAGATGAGACTTGAACATTATAGGAATTGGTTGAAAGTAAAGTTGGGTCTGAAAAGAATATTGTGCTACCAATATTTGTTAACAATCTTAGCCTAACTTAGCCTAACCAAAGCAGACAATTGTAGATCATGAACCTAGTAATAGTATATGAACCCATTAATAGTATATGAATGTATCCATATCTCCTTACCAATGGAGGCAAAATTATCTAGAACTGCCAAGATATCAACTTCATAACCAAAGCAAACAATTATAGATTATGAAGCCAAGTAATAGTATATCCATATCTCCTTGCCAATGGAGGCAAGGTTATCTAGAACTGCCAAGATATCAACTTCATTAGGGAGACAAGCAATCTACATACCTGGAATTGATGCTACTTCAATAGGAAGACAAGCAATCTAAATGCCCAGAATAGAAGCTGTGAACCATTATATATACCTTAAATCGATTCTGAAGTATATATAAATGCTTTCGGAAATGGAACCGCTACAATTTTCACCGATAGACTTGGTAGCGCTTGAAACGCATGCCCTACAAGCCGAGGCGTTGAGGTCTCCCCTGCACTGAGCAAGACCGTATACCTCAGATTCTCCATTCTCTCCATGAGATGAAACAGTGTAGCCCGTCTTGTTCACGTTCTGAACCAATGAATTCAGAACCACTTTCAAGTTCCCTTCCAAAGCACTGCCATTTTTTATACCTTTGGGACCGCATCTTGATCTTGACAGAGAATCAGTAAGATTATCCAGGTGAGCTGATGCTACTGTTAGTAGTAAAAGCATTAAGGAGTGAGATAAGTTGGATACTGCTATGAATTGAATGATATTCCTTGTGCAATTACAGATGTTGGAGGTGGCCATTCTGTAATTGAAATCAATCTGTGCAATCTTGAAAAAATTCTGCTTTGCCTTACTTTTTATGAAGAACACTCTGGTGGAAAAGTAAGATAAAGTTGGAGTGTCGTGTTCAAACAGATGAGGAAGTAAAAACAAGGAAACAAAGACAAAGATGGCTTCGAGACAATGTTGGCTTGGCTTCACTTTCGAATTTAGTGCCTTCCCAGGTGTACACGTGGGAATTTTGCATCTTCAAACTGGAAAGTGCATGGGAAACGACTAGGGTTAGGATATACAACTCTCTCCCGGATTCCGGCGGGTCGAAGGCGTTTTGGTTAGCTTTTATACTGCACCGGAAACGAGTAGGATAAAAGACAAACCGTATCTTGCATCTTGAAACGTTAAAAATAAAAATTTAGTGAAATTAGCGAAGTTTATTACTTGCTTTTTAAGAGAAATTTGATAAAAACAATTAAAACTGGGTAACATATAGGTAAGAAAATAATACGGCTATTTAGAAGTATTAAATTTATTAAATGGACTGAGTATCCAAGTTATCTGTCTCATAAGAAAAATAAATAACAAATTTGTTTTTTAGCGATTTATACATGTAGCACATTTGTGATAGCAGCCCATTGGATAAGAAATAACAAAAAGATGCTATTAAAAGTATTGAAATTGTAATAAGTACTTTATATGGGAAGTATTAAACATGTATATCAATTACTCAAAATTTTATTAAATTTGAAATATAAACTAAAAGTAATATTAATGAAATTATATACATAGTATAATATAAATAAAAATATGCAAGTCAATGTTTTATAAGAATATAAAATAATTCCTAAATTTATTGTAAAACATATTTATACAAAAATATGGATCAATACTTTATAGGACAAAAGGTTAAATAAAGTGAATTATTTACAAGTGTGTAAATATGAACAATGTTGGACAAAAGGTTAAATAAAGTGAATTATTTACAAGTGTGTAAATATGAACAATGTTTGAGGGTTTTCACGCAGGTTTGGAGGGTGATCTAGGGTTTTCAAGTCGAAATCTGTGATCTATAAAACCCATGCACTTCGTTTTTTGATGGAGGATGAAATGGTGTCGTGGTCGAATGATGAGGATGGGCCTGTTGGGGGGATTTTTTTGCCTGAGGTGGAATTTAAAGGATGGAATTGGACGAAAACTTCATCGTCTTTTGGGAAGAGAGGCCTTGATGGAACAAGAGATAGTCCTTTTGTAGTTAACTCTCCAATTGTTAAGACCTATGTTGGCTTGTCAAGTGTAAAATCCAGTCAGGAACAAGGAGGGTTTGATTCTCCGAGGATCAATGTGGTATCAGGTGGTTGTAAAGGATAAATACCAAAAGTCTCTTTCATTATTCCTTTCTCGACTGACTCATCTCAGAGGGAAACTATTGGGTCAAAAGGGAAAGCAGAGGCTCATTTGTCTAGTGCTCCTAGTAGTGGTAAGAAAGGGCTTCTTAGTAAGAGAGTGAAATCGAGGTCTCAGAAGGATTTCAAGGTATTATCGGAGAAGATTCATATGGTTCTAGGAAAAGATGTTAATATGGAGTTAGAGGAAGGTATGTCGATGCAAGATTTGGTTGGACGATTCTCCGAGGATCAATGTGGTATCAGGTGGTTGTAAAGGATAAATACCAAAAGTCTCTTTCATTATTCCTTTCTCGACCGACTCATCTCAGAGGGAAACTATTGGGTCAAAAGGGAAAGCAGAGGCTCATTTGTCTAGTGCTCCTAGTAGTGGTAAGAAAGGGCTTCTTAGTAAGAGAGTGAAATCGAGGTCTCAGAAGGATTTCAAGGTATTATCGGAGAAGATTCATATGGTTCTAGGAAAAGATGTTAATATGGAGTTAGAGGAAGGTATGTCGATGCAAGATTTGGTTGGACATTTAGAGTATGTCTCACTCAATCACCTAAAGATTTTATAGTGAATTAGGTAGGACTAGAAGCCTTTGGTGGGATATTGCCCAAAACTGAGTATACTTGTAAACAGATGATTGTGTTTCGATTTCATGTTAGTGGAGCACTCTCCACTAGTGTTATCAAAGAACTAGGTTATTGGAAAAGGATCTCTGGTCCTAGCTGTTGGCATCTGGATTTTAATCCTTTGAAGGAAAGGGTGGTGCGAAGGCACTTGTGGCTATTACTTCCCAGTTTTCTATTACAATTGTGGGCACGTTCTAGTTTTTAGGACCTACCAAATTTGGTAGGGAAATTTATTTATATGGACAAGAATATGTTGTTTGGATAAGACAAGAATGGCATCTATTTTGGTTGAGTTTGATGTTTCGAATGGTTTAATAGCAGATTTGAATATTAGCTAGGGGGACATCACATTTTCCCAAAGATTGGACTATATAAAAGTTCCTTTTAGATGCCACATTTGTCGGAAGATAGGTCATTTGAAAAACAAGTGTTCGAGTTACTTCTCTTATGATTCTTCTATGGAGGAATTTGGTTCTGAGGAGGTGCCTGCTAAATGGGGACATGAAGGTGGTCAACCAAAAGCAGTGGCTCTTGAAGCGGTCTCACAAAAATACATGCTTGGACAGTCTTTGACAGAGGACTCGTCTTCTTTTTTTAGTAATATCAAAAATGTGTTTCCTTCTTTTTATTGTTCACTCTCCACTAAAGAACTAAATTGTATCAAAGAAGTGGAATAATCCCATAGGGTTCCTTCTGTAGATTTGGGTTCTGGGGACTTGGATCAACATTGTTTAAATCCTCCTACTAGTTGAATTAGGTCATATGTGTTGGGGTTGACCTCATTTGGTTTGGGGTCAGGTGTTGTCATAGAGGCTTCGAAAGGAGATTTGTCTTGTGAGCCCTTTTCTTTTTATAGGTCAGATAATTTATTAAAAATTGAAGTAAGTCCCATAGTTCTTGGGGGGTTGATTGCATTAAGAATCCTACTTAGGTTTCACTGGGTCCTTTTGTGGTTTCTTCAATTTTATATAACAATGACAATTGTGTTGTTGGAAATGGGTTATGTTCCACAATCTCCTTTATCTCTCTTTGTGAAGCAAATAATGTGGGGACTGGATATTTTACTCCATCTGCTGGTATTCAAACAAATGGGGAAATCATTCAAGATGTTAATAATAAGGATTTGAATTCACTTATCCATCCTATAAGGATGTCTTTGTTAAGAGTCTTTTTACTATCTACTTAGATAAAACTTCTAAGTCCAATGTCTCCCCAATTACCTCTATTTGGTATCAGAATGATACCATCTACAAAAGTAAACCTATAAGAGAAGGAAATAATAAAGATGCTCTTGTCCCAGGGGGTATTGAGAAAAATAAGCAAGATTATACTTCCTTATTTGTTAGGTTGGATGGTGTTGTGATCGGTTCACCTTTCTTTGGTGTGATTGATGATAATAGGGCCCATAGAGTAGAGTAGCCCTTCGATCTTGTTGAAATATGATTTTGACTTCCTTCAATATTCGAGGGCTATGGGGTGCTCCAAAGTATAATCCCTCAAAAGGATCTTTCATCTTATTCATCCATATTTGGTTATTGTTCAAGAGACTACGTACCTTGGTGCTAACGCATGTGAAAATTTCTTAAAACTTTTTCTTGGCTAGGAGTGTTTTGCAGTTGATGTTGAGGGTCTCTCTAGAGGATTACTTGTCATTTGGAATCTTTTTTGCTTACTTTAAGCCATACATTACCTGTGCAGGAATTATTTTAGAGGGTTATATTAGAGGTTTTTAGGGACTAATCAAGGTGATCAACTATTATGGTCCTTATTATGGAAAATAGGAGTTCCAAGAAAAAGTAGGTAAGAGTGGACTCCTTCAAGCTCCTTAACTAATTTTTGGAGGGGATCTAAAACTGACCCTATAATCTTGTGAACTCTAGAGCACTTGTCATCACTTGGATCCTCTTTCCGATTACTTTTGGAAATTTTTCTAGGAGCATAACCTTATATATGTTATTCCTTCTTCTTTATCCCCAACATGGAGGAATGGAAGGTCTGGGAAAGTAGGAGTGGAAAAAAGGTTAGACACATTTTTTCTCTCTGAAGGTTTACTTTAGTGTACATCTAGATACAGATCTTGGACTATTAGCTCGGGCATCTCAAATCACGTGCCTATTTGTCTTCAAATTGATGTGGAACAAAAATCATAGAAGTGTGAAATTCATAGCAGATCTTAGATCCTGAGAATACCTCACAGTGAAAGAATTAGCATAAAAGATGAATTACAATGAAATGAGCAGTAATTAATCATGCATTGGAACTTAGATGTGCACATAAAAGTGTGTCATTATCCATTAATGAGTATAGTCCAAGAATATATTACAATGGAGAGAATTATATTATCCAAGGAGAATTTGAATCCATGTCAGTCTACCTAGTCTAGCAAAGGAAATATCACCACTACAATGCTCCGGAGGTTCCAAACTCAACTCAACTCAACCAAATCTCAGTGAACTGAAGCTATTGTCAGTTAACTGATCAAGGAGGGCGCATTTGTGAGTTTGGCATACAAAATAGTCTAGAGAGGGTGCATTAGATCACAATCAGTTGTAATCAGAGCTCAAACCCCCCACTAGATTCAGGAACTCAAGTGGAATTCAATTGGACTGAACCATATCACTGAGTTAGCTCCTAAAATGTAGGGAACTGACTCTAGTGGTCCTAAAATAATGCATGCGGGGTGCATCAAGTGGAAAATGGGTTCTAGATGACAGATGCACGCCTCTAGGGGCGTAATGACATCATCTAGTACTAGGAAAAGGCTAAAAAACTAAGGTGGACAAGGTTGGAGTATTAATTATCCTATCATGCCCCCTTAAATCAAACTTAGACAATACCGGGCCCTGGTTACTAAGTCGAAAGGTCACCCATACAATAAAAAATAATAAAAATCATATGTTCATGAAACTAAGGAAATGGGGAAAAACCTCATGGGAAAAATACCCCCCTCAAAAATGAACAGCAGGAAACTCAAACAACCTTCACACCAAGTAGAGAAGGAAAATCTCTTATGAGTAAAATAACTTGTAAAAATGTAGGAAATCTAATCCTATGTAAGATAGTAATGCAGGTGTTGGATCTAGATCTACTCCTCTTATGTACCTCCCACTGTTTTGAAGATGCATTTTCCAAAACAAGTATTTTAGAATCCATTCTTGTTACTGGGACGAATGACTCATTGTATTCCAAACCATGAACCTTTGAGTAACCTTTGTCAACCAATCGAGCTGTGTACTTGGTTGTAGATCCACCATGGAAAGTCTCTTTGAACTTTTGTGGATCAGACCCCACCATCATGTAGCACCTCTCTGAGAGAAGTGGATCTGTATGACATAGTGCAAGGTTATACTGAGATTTGGTTCTTCTATCATCAGATGGATCCCCAGTTATGTTCCCAACAACTTCAAGGATTTTTTGAGCCCATTTTGGCCTTGGCCATGGATTGGGAGTAGTGGCTAGATCTGGATCTGGATTTGCTTGAACTTCATACTCAACATCAAGATCTTGGTCCTCGTGTTCAGAATTTGAAACTGGATCATTAGAAGAGACATCATTATGATCTTCATCAGATGCAAATGGAGTAGGAAGAGAGTATGGAAAAAATGAGAGAATTCATATGCCTTTGAGGCATGTTTTGCAACCCATTTCTCTATTAGCTTCCCAGATGAGATCTCTGCAATCTCAACTGTGTCAGGTCCAAAAATAACTTTCTTTGGTTAACCTGTGTGTGTCATCTAAGAAACAAATAACAATTTTGTTGTCAAAGAAGGCACATACAAAACATTTTTGAACTTCACATGCTCTAGTTGTATTGTTCCCTTCCCTTCAGCAGAGATCTGTGAATTATCTCCCATGTGAATACTAGGACCATCAGTTAGATCTAGAGAGGAAAATGGCTCTCTGGAGGAAACCATGTGGTTGGAGGATCCATAATCAATGAGGAAGGCTTGTGATTTTGAGAATCCAGCCTTCGGTGCATGGCACATCTCATACTCATCTATTTCGCTTCCAAAATCAGTCTCCTTTGCACCTTCTTAGAGGGAAATGTTGCGTTGTTCAAGAAGTCTGGTCATTTGATCTATCTTCTTCTTCATGCAAGATCTCTCTGTATGGTTTCCTTTCTTGCAATAGGTACACTTGCTCTTCTCAAACCCCTTTTGCTTATCCTTCTTGGAGTTGTAGGCTCCTTCTGATGGATTAGGCTTCTCATTTGGTTTGGATTCAAATTGCTTCTTATCCCTTCCCTTCTACTTTCCTTTAGCATTCACACTTTTTGACTCACATTCCATAAGATCTTGATCTTTGGAGGCTTGCAAGGCACCCATCTGAATCAGTTTGTCTTTTTCTTGGATGAGGGATTCAGTGAATGCATCTAAAGAAGGCATTTTCCAATTGGGGTTTGAAAATCTCCTTGAATGGAAGGTAGAAAAAAATATTGAAAATTCAGGACCAATCTTTCTTAGGATGGAGAGCACCAGCTTCTCATCCTTCTTCTCAATGGTGCATTATTTGCACTACATAACCAAGGACTTGAATTTAGAAAAGAACAATTATATGGTTTCGAAACTGTTGGGTTGAAGAAAAATTAATTCATTCTCCAAAATGTGGCCTCTCAGTTCATATTGCTTGCCAAAGAGAGATTCAAGCTTCAACCAAAGCTATCTTGGTGTCTTCAATCCATCAAGGTGGAAGAGCAAATATCTGGAGATGTGAATACACATAAAACCAAAAGCTTCATCTAGTATGTTCAGGTACTTTTCCCTCTCAACAACTGCCTAAGGTTCAACCTCCTTGCCCATTGTGACCTTGTAAAGACTCTTGTTGTGCAATACCATCTGCATATCAGCCCTCCAATTAATATAATTGAAGGCTATCAGGATTCTTGGAGACAAGGGAACATTCAAATTCTCCATGTGTAACTGCTTGAGTGAATATAAATTGAGACTGCTACTACTGCTGCACTGAAAAAATTTCAAAATCCTGCAAAAAGCCTCAATTTGGAGATAAACCAGTTACTGAATCTACTTAGTATAGCTTTAGGACAATAGGCACTTTTATCTGGATCCTTCACACCTAGATAGACTTTAAAGGATTTCTCCAATGGCTTCAATGCAATGGCATCAGGATTTGTTGTGGAAATATAGAGGCTTCTGGTGCACTAATGAAAACAACTGCTCAACCTAAGCTCTCGCAAGATCTGATACCATGTAAAATTCAAAGCAGATCTTAGATCTTGAGAATACCTCACAGTGAAAGAATTAGCAGAAAAGATGAATTATAGTGAAATGAGCAGTAAAATTAATCATGCATTGGAACTCAGCTGTGCACAAAAAATTGTGTCAATATCCATTAATCAGTATAGTCCAAGAATATATTACAATGGAGAGAATCTATTGAACCAATAGAATGGTCCATGATGTAAATTTTTTCCATCAAATTCCAACACTACTCCCCACCACACACCATACATAAGTATTATCATAAAAACCCATGGTAAAGCAAGACAAGTCTAATAATAAAACACAAGCCGAATTAAATCAATTTAAATAAGTGCCAACATGTGAATGGATTTTTGCATTTTATGTATTTATATTGTATTTTTATAAATGTTTACAAAAATAACATGAAATTAGTATCTTCGTGATTCACACATTTTACTAATCTCAAAGCAAATAATTCTATTTTATTTAAAATTTAAAATTATATTTTTTTTAACATTTAAACATTCTTAATCAAAGTTTAATAATAATGTTATTTTGTTGGTACTTTATTAGCCCCTACCAAGGTAGGGATATACTTTCCGTTGGAAAGTTAAAGGCCTTTGACTTGCATTAGTTTGTAAATTTTTTGCAATTCATAATGTTATTTTCATAATGTTTCAATAAAAAAGTATTAATCTGATTTTTTACAAAATAAAAATTATTTATTTTAATTTCTGAAAAATGAAATTCTGATTTTTTTATTAGTGAAGGACATGTCTGAAAAGACATAAATCCCTGCAGGAGATGGCTTTATTTTCGGAATTTAAAACGAATTTAAAATTAAAAAATTACATAATTTTACACCTATCCTAGAATTTAAATAGAAATTTTAATAATAATAATTTTATATCAATTATTATTACATAATTTTTTGTTTTGGTTAATTTATTTACAATGTAATAAAAATAAAACTAATAAAAAAAACTTTGGTTAAATAGATTTCCTGCGTTGGTTTTTGGATCGCATACCTGCTGGTAGTGCGGGCATTCTCCTCAGACCTGCTCGTGGTGGCCGCGTGTCTGAGCATTATGCTGGACATTAAGTTTGAAGGCATGTAGTACTGATCTTTTTTCTGTGCCCTAGCTAGGTTATACGTGGGAAGTGTACTATGTGAGAGCTGTATTGAAGCGATGAGTTGTCATGTTCTAACCGTGACCTATAAGATGACTCCCTTCTACTATGCTAGCTGGGAGCTGTAATGAGGGTTTTCCGGCGAATTAAGTTTTCGCGCATTTGGCTAATTATTGAAGCAATGATGGCGTTTAAAGCGAGTTTCTGTTGTGTGTGCTGGAGAGTTTGTTATTTAAAGGGGGCTGGTAGTTATCTTGTTGTTCTTCTTTGTTGGTTTTGTTGTCGGTTGCCTGGTGTGAATGGTGGTTTGTGGGGACGAGTTTCTGTAGGAGAAGCTGAAATTTGTTGCGATTTGGGCAAATACGTTGTTCAGCGTTGTTCTAGCAGTGGTGAGGCATTATCCAGGTATGTGCATGTTCAATTGCTTGAGGCTTAAAATTCTTGACCTTTGGCAAATTCGTTTCTTGTATTCACACCCAGAAACCCTTGCGTCTGTTGCATGTGGCTGAATTTTTGTTGTTGCGGGCTTCGGAAAAGCTCAAACGTACTCAGAATTTGCTTTTATTACTGGGGCATTGCTTAAGCTTGGTGGTAGATGCTGTCAAATCGGCTTGAAAATCCGTATCTTCGAAAAATTTGTTTATATTTTGTTCGCACTTCTTGTCTTCATGCCCAACAACCTTGGCTTGACTTCTATTGTGCCTGGTCTGAGGTGGATTGTTAAAAAATAGACGGCCTACATCTTCCTTATGCACATACCAAATAGATTGTTCCTCATGATCCACCAACTCATGAGGTTCCTCCCTTGGAACAGGAAATAATTCCTCCATGTTATAGTGACTTTGTGAAAGATAGGAGGTAAAAAGTGATTCTGGCAACTTTTCATTAAGCTGCTCAATCTGATTCTCAGATTCTTGACAAGCACCATGAGTACCAATCAGAGAATCCTGGGTGGTTTCCAACATATGAGTGAGCTTGTTGATCTCCTCATCATTCCTTATTGCAGCATTATAGTACACATTCACAAGCTCCAGCAAGTGATCTCTATCAGAAAGCAACTGAGAAAAATTTCCTTTTAGGCTTCCTACCGCTTCCCATATGTGCACAAAATTTTCAACAGAGGGTTGCTCCTCCATTGATGTAGTTCTCCAATAGCAATGAGAGATCAAAGCATTAAGTTCATGGAGGTTTTTCAGTGCCTTTTTTATTTTTCTCTCAATCATTTTCAATGGTCCAACCAGGGAAAGAAGTTCCAACTGGTGAACCTCCTCTTCTGCATCTTGCAATTCAACCTTCTCCCAATTCTGAATTCTGACCCTAGAAGGCTTTTCTAATCCATCATTCTCACTGGAAGTGGTTGCCATATTGGGCTGCAACAAAGGCATGCAAAAATCAGAATTCCAGCCATACCTTTGTGCCCAAATTTCCTACTCATGTGGTGTTTTAATGGCAGCATGCTTCTTTCCCAAATTCCTAGGTTCACACCCCGTTGATTTGTGCTTGTCTTCCACCTCAACTAAAGTTCCAATGATGATTTCAGATCTGATTGATGTTCTCCTTTTGGATCTGATCCAAAATATGTCCCACAATCATTAATATTCCCCATATCTTCTACACTTATCTTGAAATCACCCACGAAGAGATTGGGAGTGATTTCACCTTCCACATTACCAACAATCGAATGCTTGAATGCTGGATCTTTATTTGTGCAGGGATATTTTTCCTCTCTTTCTGATGAAGGATTTGGTGACTCATCATCCTCATGGATGCTGCAAATAGGTTGATATATAACCACAGTCTGCCCTCTTTTTCCCACACTTTGAGGGTCTCCTGATGTTCCCACGGTCACTGGTTTCTGAGGAGGTAAGCATTGAGAATTAAATGCGTCATTATGGGGAATTAGTTTCTCCAC
Source organism: Larix kaempferi (assembly GCA_027924585.1). NCBI lineage: Eukaryota > Viridiplantae > Streptophyta > Pinopsida > Pinales > Pinaceae > Larix > Larix kaempferi. Next base: position 1,111,572 of record BSBM01001812.1, read on the forward strand.
ATTATGGCACACCTTATGGAAAATGTATTCTATGTTATTTTGTTGATTACCAAAAGGAATAGGGGTACAAAAATATGATTGAGGTCCATACCTTTCCATCATACTTCTCCCTTCAAACGACGGAGCTGTGGTGCCTTGTTCTGCCACCCAATCTACGGGTTCACATCCGACTAATGTGTGGTCATATTCTGCTTCACTATGTAGCTCATGTGGTGACTTTGGATCTGAATTAGGTTCTTCTTTTGGATCTGATCCAAAGTATGTCTTACCATCCTTAAGCTTACCAAACTTCTCTGAGGTGATCTTGGAATCCTCTACATAAAATCTTGCAGTAGATTCTACTCCCAATCTATCAACAATCTCATGATTGAGTTTTGGGTCATGTTTCTCCTTGGTTGTCTTAGGATGAATATTATTGGAGGATCTTCTTGAAGAGGATCCAAAAATTATTGTGAAGTCACATGCATCCAATGCAACTTTGATATCTTTTATTATATCTTCCATAGAAGGTTTACCTATGACTGTAGAACATGCAACTTTTTCCTGAATATGGATATCAGAATAACCATAGTCTGTTCTGTCAATCATGATCTCATGGGAGATACTTATGGAAGGTACTTCTTGGGAATTCTCTTCCTCATAATGTCTGCAATATTCTTCATACTGCTCATCATAGTCTTCATCATATCCCTCATAAGAATAATCTTCTTCCTCATAAATCTCAAAGTCTAAATTTTCCATAACAGGAACTAATTCCACATCTGCAATCTTGAAGATAATGTTGAGATATTTTTCCAATGAGAATTACTTTCTACAGGCTGAGCCAAGGAAAGTGCTCTGACACCATTGTAATATCCTGGGCAATACCTGACCTAGATATTAACTCCACTTTTAAACTTTTACAACTTTTACTAGTGAAATTTTGTGGCAAATCCTTCGAACCGGACGGGAGGTAAGTGAGGGGTACTAGTGTGCAGACTGAGGATGGTGGGATGAAAGTTTGATTCTAGAATTTATATTGGATTAGGTGAAACAGCAGAAAAATATGTTTTTAGCAGGATTCCTTGGCACAAGGTACTACAGCCATTCACTTTTCAGTAATAGAATGAATCTATTGCCTATTTCGAGGCTTCCTGGGCTTCTAGCATATGCCAACAAGACTGGGTAAGGGTTAAAGGTGTTTAGGACAGAGATATATCAGTCATACAACTCATAAGGAATGATGGGATAAAGACTGGATTGACTTGGAAAGGTTTGGAACAATTTGGAGATTATTTGCAGATGGTGGACTGCTGAGCTAGTCACAATACAGGATTTCCAAAACGAAGTTAAAAGCATTCAAATTCTTATTACAGGGACTGATATGGATATTATGTTGAACTAACAACCTCCTCCAACTGACAAAATGCAAAATGGATCCTCAGAAAAGATTCAGCAGCAAATATGGTGAAACTAGCTAGATTGAGCACCAAACTAGCTAGTCTTGCATTTTAATCCTTTAAACTGCTCCAATAAATGATAAAATCTGCTATGACATTAAATAATGATCTGATATAACATACTGAACATATGCAGGTAGAAAATAATATATCGGAATCCTTATTTTATTGATTTAACTGTCTCCCAACACAACAATGCCTCACAGGCTAAATATTCATTACATTTGATGGAGAATGAAGAGAAGAAATAGAATATTACTGTGGATATACTATGGTGATAGGATCAGGTCATCTACAGGTCATATGACTGTAAATGGCTTCTTACTGAGCTTCTGAACTTGTCTAGAGCGCATTCACTAAGTCATCCCTCTCCTTCAGGGAAAACTCCTCTAGATTTAGCTGTGAATGGAGAACGAGTGAGAAGAGAAGTATGGATCTGATCTGAAGCTGGTTACTGATCTTGAACACCTTTTATGTCTGAAACAATGGCTGCACCAACTCTCCTTCATCCCCTAGGCGCACTCCCAAGTTCTATCTTCTTCAATGGATGGATCTTCACCAAAACTAGCTGAAGAATCACTGTTGCAGGAACCTGTTCTCCCGAATGACTGTAGATCTTCAATGGAGGCTAGAAGCATATGTTACTGGCTACAATATATTGACATAGACTTGCACAACACTCTCTAGAAACTAAGGGCCTTGGGGCACATCACCCAAGAAGCACAGCTAAGGCACAACACTCAACTAGAGAAGCATCAGAGCTCTCATGAGAAAACATAAATGATCAAAAGTCCTTGAATGAAGTTGAGAACATGCTTAAATAGAGAAGTTGACTTGTTTAGCAATCTGAGCCACACGTGTAGGTGAGGTAGGGCACACTCCTTGTGAAAATTAGAAACTGTTTGCTTTCCAAAACCTTCTTTCCTTCACCTCCTACATCAAAATTAGCAAATGCACCTTAGGAGCTTTTTCTGGGTGTTTCTATTTCTCTCCTAACTACTTTTCTTCATCTTTCCATTTCCTTGACTTTCCTATTTTCTGCTTTTGCCAGTTTTTCTTCTGATTGATTTTGTCAGTTTCCAAATTGTTTGCCTTGTCCTCTTTCCTCCTTTGGATTTCTTTCTTTTCTAAGTGTTGCCACTAAGGCAAGAGTGGTCCACATGACCAATTCAACGTCCTAGCCTTGTCAACATCAACTTTCCACCAATTAAATTAGTAATGATGCATTTATTAATTAAAATCAATCCAACTCTGAATATAATTAATTATTTAATAATTAATTAATTCATATAGTATTCTACCTCAACATTTATCTCCATTGATTAATGATAACTCCATTAGTTTCCTTAGATCCTTAGTTTGGGTATTAATATATTTCGGGGTCCACCTTATCCATTTAATAGCCAAATACAACCTTAGTCATCTTTCATAAGATAGTTTCCATGCTTGCTCATTAATTAAATAATTGTTGCCTAGGTGACTTAGGCCAAAATTACCCCATGGACCATAGCAAAATTTGGGGACATGACAATGTAGGGAAAATGGCACCATTTATGCATTGTTTGCTATTTTTACATAGTTCCACTTGGTATTTAGACATGAGAGTATTATGAGAATTAAATACAAAGTATATATATCATAATACAAAAAAATGGGGCCACAAGAGCTCCCCCAAAGAGAATAGCATCTCACCAAGTGCGCCCATCCTCCAAGAACCAAAATATGAAGAGAAAAGTGAGAAATGTGTGGAAGCAAGTTGAGGATGAGAATGTAATGAGCATCGCTATAGCTTAAACCTGAAACAAATGACTCTGTTGTAGCTCCAAATGAAAGGTCTGAATGGCCTCTCCAATTTCCAATTAGGATGGGAATATTTCACCCTCGAAATTGGTACTAAGGCAAGTAGAGTAAACACTCCACAAGCATGGACAAGCTATCCTCTCCAATATGCAAAATGAGAAATTATCAAAATCCACTCTCCTTCTTTGTTATTGACTTTTATAAACTTCCAAACACCTCCTTAGCTCGAATTCCATCCATGAGCTTCATGCCAACTTGAATTGGGAAGAGATTCCAATGTGTGCCACTTTTTTCTCCATTCCTAGCCTCCTCCTTCACTCAATTCAAATGGATGAATATTTGGCTGCCCTAACTCCCCTACGCGTCCTCTTGGAGCCTATTTTTAGACCTAACATGTCATATATGTCATATGTCAGTAATCAGGTCTGATTTGTGTCATAGGTGTCATAGCATCTTCATCATTGTTGTCATAGAAGCTAGGGAATCTAGCCCAAGTGTCTCAATTTCTCTCAAATGCCTCTTCCTCTTCCATGGGAGTTATTCTTCCACTCCAATTAGACCTTCATTGATTCATTCCAAGTATATTGACCTTCCAAATCCTCAATTACATTAGACTCCACCTTGGATTCGAATGGGTGAGAATAGGATGCCATGTGGCATGAGGAATCTAATTTTATGTGGGTCCCACACCACCAATGTGTCTCATCGACCAAGTTCCACCTTATTTTCCTATCATAAATATTTATTTAACCCCTTTTAATATATTTATGTCATGCTAATGTCCATTTGGGGTTTATTAGATCCCTTATTCAAAATCCCAATGTTTCCACCCCAACCTAGGAAACTAGTAGATTGGTGGAAATTCTCTTTTGAGATTTATTTGAATGGGGACATTACATTTGTTAATTTAACCTTGCAGGTGTTAATGATGAATATCCCATCAAAATTGAAGATGTTGCAAGAAGGAAATATGAAGTTTTGTATAGCACTGAAGCTATTGTCAAAATATGCAAAGAAATTGTTGAAGTGTCTGCAGCAATAGAGGGAAGACGTGAAAATGTAATCATGACTTGTAAGTCAAATGTTGAAGATGATGAATAGGTAATTAAATTTGAGCCTGTGGTTGTGTAAGATGAAGAAAATATGTCTGATAAAGATAGGATGTTTTTGAAGTCTGAGTGGAAAATGATTGATGAACTATGGAACATATGCATTCGCCCACTTGGACATGTAAATCAAGTGGATGACCATGAAGGAGGTGAAGAGAATCCAGCAATGGAATTTGTTGATGATTTGATTCCTATAGTGGATGAGTACTCTGAAGAGGTTCTAGAAAAATCAAGAGTTGACTGTCAACTTGTTTTTATGCAATATATTCTTGCAGAAGAAGTTGTTGAACATATTTTTGTGAGATGGAGTCTTGAAGAGATGAGTTATTATCAATTTTTTATAAGTTTGGAGGAGACTGTTGAAAAAATCAACAGTTGCATTTAAGACAATCAAAAGGATATGATCTTGAGGAGGCATAACAAAATTATAATTTTGATGTGGTTGAAAAACCACACATTACTGCAATAGTAGAATATTTAAAAGATTCCATCCCAAAAGTGAATGAATATGAAGAAGAAGATATCATTATTTTTTATGATAGTTTGTTCGAGTGTGCAATTGCAAAGAATAACCCACTAGCGGCAAAAGCTCATGTGCAGGAAAGCATAGATAAAAAATCCAAAGATGATATTGGCCATGAAATTTCAATCAATGAAGACTATCTTAAGGATGAATTCCCATAAGAGGAGTGCACAAAAAATTTGGGGCAGACAAAAAATATTGAAATCATGTTGAAAGGAGATGTCGATGTGGACCTCACTATAGATGAGTGGAAATTTGAAATGGATGATTAATCTATAAGTAGGATGTCTAAGTCATTAAGTATTTTGGAAGTAAAACAGATAGGGGGAGCGATTGTAGCTCTAACCCATGTTGAATCTCTCAATGAAGTTGCACATGAAGAAAGATGCAGTGTTGAGGGAGGCCTGACAGCTAAGGAAGTTGTTAAAGTTGCACAGGAAGATGTATGTGTTGTGATTATTTTGGTAATGATTGTTGTCTTACCATTGTTGGAGTTTATGTGGAAGGACACTCAAATGCAGTGTTGATGCTTCCAAGTAGCATGAATCAAGTTGAAAGGAAATACATTGAATTTAATTATGAACTCAATATTATTGAGGGATGGACTTTAAGTCCTCGGTATGGTGAAGAACCTATCCAAGCCTAAAAAGGACAGGGACAACATTGGATGTATGGAGAAAAATATACCGTCTAAAGCAGTGCATGAACAAGTGCTTAAAATCAATGATGATGAGGTAAATGGCAGAGTTGAAGCTGTAGCTACAAAAATATAGAAATTAGCCCATGGAGTTCAGGGTAGTTTGAGTTTGAGCATAAATAAAATCTTTTGAATGAAGTTGAAAGTTGTTGGTTCAAGGAATCTAAAAAAATTCTAAAGACGAAGCCGAGTGAATATGGAGAAACTATTGTATACCTATTACAAGGTATGGCATCTCATGAAGAGGAAGAAAAGAAAAAATTGAAGTTTTTTTATCATAAATGTTGTTTCTTGTGCAATTATTTTTGTTGCGTATGTAAATGAAAGAGAATGAGAAATCACTTAATAGTAGCGAGTAAGAAAAATTTGCAGAATCAATCCCCATGGAAGGAGAAGTTGTTGTTGAGTTAATTAAGGGGGAGACTATTAGGATTAATTATCTCACCAACCCCCTATATCAAAAAGTTCAGTCAAGATGGTGTTGATTTGATTTGTTTGCAGAAATCATGGTAGAAATTAGGGGCTCAAGGTTTGCTCAATCAGACCAGACCATTCCTAGAGGTGAGGCAGCTCATACTTACATTGAAGAACTTTTGCATGTTGGTTTAATGGCATCGTGTTAGTCTTAATCAATATTTAAGTTTGCATCTATCGTATTAATTTCCACCATTTGCAGTCACATCAAAATTCCATCGACTGGAACTTCGACTTATGAAAATTTTGGTAAGTGTCAAGTTTGTGGCATGGTTTGAAGTCCCGAGAGAGATGACTCATCGTGATGACAAGTGGAAGGAGAAGAGTGGTTGTCGGAGTGCTCACAACATAGGAGAAAACAAAGGTGATCGGGCGGATTCCAGACATAGATAGTACGATAGTGTATAGGAGGTGATGTATCCACGATGTATCGGAGGAAAAAGTCGAGGTGTATCGGAGGTGAAGTCTGACAATATATCGGACCCAGTGCATCAGAGTTGTGTGAAAGTGTCGAATAGGTAGTGTGGAGAGTCCCGATGAGGACACGTGTCAGAATATTGAAGTTTTGTGTCGGAGCATCCAAGCAAAGGTCGAGGAGGACAACGATAGGTGATATCCGATGGTTAGATCCTAACCATCGATGATAGGAGATTTGTATGATTCGATAGTGTTTTGGAGATAGGTTTTAAGGGTGATTTAGTCGTCAAGTTTTATAATTACACCGATAGGTGTTTAGATATTATCAGAGATTTTGGACTTCCTTGAGTGGATCAACAAGATTAACCAGAGTGTAACAAGTGTACAATGGTGATTCATTTCATGGTAGTCATATCTTGTTATGCTCAAATGAATCTTAATTAAGATTTAAATAAGCTAAGTTAGGCGGCGGTTAAGAAAAGTGGTATATTTATTAAATAATATTTGTTTTGTGTTTATATTATCTCCACAAAACTAAGTAGTTGGCTAAGCCTCTCGTGTTCACCGACCACTTTACTTGTGGCTGTGCTAATAGTATATGTAATTTTTCCATAAAGAGGAGATAGAATAAACAAAAGTTACAATTGCTTTTGGTGTGTACTCTATGTTTTGTGAACAAGTGAGCTCTTGTGTAGTTGTGGGAAACAAATTTCAATATCTTGCTAAGGGATTAGATGAGAGCCTTGCTTGGCCGATCAATCAATGCCCTCTTCGAAATCTTTCTCATAATAAAGAATTTCCGTTGTGTGAAAGTATGCATTGAGCTTTAAATGGTATGGAACCACACAGAGTGGAGAATAATATATAAAAAAGTGGAGAAAAATAATATTGTTACTAATGCGAGGATGAGAAAGTGGAGAATAATAAATGAAAACAATGGAGAATATCTCGAAAACAGTTATTGATATCTGAAGAATAAATCTATCTTTCTAATTTGGTCCGCGACGATTTTATCTGGAAAACAGTTTTTAATATCTTAATAATAATCCATTATAATTTCATTCTGTAAAAGAGCGTCAAACCAAAGGAAGAAATCTGTTGATTTCATTATCACCATGGGATATTCAATCGCTGATAGTTATTTTCGAATCTGTGATGAATTTGACCATGGAGAAACCTCTCAAAAGAAGAGGCCGGTTATAACTTTGGGCAGGCACAGGGGTGGGGTTGGTGCCAAATTAAAGGCTCGTGTGTTCAGAGGTTTTTTAATCGATGACGGTGATCGCTTCAAGTTGGGATGTTGCAGAAGAATAAGTAGCAGGCATCATTTGTTGTGCAAGCTCATGGCAGCGTTCAGAAGAATCAAAATGCCAAGGCTATCATCATCCTTCATATCTGAATATGATACTTTAAGCTTTGCTCTCAACTTTGATGACTGTAGCTCTCAAGGTGATCCACATGAGCCACACCATGGCTGTTCTTGATCAGCAAGTCCATTATTTGTTTTTTCTTGCTTTGCTTATCTGTTCGTAGTTATGAAACGTGTTAGCTATCAACTCCGTATTGTTTAACTTGTGTTCTGTAGCCTATATATTTTTGCTGGCTACAAGTTAAATTGAGTGGCTGTATTAATAAATATTATCATTATCAACTGGGAGTTATGAAATCTGTTACATATAAGCTCTATGATTGATGTGGGGCATTATAAACTCAATAAAAATATGTGGGAGTTATGAAATCTGTTTGCTATGATCAAGATCGGTTGTAATTTTATATTTTATTGAATATTTATGATTGATGTACTGTAAGGCATTATATATATATATATATATATATATATATATACCAACTTGGAAAACTTCATTAGATTTTGTCCTTGAACCTTTATTTTGAAAGATGAAAGCTTTTACAATTAAGTTTTTTTCTAAATATTTTCCTAACCCTTCTATTATGTTAATTATTTGAATATAATTTTCTGAGTTTGTTTTGAGATCAGTTGATTTTGATAATCCATCTGAAAGTTCTTGATACTTTTCTGAGCTTGATTTGAGAACAGTTAACTACAAATGAATCTACTTTCATACTTTTCTGAGTTTGTTTTGAGATCAGTTGATTTTGATGATCCATTAATTGAAAGTTCTTGATACTTGATTTTGATAATCCATCTGAAAGTTCTTGATACTTTTCTGAGCTTGATTTGAGAACAGTTAACTACAGATGAATCTACTTTCATACTTTTCTGAGTTTGTTTTGAGATCAGTTGTTTTGATGATCCATTAATTGAAAGTTCTTGATACTTTTCTGAGCTTGATTTGAGAACAGTTGACTACAGATGAATCTGTTCAGGACATGCTACTGCTCTTTTGTTTGTAATGAATTCAGCACAGGAATTCAGGTTCAGTTTTTGTTCTTTTGTGCTGTATTTCTTTTTTTGTTTTGGTTAAAATCTGTTTAAACTAATTATCTATATAGCTGTGACGATGTGAAATGTCACTTCTTCATATATCATATAATAAAGTTATAAATTTAAAAAAAAAAAACACAGAGTAATTATATGATAGTATACTTTGAGAAACCTATTACATTTTAGCCTGAAACACATGAGTATTTAAGAAAAAAAACATAGAATATTCTCTTGCATATCAAGCCTTTAATAAGTTCCTGACTGTTTAAACAAAGATGATCTACCTGAAAGCTGTTCCCATGTATTTATATAAGACTGTTTAATATGAATCGATAATCTATTTGAAAACTTTATTGTTGAGGTGTCGTCTGATTGATTGAAAGAGGTTTTTTATATTTTTATTTTGCAAAATCTGAATTTAACTATGTTTTAATGACTATTTTTTCAAGTGAAAAATCCACTTTCCTCCTATTCTAGAGGAATCAAGTTAGACTAAACACTCATAAGAAATCCCAACAAATTTTTATTTCTATTAAATTTTTTCAAAATATTACCAGAAAAATCAATTTTTTTCCATTTAAAATCATAGAACTTTTAAACTAAAAAAATATAAATAATAATAATAAAAATAATAAAAAAATCCCAAATAAACAACTATATTGTTGAGGATGGCCTAATTGATTTTCTAGATTATGTTAAAAAATATTAAAATTATATATATAAAAATACATATATGTTTTGTTATACTTAGAATTTGAATCTATGTATATGTATATAAGTAATAAAATAAAATAAAAATTTAAATAGATACAATCAATTTATTCATTTTAAGTTTTTTTTTTTAAATTATATTTTTATTATAGTATTATAAGAAAATATATATTTTACAGCATCTGTTATGTTACAGCAGTCCAGATAATAGCAGAAATTTAATTATTATTATTTTTTAATTTAGCTTGATCCAAAATTTTAGTTTAATATGAGTTCATTAGTTTCTTTTATTTTTTAAATCTATATTTTTATTTTTATAAATAAAAATTAAAATATAATTTTCAGTTTTTCAATGACAAACATTTTTACTTATCTTATTTTAAAAAAACTATAGGTCCAAAAAGACAAACCTACAACAAGTTCTGAGATAAATCTCTCTTACCATTCTATTAATAAATCAGAAAATCATTAACAATTTTTGTTAATATCAGTCCATCAATTACAATAGAACCTTGGTAGACAAAATCATTCAAGTGAGGTAATATGTATACTCATAAGCTTCTTACCATGTTCTATTCATTTTAAGTTATTTATAATATTTATTAATTTTAAACTTAAATGTCTTTAAAAAGGCATACCTATTTTCATTTGAAATTTGTATCTTACTTTTTTAATTAATTTAATTTTTTTTTTAAATCACTTTTTAGATATTAGACATATAATTTTAAGATTCTCAAATAAAATTGCATTCAGGATTCACCATAGGTATCTTTTCTGTGATGTTATGAATGGCATTCAGGTTAAGTATAGGTGTTTCAAAAGTAAATGTGATCTAATTTTTAGCAAAATTTAAGAAGGAGAAATCATAATTACCAAATTCGATCGTATTGAACTAATAATTACGTGAGAGCTTGTCATCTCCCAGATTTTTGAGTGCTTGCATGTAGGTTGAATATCCCCTACACCTATCTTTTACTCAATTGCCATAATGTACACCGTGTTGAATTCAAATTCAGAACATGGTAACTATGGGAGAAAGTCAGGTTCCATCAAAAGATGTAGTTGAACTAAAAATGATGTTTTTAATAGTTAAAATAACACTTTAAACTAGTTTCATTTGGTAAATAAATGAATTTGCGAAGATGCTAAAAAGTTTATTACAAACTTGAGATATCGAACATGTCCATGTGGCCCTCTTGTCCCATGTCATGGTGTCGGACATGGACATGATGCAAACATGTCCCCGAGATGTGTTTGCATCGTGTCCTGTACAATGTAGACTGTGTCGCGATTTCAGGACACGAAAAAGGCACAAATGAGCCCTGTGGGGGGTTAAAACCCAACTTTTATCTTTCAACTCGTCATTTGCAATTGAAGAGAGAGGTCTGGGAACGCTTGTTTTTGTAGGTGAAGAATATTTGAGGGATTTGCAAGGGTTTCCAAGTGCCCTTGAGGGTGGATTTCGTTGGGAGGATTCAAGCTCACCATCAAGCAAGAAGAAGAATGTCTCAATCAGCTAGGGAACAGCTAAAGGGAAAAGGAAAGGGAGAAATGTCCCATATGGCGTCTCCCCTCCTCTTCCTCCTCCAAGCATAAGCTCTTCTACTCATGCTAGTGCTCCATCTGCTAGTAGTGAAGCTCATGCTCCATTTACCCTTGTTTTAGCAAGACAACAAGCCCAAGATAAAAAAAAATACCCTTTGTGGAAGTATGTGACAAGGAAAGAAGGGCCTGGGGCAAAGCTTGGTGGGGAAAGCAATGTGAGTTGGAATTGCAATTTCTGCGAGAATGAGTTCAAGAGTACATATTACCGAGTTAAGGCCATTTGTTGGCCCTTCCTTGTGGGATTTCTGCATGTAAAGAAATGAGTGTTACCCAAAGGTGGGAGAGGAAAAGAGAGGATCATGTTGGCTTAGGGAAGGTGGCAACAACAAGCAAGAAACAAAAGAATGAGGATCCTCTTCTATTCTTGAGGAAACTCTCTAGCGCTAGGACTCCACCTAGGAGATATGGGAGTGAGGTTGATACTCATTCAACAAGAAAGAGGCCAACTCCAAGTGGTCCAATGGATAGGTTTGTCCAACAAGAGGCACGAGAAGAGGTGGACCTTACCATTGCATTATTTTTCTACCTCAACTTCATTTCATCCATTGTTGCACCATTGTTTATTGAGATGTGTCGAAGTCTTATTGACGAGCTCCCAATGGTTATGTGCCTCATGGTTCAGATAAGCTTAGAACCACATTGTTGGTTTAGGAAAAGAAGGAGGTGGATAAAATTCTTGAGCCAATTAGATCAACATGACCCTCATCCAGTGTCAGTATTGTTTCTGATGGATGGACAAATGCAACACATCATCCACTCATTAATTTCATGGTGTCTTCCCAAAATTAACTGATGTTCTTGAAATTGGTGGATGCTCTTGGGAAATACAAGGATGCACAATATATGGGTGAGTTGTTCATCAAATTCATTGAAGTAGGTATTGATTCTTGTGTACAAATCATCATGGACAATGCACCTGTTTGCAAGGTTATTGGGATGATTTTGGAAGCTAAATATCCACAGTTATTTTCATTTTGGACACCTTGCATTGATAATTTGCTCATTCTTTGAATTTAGCAAAAGATTCCACTAGGGGAAAGGTCATTTTATAGATTTGATTTGTTAGTTGTAGAGTCATTTATACTTTATTTTATTTCTCTTACAGGTATTTTGGACACCTTGCATTGTCCATTCTTTTAATTTAGCATTGAAATCTATTGTTTCGGATGTGGCATGGATTGGAAACCTTATTGATTATGCATTCCATATTTATAACTTTGTAGAAAACCACACTAATGCCCTCACAATCTACAAAGAGTACACACATCTTTCATTGCTGAAGATTGCAAATACTCGGTTTCCTTCCTCATTCATCATGCTGAAGAGGTTGAGGGAGGTCAAAGTCATTCTTGGGTCCATGGTGATCTCATAGTTTTTGTCTTTTTGGAGAAAGACAGATCAAAATGCTTCAAAAAAGGTAAAGGACACGATGTTAGATGATGCTTGGTGGGAGAGGGTAGATATTACCATTAAGATCATGGAGCCAATCATTTCTTTGTTCCAGTTTACAAACACAGACCAGACCATCCTAGCAGATGTTTATGAGCGGTGGGATTCCATGATTGAATCCATGAGGACCATTTTTATGGAGAATGAGTGTCCCGAGTATGAGACATCGGCAGAGAACTTATGGTCCACCATTCAGGATATTCTTATCTCCAGGTGGTATAATAATTGCACACCTTTGCATTGCTTGGCCCACTCCTTGAACCCCAAGTTCTATAGTCAAGAATGGATCAATGGTGGGCCCTCACATAGAGTCCCTCCTCACATGGATGGAGATATTTCATAGGGGAGGAAGATAGCATTTAGGAGGATATTTCAGGATAGAGACTTACTTGATGAGGTGGAGGAGGGAAATGTATATTTTTCCACTCCTAGTGGGAGATTTAGAGGTTATGATGTGGTCGGAGACAAGGGGGTTAAGAAACCCTATGCTTAGTGGGAAAATTATGGGGAAACATGCCCTATTCTACATAATCTAGCCTTGAGGATCATCTATCAAGTTACATCATCCTCTAGTTGTGAGAGGAATTAGAGCACATATGGAAACTTGTATAGCTTGAAGAAGAGCAGGCTTGAGTAGTCCATGATAGAGACAATGGTGTATGTGCACACTAACCTTCATCTTATTTACAGGAAGAGGGAGGAGTAGGTGAAGGGAAAGACAAAGGTGTGGGATGTCTTTCCTGATGATATGGGTTTGGACAGCAGTACTGAGTTGGAATTAGCCAACCTAGATCTTAATGATCCAATGCTAGATCGAGTGAATTTTGATGATAGTGATCCTTTGGAGGGGTCATCCTCCACACCAGTAGATACAGATCCTCATATGGGTATAGAGGATGAGGACGGCGATGAAGACGAAGAGAGCAGTGATGAGTTTGTTGATTCGGGCATGGAGTTGGACTATTGAGTTTTGAGACTCTTGACTGATGAGATTCTTCCATCTTGATCTACCCCTTTTTGTATTTACTATTTTCCACTGGCGTTCCAACATCTATGTAATACATTTTGATTTTGATGATTCAATGAGAAATATGGTTCTGACATCGTGATCTATCATCTATGTGTCGCATTGTGATTTGTGTATGTCAAATATATATTGATTTCGATTTCTATTGAATATTTATAAAAAAATGGATCTCTCTCCCTATATATCTATATACATACACATGTGTGTGTGTAACGTGCTTTCTGTGTTTTGGTTCGAGGGTCAATGTGTCAATGTCGAATACTCATATTTTTGTGTCCTCCATGTCTCATATCCTCCATATTCCATGTCCTCATGTCAGGTGACTTACCTACAAACTTGTTAATTTATAAAAGTGACCATCTTTCAAAAATATAAGTCATTCTATAATAAAGACTTACCAAATACCATTTCTTTTAAAAAGCAATAATAACATACCAAATACCATTCCTTTGAAAAAAAACAATAATAACAAAGTAAAGTAGATTATTAATTTTTTTCTTTCTTTAAAAATGAAATTTGAAATTTTTTAGCTTATATAAATTTTCAGCACAAATATGAGTTTTAATAACAAATTATTAGAATTCAAATTCATTAAATTAATACTTTTCATTTTTTTTTAAATTTAAAATTTGCAATTTTACAATTTGTTATTTGGTTGCATGACTGAAAATGTTTAAAGGAAGGCTAACAAACTTTTGTGAAACCTAATGAGTAGGCTTAAGTTATACTATGATTCATTTTGAAGTAGAGATGCATGACTGAAAATGTTCAAGGGAAGGCTAACAAACTTTTGTGAAACCTGATGAGTAGGTTCAAGTTATACTATGAGTCATTTTGAAGTAGAGATTACATGAGTATGGTTGATGCATAGGTTTAGAATTTGTGAAACCTGATGAGTAGGTTCAAGTTATACTATGATTCATTTTGAAGTAGAGATTACATGAGTATGGTTGATGCATAGGTTTAGAATTTGAACCTTTTAGAGTTTGAAACATGATAAACATTGTTATTAAAAATCAATGCAAGCTATATTAGCATTTATTTAAATTTAAAAATTAGTTTTATGTCATAATTTTTGTTAATATGTGGAAGTCCAATTAATAATTGGTAATTATTGTTTTTGAAAGATAGACATAAGGGCGTGATTATGATTAGAAATATAAATTAAAAGTAAACTAAATTTAAAGAAGTAAAATTTAAGGGTAATTTGAATTTTACATGATCCAAGCAAGGGTAGAATTTTGCCCAAAAGTTTAGTTTTGTTTTAAATTTGGAACTTTGACTTGGTGATTCAATTAGTGTTTTTGAGAGATAGACATAAGGACATGATTATAAATAGAAATATAAATTAAGAATAAATTAAATTTAAAGAAGGGCATGATTATAAGTAGAAATATAAATTAAGAATACATTAAATTTAAAGAAGGGCATGATTATAAGTAGAAATATAAATTAAGAATAAATTAAATTTAAAGAAGTAAAATTTAAGGGTAATTTGAATTTTACATGAAATTTTGCCTAACGAGAGAAAATATTTCTTCAAAATTAACCTACTCCTATAAATTGTAATTTTGTTAAATAAAATTACATATTCATGTATATGATAAAAAAAATTCAAATTTAATTAACCTAAAATTTTGTAATAATTTTATTTTATTTTGTAGTAATAAAATAACTTCGTCCATCTTATATGTGGAATTATTAAAAAAGCCTAATAAAAATCACAATTTTAAACATGTTATTCTTAATATTTATATTTATGGATTCAATCACTCCAAATTAAATAAAATAACATTTTAAAAATCCTAATCCCTTTATTATTTTATTGATTTCATATTTAAGATGAGCCATGCTAGTTTTAGTTTTATTATAATAGGTAAGTATATATATTAACATGCACATTCACATATTATATTCAAAGAAGTTAGATGTTTTTATGTAGGAAATTATAACATTTATCCCAATTTATTCTATTTGTCCATGGTATATGAAGGTTATTTAATTTAAATTTTACATAAAATTTATAGATAGGTAGAAGTTTATTCATTATAGATACATCCACTGGGAAATATGTCAATACTTGATATTCTGAAGAATCAAAGTATGACCAGAATTACAATCATTACATAGGGGCTCAACAAGAGCATTATGTCTCTTACAAGAATTGAACTTGGGTGGGGAAGGTTATAATCATTCCGCCCAACCACCCAATCCTAGTGGATGTAGCCCTTGTTGAACCACCATTGAGAAAAAAAAAAGATAACAACATAACATATATTCATCTTAACTTAATTACTTTTAAGCATGAAAATATTTGCATCTCAATCATTACTTGTATCCCTCATGATGCTTAATATATAGATATGGAGTTAAGATGAATATATAGTTGTAAATTATGTGAATAACTATTTCTTGAAAATTTTAATTAAATTAATGAGCAAAGCTTAAATAGTTTAATTATACTAATCACAACGCTTTAATTTTGTATGAATAAAATATAATCTTCTCATGCAAATCTTAAATATTGATTAATCCACATGAATAGCATTTTGTTTATTTTTTCAATATCTTAAATATAGACTATAAAAATTTCATATGGAAAGAGAGAATTTTGGAGGAGAAATGGGAGGACAAAAGATCACTAGGGAGGTCAAGGATACGATGGTCCATTGGTGGGGATAGATGGATTTCATTCCATCCACTCGGATTCAATTCCGTTGAGACATCTTCTGGATTGGATGATCAGCTAACAGTTTGCTCGACCTACCATCCACGATATGTGATGAAGTTTGTTGATATTTTTCTTGCGTGATAGCTTTCCTTGATTCCTTTGAAATAGTAGGAAAGTGATTTTTCTGCTAAAAAAAAATATCACCAAGGTTATCCATTGTAGCAAAGGCATAGTTATAAGTTATGCATTTGCAATGGTGGTTATGGCTATTAAGGAAACATTGAAGGTTAATAAGACAAAGGCTTCAATAATGACACAAGAGATCTTAATGGAGGGTCCCACAAATCATGTAGCCACCCTCTCATTTAAATATGTTTTGTTAAGGGAGTAAGGGAAAACTAAGGTAATGGGGGTGTGGGAAAGGAGGTCTAAAACCTCTGACAACTTGTGTATCATAGTAGGAAAAAGAAGTTAATATGACATAGATATCTAGTAGATCCAATATCCTATTTGGAGGGTGCCTATAACATTATGAAATTAAATGAGAGAAAAGAGAGAGACAAAATAATTAAATGAAATACAAAAACAAAAATAAGAGGAAAACAAAAAGAGGAGATAAGGTTAGGAATGGGAAATGAAAGGTGAGGTCTTTTGGTCTTTCTATTACCCCATTTCTACCTATATATTCTTGCAATAGCACTCACAGAGAGCTTTTGTTATCTAAGAGATGGGGATGCATAAGAAACTAGTTGTATAAATTATTGAGATGCATTGTAACCTAAGATTGTCCAAATAAAAATTAAGAAACCATTTGAAGTAATTTTTCCCACTTAACTTTTTAAAATAAACATTGTATTCACTTTATAATGAATTTTTATGTAATTGTTGTATGAGGAAATTGTTGTTTCTTAGCTTTGTTTGATGGGTTACTCTTAGTTTATTCAGTTATGTCTTAAAAATCGATTTCTCTTAAAATTTTGTGAATGACAACATCTATACAATACCCATTTCCACAAAGATAAATGTCTCTCGAAATTTGGTTATTGCAATTGCTTGGATAAACCTTCTAATTATGTCTCGAATTTCCATAAATTCATTGTCTATTAAAACCATTGGGCATTTAGCATAGTCGATTAAGGTTTTACTAATGGTGGTTACATACTAGGGAATTGAATTGGTTTGTTGTTGTAATAATCCTTCTCCCTACTCCATCGTTGTGCATAGCTCAAGAATCAAGCCATCAATAGTTAGTATCCAAATGGATATGGAAATCGATGTTAACAATTGATTGGGAAATAATGAGACTAATGAAAGCATTCTTCTCTTGTTCTATTCTTAATAATTAATTGTTGAGAATGCTCCAATTAAATTGTTGATGAATAAAATGCACGCGAATCCAAATGTTGGGCTAAATTTTTTTCTTGTAATCAGCACTGGAATGGGCTACCACAAATCAGTATTCATAATTCCTTTCATAAATTTGCCTTCGCTAATAAAATGACTTCCATAGGGTTTGTTGATTGATGTGAAATTGAAGACAACATTTCTATTATTTATTATTTTATTTATTGAAGACAATATTTCTATTATTTATTATTTTATTTATATGTGTTGGAGGGTGTTATTATATGGTTGGTGGTTTAAACTTCAATCGTAATAGGACAACGCATCCTTTCAATAAATATTTGTGTTGTTTTCTTATTTGTTGTATTTTGTGAGAAAAAGGAACAAGTGTGTTTTTGTGAATGAGAGATGAAAGTTGCAATTAAACTAATGAAAACTGACCAAATGAAGGAATACCTAGAAAAACTAGCTGAGTTTTGCAAGTAGTTACAACACATTCTCATATAACATGACTGCTTTATTGATCTTAATGGTTGCACCATTAAGCTCAGGTATTCATCACTTTAATTTTTATTATGTTGAATTGACTTGGGTAGCCATGGAACATATGTAAATGGATAGTGATGGAAATATTATGTTAAGTTTAGATATTGACTTATTATATTTTTATTTTTATATTAATTATTTTCTTATTGGTTAGCAAAAAATTTTAATTGTAATTGTATTATTAGTTTCTTATATATATTAAGGAGAATTAGTTTTAGAGATTATCTTATATGGTGCATTTGATATATTGTAAAAGGAGGTTTCTTTGTCAAAGATGCTTCTTATTTATTCTCTTTATTTCATTCTCAATATATGGAGTTGTTTATTATTTATACTTTTATGTTATTTTGGGGAATTTAATCCAAAACATTTGGTATTAGAGCATACGATCCTTGGCTTGCCTCCTTCAAAACTAATCATTTTTTCTAGGATCTTTTTATAGGAAATTTTCAAATAGAATTTTTTTTGCAAGTCTTAGGAGACATAGGAAAGTATTCGTGGTAAAAGAAATTAGATTTTGGTTCACTATAAGTTTAGAGCTATAGCGTGTAGAAGTTAGGGTTTTAGACCAATTCAAAACTAGTCTCAAACAAATGTTCTAGGTAAAATTGTTATATCTAAATATTAAAAGATCTAAATTGACTATCACTAGTTACATTGGAAAGAAGACAAATCATCGTATCTTTTATAAACAATAGAAATAGATCCAAAAAAATAGACACATTGTGGTAGGTTATACATTTTTTCTCTTATGAAAGAGAAAAAAAAAACAAGTTGTGGGAAATTTACCATAAATTTATCTTGTCCCTTCAAAATTTGGTCAAATATATGGCATTGTCGAGAAGACATGTCAAATTACTACAACACAAAATTTTAGACTTAGAAGTGGAAAAGTTTCAAAATTGCATTTAGTTGAAATTTAACCAATAGGACATGTCCAAAATAATTTTTTCAAAAGGTATGTTCACTTGAAACTTGCATAATTTCTAGTTAGAATATTGGTTTATTGTGATTTAAAAGGAGACATAGATTAAAAAATAGAAGAGAATTCTAGTAAATATTAGTGTGCTCACATGTAAAGAGATGGTGTAAAAAATTCGACACATGCTCAACCTCATGAAGGCTCATCCATGACACAAGAAGAGCATGAAGAGGTTGAATTTAGGATGTCCAAGTTTAGAGAGAGAATAGATAACCTTGAATATACAATGTTAAGAATGGTGGACATCCAGAACATGATAAATAAGGGAGAATTCAAAACTTTCTAAGGGGATATAAAAAATGGTTTCAAAAAGAATCTTGAAAACATGACTAAAGAGGAACTCAGTGAAGGATATAACCAGCCTACTTAATCAAAAGTCACCTCTTCGAGAAGAGGATAAGGAAAACAAGATGATGGAGTCCCAGTCACTTTGGGAGAAAATACCATCACACTCATAGAACCAAAGTATTGATTCTTGGACACCTGATCATTCATTACTCAAGATCTACATAATTGTGAGTTCAATTCAGAACCAAGGAACTACTTCATTCCCAATATTGATGTGAAGAAGTTTGACAGTAATGATTCCAAAACATGGATATTCCAAATGGAGCAATTCTTTGATCTACACCAAGTTTTGACTTTACAGAAGGTAACCATTGCATCCTTGTATTTACAAATTGATCAATTTGTGTAATAATAATGGCTTTGTCATCGTAAAAATGACTCTATTGTCTCTTGGTTTGTATTTATTGATGAATTGATAGCACATTATGAGGATATCAAAGAGCAACACCTTCTTTATGCAATTGATACAAAAAGGTTTTTTAGGTCCTGTTATAAAACACATTAAGCACTTATTTTGAACTCCATAAAAAAGTATAATAACGTGGAATACTTCATTAGATTCAATCTTTAAACCTTGAAAGATGAAAGCTTTGTCAAATAAGCCTAGAAATAATCTTCTAGTAACATATATTTTGAAAAACTCTATTAAATTTAATCTTTGAACAAATAGTGTTTTTACAAATAAACCATAGAATAATCCTTGTGCAAGTTCAAACTTGTTGTCTTTACAAAGTCATGTATTTATGCAAAGAGATTTCATAGGAAAAAGTTCAATGTAAATTGAATTGCTTAAGATGCACAAAGGTTATGTGCTTCAAGGTTATATTGTTGAGGATATATTAGCTCGACTGATTGAATTATGCCCAAAGAAAAAAACAATGTTTCTTTTTTTCAATTTTTGTTGTATGTATGGCTTGAATCGTTGTATATTGGTGACTTGAATATATAACATTTCCCTTTCCCAAGCACCCGTTGTATATTGGGGATTGGAATATCTAAAATTCCCCTTCCCCTTTCCGAAGCACCCCTAATCTAAGTTATTCATTTTATATCATTTATGTCTTCGATACTTAGAATAGGAAGGCCGATGATTTATTGGTTTTATTGAAATACATTTAAATAAACTGAATTAATTTGTTCAAAATGCCATTGAGATTATATTCATCTTTGTTGTTGAATAATTGTAAGAAATCACATGCCTATTGTCTAATGGAATTTGTGTCTTATCTCTCATTGTTTTTTTATAATGTCTAATTTATATTTTAACCTTATTAAAATGCCCCCAACCAATTATAAGACACTAGAGACATAATTTTAAGTCTGATGTCACGAATGATATTAAGGTTAGGTGTTTCTAAATTGAATTTGATTTAATCCTTAGTTTTATCAAGATTTTATCAAGGAGAAAATAGGTTTTATCAAAAGATGTAGTTGGATTGAATTGAATTTTTTTATAATTATTATTTCTAATTATTAAGAAATGGATTTCAAAATATTAAAATGTTTTTTTACATATGTTATCATATAAAAGTGATAATCTTATAATAAAGATTTGTTAAATTTTGAAAAACTATTAATAAATTTAATTAGTATTATTTTAAAAGTAATAATAATAATAATTAGTACAAAGTTGATGGTAAATTTTTTTGACTAAAAATGATTTAATCATTATTTAAATTATTCACATAAATACTTAATTTTAATAAAAAAAATAATTTATTAAAATTGCAATTAACGAATACTTTTTCAGTTTTAAAAAATATATATAAATTTTAATTTGTTATTTTGTTGTATGATTTAAAATGTTTTTACCATGATTAAGAGTTTAAAAAAAGGTTAACAAACTTTTGTGAAACCTTATGAGTATGCCAAAGTTATGCTATGATTAATTTTGAAGTTGAGATTACTTAATCATGGTAATTTGTTATTTGGTTACATGATTTAAAATGTGTTTTCCATGACTAGGAGTTTAAGGGAAAGTTAACAAACTTTTGTGAAACCTTATTAGTAAGCCAAAGTTATATTATGATTCATTTTGAAGTGGAGATTACATGAGCATAGTTGAGCGCATATCTCTTTACTCATATATAAGTTTAGAATCTAACTTTGATGAACTTTGTTAATAATAAAAATATGGTAATTTCAATTAAATAGCATCTATTTTGGTTTAATAATTAGCATTTTTTCATAGTATAGGTTAAGATGTGAAATCCAAATTAATAATAATTGGTAATTAGTGTTTTGGAGAGAAAGGTATAAGAGCATGATTTTGTTTAGATATATAAAATAGGACTAGTTAAAATTTAATGAAGTTAAATTTAAGAGTAGTTTGAGTTTCACAACATCTAAGTTCCATGCATGGTATAATTTTTCCCAAGAGTTTATCTCCATTCAAAAGTGACCCAATACTCAAAAAATAGTGGAAGTTTGACTTGTGAGTCACCCTAAGGAAGAAATTATTTCTACAAGATTAACATACTCCTATAAATTATAATTTATGAAAATTTTAAATGGAAACAAATAATTTTCAAGGAGCAATTGGAAGACAAATGACTATAAGGGTTATACATTACAACAATGGCATAGTTTTAGGTTAGGAATTTACAATGACTCATAGTTGGTAAAGAAAATTGGAGGTTTCTATGACAAGGGCATCAACAATGGATCAAGAGATCATAAGAGAGGATCCCACAAGTCATGTGGCCACCCCCTCATTTAAATATTTTTTGTTAGAGGGCTGGGGAAAACTAAGGTAATGGGGGTGTGGTAAATGGAGGTGCAAAACCTCTAACAAATGGAGTATCAATAG
Organism: Larix kaempferi; assembly: GCA_027924585.1. NCBI lineage: Eukaryota > Viridiplantae > Streptophyta > Pinopsida > Pinales > Pinaceae > Larix > Larix kaempferi. Next base: position 1,133,927 of record BSBM01001812.1, read on the forward strand.
GGAAACAAAGTTAGTAAGAACATAGATGTATAGAAGATCCTCGAGGTTTCTTATGGCATCATGAAATTAAATGAGAGAAAAGAGAGAGAGAAAATAATTCCATGATTTTGTTTTTAGAGAAGTAGGTTATGAATGGGAAATGAAAGGCTAAGTCTTTTGGATGTCCCATTACCCCCATCTCTTTTTATATCTTATTGTAATTGCACTCACAAAGGGATTTTGTTGGCCAAGAAGTGAGTATCCATAATAGCTTGGTTGTTTAAATTGTTGAATAGCCATAAATACATGAGATGCATTGTAACCTAAGATTGTCTAGATGAAGATTAAGCAACCATTTGAAGCTAGTTTTTTTCATTTTAGGTTCTATGGTAATATTTTGTTCACTCTGTGATGATTTTTTTGTGATTATTGTATGAGGAAATTGTTGCTTCTTAGCTTTGTTTAATGGGTTGCTCTTTTTTTTAATGGTTATAATGATTAATTTCCATTGTAACTTGAATATTTATGGATTAGAAATCAATCTCTCATAGCATTTTGTGAATGGAAACAACTATACAATACCTATCACCCATTCCATTCTAAGTATATAGATCAATGGCTCTCAATATTTGGTTGTTGAATTTGCTTGGATAAACCTTACAATTATGTCCCTAGATTCCATCATTTAATTGTATATTGAGATTGTTGGGAATTTATCATAGTCGTATGCACTCACCATAAGGTTTTACTATTGTATAGGTGTTTTGTGGTGGTTACATACTGTAGAATTGATTCAATGTCATAATACTCGTTCTTTTCCCCTAGTCCATCATTGTACCTAGTTCAAGAATCGTCATCCAAAGCATCCTTGGCAATCTTATAATCGTTCATAGTTACTGTCCATATGACTGTGGAAATCAATGTTAACAACTGATTGGGAAATTATGAGGGTAATGAAAGTGTTCTTCTCTTATTCTATTCTTATTAATGGTTGAGAATTCTCCAATTGAATTGTTGATGAATTAAATGCATGAGAATCCAAATGATGTGCTAAATTTTTTTATGTAGTCAACATTGGAATGGGTTACCACAAATTAGTATTCATAATTCCTTTATTATCTTTGAATTTGCAAATAAAATGACTTCCATAAGCTTTGTTGATTGATGTGACATTGAAAATAGAATTTCTATTATTTATATGTGTTGGAGGGTGTTATTATATTGTTCTTAATTTGAACTTTAAACTGCAATAAGGCAATGCATCCCCTTAATAAACAATTGTTTATTTATTTGTTGTATTTTGTGTGAGAAAGGGAGGAATGTATTTTTTTTGTGCATGAGAGAGCAACGCTCCAATTAAATTAAAAACAACCAAATGAATGAATATCTAAACATTGGTTGAGTCTTAAAGTAGCTTCAACACATTCTCCTACATAATATTGAATGCTTTACTCATCCCAATGTTTTCACCACTAAGATTAAGCATCCATCACTTCATTTTCATACCATGGAACATATTCTCAATTGATGGTGATGGGAACATGTTGTTAAGCCTTAGATATTAAGTTATTACATTTCTATATATATATATATATATATATATATTAGTGTTTTCTTTATCGGTTATCTAGACCCTTTAATTGTAATTGTATCATTTATCCTATATATACTAAGGAGAATTAGTTTTAGATATTATCTCATCGAGTGCATTTGATATATTGTAAATATAGATTGCCCTCTCAAAGAGACTTTTTATTTATTCTTTCTATTTGATCTGGACTATTTGGAGAATGGAATGAAGGAAGCAATATAAAATGAAAACACACAAATGAATATTTTTCTTAGATCACAATAATACAATAAAACCCAAATTCCATTAATGAATGGAATGGTAAAACAATGTAAATTGAAAAGAAATACAAACTAGCTCATATGGTGGTAGTTTATCTTTGAACATAGATGTATCATCTATACTCATTCGTAGGATCCCATTACAAAGAGATCCAAAAGGGACTTTTATCATAATCATAAATCCAAAGAGGAAAAAACCCTAAACATAAAAAAACCTAACCTTGGGAGATTGAGCACCAAAAAGGATTTATGGACCCCAAGGTGGTTAACTAACAAATCAAATTCTTGGGGGAACAATTTCCACATACAAACTTAATTTGGAGTGTACTATATCCCATTGGAAAGATATTGAATAGAAGAACACATTTCAAAGGGTCCAAGGTGTTTTCGGAGCTTTCAAGACCATTTAGGGCCGCCAAATGGCCTCAAAACTTTGAGACCCAAAAATTCATAGAAAATTGCCAAGGAAATGGAGGACCATTGTGAGTCCCTAGAGGTTGGTGGCCACCAATATCCACCTTGATCATTCCTCCCCACTTAGGAATCAATGGTTTTCATTGCATTAGCTTCCCTCAATTAGGTGGGGAAACTTATGTTGAATTTGACTCTTGGTGAGCCACTTTCCTTTGTGAAGAAGTTTCCCTCCTTTGATAATCCTGTATAGTTGGATGTTTTGTTGGTGAGTTCCCTTCCTATATGTATCCTTTATCTGGTTGATTGTAACCTATAACCTTGGTGATGGTGTAAGGGTCATATCAAAGTGGACAAAGATTGAGATTGGGTCCTAAAAGGTTCTCTTTCCATAAATGCAACCAGAAATTATCACCAACCTAAAACTTGTGTGGAGCCTGATGCTGGTCATGTCACTGCTTATACTTGGAATTGGTTTTCTATAATAGGTCATGAACTTGTTGTTGGATGTGTTGTATTTTTTCAATGAATTTGGATTCTTGATAAACCTCATTTTGAGCATGGGATGATTCTTCCTATGTATATGCAATGGGAAGTGCTCAATCAATCGGGGCTAATGGTTGGAAACTCAAGCATACCTCAAATGGGTTGTGGCTAATAGACTTGTGAAGGGATCTGTTGTAGCTATGATGAACATAAGTAAGGAACTCATCCCAATTGTGTGGATTTCTAAAGGTTGTACATTCTCAAAATATGCATAATCATCACATTGACCACCTTTATCTATCCATCGGTTTGGGTGTGTATCCAAAATACACTCTACATGTTGCATTGAATTTTTTTCTTGACCACCTCTTGAGGAGATCAATGCTTGATATTCTTGAAACTTGGTTGATGCTGAAGCAACCTCGAGGTCCCTAGAAAATCATCCAATCATCATATTTATCTTATGCCATTACTACATTTTTTTCCTTTAGGGGGGTTTCCTTTCACTTGGAAAAACCGCTTTCAAAAGAACCGATGTTAAAATTTTTACCCTTTAATAGTGGTTTTTGAAGATATTCGAACCACCCCGAAAAGCTACTTTTGGGGGTGGTTTGATACCCCCATCATAGAGACATATGGGGGAGGCCCCCCCAATACCCCCCTCATAGATACCTATGGGGGTGGTTTAAAACTCCCCTCATAAAGACCGACAAGGGAGGTTAGGAACACCCCTTGTAGAAACCTACGGGGGAAGTTGGGAATCCCCATCATAGATATATACAAAGGTGGTTAGAAACCCCCTTCATAGAGACCGAAGAGGGTGGTTTTGCACCCCCATCATAGATATGTACAGGAGGGGTTATGAAACCCCCTCGTAGTATCTTAAGAGGGAATTTTGGGACCCACCTCATAGATATGTACGTAGGCAGTTTAGAACCACCCTCGTAGCAACTTAAGAGGAAGGTTTGAAACCCCCATCATATCAATGTACGGGGGTAGTTAGGAACCCCCCTATTAGATAACTACAGGTGGATTTAGAACCCCCCTCATATACTAAGGTGGTTAGGAACCCCCCTCATAGCCACCCATGGGGGCAGTTTAGAACCCCCCTCATAGCAATGTACAAGGGAAGTTTAGAACCACCCTCATAGAAATGTATGGGGGAAATTAGGAAACCCACTTGTAGCAACCTATGGGGAAATTTAGAACCCTCCTCATAGCCACCTATAGGGGTAGTTTATAACCCCCCTTATAGCATCATACAAAGACGGTTTGAAACCCCCCTTGTATAAAAAGATGGCTTACCATTAATATAAATCAACATATACAAAAAAATATTTTCTTAGAAATACATTGCAATAACATTTATTAATTTATGGTAGGGTATGGAGGAATCAAACCACCAATATCTTGCTTATAAAGAAAGTGCTCTTCCATTAATTTTGCAACCTTTAATAATTGGGGAGAGGGGCAATATTAACACCCAAATTGCATCATTTGTAATTCTACCTGCCAATTCCAACATTCAAACTTGCATTTTATAGTTTGCAGCAATGAGAGAAATGTTCCAAGCCAAGTCTTTATTATCCACTTTCTTAGCTCCTATAGTTACACTATCGAAAACATATAAAGAAGTAAGTAGCTAGTTAAAATAAGAAGTGACTGGTACATGAAAAATTATTTAAAACCTAAAGTTGATCGATTTAAAAAGACAACCATTTAACCAACAACAACATCACATACTCAAACTTATAAGATATGGCCTATATATTAAAAAGTAGACAGTTGGTCCTTGGATGAAATTTCATTCAAACTTTGTTTGGTTGTATAGGTATTTTTATACTATATGGTCATAAAAAATGTTATGTATGATTTTAGGAAATTATTTTGATGCTAAATATACATGCACCGGCCACATAACAATTATAGGATATTCTAGCAAAGCTACAACCATTTTGGGTTATTCAACATGAGGAACAACAATTTTGCATGTATTGTGTATAGTAATTCTACTTAAGATGAAATCCTACACAATGAAAAAAAAAATGATCCCACTAGTTCTTAAGGACAAATAAGACACTTAACATATCTACACAATATGACATTCCATGTTGATCAACCACACAACATGCAACAAGGTCAAGCAATAACAAAGTGCAACCTACATAAATTTGTACAAGAGTGTAAATTTCACGTGTTATGACAATCATTTTCAAGACTTTCAAAAATAGAGGAGATAACAACTTTGATAGTTGAAAAAGCATACAAACTTCATATACACTCATTATAAAACCTCCACTCATAGCTTTCATACATTTTCCCTTCAAACCAATCATTAACCCTAGCATTCTTGCAAACCCTACAATTCATCAAATGATCACATCTCATACATTACACTCCATTTGTACAAACCACCCCCTCCATATCATTCCAACATCCATTCAATACGTTCAGCATCACTTTATACCTTCATCATCCATCCTTGTACACTAGAAACACTAAAAACACATAATAGTGCTTACTACAGGAATCTACGAGAGCAAATTTCATACCCTGTTGCAGGATCCTATAGGAACCTTGCAACAAAGACTTTAACATGCAAGCATGCTACAAGGATGTAACATCCCGAATTTTCATAAAAATTTAAAACTTTTGAAAACGGCATTAAATAAGGTAAATATAATTGCGGAAAATAATAAATGTCTGATTACGACAGCAATGATTAAAAAGTCGTTTAGTACTAAACATAATTTAATTTCTGAATTAGCAATCATTTTGATAACGACTACTTAACACACTTTTGACAACATGATTATTATAATAAATGCACAGACAGGTTAGAAATATGATGCGATACTTTTCTTTTGATAAGATTACTAACAGTTTGCTTTCTCGATGTCCAAGGGTGTCCTACGAGGTACCCTGGAGTTTACTTAGTTGCGACGCTAAGGTATTTGAAATGTTTCTATGTGCAGACGACAAGTAAGAGGTTCAAAGACTGTATAGTTTAATAGTACGTGTGTAATTCAATTCATCGTCAAATAAAAAAATGTTGTGAATTCTTTTGCGAACATAAGAATCTACAGGTATGAAATGTTTAGTGTTTCTTATTGGTTTCTCAACGTTGTCTTATAATTCATAATTGTTGGAAACAATGATGTCTAAAAAGTCTACATGATGTTTAAGTTTCATGTCGTAAACCAATGACGTTGTTATAGTTTGGTTTTGGTCGTCGTCGTAAGGAAATTAATACTTGTATAGTACTAATGTCATAATTGTATCGCTAACCATCAAATGCATTGCATTAAGAAGTTAGGGTATGAAATACATAGCATTAGCATGGTTTTTATGCTAATATCTATTCAATGGTTTTGTTGAAATTCGAAAAATGCAAACTCTTATCTCTTTTTTTTTAATAATTGCAATAATGAAAACTATGATTATCATGTTTAACATTATAATTCTTATGGATTACTATCCTATGCAATAATTTGACATTTGTAAACTATTCACGATATATATAAAAAGTTCACAATATTAAACTCACATAAAAATTGGAACTTAATACGTGGCTAAATAAAACATTAATATCCAAATAATATTTCGAATTTACGACCATAACTTAGAACTATATCGTTGAAGATTATGGTACTGACATGGCATTAAAAATTGAATGGACATGATGACGGGCCTTTAAGCTTGGCATGTGCTTCGAACTGGCATGGAGATAGTGTTTTGGTGTTGTATTAAAAGCTCGAACCAAACTCCATGTGATAGGGATTGTTAACATTCCACGTAGAGCAATAACAATGTAACGGTGATTACATAAACCACTGTGTAATGGTTGCAAGTTTGAAACTCCTCTGAGCTGGATGGAGAACGACCCATCGTGAGCCAAGGTGGCAAGGCCGTGCTTGTGAAATGATGGTACAATAAATGTAGTAGATTTACGATCTCCAATGTAAATGTGTTGGCATGCTCGTGATCGTTGATCAATTTGAATCAGGGTCGTTGGATGCAACCCTAGTGTTGCGTCGTTGTGTTGGTTGATGAGGAGTGAATGTTTTTCATTGTGTCATTAGTGTTTCGAGCAGCAAGGCTGATATGATGCTAAAAGTTAGGGTTTAGCCAAAAAAATGAGAAGAGGATTCGACGTCATGACCTGTAGGTTAGATTAAAGTTGCAGGTTTCTGTCTCACTGTAATGGCGTTGTGTTAGATTGTCTTGTCTTTGGTTTGGATTGTTGTCGAGTTGATAGTTTATAGTTTTCAATCCTGAGTTTGAGTGATAGCACACACTCCTGCATAAAGGATAAAAATATCCTATTCTCGGTCCAGGTCAAACACTCGTCGTCTGATAGTGAATGTGAAGAGCTTAGTTGTTTGTTGAGAAGGTAAGTGTTTACGAAAACTCAGTGGTTCTTTTGTTGAAAGTTTGACTTACGATTTAAATAAAACAATTTATCTAACTCTCTGAAATTGTTATGTCAGTTGCAGGGTTCGAAGGATGACCTTGGGAAATGGTTTGGAAAAGGTTGGCATGCCTCCATTCCTAGTAAGCTCCAGGTCTCAAACCCTCGCAGGTGCCAATCGACCTTGGTTGATGTGGTTTCAAAATAATGAGTAATCAATTTTTTGCCATGCTTCGGCGTTGTCTGTCAGTCGAGAATCTTTGAAGAACCCTTTGTGTTAAAGTGATGACTGTACAGGGATATGACCCTCGTCTATTTGGATTATACTCGGCCTTTTTAAATTTTTTTGATGCCTGGTTCGTTGAAATGGGAGTTATAATACTCGTTTTAAGAACATAGAGGAAGGGATAAACCCTGTGTAGTTTTCATTTTGGAAATGTAATGTTAACCTGTATGTTGATGCTTCCTTTGTGAAGCAAGAACCTGTGTTGGGTTCGAAAACTTCAAACTTGGAAAAGTTTGGGGTTATGTTTAATGAATGAAATGTTGGAGCCGAAGCTCATTTAACTCTGTATGCTATGTTTAACTTTCTCGGCAATGGAAAAGTTGTTATGCTATTTGTTTATGTTCTATATGGATAACAGGACTGTCGAGCTATGCAAAACTGTTATGCATTTTCGTAGTTGGAAAGACTCTGTATGTTTTGATTTAAAAGCTATTGTTTATAAAAAGGAAAGGAACAGGGCTACGCCCAAATTCTAATTTTTCCTTCGATGTATAAGATGTTTTCGTAAATGAACTCCAGAAAAGACCTTCAATCGACAACTAGGTTTTGTTCTCTAGTTTGTGCATGAGTATGTAAATCGTGTTTGTTTATCTGTTGGAAAACGATGTTATGGTTTTGGAAAAACTATCTAGGGTTTGATACGAAACCCATTTTTGAACAATACTTACAGATTGTACAATAAATAGAAGTAAGATGAATGAAAACGAGATAGGGTTTACTTTAATTTCATTCTCTGATAATACTAAAATAAATAATGTAAATGTTATAGCAGAAGATTTATGCAGAAAACAATGTATGTGTGAGAAATATGAAGACTGTGTAATGACTGTGATTTGCAACTTAGTTCCATCGTTAGTAATTCTATTTATTTGCAGTAATACTATTTATTTACAAAATGATGTATGGAAGTTTGAATTACATTTATTTCCTATCTAAATAATGGAGATAACAAACACTATGTACTTGTTCAGAGAATAAACGATATTTTTTTTTCATGAAACAATAAAATATTTTATAATATTTTAGATACTATACAGTAATTTCTACTATTGTTAACTATAGGGCAGGAAATGAAAAACATAACAATTTCTGTACTTATCTGTCTAATCAATGGCAATCTGCCTATCTTTCATCCATATTTAAATTTCTTCTCTACACTAGAGTACGATGCAAATAATAGGATGTGGAAAAATGTAGAGATTGGATTATCAATTCAGTTTATCATTAAACTTAACATTCAAACTTAAACCAAATCAGAGATCAATTCTTCTTCAAACAGAGTTTACTAATCTTTACTACACATAACTACTAAACTGAAACAAATTAGGAAACAGTATAACCTGGATTAATTATGTAGGGAAACAAATAGCCCAAGAATATTGTTCCACCCAACCAATTCCTGAAGACAGTCAAGTACTTGCCTTAGGACCCCCGAGCCTGTTCACCGAACCACCAGGAGGAAGAAACTTAGGAAATCAAGATCTCCACTTGCAGTAGCAATAGTTGTCAAATCTTCAAGAACTAGCAGTCCAAAGGACCTGCACCAGCACCTCTAGTTTTCCTTATCAAAAAGTTTGCAGACTTATGGTTGCACTCACAACTAGCCTCCCTATTAGAATCTCTCAGTGATCACCTGATGCACATGAGGAATATTTCTGCAGAAAATATTGTGTAAGAGCTGCCTGCTCAATTCGAATTTGCCTTATGTAGGCTGCCTAGGCCTTTTCAGTTATTACTTGGTCATTAAATGAGCTGCCTACCCACTCCCACCACCCAGGGGATAATGCCACATTATTAGGGGTAGTTGTCCCATAACCAACAGCTAGTGGTGAAGTGCAATTGCTGCCATCTGTCCCATGCTTTCCAACAGCTTCCATTCCTCCTAGTGGGTCAGTGAACACTCATTTAACAGTTCCCTTGGGTGTTTGTCTCCTACTTTAATTTATTAAATAATAATAATTCAGTAATTACATTCATCCTTGACCAAACTTGGTCATAATTTCAAAACTTTGAAATTAAAATTTAACATAAAGTATTCTTGCAAATAAAATATTATTTTCAAAATTTGGGTAGGTGACAAAGGATCCTCCAAACATCACACAATTTCAAATTTTTAGCATTTCAATGGTACAGAAGAGTTTGAAAAACCATCATATACCTTTGCATCCATTTTCCAGTTAAAAAACTAGCTCTATTCATGGATTTATACTTCCATACGATCCCCTATAGGCCTGCAAGAGTCTATAGGAGATACTACAACTTCGAGATTTAAACCAAAAAAACACAAGAAGAAATCATGAAGGATCACAAGGGATATATACAACACTAATACCATCCATGCAACCACTCAATCAAGATAAATTAGGTACTTCACTCCTTTGTCTTCAATTTCATTTTCTTCATTCTTTGGATATTCAACCAAATATATTGTCATGGTAAAAAACTAAAAAAATCACCTGATCCCTCTGCAAGGTGGGACTTAAATCTACACATGCAGGAGGGTCTCACTTAAGTTTTATTAAGTGTATCACTGCAAGTTCAAGTTGGCGATGTTAGTTAATAGAATATTACAAAAAGGGTCATTGGTAACACATGAGAAAAAAAAGGTGGTGATAATGATTGAAGTCACATCAAGAAGTGCACCACCCTTTTGAACTAGAGTTAACTTAGGGAAACTATACCACCTATGCAAATCATTTCCATGATCTCCTTGATGCAAGAGAACTCTGATACATTAGATCATACAAATGACTAGCATAGGACAAAGCATGTAGAATTGCCTTCAAATGATACTCTTGAACTTGTAGCCATCATTTCTTAGATTCTACTCACTTGTAGAGGTAGAAAATAGTGGATAAAACATAGTATCATACAAAGAGTGAACTATAGGAAACCTATTGAACTAAGGTTGAGGTTACCTTAATAAAAAATTAATCATCACACCATTTTATGAACCATGGACAAAAAGATGGATCAAACTTATCACATGCTTGCTTATGAACCTGCACATAGAATCGAATGCATTAACAATAATTTGTAAAGTAATTTCTTTGTTGAATAGGGTTAAATCTTTATCCCAAGTTAAAAAAAATCAAACCCAACTCACCTAAGTCCAAAGGACCAACAGTGCCAAATCCCATCATTCATAGCCACACATATTCTTTTAACAATCACATTGTCATTTATAGCATGAATTCGAAGCAATGAAGGAATTATATGTTTGAACTTTTGACCTTCTAAGTTTGACTTTAAGGCCTTCTATCAGGATAAATATGCAGTACACAAAATTGTAAAGAGAAAAATGAGTGCTTTGTAAAAAAATCTATGCAACTGGGAAATATGGAAGAGCCCCACCGCCTTTGGAGGGAGAACATTGAGAAGTAATAGTTTATAACCAACTCACATGACAAATAATGGTAAAGTATCCATAGTACATAGTAACATACTAAACAAATGAATGGCATATACAAAAAAATTGTTTTATACCTGCTAAACCTAAGGGTGGTGAAGATATTGAAGAGACGGGATCCCAGCAAATACTGCAAGGAAAAGGCCCTGTAGTGGAGGTTATAGTGGATGCTCCTCTAAAAAGAGCCCAAATTTTTGTTTATAGCAGAGGTCGCTAGAAGAGGCAAGCGAGTGAAGGTTTTAGAAGATTTTTTTTTGTACTTTTATACATACAAAAAGCACCAGTGCAGCCATAAATCATGTGGCACCGCAGTCAGAAACACTAACAAGAAAAAAAATATATAAATTTACAATCGATGTGTTTAACTTACACAAGCGCACCGATGCATAACAGATTTGAAAGTACTAGAGTAGGGTAAACAGATAGTGGAAGGCACCGGATTAGATTTATTTTTTATTTTTCATTTCCATTCTCAGTGCAGTTGTTCTCAATAACAGAACCGAGATGTACGAGTTTAGGGTGCACTGTAATAGGGTTAAATAAAAAAATTACAGAATTAAAAAAGCCACAGATTAAATTAATTTTTAATTTTAATTTTATTTGTTGGTATGGTCGATCTCAATAACCACACTGGCGCGTTCGATTTTAGAGTGCACCATAATAGGGTTAAATAAAAAAATATTGAATTACAAAAACCATGCATTAAATTAATTTTATTTTATTTTTAATTTTCGTTTCCAATGCGGTCGTTCTCAATAATGGCACAGGAGTGTTCATTTTTTGGGGGCGCCATGAAAGGGTTAAATAAAAAAAATATGAAATAAAAAAACAATGTATTATATTAATTTTTTATTTTTCATTTTCATTTTCAATGCGATCATTCTCAATATACGCACCGGGGCATTAGAGTTTATGGCGCACCGTGAAAGGATTAATAAAAAGATTACCGAATTAAAAAAAAATAAAAAAATGGATTAATTTTTTATTTTTAATTTATATTTACGGTGTGTTCGTTCTCAATGACAACACTAGCGTGTTCGAGTTTCGGGCACACTGAAACGGGGTTAAATTTTAAAAAAAATTACCGAATTGAAAAATCATTTTACAATCTCTGTAGTTATTTTGACCACGTGAGCATTGGATTAGTACCTTCCCTGCTCAGACTCCCTACCATCATTGCTCCATGTGATCGCATTGCTTGCCTCCATTGCTTGCTAAGTGGATTTTGAATTTTGCCAAATGGTGGGAAAATTTTGAAATTTGGTGTACATCGCAACGATGCCTCCCCAATGTGCAAGTAACTAGGTAAACTCTTTGTTGCCTCCTAATTTGATTTTTTAATGGAGTGAAAATTAAAATTGAGCTTTAGTTTGCCTTATTCTTTAAATTGAAAAACCTATGTGATGCTTTTGAACCGTTTGGATCACACCGCTACACGGTGCACTCTATAAATTTACAATGTGCACCATTAGTACTTTGTCTTTACTAAGGAAACAGGTCATTTCTTCTCAATTGAACTTCTCTCCATACCCTCTACCCAGGATTTGTGGAGTCACTTATCTCCCAAAATTGGTCAATGTCAGGTCTCGCCTAACTGTACTTTACCTTCATAACTTCCTTTACTTGGGTTGTGCCCAACAGTAGGAGACTCTGGAAGTTATGGAAGGGTTATGGAAAGGATATATGGTCTCTGTTATGATAGGTTCTGCAGTAGTAATGTCTACAAAAAATTGCAGAGGTCTATTTGTTCAATTGGATCTCCGGGAGTGAGATTTCGCGATTTGGGACTGCGCAGTTGCCATGTTTTCAACTCGACTCAAACACTAGTAAAGGCTGCCAAATTTTCGTTTTGAAGGTGGGGACCGAACCAATTTTCTATCCAGTTTCCATATATGGATTCATATTTTCCAATAGACAAGCAGAATTAACTTTTTAAACTGAATTATGAAAACTGGTCAGAATTGGCACATATTGAGCATAGGTAAATAAAATTGAAGACATGAAACCAAGAAGTGCAGAACTAGAACTAAAGCTTTATTATGGAGATGATGAAGAGAGTAAAATAATATCATATATGGATTTATATATCCCAAGTGGCCCAATGGATCTTGTACAACATAGGATGCTTCACAATACTACCAAAAAACATAGAAATGCAATGACATCAAAATTGTGGAATAGAATTTTCCACCACCACTACACATATGATATTTAGTACTGTAAAATTTCTGCAAAAAATATCTATGAATGAAACTAGGTGATCCACTCCTCAATCAAAGTACGAATGGGCACATCTCCCTGCTATTTGCAAGGGAGACATATCCCAAGCATCGGAATTTGCTCAAGCAAACTCTCAATAAAACAATACAAATATTGGCCAACCTCAAGAAGTGTGATTGTTGCTGCTTATATAGCTTCATAGAAACCCCAAAACCACTTGAAAATGCCATGGAATGAATAAAACTAGAGACTTGACTAGCTTGCCCCCACTTAGCCAAAACTAGGGATTAATACCATGGTTCATCCCAAAACCATGCAATGAGTTATTAATGGCCCATAATTGTTCCACTACCTCCCTAAGTATGCCCTCTAACATCGTTGACCATTTCCATCCTTTTTCCAACCACTTTGACCCCTTCTTTCCCCTAATTACATTCAGTTTCCTTGTTTTAAGGAAATGGCCAAATACATTGAATAAGCATCCCATTTGGTCCAAAAACTTCCTAGGAACCTCTTTGACTTAGTAAACTCATTCAATGCATGGGATAAGCCTCCTTAGCACCACCATGTCCCTGTTCACACATTGGACCAACTCAACTAGCATTTTCTAGAAAAAACTTTGCCTTTGACCCAATATTACTTGCTAATTCAAACTGGATGTGCCAAAATATTATTTTTGGAGCAAATAATTATTTTTGTGGCCCATATCCACTGACTTAACTCATAATGAACCTGCAACAAGAATATCCATTTTCACACTACTTAGGAGTTGTCTTCCTTGGACTTTGAATTGGGAATTTCTTCTTCATGTGACCCACCTTGTCCATTTGGCTCTAATTTTGCATTATTACTAACTTGGACATCATGCTTAGCAATTATTTTGACCCTTAGAACCAATTTGACATACTATCATGAACATGACCAAGTGGCTTAGGCCATTGTGATCCAATGCAAAATTTGGGGACATGAAAAAAGAGTATATGCTGTATAGAGTGCTTAAGGCTGGGTGGAAAATCGCTCTTACACAGCCAGTTGCTTGGGTCTTCTTTGCTTAAAGATAAGTATTATTATGTATTTGATGTGCAATAATTTTTATTTGTATTCATGTGATAATTATGCCTGTAAATTGCATGTTGTGTGTGTGGAATGAGTTATTTCTGTTGTGTATCTTTATTTACAAGTCTACACATGCATCTTAGCTATATAAATTTGTAATTGTGGTTATGGGGAAAAATTTAGAGACCCAAATTTAGTGAATGTCCCCTCATGCTAGCCAGATTGAGGGATGGGGACGTTACACTGGTCCGCCAAGGAAAACATGTTTGCGTTGCGGTAAATTCGGGCACTATAGAAAAAACTATAAGTCAACAGGAATCAAGAAAGGGAAAGGGACTAAGGAAAGTTAGTCGATTGATGGAAAGTCTTCACAAGAAGAAAAAGCCGGTGTGTATTTAGCCTCCTCAATTACACAGTCTGATAAAGACTCTTGGTTGATCGACTCCGGTGCATCATATCATATGACACCTCATAGAGAGTGGTTCTATGAGTATGAGAAGATCAACGGTGGTGATGTCTTACTAGTTGATGGCTCACCGACTAGGATAGTCAGACAAGGTAACGTTCGAATGAGGTTGAAAGACAAAAGAATGGGAACACAAGTCCAGGATTACTTCATATCTCAGGTTTGGATTGAAACCTAATCTCGGTATGTAAGATAGGGAATGTTGGTGTGCAATCTATATTTGAGAAAGATACATGCAAGATGGTGCGAGGAGTGATGGTATTGATGCAGGGAGTTTGGAATGGAACCCTGTAGAAACTATTGGGAAGAACAGACATTGAAAAAAGTGCTAATGTAGTTTATCCTAATTCCAACAAGATATCTTCTTGTCTAGTTGACTCGACTATGTTGTGGCATCAGAATATGGGACATATAGGTGAGAAAGGTCTTTATGCTATGCATAGTAAAGGTATGGTCGAAGGTATCTCTAATTAATCTAATGATGATGATTTCTATGAACATTGTATTTATGGTCAAGAGAGTCACGTAAGGTTCTCATCTTATGCTACTAGAGCTAAGGAAATAGTGGAGTTAATACATAGTGATGTGTTTGGACCTGTGTCGGTCCCTTCACTAGGAAAACCTCAATATTGTGTTTCTTTCATAAATGATTTCTCTATAATGACATGGTTTTATTTTATGAGGAAGAAATTTTGTGGTTTTTGAGAAGTTTCATGAGTTTAAATCTCTTGTGGAGAATCAAATTGGTAAAGATATCAAGGTGATGAGAACTAATAATAGGGGAGAGTTCTGTGGAAAAGTGTTCTACCAGTTTTGTAAACAACACAATATATCTCAAGAAATCACAAATCCATATTTGCATCAATAGAACGGAGTTAATAAAAGGATAAACAGAACGTTGATGGATAAAGCAAGGAGCATGCTCGGTAGTGTAGGAGTCACACAAGAATTCTTGGCAGAGGAAGTCGATACAAAATGTTACCTGGTGAATAGGTCATCATCAATAGATATGGTAGAGAATACTCCATATGAGGCATGGGTTGGTAAAAATCCCTCTATTACACATCTTAGAGTGTTTGGGTGTGATTCATTAGTGCATATCCCAAAGTAGAAAATAACTAAACTCAACAACATGTTAGAGAAGTGCATCTTCATTGGGTACAAGGATGGAGAGAAAGGGTATAAACTATGGAATCAAGTGATGAGGAAGGAAATTTATAGCCGATATGTGATATTCAAATAAGTTGGAGGCACTTCAGGGAATGAAGAGGTTAAAATAAAAAATAAAAACATTAAAAGCAAGAGTTTGAAATGAATGATGAAAGTTTGGATTCGGGAGAATCGACTAAATCCAACAAAGAGGTGGGACAATAGACTTTGGATGTAAGGAGGTAGGGTTAGGTAAGGAAACAACCAAAAAGGTACAATCCACCTAAATTCCGCTCTACTTTTGTTTTATTTTCCATAGACAAGGATCCCGAGTCAATAAAGGAAGCAATCAAATTGACAGAAAGTAAACTATGGAAAAAATCCATGGAAGAGGAAATGTAGTCCTCGAAGAAAAATGACACATGGGATCTAGTCGCATTACCAAATGAAAGGAAACCGTCGGTAGTAAGAGGGTGTTCAAGAAAAATTTAAATGCAGTAGGTTAAGTCGAGAAGCAAAAGGCTCGACTGGTAGAAAAGGGGTATTCCCAAGTCAAGGGAGTCGACTTTAATGAAATTTTCTCACATGTTTCTAGGTTAACTTCCATAAGGGCACTAATGCCTTCAGCTGCAACATTTGATCCTGAGATAGAACAAATGGATATAAAGACAACATTTCTTCATAGTGATATTGAAGAAGAAATTTATATGAAGTAGCCTGAAGGTTTTATAGTAGATGGAGAAAAGGAGTTGGTCTGTAAGCTCAAGAAATATCTCTATGGGATAAAACAATTTCCCAGGATTGGGTATCATATGTTTGACATGTATATCCAGGAGGTAGGATTTGTGAGAAGTCAGGCTAACCACTGTGTGTATTGGAAGAAATTTGGTGGTCACTTTGTATATGTTGTTTTGTATGTCGACGACATGTTGTTGGTCGGAAATAACATGGATCTGATAAAGGAGGTGAAACTAAAGTTATCCTCCAATCTTGACATGAAGGATCTCGGAGCAAAAAAATTCATTCTCGGAATGTAAATTAAAAGAGATCATGCCAATATAAGGCTCTGGTTAAGTCAGAGAAAATACGTTGAGACAATCTTGAAGTGTTTCAACATGCAGGAGAGTCAACCAATCAAGGTCCCTATTCATGTGGGATTTAATCTATCTATTGAACAGTGTCCTAATATATAGGAAGAAAATGAGTAAATGCTACATGTGTTGTTTGTAGGTTGATGTATGCTATGGTCTGTATATGACCGAATATTTCTCATGCAGGGGGAGTATTGAGTAGGTATATGCCAACACCAAGAAAGAGTAATGGACAACAATCAAGAGAGTATTCAAGTATATGTGTGGCATGATGGATTATGCAATCTGTTATGGATGAGAGCCCGAGGTCAACAAGGAAATCAGTGTACATGGTTTTTTCAATTCCGACTGGGATGGATACATCAACCACAAACGGTTGACTAGCAGATATATGTTCAAGATATTCTGCAGAGAAATCAATTGGATGAGTAGAAGGCAGTAGGTTGTTGCATCATCGACTACTGAGGCTGAATACATGGAAATTACTCATGTGTGCAAGGAATTGTTTTGGTTGCATAGATTGTGTTCAGATGATGGGTTTAGACAACATGTTGTTAGGTTGAATTGTGACAGTCAAAGTGCAATCTTCCTGGCAAATAATCCAGCATATCATTCAAAGATGAAACATATTGATGTACAATACCATGTTGTGAGGCATATGGTGGAGAACCAAAAGGTGTTATTGGAAAAGGTAGACATAGTGAAGAATGTTACAGACTCATTGACCAAGTCAGTAATCACAGCAAAGTTTTCCTAGTGTAGGGAAACTATGGGCTTGGAAGCAATGCTAAAATGATCTAAAGTTTTGTATCTCGTGTTTATGCTAAGAATACAACAACTGGGAGAATCTTAGGAATGTTATATTCTTTGCATGTGGATCGACTAGCAAAGTTGATAGTTGACTGGTATAAGATGACTAGATTTGGAAGCAATAGACAGTGGAATTTTGGTTGTCCAAACGACCGGAATAAGTTGTTTGGTCGAAGGAAATTGACTGGTTGATGGGAAGTCAACAGAACGACCAAAAGGCTCAACTAGCAATCAACCAAAGTTGACCTAGCCTAAGTCAATTGTAACATGATAACTAAAATTGGTTAGGAAATTATAGATTGTCATTAATGAGCAGTTGGTTGTATTGCATCTATGGATAAGATGTAATGGCTATGCATGAATACGGTACTATGAGAAGTAGTGTGTATCACGGCGTGATGTAAAGAAGTGTGATTTTTGGTCTAGAAAGTCACAGTTGTAAACACAAGTTTTTAGTGTTTGATTAATAGAGGAGTTAAAGCTCACTAGTTTGTTGGTTTTCCTCCTGGAGAGAGGTTTCCAAGGTAATCTCTTGTGTATAATGTGTTAATGTGTTGTATGACATTTTCTTGTGTTTAAATATATGAATCAATTTGAAAACCTGTTGTAATTGGTATTAGACTCAACATATAATGGATTTGAAGGGAAAAACTATTATTCATTTGTCATACAGTTAGTACACTTTCCAAGTTTCTATATGTATCAGCAATCTAATGCGTATTCTATTTCTTCTTCATCCATTTATGCAACCTTCTCTCTTCCCATACGAGTCTCTTACAATGGATCCCTCTTCAGGTGTCTCCTCTTTCCTTAGGAATTTTTGGCTTTCCTCTTGCACACATATTTCTCCTTTCTTGCTCCACTGACGTCTCTTTAGATCATAGGAACCTGATTTTATTCCTCACAAACTAGCGCTCTAAAACCAAACGTTGGGACATAAGATTAGAAACAAACACATAATAAACAAGGGACACAGGGATTTCTCACATAAGAATCTCTCAAAGGGGAAATAAAATTCAATCAAACCATTCCCATGTGTATTTCTATTATACAATTGGTCCCTTTATATAACTTAGGTGGCCATAACAACTATCCTTTTATTAGATATTAGGTTCAACCATTTATTCAACTATATCCAACAATATCTCCTTAATTCTCTCTATGAGATCCATGATATACTCATCCCAAATTTCTCTCTTTATCCTCATCTTTGACTCATACGTAGACTTTAATTATCTGTGGTCTACAACATTACAACTATGTGCTCACATACTTTGGACATTATTCATACATCACAAGTATGAATTATTCCCTCAACCATAAACATGTGCACATGAAGATGGGAATTGATCCAAGTGGCTAAAGGATCATTAATTAACAAAATCTCCAAAGTCAATAAGGAATATTTCATTACCAAACATTTCATGTTGAGATAAGGACACTATAAAATATGAAATACAACCATAAACATGTGCACATGAAGATGGGAATTGATCCAAGTGGCTAAAGGATCATTAATTAACAAAATCTCCAAAGTCAATGAGGAATATTTAATTACCAAACATTTCATGTTGAGATAAGGACACTATAAAATATGAAATACAACCAATTGATGTTATATCCAGATGCAATAGATTATTCAAGAACTTAATTTTGGAACATTTGTGGAAGTATGTTAGTTATATATATATATATATATATATAACCATTATCCAACAATAAAAATCTTAAAAATCTTAAGGATTTGTTGGTACCTAATACTATTCTTTAAATATTATTCAAATTAACTGATAAATACAATGAAATAGATATGAGTTGTTTTAAGCAAGATTAGTGTTTTTTTTTATGGTAGTTGTGTTGGAACATGTCTTATCAATTCCTCAACCATCAATGTATGGATCAATAATTCAAATAAGCATTTACATTATTGCTCAAAATAACCAAAAAAATAATGTTTTAAATTCCCCTAAAATGCATCAAAAGTTTTCCATATCAATTCAATTATATGATGCTTTATTAATTTTTGCATGTGCAAGTGTGATATCGTTCATCTATGATAATGAAGATTTCAATGGGGACCAAAACAAGCTTTTATATGAGGCTAGTTGATACTAACTCACGTTATCACAGAGGAATCATCACCAATATTAACAATAGGATAAAATGGTAGACATGAGGTGTAACATCTATCTAAAACAAATTTGTATGCTGATTATCATGTCCTATATTGTTTCCAGCTCTATGATGTACTCATTAATACTTATGTATATGATTTTATGATTTTACACTTGGCTTACAAAACCCTTGATCATTGACTTATGAGTTTGGACATGATGATCCAAATAAAATTGAGGTTACCCAAAACATTGATGCACCAATAATGAAAACAAGGTTAATACATGTTTGCAGAGGTAAGACGTAGCGTAGGATGGCCATCTAAGAATCCCATTTAGTTGCATTATGCATTGGAATTAAAGAAAAATAGTATGGAATATTATAGGGCCATTTAAGGGACCCTATAACTAGAAGTGTGTTGTAGTTTATTTTTAGGGTAAAGTGGCCATTCTAAATTGAGTAGAAGAGAAAATAGAAGAAAAAGTGTCCCAACTAATATAGAATGGAGCAAGCAAACCACTTTTCAATCGAAGTGTTTTTCCCAACTTCTTTAGAAACTATCTTCCAACTCTAGATAGAAGCATAAAACATTGGAAGTAGATAGAAATTTAAATGAAATAGGTGATATACCTACATGCTACAAAAAAAATATTTATTTATCGCCAAGGCTTACATGATACGACATCTCTAAATGGGTCATTTTGGATTTAGCAGAAGAGAAAATACAAGGTCATAAAATGGCCCAAATAATACATAGTTGAGTGAGAAAACCACTTCGATCAAAGGAATTCCCCTAGCTTCCTAAGAAACTACCTTTTAATTCTAGATAGAAGCATAGAACAATGGAAATAGATAGAAATTTCAATGAAATAGGTGATATACTTCCCATGTGCCATATGTAAATAATAATAATAATTCTAGTCAAGGTTTTCATTATACGACGTCTCCAACTTATTTTAATGTAGAGAAATTCCTAACTTTTTTAATTGAATAGCAGTAAATGTTAGAAACCATTGGTAAGAAACTCACATACTTGATATTTACAGAGATACTAACTCATTAGTGAGCTCCTCCTCCATCACAAGTTGGAAAATCTGCAAATCTCTATATTGTTCTACAATGTGCCTTTCCATCAACATACATTATTTTTGTAGGAAATTCCCCACGCATGGTATTAGGATAACTTAGACCAATAGGCTCCCCTACAAAAATTAGTTTGTTAACACGCAAACATAAACACTCTTACACATCATGATGCTTACCTACAACTTCAAAACAATAAGAACCATGAGAGCTTGGATTTGTACCCAATGTGACACCAAATATTTTATCTATCCACAAACATATCAAGAATAAGAATAAGAATCATAAACATAAAATATAAATAAATAAATAAAAAGACTGGGTAATAAAGAGTGAAATGAAAAGATTTACAACATCCACTAGTACAACAAAAATATAACATGAAAACAACTTACTAGTTTTGATGCATGGAATAGTATTTTCTTCAACTACAACATTGAAAGCTAGTTTTTATATGTTGAGCTTCGAGATATTTTTCACATCTCATTTTTTTCGTTTCCCATGCTTACACAATATATATATTTCATAGTTCGATTCTCCTTGTGGGCATGTGCTTTGAATTTTTTAAAAGCAACATCTCAAAATTTATTTTGGATTGGATCAATAGGTTTAAATCTCATTTTTCATGTGTTTAATAAATCCAAAACTAAAATGGATTTAAGGTGACATAGATTTAATATATATAATTATAGTTTAATTATGGTTTTTGTTATAGTGCAATATGATCTAAAATGCATTGATTTTAGTGATATTACATTTTGTATGATATTATTCACTTAAATAGTCAAAATCTTAATATTATTTAGTTATCACAGTTAGCCAAGTAAATAGAATTCATCACAATTAAATAGTTAAAACCATAATCCTAATTCATTTTTTTTTGTTTTGTAAGTCTGCAAGTTGTATTGATCAGAAAAAAGAGAAATATTACATAGCTTGTAGGCACCTGAGGCGGTCTAAGACGATGAAGCCACCATCCTAATCTGTCAAAGATGCTAATATGACTCTTACATACCGAACAACAAAAAAACTACCCCCGAGAGGGAAACCGAGCCAGATTTTTTTGATCATAATTTGAACTATGCATAGCTAACTTGTGCAAAAAACAACTGAACATTCGATAACATAAAAGATGGAAAATATAGAGAGAACCAGTGGGTGGTGAAGCCAGCTTCGATTTCTTCATTGATAAGCTACTCGGGTGGCGTTTCCTCCAGAATGGGTCAACCTCCCTGGAAGGCATCATCAAGAGAGGACTCTAACAGCTTGACTGGCAACGGCGTGACCTTACGAGGTTTCATGGAATTAGGCTCCATAGGATTTCAGACTCTTTTGCTGGGAAGAGGCCCAACAATAGAAGGTGTCGGGAATGAGACTGAAGGAGTCAAGTGCCTATCCAAGAGTGTGTTCTTTCCAGCCAGTTGCACTTCTGCTTCCTACCTCAACGTTGTCCGGGCCACGACGTCCAACAGTTAGGTGCTTCCAGGAGAAGGTTGCATCCAAGATTGCAAGCTGGTCATCCACATCAATGAGCTTAGCTCTGGAAGCAAGCACAAAATCCTTTGCAGAGCTCCGATTTTTTATTATATCCTCCATGAGCGTACCCATCATGTTTTTTATGAGCCAATAGTGGTTGATTTTCCCACCGCCTCTCCCAGAAGCCAGGTATTCTAAGACTAGGTAAGCTTCCCACTCATCTATGATAATTCGGACCGGCATAGAGACCCCCATGTCGTAGCCTTCCTCAGTCACAGGAGCATGGTTGTGTTAGTTCCTTCCCTGACTCTCGCTCCCCCGGTGAGGAGAACCACGTTGCCGAGACATCAGAGAGGGGGGAAGAGTTGAGAGCATAGAGTGAAGTAGGACTAACTGCCACAGTCCAATTACTTTATAGAGCAGGAAAATAACAGCACTCGCAAACACGGTGTCGAGGAGTGATGGAAGGATGGCCCTCATCATCCTCCCTTAACCCACCTCTATAGAGGTTCCCAAATCCCACATGCGCCATATCAATGAACCAGGAGCTGAAGTTAATGAACCAAGTACCAAAAACCGCATCCCGCCAACTAATGAAGGGATGTCCAACTAAACTGGATTGAATGAGCCATCATCATCTACCATCGAGGGATTAATGCATGCAGAGAGAGGTCCCACATCGTGGGCTCCCAGGTCGAGGCACCTCATTTGCATGCTGTCGAGATGGCACCCACATCCGGGCATAATCCTGATTTAGTTACAATAGTTAGATGAGTAGATAAAATCACAACAGTTAGATAGTCGAAACCCTAATTTGTTTCAATTATTGTTTTGACTATGTATTGGCATATAATATTATAATGTGGTAATTAAATAATTGTGGTTTGTACATCAAATATTTTACTTGAAGTATTTATGGCTAGGTATCTTCCTCTTTACAAATTCAAAAGGAATATAAAGAACTACTTACAAATGTATATAGAATCACCATAGTTAAATAGTTGAAACCCTAATCTATTTAATTTTGACAGTTTGTCAAGTAGATAAAATCATCATCGTTAAATAGTCAAAACCCTAACCTAATTAAATTACCACAATTAGTCGAGTAGATAGAATCAGCATAGTTAAATAGTTGAAACCCTAATTTGATTCAGTTACCATAGTTAGCTAAGTAGATAGAATCACCATAGTTAAATAGTTAAAACCCTAATCTAATTCAATTACCATTAACATACTAGATAGAATCGCAAAGTTACTATTTTGACAATATATTGACATCTAATATTATAATGTGGTAATTTGGTAATCTAAGTTTGTACATGAAATCTTTTACTTAAAGTAATTTGGTTGGGTATCTTCACATTGTACAAATTAAAAAAGAATATAAATCTAACTACCTACAACTATATGTAGAATCGCCACAATTAAATAGTTGAAACCCTAATTTAATTAAGAGAAACTACACTCAGGAACCAAAATCCAAGATTTTAACAGATTGTGGTTGATCCATTCGTTTTGGGTAAAGATTTTCATCCATCCGTTCTATCCATTTTGTATGATATAATTCCATTTTCGCCATCATTGTATGATATCTTTGAATTAAATAGTCAAAACCCTATCCAATTCAATTACACTCAGGGACATATATGATCTATTGATCTATGTCTTTAGATGGAGATTTGTGTTATGATGAGGGAAAATTTTAAGGATCCATAATTTTATCAAGTTTAGAAACCTTGGCGAATCTTACTAATTTTTAAATTTGTAAGCATAAATTGTTTGGCGAATTTTTTCTAAAAATATTCAATTTTCTAAGGACTTTATATAGTTTTTGGACATTTTTGGCAATTTTTAGAGTAAAAAAAATTACCCCATGGAATTTGGGTGATCGTTTTCAAGAAAAAGGAAATTAGTGAATCTTTTTTTAGAAAAAAAAAAACAAAAAATAGCCCATGGACTAAATTTCACCCCTAAAATTTTCCATGGTTATGATCTAACATCCCTCTAATTTGAAATATGTGCATTGGGAAATGTAATATGATCTAATAGTATTGTTAAGATGCATTGATTTCAGTGATATTGCGTTTTGTTACCGCAGTTAGCTCAGTATAATGACATCTATGATCTATCCATCAAGTCATCGTTGGAGCCAAAAACCTCGCGATTGATCCATTCATTCTGGCCAAAGCTTTCTATCCATCCATTGTAGCAATTTTGTATTATATTCAGTTAAATAGTCGAAACCCTAATTTGACTATATATTGGCATCTATAATGTGGGAATTTAGTAATTGAAGTTTGTTGTGTTTCTTTGATTTCACAAATGTTCTTTTTAGTATTGTTAAGATGCATTGCTTACACTGAGGGACATCTATGGTATATTAATATTTATCTTTAGATGGAGATTTCCATTAAAATCTAACATCCTTTTATTTTGAAATTTGTGCATTGATTTCAATGATATTACATTTTGTATGATGTCATTCAGTTAAATATATATGTAATTCATCATTAAATTTCATAGAAGAAAATGTTACAATGATGCAAATGAGGAAAATTTCCATTAAAACTTGCTTGGGATTTGACAATCCATAAGTCACAAGGATTAACATTGGAAAAAACAACTTTAAATATTGGAAATAACGAGAGATAGGATGTCACATTTATAACAATATCTTGAGTTAAGGGCTTGAATGGTCTTTGAATCCAACCTCCTTTCACATATGATCAATATGAGAAAATTGCCAAAGGAGGTAGGAGTGGCTTTAAGAAAAGTAGAAGAAGACAAATCTGATCACTCTATAATATATATGTACTTCATCATTAAATTTCATTGCATTTTTTCACATATATTATTGTTAAACATGATTATTAATTTATTACAATTCACCATTTTGATCATGTAAATATTTTTTTTATTTTTTGTATAAAATGATTTCAATGTGGTAATCACATGGTAATTTTGGTTTCTAAGCAACATTGTTTTGATGTGCCCACTGCGATTAGAACCATCATAGATCCATCTTAACTCTATCTCTTTCAAGCGTCAAGTTTGCACCTCAAGGGATTTGATCCCTCTTGGTGTTTGATAGAGCCAAACTAAGATGGATCTATGCTAGTATGTATTGGTATGCCTAGGAATTCT
The DNA here is from genome assembly GCA_027924585.1 of Larix kaempferi. Lineage (NCBI taxonomy): Eukaryota > Viridiplantae > Streptophyta > Pinopsida > Pinales > Pinaceae > Larix > Larix kaempferi. The sequence continues at coordinate 1,159,370 of BSBM01001812.1, forward strand.
ATTCCATGATTCAAGTGAGTGCAAGATCCTATAACTACATGTGAACGCTCCACACCTAAAGAATACCCATGCCTAAGGAAGAAACTGCATACTCAACGTGTATTCGTAAACCATATTAGAAATATGATTAACCTTGAAAGAGGCATTTTGATGCACATGAGTAGTTGTTATCCCACCAAACCCACCACATGTGACAATTATTGAAGGAGAGGAAGAATTTTCCATTATTGAACATGCTAACCTAAATTTCAACAAATTGGATAATGCATCATAGCTCATTTTGCTGAAATGGCTATGGAAACCCAAAACTAAAAAATCCCAACAAAAATGTGAACATCTACCTACAGAGATTTTGTGCCTCCACCATATGTTCTATATTGAACTGCTTTCATGGATTTACCCTCCATTTTTAGTTGCAAAAAACAAATTATACACCAAATTAACCACGAATTCTAGTTGAAATTGGACTTTTTTTTTCTAGAGAGCTATATTAATTTTCAAATGCATATTCAGGATGTTATGTGTGGCATCTAAGGGAGTCATCATTTTCATACCTGATTCTATAAAACCCTCGGGCCAAGTTGTAGGAGATAACTTTTCTCTTGAAAACACATAGCCCATGAATTTCTTCTGCATGAGCTTCCCACAAATCCCTTGTATGTGACCATTTTTTAATGGACGAGTGTACAATGAATCTCAAACAATGTCCAAGAACCAAATTTCATGGAGAAATGCCTATCAATGTAAATATTGAAATAGAAGACTCTATAATTATTATAAGAGACATGGAACTTAATTTGACCATACAATTAGGTGGTTGGAAGGATCAACTACAAAGTCAAATGTTGACTTTACAGCTATCCCCTCTAATCATCCAAACATACAATCAAGTTAAAGATATGAGAGTTCACATATTGTTTCCCTATAATCACTATAGAAAATATGAGATTTAAGGATATGAGAGCTATTTTCCCAATATTTGAAATTCTCCAATCCAAAGCAACTATACCCTAAATCATAAAAGAAATAACTATCGGGTGAAAACACGAAGTTGGGTAACACTTTTGGCTTGTTTTTGACAAACAAAACTGCTAAATTTTATGTTTTTCAACTTCGACCTCTTCAAACCCATATCTCCCTTAGGAATTTCAACTTGAAGTAAACACAAATGTTTTAGAGAATTGAATTAGCTCTCTACTAGTATTTTTTTAATTTTTTTTATGGACATATCGTGGGACATATTTGGTGGCCACCAATGACATATACTTGAAAATTTTAGGTATGGATAATGAGTGACCTGTGTGTTCGTCGGTGTTTTGATAGATGGTTATTCATTTTAGGGAAAAAAATTGTATGCTCATAATCTGCACACACTACACTTGTGCATGGACTATATTTTGATTTTTTTAAGACTTGAGAACTATTTTTTATTATTTATTGAAACAACATATGTTCAGAAAATGGTGCATTATCGACACACGTTGGTGAGCTTCAATTTTATTTTTATTGTGACTCTTATTGGAAAAAATAAAAGTACCCTTTTGAAGAGGACACACCATTGTGATCTCTGTGAAGATTTCAAAATTTTTGGTGTTGCCTTTCTTATGATATTGAATTTTCATTTCGGGTGATTTTCAGAGTAATAAAATTCTTAAGGGATAAGGTTTAGGAAAAAATTATTAATAAATAGAAATTCAAATCGAAATGAAACAATTATTATATCATTGGAAACTAGATTCAAAGATGAATCCATTGCTACCAAGTCCGACAAATAATATTTTAAATTTGCAGGGGCTTTGGCTTGCTGAAGTTGCAGGTTCCAAAAAGATGCCTGATATTTTCGCAGGTTTTGTTGACCATGAACTCTCGGCCGAAAAAATATCTCCCAAACTCTCGGCCAAGATTTTAGTTCAAACTCTCTTCCGAGATTTTTTTTAAATACAACGCGTTAATTGGTTCAAACTCTCGGCCTAGAGTTTTATTAAACTCTCGGCCTAGAGTTTTATTAAACTCTCGGCCGAGAGTTTGAACTCTCACAAACTCTCGGCCTAGAGTTTGAGGTTGACTTTTTTTCGCATGTTCATCCGCGTGGAATAGCTTTTTTTCACTATGTTTTCATAAAATTGTTTCCCAGGTTCGCGTTTTCACCCTATCACCTAAAGCATAAGGAAAATATTGATACACCAGATCGCATCTACCTCACAAAAGTGTATGGCTAGAATTGCTTACGCTGAAAATGGGTTTGAACAAAGTGTGTTTTCATCTTTATTGATGTGATCAAGTGGGTAGTTGTTTTAATTTTCATAATGATTTGGGTTTTGATGATGCAATAAAAGTGGTTGTTAACCATTAAGATGGTTTGAACTACTCATACTGTATGGATGTATGGAAAATGATAGTTGGTACTCTACACATTGAATGTTTTTTGGGAATTCTACTGTGGAAGAAAAACTGGAAATATGGGTAAAAAAATGTTGTAAACTATAAAGAAGTGCCTATATTTATCTCATGGGGTATATGGATTTCTAGGAATTATGTTGTTTTTTACAATAGGATACTAGATATCTCTTTTATTTGTCCCATAATATTGGGTTTCTTTAAAGAAGTCAAGTTTGAAAACTATAGAACTGTTAACACTCCCATCTTAATATATGATTCTACTGTGGGCTTCTTTTATGGTGCTGCCCAACTGGGGAAATGTGGGGAGGTATTCTCCTGAAATTGAGCCACTCTCATTATTTCCATATTTGGATGGGATATGGGACTGGAACAAATACACGTGCAAAAATGTTGGCTTTATAGGGATTATTGATTTTTGCTGATAATATCGGTATTGACTCCCTCCAGGTACTTGGGGACTCTAGAGTTATCATAGAATGGGAAAATGGTGGATCAAATGTTTAGGTGATATCACTGTTGCAGTGGGGTACAAGAACCAAAACTCTTATTGATAAATTTTCTTCTATCTCCTTTATGCACATATACGGTGGCAGATGAGCTCTCTAAAAAAGGTCTTGGTCTTTCATCTGGCTCTCTAATATATGAGGAATATTGGGACAATACCATCCATTCCCAAGGCTCGATGGATATGTTTTTAAACTTATTTTACTGCTCTTGATGAAAATGTGTTTTCAGTTTTTAGTTTGGAAATGTTAAGACTGTTTTGTTAAAACAGAGACAATCTCTAAAATTTTGTTAAAGCATACCAGATAAATGGATACATGCTTTATAAACGAAAGTCTATTCTGGTTTGAATTTTAAGCAGCAATAGTTAACTTTTTTTTGTGGGAAGCTCTATGTAATAGTTATAGCTATCTTTGATTTAATAGAATAAAAATAACAAGGTGTTGGTTTTTTCTTATGGTTTGAATATGGGATCGTTTACAAAAGCTTTGAAAATCAAAGAACATATCTAGTTCTGCACATAAAGTCTTCATATTAGGTACGGAGGTTGCACATAAAGTCTTCATATTAGGTATGGAGGTGGGTTAGGGCCAAAAAGTTTATATATTGTATTGTTTGTAGAGGGGTTTACTCCATTCCTTGTACCTGTGGCAAACAATACATTGGGGAGACCGGTAGATCTTTTCAGATAAGATTAAAGGAACACATAGCCGACATTAAACACAACAGAGTCAAGAAGTCGGCTTTGGCAGAGCACTACCACCACACGGGACACCATCTATGCATAGAGGACACTAAATTCATAGCAAAAATCGATCATTATGAGAAAAGGAAAATATGGGAAGCTCTCGAAATAGAGCTACAGAAAAATAACTTAAATAGAGACGATGGACTGCAAATTAGTGAAGCTTGGAAACCTGTACTCAATAAAATTAAAAAGAATTAAATTTAATAAGAATAAAAGAAGTCTAAAAGTTGATTGAAGTTGGCTCCAAAAGCTAATTTCTCACCTTTGATCAACATAAATAGACAATGAGGATCGATCGCTTTATTTGGGCTGATTTAGTCTCCTAAGGATGGTCCTAGATTGAGGACCGAAACGTTGAACACTTTCTCCCAACACAACACAGTATCCGTCCGCCATTTTAAATTGTAAACTATGTAACAATGAACAACCAGATATAGGAATGTTTTATATTTTTAAATAATTAGAATCATTATAATGTTCAATATAAAGTATAATTAAAACATTATATAAAAATAAATAAATTAATAAATAGTTATTGATTTATAAAATTGTTGCATTTGTAATCTAAAATCAATTTATAATTTGGAAAAACATTTGATATTAATCATGTTTTATAAGTCCCCATCGATGGTGTGACAAGGAAAGCAATCCATTGATGAAGCCATATGTAGAGGGTATAGAATCTAATATGTCCACTAGATAGATAGATAGCATGCAACGGCAAGACAAACGGCGAGACATTAATATGATGATACGAAGGTAGATGAGGTTATGTCGTGAAGAGGCATGGGTTCATTCATCCAATAGGAAGAAAAGCAGGTTGCTTGAGTCAAGCTTCAACACTAACACACCTAATAAGATTGGATTTAGCATGACTTCTACTATAGGTCTCAAGGCATTAAGGTAGCTCCGCATGGCGTCAAGTGGGCATGCAAGTGGCATCATTTTTCAGTCTTTCCTCGCTTGGATATATAGATATGTTACATAAATCTTTATTTTTCTTTTATTGGATGTTATAAATGTATCAAGGGTACTCTTAGGTGGCCTTATGAACCTCTATGTTACATTAGGATTTTAATATGTCTATGTAGAGCATTGTTCTCATATCTAATAGACATAGGTTTTATGATAAAATATTTATAGTCCCCCTTTGAAGAAAATTCATTCTCAACCCATAGTTATATGCCCTATCTATGTTGGGAAAGGAACTGTGTCAAAAAATTCCAGCCTTTTCTTTATTTGGAGTAGGTGTCAAGGGGATATCTCTTCCTTTGTTTCTTATGTTTGATAGGAGACACAAAGGGAGATAAATCGTGGATGGTAGCCACCTGAACATGCATGTCAAAAGGGGTGAACCCAAACAATGCAAGAAAGAACCCAACAAGATTATTAAGGAAAAACAAGAAGCTTGACAGGTTGACATGAGCTACTACAAGAGGTTCCATGCCAACATTAAAGAAGAGGTTGAGGAAATGGAGTAGAAGGTTGGAGAAAGAAGGGGAAACATATCATCTAAAGACATAGATTTAGAAATCATGAATTAGATCCCAAAATTAGGTTTTCTCATATTCAAGGCACCAAATATTTCAAGCAAATTCATTTTTATTGGCATTTAGAATCTATAGTGGCTTAGCTAGTAGAGGAGAAGAGTTCCAAGCAAATCAAAGCTACTACCAAGAAGTTGGTGAAAGAAATGGAAGCTCAACAAAAAATAGTCCTATATAGATTGGAATTCCTAGACAATAATTATGAAGCCCTCTTCAAAGTCCTATGTAACATGGAGACTCTTGGGCAAGCTCGATGGTATGGAACAACTCACCAAATATAAAGAATCCAGCAAGCTCCACCTCAGTAATTACCCATGTCAATTTAGATACTGAAGATGAGGACTAGATCATGTGCTATATGCTCAAAGTTCTCATTTTGCTTTTCCTTAATGATAGATAACTAGAGTGGCCTCAACTATATTAATCTAGTGTTCATATCATAGTTCTAGACATAATTATGTTCATCAAAACTTGGTTATGGTACAATACTCTATATGTTAGGCTTACCAACATCATGATTATTTTTTGAAACAATCATGATTATAACCTCGATTTCCCGTTAATAAACTATAAAGACAACTAATTGCATATTTTTTATAAAGTAACTAGTTGTATATAGTTTTTACAATATTAATAGGAGTAGTCTATTTGTTAGAAGTTTTGGATTTTCCGGTATTTTTTTATCAAAATTCAACAAAAATAATTTCCAAAATCTTAATTTTGAAGTGTTTAAATCATGTTTTTGAATCCATCATCCTCAAATACCCCAAGGGCACCTAGATTGTGCAAGTTTAACAACTATCATATACTTTTTCAAGCATCTTCAAATATCCGAAGGACACCTAGATTGTGCAAGTTTAACAACTGTCATATACTTTTTCAAACATTTCTCTAAAAAAATTATCGAATTCTATAAAAAACAAGACCCCGCAAAAAGTAAAAAACATCTAACATTTAGATTACTACATATTAATAAAATGAAAAATTAACTAAAATGTTTACTAAATCTTATATATAATTAAAAAAAAATCCAAAAAACATAGTTTACACTACATAAGTTTCAAAATGATAGTGATAACTTTTATAAAGTGAAGATCATCCAAAAACTAAATTTATAGATTATTTTTAAATATAAATTATAAAAAACATATATTATTATTATTGCACCGAGAGGCGCTCTACAGCCCAGTATGAGGGAGATCTTGTAACATGTGTGGAGTGTTTGTCGAGTAACAAAATAATACAAAATAAACAAAAAAGAATAATAGAAATTAAAAAGTAATAAATATTATGTCGGCCATAAACAAAAAAGAATAATACAAAGTAAAAAGTAAATATGAGGGAGATCTTGTAACGTTTGTATGTCCAGTTTTTGCATCTCGAGAGATTTGATCCCTCTCGGTGCTTGATAAAACCTAAGATTTGCATCTACGCTAATTTATATAAAATCTATAACCATAATTATAATTTAAAAATAATATTCTTCAAACATCAAAATAATATTCTTCAAACATAATCAAAATAATATTCTTCAAACATAAACATAGTTTACAAATTCGCTACCTTTAACAAAAGATCAAAACAATACAATAGTCATAACTTTGAAAATGAAATATTAATCTAACATAAATTCAAAAAGAACATAGACTTCACAACAAAAGTCATAAAGACATAGATTAATGAGCTACAATATAATTCTAAAAATAATATTAATTATAAAATCTAAATAATAATTAACAAATTACAAAATCCTTTAATTTTGGAATAAACATCTTTTATTAAATCACTTAAAAGAAAATTTTAAAAATATAATTCCAACAATATCCCACTTAGAAAATTAGAAAATGAAGTTTACTTCGGTGGAACCAAGCTTGAAATTTGATTATTGACTTTCAAATGAATAACAACCTCACGAGTAAGATAGTTCATCTTATTATAGTCACGGTCAACGATAGCCAACTTGGACTATGATATTACGGTCACCATCATAGTCACTTTCCATATTGATATTAAATACTTAGTAACATAGTTCATCTTATTATAGTCACGGTCAACCATAGCCAACTTGGACTATGATATTAGGGTCAACATCATAGTCACTCTCCATATTGATATTAAATACTTTGCATCCAACACGCTATTAAAAGACAGCCTCATGTATGGCCATCTTCGATATCAATTATTGAAAGAGTGAGTGATATCATATTATGGATAGATTCAATTAAAACCCAATTTGACTTTAAAAAGTGTGGTTAGTCAAGGTGGTATATAAATTTGAAATTCCACGTATATAGCGTGTTACGTGGTATCAGTACTAGCGCATCTTCAGATGTGACTCCAAAGAGAGAGGGTCATTTTTTTTCAGACCAAGAGGGTTGTTATCTAGCATTTTCTGAGTGGAGGTTACGACCAGACCCTTTGGTCCTTCTCTTAGGAGTAGTATGGCTTAGTGGCATTGTTGATTGCCTCATTAAAGAGCTTGTAGCCCTGAGGTTGGTGTCTGGGGCTCCTAGGGGTGGGTCAATGGGTCACATGACCCCCCACCTGTTTTATCATTCCGGTGACATTTCTCTCAGCACTGAGTCTTTTGTCTCTCTTCCAGGTCACCTTCTACACCCTCCCGGCCTCTCTGCATCACAGTGCCCTCTCTCCTTGGGCTCCTTGGCATGATGATGTCATCCTTTGTATCGGGCCACATTACTTGATATGGGGGGGGTGTTGAGGTATTTTCACTACTGTTGGGGTTAGATGGGGCATGACATCCTCCCCCTGCCTACTCCAGCCTTCAGTTCGGAGTAATTTGCTCAGTTTTAGCTATTTTAGTCATTTTTTGGTAAACTTTGGGGAAAATGCCCTAAGTCACCCATAGATTTGATTATTTTATGTTATAATTTTAAGTTGACATGTTTTAATTTTAAATTGACATTTTAAAGCATGTAGGCTTGGTTATTTTGTAAAAAGTGAGTGTGACATCATATAAATACAATCTCCTCACTTCATTTTTACACACAACTTATGGAACAAAATTCATTATGTTACTCTTTTACCCAAGATTAGCCTTATGAAGTGATTCGCACCTCTTAGAGGGATGACTCTTTTCTTTTGAATGAAAGTTGGTGATATCTTTGCTTTGCTAATACTTTGTGGATGCTAGAATGGTTGGAATAACTCATGCTCAAGTAAATCTTTTCCATTTTTAGTCTTGCTTATGAATGGTAGGTAATTTTTTGCATATTGAATGATTGAATGGTAGCCTTAGGGTTGCATTCTCTTTGAATAAGGTCATTTATCTACGTTTCTATCCCTTAACATAATAGAAACGCTCCCAAGATGAGGTTTTTACAAATTTTATCCTTGGAGCTCCAACTTCGCCCTAGTTTAGGCTCTTGAAATGAACCCTAGAGGTTGTTTCAAGAAGCCCTAATCTAGTTGACAAGGAGAATTACCTCTAAGACTAAGGCTGGTCACCTTCCTCTAAGGATAGGGTTTGAGGTAACATCCATCAAAACCCTAAGTTTGTCCACCTTTTCTACCTAAAGACTCTAATTGTACATGTGTAAATATTATTTTAGGTTTAATTCTTACATTTTCATGGTAGAATTAGGGTTAGAATTAGGTCTGCAATTTTATGTCAAAAACTCTAAAAATAAAAAATAAAAACAAACAATTTTTGGCCTCCCTAAAATTCCGGCCCTCGCTCCTACAAATTCAGCCTGCCATTTTGAGCCCCAAAAACCCTAGAGTGGAATTTTAGGAAGCCCTAAAAACCCAAAAATAAATAAATCCTAAAATCTAAAAACCTAACCCTTGAAAATCAAAACAATATATTTTTTTTCAATTTTAGGCCTCCCTAAAATTTTAGCCCTCCCTCCTACAAATTCAGCATGCCTTCTTTATCCCTAAGAACCCTAGGGCGAAATTTTAGGAAGCCCTAAAAACTTAAAAATCTTAAAATCTTAAAAATAAAACCCTAAAACCTAAAATAATCATAAAACCCTTGGGCTTGCTCCCAAGTGACTCAATCTAGCCCAAAAAGGCCCCCTCCTTACTCGGCCTTCATTGGTTGTCCAAACTTAGGGTTGAAACAACTTTTAGCAGCCCCAAAACAGTTATTGTCCTAAGTTTGAAATTAATTGCAGACTATCATATTTTGACAGTCCTTCAATATGCAACAAAAAGACAAGAATAAATTCAATAAAGGGTCAGTCATTACTTGCATTGTACTACTATTTAAGGGAGATAGATAACGCTTGAAAATACTTTTTATTGGGATGAATACAAATCTGAAATACACATTTATGTTGGATGTCCTATACTATTGAGTGGTGATAAAGAATTGAATTCGCATTTGGGGGACATTGAATGCAAATTATATTTGGTTTACATCTTTACATCGGTGACTTAACTATTGTTACAACGTTTCCATTAAAGGGACTGTCATACTGCTATAACTATATTAATACTTACATTTGATATTGGAAAGTGATGGTTGATTATATACTTGTATCATTGCACTTGTATTGGATGATCTATGATTATATGGTTAATGTTTGATGATCTCTTATGTGCAAGAATAAGCGTGAATGCCTTTAATTGTGAGTTCCATATACATTGGATTGAGTAGTACTTGGAGAAATAAATTAATTTGACATATTTACATTAGCACTTCCATATATCATAGTATTCCTTTTTCATTCCTCAATTGACTCCATAAAGGCATTGATCACTAACTTGGTCATCTAGAAGGCATAGTCTTTGTGTTCTTAGTGTCTTGCAGAGCATCAAATGGCTCTCCCCTCGGAGGTTACGACACTCCAAAGCAGTAGGAGGAGTGGCTAAGGTGACAGTGGTCACTTACTCATTTTCATTTGTTCATCGGATACTAGCCATGCTAGTTCATCTGGTAACACAGTGATCCAATTTATAGAAAAAATTATTAAGTGGATAGTTTTAAAGTTGAAAATAGTTATAAAATTTAATAAGAATTTTGTGAAAAATTATAGTTTCATTTAATAAAAGAAAATTTTGAGTATGGAATTTTGTTTTTATAAGTTTAGGCTTTTGAAAAGTTAAATTCAAAAAAAAGATAGTATGTAATCCATACATTGGGAATGGTAGGCATTAAGGGATTGTATACCACCCTTAAGGAAGAAAAGATTAGAATATACTTGAGGACTTAGTACCACCACAAATAACTAGGCAAAACCACTTTCACTATCAAAAGGAATCATCATTATTAAATATAGAGGAATTAGCAAAGTTATGATCATTGAAGACTTTATGATAATCATAAGAGATTTACACTATTAGGCACTCTTGTATAGCGTTCCTTTAGCCACAGTATGCCAACAGATTATCAATGTAACAAAGAAATTTAACTCAATCAAATTCTTTCATATCCTTTGCTGGCTCAACTTGGAGGTGGACAAACAAGATGATGAGAGGACCACTCTTGGAAAATGTGTTATATGCATAAAAGTAGGTGCATATTGTCATTCTCCATGTACCCCCAACATCAATGGTATTAAGGAGCTCGCAAACACTCATCACACATATCTCAACATGCAATGGATGGGAAGGAGTTCCCTTAATCGACATCACATTATGCCTATTATATTAACTCCATCTACTTCAATGATGTTAAGAGTACGATGGATGTGATAACTCCCTTGTGTGGTATGAATTGGGATCATAAGGGATTAAGATAGAACAAAATGGAGGCATAGGGAATTCTTTGCAAGCTAGGAGCATGAATCTAAATCTCTAAGAAAGCTTGTACATCTTCATTTGGGGAAAACTAAGGTAGTGTGAGTGTTCATCCAGAGCACACTACCATTGTTGCAATAGTTGTTGTATCATTTGTGAATTGAAGGATCTACAGTTTGTTTGAAATAGTGTGAGGGATGTAATGGAGACTAGCAAAAATGAGAATTACTCAACTTTCCAATGGAACCAATGGAAAGTATATTTTGAAACAATAGGGTAAGGGATCAATGCACCATTGAAACTAGGGAACAGATTCTCTAAGAGAATGGGAAGATGAGATTAGGACCTTCATTGTAGTTTATCGAGGGAAGCATGTAGAGATGGTTTCCACTATTTTGTCATTGCAGTCTTTGGTAGGGAAAATAGTGATCCATCTCAACCTTCTCCCTGCCCTTATAGAATCTCCATTGCCTAGTACTATGGACACCTATATGGATTCAACATGAAGTGACCTACCTTATAACTATATCAACATTCCCTATTGTCCATCATGCACACATTGTTGGAGCCCCATTGAACCATTTAGATGCCTCTATCATCCTGAAATTGGAATAGGAAAAACCCCTATACCTACCTTCAATTTGTTTTTATCTTCAATCATTGTTGGAGCCCCATTGAACCATTTAGATGCCTCTGTCATCCTGAAATTGGAATAGGAAAAACCCCTATACCTGCCTTCAATTTGTTTTCTATCTTCAATCGTTGTTGGAGCCCCACTAAACCATTTAGATGCCTTTATCATCCTAAAATTGGAATAGGAAAAACCCTTATTCCTACCTTCAATTTGTTTGTTTATCTTCACTACATGCACACATTGTTAGAACCCCATTGAACCATTTAGATGCCTCTGTCATCCTGAAATTGGAATAGGAAAAACCCTTATACCTACCTTCAATTTGTTTTTTTATCTTCAAACATTGTTGGAGCCCCATTGAACCATTTAGATGCCTCATTCATCCTCAAATTGGAATAGGAAAAAACTTGGAATCCTGAAATTGGAATAGGAAAAACCCTTATACCTACCTTCAACTTGTTTTCTATCTTCAATCGTTGTTGGAGCCCCACTAAACCATTTAGATGCCTCTATCATCCTGAAATTGGAATAGGAAAAACCCTTATTCCTACCTTCATATTGTTTGTTTATCTTCATTGCATGCACACATTGTTAGAGCCCCAGTGAACCATTTAGATGCATGTGTCATCCTGAAATTGGAATAGAAAAAACCCTTATACCTACCTTCAATTTGTTTTTTTATTTTCAATCATTGTTGAAGCCCCATTGAACCATTTAGATGCCTCTTTCATCTTGAAATTGGAATAGAAAAAACCTTGAAATCCTGGAATTGGAATAGGAAAAACCCTTATACATACCTTCAATTTGTTTTCTATCTTCAATCGTTGTTGGAGCCCCACTAAACCATTTAGATGCCTCTATCATTCTGGAATTGCAATAGGGAAAACCCTTATTCCTACCTTCAATTTGTTTGTTTATCTTCATTAAATGCACAAATTGTTAGAGCCCCATTGAACCATTTAGATGCCTTGTCATCCTGAAATTGGAATAGCAAAAACCCTTATACCTACCTTCAATTTGTTTTTTATCTTCAATCATTGTTGGAGCCCCATTGAACCATTTACATGCCTCTTTCATCCTGAAATTGGAATAGGAAAAACCTTGAAATCCTAAAATTGGAATAGGAAAAACCCTTATACCTACCTTCAATTTGTTTTCTATCTTCAATTGTTGAAATTGGAATAGGAAAAACCTTGGAATCGTGAAATTGGAAAAGAAAAAACCCTTATACATACCTTCAATTTGTTTTCTATCTTCAATCGTTGTTGGAGCCCCACTAAACCATTTAGATACCTCTATTATCCTAAAATTGGAATAAGAAAAATCCTTATGCCTACCTTCTATTTGTTTTTTTCTAATCAATCGTTATAGTTACATTGTAGTGTTTTTCATACCACACTTTCATTTTCACTTAAAAACGAGGACACTATTATACATTAATTCATCTCACTAGGGTTTTGGAATATTAGTAAGGATGAATAGTTTGTTCCACAAGCATTGAAAAGGTGGTAAGTAAACCAAGGGTTGGGTAGAGAAGGGTTGGGTTAGCACTCTTTAATCAACGCTGCAGTGTATCCTTGTACGTGGAACATCTTAAGTCAGGGCCAGTTATTTCCTTTCAATTTCCAAAATATCTAAATGTGTGGTCGCGGAGATAACCAAAATATTGGGAAATATATATCAAGAAATCGGACCAAGCAGAAGAATCAAGGCGAGCAATGGATTCTACGCAGATCTCAATTCAGCATTCAAACAGCTTAATATGTGGTATTTTCAGATTTGTTAAGCGTAATCTACATGAATCTTTGCTGGTGTCGAGCCTGATTTCGATGTTTAGTATAACTCCCCTGCTCGGCCGCCGGTATCGTATTTTCTACGCTATCGGTTTGTGTCCCCTATATGCTGCCTGGATTTTTTTTCTTCTGTGGAGACATCTTAAAAAAAAATCTCATCTTCATTCTGCTGAAGATTCCAATGACTTAGACCGAGATTATCTTAAGAATCTCACCGGTCTTCCTACAATTTTCACTTACAAGAGTCTGGAGACAGCCACAGGCGGATTTAGCAAAGAGATTGGGAAAGGTGGATTTGGGAATGTATACGAAGGAAAATTGAGTGATGGTATTCCGGTGGCTGTCAAATGTCTGGGGGATCGCGCCGGGCAGGGACAGAGAGAGTTTTGTGCAGAAATTGCCACCATATCTTCCATCAATCATTCCAATCTTGTGAGTTTGCGTGGTCTTTGTGCAGAAGGGCCACATCGTATTCTGGTCTACGAATTCATGGCCAACGGTTCACTTGATAGATGGCTGTTTGGCTCAGACAAACAGTTGGATTGGAGGACCAGATATTCAATTGCGCTCGAGACCGCTAGGGGACTTGCTTACCTGCACGAGGATTCCAGGCTTTGTATTCTCCATCTCGACATCAAACCTCAGAACATTCTGCTGGATGAGAATTTCAAGGCGAAAGTCTCCGATTTCGGCATGGCGAGGTCTCTGGATAGAGATATAGAAAGCCGTGTGATAACTCAGGCGAGAGGGACGCTGGGTTACATGGCGCCTGAGTGGTTTTATGAAGTTGGAATCACTTCCAAGAGCGATGTGTTCAGCTACGGGATGGTGCTTCTGGAGATCGTCAGCGGGCGCAAGAACGTGGATAATTCTCAGGATTCGGATCACTGGTTTTTCCCTCCGATTGCTTTCAACAAGTTCAAGCAAGGAAAAATGGAAGAACTGATCGACAGTGGATTGAAATTGAAAAGGGCAGAGGATATGGAAGAGGCGTATAGGTTGATAAAGACGGCACTGTGGAGTATTCAGAACAATTGGGCGCTGAGGCCTTCAATGGGAACAGTGGTGCGAATGTTGGAAGGGGATCTGGATATCATGGATCCTCCATTGGTCTCCACGCTTCCTTTCGTCTCAGCCATGGCTGCCGATAATCAAGATGCACTAACATTGTTATCTTCGACGCTTCCTTCCTCCTCATCCATGGCTGCCGATAATCCAGATGCATCGGCATCTTTATCTTCTACGTCGTCAACAGGAAAGTAAGACGACTCTGTAGATTGGTAGAGTAATGTTATTTAGCATCCATGAGATTGTATCCATAACCCTCCAGACATCACTTTATTCTAAGGATATTACCTCCATTCACTTTGAGGAATGCAATGGAATTGAGTAAGCTCGAAATGGATGCAAAGAGTATTGTATGCATTTTGGGAGAGTCTATACATCGAACCACACCTATGCATCTTCATTTGGGACATTTTTTTTAAGGAATTATGGGCGTTCATCCATAGGGAATTGTCAGTGTAGCAATTAGCAATTGATGTTCTATCATTTGTGAATTGAAAGATTTATAAAATTGTTTGAAATAGTGTGAGAATGCAATGGAATTGAGTAAGCTCGAAATGGATACAAAGAGTATTCTATGCATGTTGGGAGAGTCTATACATCCAGCTCTAAATGGATGCAAAGAGTATTCTATGCATGTTGGGAGAGTCTATACATCCAATCACACCTATGCATCTTCATTTGGGACATTCTTAGGAATTATGGGTGTTCATCCATAAGGAATTGTCATTGTAGCAATTGATGTTGTATCATTTGTGAATTGAAAGATTTATAAAATTGTTTGAAATAGTGTGAAAATGCAATGGAATTAAGTAAGTTTGAAATGGATGCAAAGAGTATTGTATGCATGTTGGGAGAGTATATACATCCAACCACACCTATGCATCTTCATTTGGGACATTCTTAGGAAATATAGGTGTTCATCCATAGGGAATTGTCATTGTAGCAATCGACGGTGTATCATTTGTGAATTGAAAGATTTATAAAATTGTTTGAAATAGTGTGAGAATGCAATGGAATTGAGTAAGCTCGAAATGGATGCAAAGAGTATTCTATGCATGTTGGGAGAGTCTATACATCCAACCACACCTATGCATCTTCATTTGGGACATTCTTAGGATTTATGGGTGTTCACCCATAGGGAATTGTCATTGTAGCAATTGATGTTGTATCATTTGTGAATTGAAAGATTTATAAAATTGTTTGAAATAGTGTGAGAATGTAATGGAATTGAGTAAGCTAGAAATGGATGCAAAGAGTATTCTATGCATGTTGGGAGAGTCTATACATCCAACCACACCTATGCATCTTCATTTGGGATATTCTTAGGAATTATGGGTGTTCATCCATAGGGAATTGTCATTGTAGCAATTGATGTTGTATCATTTGTGAATTGAAAGATTTATAAAATTGTTTGAAATAGTATGAGATGGATGTAGTGGAGACTAACGAAAATGAATCACTGCACTATTTTAAACAGAGCAGCACATTCTTAACCTCTAATAAAATGGGAAGATGAGATTAAGGCCTCCATGGCAGTTTATTGAGAAAAGAAAGTACAAAAGTTTTTGAGTATTTTTTGGTTATAATGTTTGAATATTAATCCATCTCAACCTCGTCCCTGTCCTTATGGACTATTTTAAACAGAGCAGCACATTCTTAACCTCTAATAAAATGGGAAGATGAGATTAAGGCTTCCAGGGCAGTTTATTAAGAAAAGAAAGTACAAAAGTTTTTCAGTATTTTTTGGTTATAATGTTTGAATATTAATCCATCTCAACCTCCTCCCTGTCCTTATGGCATCTCTTATAACCAGTCCTATGAATACCTCTATGGATTGAATGGAATCTCTCATTCAATCTCCTATGAATACCTTTATGAATACCTCCTCCCTGCATCCATGGCATCTCTTATTCATTCTCATTATGAAAAAAAATCCATTATACACGACTTCATCCCACGCAGGTTTTGGAATCTCCTCAAGTCAAAGATGAATAGTTGTTCTAAAGTCAAAGATGAATAGTTGTTCTAGTGAAGCATTGAAAAGATGGTAAGTAAACCAAGGGTTTGTTCTAAGCATAGAGAAGACGCTGCACTATTTGAAGTCACGACCTGTTACTTCTTTTCAATTTCCAAAATAGCTGAAGGTGAGGCTGCGGAGATGATCAAATTATTGGGAAATATATATCATGAAATAGGACCAAGCAGGCAGATCAAGGCGAGCAATGGATTCTACGCAGATCCTAATTCAGCATTCACGCAGCTTAATATGTTGTGTTCTGAGATTTTTTAGTAGTAATTTTAAAGTATCTTTGCTGGTGTCGAGCATCATTTCGGCGTTGGGTATCTTTTCTCTGCTGGGCCACCGGTATCGTATTTTCTACGTTATCAGTCTGAGTCCCCTATATGCTGGGTGGATTTTATTTGAAGAAAAATTATACGTTATCAGTCTGAGTGCCCTGTTGGATAATTAACTAGCATACTCCAAAATGGGGAAATGAAACGTCTAAAAAAATTTTAATATGTTGTAAAATGAGAGAAAGTTGTGTGTACTTAAACAATATAATTTTGTGCATTTGAAAGCAAGTCTAACTAATATATGGTAGAGATTGTAGTAAATGAAATTGAAAGGAAAACTATGTTGCAAGTACTAATAAGCAATAAATAGAAACCCATATAATAGATGGAAAATAAAATGAATTGTACATTAATTTGTCATACCAAAATCTTGGAAGGCCTAGTAAAATAAATATATTTGGTATTTTCATTTGGTAGGAGGAGTGCATGGATTGAGGATTGCAATTTTAAGTGTGAAAAGGACATAGAATGAAGGCATGTCTCTTGTTTTTTCCAAGTGAGAGATATGAAGTGTCTTTTATCTTTGCATAGCGTTTTAAAGAGAACGATGGTGTAATTCGGATTGGACTTCTAATGTTGTAGTACATGGGGCTCTGGTTGAGATTGGTCTCATGGAGGCCCAATGTAACTATCAAATTCCACCACAACATAGGTTGGTATGTTAAGAGAGGTAGATCCACGTGTGTATACAATTTGCATGACCAATCCAAGTGCACCATTTACTAATCCTAATTTGCCCATAAATTATAGGATAACATTGATCACTTCCCTATACATAACAATATTTGTTTTGCTAGTTGATGGTCATAATATTTCATTTTATCATTTTCTTGTTATTTTATACATTTTTAACTTATTTTAATATTTTAACATACTTAATTTGAATGACAATGTGGATAAGTGGTGAAAGTCTTTTAAGCTTGGAATGATGCAATAGTGAAAAAGTTAGCTAATGTTGTAGTAGGATTGCAAATACCCAAACAATAACCATCAACATTGCATATAAACTCACTACTCTTAAAAATTGAATAATCATGAATTTCTAAAAATAAATAACAAAATCCATTCAATTGTCAATAGTTATTAATGACATGCATCTTGAATATCAACCACACTGTTTAAAAAATTTATAATCACACACTCTTAAAACTTGGATTAGAAAATAAATATGGATTATTTTATTCATAATACATGATATCATTGTGATAATAGTAAAAAAATTATGTTGATTGTACGTTTTTATATTTTTTTAGTGCTTCAAGATGCATGAAATGTAATGACTTACTTAATTGTGTAATCATTCTAGTGAAATATAATAATAGTGTAAGCATTTTTCTGGTTTTGGAGAAGATTGAGAAGAGTGTTAGTGTATAGGGTCTTACATGGCAGAGATTTTGGAACACTGTCAGTTTATGACAGATCTATCGTTGCACTGTTTGATTCAAATTTTTGAATATCAATGGTATGTTTTTTCTTCTACCTTAAAAAAAAAATCTCCCATGGGATAAAGGGTCTTGGACGTCTCGACCCCTGCTGAATCACAAGTTTCTAGTCTATCTGGTTTGCGGGCTCTTGGATATACCCTTGGGAGGTTGTTGTTCCCATGGTTAAAAAAAAAAAAATCAAAGATGCTTATGCATGAGTTCAAGAATGTAACTTATCTAAATTAAAATGAATTGAAACTTTTTCTTATTAAATGTTAACTTAAATATTACAAAACTCTAAAATATTTCTTAAACATAAATTCTCTTATATGGTGTCCATTGGTTGTAGCCTGGGTGGTTGGGAGGAATGTTTGTTACCCTCCCCACCTAGGTTCAATTCTTGTAAGTGACATATTGCTCTTGTTGAGCCCATATTGTAATGATTGTAATTTGTGCCACCTTGATTCTAACAAAATCCTTGTAAATATCTATTTTTATTTTATATATCATAATGGATTTTCCTAATTGGAAGTAATTGTTACATATAGTTTCAATGGACTCTACAAAAGTTATTTCACTCTATTGGCTTAACAACATATATTAATAAATTTGAATCTAACTTATCTAAATTAAAATGAATTAAATCTTTTTATTTTTAAATACTAACTTAAATATTATAAAAAGCTAAAATAATTGTTTTAATATAAGATTAGTTGATATTAGTGATATAATTATTTATCATTTTATATGAAACTGATTTTAAAAACATAAAAAATTCACACATTTACAAACTAGGTTGATAAACAATTATGTTCATCTTGATCTCTTTGATATCTTATTCCTTATAAGATTAATTGATATTAGTGATATAATTATTTATCATTGTATATGAAACTGATTTTAAAAACATAAAAAATTCACACATTTACAAACTAGGTTGATAAACAATTATGTTCATCTTGATCTCTTTGATATCTTATTCCTTTGCAAGGCACGTATATCATTTCTCCCTAAATGTAATATTCACATACATTTGAATATCTCATGTGTTTCGGGGAAATGATCACAATAATCCAATTATCCACATTGAACAACGTGATTGGGTAGGAGTTTATTGGAAGTGAACAAGTGTATAAATTGATTGAAAAGCTCATGCTATTGCAGGTCGCATGAATACGTTGAGAAACTTGTCAGTAATATGGATCTGCATGGCGAACCAGGCCATCCAATTTGTAGCATAGTGGGACTGGATGGTAGTCGTGACAGTTACTATGGTCCAATTTTTCAATCATGCAGACACATGCAACGATAGCTGAAACTCTTTGATTGCAAATTTGGCGTCCATCCTTTGAAAATAAAATCGCGAACTTTATAATGGTCCGATGAAATTATGGAATTACTGTTGGAAGACGTGCTCTAAGCTTTATGTCATGGTTCAACCTTCTTCCTCGAAAAATTACTTAGTGGAATTTTAACAATATATGAAAGTCTTACATGATCTTTTGTGATTATGAAGCCATGTATCCACTGAGTTTGGATAACTTAGACATTGGTATCAAAATCCACTCGAGTTATTTGAAATAAGAGCAAGGTTGAATGGAACTCAGACCCTTAAGTTAAAATGATAACACAAGGTTGAACTGAAAATATATATTTTATTTTGCGATGAAATAGATGTACATATAAAAGAACGGACAGTTGCAAAGCACCATTCCTACCTAAGCATTACCTTATTACGGATTACTTCAATATAGGAATGGAAATACTTGCTTTGCCTTATAGATAAAGATATATTGGATTCTTAATTGGATATGTATTTACAAAATATAATGCTCTTTAGCAGGACTTCCACTGAGATATCTCCATATTTTGTAATATAAGGACATTTACAAAATATTTTGATTAAAGAGGGATGACACATCTCTGGGCTATAGGATATATTGGACTCCGAGTAATCAAATATTTATATATCGCATATAAATTATTCAATATCCTGGTATAATTTCCGGTGAGTTAAATAATTTCTTAGGAGGAGGTTGATGTCACTGTATATGATCATAATTGATTTATTTTATCAAATTTACTAGGTCAAATTAGAGTAGAAAGAGAGCCATAAAATTTTCAGTGCCAGCATTGACAGATATTCAAGTTTTTGGCAGTTCAAAGAAATCCCAACCAGTAGAATAATTTCCAAAGATTGTTTCAATTGATATTTGATCCAGTTTAACATCCAATACTTACAAGCCAATGCCAACCACCGAGGACCACGGCCTTCTTCACAACTCCATGAAGTCCAATCATATACAGGTGCGATGAATTCAATCAACCTCGCCCTTTATCCAGCAAAGTAAATCTTAATTTACTGCGGTGGGTTATTAGTGGTGAATGAGGAAGGCAGCACCCGAATTCTTGAGCATGTAGGTGGCAGCAATTGTGGTAGAAGATGTCGCCCATTCAAGGCCATCTGTCCCTATCTTCCACCTGCTGCTTAGTTGCTTCAAGCTTCAGCTATAACTAACTAAAGACCAAGCATAAGAGCGGGGAAGTTAACATAATGCTGCATTTCATTATTTTTAATTGATTGCTTGCAGGGTTTTCGGTGTTAGAATAATTTTTGTAATTAATCTATAATTTGGGCCACACATGTAAATAATTAAAATGTGTGTGCTATCATTTAATTAAGCCTAAATATAGTGATCTAATTAATAATTGATTAATTGGCTTAAGGGTATAATTGTCATGAGATTATTGTGTAGATACCATTAGATAATTATTATTTCTATGAGGGGCGGAAATATAATTGTGATAAAATTAAAACTGCTCTAGCGGTTATTGTGAACTGCCCTAGCGGTTTATAAATAGGGTTATGGTCCCCATTCTACCATTACGCATTCCAATTTCTGAAAATCCTCTCACAGAGAAGTTGACACAGAATCTAGTGGCTAGAATTGGAAGACCATCTCAAAGGGTTCTCTTCCTGTAAGGTTTCTCCTTCAATGGATTCAGGTATGCTTCCGCTATTAATTTTCTACTCATTGTTTTAATCAGAAGATTCCAGTATATATAAATTAGGGTTTTCATTTTATGATATTAACAAGTGGTATCAGAGCCTACTTCTTGATTAATTCTTTGAGTTATTAATTTAATATATGTATATTTGTCAATGGATTCAGTGTATCATTTTGATAAAGTCAATAGAAATCGATTGTATTAATATAAAATATACATAAATACATTTGGAAATTTTCCTACTTTCTGTGTTTTTAGCTATTTTTTCTATAAGAGTATACATAGATACATTCATTGGTTAAGAAGAGAGGTGCAGAAAAATTGTATTTGAAGTCAAAAGTATTACCTTTCCAATTGATTTATCTTAGAAATTTTTTCTGGGAATAGTAGGTGATGATTCTGTTAAAGTTTCAAATATATATATATGTATATGAGTATAAAACGCCTTTATCCCTTGCTGCTGCAATATTTATCATGTTCTTATAATAATATATTAAGTTTTAATTTAATTTTTGTATTAAATAAATTTTTTCTTGGTTTGGCACAGTTATTGTATTTAGTATATAATTATTGATCAAAACTGTGAATTTGAATTTGAATTTGATTTTTTTATTACTATTATTATTATTATTTAAAAGCATTTTATGATATTAATATTTAAGTTATTGATCTAGCATTTTAAATAGGCTAATTAAAGCGGAAAATCACCAAAGTGACATCTTTCGTGTAGATTAGTCTGTTCGGGGTGTTAGATATTTGTGTGTATGTGATTCATGCGGGTATTGACTGGCCCAAAGGAAAGTTAATATTTGGTCAAATTGCATACATACCTGTGGTGATAAATATGTGATGATTATAAAGGTAACTTAATGTGAATAATAAATCAATCCAAAGATAGATTCATTATTTGACATAACTTATTATCAATGTTTGATCACTACAACAAGAGTACCACTTACAGTTAATATTACTGTCCAAAGACTTGATATTAATGTTGTGCTAGGTATCTTGAAATGTCATAATTTGTTTTTAAATTTAAAGATTATGTGTTTAATTGCTTATTTTATGTGAACATGATGGTTTATTTGATTCATTTTATTTTGTTCTCTATTCAGCTTTTATATCAACTACTTCTATATCTGCCAACATCAATAATGTCCCTATGTTAAATGGAACTAATTTTAAGGACTGGAAAGAGAATATGATGATTCTCTTAGGCTGCATGGATATAGATTTAGCCTTGAGAATGCCCAAACCCGATGAACTCAATGAGGATAGTACTCAAGAGGATGAGGTTTATTGGGGTAAGTGGGAACGTTCAAATAGGCTAAGTCTTATGATCATGAAGCGCGGCATTCCAGAAGCTTTCAGAGGTGCGGTAACCGATGAGGTTACTAATGCCAGTGACTTCCTTGCAGAAATTCAGAAACGTTTTGCCAAAAATGATAAGGCTGAAACGAGCACGCTTTTAGCAAGCTTGATTTCAATGAAGTACAAAAGCAAGGGTAATGTTCGGGAGTACATCATGGAGATGGGAGTACATCATGGAGATGTCTCATCTTGCTTCAAAACTTAAGGCTTTGAAACTCGAGTTATCTGATGATTTCCTCGTGCATTTGGTTCTCATCTCTCTTCCTGCACAATTTAATCAATTCAAGGTCAGTTATAACTGTCAAAAGGATAAATGGACTCTTAATGAGCTCATTTCATTTTGTGTGCAAGAGGAAGAGAGATTGAAGCAAGACAAGACCGAAAGTGCTCATCTGGCTAGCACTTCCAAGGATAAGGGCAAACGAAAGAATAAGGATAATAAGGTTGCTGCTTCTAAGGGTCCAGAACAAAAGAAACAGAAAGTTGAGGTAACATGTTTCTTCTGTAATAAGCCTGGACATACTAAGAAGGAATGTACCAAGTATGCTGCTTGGCGTGTTAAGAAAGGTATATTTCTTACTTTGGTCTGTTCTGAAGTTAATTTAGCTTCAGTATCTAGAAACACATGGTGGTTAGATTCTGGTGCTACTATTCACATTTGTGTTTCTATGCAGGGTTGCCTGAGTTACCGAAAACCAAGTGATGCTGAAAGATGCATCTATGTCGGAGATGGTCAGTCGGTAGAAGTAGAGGCAATAGGGCACTTTAGATTATTATTGAAATCTGGTTATTTTTTGGATCTAATAGATACTTTTGTTGTACCGTCTTTCAGACGGAATTTAATTTCAGTTTCTGTTTTGGACAAATCAGGTTATTGTTGTTCATTTGGAAACAATAAATTTACATTATCTATTAATTCAAATGCTGTTGGAACCGGTTTACTTAATGTTTATGATAATCTATATTTGTTGGAAACTGTTCCGTCCTATAATGAAACCTTGCATGTGGAATCACGAGGTACAAAGCGTAAATTGAATAAAGATAATTCGGCTTCATTGTGGCACAAACGCCTAGGTCATATCTCTAAATCTAGAGTTGAGCGACTTGTGTCCGATGGGATTTTGGAATCACTTGACTTTTCAGATTTTGATATTTGTGTTGAGTGTATTAAAGGAAAACAGACCAAAACAAAGAAATTAGGTGCCAATAGAGCTACAGACGTCTTAGAATTAATTCATACAGATATCTGTGGACCATACCCTACGGCATCTTGGAATGGTCAACAGTACTTTATAACATTCATAGATGACTATTCAAGATATGGCTACCTATTTCTTATACATGAGAAATCACAATCATTGGACGTGTTCAAAACATTTAAAGCAGAAGTTGAGTTACAACTCAACAAAAGAATAAAGAGCGTCAGATCTGACCGTGGTGGTGAATACTATGGTAGATATGACGGATCAGGTGAACAACGTCCAGGACCATTTGCTAATTACCTAGAGGAATGTGGGATCGTCCCTCAATACACCATGCCAGGATCACCTAGCATGAATGGTGTAGCAGAAAGACGAAACCGAACTCTTAAGGACATGGTAAGGAGTATGATTAGCATTCTACTTTACCCGAAAAACTCTGGGGTGAAGCACTCAAAATGGCAGCTTATATCCTAAATCGGGTGCCAACTAAAGCGGCTGCTAAAACGCCTTATGAGCTTTGGACGGGTCGAAAGCCTAGTTTAAAGCATTTTCATATTTGGGGATGTCCAGCTGAAGCGAGACCTTATAAGCCTCATGAAAAGAAACTGGACTCTAAAACAGTTAGCAGCTACTTTATTGGCTATGCAGAGCAATCAAGGGGTTTTAAATTTTATGATCCTGCTATTAGGTCAATTTTTGAGACGGGAACTGCAACATTTTTTGAGGATGTTGAGTTTGGGGGGAGAAATCAGGCTAGGAATATTGTCCTTGAGGAGGAAGAGGGATCTACTATTGCTTTTGATAATGTACAGGTTTCACTACCTATCATTGATCAAGAAGTAAATTTGGATCCTCAACCAACAGACAATATTGTTCAACCCCTTAATTGCAAATGAGGACATTGCTCCTGAAGAACAAACTCAACAACCTCAAGAAAATATGCCATTAAGGAGATCCACTAGAGAGAGGAGAAGTGCAATTTCGGACGATTATATCGTATATCTCCAGGAACATGAGGTAGAAAGTGGAATGATGGAAGATGATCCAATCAACTTCCAGCAAGCCATGAAAAGTTCCAACTCTCAGAAATGGATTGAAGCCATGAATGAAGAGTACAAGTCTATGCAAGACAATAAAGTTTGGGAACTTGTCCCATTACCAGTTGGTACGAAGCCCATTGGTTGTAAATGGATATTTAAAACCAAGCGGGATTCAAATGGTAATGTAGAAAGATATAAAGCACGTCTTGTAGCTAAAGGCTTTACTCAAAAAGAAGGAATTGACTTCAAAGAGACCTTCTCTCCAGTTTCTACAAAGGACTCTTTCAGGATAATCATGGCACTAGTTGCACATTATGATCTTGAGTTACATCAAATGGATGTTAAAACTGCGTTTCTCAATGGTGACATTGATGAAACAATTTATATGGTACAACCAGAAAATTTTGTGTCCGAAGACTCAAAGAATATGGTTTGTAAATTAACTAAATCCATTTATGGGCTCAAGCAAGCTTCTCGTCAGTGGTACTTCAAGTTTCATCAAATTATTGTCTCATGTGGTTTTGAGGCAAATCTTATGGATGAATGTGTGTATCACAAATTCAGTGGGAGTAAGTATATTTTCCTGGTTTTATATGTCGATGACATATTGCTAGCCACAAATGATATTAGCATATTGCACGACACCAAGAGATTTTTATCAAAACATTTTGAGATGAAAGATCTTGGTGATGCCTCCTTTGTCTTAGGAATCCAGATACACCGAGATCGTTCTAGGGGTATTTTAGGATTGTCACAAAGGACCTATATTGATAAAGTCCTCCAAAGGTATGGCATGCAAAATAGCAAACCAGGTGATACCCCTGTCACTAAAGGAGACAAATTCAGTCTTAATCAATGCCCTAAAAATAGTTTAGAAAGTCAAGAAATGCAGAAGATTCCTTACGCTTCGGCTGTGGGGAGTCTAATGTATGCTCAGGTATGTACAACGTCTGGATATTGCGTACATTGTTGGCATGTTAGGCAGATATCTAAGTAACCCTGGAATGGATCATTGGAGAGCAGCCAAGAGGGTTATGAGATATTTACAGAGAACAAAAGAGTACATGCTTACATATAGGAGATCGGATCAGTTAGAGATCATTGGGTATTCCGACTCCGACTTTGCTGGATGCTAAGACAGCAAAAGATCCACATTAGGCTATATTTATCTGTTGGCTGGTGGAGCAATTTCATGGAGGTCTTCCAAACAGACACTCATAACTTCATCCACCATGGAAGCAGAGTTTGTAGCATGTTATGGGGCATCCAATCAAGGAATATGGCTACGAAATTTTGTCACTGGGCTGCGTGTTCTGGATGGTATTGAAAGACCACTGAAGATATTTTGTGACAATAAATCAGCAGTTTTATATTCCAATAACAACAGGAGTTCTACAAAATCAAAATACATTGATATCAAGTTCCTAGTTGTAAAAGAAAAAGTACAGAGTGGACAGATATCCATAGAGCATATTGGAACAAACTCCATGATAGCGGATCCGCTTACAAAGGGATTACCACCCAAGGTCTTTCATGAGCACACTGCTCATATGGGTGTTGTCTCATTTGAGGATATCCAAATTTAGTGGGAGTTTATATTATTCATTGTATATTGCTCTATGTTATGTTTAGACTTTATCTATACATTTGGATTGTGTTCTGCAGAAATAAAGTATTCATTTTATTGCACTCTGTTAAATTATGCTAAAGATTTGATCTTAATAAAGTTAAGTAGGACCAGTTGGAAATAGGCATGAATAGATCACATTGCATGTAATTTCCATGCTATGCACTCATGATTGATCTATGTCATTTAGCTGTGCAGATATATGTGACCATTGATTGGTCTAGTAACGATTGATGTAACAAAGGCCACCTTGATCCTATGTCAGTATAGTTAATGGACGAGATTGTTCGGATATACCCTAAGGACATGATAGCAAATTTTGAGCTCATAAGGTTAAGCACATTTATTTGATTACATATGCATGTGGCCCAGTGGGAGATTGTTAGAATAATTTTTGTAATTAATCTATAATTTGGGCCACACATGTAAATAATTAAAATGTGTGTGCTATCATTTAATTAAGCCTAAATATAGTGATCTAATTAATAATTGATTAATTGGCTTAAGGGTATAATTGTCATGAGATTATTGTGTAGATACCATTAGATAATTATTATTTCTATGAGGGGCGGAAATATAATTGTGATAAAATTAAAACTGCTCTAGCGGTTATTGTGAACTGCCCTAGCGGTTTATAAATAGGGTTATGGTCCCCATTCTACCATTACGCATTCCAATTTCTGAAAATCCTCTCATAGAGAAGTTGACACAGAATCTAGTGGCTAGAATTGGAAGACCATCTCAAAGGGTTCTCTTCCTGTAAGGTTTCTCCTTCAATGGATTCAGGTATGCTTCCGCTATTAATTTTCTACTCATTGTTTTAATCAAAAGATTCCAGTATATATAAATTAGGGTTTTCATTTTATGATATTAACATTCGGCTCTCAATCGGAGCAGTATTGGTTTTGATTGATTGCTTGCATTGTTTTCTGCTCTCAATCAGAGCAGTATTGTTTTTTATTGATTGTTTGCAGGTATATCAGCTCTCACTTAGAGCAGCATGTGTGTTGTCATGACTTTCACTTGCTTGATGACGATCAAATCCTGTGCGCTGATGGTTATTTAAATCGATGAAAACTCTCAGACATCTTTGGATTCTGGAGGGTTAACAGAAAGCCGAGAGTCTTGAATTTCAATGCTCATCTCAATTATTCTGACACACATGAGAAAAATGCTGCAGCTTTCGTTGAGAATCGCCGCCGCGGAAAAAAAAATGGACGTTGCCTCTGCTCGTGAGCTTCCTTGTCACGCTAATTCTACTTCTGGATGGTACGTTGGGATCCAGGGGACATTCGAAGGCATTCTACATAATTTTCTCCCGAATATGGATCCACGGTGCTTTTGGAAGACCCTGACATCCCTGTCGTGCTGGTGTACCTGATAAGCGGTACCCACGGGGATGGAAAGCGAATGAAGAGGAGGTTGTTGAGTGCGGTTTACCTAGGAACTGGTATCTTTTACACCTAGACCGCGAGTCTCTGGACAGAGAGAGGGTCAAATTGGCTCTGTATGCCAATTCTAGCAAGGCGGATATTTTCGAATGGATTAATGACGGGCAATTACTGTCGAATGGATTAATGACAGGGGGCGGTTCCGGATAGGCTTGTGACAGACGACCAAAGCCTGAGAGGAACCGTCCCTTAAAAAACGCCTTCGGCATAATTATTTCACAGCTCTGCTGAGCGGCCTGCTGAAATGCTAAAGATTCAACCACCGCCACACCGTTTTGATTTTGTCATGCTGTCAAAGTTTCGAAGGGACAGCACACCACATTTATTTTTGAAGAAGCAGTTACAACCTCTGTCATAGCTCATCGAATAATTATTGGGGGAAACATCGAATAATTATTGGGGGAAAGTATTACATTGGTTATTGAAGAGTCATCCACTGACATGTTCCAAATGATCAGATGTTAAAAAGGGACAGCGTGTTTCTGCAGATTGTTGAAGGGGCATCCATCGTTCCTATTGCATCTCATTAAAGGGCAGAGTATTCATTAAATTTTGAACAAACAATTTTGTGAAAGGTCAATCTAATTAATGAGACCGACTGATCTCATGGTGTATATATACTTATGTAATTCTGATTTAGAAGCATGGTGAGGAATACAAATTCTGAGTTGAATATGAAACAAAGTTTTAGCTCTGTAATCTTGCTACTATGTCAGTCTCTGTCTTTATGAGTTTGTAAACTCATGGTTAAATGTTTAAGTGATGATTTTGTTGTAGCATAATAATTTTCTGGGTGTGTATTTTAATTGTGAAGAGGTTAAATCAATCTAACTGTTGAAACACAGTTTTTACTCTGTATTTTTATGATGCTCTGTTTTATGAGTTGTAAACTCATTGTGGAATATTTAGTTTTGTTGTAGCAAGTTAGATTTATGAGTTTGTTGAAACACAGTGTGCTAAAACAGACTAAGTTTTCTAAATGCAAGGGAGTTAGAAATTTCTGTTAAAGTCATTGCTAAGATTCATTTCCTGTAGAATACAATTTGCTGAAACTCCATGCATGTAGCTTGTTGTTTGCTGAAACAGTTGCAGAATTATTATTTTCTTGTTGAAACTCGTCCTGTAGGTGTCAATTTGGTTTTGAGTGATGCGTAAGTGTTGTTGTTACTATGTATAGCACTCCATTGTCTTCCCACAACAATATTAGAGAAAGGGAGAGGTGTGATAGAGCTCTAGCCCAGTCCATGAATTTGTGTATGAGTTGAAGCTCATGAAGCTCACTTCCGCTGTGCCTAAATCTCCTTCATGCCCTATATGCTGGGTGGATTTTATACGAAGAAAAATTGAGTGATGATATTCCGGTGCCTATCAAAAGTGTGGGGAACCATGGAGGGCCGACATGGACAGAGAGAGTTTTGTGCAAAAGGGGACTTGCTTACCAGATATTCAATTGCATTGATCGAGACCACCCGGGGAATTTCTTACCTGCACGAGAATTCGAGGCTTTGTATTCTCCATGTTGACATCAAACCTCAGAACATTCTATTGGACAAAAATTTCCCGATTTCAACATGGTGAGGTAGATATAGAAACCCGTGTGATGACTCAGGCAAGAGGGACACTGGGGTACATGGTGCCCGAGTGATTTTACGAAGTTAAAATCACTTCCGAGAGTGATGTGTTCAGTTATGGTATGGTGCTTCTGGAGATCATCAGTGGGCACAAGAACGTGGATAGTTCTCAAAATTTGAAGCACTGGTTTTTTGCAATTCGAGGCAGGGAAAAATGGAAGAACTGATCGACAATGGATTGAAATTGAAAGGGGAAAATATCAATATGGAAGAGGCGTATAGGTTGATAAAGACGGCACTATGGTGTATTCATAGAAATTGGGCGTTGAGGCCTTCAATGGGAACAGTCTTGCGAATGTTGGAAGGGGATTTGGATATCATCGATCCTCCATTGGTCTCCACTCTTCCTTTCCCAACCAATGGCTTTCGATGATAATCAAGATGCATCGAAGTCTCTTCTATGTCGTCAACAGTAAAGTAAGACAATTAATCTTCCAAATCTGATATTTTTTTTGGGTAAAACCTATGTTTATGTAAAAATTCTCACATCCACTTAACATGTGGTTGGTGAATACCAATAGGCCACAAGTTAAGTGTCACATATCTTACTTATTCTTCATGCCTAGTTGTTTTGTATTGTGAATTTATATATATAATTAAAGTTGTTTGATATATAGAGTTAAAGTAAGTTGTAATGTTTTTTTTTATTTGTGGTAAGGAATGAATCCATATTAACTTGACCATTGGTAGACTTGGGTGCATGGGTAACCGGCACGGCCAAGGTATGGTTGGTGCATTTGGGCGCATCTAGGAGCACACACGGAAACCACGGTAAATATGGATTAAGCATAGACATGAAGCTTTCAGCAGCAGGGCATGCGACCAAGAGGATTCAACAAGTTGGGAAAGGGAGCATTGGTAAGGGACTTCGGCAATCGACGAGAGGATTTTGCAAAGAAGGCTTCGACAAGCATCAAAGAGGAAGAAGATGCCATCAAGTCCACTTGCCCAAGGCGTGGTAGTAAGCCACCCCGAGAAGGGGAAAAATGGTTGTGCACCATGTCATGCACTTGTGGACAACCTTTGGGCCTTTAGAAGATGTATAGGCATGGACTCATTCAACATACCAATGGGTGCATCCACTTAGTCGATCCCGTGGACAAAAGAGCTCGAGCACAAGGTTATGTGTGGGAAAAATAGTTAGAAAAGGGAGCATGCAATCATGGTGAAACCAAGAGAAGACATTGGCAAGAATGTTCAAGTGTTGGAAATGTGGGTCTGCAAAGCTACCGAAGGGCCTCTGCAAGCATGCCTTTTCATGAGTGCCCACTTTCCTTCAAGTTTAAAAGGAAGTGTCACTTAGAAGATGTGTCAACCAAAAACATCTTGAGCACCCACTTATGAGTAAGAGTGGAGTGACTCCTCATATAAATAAGTTGAGCGCACAAGAAGCAAAGGCAACCAAGAAACCAAGATCAACCAACTCATCCAAAAATGAGCTTGAAGGCTAAGGGTAAACAAGATCTGAGTTGAAGAGGTCGCTGAGGCAAGACGACCTAAGGAAATTCAAAGTCAAGTGTTGCGGCAGGAAGGCTTCCAAGAGATGAACATGCTACAATAGGCAAGATTTCAAAAGCGGAACGAAGTGTAGTCAAAATTTCGACAAAGGAAAAGAAAGGAAACAAACATATAGTAGTGTTCGGCAGGATTTGCCTTAGGTTGTTCTCCGTTGTATTTCGAGTAGCAGGTTGAAGTTTGTACCCCTTTTGTAACGACATTTCGGCCATTGCTCGAACCTCTCATTGTAACTATATTCTCATTAATAATACTTGTCGGTTGCCTAGTTTGGGCACCCACTCGATATTATGTGGTATGGTTTCTCGTGTTTGTGATTGAACCAGTAATTTGGCTAAGTCAAGAACACACATATCCTAAGTTAAGTGTCCAAGTGTAGGTTGGGCAAGTTTGTTTGGCTTGGTTGGCCTAAACAACAAGTATCTCACAGCATAAGGTATGGCATGCCATGAGTGAAGAGGTGTAGTCCACCGAAGAGTAACCTCGGGCGACAATGTTCTCAGGAAAAAATATGTGTGGTCTTGCATGATCATTGAAGTTTGGGCATGCTTATGGAACCAAAGCTTTGGGGTTGTGACAAATGGTTCAGAGTTGAAGGGATTCCAAAGAACAATTTCAGGAAGCTCTTCACAAATGTCCTAGAAGTGACAATTGGTATCAAACCAGGAAGTTTTTCAAAGTAGGGATTTCAGTAGAGCTAAACAAAGCATAGGCAAGTGTGTTGAAGGTATCGACACTAGAAAGAACAGGGTGAAGAACATAGAATTGTGAAGGATTCATTGTTAGCAAAGTGCAGGACTGGACACAGTGTCGGCAGTAATAAGTGGTGTGTTGTGCCATCGGTAGAAGGGGGATCATCAGCAGCGCATCTAAACAACACGTTGACAAGAAACCCCAACGGTAGGACAACACGTACATCAATATAACAACATTCATCAGGAGCAGGGTGCTTTCGGCAAAGATCCCATCAACAATGACATCCATCAGAAACAACTCGCTTAGGAAGAGCATCCATCAACAACAACACATGTCGGTAGTAGCACACATCGACATAATGCTCGATCATCGATAGAATTGGGAACAAGGATGTTGAGGACAACCAGTCAGAACAATCAACATTAAGGTAATATTTTAGGGTTGGTTGAAGATAGTCGCTTAGGAAGTGACCAAGTTCGGGCAAGTCCCCATGGAAAGCTTGGAATATGAAGCTATCTCATGGCATGAAATGTCGACAGAATCAAGGATGAAGTCTTTGGAAGTCGATTGGGATCAATTTCTATAGAACATGCATGCATTCATCCAACAATAATTGGTAAGGTGGGAGTATACCAACACATAAGTAGAGGCATTGGTGCGTAGGCTTGAAGCTTTGACTAACCAAGCAAAGGCTCTTTTATAGGAAATAATGGAATCCTTCCAAGGAAGGGAGAATACCATCACAAAAAAGCAGAGGAAAAATCTACCTAAGAAAAAAGATGAGTTTTCTTGTTTTCTTTTCCAACGGAACCATTATGTAAATAAGTATCCTTGGAGGAAGAGTAAGGCACCTACGAAAAATGAGTCAGGATAAACCCAAGATGGCAAGAGCACCCAAAGTCCAACAAAAAAGTGAACCCATAGTTTGTTGGAATTGCATGGAGAACCATCGTGTAAGAGAGTTCCCACTAAAATGGTAGATAGCAGATGATGTTGAGAAGCGTCCAAGACAACCTTTGATGGGAGAATTATAGGAGTTGGTTGTTGTAGTTGAGAAAACGTCTATGGAAATGGAAGAAGAATTAAAAATCTTATGCCACATTTTAGTGGAAGTGAACGAGCAGATTGTGTTTGCATTGGTAGATAGTGGAGCCAACACGTTCATGAAGGAGTAGGTTTTCGATAGACATAAGTTGCAGATTATACTAGCAGATTCCTCCTTCAAGCTGGTAAACTTGAAGATAGAATGAGTGGTTGGCATGGAAAAGGGATTTTCCATGAGAATAGGTGACCAGTGTGGAGAGGAAAACCTCACCATAGCACCCATGGATTCCTTTGATCTTGTCCTTGGGAAATATTTCTTGTGAATGGAAAAGTCGGCACACATTGCATACTTGGACAACTGGTCTTCTTTCATTAGGAAAGCAGTAAGTTATTGTCCCGACAATAACAAGGCGTATCGGTTCATTCGCTAGGATGAATACCTTAATATTGGTTGTGGAAACCAAACAAGGCACCAACCCCAACTTATCCTTAAGAGAACAATGAAGGATCGAGAACAAAAGGAAGATGTTGAACAACAACGAAGGACAATATTTTGAGGATGCAAGGAAGAACACCCAAAGAAGCAACTGACAAGAAAGAAGACGTGCTGACTGTGCAAGGCAACCGGGAAAAAGCAAAGACTCCTTGGTATGTGGCATCCAAGGAAGAGCATGAACAGGCTTGGGCGCACGTGGACAAGAGAATCAACAAAGTGATATAGAGCTAAAGCGGTTAGTGACGAAGGGTGACGAGAAGATCGGTTCCAACGTTCCCTTACTATTATAACCAAGTGTGAAGTATAGGCCAAACAAACCTGACGCACCTTAGGTAGGCTTAGAGTTTGGAAAATTCGGGAATGTTGGCATCCATGGCCACTTACGTCCTTCACTTTATTAAAGCCAGTAGTGAAGTGGCCCATACCAAAGGGAGCAGCAATGAGGCCAAGGCATCGAAGAATGATGGCAAGACAAAACAACAAAAAGTTTAATTGTTGAATTTGTCATTCAAACACTCTTACCCACAACAACCCAAGTGAATCGAAATTGAAGGGGAAGAAAGGGAAACTGTCACACCTTCAGCAATAGGAAGAATACTTGGAGGCAAAAGGGAAAGTGAGTCCAAGAAGTGTAGTGCATGGAAGAATCAAGTGAAAGGAGTTCAGTTCACAGTTTGGGTAGATATGCAATTTCATGAAGGGGACATGAAGTCGGACTAGATACCTGACTTGTTCCCTCATGAAACAACAGAGGGGATTGGCACAACATTTGGAGTGAAAGCATGCAGAAGCAAGGGTTCTTAAGTGGATTTATGGAAGGGTTGATGGAAGCAACCTACATGTACATGTAAGCTCGAATAGCAGGCATGTAAGGATGAAAGGAGTACTTGTGATGTTGCCGAGGATGACAACGAAGTTTAGTGGGAGAGGATGTAACATCCGTTCCTTGTGGCAATCAACAACCCCACACTAACTTGACCATTGACAGACTTAGGTGCATGGGAAACCGACATGCCTAACATGACCAAGGCATGATCGGTGCATTTGGGCGCATCTATCATCACACAAGGCATTCATGGTCAAAAGTGGATCAAGCATGGATGTGAAGCCTTTTTCAACGGTACATGCAACCAAGAGACTTTGGCAAGTCAACAAAGGGAGCATTAGTAGGGATTTGGAAATCAAAAATAGGCTTCGATAGAGAAGGATTCAAAAATAAGCAAAGAGAAATAAAATTCCATCAGGACCACTTTCCCATCGCGTGGTGGTAAGACACCCCGATAAGGGGCAAACTAGTTGTACACCATGTTGAGCACTTGTGGACACCTTTAGGCACATTAGAAGATATATGGGCATGGCGCACACGACTTACCAATGGGTTCATCCACTTAGTTGAGTTTATGGAAAAAGGGGCTCGAGCACATGATAAAGTGTGGACAAAACAATCATCAAAGTGAGCACACGATCAAGGTGCAACCAAGAGAAGGCATCGGCAAGGATGCCCAAGTGCTAGAAATGTGGGTCGGTAGAGCTACCATAGAACCTCTGCATGGAATTCATTGCATGAGAACCCACTTTCCTTGGGGTTTCAAAGGACACATATTTTAGAAGATGTGATGTCCAAGAAAGGCTTGGGATCCCACTTATGAAGAACAGTGGAGTAACTACTCATATAAATAAGTTGGGTGCACAAGTAGCAAAGGAAACCAAGAAAGCAAGAAACTAAGAAATCAAGATAAACCAATTCATCCAAAAACGAGCTTGAATGATATATGTAAACACGATCGGAGTTGATAAAGTCAAGTCAAGGTGAGGTGTCGTGGTAGGCCTTCCAAGAGTATAATGTGTTGTGATAGGAAAACTTTTGGGAGCAAAACAAAGTGTAGGAAAACTTTTGACAGAGGAAACAAAAGGAAACAAACAAGCAATAGTATTGGGTAGTATTTTCCATCGGTTTTTTTGTTATATTTTGGGTAGCAAGTTGAAGGTCAAACCCCTTTGTAACGAGGTTTCAACAATTTCCCAAACCTCTCGTTGTAAGTATATTCTCATTAATAAAACTTGCCATTACTGAGTGTCTGGTTTGGGAACCCACCCGATATGTTGTGTTATGGTTTCTCTTGTTTGTGGTGAACCAATAATTTGGCTAATTAAAGAACACACATATCATAAGTTAAGCATCCAAGTGCAAGTTGGGTAAGGTTATTGGGCATGGCTAGCGTAAATGACGGGGAGCTCATGGCAGAAGGTATGGGCATGTCATGAGTGAAGAGGCATATTCCATCAAAGAGTAACCTCAGGTGACCAAGTCATCAGGATGAAATCTGAAATCCGGGTGGTGCCGCATGATCATTGAATTTTAGGCAAGCCCATGACACCGAAGCTTTGAGTTGTGACATAAATTGTTTAAGGAAAATACATTAATATTTTTCTCAAGTTTTAATGATGACTAGCATTAATTAGATATATCTTTTTTCAAAGATAGTAAAACTTACATTTGTATGAAGACATTTTTTTTAAATAATGTTATTATATTTATATAAAATAATGTATTTTCTAGCCACATGTCCAAAATTGTCATTGGTATTTTGTTTCAAAACTCTGGTATATTGAGAAATCGCAAACAACCACAAAACTCATTTTTTCTAGGTTGGGGTAAAATTATAAGAGGGGTTTTGTATTGTGGCTTTAGGTATAGAGATAAAGTGTATATGAATTCTTTGCTAAAGTTTTAATGATAACTAGCATAGGATGGCTTAAAAAATTAGTTTGTACATTTATCAACTCACACTATTATTCCATTGGACTAGAAGACGATGCACAAGGAAGGAATCCCATTAATCAACGTCGCCTTACCCTTAAGGATATTAACTCCATCAACTTCGATGATGTTAAGCGCGACAAGCTTGAGATAACTCCAATGGTGGTTGCATATTCACTAATGAAAACAATTATTTATACATTGAAGTGTGACCTTGGGCTTTCAACTTTCAGAGATATGTTATTATTAATGACTCTTCAATTTTTAGGTAACTGAGGATAAAGCCAAATATATTTACAATATTTACAAATGGATCGTAATATCATAGGTTTATGTATCCAACATTCCACCCCTTAATCCAAAGTGGCATTTGTGAGTCCAAGCATCTTTTTAAACTTTTAAAGCTTTTTTGTTTGAAGTGCTTTGGTGAAAATGTCTCCGATTTAGTCACTTGTGGAACAATGTTTCAAATTAATAGCCTTGGCCTCTACATGATATCAAATCAAATAGTACTTTGTGTTGATGTGTTTAGTTTGATCATGCAATCTGAGTTCTTGGCTAACTTGATTGCAAAAGTATTGTCATCCAGAAGAGGAGTAGAATTCATAAGTTTCTCTTTCAAATTGTCAAGTATCTTATTGAGCCACGCAATCATCTTTGTTGCTTCTATTGCAACCACATATTATGCCTCTATTGTGGAATCTGTTGGGAACATACTATTGCGAGATCTCCAAGAGACAATTATTTGATCCAATACTCATGAGGTATCCTGAAGTAGACACTCCCATTTTCTTTATCTCCATCAAAGTCTAAATTAGAATATCCAATCAATTTGAATTCATCCACCTTAAAATCTATGATTCCAAGGACTTGAGTTCCCTTCCACTACTACATTTTTGGCCTTTAGGGGGGGTTGTCTTCCGCCCCCAAAAGTAACCTACAGGGGGGTTTTGGCTTTGGGGACGGTTTTTGGAAAAACCGCCCCTAAAGGCACCGATGTTAAAAAAATTTCCCTTTATGGGCGGTTTTTGACGAGATTCGAACCACCCCAAAAGTCACTTTTGGGGGCGGTTTGTGGACCCTCCTCATAGAGGTCTACGGAGGCGGTTATAAACCCCCCTCATAGACCCCTTCATAGAGACCTATGGGGGCGGTTTTGAACCCCCTTCATAGAGACCTACGAGAGCGGTTGTGAACCCCCCTCATAAGCCCCCTCATACAAACCTACAGGGGCGGTTTGGACCCCCCTCGTAGAGGACTATAGGGGCAGTTCCAAACCCCCCTCATAGAGGCCTATAGGGGCAGTTGTGAACCCCCCTCGTATATGCCTATAGGGGCGGTTTGGAACCCCCCTTGTAGAGGCCTATAGGGGCAATTTAGAACCCCCCTCATAGAGGCCTATAGAGGCAGTTTCAAACCCCTCGCGTAGAAGCCTATAGTGGCGGTTTGTAACCCCTCTCGTAGATGCCTATAGTGGCGATTTGGAACCCCCCTCATAGATTCCTATAGGGGCGGTTCAAAACCCCCCCTAAAAGTATTTATTACAAACCTTTGGGGACGGTTACAAACCCCCCTCGTAGGTACCTACAA
Organism: Larix kaempferi; assembly: GCA_027924585.1. NCBI lineage: Eukaryota > Viridiplantae > Streptophyta > Pinopsida > Pinales > Pinaceae > Larix > Larix kaempferi. The sequence continues at coordinate 1,196,982 of BSBM01001812.1, forward strand.
GGGTGGTTCTAAACCCCCCTCATTGTAACATACAAGGGCAATTTCGAACCCCCCTCATAGTGACATATGAAGGTGGCTTAGAAACCCCCTTGTAGAAACATACAAAGACGGTTTGAAACCCCCTCTATAGCTATAATAAATCATAAAATATATATTTGATGATTCAATGGGGACCAAAACAAGCTTTTATATGAGGCTAGTTGATACTAACTCAACTTATCATAGAGGAATCATCACCAATATTAACAATAGGATAAAATGGTAGAGACATGATGTCACATTCCCTCCCGTCAGTCCAACGCCGGGAAGGGGACATGATACCAAATTCTAGGGCTTCTACATAAACTCATCCCATTTCATTAGTTTCATACAAATAAAATAAATGTGTGCAGATGCAAATCAAAGCAAAAATGCACAGCGGAATAAAACATCATCCACACACATTATATATGCATTCAGCGTATCAATAACGATCATCAAATTGAAACATTGCATAGTAAATACACTAGAAGAATACGTATTTTCATTGTGCAATTGTCCCAAGCAACTAGCTATGTCACTGCAACATTCCACCCAACCATAGGTCTCTGCCCAGTCTGTATTATTTCAACACTCAAAGACCACCCCCGAGTTGGGCATGATTTCTACAAGGAAAAGGGGACTCTCAAGCTCAGCACAACCCGAGAAAACATCACATCTAATCCAATCCAGTCTATAGTTGGGTTTATCAGGCAAAATTTGAACCCTCTTCATTTCTGGATGCTTGCACTCAAACTCAAGCCAAAACAATGGATACCCATAACCCATACCCCAACACACTCTATCTACACACAGTAAAACACAATCATTGGGCATGGATACACATTTTTAACAATGGGATTTTACAAACAAGATGGCCATGGGTTTTTCCCCAAATCGTGGGCACACAAAAAATGGACTGTGGGAAGGGGAATTCGACCACAGGGAGCAAAACCGATTTCTCCCACAGGTTATGAGCATTCCAATGGCCAAAAAGGCCTCAATGCAACCCCAAATCGAGTTCCCATCCTCCCAGTAGCTCTGCAACACCAAAACACCGTATTCCCCAGCGACAAAAACAAGGAAAACATGGGAAAATGTGGAGGGAAAACGCCCAGGTAGCTCCCAACCCGTGAGAGAGCAAAACTAATGGGTGAAGAATGGCTTGGGAAGCAATTTCATGGCTCTTTTCTTGCCAAGGAATCCAAACACGAATTTCCATGAAGGGTAGCTTGCCCATACCCGAATTTGGATAGCCATACCTCTCCATTCCCCAAGGCATTAACTACTTCAACCAACTCTTGGAAGAAATAAATGATTGGGTACAAAATTCAACATGGGTATTTGAGGGTTTATGGGTTCTCTCATTGACACTTGGCTTGACTTGATTGGTTCACGAGTATAAATATTTCCCTCCCAATTCCTTGTAAAATCATGCCCCCATCTCTTGTTGCATTGCATAGCTAGTTGTGGGTATTTTATTAAAATGCATATTTACATGATATTTGCCATTCCAATGTGCCTGGATAGCACTAAATCCATATGCATTACTAAATCGATGGTGGGGCCTTGACCTTGAGCTCCTCACCACGATTTTATACAATATTACATCATTTACATTTTAGTGCAATGGGGTCAAAATCGAGATATTACACATGAGGTGTAACATCTATCTAAAACAAATTTGTATGCTAACTATCGTGTCCTATATATTGTTTCCAACTCTATGATGTACTCATTAATACTTATGTATATGATTTTATGATCTTACACTCGGCTTACAAAACCCTTGGGCATTGACTTATGAGTTTGGACATGATGATCAAAATAAAATTGAGGTTACCCAAAACATTGATGCACGAACAATGAAAACAAGGTTACTACATGTTTGCAGAGGCAAGACGTAGGGTAGGATGGCCATCTAAGAATCCCATTTAGTTGCATTATGCATTGGAATTTAAGAAAAATAGTATGGAATATTATAGGGCCATTTAAGGGACCCCTATAACTAGAAGTGCGTTGTAGTTTATTTTTAGGCCAAAGTGGCCATTCTAAATTGAGTAGAACAGAAAAATAGAAGAAAAAGTGACCCAACTAATATAGAATGGAGCAAGAAAAACCACTTTTTAATCGAAGTGTTTATCCCAACTTCTTTAGAAACTATCTTCCAATTCTAGATAGAAGCATAGAACATTGGAAGTAAATAGAAATTTAAATGAAATAGGTGATATACCTACATGCTATAAAAAATATTTATTTCTCGTCAAGGTTTACATGATACGACATCCACAAATTGGTCATTCTGGATTTAGTAGAAGAGAAAATACAAGGTCAGAAAATGGCCCAAGTAATACATAGTAGAGCGAGAAAACCACTTCGATCAAAGGAATTCCCCTAGCTTCCTAAGAAACTACCTTCTAATTCTACATAGAAGCATAGAATATTGGAAATAGATAGAAATTTCAATGAAATAGGTGATATACTTCCCAGGTGCCATATGTAAATAATAATAATAATTCTAGTCAAGGTTTTCATTATACGACGTCTCCAACTTATTTTATTGTAGAGAAATTACTAACTTTTTTAATTGATTAACAATAAATGTTAGAAACCATAGATAAGAAACTCACATACTTGATATTTAGAGAGATACTAACTCATTAGTGAGTTCCTCCTCCATGACAAGTTGGAAAATCTGCAAATCTCTATATTGTTCTACAATATGCCTTTCCATCAACATACATTATTCTTGTAGGAAATTCCCCCTGCATTGTACTAGGATAACTTAGACCAATAGTCTCCCTACAAAAATTAGTTTGTTGACAGGCAAACATAAGCACTCGTACAAATCATGATACTTACCTACAACTTCAAAACAATAAGAACCACGAGAGCTTGGATTTGTACCCAATGTGACACCAAATATTTTATCTATCCACAAACATATCAAGAATAAGAATCATAAACATAAAATATAAATAAATAAATAAAAGACTTGGTAATAAAGAGTGAAATGAAAAGATTTACAATATCCACTAGTACAACAAAAATATAATATGAAACCAACTTACTAGTTTTGATGCATGGAATAGTATTTTCTTCAACCACAACATTGAAAGCTAGTTTTTATATGTTGAGCTTCGAGATATTTTTCACATCTCATTTTTTTGCTTACCTACAACTTCAAAACAATAAGAACCATGAGAGCTTGGATTTGTACCCAATGTGACACCAAATATTTTATCTATCCACAAACATATCAAAAATAAGAATCATAAACATAAAATATAATAAATAAATAAAAGACTTGGTAATAAAGAGTGAAATGAAAAGATTTACAATATCCACTAGTACAACAAAAATATAACATGAAAACAACTTACTAGTTTTGATGCATGGAATAGTATTTTCTTCAACCACAACATTGAAAGCTAGTTTTTATATGTTGAGCTTCGAGATATTTTTCACATCTCTTTTTTTGTTTTTCCCATGCTTAAACAATATATATATTTTATAGTTGGATTTTCCTTGTAGGCATGTGTTTTGAATTTTTGAAAAGTAACATCTCAAAATTTATTTTGGATTCATCAATAGATTTAAATCTCATTTTTCATATGTGTTTAATAAATCCAAAACTAAAATGGATTTAAGGTGATATAGATTTACATATAATTATAGTTTTTGTTATAGTGCAATATGATCTAAAATGCATTGATTTTAGTGATATTACATTTTGTATGATATTATTCACTTAAATAGCCAAAATTTTAATATTATTTAGTTATCACAGTTAGCCAAGTAAATAGAATTCATCACAATTGAATAGTTAAAATCATAATCCTGATTCAGTTTTTTTGTTTTGTAAGTCTGCAAGTTGTATTAATCATAAAAAAGAGAAAATTACATAGCTTGTAGGCACCTGAGGCGGTTTAAGACAATGAAGCCACCATCCCAATCTGTCAAAGATGCTAATATGACTCTTACATACTGAACAACAAAAAAACTACCCTTGAGAGGGAAACCGGGCTAGATTTTTCTGATCATAATTTGAACTGTACATAGCTAACTTGTGCAAAAAACAACTAAACATTCGATAACATAAAAGCTGGAAAAAACAGAGAGAACCAGTGGGTGGTGAAGCTAGCTTCGAGTTCTTCATTGATAAGATACTCGGGTGGCATTTCCTCCAGAATGGGGCAACCGCCCTGGAAGGCATCATCAAGAGAGGACTCTGACAGCTTGACTGGCAACAGCGTGACCTTGTGAGGTTTCATGGAATCAGGCTCCACAGGATTTCATAATCTTTTGCTGGGAAGAGGCCCAACAATAGAAGGTGTCGGGAATGAGGCCGAAGGAGTCAAGTTCCCATCCAAGAGTGTGTTCTTTCAGCCAGCCAATCCCCAGTTTCACTTCCACTTCCTACCTCAACGTTGTCCGGGCCACAATGTCCAGCAGCAAGGTGCTTGCAGGAGAAGGTTGCATCCAAGATTGCAAGCTAGTCATCCATATCAATGAGCTTAGCTCAGAGCTCTAATTTTTTATCATATCCTCCATGAGCATACCCATCATGTTTTTTATGAGCCAATAGTGGTTGATTTTCTCACTGCCTCTCCCAGAAGCCAGGTATTTTGAGACTAGGCAGGCTTCCCAGTCATCTATGAGAATTCGGACCGGCATAGAGACCCCCATGTCGTATCCTTCTTCAGTCGCAGGAGCAGGGTTGCGTTGGTTCCTGCCCTAACTATCGCTCCCCCAGTGAGGAGAACCACATTGCCAAGACATCAGAGAGGGGGGAAGAGCTGAGAGCACAAAGTGAAGCAGGACTAACTACCACAGTCCAATTACTTTAGAGAGCAGGGAAATAACAGCACTCGCAAACACGGTGTCGAGGAGTGATGGAAGGATGGCCCTCATCATCCTCCCTTAACCCGCCTCTGTAGAAGTTCCCAAATCCCACACGCACCATATCAATGAACCAGGTACCAAAAACCGCGTCCCGCCAGCTGATGAAGGGACGTCCAACTGAACTCGCTTGAATGAGCCATCATCTTCTACCGCCGAGGGATTAATGCATGCAGAGAGAGGTCCCACGTCGTGGGCTCCCAGGTCTAGGCACCTCATTTGCATGCTGTCGAGATGGCACCTGCATCCGGGCATAATCCTGATTCAGTTACAATAGTTAGATGAGTAGATAAAATCACAACAGTTAGATAGTCAAAACCCTAATTTGTTTCAATTATTGTTTTGACTATGTATTGGCATATAATATTATAATGTGGTAATTAAATAATTGTGGTTTGTACATCAAATCTTTTACTTGAAGTATTTATGGCTAGGTATCTTCCTCTTTACAAATTCAAAAGGAATCTAAAGAACTACTTACAAATGTATATAGAATCACCATAGTTAAATAGTTGAAACCCTAATCTATTTAATTTTGACAATTTTTCAAGTAGATAAAATCATCATCGTTAAATAGTCAAAACCCTAACCTAATTAAATTATCACAATTAGCCGAGTAGATAGAATCACCATAGTTAAATAGTTGAAACCCTGATTTGATTCAGTTACCATAGTTAGCTAAGTAGATAGAATCACCATAGTTAAATAGTTAAAAACCCTAATCTAATTCAATTACCATTAACATAGTAGATAGAATCGCCAAAGTTACTATTTTGACAATATATTGACATCTAATATTATAATGTGGTAATTTGGTAATCTAAGTTTGTACATGAAATCTTTTACTTAAAGTAATTTGGTTGGGTATCTTCACATTGTACAAATTAAAAAAGAATCTAAATCTAACTACCTACAAATATATATAGAATCACCACAATTAAATAGTTGAAACCCTAATTTAATTAAGAGAAACTACACTCAAGAACCAAAATCCAAGATTTTAACAGATTGTGGTTAAATATTTTCATCCACCCGTTCCATCCATTTTGTATGATATAATTCCATTTTCATTATTTTGTATGATATCATTCAATTAAATAGCCAAAACCCTATCCAATTCAATTACACTCAGGGACATATATGATCTATTGATCTGTCTTTAGATGGAGAGTTGTGTTATGATCAAGGAAAATTTTAAGGTCCATAATTTTCTCAAGTTTAGAAACCTTGGCGAATCTTACTAATTCTTAAATTTGTAAGCATAAATTGTTAGGCGAGTTTTTTCTAAAAATATTCAATGGTCTAAGGACTTTATATAGTTTTTTGGACATTTTTGGCAATTTTTAGAGTAAAAAAAATTACCCCATGGAATTTGGGTGAATCATTTTTGAAGAAAAAGGAAATTAGTGAATCTTTTTTTAGAAAAAAAAAACAAAAAATAGCCCATGGACTAAATTTCACCCCTAAAATTTTCCATGGTTATGATCTAACATCCCTCTAATTTGAAATATGTGCATTGGGAAATGCAATATGATCTAATAGTATTGTTAAGATGCATTGATTTCAGTGATATTGCATTTTCTTACCGTGGATAGCTCAGTAGAATGACATCTATGATCTATCCATCAAGTCCACCTCGCGGTTGATCCATTCATTCTGGCCAAAGCTTTATATCCATCCATTGTAGCAATTTTGTATTATATTCAATTAAATAGTCGAAACCCTAATTTGACTATATATTGCCATCTATAATGTAGGAATTTAGTAATTGAAGTTTGTTGTATTTCTTTGATTTCACAAATGTTCCTTTTTAGTATTGTTAAGATGCATTGCTTACACTGAGGGACATCTATGGTATATTAATATTTATCTTTAGATGGAGATTTGCATTATAATCTAACATCCTTTTATTTTGAAATTTGTGCATTGGGAAATACCATATCATCTAATAGTATTGTTAACATGCGTTGATTTCAATGATATTACATTTTGTATGATGTCATTCAGTTAAATATATATGTAATTCATCATTAAATTTCATAGAAGAAAATGTTACAATGATGCAAATGAGGAAAATTTCCATTGAAACTTGCTTGGGATTTGACAATCCATAAGTCACAAGGATTAACATTGGAAAAAACAACTTTAAATATTGGAAATAAAGAGAGATAGGATGACACATTTACAACAATATCTTGAGTTAAGGGCTTGAATGGTCTTTGAATCCAACCTCCTTTCACATATGATCAATATGAGGAAATTGCCAAAGGAGGTAGGAGTGGCTTTAAGAAAAGCAGAAGAAGACAAATTTGATCACTCTATAATATATATGTACTTCATCATTAAATTTCATTGCATTGTTTCACATATATTATTGTTGAACATGATTATTACTTTATTAGAATTCACCATGTTGATCATGTAAATATTTTTTTTAATTTTGTATAAAATTATTTCAATGTGGTAATCACGTGGTAATTTTGGTTTCTAAGCAACATTGTTTTGATGTGCCCACTGCGATTAGAACCATCATATATCCATCTTAACTCTATCTCTTTCAAGCGTCAAGTTTTCACCTCAAGGGATTTGATCCCTCTTGGTGTTTGATAGAGCCAAACTAAGATGGATCTATGCTAGTATGTATTGGTATGCCCAGGAATTCTATTCCATGATTCAAGTAGTGCAAGATCCTATAACTACATGTGAACGCTCCACACCTAAAGAATACACATACCTAAGAAAGAAAATGCATACTCAACGTGTATTCGTAAGCCATATTAGAAATATGTTTAACCTTGAAAGAGGCATTTTGATGCACGTGAGTAGTTGTTATCCCACCAAACCCACCACATGTGACAATTATTGAAGGAGAGGAAGAATTTTCCATTACTGAACATGCTAACCTAAATTTCAACAAATCGACTAATGCATCATAGCTCATTTTGCTGAAATGGCTATGGAAACCCAAAACTAAAAAATCCCAACAAAAATGTGAACATCTACCTACAGAGATTTTGTGCCTCCACCATATGTTCTATATTGAACTGCTTTCATGGATTTACCCTCCATTTTCAGTTGCAAAAACCAAATTATACACCAAATTAACCACGAATTCTAGTTAAAATTGGAAAAAAAAAATCTAGAGAGCTATATTAATTTTCAAATGCATATTCAGTATGTTATGTGTGGCATCTAAGGGAGTTGTCGTTTTCATACCTGATTTTATAAAACCCTCGGGCCAAGTTGTAGGAGACAACTTTTCTCTTGAAAACAAATAGCCCATGAATTTATTTTGCATGAGCTTCCCACAAATCCCTTGTATGTGACCATTTTTTAATGGACAAGTGTACAATGAATCCTGAACAATGTCCAAGAACCAAATTTCATGGAGAAATGCTTATCAACGTAAATATTGAAATAGAAGACTCTATAATTATTATAAGAGCCATTGAACTAAATTTGACCATACAATTAGGTGGTTGGAAGGAGCAACTACAAAGTCAAATGTTGACTTCACAGCTAGCCCCTCTAATCATCCAAATATACAATCAAGTTAAAGATATGAGAGTTCACATATCGTTTCCCTATAATCACTATAGAAAATATGAGATTTAAGGACATCACTATAGAAAATATGAGATTTAAGGATATGAGAGTTATTTTCGCAATATTTGAAATTCTCCAATCCAACGAACCTATACCCTAAATCATAAAAGAAATAACTATCGGGTGAAAACACGAAGTTGGGTAACACTTTTGGCTTGTTTTTGACAAACAAAACTGCTAAATTTTATGTTTTTCAACTTTGACCTCTTCAAACCCATATCTCCCTTAGGAATTTCAACTTGAAGTAAACACAAATGTTTTAGAGAATTGAATTAGCTCTCGACTAATATTTTTTTTAATTTTTTTTATGGACATATAGTGGGACAAATTTGGTGGCCACCAGTGACATATACTTGAAAATTTTAGGTATGGATAATGAGTGACCTGTGTGGCCATCGGTGTTTTGATAGATGGTTATTCATTTTAGGATAAAAAAAATTGTATGCTCATAATCTACACACACTACACTTGTGCATGGACTATATTTTGAGTTTTTTAAGACTTGGGAACTATTTTTTATTATTTATTGAAACAACATATCTTAAGAAAATGGTGCATTATCGACACACGTTGGTGAGCTTCAATTTGTTTTTTATTGTGACTCTTATTGGAAGAAAAAAAAGTACCATTTTGAAGAGGACACACCATTATGATCTCTGTGAAGATTTCAAAAATTTTGGTGTTGTCTTTGTTATGATATTGAATTTTTATTTCGGGTGATTTTCAGAGTAATAAAATTCTTTAAGGGATAAGGTTTAGGAAAAAATTATTAATAAATAGAAATTCAAATTGAAATGAAACAATTATTATATCATTGGAAACTAGATTCAGAGATGAATCCATTGCTACCAAGTCCGGAAAATAATATTTAAAACTTGTAGGGGCTTGGGCTTGCTAAAGTTGTAGGTTCCAGAAAGATGCCTGATATTTTCACAGGTTTTGTTGACCATGAACTCTCGGCCGAAAAAATATCTCCCAAACTCTCGGTCGAGATTTTAGTTCAAACTCTCGGCCTAGAGTTTTATTAAACTCTCGACCGAGAGTTTGAACTCTCACAAAATCTCAGCCTAGAGTTTTTTAAACTCTCAGCCTAGAGTTTTTTAAACTCTCGACCTAGAGTTTGAGGTTGACTTTTTTTCACGTGTTCATCTGAGCGGAATAGCTTTTTTTCACTCTGTTGTCATAAAATTGTTTCCCAGGTTCGCCTTTTCACCCTATCACCTAAAGCATAAGGAAAATATTGATACACCAGATCGCATCTACCTCACAAAAGTGTATGGCTAGAATTGCTAAAGCTGAAAATGGGTTTGAACAAAGTGTGTTTTCATCTTTATTGATGTGATCAAGTGGGTAGTTGTTTTAATTTTCATAATGATTTGGGTTTTGATGATGCAATAAAAGTGGTTGTTAACCATTAAGATGGTTTGAACTTCTCATACTGTATGGATGTCTGGAAAATGATAGTTGGTACTCTACACATTGAATGTTTTTGGGGAATTCTACTGTGGAAGAAAAACTGGAAATATGGGTAAAAAATGTTGTAAACTATAAAGAAGTGCCTATATTTATCTCATGGGGTATATGAATTTCTAGGAATTATGTTGGTTTTTACAATAGGATACTAGATATCTCTTTTATTTGTCCCAGAATATTGGGTCACTATAGTGATTTCTTTAAAGAAGTCAAGTTTAAAAACTATAGAACTGTTAACACTCCCATCTTAATATATGATTATATTGTGGGCTTCTTTTATGGTGCTGCCCAACTGGGGAAATGTGGGGAGGTATTCTCCTGAAATTGAGCCACTCTCATTATTTCCATATTTGGATGGGATATGGGACTGGAACAAATACACGTGCAAAAATGTTGGATTTATAGGGTTATTGATTTTTGCTGATAATATCAGTATTGACTCCCTCCAAGTACTTGGGGACTTCAAAGTTATCATAGAATGGGAAAATGGTGGATCAAATGTTTAGGTGCTATCATTGTTGCAGTGGGGTACAAGAACCATAACTCTTATTGATCAATTTTCGTCTATCTCCTTTATGCACATATACGGTCACAGATGAGCTCTCTAAAAAAGGTCTTGGTCTTTCATTTGGCTCTCTAATATATGAGGAATATCAGGACAATACCATCCATTCCCAAGGCTCGATGGATATGTTTTAAGACTTATTTTACTACTCTTGATGAAAATGTGTTTTCAGTTTTTAGTTTGGAAATGTTAAGAGAGAGACAATCTCTAAAATTTTGTTAAAGCATACTAGATAGATAGATACATGATTTCTAAACGAAAGTTTATTCTGGTTTGAATTTCAAGCAGCCATAGTTAACTTTTTGTGAGAAGCTCTATGTAATAATTATAACTATCTTTGATTCAATAGAATAACAATAACAAGATGTTGGTTTTTGAATGGGGTCGTTTAGCAAAGCTTTGAAAAGCAAAGAACATATTTAGTTATGCACATAAAGTCTTCATATTAGGTACGGAGGTTGCACATAAAGTCTTCATATTAGGTATGGAGGTGGGTTAGGGCCAAAAAGTTTATATATACCTAACTTTGTAATGGGTGATGAATATGACTTGATATTTGGCATGTTGCATAAGAATAAGTCATAGGAAAAAATAAAGGTGAGTATTATTCCAATACCATTTTCACGTGGTAATTAAAATGATGTCACAAATTATGGCCTTAACTTTTATGCATATATATGACTCACTCGTTAAAGATGATTTAATAGTTTTAGCAAGTGATAGCTAATTGTTAAGAGAATTTAATAATATTTATATTATTGTAATTTGTTTTTATTTTATAATATATATTTTTAAATGATAAAAGAATTTATTAAAAAATAATATAACTCTCGATTTTTAGTGGAAAAGATTTAATTTTAAAATTATATTGTTATGAATATGATTATATATAGTTTATTTGAATTCGATTTTTAGTGAAAAAGATTTAATTTTAATAATTATATTGTTATGAATATGATTATATAGTTTTTAGTTTATTTGAATATAATATGGGTATATAAATTTTATATTTAGAAATAAAAAAGATTATATATATATATATATATTAGATTTTATATTTAGATATATTTTATTTTATTTTTTATTGTAAAATATTTTATAGTAACGTGGAGTCACATTATATAGAGCTTTTGAATTTAAGTCTCACATTAATATTAGATTTTATATATATATATATATATATATAAAAGAATATTTTTTATATTTATGTGGAGAGTCACATTATATAGCCATTTTGAATTTGACTCTCACATTAATATTATAAATTATGATGATTTTTTTATAATAATTTATTATTAAAAAAGAGTTGCTTAAATTAAAAAGCAAGATTTGCATTTATTTACTCTTCTTTAAAAAATAGTTAGAAGAAGTAGACTATTTTTATATTTACAATGACATATTTATATTTACACTTTTTTCCGCAAGATATTTATAATAACACTTATATAGGGGTTTTGAATTCCAATATCCACATTAATACAAAAAGTTATAATAAATTTAAAAATAAAAATAAAAGTTTATAATAAAAGAGAATTGCTTAAAAATAATTAGAAAAAGAGAAAATGCATTTTTTCTTTATGATTAAAATTAAATTTTTACAAATTATTTATATAAAAAGAAGAAAAAACAATACATAATTATTTACAATAGACAATTACAACACTCCCACCTGGTTAATCCCTCTTAAACATAATTGTTAGCTTAAAAAATTATTTTATTCTATCTCATATTATCTCTAATCTCAATTAGATTTCCTTCCTTTCATTAAAAAAGATGCTAAAGAGGGTCTACATCTTTTATGTAATCTTCCTCTACATATTCCTCCTTTGTCCTTTCTTCTTCATTTTCCTCCGTCACTTCCTCCTCTTATTCATTTTCCTCCTTTCACTTCCTCTTCTTCCTTCGTTTCTTCATTTGCTTAATCTTCTTCCTCTCTCCCATTGTATTTTTATAATATTAATTATAAATTTATATCCTAAAAGGTATAGGAATGTTTTAATATTATAAATTTTTTTATGTAAAAGGTATAGGAATGTTTTATATTTTTAAATAATTATATCATTATAATGTTTAATATAAAGTATAATTAAAAAATTATATAAAAAAAGAAATAATAAATAGTTATTGATTTATAAAATTATTGCATTTATAATATAAAATCAACTTATAATTTGGAAAAATATTTGATATTAATCATGTTTTATAAGTCCTCGTGGATGGGGTGACAAAGAAAGCAATCCATTGATGAAGGCATATGTAGAGGGTATAGAATCTAATTTGTCCACTAGATAGATAGATAGCATGCGATGGCGAGACATTAATATGATGAGACGAAGGTAGATGAGGTTATGTTGTGAAGAGGCATAGGTTCATTCATCCAATAGGAAGAAAAGCAGGTTGCTTGAGTCAAGCTTCAACACTAGCACGCCTAATAAGATGGGATTTATCATGACTTCTACTATAGGTCTCAAGGCATTAAGGTAGCTTCGCATGGCATCAAGTGGGCATGCATGTGGCATCATTTTTCAGTCTTTCCTCGCTTGGATATATAGGTATGTTACATGAATCTATATTTTTCTTTTATTGGATGTTATAAATGTATCAAGGGTTCTATAGGCGACCTTATGAACCTCTATGTTACACTAGGATTTTAATATGTCTATGTAGAGCATTGTTCTCATATCTAATAGACATAGGTTTTATGATAAAATATTTATAGTTCCCCCTTTGAAGAAAATTCATTCTCAACCCATAGTTATATGCCTGATCTATGTTGGGAAAGGAACTGTGTCAAAAAATTCCATCCTTTTCCTTATTCGGAGTAGGTGTCAAGGGAGATCCCTTCCTTTGTTTCTTATGTTTGATAAGAGACACAAAGGGAAATAAATCATGGATGGTAGCCACTTGGACATGCATGTCAGAAGGGGTCAACCCAAACAATGCAAGAAAGAACCCAACAAAATTATTAAGGAAAAACAAGAAGCTTGACAGGTTGACATGAGCTACTACAAGAGGTTCCATGCCAACATTAAAGTAGAGGTTGAGGAAATGGAATAGAAGGTTGGAGAAAGAAGGGGAAACATATCATCTAAAGACATAGATTTAGAAATCATGAATTAGATCCCAAACATTAGGTTTTCTCATATTCAAGGCACCAAATATTTCAAGCGAATTCATTTTTATTGGCATTTAGAATCTATAGTGGCTTAGCTAGTAGAGGAGAAGAGTTCCAAGCAAATCAAAGCTACTACCAAGAAGTTGGTGAAAGAAATGGAAGCTCAACAAAAAATAGTCCCAGATAGATTGGAATTCCTAGACAAGAATTATGAAGCCCTCTTCAAAGTCCTATGGAACATGGGGACTCTTGGGCAAGCTCGATGGTAGGGAAACAACTCACCAGATATAAAGAATCCAACAAGCGCCACCTCAGTAATTACCCATGTCAATTTAGATACTGAAGATGAGAACTAGATCATGTGTTGTATGCTCAAAGTTCTCATTTTACTTTTCCTTAATGATAGATAACTAGAGTGGCCTCAACTATATTAATCTAGTGTTCATATCATAGTTCTAGACATAATTATGTTCATCAAAACTTGGTTATGGTACAATACTCTATATGTTAGGCTTACAAACATCATGATTATTTTTTGAAACACTATAACCTCGATTTCCCGTTAATAAACCATAAAGACAACTAATTGCATTTTTTTATAAAGTAACTAGTTGTATATATTTTTTACAATATTAATAGGAGTAGTCTATTTGTTAGAAGTTTTGGACTTTCCGGTATTTTTTTATCAGACTTCAACAAAAATAATTTCCAAAATATGAATTTTGAAGTGTTTAAATCATGTTTTTGAATCCATCATCCTCAAATACCCCAAGGGCACCTAGATTGTGCAAGTTTAACAACTATCATATACTTTTTCAAGCATCCTCAAATATCCCAAGGACACCTAGATTGTGTAAGTTTAACAACTGTCATATACTTTTTCAAAAATTCCTCTAAAAAAATTATCAAATTCTATAAAAAACAAGGCCCCGCAAAAAGTCAAAAACATGACATTTAGACTACTACATATTAATAAAATAAAAAATTAACTAAAATGTTTACTAAATCTTATATATATAATTAAAAAAAAAAATCCAAAAAACATAGTTTACAATTTGATTACATAAGTTTCAAAATGATAGTGATAACTTTTATAAGTGAATATCATCCAAAAACTAAATTTATAGATTATTTTTAAATATAAATTAAGAAAAACATATATCATTACTATTTATATAAAATCTATAACCATAATTATAATTTAAAAATGACACTCTTCAAACATCAAAATAATATTCTTCAAACATAAACATAGTTTACAAATTCGCTACCTTTAACAAAAGATCAAAACAATACAATAGTCATAACTTTGAAAATGAAATATTAATCTGACATAAATTCAAAAAGAACATAGACTTCACAACAAAAATCATAAAGACATAGATTAATGAGCTACATTATAATTCTCAAAATAATATTAATTATAAAATCTAAATAATAATTAACAAATTACAAAATCCTTTAATTTTTGGGTAAACATCTTCTATTAAATCACTTAAAAGAAAATTTTAAAAATATAATTCCAATAATATGATATATCCCACTTAGAAAATGAAGTTTACTTCGGTGGAACCAAGCTTGAAATTTGATTATTGACTTTCTCAATGAATAACAACCTCACGATATAGTTCATCTTATTATAGTCACGGTCAACGATAGCCAACTTGGACTATGATATTACGGTCACCATCATAGTCACTTTCCATATTGATATTAAATGCTTTGCAAGACACCCTCATGTATGGCCATCTTGGATATTGCATCCAACACGCTATTAAAAGACACCCTCATGTATGGCCATCTTGGATATTGCATCCAACACGCTATTAAAAGACACCCTCATGTATGGCCATCTTCGATATCAATTATTGAAAGAGTGATATCATATTTTATGGATAGATTCAATTAATACCCAATTTGACTTTAAAAAGTGTGGTTAACCAAGGTGGTATATAAATTTGAAATTCCATGTATACAGTGTGTTACGTGGTATCAGTATCAGTGCATTTTCAGATGTGCTCTCAAAGAGAGAGAGTCATTTTTTTTCAGACCAAGGGGGTTGTTATCTAGCGTTTTCTAAGTGGAGGTTACGACCGGATCCTTTGGTCCTTCTCTTAGGAGTAGTATGGCTTAGTGGCATTGGTGACTGCCTCATTAAAGAGCTTGTAGCCCTAAGGTTGGTGTCTAGAGCTCCTAGGGTGGGTCACTGGGTCACATGACCTCCCACTTGTTTTATCATTCTGGTGACATTTCTCTCAGCACTGAGTCTTTTGTCTCTCTTCTAGGTCACCTTCTACACCCTCTCAGCCTCTCTGCATCACAACACCCTCTCTCCTTGGGCTCCTTGGCATGATGATGTCATCCTTTGTATTGGGCCACATTACTTGATATGGGGGGGGCGCTGAGGGATTTTCACTACTGTTGGGATTAGATGGGGCATGACGTCTTCCCCCTGCCTACTCCAGCCTTCAGTTCGGAGTAATTTGCTCAGTTTTAGCTATTTTAGTCAATTTTTGGTAAACTTTGGGTAAAATGCCCCAAGTTACCCATAGATTTGATTATTTTATGTTATAATTTTAAGTTGACATGTTTTAATTTTAAATTGACATTTCAAAGCATGTAGGCTTGGTTATTTTGTAAAAAGTGAGTGTGACATCATATAAATACAATCTCCTCACTTCATTTTTATACACAACTTATGAAACAAAATTCATTATGTTACTCTTTTACCCAAGATTAGTCTTATGAAGTGATTTGCACCTCTTAGAGGGATGACTCTTTGCTCTTTTGGATGAAAGTTGGTGATATCTTTGTTTTGCTAATGCTTTGTGGATGCTAGAATGGTTGGAATAACTCATGCTCAAGTAAGTCTTTTCCATTTTTTGTCTTGCTTTCAATGAATGTTTCGTAAATTTTTGCATCTTGAATGATTGAATAGTAGCCCTCGGGTTGCATTCTCTTTGAATAGGGTCATTTATCTACTTTTATATCCCTTAGCATAGTAGAAACGCCCCCAATATGAGGTTTTTACAAAGTTTAGCCTTGGAGCTCCAACTTGGCCCTACTAGTTTAGGGTCTTGAAACAAACCCTATAGGTTGTTTCAAGAATCCCTAACCTCGTTGACAAGCAGAATTACCTCTAAGATGAAGGCTGGTCACCTTCCTCTAAGGCTAGGGTTTAAGGTAACATCCATTAAAACCCTAAGTTTGTCTACATTTTCTACCTAAAGACTCTAATTGTACATGTGTAAATATTATTTCAGGTTTAATTCTTGCATTTTCATGGTAGAGTCGCAGTTAGAATTAGGTCTGCAATTTTATGTCAAAAACCCTAAAAATAAAAAAATAAAAAATAAAAATTCAATTTTCGGCCTCCCTAAAATTATGTCCCACTCCTACAAATTCAGCCCTCACTCCTACAAATTCAGCCTGCCATTTTGAGCCCCAAAAACCCTAGGGCGGAATTTTAAGAAACCCTAAAAACCAAAAAAATCCTAAAATCTAAAACCCTAACCCTTGAAAATAAAAAATAAAAACAGTTTTAGGTCTCCCTAAAATTTCGACCCTCCCTCCTATAAATTCGGCATGCCTTCTTTATCCCTAAAAACCCTAGGGTGAAATTTTAGGAAGCCCTACAAACTTAAAAATATTAAAATCCTAAAAATAAAACCCTAAAACATAAAATAGTCCTAAAACCCTCGGACTTGCTCCCAAGTGACTCGGCCTAACCCAAAAATCCCCCTCCTTGCTCAGCCTTCATTGGTTGTCCAAAATTAGGGCTGAAATAGCTTTTAGCGACCCCAAAACAGTTGTTGTCCTAAGTTTGAAATTAAATGCAGACTGTCATATTTTGACAGTCCTTCAATCTGCAACAAAAAGACAAGAATAAATTCAATAAAGGTTGAGTCATTACTTGCATTGTACTACTATTTAAAGGAGATAGATAAGGCCTGAAAATACTTTTTAATGGCATGAATACAAATCTGAAATTTACACATTTATGTTGGTTGTCCTATATTGTTGAGTGGTGATAAAGAATTGAATACGCATTTGGTGGAGATTGAATGCAAATTATATTTGGTTTACATCTTTACATTGGTGACTTAACTATTGTTAACGTTGCCATTAAAGGGATTGTCATACTGTTATAACTATATCAGTCCTTACATTTGATATTGGAAAGTGATTGGTTGATTATATACTTGTATCATTGCACTTGTATTGGATGATCTATGATTATATGGTTAATGTTTGATGATCTCTTATGTGCAAGAATAAGCGTGAATGCCTTTAATTGTGAGTTCCATATACATTGGATTGAGTACTTAGAAAAATACATTAATTTGACACATTTACATTAGCACTTACATATATCATAGTATTCATTTTTCATTCCTCAATTGACTCCATAAAGGCACTGATCACTAACTTGGTCATCTAGAAAGCATAGTCTTTGTGTTATTAGAGTCTTGCAGAACATTAAAGGGCTCTCCCCTTGGAGGTTACGACACTTCAAAGCAGTAGGAGGAGTGGCTAAGGTGACAATGGTCACTTACTCCATTTCATTTGTTCATCGGATATTAGCCCTGCTAGTTCATCTGGTAACACAATGATCCAATTTATAGAAAAAATTATTAAGTGGATAGTTTTAAAGTAGAAAATAGTTTTAAAATTTAATAAGAATTTTGTGAAAAATTATAGTTTCATTTAATAAAATAAAATTTTGAGTATTGAATTTTGTTTTTATAAGTTTAGGTTTTTGAAAAGTTAAATTCAAAAAAAATAGTATGTAATCCATGCATTGGGAATGGTAGGCCTTGAGGGATTGTCTACCACCCTTAAGGAAGAAAAGATTAGAATATACTTGAGGACTTAATACCACCACAAATAACTAGGCAAAACCACTTTCAGTGTCAAAAGGAATCATCATTATTAAATATAGAGGAATTAGCAAAGTTATGATCATTGAAGAGTCTACGATAATCATAAGAGATTTACACTATTAGGCACTCTTGTATAGCATTCCTTTAGCCACACTATGCCAACAGATCATCAATGTAACAAAGAAATTTAACTCAAATCAAATTCTTTCATATCCTTTGCTGGCTCAACTTGGAGGTGGACAAACAAGATGATGAGAGGACCACTCTTGGAAAATGTGTTATATGCATAAAAGTTGGCGCATATTGTCATTCTCCAACATCAATGGTATTAAGGAGCTCACAAACACTCATCACACATATCTCAACATGCAATGGATGGGAAGGAGTTCCCTTAATCGACATCACATTATGCCTATGATATTAACTCCATATGCTTCAATGATGTTAAGAGTACGATGGATGTGATAACTCCCTTGTGTGGTATGAATTGGAATCATAAGGGATTAAGATAGAACAAAATGGAGGCAGAGGGCATTCTTTGCAAGCTAGGAGCACGAATCTAAATCTCTAAGCAAGCTTGTACATCTTCATTTGGGGAAAACTAAGGTAGTGTGAGTGTTCATCCAGGGCACACTACCATTGTTGCAATAGTTGTTGTATCATTTGTGAATTGAAGGATCTACAGTTTGTTTGAAATAGTGTGAGGGATGTAATGGAGACTAGCAAAAATGAGAATTACTCAACTTTCCAATGGAACCAATGGAAAGTATATTTTGAAATAATAGAGTAAGGGATAAGTATATTTTGAAACAATAGGGTAAGGGATCAATGCACCATTGAAGTTGGGGAACACATTCTTAGTCTAAGAGAATGGGAAGATGAGATTAGGACCTTCATTGTAGTTTATCGAGGGAATCATGTAGAGATGGTTTCCACTATTTTGTCATTACAATCTTTGGTAGGGAAAATAGTGATCCATCTCAACCTTCTCCCTGCCCATATAGCATCTCCATTGTCTAGTACTATGGACACCTCTATGGATTCAACGTGAAGTGACCTACATTATAACTATATGAACATTGCCTATTGTCCATCATGCATACACTGTTGGAGCCCCATTGAACCATTTCGATGCCTCTGTCATCCTGAAATTGGAATAGGAAAAACCCTTATACCTACCTTCAATTTGTTTTTTATCTTCAATCATTGTTGGAGCCCCATTGAACCATTTCGATGCCTCTGTCATCCTGAAATTGGAATAGGAAAAACCCTTATACCTACCTTCAATTTGTTTTCTATCTTCAATCGTTCTTGGAGCCCCACTAAACCATTTAGATGCCTCTATCATCCTGAAACTGGAATAGGAAAAACCCTTATACCTACCTTCAATTTGTTTGTTTATCTTCATTACATGCACACATTGTTCGAGCCCCATTGAACCATTTAGATGCCTCTATCATCCTAAAATTGGAATAGGAAAAACCCTTATACCTACCTTCAATTTGTTTTTTATCTTCAATTATTGTTGGAGCCCCATTGAACCATTTAGATGCCTCTTTCATCCTGAAATTAGAATAGGAAAAACCTAAAACCCTTATACCTACCTTCAATTTGATCTCTATCTTCAATCGTTGTTGGAGCCCCACTAAACCATTTAGATACCTCTATCATCTTAAAATTGGAATAAGAAAAACCCTTATGCCTACCTTCTATTTGTTTTTTTCTAATCAATCGTTATAGTTCCATTGGAGTGTTTTTCATACCAGACTTTCATTGTCACTGAAAAACGAGGACCCTATTATACATTAATTCATCTCACTAGGGTTTTGGAATATCAGTGAGGACGAATTGCTTGTTCCACACGCATTGAAAAGGTGGTAAGTAATCCAAGGGTTGCATAGAGAAGGGTTGGGTTAGCACTCTTTAATCAACGCTACACTATATCCTTGTACGTGGAACATCTAAAGTCAGGGCCAATTATTTCCTTTCAAATTCCAAAATATCTAAATGTGTGGTCGCTGAGATAAACCAAAATATTGGGAAATATATATCATGAAATCGGACCAAGCAGAAGAATCAAGGCGAGCAATGGATTCTACGCAGATCCCAATTCAGCATTCAAACAGCTTAATATGTGGTATTTTCAGATTTGTTAAGCGTAATCTACATGAATCTTTGCTGGTGTCGAGCCTGATTTCGATGTTTAGTATAACTCCCCTGCTCGGCCGCCGGTATCGTATTTTCTACGCTATCGGTTTGTGTCCCCTATATGCTGCGTGGATTTTTTTTCTTCTGAGACATCTTAAAAAAAAATCTCTTCTTCATTCCGCTGAAGATTCCCGTGACTTAGATTATCTTAAGAATCTCACCGGCCTTCCTACAATTTTCACTTACAAGAGTTTGGAGACTGCCACAGGCGGATTTAGCAAAGAGATTGGAAAAGGTGGATTTGGGAAAGTATATGAAGGAAAATTGAGTGATGGTATTCCGGTGGCTGTCAAATGTCTGGAGGATCGCGCAGGGCAAGGACAGAGAGAGTTTTGTGCAGAAATTGCTACCATATCTTCCATCAATCATTCCAATCTTGTGAGTTTGCGTGGTCTTTGTGCAGAAGGGCCACATCGTATTCTGGTGTACGAATTCATGGCCAACGGTTCACTTGATAGATGGCTGTTTGGCTCAGACAAACAGTTGGATTGGAGGACCAGATATTCAATTGCACTCGAGACCGCTAGGGGACTTGCTTACCTGCACGAGGATTCCAGGCTTTGTATTCTCCATCTCGACATCAAACCTCAGAACATTCTGCTGGACGAGAATTTCAAGGCGAAAGTCTCCGATTTCGGCATGGCGAGGTCTCTGGATAGAGATATAGAAAGCCGTGTGATAACTCAGGCGAGAGGGACGCTGGGGTACATGGCGCCCGAGTGGTTTTATGAAGTTGGAATCACTTCCAAGAGCGATGTGTTCAGCTACGGGATGGTGCTTCTGGAGATCGTCAGCGGGCGCAAGAACGTGGATAATTCTCAGGATTCGGATCACTGGTTTTTCCCTCCGATTGCTTTTAACAAGTTCAAGCAAGGAAAAATGGAAGAACTGATCGACAGTGGATTGAAATTGAAAAGGGCACAGGATATGGAAGAGGCGTATAGGTTGATCAAGACGGCACTGTGGAGTATTCAGAACAATTGGGCGTTGAGGCCTTCAATGGGAACAGTGGTGCGAATGTTGGAAGGGGATCTGGATATCATGGATCCTCCATTGGCCTCCACGTTTCCTTTCGTCTCAGCCATGGCTTCCGATAATCAAGATGCACTAACATTGTTATCTTCGACGCTTCCTTCCTCCTCATCCATGGCTGCCGATAATCCAGATGCACCGGCATCTTTATCTTCTACGTTGTCAACAGGTAAGTAAGACGACTCTGTAGATTGGTAGAGTAATGTTATTTAGCATCCATGCAGTAATTTTTTTTTAAAGATTGGCGTTTCGATGACTATACTCAATGTTATGATAAGTTTTTCTTATAAATAATGTTTTGTCTTTTTACAAAATAATATAGTTTCTAACCACATATCCAAATATGATTTGGTATTTTGCTTCAAAACTCAATATTTTGAGAAGTGTAAATATGTCTGTTTGTAAAAGTCATAAAATTGTATAACACTCCACACATCACTTTAACTTAACTTCATGAAATTGTTCATAAAATTGTATCAATAAAGACTAAATTAATAACCCTCTAGACATCACTTTAATGTAACTTCATAAAATTGTATCACTTCATGAAATTGTATCAATAAAGACTAAATTAACAATTAACAAGGGAAAAAACTGCGTGGCAGCTTAGTCACCTACCAAAGGGAGTGGGCCATGCGCCACCGGCAGCTACTCAGAAGCAAAAGAATAAGGGAGAAGGTTAGAGCACGTGGAAGAAAAGGGTGAACGTGTCAAAGGTTGGAGCGGGTGTCAGGCTATCGGAGGTTTGAGCAAACCCATAGGCGCACTAAGCTGTAAGTCTCCGTCTAAGTTGTAAGACAATGTCGGGACACTCGAGCACAAGCGTTGCAGCAATAAGTCAAGCTGTCTGAGCTCAAGGTTTGCGAGGGAAGAGGTCGCTTCTTGAAACTAAATTCGCGTCTAATTCCGAAAACTTGTGCTTGGAAGTTGCTGCTGCTACCACTTTTATACAACTCTCGTGTTCGTGCAGGAATAGTACCGCGCGACGTGAAGGTGGAAAACATAATTCCTTACTCGTCTATTCAGAATAGCGAATTTCTCCTTCGAGTCTCCAAACCAACAGAAAACCTGGAAGCCAGACTTTGGACAAGGTTTTGTGTATTCAGACTCCAGAGCGTTGACACCGTATTTGATGTCGAAATTCAAATGGCCCTGTCTACACTTGATGATGATAACTAGGATGAAGAATAGGTTGTTGCTTCTTCATGTATTGCTGCGGATGTGACCCCTTCCTTCTTTTTAGCTTCTTCCAATTCAGAAGAATATTCAACTGATCTGCTTCTTACCGTGGTAAGCGAAGATTTACAAGCCGATTCTAGCATTGTGCGGCCCTCAGTCCTTGCCAGTTCCTGTTATCAATTATTAATTGCTGAATTTGAAGAGAAATTTTGGTCGTAGAGTGAGTATGCTTCTGCCAATGGTTCCAATGGCTTGTCGAAGCTTCCATTTAGTATAACTGATCTGGCATGCTAAGAATTTACAGAATCATGTCGTGGCAATGAAGCATTTTCAGACTATTTGTAGGTAACGTTAGTTCAAGAAATTTATGTTTCCATTAATAAATTCTCTTGTCGACAGTACTAAAAAACGAGAATCATATCTTTTTCGTTAAATTGGAACGCTAGCTGCCTTGAAATTTCAATTTATATGTAAAGAACAGAGTAATCGTCTTTTCTTTACAAGTTTCGGCGTGAAATCCGTGTTCAGTTAGCTCGATGCTGTGACGGTAGTTAAAGATGAAAAAATCAATGCTTTTAAGTACTCATTTACATAAAACACATTTTCCTTTAAAGATTTGCTTGAACGACATACATTACATGTTTCTTACCATGGTAAGCGAAGATTTACAAGCCGATTCGGGCGTTGTGCGGCCCTCAGTTCTTTCCAGTTCCTGTTATCAATTATTAATTGCTGAATTTGAAGAGAAATTTTGGTCGTGGAGTGATTATGCTTCTGCCAATGGTTCCAATGGCCTGTCGGAGCTTCCGTTTAGTATAACTGATCTAGCATGCCAAGAATTTACAGAATCACATCGTGGTAATGAAGCATTTTCGGACTATTTGCAGGTAACATTAGTTCAGGAAATTTATGTTTTCGTTAATAAATTATCTTGTCAATAGTACTAAAAAACGAGAATCATATCTTTTTTGTTAAATTGGAACGCTAGCTGCCTTTAAATTTCGATTTATATGTAACGAACCGAGCAATCGTCTTTTCTTTACAGGTTTCAGCGTGAAATCCGTGTACAGTTAGCTCGATGCTGTGACTGTAGTTAAAGATGAAAAAATCAATGCTTTTAAGTACTTATTTACATAAAACGCATTTTCCTTTAAAGATTTCTTCGAACGACGTGCATTATCTTTGTTTTCAGTCAGCTCGGTGCAATGCTTGTATCTAAAACGGATATGCATGGAACAATTCTTACATCATTTAGGTTTAAATCATCATTCCGATTAAAGAAACATAAATTCCTGGCATTTGTAAATATTTTCCAGTCGCTTGGACAAAGGAAGTCAAGAAATAGCAAAAACTTATAAAATTACGGCCTTACATCCATAGAATTGTAGATGGGATAACTCGCCTATTATTACCATTGATCCCATCATCTCTGTCATCTCCAAAAAGTGCAGATACATGTGAGTAAAGTACATTGTACTGCATTCCATCAGTTAATAAGATAACAGATGTAAAATTCTGCAATTTTCAATTTTTAAATTAATTTTAATTTCTAAAAATTAAATTTCTCCTCCAAAGATTTATGTCAAATCCCAAATATCTTTCACCAATAAAAAAATGTTTTTCATTTTCAAAAAATTCAATTTAATAAACTATTTTCTTAAAACATAACAAAACATTATTAAAAACAAATCAAAAATTAAAAAATAATACAAATCAAGTAGATTTGACTTTCCAACGGAGAGTATATCCCTGCCTTGGCAGGGCAGGACTAATAACCCTATAGACATCACTTTAACGTAACCTCGTAAAATTGTATCAATAAAGACCTAAGGGATTGAGTAAGCTCGAAATGGATGCAAAGAGTATTGTATGCATGTTGGGAGAGTCTATACATCCAACCACACCTGGCATCTTCAGTTGGGACATTCTTAGGAATTATGGGTGTTCATCCATAGGGAATTGTCACTGTAGCAATCAATGTTGTATCATTTGTGAAATGAAAGATTTATAAAATTGTTTGTAGCAATCGATGTTGTATCATTTGTGAAATGAAATATTTATAAAATTGTTTGAAATAGTGTGAGAGGGATCTAGTGGAGATTAACGAAAATGAATCACTGCACTATTTTAAACAGAGCAGCACATTCTTAGCCTCTAATAGAATGGGAAGATGTGCTATTTTAAATAGAGCAGCACAATCTTAGCCTCTAATAGAATGGGAAGATGAGATGAAGGCCTCCATGGCAGTTTATTGCCAGTACACAAGTTTTTTCAGTATTTTTTGGTTACAATGTTTGAATATTAGTCCATCTCAACCTCCTCCCTGCCCTTATGGCATCTCTTATAACCAGTATCTATGGATTGAAACTAAAAGTGCTTACCTGGTATCTTTGTGAACATTTATGTTGTCCATCTCACACAATCGCACATAATGTTGGACTCCCATTAAATCATTTGGATGCTTGAGTCATCATAGAAATGGAACAAGAAGAACCAATAACACAGTGGTCAACAACACAGTGGTCCTAAACCATAGTTACCAAGTTCAAATTAAATTAAAAAAAATTAACTGCATAAATTTCAACGGAACTTCATCATGATGAAATCTCACCCCTGCACATAAATTAGGAAGCTAAGCTTCAAGTTTCATTGTAGGTTTGGTAAGTTTCTTCATCAATGAGAAAGAAAAAAAAAATATTTACATTTTTTGGTGAATTTTTTAGAAGAAAGGATCAACAATTTAGAAAATTTAAGCAAGCATTCTTTTAATTTGGTAAAGGAGAAGTAACACCTAACAATCCTATTGATTGATCAGTAGATGATGTCCCAACAAAAAAGGGAAAAAAAATATAAGTTTTAAATATCCAAAGAATCGATTGGTTCCTAAGTGAGCTTTCCATCGGAATCCATACCTATTGACAGGTGAACCAAAATCAACTAACCGAAAAGCTTCAGATCCAGGTCAACAGTTTAGTCTTATTTTTTCTTTTAATTACAGCTATTTTTTAAAGGAATATATGCCTCCTTCCATTTTATAACCTCAATTGTCACGGTTCGACTGCACTGTTTTTAATACAAACTACCCATTCTCATTATGAAAAAAAATGCATTATACACGACTTCATCCCATTCAAGTTTTAAAATCTCCTCAAATCAAAGATGAATAGTTGTTCCAGCGAAGCATTGAAAAGGTGGTAAGTAAACCAAGGGTTGGTTCTCTAAGCATACAGAAGAGTTGTGTTAGCACTCTTCAATCAACGCTGCACTATATCCTCATACGTTGAATCTTTGAAGTCAAGACCAGTTACTTCCTTTCAATTTCCAAAATATTTGAAGGTGAGGCTGCGAAGATGATCAAATTATTGGGAAATATATATCATGAAATAGGTGTTAGCTAAAACTTCCGATTCTGAAAAATGCGGAATAAAACTATTAAACAGAATCAAAACACGGGGGGTTCACTAGTGAGGCAATATCATATCATGTCCATTCATATTGGGGTTTTGAATACTCTTAAAAAACTCAAAAATATATTGCCCTGTATTAAGGGGTCAAGGGGGGGTTTTAATTTGACATAATAATATAAATATTGGGGGTTATTTTATTTGGGTGTGCTGAGGAATAACCTCCAAATCATGGGCTCAATTCATACCCACCTAAAACTTAAGGACACACTATTTTTATTTGATATTACTTTTGATTCTAAGTTTTGCATAAATCAGATATATTGTACCAATGATAATATCGATGGAAGTCTCTTTGGCCTTGAGAAATCCTCATTTAATAGCTTATTTAGGCTTGGTTTGAATTGATGTTATATTGTTTTTCATATTTAAGTTAAGAGATGTAGCTAATTGGGAGTTCCAGACTTGAACAATTGTATTGTATTTTTTGTAGGCATTCAAGTAAAAGATTTAACCCTTCACTTTTTAGGTTGGGGTTTAGGTGGGCATTGAGATTCAATTAAACCTTTCTCCACAACAACCAATAAAAGCGATATCAATCGATCTTGGCTCACTAGAACTAAGAATTTAGTTAGATCAATGTTTCTTGACTAATTATTTATTTCAAATTTTTGTATTCTTTTTTAATATTTTCACATTGCCAGTTAGGAATATTTGTTAAATTGAATTATATTTGGCACATTCATAATTGTAATTTCAATTCTTATATGCAAGGAATCTATCTTAATTTTGTATTGGAACTGACATGAACATAGGTGAAAATCTAAATCCTTATTCACATACCCTATGTGTTATCATTACCATGAAATGGTATCATATAAGTTTCACTATCTGTGCATATTTATAGCTATTGCATGCTTGAAACAAAACAATGGATATTTTTCCCTCTCCTGCAAAGATAAAAAAAAACTAGATATAACCTAAGAAAAGGTAACTAAGTGTTTTTATTTCCCTTGATTGCAAGAATAAATGTAGAGGAAGAGGAGGCATTTCATTGGATCTTGTGAATGACCCAAATCCAATCAATGCACATGATCATATGGTGTTATTGAAAAGTAAAAGGAATTTTTCTATGTTCATTTGGGTTCAAACATCAATGATGTTTGTTTTGATAGGAAGGTAGGGGAGTCCATCTACGAAAGGGTTTCAATTTTACATTTTTATGGATTTTAATTTAATAAGCTTATAGAAAACATGAGCTCTCTATGGCTATATTTGTATTTACATATATAAAATTTGTAGATTGGCAAGCCGTGGTGTGAAACATCTGCAATTCTCATCTTTTCTAAGCATTTCACTAACAATTGGACTATCGGTATTTTATATTATTTGTTATGTTGATATGTTGACTAGGTTTCCTTTTACGTATTTTTTCTTCCCCAGTACTATTCCGTTGGGTCTTCCACTATCCAATGCTACAAATTTATCAGTTGCTGCTACAATCCTAGTGGGGGTTATTTTATTTGGGTGTGTTGAGGAATAACCTCCAAATCATGGGATGGATTCATACCTCCAAATCATGGGCTCAATTCATACCCACCTAAAACTTAAGGACCCTCCATTTTTATTTGGTATTTCTTATGATCCTAGGTTTTGCATAATATTGTACCAATGATAATATCGATGGAAGTCTCTTTTGATTTTTGACCATGAGCAATCCTCATTTAATAACTTATTTAGGATTTGTTTGAATTGATGTTATATTTTTTTTCATCTTTAAGTTAAGATATGTAGCTAATTGGGAGTTTCGGACTTGAACAATTGTATTGTATTTTTTGTAGGCATTCAAGTAAAAGATTTAACTCTTCACTTTTTAGGTTGGGGTTTAGGTGAGCATTGAGATTCAATTAAACCTTGCTCCACTACAACCAAGAAAAATAAGAACAATCTTTCTTGGCTCATTGGAACCAATAAAAGTTAGATCAATGTTTCTTGACTAATTATTTCTTTCAAATTTTTGTATTCTTCTTTAATATTTTCACATTGACAATTAGGAATAATTGTTAGATTGAGTTATATTTGGCACATTCATAATTGTAATTTCAATTCTTATATGCAAGGCATCTGTCTTAATATTGTATTGGAACTAACATGAACATAGGTGAAAATCTAAATCCTTATTTAAATACCCTATGTGTTATCGTTACCATGAAATGGTATCATATAAGTTTCACGATCTGTGCATGTTTATAACTATTTCATTCTTGAAACCTAACAATGGAGATTTTTCCCTCTCCTATAAAGATTAAAAAACTAGATATAACCCAAGAAAAGGTAACTAAATGTTGTTAATTCCCTTGATTGCAAGAATAAATGTAGAGGAAGTGGAGGCAATTCATTGGATCTTGTGAATGACCCAAATCCAAGCTATGCACATGATCATATGGTGTTATTGAAAAGTAAAAGGAAATTTTCTGTGTTCATTTGGGTTCAAACATCATTGATGTTTGTTTTGATAGGAAGGTAGGGGAGTCCATCTACAAAAGGGTTTCAATTTTGAATTTCTATGGAGTTTAATTTAATAAGCTTATAGAAAACATGATCGCTCTATGGCTATATTTGTATTTACATATATAAAATTGGTAGATTGGCAGGCCGTGGTATGAAACATCTGTAATTTTCATCTTTTTTAAGCATTTCACTAACAAATGGACTATCAGTCTTTTACATTCTTTGTTATGTTGATCTCTTGACTAGGTTTCCTTTTACACATTTTGCCTTCCCCAGTACTATTTTGTTGTGTATTCCACTATCCAATGCTACAAATTGATCAATTGCCCCTGCAATCCTAGTGGGATCATTATTAGCAGTATATTATTATTTTCTTTAGCATCTTGTTTGCTTATACTAAGATGTGTTAGGGATCCTGTTTGTTACAACTTGATAATATGATATAAATGGGGTGTTAAAAATCGGCTGATAAAATTGGATACCTACAATATATGGTGAAACTAGGGGTTTTATTAATTGGAAAGGCATATTATGAGGGGGGTTCAATAATACAATTTTAGGATGCATTTTTCAATATTTAGTGAAATTAGGGATATTATTTAATATCGTGCGAACGATCGTGCTATGTAACATGTTCACTAAGTGAACCCCCCATGAATCAAAATAAGAATACCAAATAGATCATACCTCCAGCCATTGATGCTACTTGACTTGCTATAGAAGATTTCCCTGTTCCACACAAGCTTTTGCTTCCTGTACGGCACTTCCAAACTCTGTTTTCTCTTTCTTGATGGTGTAA
Organism: Larix kaempferi; assembly: GCA_027924585.1. NCBI lineage: Eukaryota > Viridiplantae > Streptophyta > Pinopsida > Pinales > Pinaceae > Larix > Larix kaempferi. Next base: position 1,226,677 of record BSBM01001812.1, read on the forward strand.
AACTGAAGGGGATTGAGTTAGCGAGTTTGGGGACCAAATAGAAGTCTTTATAGCCCAGCTTCCATCAACCTTCTATTGGCTATGTGTCAATTGTTCCACAGATCAAGATAGAGAACCGTTGAGGGAGTTATGGACCATTCCCGAAGCTCTCAACGAGAAATCAGTTATTTCCTTAATTAGTTGAAGAGTTGTCAATATTAGTTAAGAGAGCTTACATTCTCCCACTTGGTCCATACTTCCAAACTTAATGTCTCATCTTAAAACCTATTGACAATCTGTATTAAGTAATAGATACAAGAATCATGGCGATAAGTCCTCTTATGACAAGTATTACCTTCCATGTATTACTATGTATTTATTGCTATTTTAATTTATGTGGCAACAATTTCTTAATGAATAAACCTTAAGTTTATTCTTGGTCCTCATAGATGAATTTCCTCAAATTAAATTAAGGTGCACATATGTATGAGAAAAAACAGCACAGTAATTAAGAATTTCATTAAAAATAACATTGTCCATACAATGAGAAACTACATAATGGAACCAAGTCCCATATTCATTACATGATCCTTGAATTTAAACGATGGCATGCCCTTAGTCAAAGGATTAGCAATCATAAACTCAGTGTTGACGTGCTCAATGACCACTTTCTTTTCTTTAACACGTTCCCTTATGGCTAAATACTTAATGTCGATGTGTTTATTTCGACTCCCACTTTTGTTGTTTTTATCCATAAAAACAGCAGTTGAATTGTCGCAATACATTCTCAATGGCTTAGAGATAGAATCCATAATTCTAAGCCCAGAAATGAAACTCTTAAGCCATACACCATGTAAAGTAGCCTCAAAACAGGAGATGAACTCGGCTTCCATAGTGGAAGTGGCAATCAAGGTCTGCTTGGCACTCCTCCATGATACAGCTCCACCGGCCATCATAAAAATGTATCCTGATGTTGATTTGCGTGAATCAACACATCCAGCAAAGTCAGAATCTGAGTAGCCAATTATTGCCAGATTGTCCGTCCATCTATACATAAGCATGTAGTTTTTGGTTCCTTGAAGGTACCTCATTACTTTCTTTGCAGCTTTCCAGTGGTCTATACCTAGATTACGCTGATATCGTCCCAACATTCCCACAACAAATGCAATGTCAGGTCTTGTGCAGACCTGAGCATACATTAGGCTTCCGACAGCAGAAGCATATGGAATGTTCTTCATTTGTTCCCTTTCAAGGTTGTTCTTCGGGCATTGGTTCAAATTGAACCTATCACCCTTCACAATGGGAGATATACTTGGTGAACAGTCCTTCATCCGAAATCTCTCTAAAATTTTATTAATATAGGTTTCCTGAGACAGACCCAAGATGCCTTGAAATCTATCTCTATGGATCTTAATGCCAATGACATAAGATGCCTCACCCATATCCTTCATATCAAAATTTTTAGAAAGGAATTGTTTCACTTCATGCAACATACCCTTATCATTGGTTGCTAGCAAAATGTCATCCACATATAAAGCAAGAAAACAAATTTTACTCCCACTAACTATTAGGTATATACATTGATCCATAATGTTTTCTACAAAACCGAAAGAAGAAATTACATTATGGAATTTCAAATACCATTGGCAGGATGCTTGTTTTAAACCGTATAAGGATTTCTTGAGCTTGCAAACCAATTTCTCACCATCACTAGAGGGGAATCCTTCAGGTTGTTTCATGTAAACCTCCTCCTCTAGATCTCCATTTAGAAAAGCCGTTTTCACATCCATTTGATGCAACTCCAAGTCAAAATGGGCGACCAATGCCATAATAACGCACAAGGAATCTTTCTTAGATACAGGAGAGAAAGTCTCCATGTAGTCGATTCCTTCTTTCTGAGTGAATCCTTTAGCAACGAGTCTAGCCTTGTATCTCTCAATGTTGCCCAATGAGTCTTTCTTTGTCTTAAAGACCCATTTACATCCAATGGCTTTTGCACCATTAGGCAACTCAACAAGATCCCAGACTTCGTTACTCTTTATAGAATTCATCTCTTCCTTCATGGCATCGTACCATATTTCTGATTCTTTGGAATTCATGGCTTGTGAAAAGGACTCGGGATCATTTTCGGCTCCAACGTTATAGTCAGATTCTTGCAGATACACAACATAATCATTAGGAATTGTTGATCTCTTTGGTCTAGTAGATCTTCTTAATGTTGTATCACTATCTTCTTGAGAAGTATGTGGTTCAACTCGTTGTTCAAAAGTTCTTGGAAACTCTTGAACTACCTGATCTACTAGAATGTCGTCAGCAGCTTGTGGAACTTCAACAATTGGTTGTTCAACACCAGTTTGTACTTGAGGGGTGCTGTGAACAATAACCAATCTATCACTTGAGGTGGAAGGTTGAGATTTTGAATGATCCTTCTCGGAAACTATGTTCCTGATTAGATCGCTCTCACTGATCAAGTCATTTTCAAGAAATTTTGCATTTCTTGATTCCACAATCCTAATGCTGTGAGATGGACAGTAAAATCTGTAACCTTTAGACCTTTTAGCATATCCAATGAAATGCCCACTAATGGTCCTTGGGTCCAACTTCTTTTCTTGTGGAATATATATTCTCACTTCAGACGGGCATCCCCAAATGCGCATATGTCGCAAACTCGGTTTCCAACCTTTCAATAATTCAAATGGCGTTTTAGGAACGGCCTTGGTTGGAACTCGGTTTAATATATACACTGTCATCTTAAGTGCTTCATTCCACAAGGATTTAGGAATATTGGAGCTGCTAAGCATACTCCGCACCATGTCCAATAAAGTTCGGTTTCTTCTTTCTGCTACACCATTCTGGTCGGGTGAATTAGGCATGGTGTATTGGGAAACAATCCCATGCTCTTGAAGAAATTTTGCGAATGGCCCAAGTGCTTGTCCATCTTCAGTGTATCTACCATAATATTCTCCACCTCTATCTGATCTCACGATCTTAATTTCCTTGTCGCATTGTTTCTCTACTTCAGCCTTAAATATCTTAAAGACATCTAATGCTTCGTTCTTATTATGAAGCATGTAGAGATACATATATCGTGAGTAATCATCTATAGAAGAGATGAAGTATCTCTGACCATGTGAGTCCATGTCTGGACTACATATATCAGTATGTATGATCTCTAATATGTCTGAACTCCTATTGGCACCTTTCTTCAACTTGTTGGTCTGCTTTCCTTTTATGCAATCCACACAAGTCTCAAAATCAGTAAAATCCAGAGTATTAAGTACACCTTCATTTACCAATCTTTTAATTCTTTCTATGGAGATATGACCTAGTCTCCGGTTCCATAATTTAGAGGAATCATCATTAATAACACATCTTTTAGTGCCAGTGTTTACATGCATTGAATCATAAGTGACATTGTTTTGTAAATTAAAGCAGTAAAGACCATCAGAAAAATACCATTCCCAACATAATCAGATTTATAAAATAAACTGAAAGATAATCCTGAAAAGTTGAAGGAATATCCAAAAGGTACAAGCCTTGAAACTGAAATCAAGTTTCTAGAAAAACTTGGAACATAAAAGGTCTTTTCTAATTCTAAAACAAAACCACTACTTAAAGTTAAACAACATGTTCCTATAGCTTCCACATGCGAGCCCATCTTGTTTCCTGATAAGATGCTTTGCTCACTTCCCACTGGCTTCCTTAGGCTTTGCAAACCCTGCAAGGAATTCGAAATGTGAATTGTTGATCCAGAATCAATCCACCAAGTGTTAATATTGACATTGACCATATTAGATTCATAACAAACAAACGATATTGCATTACCTTTGTCTGCAAGCCATTTCTGAAATTTGGTGCATTCCTTCTTCATGTGTCCCTTCTTTTTACAGAAGAAACACTTGGAATCCTTCTTGATATCAGCTTGGGGAGGTACTTTACCTTTCCCTTTCTTATTGGCTTGAGATTTTCCCTTCCTATGCATTGCCAGCATTGCACTTTCTCCGAGTTCCATCACCAGTCTTTCTTCCTCTTGAACACACATGGTCATGAGTTCATTAATTGACCATTTATCCTTATGTGTGTTGTATGAGATTTTCAAAGGTCCATATTGGTGCGGAAGGGTATTCAGGATGTAGTGCACCAGGAAAGACTCTGATATTTCAACCTCAAGTTTCTTCAATTGAGCCACAGTGTCCCTCATCTGCATGATGTGCTCGTGCACACCTTTCACACTGGTGAGTCTTAGGGATGAGAACTTCATGATTAGGGTGCTTGCTAGTGCCTTGTCTGAAGTGACGAATTGATCATCAATGGCTTTTAGCAAGTCTCGGACCATTTCATGCTAATCAATGGAACCACGAATACCAGCTGAAATTTAGTCTTAATGAACATCATGCTAAGGCGATTAGATCGTTCCCATCGTTCATAAAATGTGATGTCCGCTGCAGTGCTGGTATTAGTGAGTGCTGGTGGTTCATCTTTCCTAATAGCATAATCTATGTCCATCCATCCCAAATGAAGTAGAATTCTCTCCTTCCAGACTTTATAGTTATCTCCCTTAAGTTCAGGGATATCACAACGAATTTCAGAGAAATTTGCAGGTTGTACTACTGCATAAAATTAAAGATCACATGCTTACGTTAAAATTGAGGTCTTAAAAATAAAATTTCATGTTTTACCAATGTAAATTCATGCTTAAAATTGAATCTAATGACATAAAAATTGCCTGTGGGCTAAATTTTCAATTCAAGCAGATTCAATGATTCTTTATGACAGAATTGAACTTCATGATAAAACTATTAATTCATAATTCCTGTGGGTAAGTTATGAAATATTTTATCTTACTTAATCATATAAATATAATAAAAATTCTTGTGGGATAAAATTTATTACATTTAGTATAATTAATTACAATTAATGTCTAAATATTCTTTATGTGATCCTAATCAATCATAATATATAACATTATTTAATTAGAGATGTTGTGGCTATTCTCTAATCAATAAAAATTATATGGATCACTAGACATTATTTCCTTTATGCATAAAAATTAACTTGATATGAGAATAATTATAAATTGCATAAATAAAACTATAATATTCATGCATAGCATTCAACGATGGGTCTCGTATACTCATTCAAAATAGCATGTTTTTAATTAAAAGACAAAAATAATCAATTCATGCAAATTAAATATGAGCATAATTAATAAATTTGCACAACAACCCAGCAGCGAACATACCCAAACAGACTTTAACAAAGTAAGTGGCAGTCACCAACAGGTAGGTCCCAGCCCAGGTAGTCACTCAACACAGAATAGCAGACTTTAGTGGGGTTACAACAAGTAGGTTCAGATCTGTAAGAGCCACGACCTTCACAACTAAACTTTCAGCCTGATGAAACATTTCAATAAGGCTCACGACCTCCATGCAAATGCTCTTAACATACCAGATCAGACCTGTAGGGTTCACATCCCTCACAAACAATATAGCAGCAGGATGCGGCCACCCTAATCAGGTCACGGCTACCTTCAAACAAGCTTGTAGCAGGTAGGATGGACTCACGAGTGGTTGGACAAAGCTCCAAGGCTCACCGGGTAGCAAGACAGTCCACAAAAGGGCCATGGCTCAGTCATATAAAAAAAAAGATGCAGAAAAATTAAACAATGCTATTGGATCGGACCTCCACAAAGACAAGAGACAGCCCAAAAAACAATTCGGATTTGGAGTAGCAGCCCACATAAGGTCACGACAGGCCCAGCAGGGGTTATGGTCATCATAAGAAGAAACTAGTGTGCAGGATTGGCAAAGATACACAAAGTTTAAATTGTCACAGGCCGCAGGCCCCATATCAAAATATATTATATATAAGGTCAATAGGCCATACCCATACACCATGCTAAACAAAAAGGGCAGAGGTATAGATTTAGATCCTTTTTGGATAACACAGATAGCGTACAGAAATAAAATGGTTTAAACAAACGTGTATAATGTTAAAAATGGCATTGAGCCAATAAAAAATATATATATATATATATATATATATATATATATATATATAACACCAAGGCAGAGATAAGTATTTTTCTCTGATACCAACTGTTAGCTAAAACTTCTGATTCTGAAAAATGCGGAATAAAACTATTAAACAAAATCGAAATAAGAATACCAAATAGATCATACCTCCAGCCATTGATGCTACTTGACTTGCTGTAGAAGATTTCCATGTTCCACACAAGCTTTTGCTTCCTGTACGGCACTTCCAAACTCTGCTTTCTCTTTCTTGATGGTGTAAAACTGAAGGGGATTGAGTTAGCGAATTTGGGGACCAAACAAAAGTCTTTATAGCCCAGCTTCCATCAAGCTTCTATTGGCTATGTGTCAATTGTTCCACAGATCAAGATAGAGAACCGTTGAGGGAGTTATGGACCATTCCCGAAGCTCTCAACGAGAAATCGGTTATTTCCTTAATTAGTTGAAGAGTTGTCAATATTAGTTAAGAGAGCTTACAATAGGACCAAGCAAGCAGGTCAAGGCGAACAATGGATTCTACGCAGGTCCTAATTCAGCATTCACGCAGCTTAATATGTTGTGTTTTGAGATTTTTTAATAGTAATTTTAAAGTATATTTGCTGGTGTCAAGCATGATTTCGGCGTTGGGTATCTTTTCCCTGCTCGGCCATCGGTATCGTATTTTCTACGTTATCAGTCTGAGTCCCTATATGCTGGGTGGATTTTATTTGAAGAAAATTTCTACGTTATCAGTCTGAGTGCCCTGTTGGATAATTAACTAGCATACCTCCAAAACCGGGAAATGAAAGGCCTAGAAGAATTTAAATATGTTGTAAAATAAGAGAAAGTTCTCTGTACTTAAACAATATAATTTTGTGTGTTTGAAAGCAAGTCTAGCTAATATTTGGAAAACTATGTTGCAAGTAATAATAAGCAATAAATAGAAACCCATGTAATAGATTGGAAAATAAAATGAATCGTCCATTAATTTGTCATACCAAAATGAAGGCGTAGTAAAATAAATATATTTGGTATTTTCATTTGATAGAAGGAGTGCATGGATTGAGGATTGCAATTTTAAGTGTGAAAGGGAATGGTGTAATTCCGATTGGACTTCTAATGTTGTACGTGGCATTCAGAGTGAAGGTCAATCCTTAGGTTCTTTGTTACCAATGTCAATGGTTGACCTTGTTAATGTCAATCTTTATGAATAGTCAGTGCCCAAGTCATCTTTAGGGGGATTTGTTTCTTATTACTTCGATTTATGGGTGGAATTGGTATGTGCTTTGGTTGAGATTGGTCCCATGGAGGCCCAATGTAACTATCAAATTCCCGACAACATAGGTTGGTAAGTCCAGGTGTGTATACAATTTGCATGACCAATCCAAGTGCACCATTTACTAATCGTAATTGGACCCATAAATTATAGGATAACATTGCTCACTTCCCTATACATAACAATATTTGTTTTGCTAGTTGATGGTCATAATATTTCATTTTAACATTTTCTTGTTATTTTATACATTTTTAACTTATTTTAATATTTTAACATACTTAATTTGAATGACAATGTAGATCACTAGTGAAAGTCTTTTAAGCTTTGAATGATGCAATAGTGAAAAAGTTCACTAATGTTTTGTGGGATTGCAAATGCCAAAACAATAACCATCAACGTTGCATATAAACTCACTAGTCTTAAAAATTGAATATTCACGAATTTCTAAAAATAAATAATAAAATCCATTCAATTGTCAATAGTTATTAATGATCTGCATCTTGAATATCAACCACTCTTTAAAAAAATTATAATCACACACTCAAGTAAAACTTCGAATAGAAAATAAATATGGATTATTTTATTCATAATACATGATATTAGTGCTTCAAGGTGCATGAAATGTAATGACTTACTTAATTGTGTAATCATTCTAGTGAAATATAATAACAATGTAATCATTATAAATGCCCATAAATATATTTTCTTCTACCTTGTAAAAAAAATAAAAAATGCTTATGCATGAGCTCAAAAATGTAACTTATCTAATTAAACAAAATCGTTGTAAATATCTATCTTTATTTTATATGTCATAATGGATTTTCCTAATTGGAAGTAGTTGTTACATGTAGCTTCTAGAGACTCGACAAAAGCTATTTCACTCCATTAGCTTAACAACATAAATTAATAAATTTGAATCTAAATTATCTAAATTAAAATGAATTGAATCTCTTTATTTTTAAATGCTAACTTAAATATTATAAAAAACTAAAATAATTTTTAAAAATAATTATTCATATAAGATTAGTTGATATTAGTGATATAATTATTTGTCATTGTATATAAAACTGGTTTTAGAAACATAAAAAATTCACACATTTCCAAACTCCCTTGATAAACAATTATGTTCATCTTGATCTCTTTGATATCTTATTCCCTTACAAGGCACGTATATCATTTTTCCATAAATGTAATATTGACATACATTTGAATATCTCATGTGCTTCGGGGAAATGATCACGATAATCCAATTGTCCACATTGTACAACGTGATTGGGTAGGAGTTTATTGGAAGTGAACAAGTGTATAAATTGATTGATAAGCTCATGTTATTGCAGGTTGCATGAATACGTTGAGAAACTTGTCAGTAATATGGCTCTGCATGGCCAACCAGGCGTCCAATTTGTAGCATAGTGGGACTCGTGACAGTTACTATGGTCCAATTTTTCAATCATGCAGACACATGCAACGATAGCTGAAACTCTTTGATTGCAAATTTGGGGTCCATCCTTTGAAAATAAGATCGTGAACTTTATAATGGTCCGGTGAAATTATGGAATTACTATTGGAAGACGTGCTCTAAGCTTTATGTCATGGTTCAACCTTCTCCCTCGAAAAATTGTACTTATGAAAGTCTTGTGATATTATGTGACTGTGAAGCCATGTATCCACTGAGTTTGGATAACTTAGAAATTGATACCAAAATCCACTCCAGTTATTTGAAATTAGAGCAAGGTTGAATGGAACTCAGACCCTTAAGTTAAAATGATAATGCAAGGTTGAACGGAAAATATATATTTTACTTTGCGATGAAATAGACGTACATATAAAAGAACGGACACTTGCAAAGAACCATTCCTACCTAAGCATTATCTTATTACGGCTTACTTCAATATAGGAATGGAAATATTGCCTTCGCCTTATACATAAAGATATATTGGATTCTTATTTGGATATATATTTACAAAATATGAAGCTCTTTAGGAGGACTTCCACTGAAATATCTCCATATTTTGCAATATAAGGATATTTACAAAATATTTTGATTAAGGAGGGATGATGTGCCTGTATATGATCATAATTGGTTTATTTTATCAAATTTACAACGTCAAATTAGAGTAGAAAGAGAGCCATAAAATTTTCAGTGCCAGCATTGACAGATATTCAAGTTTTTGGCACTTCAAAGAAATCCCAAGCAGTCGAATAATTTCCAAAGATTGTTTTAGTTGATATTTGATCTAGTCTAACATCGAATACTTCAAGGAACGAATACTTACAAGCCTATGCCAACCACCGAGGCCCACGGCCTTCTTTACAACACCATGAAGTCCAATCATATACAACTCCGATGAATTCAATCAACCTCGTCCTGTATCCAGCAAAGTAAATCTTAATTTACTACGGTGGGTTATTAGTGGTGAATGAGGAAGGCAGTGCCCGAATTCTTGAGCAGGTAGGTGGCAGCAATTGTGGTAGAAGATGTCGCCCATTCAAGGCCATCTGTCCCTATCCACCACCTGCCGCTTAGTTGCTTCAGGATTCAGCTATAACTAACAAAAGACCAATATTGGGAGCGGAGAAGTTAACATAATGCTACATTTCATTATTTTTTATTGATTGCTTGCAGGGTTTTCGGCTCTCACTCGGAGCAGTATTGGTTTTGATTGATTGCTTGTAGGTTTTTCTGCTCTCAATCGGAGCAGTATTGTTTTTGATTGATTGTTTGCAGGGATATCAGCTCTCACTCAGAGCAGCATGTGTGTTGTCATGACTTTCACTTGCCTGATGACGATCAAAGCCTATCCACTGATGGTTATTTAAATCGATGAAGACTCTCAGAAATATCCGGCTTCTGAAGGATTAAGAGAAAGCCGAGAATCTTGAATTTCGGTGCTCATCTGACTTATTCCAATGCACACGAGAAAAATGTCATAGGTTTCGTCAGGAATCGCCGCTGCGGAAAAGAAATGGACGTTACCTCTGCTCCCGAGCTTCCTTGTCACATTGATTGTACTTCTGGCTGGTACATTGGGATCCAGGGGACATTCAGAGGCATTCTACAGGATTTTCTCCCGAATCTGGATCCATGATGCTTTTGAAAGACCTCGACATCCCTGTCGTGCTGGTGTACCTGATAAGTGATACCCACGGGGATGGAGAGCGAATGAAGAGGAGGTTGTTGAGTGCAGTTTACCAAGGAACTAGTATCTTTTTCACCTGGACCACGAGGCTCTAGACGGAGAGAGGGTCAAATTGGCTCTGTATGCCAATTCTGGCAAGGCAGATATTTTCGAAGGGATTAATGATAGGGGCAATTACTGTCGAATGGATTAATGACAGGGGGCGGTTCCTGATAGGATCGTGACAGACGACCAAATCCTGAGAGGAACCATCCCCTTAAAAAACTCCTTCAGCCTAATTATTTCACCGCCCTATTGAGTATCCGCCAAAATGCTGAAGAGTCAACCACCGCCACACAGTTTTGATTTTCCATGTTGTCAAAGTTTCGAAGGGGCAGCACACCACATCCATTTTTGAAGAAGCAGTTACAGCCTCTGTCATAGCTCATCGAATAATTATTGGGGAAAAGTATTACATTGGTTATTGAAGAGTCATCCACTGACATGTTCTAGCTGATCAGATGTTAAAAAGGAGCAACGTGTTTCTGCAGATTGTTGAAGGGGCATCCATCGTTCCTGTTGCAGCTCATTAAAGGTAAGAGTATTCATTAAATTCTGAACAGACAATTTTGTGAAAGGTCAAGCTAATTAATGAGACCGACTAATCTCATGGTGTATATATACCTATGTAATTCTAATTTAGAAGCATGGTGAGGAATACAAATTTTGAGTTGAATATGAAACAGAGTTTTAGCTCTATAATCTTGCTACTATGTTCCTCTCTGTCTTTATGAGTTTGTAAACTCATGGTTAAATGTTTAAGTGATGATTTTGTTGTAGCATGATAATTTTCTGAGTGTGTATTTTAATTGTCAAGAGGTTAAATCAGTCTAACTGTTGAAACATAGTTTTTACTCTGTATTTTTATGATGCTCTATTTTATGAGTTCTAAACTCATTGTGGAATATTTAGTTTTGTTGTAGCAAGTTAGATTTATGAGTTTGTTAAAACACAGTGTGCTGAAACAGACTAAGTTTTCTAAATGCAAGGGAGTTAGAAATTTATGTTAAAGTCATTGTTGAGACTCATTTCCTGTAAAATACAGTTTGCTGAAACTCCATGCATGTAGCTTGTTGTTTGCTGAAACAATTGCAGAATTATTATTTTCTTGCTGAAACTCGTCCTGTAGGTGTCAATTTGGTTTTACAATGATGCGTAAGTATTTTTGTTACTGTGTACAGCACTCCATTGTCTTCCCACAACAATATTAGAAAAAGGGAGAGGTGTGATAGAGTTGTATCCCATTCCATGAGTTTGTGTATGAGTTGAAGCTCACTTCCGTTGTGCCTAAATCTCCTTCATGCCCTATATGTTGGGTGGATTTTATACGAATAAAAATTGAGTGATGGTATTCCGGTTCCTGTCAAAAGTCTGGGGAACCACGGAGGGTCGGCAGGGATAGAGAGAGTTTTGTGCAGAAGGGGACTTACTTACCAGATATTCAATTGTGCTTATCGAGACCGCCCAGGGACTTGCTTACCTGCACGAGAATTCGAGGTTTTCGAGGTTTTGTATTCTCCATCTCGACATCAAACCTCAGAACATTCTGCTGGACGAAAATTTCCCGATTTCGCCATGGTGAGGTATATATAGAAAGTTGTGTGATGACTTAGGCGAGAGGGACGCTGGGGTACATGGCGCCCGAGTGTTTTTACGAAGTTAAAATCACCTCCGAGAGTGATGTGTTCAGGTATGGGATGGTGCTTCTGGAGATCATCAGTGGGCGCAAGAACCTGGATAGTTCTCAGAATTCGGAGCACTGGTTTTTCGCAATTCGAGGCAAGGAAAAATGGAAGAACTGATCGACAGTGGATTGAAATTGAAATGGGAAAAGATCAATATGGAAGAGACGTATAGGTTGATAAAGACGGCACTGTGGTGTATTCAGAACAATTGGGCGTTGAGGCCTTGAATGTGAACAGTCGTGTGAATGTTGGAAGGGGATTTAGATATCATGGATCCTCCATTGGTCTCCACTCTTCCTTTCCCGATCCATGGCTTTCGATGATAATCAAGATGCATCGACGTCTCTTCTATGTCATCAACAGTAAAGTAAGACAATTAATCTTCCAAATTCGATAATTTTTTGGTAAAACCTATGTTTATGTAAAAATTCGTACAGCCACTTAACATGTGGTTGGTGAATACCAATAGGCCACAAGTTAAGTGTCACATATCTTATTACTTATTCTTCATGCTTAGTTGTTTTGTATTGTGAATTTATATATATAATTAAAGTTGTTTGATGTATAGAGTTAAAGTAAGTTGTAATGTTTTTATTTATTTGTGATAAGGAATGAATCCATATTAACTTGACCATCGATAGACTTGGGTGCATAGGTAACCGGCACGACCAGGGTATGGTTGGTGCATTTGGGCACATCTAGGAGCACACATGGAAACCACAAGTAAATATGGATTAAGCATAGACGTGAAGCTTTCAGCAACGGGGCATGCGACCAAGAGGATTCAACAAGTTGGGAAAGGGAGCGTCGGCAAGGGGCTTCGGCAATCGGCAAGAGGATTTTGCAAACAAGGCTTCGACAAGCATCAAAGAGGAAGAAGATGCCATCAAGTCCACTTGCCCAAGGTGTGGTAGTAAGCCACCCCGAGAAGGGGAAAAATGGTTGTGCACCATGTCATGCACTTGTGGACAACCTTTGGGCCTTTAGAAGATGTATGGGCATGGGCTCATTCAACATACCAATGGGTGCATCCACTTAGTCGAGCCCGTGGACAAAAGAGCTCGAGCACAAGGTTATGTGTGGGAAAAATAGTTAGAAAATGGAGCATGCAATCATGGTGAAACCAAGAGAAGACGTTGGCAAGAATGTTCAAGTGTTGGAAATGTGGGTCTGCAAAGCTACCGAAGGGCCTCTCCAAGCACGCCTTTGCATGAGTGCCCACTTTCCTTTAAGTTTCAAAGGAAACGTCACTTAGAATATGTGTCGACCAAAAAAATCTTGGGCACCCACTTATGAGGAAGAGTGGAGTGAGGAGTGACTCCTCGTATAAATAAGTTGAGCGCACAAGAAGCAAAGGCAACCAAGAAACCAAGATCAACCAAGTCATCCAAAAATGAGCTTGAAGGCTAAGGGTAAACAAGATCTGAGTTGAAGAGGTCGCTGAGGCAAGATGACCTAAGGAAATTCAAAGTGAAGTGTTGCGGCAGGAAGGCTTCCCAGAGATTAACATGCTACAATAGGCAATATTTCAAAAGCGGAACGAAGTGTAGGCAAAATTTCGACAAAGGAAAAGAAAGGAAACAAACATATAGTAGTGTTGGGCAGGATTTGCCTTAGGTTGTTCTCCGTTGTATTTCGAGTAGCAGGTTGAAGTTTGTACCCCTTTTGTAACGACATTTCGGCCATTGCTTGAACCTCTCATTGTAACTATATTCTCATTAATAATACTTGTCGGTTTCCTAGTTTGGGCACCCACTCGATATGATGTGGTATGGTTTCTCGTGTTTGTGATTGAACCAGTAATTTGGCTAAGTCAAGAACACACATATCATAAGTTAAGTGTCCAAGTGCAGGTTGGGCAAGTTTGTTTGGCTTGGTTGGCCTAAACAACAAGTATCTCACAGCAGAAGGTATGGCATGCCATGAGTGAAGAGGTGTAGTCCGCCGAAGAGTAACATCGGGTGACCATGTTCTCAGGAAAAAATATGGGTGGTCTTGCATGATCATTGAAGTTTGGGCATGCTTATGGAACCAAAGTTTTTTGGGTTGTGGAAAATGGTTCAGAGTTGAAGGGAGTCCAAAGAACAATTTCAGGAAGCTTCACAAATGTCCTAGAAGTGACAATTGGTATCAAACCATGAAGTTTTTCAAAGTAAGAATTTCAGTAGAGCTAAACAAAGCATAGGCAAGTGTGTTGAAGGTATCGGCACTAGAAAGAACAGGGTGAAGAACATGGACTTGTGAAGGATTCATTGTTATCAAAGTGCAGGACTGGACACAGTGTCGGCAGTAATAAGTGGTGTGTTGTGCCATCGGTAGAATGGCGCTCATCAGCAACGCATCTAAACAACATGTTGACAAGAAACCCCAACGGTAGGACAACACGTACATCAGTATAACAACATTCATCAGGAGCAGGGTGCTTTCGGCAAAGATCCCATCAGCAATGACATCCATCAGAAACAACTCGCTTAGGAAGAGCATCCATCAACAACAACACATGTCGGTAGTAGCACACATCGGCGTAATGCTCGATCATCGATAGAATTGGAAACAAGGATGTTGAGGACAACCAGTAAGAACAGTAAACACTAAGGTAATATTTTAGGGTTGGTTGCAGATAGTCGCTTAGAAAGTGACCAAGTTCGGGAAAGTCCCCATGGAAAGCTTGGAAGATGAAGCTATCTCATGGCATGAAAAGTCGACAGAATCAAGGATGAAGTCTTTGGAAGTCGATTGGGATCAATTTCTATAGAACATGCATGGATTCATCCAACAATAATTGGTAAGGTGGGAGTATACCAACACATAAGCAGAAGCATTGGTGCGTAGGCTTCAAGCTTTGACTAACCAAGCAAAGGCTCTTTTATAGGAAATAATGGAATCCGTCCAAGGAAGGGAGAATACCATCACAAAAAAGCAGAGGAAAAATCTACCTAAGAAAAAAGATAAGGAGCTTTCTTGTTTTCTTTTCCAACGGAACCATTATGTAAATAAGTATCCTTGGAGGAAGAGTAAGGCACCTACAAAAAATGAGTGAGGATAAACCCAAGATGGCAAGAGCACCCAAAGTCCCACAAAAGAGTGAACCCATAGTTTGTTGGAATTGCATGGAGAACCATCGTGTAAGAGAGTTCCCACTAAAATTGTAGATAGCAGATGATGTTGAGAATCGTCCAAGCCAACCTTTGATGGGGGAATTATAGGAGTTGGTTGTTGTAGTTGAGAAAACGTCTATGGAAATGGAAGAAGAATTAAAAATCTTATGCCACATTTTAGTGGAAGTGAACGAGCAGATTGTGTTTGCATTGGTAGATAGTGGAGCCAACAAGTTCGTGAAGGAGTAGGTTGTTGATAGACATAAGTTGTGTATTATACTAGCAGATTCCTCCTTCAAGCTGGTAAACTTGAAGATAGAATGAGTGGTTGGCATGGAAAAGGGATTTTCCACGAGAATAGGTGACCAGTGTGGAGAGGAAAACCTCACCATAGCACCCATGGATTCCTTTGATCTTGTCCTTGGGAAATATTTCTTGTGAATGGAAAAGGCGGCACACATTGCACACTTGGACAACTGGTCTTCTTTCATTAGGAAAGCAGTAAGTTATTGTCCCGACAATAACAACACGTATCAGTTCATTCGCTAGGATGAATACCTTAATATTGGTCGTGGAAACCAAACAAGGCACCAACCCAACTTATCCTTAAGAGAACAATGAAGGATCGAGAACAAAAGGAAGATACAATGGTGACCAAGATGATGAACAACAACAAAGGACAATATGTTGAGGATGCAAGGAAGAACACCCAAAGAAGCAACTGACAAAAAGAAGACGTGCTGACTATGCAAGGCAACCAGGAAAAAGAAAAGACTCCTTGGTATGTGGCATCCAAGGAAGAGCATGAAGGCTTGGGCGCACGTGGACAAGAGAATCAACAAAGTGATCTAGAGGTAAAGCAGTTAGTGACGGAGGGTGACGAGAAGATCGATTCCAACGTTCCCTTACTATTAGAACCAAGTGTGAAGTATGGGCCAAACAAACCTGACGCACCTTAGGTAGGCTTAGAGTTTGGAAAATTCGGGAATGTTGGCAGCCATGGCCACTTACGTCCCTCACTTTATTAAAGCCACTAGTGAAGTGGCCCATACCAAAGGGGGCAGCAATGAGGCCAAGGCATCGAAGAATGATGGCAAGACAAAACAAAAAAAAGTTTAATTGTTGAACTCGTCATTCAAACACTCTTACCCACAACAACCCAAGTGAATCGAAATTGAAGGGGAAGAAGGGGAAACTGTCACACCTTCAGCAGTAGGAAGAATACTTGGAGGCAAAAGGGAAAGTGAGTCCAAGAAGTGTAGCACATGGAAGAATCAAGTGAAAGGAGCTCAGTTCACAGTTTGGGTAGATATGCAATTTCATGAAGGGGACATGAAGTCGGACTAGATACCCGACTTGTTCCCTCATGAAACAATAGAGGGGATCGACACAACATTTGGAGTGAAAGCATGCAAAAGCAAGGGTTCTTAAGTGGATTTATGGAAGGGTTGATGGAAGCAACCTACATGGATAGGTAAGCTCGAATAGCAGGTATGCAAGGATGAAAGGAGTACTTGTGATGTTGCCGAGGATGACAACGAAGTTTAGTGGGAGAGGATGTAACATCCTTTCCTTGTGGCAAGCAACAACCCCACACTAACTTGACCATTAACAGAATTAGGTGCATGGGAAACCGACACGCCTAACATGACCAAGGCATTATCGGTGCATTTGGGCGCATCTATCATCACACAAGGCATACATGGTCAAAAGTGGATCAAGCATGGTTTTGAAGCTTTTTTCAACGGTACATGCAACCAAGAGACTTCGACAAGTCAACAAAGGGAGCATTAGTAGGGATTTGGAAATCAATAATAGGATTCGATAGAGAAGGATTCAAAAATAAGCAAAGAGAAATAAAATTCCATTAGGTCCACTTTCCCATCGCGTGGTGGTAAGACACCCCAAGAAGGGGCAAACTAGTTGTACACCATGCTGAGCACTTGTGGACAACTTTAGGCACATTAGAAGATATATGGGCATGGGCGCACATGAATTACCAATGGGTTCATCCACTTAGTCGAGTTTATGGGAAAAGGGGCTTGGGCAGATGATAAAGTGTGGACAAAAAAATCGTTAAAGTGAGCACACGATCAAGGTGCAACCAAGAGAAGGCATCGGCAAGGATGCCCAAGTGCTAGAAATGTGGGTCGGTAGAGCTACCATAGAACCTCTGCATGGAATTCATTGCATGAGAACCCACTTTCCTTGGGGTTTCAAGCGACACATATTTTAGAAGATGTGATGTCCAAGAAAGGCTTGGGATCCCACTTATGAAGAACAGTGGAGTAACTACTCATATAAATAAGTTGGGTGCACAAGTAGCAAAGGAAACCAAGAAAGCAAGAAACTAAGAAATCAAGATCAACCAATTCATCCAAAAACGAGCTTGAATGATATATGTAAACAAGATCGGAGTTGATAAAGTCACTTAGAGGAAAAATGAATTAAGTCAAGTCAAGGTGAGGTGTCGTGGTAGGTCGTCCAAGAGCATAACGTGTCATGATAGGAAAACTTTTGGGAGCAAAACAAAGTGTAGGAAAACTTTTGACAGAGGAAACAAAAGGAAACAAACAAGCAATAGTGTTGGGTAGTATTTTCCATCAATTTTTTTTTCTATATTTTGGGTAGCAAGTTGAAGGTCACACCCCTTTGTAACAAGGTTTCAACAATTTCCTGGACCTCTCATTGTAAGTATATTCTCATTAATAAGACTTGCCATTACTGAGTGTCTGGTTTGGGAACCCACCCGATATGTTGTGTTATAGTTTCTCTTGTTTGTGGGTGAACCAATAATTTGGCTAAGTAAAGAACACACATATCATAATTTAAGCATCCAAGTGCAAGTTGGGTAAGGTTATTGGGCATGGCTAGCCTAAATGACTGGGAGCTCATGGCAGAAGGTATGGGCATGTCATGAGTGAAGAGGCGTATTCCATCAAAGAGTAACCTCAGGTGACCAAGTCAACAAGATGAAATCCGGGTGGTGCCGCATGATCGTTGAATTTCAGGCAAGCCCATGGCACCGAAGCTTTGAGTTGTGACATAAATTGTTCAAGGAAAATACATTAATATTTTGCTCGAGTTTTAATGATGACTAGCATTAATTAGATATATCTTTTTTTCAAAGATAGTAAAACTTACATTTGTATGAAGACATTTTTTTTTTTAATAATGTTATTATATTTATATAAAATAATGTATTTTCCAGCCACATGTCCAAAATTGTCATTGGTATTTTGTTTCAAAACTCTCGTATATTGAGAAATCGCAAACAACCACAAAACTCATTTTTTCTAGGTTGGGGTAAAATTATAAGAGGGGTTTTGTATTGTGGCTTTAGGTATAGAGATAAAGTGTATATGAATTCTTTGCTAAAGTTTTAATGATAACTAGCATAGGATGGCTTAAAAAAATAGTTTGTACATTTATCAACTCACACTATTATTCCATTGCACTAGAAGACGATGCACAAGGAAGGAATCCCATTAATCAGCGTCGCCTTACCCTTAAAGATATTAAATCCATCAACTTCGATGATGTTAAGAGCGACAAGCTTGAGATAACTCCAATGGTGGTTGCATATTCACTAATGAAAACAATTATTTATACATTGAAGTGTGACCTTGGGCTTTCAACTTTCAGAGATACGTTATTATTAATGACTCTTCAATTTTTAGGTAACTGAGGATAAAGCCAAATATATTTACAATATTTACAAATGGATCGAATATCATAGGTTTATGTATCCAACATTCCACCCCTTAATCCAAAGTGGTATTTGTGAGTCCAAGCATCTTTTTGAACTTTTAAAGCTTTTTTGTTTAAAGTGCTTTGGTGAAAATGTCTGCGATTTGCTCACTTATGTAACAATGTTTCAAATTAATAGACTTGGCCTCTACATGATATCAAATCAAATAGTGCTTTGTGTTGATGTGTTTAGTTTGATCATGCAATTTGAGTTCTTGGCTAACTTGATTGCAAAAGTATTGTCATCCAGAAGAGGATTAGAATTCATAAGTTTCTCTTTCAAATTGTCAAGTATCTTATTGAGCCACGCAATCATCTTTGTTGCTTCTATTGCAACCACATATTATGCCTCTATTGTGGAATCTGTTGGAACATACTATTTGCGGGATCTCCAAGAGACAATTATTTGATCCAATACTCATGAGGTATCCTGAAGTAGACACTCCATTCTCTTTATCGCCATCAAAGTCTAAATTAGAATATCCAATCAATTTGAATTCATCCATCTTAAAATATGTGATTCCAAGGACTTGAGTTCCCTTCCACTACTACATTTTTGGCCTTTAGGGGTTATCTTCCGCCCCCAAAAGTAACCTACAGGGGGGTTTTGGCAAAACCACCCCTAAAGGCACCGATGTTAAAAGTTTTTCCCTTTAAGGGCGGTTTTGTACGAGATTGGAACCGCCCCCAAAAGTCACTTTTGGGGGCGGTTTGTGACCCTCCTCATAGAGGTCTACAGAGGCGGTTATAAACCCCCCTCGTAGACCCCTTCATAGAGACCTATGGGGGCGGTTTTGAACCCCCTTCATAGAGACCTACAAGGGCGGTTGTGAACCCCCCTCATAAGCCCCCTCATACAAACCTACAAGGGCGGTTTGGAACCCCCCTCGTAGAGGACTATAGGGGCAGTTTCAAACCCCTCTCATAGAGGCCTATAGGGGCGGTTGTGAACCCCCCTCGTATATGCCTATAGGGGCGGTTTGGAACCCCCCTTGTAGAGGCCTATAGGGGGGAATTTAGAACCCCCCTCATAGAGGCCCATAGAGGCAGAATCAAACCCCTCTCGTAGAAGCCTATAGTGGTGGTTTGGAACCCCTCTCGTAGATGCCTATAGGGGCGGTTTGGAACCCCCCTCGTAGATGCCTATAGGGGCGGTTCAAAACCCCCCCTAAAAGTATTTATTACAAACCTTTGGGGACATTTACAAACCCCCCTCATAGGTACCTACAAGGGTGGTTCTAAACCCCCCTCATTATAACATACAAGGGCAATTTCGAACCCCCCTCATAGTGACATATGAAGGTGGCTTAGAACCCCCCTTGTAGAAACATACAAAGACGGTTTGAAACCACCTCTATAGCTATAATAAATCATAATAAAATATATTTTATTAAAAATACCAATATTGCAATATCAATAGGGTACAGAGGAATCGAACCACCAACCTCCTGCTTGTAAGGCAAGCGCTCTACCATTGAGCTAGCACCCTTTAAGAATTAGGGAGATGAGCAATATTAACACTCATATTGCATTATTTTTAAGTCTAAGAAAAGACAATAAGAATGTTCAGGGATGATTGTAACAGGATATCCACATATACCCAAATATCTACAGATTATCATGCAAGAGCAAACTGCTCTTTGCAGTCCTCACAAGCAATAAGAACTATAATTCCAAACTTTTCAATTACTTACTAAAACAACAAAAATGCTAAAAAAAATTGCATACAATTTGCAGACACAAATTTCAATCATGTGATATGCATTTCATAACATAGTGCAGTGATTCTTATTGTAGACATGACATATTAATGCAGTTGAGGAGCTCAATAGTTTGTGCATGGAAGGAAAATATTCAAGAAGAATCATCTTCCTTGTTTGTCTCTTCCACTATGAGAATTTATGTACTTTGTTCAATATAGAAAATATGAATAAACTAGAAACGAAGCGTTTGTATCCTTGAACCATATGATAAATGCCATAACATGAGATTGTGAATACTTGAATAGTCGGTTGCTTAAATATTTTGCTCAACTTCAAGTTGTCCATACATTGTCATACATTTTCATAAACTTAATGGGAATCTGGAGTTGATTCATTGCTAATATAGACATGCTAATGTTTGTGTGAATGAATATATTATTTTTTGTCTGGGTTCACTAATATTTAATTTGATCAAGATAGTGAATAAGCAATCTATTTTTGGGTGTATGTCGTGATCCCTACTCATCAGTTGGCTCAGCAAGAACAAATGGCTCATAAACTAGTCAATAAAAATACAGATGGCTTACCTCATGTATTAGTGTTGCAAAAAGAAATGTTTCAGCCTCAGTTGTTAGATGTCGAGGTGCTACATTTCCATGACCTAACAAGATTTATAGAATATAATGAAACATAGGATTGATCAACTATGTTCTCATAAAGTATTAAAAGCAGTCTGTATTAAACCAACTGCAACAGACCAAGTTGAAACTTGGGCACTGCAATTGGAATTGTTTGAAAGGATGCTAACATCACAGCAAGGAAGCAACCAAAATTACCCAAGTCCAGAGGTAAGAACATAACTTGTTTCCATTGGATCCAGAAACATTTGGCCATTGTTTGTCTTTTAGGGGTTTACGGTTTAGGGTTTAGGAAGACTTGGAAGAATTCCAAGGGCCAAGATTAAAGGAAAAACCCCAGTGCAGACATCAAAAGGCAACACTGGAGGTCCCAAGTGCCTTGACAGCGGGTCTGGACAAGTTCAAGGCAAATGATCAGGATCAGTAGTTTCCTAAGGTAAATCCCATAGTGCCATAGTGGATTCTGTGCAGAGTTTTTGATGCAGTTTTTGGCGGTGGCCTTGGAAAAAGACTGACACCATCTTTTTACTGTTGAAAGATAAATGTGGCTTGCTTCTTAGGAGGAGGCAGTGGATCCTATGGCACAAACAAAGGTATCCATTTTAGAAATGATGAAAATGCCCGTAGGCATATGGGAAGCTCTCAAACAGTGAGGAAATACTCAAAAAAATGAAAGAAATGCCCATATGCCCGCAACAGCATTAAAATGCCCGCCTTGCAAATGAAAAATGCCAGTAAATATTGCAAAGTGCCCACAAATCTTAGACAAAGGCTTGTTCGTATGAAGAAAATCCCTGCAACTGGTGTAATAGATGATAGAATGCCCATAGCACATTGAGAAATGACCAGGGTATAAATATGTCTTAAATATGACCTGAGATTACAGACTATGAGATGTGATGTGTGCTGAGCTCTGAGGCCTTGCAAGGAAATGATTTTTTTATGAAAGCTCCGATCTTTTAAGGAAACCAATTTCTAAGAAGACTCTTTTTTATAATGATGTCTACATAATAATGTGAGGTGTCTATAATTTGCATTGGGAATATGGGGTCTAGTAATGCTCAATGAGAGGCTGCCTTATGAAGGAGAAGAGGGAAAATTAGGCTGCAGCATACAAGCCATATTTACCCTATCCTTGCTTCCTCAAACTTAATAAATCTATCAAGGGATATTACTAATGCAGATAAGCTCATATGGCTATGAGAGTTATGCTTATCATGAATGATTACAAGTGCATACAACTAGAGTTAGATAAAAATGCAGATAGATATAACATCCCATTGATAAATGCAACAAAATAGGAGTGGTGTTACTCAGTTTATTGTCTCAGAATCGTAAGCCAAAGATAATTCATCAACATAAGACAACATACACATGCAATAGACTTCCTCATCCAAAGCTTTGCTAATCCACCCAATAGCATCAATGAAAAGTATTAAACAATGGCACAAAGACTCCGTGAGATAGTACCTAAACTAGTCAAGGTTTTTCCTTTTCTCCCCTTTGAAATAATATTTGTAAGGGACCCACCCCTATGTATTCAAAGGCTATCCTTCCACTAAGCCATTTTGGATGACTTTACTTAGGTTCAAGTCAATAGGGTTTAACCCGTGCATACTCATGGTCGGTCATTGTTCACCTAAGTTTGGAAACTCAAAAGACATGAATTGTTTTGTCTTTTGAGTCTGATAAAATTGGAAGGTCACCATTTTTATACGATTTGAATTTCAATCTCATGCCCTAATCGTCCTTTAGATTTGAATTATAATTACCTTAAAGAATTGACTCCCAAATAAAACAAGGTATCAAACATTTCATACCCTAGGATTGATTGAGCCAGTGTCTATTACATAACAAACTCTGCCCTCCCTAATTGATTTCAATGAGATTAGGACTTTGAGGTCTCTTGGATTTATAATTGATATTACTTCTTTTGTATACTAACAAGGCTAATCAAATAAATTTTAAATCCACAATTCTTTATGACAAGTTCCCAATGGAAACAAGGCTAGAAAATCTAAGGGAGTAGCTTCCAACAACAAATCAAAATCCAAGGAGGGTACCTCAGTAGTATATGCCGATACCAATTATCACACTGACATGCAACCTTTATGGGGAGCTTTTTGTGATGTACAAGGATACAACTAGACAATCACCCTTTCCCAACTCTAATGTCCAACACATCGAGAAAGCTACCATGAACTATTCTATCAGAAGGTCCCAATAGTAGAATATAAGTTATAACACCCTGAATACAACTGTTTCCTTGTTCAAATGTAATTTAGTGGCTAGCTGAGAGAACAAACACGGACTCGGTAAATAGTTTTGATAGAAGGTAGGTGTAATGCTTTCTATGAAGCCAAAATTTTGAGGTATATAAGTTCCCAAGGGTTGAAGATTATCTAACCACTAGCTAGTTGAAGAAATCCTCTACAAAATTAATTCTAACATGAATAAAGGTTATAAATATCTTCAACATGGTTTACGTGTAATCCACATACCCTTTGAAAACCATCATTTTCCAAGTTCTTCACACTGGAAAGGTATTTAATAAATGGAAAGGCTTATAAAAGAGCAAAGGAGTGTAAATAATTAAAGGTTTGAATAGTCAAAGAAGGTGAAGAGTAGTGGAAATTTGAATCACTTCAACTTCCCAGCTTTGATTTTGTATAAATGAATGAACATGAACAAAAGAAAGAGTTATCAAATTTCAGTAAGGAAGCAATCTTGTAACAGACACTGAGGCATTATTAGCATCTGGAATGAATAAATATTTCGCAGTTATTCATGGATGGAATATATGTTCATCCTCATGTATGATTTCTTTTGTTTATCATAAGACCATGTCATTGAATTGTTTCTTTGTTCATATGCTTGCCATTGTATACTTTGCTAACTTGGGTTTGAAACAAGGATAAGATTAAGACGTGATCATCTAAGTATCAATGCTTTCTCTTTTATGCATTGTTATATGCCATAGTATTTCTGTGAAACTCTGACAAGTTATCCAACTGGAAGGTTGAAACCAACCTGTAAATGATGTTAATAATGACATCATAGATTCATGTATGTAAATTTATGACCATTTTCATAGCAAAAACATGGAAACAATGAAAATCATATTTGAGAAGATTGAAGAATGATCCATACAAAATCTAGCAATGTACCAAGGTAGACCACAATCACATTGGCTGCACCCTCGCCCTTGTAGTCCCACTCTACGTTTTTAGCCTCCAGAAGTGACAACATAGTAATTTGTAATTTTGTACACACTCTTTTCAATTTTCCTGCGAAAATGTGAAGCATATTAACAACATTTTTAAAGGAAAACACTATTATTCTAATCAGATTAGCCCAACACATCTTTAGTATAGAATTTTCATCAAGAATAAAATAAACACTTGTGTACATAACAAAATACAATGTGTCAGTTAAATCAGGTTTTGGAAACTATAAAGAGAGATAACACAACAAATAATGACTTCAAGCACTGAAAGATGGATGCACCATCACATAACTACTTTATGTCAAGAAAAAACTAGTGAGAAACCAATTCTACATAGCTTATGCATGTTTAAAATGGAGTACTTAGATGTATATTTTTGTTTCCAAAGTGTAAGAATCAAATCATAACAAATGCACTAGTATTGCACATTTTTCCATAGCACTAAACCTTTGTCCCATGCTATTGACATGATTTGATGGTTTGGCATGTGGATTTAGTTTGTGGCACATGGTTTTTGATATTATATGATTATCTTTTTTAGGAGCAGTCCACTATTTATGCACATTTCCCTTAAGAACTCGATATTTAGACTTTGTTTGGAGTTAATTAAAGGGTTTTCTCACATGGATCAACATTATTAGCACATATTTTCAAGACCCTCCGTCATTTGGGAGGTTGTTACAACAATCTACACACTTTATTACACACTTATCCATGAGACTCATCTTTTGAGGGTCTGCTAGCTTGTTAGGAGCACCCTAACCCTTTTTGCATACTTTCGGCATAATTTTGGCATTTGAAGGAAGTGGAAACCCTTATCTAATGGAGAACCCCATTTATCTAGGGATCATTGGCACGTTTGAGATATATCATGGATGAGTGCCTTAAAGGAGAATACATACAATTTACTCCTTCAAATCAGTTTTTCATTAATGGTTCAAAGCTTACAAGGAAACCTCCACAATTGCCAAAAACACGAAGTCGTACAACATACTCAAATGAGGCAAAAATTTGCACACCTACTGAGAAAATATGCCCACTAGAAACCGAGAAAATTAGCACCTTCACACTGCTCTATTGTATGGCAGTCCGTACAACTATACAAAGTTCCTTGAGAAAGATGGAGACTCATTGAAGCACATTTTGGTAGATCAAAGGGAATTGGAGTCAAATCTGGGAAAGAGAGAGCTTGATGTTGTAAGGCGGGCTCAGGGTCTACTTGTTGAATATAGTAATGCACATGAAATTTGATGAAACTACAAGAGTTGCTAAAGCAGCAGCTTCTGCAATGAAGATGCAAGTGGGAGAGCTCACACAAGATCTTTAGAAGGAAAACCTTGAGGCTTCCCAATTAGAGTGGTTGCATGATGAGTTCGAAGCACCAAATTCCACGCATAAATACTATGTAAGCCTTCAGGCCAAAAGGAGAGGCCAACATAGAGGTAGAGGAGGAGGCCAGGGAAAATGAAGCACCCAACTGTGTGAAGTCAGGCCAATTAGAGAAATAGAAGTAATCTGAGTTATAGAATTCTTGTACAGAATTTGGGTTAATGAAATCATTGGTTTTTTTATGCCTCCAATATCATGTATTTGACCCCTTCATTTAATTCGTGTAGTTTTGAGTGCATTTGAATGATTGTTGGTGCAATTATGAGAGAGAGATCATTCTTCTTGATCAATCTAATTTATCATTTGATTACATAGTATCCAAGACAATGTTTTCTTATTTAGGACAAATTTTTAATCTATGCTAAGCGTGGGTTTGAAATATAGCTGTGTTTTACCTCTTTTCTCCAAATGAATGTTGATCGTGCATATGTACATAAAAATATCTAGTATCCAATAGAAGTATTATTTGAAAATTTGTTGATGAAGTAGCTGCAGACTGAAAGTTCAGGGGATTCGATGGAAAGAATGGATGGTAATTTGCTGATAGTTGAACCATAGATTCCAGATCTATTTGAAATGTTGTGGGACAGAGTATTGAATTAGAGGAAATCAAATTTTGGACAAATGGATTTCAAAATGTTGATTGAAACCCAAGTATAATGTGTAGAATTATTTTATCACATCTAAAATTACAATTATATGATGTATTGTTTGAAGAATCATTGTTGATTCTCTGGAAATCGTGGTCAAATAGAGAATCACATTCAAGCAGGTATTGGATGCTTGAGTTAAATGCTGGAGGTTATCCATTGAATGATATTGAAATGTGACCATTAATATTGCATACATGGGATATTTTATGCGTAGATTGAATTCTAATATGTGCATTGGTTGTGGAAGATAAGTTCAATATTACAGATGTCATCAATAAGAACCTTATTCCAATAATGATTTATTATGGTTTCAATGATGAGCTCAAGACCAACTCATTTCTTCATTGATAGAGGTAGTATTCTGATCCATCTATTGATTTATTTTCGACCAATCTATTGTGGTCCATCATCAGGAAATGAGAAACTCATTTCTTCATTATTTTTAACAGTCCCCCTTAATGGGGAAATGAGTTCTCAGCAAAACCTAGCTTGTCTCTACATATTCCAAATTTAACCATCAAACAAACAACTACTAAATCTTATCAGACATAGATTTATTCATGAATGAGTAGATATGAAAGGAAGTTGGTAATGAAAATGACTACGGACGAGATCAAGTGTAAATCCTAGGTGACTTCAGACAGAATTTCCAAAAGATTTATCATAAGTATCCCAGAAACAAAAAATAGATCTCTTCCACAAACCATGTTGGGTATTTAGAAAATCAGTGCGAGTCTTTCCATTAGAATTTTTGAACTGGAATAACATGGTAATTCTCTTGGTCTTGGGTTTCTGAAATACCCATGAGCCCACAGTGAAGTAGAACAGCAGCTACGCTAGCAAATGTGTTGTGTAGTTATTCATTGAGATGTACAATTTAGATATGGAAGGAAACTGGCAATGGAAATGGAAGTAGATGAAGTCAAATGTCCTAGGTGATTACCACAGCCTATCCAAAAGAATTATGTACAAAATACTCCTAAAACAAAAAAGATATCAGCTAACCTGGTGTTGTTGAACTTCCCATGAACAGACATTGAAGCATTAAAACAACAACCACGCTTATACAAAAGGCCAGAGAATGGGTTGTTTGGTTATCCATTGAGATGGAGTGAATAGATATGAAAGGAAGAGACAATGGAAATGGAGATGGATAAGGGTGCGTTCTCTAATATAGGTCTCAGTGCGCTTTCCTGTTCATTTGGTATCCTGTAATATAAGTCTCAATGCATTTTCCTATTCATTTGGGATCTTTCCATCCCAACATTCCCTGCAAATCAAAAGAAATTCACGTGTTTCTCTTCTTCCAGTTGAGAATCCCTGTCAATTTTCATTAATAACATAGATTTTACTTGATCGTATTCATAGTTGATATGTATTCATATTATAACTAACAGTTTGAGATATATTCAGAGTGGGTTTAAATTTAAAAATATTTAAATATACCATTTTCAGATTCTCATGTTAAAGTCTAAGTATCATAAGGACTTATGATGGAAAATGGAATTATTGGAGATTTAAATATGCAAGTGGACTGAAAAAACTACCATTTTCACATTCTTATGTTAAAGTCTTAAGTACCGTAAAATGTTCCATATGGGAGGAAGACTTGGGGTGGAAAATGGAAAGGTGACACAAGATTTTGATGGAAAATAGAAACATGACACGGAATGAATTGGTGTTGTGGTTGAACACAAAAGAACAAATCAAGATTATTATTCGTGAAGGATCGCCTCTCAAAGACTTTTTATTTTATCTCAACTTTATAATAATTTCATCTAGCAATTGGATTCAATTATTGAGACAAAGGAGGAAGAATTCAATGGAAAATGGAAAGAGACACATAATAAATAGGTATTGTGATTGAACATAAAAGTATTCTCATTTTTATGTATCGAATATGACAACCTTCTCTTTCACATCAAATTTATCAATAATATCATTTTGCAAATTGAATTCAATTATGGCAGCAAAGTAGGAAAAAACTAGAAAAAATTAGTGAGAAAGACTTCTACACTGAGTGAGACACCCACCAGTGGCCATCCATATTTGGCCACAACTCTATTCTATGAGAGGGCTAGCCATTACCTTTTCCAGTAAAAGGGGCAGAGGGAATCAGTAACTAGAAGCTAGATTAACTATTGTAGATGACTCATAATGATGAGATACATTTATAATATTATTATATACTTGATGTAAATTTGTATTTAGATTTGAGTCTTGAATGGATAGATATCATGACCCAGTATCAGCAGTTACAGTTTGATGTAACATTTGGCATCTTAAACATCAATAGATTTTTCTTATTGATGTGGCGATGTGATTATTTGATGTTGTTGTTAGCTATACCTTTTAAAAGATGGAAAAATAAAGGATTAATTTTTTATTTTTTAGTTCATTCCATAGTTTTCCAAATTGCCAATGTTCCAAGGCCAAAACCCTCAACGACATTTCTCAATTGTCAATGTCTGCAACACTGATTCAGAAGTCAAAATGGTCACATGGTGATTGTGACAATCTTTCTCGATTTGAAAACAAACAATCAAGCGAAGTTTGAAGCTTTGGTGATGGGAAGGACATAGTGCCTTATGTTTGGTTTACAAGGTCCTCTTTCAAGGGAAATTAACATTGTCAGATCACTTGAACGGAGAAGTCTGCAATCCCTCATGGGTTATGATAATCAAAGGTTATTGGAACAAATGGGCATTGAGATTATATGATAAGAAACGACAATTGGATCAAATTGGCATTGAGCTGCTTTGAGTAATACATATTTGTACATATTTGAAGATCGGTGAACCAGACAGCAGATTGGTTGGCTAATCAAACAAGTGCAACAAGGGTATCCCTCTCCAAAACATTGGAAGACCCTACCACAAGGGATAAAATTAAGTGGAAGACCCTACCACGAGGGATAAAATTAAGTGGAAGACCCTACTAGATAATCCATAAAAATATGCAAAATTTTAAATATATATACATTCATGTACATCAGTTTAAATACAAACCATTAGAGACCAAATATACAAACTTTGTTGATGTAGATAGCATGAGGTGATGCCATGTGGAGATGGTACCATCTAACATTGTCTTTGTTATACTTATCACAGATGCAAAGCTTAAAGCTTATATGTGGTCACAAGAGAAAAGTTGCAATCACCCTTTGATCGGGGGCCTAGTTCTTGTGCAACCATAATTCCATTGATCTCAGGGAAGGCCACTTGTAAGTTGACCATTAGGGATCACTCACAAAAATCAGATCATTCTTTAGGGGAGTGGCTGGTGGAATTTATATGGAAGGGATATGGTCCATTTTTTTGACAAAGTGGGACTGCTCAAGATGATTTGTCTTGGCCTTATTGGAAGAAGTGGCTACCATCATCTGTATTATTGCCACAACTTTGGAGGAGGAGTAGCTAGAGCCAAATCCGGAGCCAGAGGGAGGCCCTTGAGTATTTCTCTCTCCTATAGGAGTGGCAATGGTGGAGGCTGAAAAATATAAAAGAGACAAGACACCTAGTAGTAGTTTGCATGCACTATATGTAATAGAAGGTAAAAATATGCATGTTTATAGAAGTTTTTTGTTGTCAATCAATATTATTAATTTGTAAACTGCTAGAGCTATGCCTCTAGACAATTCATGAAAACAGATCTTGGAAAAAAGATGGTTATGCTACATGTTTTCCTTAATAACATAGATTACAACCATATGCCCAGTTACATCATCATCTCACTCCATCTTGGAGTTACAGTACATCTCAATTCATCTTTCTTATAAACAAGGAGAGCTCAATTCATCTCTTGGAAAGTATTCCATCGCATATTTTCAATTTTTTTCTTATCCGTCATTCATAGGTCATCCATGAATTTATTCTCAACTTTCTTTCAAATCTGGGTAAAAGCAGTTTTCAAAAATCCAAAATGGAAAACATTTACAGTAGGCTAAAATAAGACTCACTAATTTGGTCTTTGGTGTGAATTCAATTCACAAAAAACAGATAATTAGACAAAAGACTCACCTTCACAATTTTGTAGATGTCGGAACCTGCACCTCCATTGTCTTTCCCACCTTTCACACCCTTTCCTCCTTCTCCTCCTCCACCTTTGGCATTCCCCTGCAACCCATTCCTTAGTGAATCCATGCCATTGTCGATTATTTTATTGGGAATTACTCATGAGCCTTCAAGAAATTTTATTGTCTGAACCCCTCTTTCTCGTCGACCATGAGATACAGCCCTGAACTCGCAACTAGAAAGACATAATGCTAAAACGGAGTCGGCCGAAATTCGATGCAGATGACATTGAAGGCTTGGGCATGCAACTTTCAAATCCACTTGGAAAATTCTGTGGCATTCGGCATGGTAGTCGAGAGAAAAACCATTTTGATACCCAGGGAAAATAAAACTATCATCTCCTCCCACACGACTCCATTCTCCCGGTCCTTCATGTAGTGAATCTCTTCAAAGGCGACCTAGACATCCTATTCCAAGACCTCGAAACCCCTGTAAAGAATCCCTCTAACAATATCTATGGTCATAACGAGGCATGAGGAATTTTGGGGCATGGACAAGTCGCTCGTCATTAACCCTACGCCGGTAAACTCGTGGCTAAGCTCCCAGTACTTCTGGTTGCCCAGGGCCTTCAAAGGGGATGTGTATATGAACCAATGATTGTCCCTAAAGGCCATGGATATGGCGTACTCAGCCACGTCCGTATTCCCATCTGAAGTATTGAGGGCCGACACAAGAACAAATTCGTTTCACTGAGGTAGGTCTTCGCCATGGGACCGCTGTACACAAGGTTCGAAATCGTGCCATGGGTAGTATCGTCCATGGCCAAGGCGTAGCCCGTGGGTATAGACACCTCATGGATGTAGGTTAGAACCATTTTGTGGCGCTTCTTCTCAACTTTGGCTTACATTTTTGGCTCCTTCACCCTTCTTCCATGCATTTCCCCTGCCTTGCGTTTGTCGAGAGCCAGTGATTCCTCCATGATTTAGCAATGTGGAGTGTGATAGGTGGACATGATTTTTTATCGACATTAGATGGTGGTGATAGGTGGAGGGTATGCTTTACTTCATGTTATGTATGATTTGGGGCATAAGTTTACCAAATGGCACTCAATAGTGGGCTTGACCAACTAAGGTAGATGAAAAATAAAGAGTGTACATAAACAAGGCAAATAAATTTACATCATCCCCGTGCATTGAATGGATGGAAAACTTAAGAGGAAATGAGAGGTACACCTTAGAGGAAGCCCCTTGTATAATTGGTCTTTGATAGGAAGCAAAGATAGATAATTCAAGTAGAGAGTCTTTACCATGGAACAAATAATAAATAAGAAACCAATACTACTTTCTCCTAACAATGTTAGTATTCCAAGTAATTACTTCGCACTCTAGTCAAGAAATATGCAAACCATTTGAGGGAAAAGAAAGTGAATGATTTGTCTTATTGCTAATTGAAAAAGCCACAAACAAAAATGAAGATTTCACCTTGAAGAGTAATTAAAGTGGCATTCAATACTCTCTCTTTAGGTTTTTATCCTCTCCAAGCCACTCTTTGAATTTGGAATGATTCTGAGAGCATTTCCCCATGAAAGATTGGTTAAATGAAGGTAAATTTTGGTAGCATAGCCACCATAAACCTCAAAGGAAGGATTGAAGCATGAGAACATACAAATCCTTCGCAAAAAAATATGTAGCGTAACTTTGCATCAATTGAACTTGTTTGAATGGAGGATCTCATTTGTAATTTGGAGAGGAAAACATAGCTTGTAGTCAAATCTTAGACCATGTGATGGAATCTACACCAAGAATAACCATGTACCCCTCAATTAAGTGAAATAGTCTCGAATGGTGTGGGTGTCCTTGACCAAACCAACCATAAAAGAGACCTTTCCATTGAAAGATCCACAAAATTTACGATTTCTTGTTGTAATAGGAACTATGTGAGATGTTGATTGGGTCTAGTACAGGGGGTTGTGAGGAGTGTCATTCTCTCTATGCAAGTTCATTTATTGTAAGTGACATGTTGAGCCCTTAATGAGTATGTTGACAAAGCCTTGAGCTATTATGGAATCTAATTTACCGTAGGTACCATCCTCATAATGAGGAGAAGTGTTTGATGGGTTTCCTTCTGGTATGTATTTAGTTAAAATAAAATAATAAAAATAGGAATTATGTGGGTATTAAAGGTTTTCCTACACAAATGTGAGCCACATATAAAGAGGGGACACACAATTTTACCATAATGACAAACTGAGAGTTGATTTCATACCTCTATGATTAATTAGTTTGTCATCCATGGGATATGAGATTATAAACTGTGTTAGGCATGATGTGATGTTTCTGGGATAAGCACTCAAGTGTCATAGTCAAATGAAATTGGCATGATAACAAATTTCCTCCTTATGTGTGATAAATATATTGGATAATGTTGAAGTTCCATTATCATTATCTAATGATCAACAATTGATATTATTTATCATCAATCCAAGAGGCAAATGAGAAATATATTGGTGTCTACATCTACTTGATTTTTTGATATAGAGGTATATATTATTGGTTAAGTCCATCGATGACCTCACTTTGATAGAATATATTCCATTTATTCATCTTGGAAATATATTCTTTATCTTCTTCCTCTTTGTTATATGTTTTTCTTTCATCAATGGACAGTTCACCACAGAAGAAGGGTCTTTCTTGGGATATTGATCATCCTATCCTATAGTCACTTGCAATTTTTATATGGCCAATTATTGTTTAAAATATGCCTCTATACTCTATTTCTCAATATATGGATCTATACTATATTTCTAATAGTGTTATCCCTTGGATGTGTCCTATTGGTCCATTATGATTTTTGTTCCAATTGGGAGGAAGATAAGTGGTTTTTCTTAGGTGAGATGTACAATTGATCCTTATGATGGGTACTAAATTTCTAAAAGAGGGACACTATAAGATATTGTTTTAGTACTCATCAGTGGTGGATGATGGGTGGCCCTGAATTCTAGTGAGAAATTTGTTGAAGTTTGTGGAAACTATGTCCTTGTTTTTTTTGTGACTGGCCCTACCAATATTTTTACTAACTCAGTAACCCCTCTTTGGACTTCCTATGATATTCAAGTTTTCTTGTGGGTGCTAACAATATCAGGGAACATTATCAAATTTATAGTGGTGGTATAATAATTATTGCAAGTTCCTTTTCAATGTGACATATATACAATTGTTGATGGGCATCTATAATGAACCATTTTTTTACCATTATTTGTATAAGCATTTCACACTCTTTTCCTTAAACCTTGCTATTATGAAATTTCTCATTTGCTTATGAATAATTTACCTATAATATTGAATGTATGTGATGTACTTTTTTCCTTAGGTGATTTTGAGTAAGCATGCACACATTTCACTTATGAAACTAATGTGATTCCAATTCTAAGAGAGCACACACTGAGTCACTAATTTCCTTAATCATGATTCCAGACAACTAGATGCATGGGGAATATCCGTAGGGACCTTATTTGTATTTGTCACTCCAAAATATGGAAATGATCAAGGAAGCATTTATTTCCCTATTCAAAATCCAATTTCCTCAAGAGTTCAAGTTGCATAAGTATTATATGATTCAAGGAGACACCAATGTAGATATATAGGAGCAAATTCCATAAATCAACGGATCGATGGAGCATTTAATAGATTTCCATTTCTAGTACAAATAAGAGCATAAGATGATAGTTGAATGTATTGAACTAAACTTTTTAAGGTATTATTTATCTTATATCTCTTCGAATTATAATTTTAGAAGAAGGCACTTTGCTTCCCTGATATTATGAATAGAGCTTGAATAAAAGAGAAGTAATTTTTTTTCATAATTAGTCTTGTGTGTTAACAAGGATTTCATGAGTATCCTTGAGTAGGGCCTACTCTAGGAAATTAATGGATTGAGAATGATTATATATATATATTCGGTTTGCATTTGAATTCTATTTAGCTGTGATTTTACACATATATAGTAACATTAAAGACTTTTGCAGTAACATTACAAACTCTTGTAGTAACATCACAAGTAACTAGTTTATGTGTTTTCTAGCATTTCTCATAATTTATTTTCCTATTAAACAACTTGTGTGACTTTTTATTGCATATATTTCATTGTCATGGTTGATTTGTGATGTTTATCACATTATATGTTTCTTTAGGGTTATAAGGATTGATTTGCTTAGGAGTAGACTAACAATTCTAGATTCATTTGATTTACTAAAATCACTTCACTTATCTCTTTCACTTAAAAGAATGACTATAATACAACCATATATCTTGTACATTTTCAGAGGATATATGGGTGAAGGTCACGATCCTAGGATGAATTGTTAAGAAGAGTGAATTGTTGAAGTTGAACATATTTTTCTAGAATACTAGTTTTAGGTTATGCCTTTGTAGTTGCATACATAGTCCAAGCATCTCATAAGTTTGTACAAGTATTGGGTTGATAATTAAATTAAATCCAAGGAATTAAATATATATTATTTAAATTCATTATCCCTACACTTTTTGGTTCCATTTATGGGGAGGTTGTTAAATTGCGTTAGGATTAAGTTCCAGAATTAAAAATAAAAATAAAAAACATTTCATAGTTAATTTCATCCATCGACCTATAGATCGACTTGGAAATTTTTTACCAAGAAATAAACATTTTGGTGTTGTCAGATCAAGTATAAATAGTCAAGAACAACAAAAAAAGGATAGTAAAGTTGATATTCAACCAAACATCAAAGAATTTTATCGCCACCCTAAATTGAGAGATAATATCTTTGTTGATCCTCCTTTTGACTTTGAGAATCCTTTTACCAATTTTGAGAATCTCTCTTATCAAAAATAAATGGTATAAGAAGGAGAGGAACAACGTCAAATCTTTGATTTTCCCATTCGTGAGAATGGTGGAGAAACTAGGATAAAGAATATAAACTCTATAACTCTCCCTCAATCTTGTGGTCACCTTGATACTTACCTTGTTTAATTTGAAGTTGTCTATAAGATATATGATTATGCTTTAGATTCCAAAAAGTGCAATATATTCTCCTATACCTTAAAATAATCAACTTTGAGATGGTTTATGATCTTGGAATGAAATACTATCACTGGTTTGGAGGAAATGAATAAATCCTTCATTGAAAAGATAGGGATTACTTACTATAAATAATAATAATAAAACACAAAAGATGAAATATTTCGAATGATACAAGGTGAGAATGAGTCTCTACAATACTACGAGGAAATATTTCAACTAAGCTACAAAAGGTCTCATGGATGCATTTTAGATGAAGAATCCCTCAAAATTGTTATAGTTAGGGGGTAAGAGAATAATGCATTGAAAATTTAAAACGTCTTTCAAACCGAGACATATTTCATTTGACGTCTGGAGAAATAAAGAATGTTTTGAAAAATTTCTATAGATACAAAAGAAAGAATATTAGGGGAGGAAGAATCGTTCCCCAAGTACCAAGATCCACATCTACCTCTCTTACTAAAAATGATATAGGATGATTATTAGAGGATATGAAAATTGGCATATTGCATTCTATGGCTTTGCATATGGATACCATGTAGGTTAATAAGAAGTAAGAGGAAGCTTAGAAATCCTTGGCTATGTCCTACCCTAGGTGCATAAAGATACATGCAATAAATGAATGCCCATTGAATACAGTGGAATTTAATGGAATCTATGAAGAAAATCATTAGAGAAGAAAATTCATTTCATTACTTGGTTTCAAAACGGCATACCAAAGCATGGAAGATAACATTGAGCAATTATGTTTCATAAATTGAAGAAGAGTTAGGTTTAGGGGTTTAATATGGATTGGTTTCAACACATTTTCCAGCACTTAAAAAAACCAAAAATACCCTCTTTTCATATCCATATAAAATGAGCAGTCATAAAATGCACTTTACAATTTCTTTTTTCATAGAAAGAGGGAACTTTAGTCGAGCCCGTATTGGAAAATGAGTTAGGTTTAAGGGTTTAATATGGGTTGGTTTCAACCCATTCTCTAGCACTTAAAACAAACAAAAATACCCTCTTTTCATATCCATAAATGAGCAGTCATAAAATGCACTTTACAATTTCTTTTTTCATAGAAAGAGGGAACTTTAGATGAGCCCGTATTGGAAAATGAGTTAGGTTTAAGGGTTTAATATGGGTTGGTTTCAACCCATTATCTAGCACTTAAAACAAACAAAAATACCCTATTTTCATATCCATAAATGAGCAGTCATAAAATGCACTTTACAAAAAAAAAATTCATAGAAAGAGGGAACTTTAGTCGAGCCACACTCAGATAGTGAAGGACTAGTTACAATTTATAAGCTATTGAGGGTCAAAGATTAAGCAAATAAACCATAGAGATGAATTGAACTAGATAACTACACAATTCACATGGTTCTATCAAGGAATTTAGAGATGAACGAATGGCCAAGGTCACTAGGTTATTGTTTATATGTTTTTCTTATGAGAAACCAATAGATATTGCTTATAGATCCATTTTGGAATGGTTATAAATTGCTAGTGGTTTCTTATGGAAAACCACTACAGATTTCTTATAGATCTTATGAGTGGGTATTGTGACCATTATGACCTTGGAAACATATTAATTACATAGACTCCATAACAATGTTGGTATTAAACCGTTATCTTTTGTCAAAAATTATAGCAACTGTCACATAGTGTCACCAAAAACCCATTAGAACGATCATTGGTGACAGACATTTTTCTACAGTCACCAAAAGTAACATAAAAGAGTATTAGTGAGGGATAATAAAATATTGTCACTAGAAGTGTCACCAAAGAGAGAATCAATAATGGGCCTTTAACAACCCTCACCAAAAGTGTCACTGAAAAGGGATTTGGTGACGAACCTTAAAGGACCATCTCAAAAGGAACTTATAACCTGGTCACTTATCTCTCATTTTGTACTAATGTAACTTGCCCCGAATACAGTTAAGAATAGACACAGGTAAATTCCTCAGACCAAACCAATACACTGAAAGACTTTGCAAAACCGATTGGGCTAGGATGAGCCTCCCCCCAATGGAGAGCCACCGGTGTGAGCAACAATTTATCCGACGATCAACCCTCTGCAGTAACCATCTCCAATCTACCACCCTATAATCATTAGCTTTAATAAAGTACCCAAGATACTTGAACCCACAGTCCAGCGGCTTGAAGATAAAGGGGAACATCGATTTAA
Source organism: Larix kaempferi (assembly GCA_027924585.1). Taxonomy (NCBI): domain Eukaryota; kingdom Viridiplantae; phylum Streptophyta; class Pinopsida; order Pinales; family Pinaceae; genus Larix; species Larix kaempferi. The sequence goes on from BSBM01001812.1 coordinate 1,264,511, forward strand.
TAGAATTTAACACTTCCTGGTCCTTGCAATTAAAAAGAAAAATCGACTTACATAGACTGATGGCCATGCCAGAGGCATTACAAAAGTCATCAAATATGTTTTTGTAGACCTACCACTCCCCCAAGGTAGCAACCCCCAAAATTAAAACATCATCCACAAACAGTAAGTGAGAAATGGCTAAAGTACGAGTGAGCTTAATCCCCTTAAGCATCCCTTCAGATTTAGCAGCAGTTATAGGCCTACTGAGCCCCTCGATGGCTAAAATAAATAATAGTGGAGAAAGAGGGTAGCCCTGTCGAACCCCTATGATACAAGGAACAGCATTTGACGGAGATCCATTGATCAAGACCTTGAAGCTGGTGGAAGTAATACAAGCCATGATCCAATGAACAGTCTCAAGCGGCAAGCCAATTTGTCTCTAGCGATAATTCTTCTGCATCAACCTTACCAGCTTAGGCCATTTTGTCTCTAGGGATCATGTGACATTAATAGGCCTATGTCCACCATACAAGCTCTATAAAGGGAATCTTTATCATGTAAGTAGAATATAGTGTTCATTTCAAGTTTGGAACACTAAGAATGGCTCTCATGGCCTTAGTCCATGTTCTAGGGTAAACATATAAAGTCCTAGGCCATAACATTTTTCTCAAGGGATCGGGGCCCATAAATGGGGCCCTAGTCCATAACGTCATCTCTATGTGGGAAATATTTGGCTTACAAGCAAGAAATGGCCATTTCAAGCTCTATGCGACCAAGAATGGTTATCATTGATTGGGCCATATTATCAAATCAAAATATAACGTCTAAGGGTAAGGGGGTCAATTCTCATGACTTTTAAGGGGGGGCTCCAACAAACCGCCTCCAAAAGCTCAATTCTCATGACTTTTAAGGGGGGGTGCCAAAAAACCACCTCCAAAAGTTCAATTCTAATGATTTTTAAGGGGGGTTCCAAAAAACCGCCTCCAAAAGTTCAATTCTCATGACTTTTAATGGGGGTTTTGACAAACCGCCCCCAAAAGTTATGAGAATTGGGCTTTTAGGGGGGATTTTCAAACAACCACCTCCAAAAGTTCAATTCTCATGACTTTTAAGGGGGGTTCCAAACAAACTGCCTCCCAAAGTTCAATTCTCATGACTTTTAGGGGGGGGGGTTGACAAACCGCCCCCAAAAGTTATGAGAAATGGGCTTTTAGGGGGGGTTTCAAACAACCACCCCCAAAAGTTCAATTCTCATGACTTTTAAGGGGGGTTCCAAAAAAAACCACCTCCAAAAGTTCAATTCTCATGATTTTTGGGGGGGTTTTGACAAACCGCCTCCAAAAGTTATGAGAATTGAGCTTTTAGTGGGGGGTTTCCCAAAACGGCCCCCAAAAGTCAAATTTCAGGACTTTTGGGGGCGGTTTAAAAAAAAAAAACCCTAAAAGTCCAATTTCCATGACTTTTAGGGGCGGTTTTAAAAGACCGCCTCCAAAGGTCTGAAAAAACATTTAGGGGGGGGTTTACCAAGACCCCCGCAAGCCAAAAATGCCCCTAAAGGGCTATTTTGTTGTAGTGTTCAAATATCTTAGAAGTCTCTTTGCAACAAATCAATGTCCTTCACACGGTTTTCACATGAACCTAGAAATGATCCTAACAACAAATGAAATATTTGGATGGTGTTGGTAAAGAAGATAAGACTCCCCACAAGCTATATGTACTTGGTTGCATCCTCAAATTCATTTCCTTCTTTTGATTTGAGATTCAAAATTTGTTCCATTGGAGTAGAGAGAGGGTTACACTATATCATGCCAAACATGTTCAACAACTCTTCATTGTCCTTCTAGGAGATGAATATATACTTTGGATTCTGAGTCACTTCAATACCCAAGTAGTAGTTAAGATATCCCAAATCTATCATCTCAAATCCTTTCTTCAATTCTTTCTTAATGGATGCAATGTAGCTTTCATTGTTCCCTCTTGTCAACAAATCATCTACATACACTACAAGATATACAATGGATCTTCCAAATTTCTTGATAAACATAGTTGCATCATCAATATTATAGTATTTGAAATTTAAATTCAAAATATGCTTAGTTGGATTTTCATACCTTGTGTGAGGTACTTGTTTTAGGCCATACAAAAGCTTTGTGAGCTTGCCTTTTGTTCTTGTCCCTTCACAACAAAACCTTCTGACTTAGACATGAAGACATTATCTTTCAAGTTTTGTTGTGGGGGGGAATGTCTCTTTGTAATCAATTCCTTCTTTTTGTGCAAAACCTTTTGCCACAAGACTCGCCTTATGCTTGTGAAGTGATCCATATGATTTGTAGTTGTTCTTGAAGACCCACTTGCAACCAAATGGTTTGGTTCCAAATGGAGGGTCCACCAACTTGCATGTCACATTCTTAATGAGAACATCATATTCATTTTGCATGATTTATTTCCACTCAACATGAGAAGAAACATCTTCGAAAGAAGTTGGTTCAAGGATAGCAAATAAATTCAATTCATAGTGATATGAAACATCCATACCAGCTACATCACCCAAATTTGAATCATCTACATCACCTTCATCTTCTTCTCTTATCAAACTTCTGGTTCATGTCTTTCTAACATTTTGAGGATGAACACTTTCAATTGTTTTCATGACCCACTTTGGAATTTTTTGTGCGGGTCCAATTTTCTTAGCCGGTGGTGCTTCATTCTCTTCAAAGTTCAATCTTTCAATTCTCTCAATCACATCATCCAATTAAACCTCTGGTTCTAGTGAAGTGGTGAGGACTTCTTCATGAGGGGGAGATGGTGTTGCAAAAGGATATTTCAGATATTAATCCAAGGTAGGGATCCCCCCTTTAAAATATGGAATCTCATTGTCAAATTCACAATATGTCTTTACATGGATAATTTATCTAGGCAATCAAGTCACCTCTCCAGAAGCTTGTCATTTTTAAGGATTTCATGAAAATCACATCTCTAGAAAGAATAAAGTTTGTATTTACCTCATCACAAAGATGATATGCCTTGGTGGTATTTGAGTACCCCATGAAGATGCATTTTTATCGGGCCTTGTGCCAATTTTGTTTCTGTGTTCCTTAGGAATTAAGGCATAACGGGACGAACCAAATACCCTGAGATGCCTCACCGAAGGAACGTGGCCATACGAGATTTCATATGGAATTTTGTTGGCAAGAGCGTGAGATTGACTTATGTTTCTCAAATAGACTGCACATAGAACTGCATCACCCCAAAACATCAATTTCACATTCTTAAAAGATATCATGGACTATACTATATTCAAGAGTGCCAGGTTCATTCTTTTTGCTTACGCTATTATGTTGAGGATTACATGGAACAGTGGTTTGATGCATAATGCAATATTGATGAAGATAGTTTTCAAATTCATTAGAAGTATATTCTTTTCCATTATCACTACAAAGAGTGCCAATGTGAGATTGTGCTTCATTTTCAATCCATACATGAAATTTTTTTAAAATTTCAAATGCCTTAGACTTTTGCTTTAGTAAATAAACCCAACACATCCTAGTGTAATCATTAATAAAATTCATGAGATGTTTATTACCATTTTCAAAAGCAATAGGCATGAGACCACACAAGTCAAAGTGTATCAACTATAATTTTCTACATGCTCTAGAATTTGAATCAAAGAAAGGTTGTTTATTATGTTTCCCCAAAATACAAGCAGCACCTTGTTTCAAATTATTTGGAATGGTGAGTAGACCAAAAACACCACTCTTCTTCAACATTCTAAGGCTATCATAAATGATATGTCCATATATAACATGCCACAAGATACCATATGACAAAGTACCTTCTTCATGCTGAGAGTGGTATGCAATATTTTGGGCTCTTGTAGGTGTCCCTTTCAGCTTCAACAATCTCTCATCTTCCCATCCAGTCGTTAAGACTTGGTTGTTAAAGGGTCTTTTTATCTCAACTTTCCCATCAAATATGTGGATGGAATGGCCTTGTTGTTGAATGTGTGAGAGAGACAACAAGTTTTTCTTCAACTCTGGAATACAAAGAACATTTTGCAACGTAAAATCAAGAAATCCAAGCAATTTAAGCCCGATGGTGCCAATTCCTTTAGGTTTGAGGATGGAATTATCTGTAAAGTACACTATACCATTTACATTGTCATTCAAATCTTCAAAAAAAAACTCTTATAAATGGCATGTGGTAGGTAGCATTAGTATCAACCAGCCAATTATCTCTCCAAGATGCAACTGAAGTATTGAACAAAACTTCGTTTATGTCACATTACAATGTGCAACAATGACATGAGCATATTTAAGAGCTTTACCAATTTCATGTGCTTTACCTCTTTCTTCTTTCTACTCTTTCTTCTTTGAGATCTTCTCTATGGAATTCAGCATGTCTTTGGTTCATGTCCTTTATTTCACAATGAACATATTGAAGATCGTATCACTCACCATGGTTGTGTCTACCCTCTTCCTTTGAAATTATTCCCTTTCTAAGCAAGACACACAGTCTCTCCAGTGGGATGAAATGGCTTCTTTCTAAAGGCGTTCTCTCATTTTGCAATTTTCTCCACCAGAGTGTCAAATTTGAGGTGTTTTAGTTGGTTACTAGCTTGAAGTGACTCAATATAGTGGGAATATGTAGAGTATAGGACATTGTTGAAGGAAGTGAGAGGAAGGTCTACATTCACACCAATGGCATCAATTTCATGTTTGGTGGCTTTAATCTTAGATGCTACAACCATGGGATTATTATCCTTCAACTCTAGGTTGAAAAAATTCAACAATAATTTAATTAAATCCAATTTTAAGTGTGATTCATAAAAATCCTTCAGTTTATTTAAGCATCGTAAGAAGATTTAATAGATATTATATGTCGACTCACCTCTTCACTTACTATAGCAGTGATCAATGCATATGCCTTTTTGTTTCCACTCTTCTATATTGCAATCTCTTTGTCTATTATAGTTTCTTTAGGTGCGAGGGCATCTTGTCCTTCACAAATTCCATACCACAGATCATTGAAGATGAAGGTGTGCTTAATTTTTCTTGACTATTATGGATATTTGTCCTTACCACTAAGCGCCACTCTGAAAATAGAAACCAGAAAATGCATCTTTATAAGCAAAATCACTTGAAAGTGTTCTTTCAAGTCAAATTCAAAACAAAAAAATTCTACCAATAACAATGATTTCTTAATTGAAAAAAAGGTAACAGAGCTTCATGTACACATCTTTGAACTCGTGAAGAAATGTCTATGTTTTCAAACATCAACTTTTGAATGGAAATATAAAGAAATTTGAATGAATATGGTTAAATTCAATCGAGTCTTCAATTCAAGATTTATATCTAAGATCGTGTCTCTTACCAAAAATACTTGTCCATATTAGAGCCAAACAAAAATTCAAATAGACACTTTGAAGGACTCAAACAAGGAGGAAACCAATTTCGAACGTCTTAGGTTGCAAGATCACCTAGGAATTCAGAGGAAATGTACAAATACACATTTCAAAGCTACTTCCTTCGCCTATCTTACAATTTTGTGAGAAAGACTATGCGGTAACACTAGATTGGATCCAAGGACTTAAATAAATCTACCAATGTTTGAATATGGGATTCCCCCGGGGGTTAGCAACTCAGGATATTGCTACTATTGAACGGAAATCTATTCTAAAAGCTAGTGAAAGGACACTCAATGAGTAGTCTGAGATCTATAAGTGCAACCCATGACATCTACAAATGCATATCGGGCACAACTCCAAGCATGAGCGGATCAATTATTATTTCAAGGGAGTTCCTAGAAACATTCTTTCAGAAATGAGATTGTAAATGTTCTTCCTTCCAATCATTTAAATAATATTCCTATTAGTGTTGAATGATGTGGTATTCTAGATAGTGATTACAAAATTGAACTAGGACCATGTATGCGAAGAAGCACACAGTAAGGCAAAACTTAGAGAAAATTACCTATGTGGAGGCCCCCGTATGCGGATAAGCATGTAGTAGGGTAAAACTTAGAGAAAATGACTTGGATGGAGGCACCCATAGGAAGAGAAGCACATAGAGGTAATAGGGAAGCACATCGAGTGAGGTCATGAGGTTGGAGAGTTTACGTCGAGAAATTCCCATCGATATACTCGAGGGTAGACACAGATAGCTCCAAGTCCTAGAGATGTGAGGCATGTTAGGTGAGGATGCAGTGCAGAGCAAGTTGAATTTGCAGGAGGATGAAAAATGAAACCTAGAGAGGTAAGGCATGCATTGATAATAGGTTTAGGGTTTTGACTGCATAGGAGGTTGAGGAATACAACGACTCCAGGGTGTGGGTTCACCAAGCACGCAAAGGACATGGAATACCAAGCATGCACAAGTATGCAAAAAAATGCAGAGAATAATATTCATTGTAGGTTTAAAGGTCAACAAAGTTGGCAAGTTTGAGAGCTGGTAGAGAGAGGCAAATAATATGCCAAGGAGGATAGAAGGTAGACTGAGGAGGCAATATGCCAATGAGCAAACTGGATTATGACAAAAAACAAGGCTCTAATACCACATGATAGGCATGGGATAACTTCAAAGGTGGATATGTCTTCATTAATGATAATCAATTATTTATACATTGAAGTGTGACCTTTGGTTTTTGTTGATGGGCATTTTTTAGGTTTTTAAAGAAAAACTCAAGCCGTTTGGAGTAGCTACTTTTGACGACTTTTATGGCTCCATTAGTTACTAAGTGAATTTGCTCCCCTAGAGGAGACTTCTTTTAATTTTCCTAATTTCCTAAATGCAAAATTAATGAATCTAGGCTAAAAGCAATTTCGTAGCTATAGAAAGACATTTCAGTAACTATGAAAACTCGTTGAAAGTTTCCACAAAAATGTCTAAAAAACTACAGAAAATGTAGTTTAACAACTGCAAAAACACAACTCAGAAAGTTACAAGAAACTATTTAAAATCTATTTTATTTCTATCATATCCTGCACATTAGCAAAAGTGATTTAAAACCAATTGTGACTGCATTTATAAATGAAACATATAATAATTAAAATATGTGAAAAACATTCCAAGTCAAATTATCATATATTATTAGACATCAAATCATTTTGTTGATCCTCGGATATCAATCATGATAGAACACTGAAAAGTCTTTAATCATGCAACATTAGAATTAATTTGCAATTAATAGATCAAATAAAATAATAGTTATAATTTTCTAAAATACATTTTAAAATATTATAATTATAAAGAATTTAAATAAAAAACTAAAACACAGTTTAGTTTTCATTTAAATCTACAGGAAACAATGATTAAAAAAAAAGATAATGACTTTCATTACTCTGAAAAAAACATTCATACATAGCTTTGAAAATTGCTTCCCATATTCCATATATCATTGCTTTAGTAACAATATCAATCTATCAACTGCTGGTTGACAGCGCCTCCAATTCTTTTCTCTTTCGAAACACAATTACAAAAGAAATAAAATTTAAGAACATAAATACAATTCCATTCTTGTAGACCTCTCCCTCCTTTGATAGTCGATTATCTGCATCTTTTATATGCGATCAACTGCTCTTTAAATGCTAAAAACAGTTTGACTTCCTTATGTGCTATCTTCCCGGAAGCAGTTCCATTGAATCTGCATTTTCCTTATCTAGTTTGTTGAGCAAATTTCTTCCTATGCACTATGCACTCTTAATCTTTGACTCAATTTAAAATCTACTATCAAACAAATAAACAATGTAAAATAACTAGCAATAACAACATTAATAATATTAATGTGTTTGAATAGGTTGATAAGCGTAAATTGGACACATACTATAGAGAAAACAATTAATATGAAAAGTATGTGCTCAATTTACGTCTATCCAGACACATTAAAATTATTAATGTGATTGTTGCTAATGACATGTGAGCGCATACACATATCTCCAAAATATTGATAAAATAATATTGTTTAATGATTTCAATCAAATTCATATTTTAATTAATTATAATATTATAATTTTAAATTAAAAATAATATCATTTCATAAATTAAAATAATATTAATAAAATGTTATTATTTAATTGATTAATAATTATATTATATGTTATAATATTGTAATTAATTAATTATAATATTATATGTTATAATATTGTAATTAATTAATTATAATATTATATGCTATTATATTATATTATTATTAATTATATTATATTTTGCGATTATATTAATATGATATTTAATTAAAATATTATAATGAAACTAATAATTTATTATTATTATTTAATTTAAAATAATATTATTTAAACATTTATAATATAATAATTAAAAATAATCTAATTAAATATTAAAATTTTTAGATTATTTTTAACTAATTATCATATTATTTTTGAAATATTTCGTTAAACTAGATAATTTTTAATTAATTAAAAGGTCTCAAAAAATTATAATATTATATTATAATTTAGTTAAAATAATGATGATACATATTGATATTACAAATTAAAGTATTAAATATATTTTTTTAACTGAAACGGTTATATTTATTTGTTTGAATAATGGTTGGCCGCAGCCAATCAACCAAGATTACAACTATTTGAGAGTCCACTTGACACTATTTCATCATCTCCGGATCTTACAAGACAACTGATCAAGGAAAGGCTATAACAATGGAATAGGAATCCAGGAGGGTGTATCGTCATTCTTGCTGTATATTCCTTGAGATAAAAGGTAGCCCTTGTTTGCTTTTTCATCCGCTTCTTTATTGGATCCTCTCAGGATCTAGAAAAACAAGGAGGAAGTGAATTCTCGCATAACATAGCATAGCCTTAGTAAAGTCTTATTTAGCATCGGATTGCTGAATTGATCATCCGTATTTAAAATCTTTATCAAGATTTCAGAATATCCAAAAACTTGTATTTCTTTGTAACCATTTTCTTGGGCAATCTCACAAGCTTTTAGCATCCCAAGAATTTCCGCATGGTTATTTGTTCTCATTCCTAAACCCTAGTGAAACTATATTTTCTAAGACCATCCGGTGAATAGGTAACGCCGCCTACTCCTGCAATCCCAGGATTTCCTTTTGAGGCCCCGTCAAAGAAGACCGTGGCTTTACCCTGATTTCTCCACCATCCTTGAAATATTGCATCCAAGTCTCGGAGTCGCCATCCTGTATTGTTGAAGGGGTGGACCATGAGCTTTTTTCTGTCCCTAAACAAATATGTGCCAAACCACTTTTTTTCTTCAGGGAGCAAGGATTTATCGGTGAAGGAAGGGTGGTTGACTGATGCCTCCTTCAGAAGAGACTTTTCCTTTGCTTCCATGATCAATGGAGAGGACTTGAAGTTGTTAAAAATCTGATTATTTCTTGCCAACCAAATTTTCCAGTAAACATATTTGGGTAAAGCTTGCCAAATTCTGGTCCAAGGGGATTTTCTTTTAAGCGTGTGAGGGTACCTTGCTTTCCATGTAGAGAAAAGGGTAAAGACAAAGACCTGAAAAGGAGCAATTGCATTGAGGCCGAGCAAGGAAAGAGACCAGACTTCTCGAGCAAATGGACTGTCCACGAATAGATGGTCCAAGGTTTCAAACGCCAAGCAACACAAAGGACGGCGATAAGGACCAAATTTTCACCAGTTAAAACTTTCCTATGGACTAAAACCCAAGTGAAAAATTAACTTTGGGCATACCGTAAGTATCCCACACTAGAGTCCAAAAAGAAGGAGAATGGATCGACGGATGGTGAGGTTGGAGAGCTATAAAACCAAGAGTTGCTGAGTAAATAACATTCGTTCCCCAACCCCATTTATCATGCAATTGTCAATGGACAGGAGCCATTCCCGTCAGCGCCTTATAAAGGATACTCGTTTGGGCCTATAAGTGTGCTAGTGGTCGAGGGAGAATCCACGCCTTCCAAATCCCTGAAGATTCCCATACTAAGATGTCTGCCAGCTTAACCAAGCCGAGCTGAGAAAGCCACGACCGAAGCTCGTTGAGTTCAGCGGAGAGGGCGAGAGGAGGATGGTCCAAGATGCTATCTTCCCATATCTGAGTGTTGAACCCATTTCCAGGGACTCGATATAACAAAGTTTGAAAAAAACTCATCCCTTGCCGACAAAGATTCCATATCATCGTGCCTTTAGAAGTGTTCTAAGCCTGTAAATTCCTTAATGAGACTCCCTCAAGGTATTTTTTTCCTCAAAACTTGACTAACGAGATGCTTGCGATTTGTGTAGAGTTTCCAAAGAATTTTCCTTGTAAAGCGAGGTTGGACATTGCTAGATCTCCTACCTGTAATCTTCCTTCCATAAGAGGGAGCTTGACAATATCCCAATTAATTAAGTGGAACTTTCTTTCATTACCTTTGCCTCCTCTCCACAACAAAATCCCTAATCAATTTAGAAATCTAAACTGTGATCAGCTTAGGGGCCAAAAGAAAGGAAGCCTGATAAATAGGAAAGGAGGATAAGACTGATTTTATCAGGATGAGTTTCCTAGCATAGGTAAGCCACTGACCTCCCCAAGCTGCTATTTTAGACCTGATCTTACTAAGAATTCCAAGGCAGAGGGAGGCCTTGTTGGCTCCCAGAGTGAGAGGAAGACTAAGGTAAGTGATTTTTTCCCAATTAGCATAGCCCATGAACCCCAGGAATTGGGCAATTCGAAGGACTAAATGTGATCCATGTTCCATCCATACACTACACTTTTCCTTTTATTAACCATCGCTCCAAAGATGTTACCGAATTTTTGCACAATTTCATTATAAACCTTTGTTATTTTTATCGAAGCTCCTCCCAGCAGCAAAGAATCATCTGCGAAAAAGGCATGGTTGATGGAATCCAGACTTTTAAATGGCCTGATGCTCGGGGTAGTCCCAACATGCTTTTCGACAGTCAGCTTCCTACTCAGTGAATCTGCCATGAGAATATACAAAAAAGGCGAAAGAGGGTAGCCTTGTCGTAATCCTCTTGTGGCTTGAAAGTAATTAGTCGGCTTGCCATTAACTAACGGAGCTATCCATGGCTTTTCAATACAAGCTTTAATCAATTAAAAAATTCGATACTAAAGCCAAATGCAAGAAGAACTTTGAACATGAAAGAAAGTTGTACCTGATCAAAGGCATTGGCCATGCCTAACTTGATGAGCATCCCTTGCTCCTTCCGCTTGTGACTGGAATGCAGAGCTTCCTGGACCAAGATAACATTGTCCAAAATATGTCTCCCTTTGACAAATCCACTCTGAAAAGGAGAGATGAGTTTCTCTAACAAAGACTTGATCCTGTTAGCCAAAAGTTTGGAGAGAATTTTGTATGATGCATTGCAAAGGGAGATAGGCCTGAATCGATCAAAGGAACCTGGATTCACCTCTTTGGGTATTAAGGTGAGGAAGGTGGAATTAATACTGCCTCCCACTTTGGCCTTTTGCTGAGAAGCTTTGATCATACTAAGCAAATATTTCTTGATGATTGTCCAGCAGATTCTGTAAAAGTGGATTGAGAATCCATCTGGCCCTAGTGCTTTGTCTGGCTCCATGGCCCAGATGACATTGTTGATTTCTTCCTCTGTGTATGGTTTCATGAGACAAATATTGCCCTCTTTGCTGACGAGAGAGGGAATGTGTGAAAGGAAATCAGTGGTGGCCTCCTCACTACCTAGCCCTTCTTCTTTAAAAAGGTTCTGAAAATGTAATTCTTCCGCCACTTTAATCTCCTTGCCTTTAAAGACAGTCCCTTCAGCTGAGATTATTTCAGAGATGTGATTCTAAGAGAGGCTGTAGGGACCCGCATTTCGGGTTCCCCCAAAAAGACTATCTTCACAATACCAACATCACATGAAAAAAATTTAAACTTGAAATTCAAATGCGAAACCGTAAATAAAATGCTAAAAATCAAACTATACATAAAATGGAACCATATACCTGATTTCTGGCGGTTGTAGGTAGTTGTAGCTAACATCCCTTGCCACTTCGATCCAGACATCCAATCTTTCGATTTACCGAAGACCTCTCCGTTGACCACCCTACCATATCGGGGTTACTCTCCTTCACCCCGAACCCCCGAGCATTTTGGGGTCGTAAGAACACACTAGCAAACTTCCCGCTGGGATCTCCCAATCCCCGGTCTAGCCAATCCCAACTCACAAAAACTACAAGATCAATTCTCGATTTCGGTGCCCATCTAGCGCTAGGGAACAAGAAATATCATTTTCTCCTTCTCCTCCCTTCTTTTATAACAAAATTATGTGTGCCATGTGTCCTCACATGCACATAATTTATTTAATTTAATATTTTATTACTATTTATTCTCAAGTTACAAAATTATGTGTGCCATGTGTCCTCACATGCATATAATTTATTTAATATTTTATTATAAATTCCCATTTAGTTCACCTTTCTAGTTTTCCTTTTTCAAAATAATAAAATGAAAATAAAAGTGATTTGTTTTATTAATACTTACTTCATTTCAAACTTCTTCTTTAAAAAAAAGATATATAAAGAAAATCATAAAAAGAATTTTAAAATAGTTCTTCATAAAAGCATTCCAATCTAATCCAAATTCTTTTTCAAAATCATAAAATAAAAGTAAGAGTCAATAAATCTTTTATTAATATTTCCTATTTTATTTCTAATTTTTTTTTTCCTCTTTTCAAAACAAAATGGATTAAAATATTTCTTAAATCTAATGTGAAATTTCCATTTATACAATTGATTTATTTCTTCATCTTGTTCTTGTCTAGGTACCTCTTCGTCGCCCTCCTTTCGACAGTTTCATTTCATTCTTCTTATGGGAGTACTGCGTAGCGATCGAGAATATTTACCGCGACCTTCCAACTACGCTTTATTGGAGACTAAGGGCTACTGAGGGATAAGGTACTCCTTATCGTGCGCCCCTCAACTCATTGTGTGCGACCAAGTCGTTATGGCCTCGCCCGTACGGCACACGCTTCCCCGGGTGAGCTGAAACGACTTCCTACCCATGCGTGGATTTCTATTTCAGGGTCGACAGTCTGTCGTCGTACCCCTATGTGTTCTTTCCATTCTTACAACCCCTATAATCCCATTGTGGGTCAGTCGGTAAATCGTCTTACCTGCCACTGCACATACTCAAGCACACATTAGTAGCGCTGCACTATAAAATATTTTCATCATTCATTCTAGTATCTCAGTCAGTCGAGCATACAAATTATTCATCATTTATCATCATGTCTCAGTCAGTCGAACATTCATCATTTTCATTATAAATCATTTTCCTCATTCATCATCATTTCTCAGTCAGTCGAGCATTCATCATTTTCATTATAAAGCATTTTCATCATTCGTCATCATTTCTTAGTCAGTCAAGCATTCATCATTTTCATTATAAAGCATTTTCATCATTCATCATCATTTCCTAGTCAGTCGAGCATTCATCATTTTCATCATTCGTCATCATTTCTCAGTCAGTCGAACATTCATCATTTTCATTATAAAGAATTTTCATCATTCATCATCATTTCCCAGTCAGTCGAGCATTCATCATTCATCATCATTTCTCAGTCAGTCGAGCATTCATCTATCATTCATCTAATAATTTATATCTCAATCAGTCAAGCATATCTAGCATTCAATCATTCCATCTCAATCAGTCGAGCATATCTAACATTCAGTCATTCTATCTCAATCTGTCGAGCATATCTAACATTCAGTCATTCTATCTCAATAAGTCGAGCATATCTAACATTCAGTCATTCTATCTCAATCAGTCGAGCATATCTAACATTCAGTCATTCTATCTCAATCAGTCGATCATATCTAGCATTCATCAATCTCGTTATTGAATCGTTTTGTCATACATCATAATATACTTCATTTGTTCTCTAATCGTTAAGCAAACATCATAATCACCCTCATAATTTCATTTCCATAATTCAGCCTAAATACGATATTCATTATAAGATTTTCCATGTGTTAATCAATTAGCCAAATCACAATTATCCAAAATCATAATTAAATCCATCATTAGAAACATATACTTTTAACATCGCTAGTCATTCGCCAATTTTATTCTTAATCATCATGTGCACAGTCATTTATCTCGGTTTCTTTAACTAGGTCACTTACCCATAACTGTTATCAACTTCGATAGTCGTAGCGAGTTTGAGGGGCATTACATACATCCCCTCTTATTAAAACTTCATCCCGAAGTTAAGTTTTGTTCTTGTAATTTCGATGTTACGCTTTCTTTTAGTTTCCCATTTTCATCTTCTTGTCATTCTCTTCTATTTTCTCCAACAGTCATTGTCATAAGCACAAGTGGTTCTAATCATTAGTTTTCTAGATCATCTATTATGGTTCCAATACATCCGCAGGAACTCAATCGTAATTTCGCGTAATGCAAATCCAATAATACATTTAATAGTTGTCAATCCCAAGTAGATTTCCTATAACTACTATTCAACCGTGAAGATCCGTTATATCCAATTTAACTATAGGTTATATTGCATCCATGTCCACACCATAGTTTCCTAATCATCATTTTACACAACAAATCCAAGCAAGAATTCAAATTCATTGGTTACCCATTCATTTAAGACGAGAAGGTAAACATCATAAAGTATTTAATAAAATACAAATGAGTAAGTTATGATGACGAATAAATAAGTTAAGAGTGACTATCAAATAATCCCAAAACCCATTTCTTTGGATTTATCTTATTCCTTCTAATTAATAAATATATGATAAAATAATTCCTTTAAATAGGAGGTAGAATAATAATCTCACTTTCTTCTAAACAACAATTATAGATATTACTAATAATTGTTAATTTCGTTCCATTAGAAAGTAACATATCAATTCTACTTTCTCCTATTCATTAAATATATATAACCTTTTTATATATATTATATAAAATCATTAGCTTCGTACATAGTGGAAGTAACATTCCGACAACAAGAAATAGATATTTTAACATTTACAACAATACACAAGAAATAGATACTTTAACATTTACAACAATACACACTCGAGGTTTGTACCCGCTCGCCTGGTCGACGATGCTCGCTGGGGGATAACGGCTAGTTCCTCGAATATCAAAAAAAAAAAAGTTATTTGATGTGCTTCTCTCACACCACTTTTAATATTTTATTTTAATACTAGCATTATATATATAACTAAGTTATCCTAGTAATTACTTGTTATACCAATCAGAATATTTCCGCTTGTACATATTTCGACAAATAAGAAATAGATACCTTAACTTTTATATTTATACATAGTTAACATATTAACCTTAATCAAAAACCTTAGGTGTCAAGGATGCAAACAAAATTTTCTAAGCCTAAATACTTTCACTGTAGTGAACTCAATACCTTAAAGTTCATATGTTAAATATTTATCTACCCATTTAGGTGAGGAGGTTAGTTAAATACACACTTGAGATCCTTCTCAATAATTACTATTTAGTACATCATATTTACCTTTCATGATAGATTGGATTTTACTAATCTTATTTTTAATAATTTTCCAATAATATGATAGTTATAATTACCCTATTATGTAAATACCTCCAATATGATTATTACCACAAGGTAACCATACCGTTTTACCCTCTTTCTAAATAATATGCATATTTAATTAAATATTCCTTTGACACCTAAATTTAATTGTTTTCTTATTTTCTAGTTAATAACATCACCGTGTATAAAACCATCTTTTATCAATTAACCAATATATAAAACCTTTATTTTATTTTTTTAAATCATTGTCTTTATATTAAACTTATGATTTAAAAGTCTCATTCAACATATATATATATCACTTACATAAATTTCTTTTAAACAATACCTTAAAGCTCCTATATATTTTGAAATGATTCCTTCCTTTCTTAAATGAATAATTCATGAATAAGAATCTAAACTCCTTTCTGTATTAGGGATCTAAATCTATGTGTATCACTTACATAAATTTCTTTTAAACAATACCTTAAAGCTCCTATATATTTTGAAATGATTCCTTCCTTTCTTAATGAAATGAATAATTCATGAATAAGAATCTAAACTCCTTTCTGTATTAGGGATCTAAATCTCTTTCTTTCGTATAGTAAGAAACTTAAATTTGAATACCTTAATCAAATGTATTCATATTATAATCTATAATTATTTACATATAATTTGTCCAACTATTTTTAACTCATTCGAAATTATATTAAAAAAATAATCCATTGTAATTTCAAACTAACATTCTATGTTTAGCATTCATTTATTCACTAAATACATAATCGCATTCACTTTTTTTCTTTTTTACTTATAAGGTATAAACATATGCTCAAATGAATGTTAATATATATAGGATAAGGGTTCCTGTTATCCATTAATTGTTGAATTTGAAGAGGAATTTAGGTCGTGGAGTGATTATGGTTCTCCTAATAGTTCTAATGGCCTGTCGGAGCTTCTGTTTAGTATAACTGATCTGGTGTGTTGGCATTTTACTGAATCCCTTCGTGATAACGAATCATTTTCGGACTATTTGTAGGTAACGTTAGTTCAGGGAATTTATGTTTCTTTTAATAAATTCTCATAAAGCTTAAATCATTGATCATTAGTTCCTCACATAAGTTCTAGAAAACGTTGAACTAGATACACCGGAGTTTTTAGATATCAAGTTACAGTTCATCACATGAATTCATATAAACAAGGGTTTTATATAAAGTATGAGGAGTCGATTCTCCACCTAGTGAGATCGCTCTTAGCAAACCATACAGTAGTAAGCAAAAGGGGTCCACGCCCTTCAGAACTAAGCAGCCCTAGATTGAACGATTCACGCATCCAAGGGTCACGCGACCATTAAAGAAAAGGGTATACACCTTGAAGACTTATGCAGCCATAAACAAGAACATTCAACCCCTCCACATTCTCGCATATCCAACAATCAAAGAAGAAAAATAAATAGGAGAAGACAGAGAGGTTCACGCCCCTGAAACGGATCTTCCTCCCCTCGCAACAGCCATCTAAATACAAATGAATCTTTCCTTAGATCGCACAGCGATCACCGGTACATCCCAACGCCCTACAAACAGAGATCCCCTAAATCGTGAAACTAAAATTTTGTTCGATGGACCCAAATCTAGCAAACTGTAAAGGATCAGCGCTGGCACAATATTTAACCAAAAATAAATCCACTGAAACTAAAGGCAGCGTTTTTCCCAAACCATAGATCTAAATTATAGAGAGGTCTGGTCTAACACAAAAACAGAGTTAATACAGTGATCATCTAAACTAAGATCGCATAAGACAATAAGCCAAGAAAAAAAAATCACAGTAACCTCATCAAGACCGTAACGAGATCGCCATTTTTCCACTCAGTAAATATAAATTTTGTTTACGAATTAAACCATAAAACATTACACAGACCGTGTGTATCAATTTGACAGAGAGCAAGTTGTTAAATTTTGAGCATTAATTCACAATACTCTTGGATCTTTACTGAGAGAATAACATATACAGTATATCAATGCATAATAATCACAAGAAGAATGACAAGCATCACAAGAATCAAAAATATGAGAGACAAGAGACATAGAGTTTCCGTGGGGAAAACCCTAAGGTGAAAAAGCCCACAACTTCCTCAGAGATAGAGAGAGAAATGGCTCAACCAAAGTACAACCAAAATACACTGAGATAGTCTCCTAGTAGCAGATGATCCTCCTCCTCACTAGTGCGCCACTTTCTAAGTGAGAGAAGTGTGACTTTCCGAATGATCAAAATAGAGATCTCTCGATCTCTATTTATACTAACCTGTTTGCCCAGTTACACTATGGGGCCAACTTGTCTAGCTAGGTACATCCACAATATAATATATATATTTCAGGGTCGACCCCACACATGGTGGTCTAATAACCCATCGGCAAGTACACACAATTGCGACACTTGTCAATCCACATGACGACACTTCCTTATAGAGGAATAACACATCTCTAATAAGGGTACAATAAATATATATGAAATACATTCCGAAGTTACACATACATCAACACTCCCTCTTAACTAGGAAGGTATTTCTCGACACAGTTTTGCTAGACAAGTCTTCTTCTCAAGATCATCATCATCGATGCATCGTCATCATCATCATCACTACTACTGCTATCTCAACCAATCTCTGACTCTACTCATCATAGGAAGTTCTACAGAGCCAATCCTTTTTCATACTGGATATAGGCCCACCACCTACAGGTCTTCATCATCACTGGCCATATTGTGGAATCCTCAGGACTTATTACGTGCATCACAAAACCTGGCTACAGCATCCCAGTCTATTACGAGCACACATCTCTACCTGTCGAATCTCCCAGTAGCACATTACATGTGACCCATCACAAAACCTGGGTAAAGTATCCCAGGCTATTACGAGCACACAGCTCTACCTGTCGGATCTCCCAGGAGCACATTACATGTGATCTCACCACAAAACCTGGCTGAAGCATCTGAGGCCTTTTTCATCCTGTCCAGATCTCCCAGGATCAAATTATATGTGGTCCACCACAAAACCTGGCTGAAGCATCTGAGGCCTTTTTCATCTTGTCCAGATCTCCCAGGAGAAAAAAACATGTGGTCATGGCAAAACTTGGCTGAAGCATCTGAGGCCTTTTTCATCCTGTCCAGATCTCCCAGGAGCAAATTAAATGACATAGGACAAAACCTCGCAAGAGCATCTAAGGATGTTACGGGTACACAACTCCGACCTGAAGATCTCCCAGGGCACAAATTACATGTCCTCCCAGAGCAATGTCTCGAAAGAGCATCCCGGGCTGTTATGGGTACGCAACTCCGACCTATAGGATCTCCCAGACATGCTCATCTGCACAACCTGATCCACGGCCACAAAGTATCATCTGATACTCACCATACATCATCTTGATGTACACATGATCATCCTGATCATCATCACTACAACATCCTGCTGCATGTCATCTGGAGAAGCTCGTCATCCACGATCACCCTGATCATACAATGCATCCACCTGATGCACACCAAGTATCTACCTGATACATATCATCATACACAGTGTATCCACCTAATACATAGATACATGATCCACACAATGTATCCATCAACATACATGATCTACCTGATCATACAATGTATCCATCTGATGCATATACAGATACATGGTCCAAGAATCCAACATGATGCATATACAAAATACATACAAATGATCCAACCGATCATATCCAGCATCCGACATGATGCGTACATACATATAAATGATCCAACTGATCATATCCAGCATCCAACATGATGCGTACATACATATAGATGATCCAACTGATCATATCCAGCATCCAACATGATGCGTACATACATATACATATAAATGATCCAACTGATCATACAAAGCAGAAACTAGTGTTAGAAAAACAGGATCGTAGAGCAATAACAATAAACAGAAATGCAAATATAATCATACATACACATTACAAGAGAGACACAGATATATAGTGGTTCACCCAACTTGGGCTACGTCCACACTGAATTTTCCAGTCCTTATTATTATTACTGTCCAGCAAGTCGAAGGGATACAACTTGCAGCACAACCGCTGCACTTCCTCTTCTCTGTTTCACAGTCTCTCTCCTGATCTCAAAGATCTTTACAATGCATAAAACCTAATACATCAACAACCCTAGCCGTATTACAATGTCTTTCTTTTATAAGGGAAATACAATGGGAAAATACCACGGAATACCCAAAACCATGGGCCCGCAAAACAGCTGGCGAAAACAGCCCCAAAAATTTTCTTCGGGGGCGTTTCCCCCGAACCCCCATTTCTCGGGGGCGCTGCCCCCGGACCCCCCCACTGGAGTGAGTGTACAGTCCACCTACATATCATATAGAACTGGGGTACAAACACGGCTGATACAATATCATCTATGAGACTAGAAGATCTGGCTCCACAACCAACAATCTCCCACTTGGAGACTGATCACAGCAACTCCACCGCTGCTGGACTTGGACTTGGCAAATTTCTCCTCTTCACCTTCATGCTAGAAGGCCAACTGAAACCGAGCACGAACTCAGTTTCTCTCTGGTCACTACCTTTGTGAACATGTCTGCAGGATTCTGGATAGTATGTATCTTTTCCAACTTTAACAGTTCATCTTCCAGAACAAAGCGTATGAAATGGTACTTGAGCTGTATATGTTTAGTCCTGGAATGGAATGCTGAGTTCTTTGCAAGGTGAATGGCACTCTGGCTGTCACTATACAATCTGCTATCCTTCTGCTTCTTACCCACTTCCTCCATAAACCTCTGCAACCAAATCATCTCCTTACTAGCCTCTGTAATGGCAACATACTCTGCTTCTGTTGTTGAAAGTGCAACAACCTTCTGTAGTTTCGAAATCCAGCTTACTGTTGTTCCACCTACAGTAAACACATACCCTGTGGTACTCCTCCTGCTATCCTTGTCACCTGCCATATCTGCATCAACATATCCCTGTAGAACAGTGTCTGAACCTCCAAAACATAATGCCTCAGTAGTAGTACCTCTCAAATACCTGAGAATCCACTGTACTGCCTTCCAATGTTCTTTACCTGGATTGTTCATATATCTGCTCACAACTCCCATTGCATGTGCAATATCTGGTCTTGTGCACACCATGGCATACATCAAACTGCCAACTGCTGATTGATAGGGAATCTTGGACATGTAATCTGTCTCTTCTTGTGTCTTGGGACACATTTCCTTACTTAGACTGAAATGGTTAGCCAAAGGTGTACTTACAGGTTTTACATTCTGCATTCTGAACCTCTCCAACACCTTTTGTATGTACTCACTTTGAGACAATTTCAGTTTGCGATTTTTCCTGTCTCTTGTTATTCTCATACCATGGATTTGCTTTGCAGCACCCAAATCCTTCATCGCAAATGAATTAGCTAGATTCCTTTTGAGTACATTTATATCCTACATGTCAGACCCTGCAACAAGAATGTCATCCACATACAATAACAAGATAATATATCTTCCATTGTCTAGCTTCTTGAAATAAACACAGTGGTCAGAATGACATATACTATAACCTTGTTCTGTCATAAACCTATCAAACTTTAGATACCACTGCCTTGGAGCTTGCTTCAAGCCATACAAGCTCTTTTTCAACCTGCATACCAGATCCTCCTTACCTTTGACCTCATATCCTTGTGGCTGCTGCATATATATTTCTTCCTCCAAATCCCCATGGAGGAAGGCTGTTTTTCCATCTAACTGTTCAAGATGCAAATCTTCTACCGCCACTAGACTTAAGATAGTCCTAATTGAAGTCATCTTAACAACAGGAGAAAATATTTCATCAAAATCTATACATTTCTTCTGTGCAAACCCCTTTACAACAAGTCTGGCCTTGTACCGCTTCTTACCTCCTTCTTCTTCCTTCAACCTGTAAATCCATTTGTTTTGCAATGCTCTTTTACCAGCAGGCAACTTAACCAAATCCCAAGTCTGGTTTCCTACCAATGAGTCCATCTCCTCATTCATGCCTTGCTCCCACTTCTTTCTAGTTTCCACCTGCATTGCTTCTTCATAACATTCTAGTTCACCAGAATCAGTCATCAATAAATAATACATTGAAGGAGAGTATCGTTTAGGGAGTCTACTTAACCTGGTAGATCTTCTTACAGTTGCAGGAGTTTCAGGTACTTGCTGCTGCTCTTGATTTTCTGGCACCTTCGGAACTTCATTTTCTTTAACTTCATCAAGCACTATGTACTCTGTGCTTCCCTTTTCTTGTTTCTTTCCCTGCAACTGATCTTTATACATGACCTTTTCATTGAATATCACATCTCTACTCCTGATGATTTTGTTATTTTCATAATCCCATAAACGATAACCAAATTCATCAACCCCATATCCAATAAAGGTACATTTCTTGGATTTAGCTTCAAGCTTTGTTCTATTTTCTTTATCAATATGGACAAATGCTTCACAACCAAACGTTCTCAGAAATGAGTAGTTTACCTTTTTATCTATCCATGCTTCCTCTGGAATACCACCATCCAAAGCACTTGAAGGTCCTCTGTTTATTAAATAAACAACAGTATTTACAGCATCCGCCCAAAACTGTAAGGGCAACCCTGCATGCAGTCGCATACACCTTGCATGCTCCATGATCGTTCTGTTCATCCTTTCTGACACACCATTTTCCTGTGGTGTTCCTGGGACTGTCTTCTCTCTACGAATCCCATGGTATGAACAGTAACTATCAAACTCCTTGCCGCAGTACTCACCTCCATTATCAGATCTGAGACACTTCAATCTTTTTCCTGTCTCATTCTCAACCAAAGCTTTCCACTTCTTAAAAGTAGCAAACACATCATATTTCTGTCTAATGCAATAAACCCAAGTTTTTCTAGTTGCATCATCAATAAATGTAACATAATAATGAGAGCCACCAAGAGATTGTACCTGAGCCGGTTCCCATACATCTGTATGCACAAGCTCTAATTTTTCATTCTTCTTCTGTTTCCCAACCCTGAGAAATCTGACTCTCTTCTGTTTTCCATAAACACAGTTTTCACAGAATTCCAAACTTACCTGCTTCAAATCCGGCAGCAACTTCCTTGAGTGGAGAATCTGCATCCCCTTCTCACTCATGTGGCCAAGCCTATGATGCCACAATGCTGTATCTGTTCCTGTGGAAGCTAAAGAGATAGAATGGTCAGTATTATGAGGACATAAATACAACGTACCTACTCTGTCTCCTTTTGCTATCACCATTGATCCTTTAGTGATCTTCCACCACTTTTCTCCGAACGTAGATAGACATCCGCCATCTCCCAACTGCCCGGTTGAGATCAGATTTCTTTTCATAGTAGGAATATGCCTAACATCTTTCAACAACCAATCAGTTCCATTCTTAACTTTTATCCATACCTTACCCATTCCAACAATTTTACATGGCTCATCATCACCCAATAAAACATGTCCAAAGTCGCCAGGAACATACTCATGAAAGTATTTCCTATGGGGTGTAGCATGACATGAAGCTCCTGAATCTACTACCCAATAATCACTAGTATTATCTAATGCAAGAATCAAAGCATCTTGTAACACATCACCTGCTACATTTGCTTCCTGGGTAGTTTCCTTCTGTGCATCTCCTTTCTTCTTTAGAGATTTGCAGTCTTTCTTTAGATGTCCTTTCTTTCCACAGTTCCAGCACTCTATCTTTCCCAGTCTGGACTTGGATCTGCCCGTTTTAGACTTTCCACGATTACCTTGGCTCTTTCCTCTCTCCTTTTGTCTTCCTCTGCTCTCCATGGTCAACGCATTACCTGATGTCTCACCTGTGCTTTTTCTTCGCATTTCCTCACTAAGAATAACACCAATAACATCATCAAATTTCAAGGTGTTTGAACCAGAGACAGAGTTACTTACAGCCATGACCAAGCTATTCCAACTTTCTGGCAATGAACACAAGATTAGAAGAGCCCTAACCTCATCATCAAAGTTCACACTTACAGAACTTAGCTGATTTGTAACCGTATTAAACTCATTTAAATGATCAGTAACAGATCCACCTTCAGACATCTTCATATTAAATAAACGCTTCATTAGAAATACCTTGTTGGAAGCCGAGGGTTTTTCATACAGCTTACCCAATGCTTTCATCAAACCCTCTGTTTTCGTTTCTTTTGAGATATTGAAAGCCACCGACGAAGCCAAGCTCAACCGTATTGTTCCCAAAGCCTTTCTGTCAAGAACCACCCATTCTTCATCCTTCATAGTCGTCGGCTGCTTTGCTTTTCCTCCCAACGGTAGGAATAGATCCTTCTAGTACAGATAGTTCTCCATTTGCATCTTCCATAACCTGAAGTTTTGGCCGTTAAACTTCTCGACCTTAAACTTTCCTTCTTCTGCCATTGCTCCCACTCGAACCAGAAACCCTAGCTTCCTGCGGGTTTATCTGCTAAATAGACCTTTGGCTCTGATACCAAATGTTAGAAAAACGGGATCGCAGAGCAATAACAATAAACAGAAATGCAAATATAATCACACATACACATTACAAGAGAGACACAGATATATCGTGGTTCACCCAACTTGGGCTACGTCCACACTGAATTTGCCAGTCCTTATTATTATTACCGTCCAGCAAGTCGAAGGGATACAACCTGCAGCACAACCGCTGCACTTCCTCTTCTCTGTTTCACAATCTCTCTCCTGATCTCAAAGATCTTTACAATGCATAAAACCTAATACATCAACAACCCTAGCCATATTACAATGTCTTTCTTTTATAAGGGAAATACAATGGGAAAATACCACGGAATACCCAAAACCATGGGCCCGCAAAACAGCTGGCGAAAACAGCCCCAAAAATTTTCTTCGGGGGCGCTGCCCCCGGACCCCCCAGCCAGGGGAGATGGGCCCCCCTAGAACCCCGTGGGGGGGCGATGCCCCCCCACACCCCCCCCGCTGGGGTGAGTGTACAGTCCACCTACATATCATATAGAACTGGGGTACAAACACGGCTGATACAATATCATCTATGAGACTAGAAGATATGGCTCCACAACCAACAACTAGAATATCATCCAGCGCTTACATCCACAACCAGGTGAAGGATCCTCCTTCCAACATGCTTGGAATGGCTTCAGCAAATGTGTCCATCACTTCTTCCTCGAAGTGTCCTCAATCTGAAGAACACCAAGCCTCTCCCTGAAGTACTCGAACTTCACCCTGGCTAGTGGCTTCGTCAGCACATCTGCAATCTAGTCGTCCGTCGCAACATATAGGAGCTTCACGGTTCCTCTCTACACCATATCCCTGGTATAGTGATATTTGATCTCTATGTGTTTCGACCTGTCATGAAACACTGGGTTCTCAGACAGCTTCACACAACTCTGGTTATCACAGAAGATACCAGTAGCATCCAATGGGAGATCAAATAACTCAGACAATAGCTTCTGTAGCCATACTGCCTCACAACTAGCTGAACAGGATGCAACATACTCTGCCTCAGCTATACTCAATGCTACATATGACTGCTTCCTGCTAAACCAAGAGATCACACCTGATCCCATACTGAAGCAGCATCCAGATGTGTTCTTCCTATCTGCAGCACTGCCAGCCCAATCTGAATCAACATAACCCTGCAGGTTAAAATTTTGATTCGCTTCATACTTGAGCCCATAATCCATTGTACCCTTCAGGAACCTCAGAACATCCTTTACGGAAACCAGGTGAACACTCCTCGGATCTATCAAGAACTAACTCAATGTGTTCATAGCAAAGAAAATATATGGTCTCGTGTTCGTCGGGTACATCAAGGACCCAATCATCTGACGATACATAGAGACATCAACCGGCTCAGATGAAGCATCACATAGAAGCTTCAGGTTCGATGCCATGGGAATGGCCATGGCCTTGCAATCCATCATCCCAAATCTCTTCAGGATATCTACTGTGTACTTCCCTTGACCAAGGAAGATCCCACCTGCACTCTGCCACACCTCCATACCTAGGAAATAATGCATGATTCCCAAATCTTTCATATCGAACTCAGCAGCAAGCTTCCTCTTAGTATCTGCAATCAATCTGTCATCTCCTGTTACAAATAAGTCATCCACATACAGGAGTAGAATCACGGGATTCCCTTCCTCAACATTGTAGTAAAGGTTGGAATCCGCTTTACTCTTGGTAAAAGCCCAAACTAGATAGGAAACTGTCCATCCTACCATACCAAGTTCTGGGAGCTTGCTTTAATCCATACAAGGCTTTCTTCAATCTGCACACATATGACTCTCTGTCATGTATTTCAAAACCAAGTGGCTGCTCCACATATACTTCCTCTTCAACTACACCATTCAAGAAAGCAGTCTTGACATCCATCTGGTGTATTTTCCATTTCATTGTTGCAGCCAGGGAAAGTACTGTTCTGATGGAAGTATACCTGGCTACATGTGCAAAATTTTCTTCATAATCTATTCCCTCTTTCTGAGAGAAGCCACAAGATACGAATCTTGCCTTGTGTTTCTCTACACTGCCATTTGTAGCATGCTTGATTTTGAAGATCCATTTGGAAGTCACAACAGACTTCTCCATAGGTCTTGGGACAACATCCCAAACATCATTTTTCATTATTGATTGGTATTCCTCAACCATGGCATTCTTCCATTCTTTCTTTTCCGCTGCTTCTTCATAACTGGAAGGTTCTTTGTTCATAATGTCACAGAGTAAAGCAACATAGCTGGTATGTGATCTGGTTCTCTTTTTTGCTCTGTGTTCTTCTTCTGGAATGCCAAATCTTTCTGCATCTTGAATGAGCTCCCTAGCCCATGCAGGTTTCCTCTTGTGAGAGTTATCCTCACAGGGTGGATCTACAAGTTCTTGCGGATCTTCAAACTCACGAACAACTTCTGGAATTGCTTCAGTCATGGTAGTGTCTTGAAATCTAGTTTCCTTAGGTTCTTCATAAACTTCGATAGGAGCCTTCCTTGATTTTATGAATGCTGAGTTTTCATCAAATGTTACATCCTTGCTGACATCAATCTTCTTGAACCCTGGAAAGTATATTCTGTAATCCTTTGAGCTTTCACGGTAACCCACAAAGATACCCTTCTTTCCTGAAGGATCTAGTTTGGTCCTCTTTTCCTTTGGGACATGAGTGAATACTGGACAACCAAATATTCTTGTTGGGTATGTTATATCTCTTCACATGGTCGCTGCGTGTACAACACGATCCCTACGGCACTAGTGATTCGCCTGCGCCGGGCGCGTCCGGAGGGGGGGGGTTTAGAGGGGGGGGGTAGCCCGACAGGGTCCACCCCCTTCATTTCGGACCGTTAGGTTCCGAAACGACACGGAGGGGGCCGTTAGGCCCCCGGAGTCCGCGCGGAGCGCAAAATTTTTTGGGTTGCTTTTTGCTTTTTCGCAATTTTCGACCCATTGTACTCTAATCTAATTCCGGTAAAAGGAATTAGGGTTGTAACCTAATTCGGGTAAACGAATTAGGGTTTTAGATGCTGCAGAATACCATTTATTGTATTGTACATGTAAAATAAACATATAATGAAAAAGGAGCTATGCGGCTCTAAGTTTGGCTGGTTTTTTCCCGGTTAAGGGTTTCCAGGTGAAAATCTCTGTGTAATGTGTGTGTCATTGTGTATTTTCTGTTAATGCTTAAGAATCATATGAGTTTGTACTTCACTGTTAAGGTTTAAAACTTACAATTCTGAGATGGCTGACTCTAGGTTTCTTACCAGAAAAGACCTCTTCTGGTGTTTTGTTGTCCAATATCTTGTGGGGTGTTCTGTTCTGCACATATACAGCTGTTCTAGCTGCTTCTGCCCATAGATGCATAGGTATATCCTGGTCATGCAGCATTTCCCTTGCTGCTTCCATGATTGTTCTGTTCTTCCTTTCTGCAACTCCATTCTGTTGAGGATTATAAGGAGCAGTCAACTCCCTCTTAATCCCTGAATCACTGCATAGCTTCTTGAAGTCACCTAAGGTGAATTCTCCACCATTGTCGGATCTGAATGTTTTGATCTTCTTGTCAGTTTGATTCTCCATCAAGGTTTTGAATTCCTTGAACTTATCAAACACCTCATCTTTGTTCTTCAACAAGTATACCCAAGTCTTCCTGGAGAAGTCATCAATAAATGAGACATAGTAAACATACCCACTTAGAGAACTGGATGACATAGGATCACATACATCTGAGTGGATGATTTCCAGGATATCCTTTGCCTTGCTTTCGCTGCTTGGGAAAGCCTTGTTAATGTTCTTACCTTTTGCACATCCTTTGCAAACACCTTCATGTTTGGTCTTGATTTCAGGAAGACCCTCTACCGCCTTGCTTGTAATTGGAATTGCCCTATAGTGCATATGAGCAAGTCTTCTATGCCAAAGTTCACTTGGCTCCATGGATTCATTCACCATGGCATGTTCAGGTTGTCCCTTCAATTTATACAAACCTCCCTCTTGCTCTCCAATCACTACTGCATCATCTATGGTCTTCCCCTTTGGCCACATTAGGACTTGGCAATCCACAAATGCAACCCTCATACCTTTTGCATCCAATGTAGAGATGGAGAATAAGTTCTTCTTGAGCCCAGGTACATAAAGGAATTCTTTCATCTTCAAAGATTTTCCAGAATCTAGGTTGTAGGAGGATTCACCACTTCCTTTGATTGGGTATTGATAATCATCCCCAAGTTTCATTTTATGGGGTGATTCGTGTTCAGATAGGTTCACAAAAGATTCCTTAAACCCAGTCATGTGTTTGGAAGCCCCACTGTCAATTAACCAATCATTACAACCATGGGAGATAGTACCTGTGAGAGTAGAGATCAGAACATACTCTTCTTCACTTGATGAGTCATCATTACTATCATCACTTTCTGCCCTAGCCTTCTTCTTGGGTGGTTCATCATCCTCAGCAGCATGAGCATGAAACCTTCTTTTGTTGCCCTTCTTCTTCTTGTTGAAGTTGTTGTTGTCCTTCTTATTCTTGGGACAATTTATGGCAATATGTCCTTTCTCATTACAGGTGAAGCATATTCTTCTTTCTTTGAAGTGATGTGAAGATTTCTTGGAGTGAGATGGCTCTCTCTTGGACTTCCCTTTCTTGGTGTGAGCTGTGAGAGCTTGATCTTCATTCCCCATCTTTTCTTCTCGTGCCACAAGCCTTGCTTCTTCTTGTGACAATTCTTCCCGTAGTCTGCTGAAGGAAATCAACTTCTTTCTTGCACATATTCCTTGAATGAAGGAGTCCCATAACCTAAGTAAGCCATTCAGAGTGATCATGACAACTTCACCATTCTCCACCATTTAATCCATTGCTTCTAGTTGTTCCTTGATCTAGGAGACCCTTGAAAATAAGATTGAATGGTTTCTCCATTCTGAAACTTTACTCCTTTCAATTGGTTCTGCAAGGTCATCTTCCGATTTATGTTCTTCCCTTCAAATAGCTTGGTCAAAGAGTCAAACATCTCTTTGTGTGTCTTTAGAGAAGACACATGGGGTATGAGATGGTCTTTGATAGAATCAGCAATGATTCTCTTTCCCTTGACCAAGTTCTTCTTATGCAATACTTTAGCCACTTCATCCTCTAGGATAGGGATGTCTTCTTTTATATATGAGTCCAACTCATTCTCTTCCAGGATTAACCCAATCATATACTTCCAAGCTCGGAAGTTATTGGCCCCTTCAAGCTTATCCTCAAGCTTGGTGTGGTGAGACATCTTAAAGAGTACTTCAAATGGAAATAGAAAAGATTTAGGTCTTACCACTTGAAATGCTGAAAACTGGATCTCGTCCCGGATTAGGGTTTGTCGAAAAAAACCTAAAAATTCAAAATGTGAATTTCAACTTTCTGAAAGGATAGAAAGATGCGCCTTGATGAGCTTATCAGCCTGGTGTATTCAGAATTTGAGATCAGCAAAGCTTTACCCTTCAGATTTGCCTTTTTGTCCTCCCGGGTTCACTAGGAGAGCCCTGAATTAAGGTTTGAGTTTCCCGGAGATCTACCCAGCCAAAAATCTCGATCCAAATCTCTAAACTTCGATTTTTGCAAGGAGCTTCTAGCTATGTCTTCAGATTTTAGAAATTCCTATTTTTGTGGAAACCCTAATTTTTAGGGCCAAATCTGAAAATGCTCAGAATTGAATTCTGATTGGACAGATGGATTCTCCTTGATGAGTAGAGTCAATCTACTATACTGCTTTTCCAAAATTTGTGGAGAGAAACCCAATAAACAAGAAACTCAAGTTTATGTCACTGCAAAATGTCTTCTTCTCAGGTTAGCTCTGATACCATGTTAAATTTTGAGCATTAATTCACAATACTCTTGGATCTTTACTGAGAGAATAACATATACAGCATATCAATGCATAACAATCACAAGAAGCATGACAAGCATCACAAGAATCAAAAGCATGAGAGATAAGAGACACAGAGTTTTCGTGGGGAAAACCCTAAGGTGAAAAACCCCACAACTTCCTCAAAGATAGAGAGAGCAATGGCTCAACCAAAGTACAACCAAAATACACTGAGATAGTCTCCTAGTAGCAGATGATCCTCCTCCTCACTAGTGCGCCACTTTCTGAGTGAGAGAAGTGTGACTTTCCGAATGATCAAAATAGAGATCTCCTGATCTCTATTTATACTAACATGTTTGCCCAGTTACACTATGGGGCTGACTTGTCTATCTAGGTACATCCACAATATAATATATATATTTCAGGGCCGACCCCACACATGGTGGTCTAATAACCCATCGGCAAGTACACACACTTGTGACACTTGTTAATCCACATGATGACACTTCCTTATAGAGGAATAACACATCTCTAATAAGGGTACAATAAATATATATGAAATACGTTCCAAAGTTACACATACATCAACACAGGTCGCAATATATTTTACTCAAGAGAAAGGTATAAATTTTTTTCACAATTAATCTATAAAAACATCACTCAGTCTATCCATTCATAATCGACAAGGAGCAGAATGGAATCTGTCCTTCTAAGCAAAATAAAAACTTCGTAAAACTGAAACAATAACTATCTTTTACAGCTCTCATATAAATATATCAGCACTTAAAGAAATGTACCCGTTCAAATGGTCGATCCAGCTGCAGCCGAGTATTTGTTGATCCAGTTGTTGTCGTTGGTATCCTCCAAGTCTTTAAAATTTTACCGCAAACCCTGGATGAATATGAATCTGGTTCCCTCAAGGCTCGACTGGCTCTGATACCAAATGTAGGGACCCCATTTCGGGGTCCCCCAAAAATATTATCTCCACAATACTAACATCACATGAAAAAATTTTAAACTTGAAATTCAAATGCGAAACCGTAAATAAAATGCTAAAAATCAAACTATACATAAAATGGAACCATATACCTAATTTCTGAAGGTTGTAGGTAGTTTTAGCTGACATCCCTTGCCGCTTCGATCCAGACATCCAATCTCCTGATTTACTGAAGACCTCTTGGTTGACCACCCTACCATATCGGGGTTACTCTCCTTCACCCCGAACTCCTGAGCATTTTGGGGTCGTAATAACACACTAGCAAGCTTCCCGCTAGGATCTCCCAATCCTAGGTCTAGCTAATCCCAACTCACAAAAACCACAAGATCAATTCTCGATTCTGGTACCCATTCAGCACTAGGGAGCAAGAGATATCATTTTTTCCTTCTCCTCCCTTCTTTTATAACAAAATTCTGTGTGCCATGTGTCCTCACATGCACATAATTTATTTAATTTAATATTTTATTACTATTTATTCTCAAGTTACAAAATTCTATGTGCCATGTGTCCTCACATGCACATAATTTATTTAATATTTTATTACAAAATCTCATTTAGTTCACCTTTCTAGTTTTCTCTTTTCAAAATAATAAAATGAAAATAAAAGTGATTTATTTTATTAATACTTACTTCATTTCAAACTTCTTCTTTCAAAAAAAGATATATAAAGAAAATCATAAAAAGAATTTTAAAATAGTTCTTCATAAAAGAATTCCAATCTAATCCAAATTCTTTTTCAAAATCATAAAATAAAAGTAAGAGTCAAATAATTCTTTTATTAATATTTCCTATTTTATTTCTAATTCTTTTTTTTCCTCTTTTCAAAACAAAATGGATTAAAATATTTCATAAATCTTATGTGAAATTTCCATTTATACAATTGATTTATTTCTTCCTCTTGTTCTTGTCTAGGTACCTCTTCGTCGGGTCCTTTCGACAATTCATTTCATTCTTCTTATGGGAGTACTGCGTAGCGATCGAGAATATTTACCGCGACCTTCCAACTATGCTTTCTTGGAGACTAAGGGCTACTGAGGGATAAGGTCCTCCTTATCGTGCGCCCCTCAACTCATTGTGCACGACCAAGTCGTTATGGCCTCGCCTGTACGGCACACGCTTCCTTGGGTGAGCTGAAACGGCTTCCTACCCATGCGTGGATTGCTATTTCAGGGTCGACAGTTTGTCGTCGTACCCCTATGTGTTCTTTCCATTCTTATGACCCCTATAATTCCATTGTGGATCAATCGGTAAATCGTCTTACCTGCCACTGCACACACTCAAGCGCACATTAGTAGTGCTGCACTATAAAATATTTTCATAATTCATTCTAGTATCTCATTCAGTCAAGCATACAAATTATTCATCATGTCTCAGTCAGTCGAACATTCATCATTTTCATCATTCATCGTCATTTCTCAGTCAGTCGAGCATTCATCATTTTCATTATAAAGCATTTTCATCATTTGTCATCATTTCTCAGTCAGTCAAGCATTCATCATTTTCATTATAAAGCATTTTCATCATTCATCATCATTTCCCAGTCAGTCAAGCATTCATCATTTTCATTATAAAGCATTTTCATCATTCGTCATCATTTCTCAGTCAGTCGAGCATTTATCATTTTCATTATAAATCATTTTCATCATTCATCATCATTTCTCAGTCAGTCTAGTATTCATCATTTTCATCATTCATCATCATTTCTCAATCAGTCAAGCATTCATCATCATTTCTCAATCAGTCAAGCATTCATCTATCATTCATCTAATCATTTATATCTCAATCAGTCAAGCATATCTAGCATTCAGTCATTCCATCTCAATCAGTCGAGCATATCTAACATTCAGTCATTCTATCTCAATCAGTCAAGAATATCTAACATTCATTCATTCTATCTCCATCAGTCGAGCATATCTAACATTCAGTCATTATATCTCAATCAGTCGAGCATATCTAACATTCAGTCATTCTATCTCAATCAATCGAGCGTTTCTAACATTCAGTCATTCTATCTCAATCAGTCGAGCATATCTAACATTAAGTCATTCTATCTCAATCGATCGAGCATATCTAACATTCATCAATCTTGTTATTGAATCGTTTCGTCATACATCATAATATACTTCATTCATTCTCTAATCGTTAAGCAAACATCATAATCACCCTCATAATTTCATTTCCATAATTCATCCTAAATACGATATTCATTATAAGCTTTCCCATGTGTTAATCAATCAGCCAAATCACAATTATCCAAAATCATCATTAAATCCATCATTAGAAACATATATGTTTATCACATACATCGCTGGTTAGTCGCCAATTTTATTCTTAATCATCATGTACACAGTCATTTATCTCGGTTTCTTTAACTAGCTCACTTACCCATAAGTGTTATCAACATCGATTGTCGTATGCATTTGAGGGGCATTACAAAGGTGAGCTCTGAATTGTCTATGGAAAAAGGAGGTGTTGCGGTCCCCCATTTTCAGCCACAAAATCCGAGACTTTAGTCTCCAATACTCTTCTTCCTGTCGAAAGGAGTGAAAGGAATTTTGTTGGGCAGCCTGTTCTTTCTCAAGATCTGAGATGTTGATGAATTTGCTTTCCAATTCCATTTGTATATCTAATAATTTCTGAACAGTTTCTTTTCTATGACTAGCAGGGGTATTAATAGGATTTTTAATCCAGTCCTTTAGAGCGTATTTTGTTGCTTTAAGCTTATGTTCCTAGACAAAGCTGGGGACCCTGTAATAGCGTTATCCCAGGCTATCAGAATTGTCTCCATAAATCCGTCCTTTTAATTCCAAAGAGGGCTGAATCTGAAAGGAATGGGGCCCAAGTTTTCTTCCTCTTCCAACAGAAGGAGGATGAGCTTGTGATCCGAGGTGAGCTTAGGTGGAATTTTTGAAGATATTAGTTTATTTTATAATAAAAGCGTGCTCTGCACAAGAAATCTGTCTAGGCGGGATGAGATGTGCGCTGTCCCGAATCTATTGTTTTTCCAGGGATAGAATCCTTTCTTTGGATTGAAATCAAGGAGATCCCACTGTTGTATTAGCTCCTCTACATGGGGTTGCAATGGGTCCCTATCACTATTGCCTCCTCTTTTTTCCTTTGGTTCAAGTACTATATTTAAGTCTCCAGCTACTATGATATTCTTGAGTGAATGAGTTTCTAGAAAAGCAAATAAATAATGCCAACATTATTTCTTCTCAGAATAGACTACCGGCACATAAATATTAAAGAGAGAAATGGTGAGCTTACTTGAAGAGTGGTTGATTTCGGTGAAAATCCAATGTTGGGTCTCAAAAAGAAATTCCAGGTGAAACTGATCTTCCGACCAAAGGGTTGCGAGCCCTCCTGAGGTGCCCCTAGCACTAACGGCCTTTCCATCATTTTTATTCCACTTCTGTTTGCTAAGAGCTAGAAGGACTTCCCCATCGATTTTAGTCTCTTAGAGCATGAGAATCTCGGGAGTTTCTATTTTCAGAAGGTCTTTAACTGCTTCATCCTTCAATGGATTTCCCAAGCCTATGCAATTCCAAGAGACTAAGTGCATTATTTACCAGGAAGAGAAGGGATAGGGCCTCCCTTGGCAGGCCTTGTTTTGGTTTTTCTACCAATGGACATTTCGATGGTAGATTGATTGCCTTGCATTTTTTGCCTCTCCGCTTCTTCCTCTCTTGCATCTTTGAGATATTTCCTCCCTGCTCTTTTCGAGGGCTTCTCGAACGTCTCATCTTCCGAAGAACCAGAGTTTTCCAGAGGTTTCTTCCTTGTCATTTCTGCATAGGATGGGGGGGAGGAGCCTCCTACTGGGGAGTCAGGAAGAGGTATGGATGTGTCTGTATTTTCTTTTTCCCCTTCGAGGGAAATTTTCTGATGTTCGGGCTCCACAATTACTGAAGCTAAGGTGTCTTCCGGAGTACTGAGGATTTCAAAGGAAATTTTAATGACTGCTGGAATTGTTGGGACTATGCTTACTTCGCCTTGATGGTGCCCTGCTGAGGATGCACTAGGACCCATCGATATCCCTTTCCCTTTTGTACTGTTGTTTTGTTTTATCTTGGTTGTTTTTCGCACTTGAGACCATTGCTCACCTTTTTTTTTCCGCCTCTTCTTCATTCCTCTTTTTACATTTCCAGGCGAAGTGACCGTAACCATGGAAGAATCTACATTTAAAGGGAAGTTGTTCATAGTCCAATTCTTGGATATGTGTCCAGTCAGATATTGTTAGTTTAATGGCTTCCGGGAGGCCGATTTCTAGATCAACCTCGACCCAAATTCTTGCACAAGAATACCGATCCTTTCGTTTTTCTCGGTCAATGTATTTACCCAAGGTATTGCCTATTGATTCTAAAGACTTCAGATTCCAACAATGAAGTGGAAGGTGAGGAAGACGCACCCAGACAGGAACCGCCGACAGCACATCCTGAGAAGGGTCAAAATGTGGAGTCGAATTGTTCAAATACAAGCCCTAAGGGCCCATAAAATACGGACCATTCCTAAAAATGAGATGCCTATCTTCTACACTGTCAAAGACAAAGACGAAGAATCCTTTACCGACCAAATAACTTCTTATTCCTTCCGATGTAACTGATCTCCAGTTTCACTGAACCCATGCCTCTATGGCTTTGGGTGAGGGCCATAAGCCAGTAAATTGTCCTATTAAACCCCTCACTGCTAAATTCAGGGCAGATCGGCAAGATTCTGCTTCCAGGAAAGCAACTGTGGGAATGTTATCCAATTTCCTGACAAACTTCTGTGAAGAATCGCTTTGTTTTCTCTTCCTTCTAGCCGCTACCAACTTCGTGAAGACAAGAATCTCAGGCGGAGGAAGAGAAGGATCAGGGCCATGCTAGCAAGACAGGGGGCACAGATCAGTGCAGAGCCACTTTCCTTGACTCCATAGTCCTCCTCTACTCTGTCGAACGCCTCTGCTCCTTGAAATGATCTGGGAAAATGCCTCTAGGAGGTGATTAAATCCCTAACAGAGGTCTGGAAATCCCTTACACGGGTCTGAAAGCCTCGCTGTGATGTTCAGAAAAAACTTCACTGTTGATACTTCTCCTAAAAGTATTAAATATCTTCAAAGTATTCATAAAGTAATATTGTTTATTTAATTATTTATATAATAATTAAATATGTTTTTAATTAAAATAAGAATAATTTATTGAATTTAAAATGATTTAATTTAATTAATATTTTAGTATAGTATAAAAATTATTATATTCATTTTACATAGAAATATTAAAAATATTATTATTTAGTTATGATATTATAATATATATATTAGTAAAAAATAATCATGCACAATTATAGGAATATGGTATAATTAAAATATTATAACAATGTATTGATAAAATAATAATATTATTTTATTATATTTTGAATATTATCAAAACAAATATAATGAGATAATATTATTTAATTTAAAATATTATTATTTAACTATAATAGTCTATTATAGTATAAATTATATAGATGAAATACTATTAAAATTATATTGATCAATGTCGCAATGCGACAAAACCCTTGATTAATGTTGTAATGCAACATAACCCTTGATAAGCATCACAATGTGACATATCCCCTAGAGGACGTTGAATGTCAAATTATTAATGTGTCACATCTTGGGAATTGTCAGTGTATCTCATTTTTTAATCCCTAATGAATGTTAGAATGGAACATAACCCTTTGTCATATTAGACACATAACCCTTTATAAATGTCATAATACGACATAACCCTTGATGAATGCCACAATGCGACATAATGCTTGCTTGAGAAGCATCAAAATGCGACATAACTGTTAATGAATGTCACAATGAAACGTAACCCTTGATGAACATCGCAATGCGACATAGCCCATGATGAACGTCGAATGTTAAATTATTAATGTTTCACATATTTAGCATTGTTGTTGTTTATCATTTTTTAATCCTTAATGAATGTCAGAATGGGACATAACCCTTTGTCATATTAGGCATATAACCCTTGATAAATGTCGCAATGCGACAAAACCTTTAATGAATGTCGCAATGGAACATAACAATTGATATACATCACAATGTGACATAACCCTTGATGAATGTCGAATGTCACATTAATAATGTGTCACATATTGGGAATTGTAGGCGTATACAAAATACCATGGAGGAATGTTGCAATCCAACATAAGCCTTGATGAACGTCACAATGCAACAAAACCATATTATGTCGAAATGTGACATACCCTTTGATGAATGTCGTATGTGATATTAAGAAACATAACCATAATGCAACATGGCCATGGAGGAATGTCGCAATCCAACACAAGCCTTGATGAATGGACCCTAATTCAACATAGCCCCTGATGAATGTCACAATGCGACAAAACCATTAAGGAATGTCGGAATCCAACATAAGCCTCAATGAATGTTGCATTCCAACATAAGCCTTGATGAACGTCACAATGCCCCGTATTATGTCAACATGTGGCATCCTCTTTGATGAACAATGTTGCAATTTGATATTCAAGAACATAACCATAATGCAACATGACCATGGAGGAATTTTGCAATCTAACAAAGGCCTTAATGAATGTTGTAATCCAAGATATCATTTGATGAAGGTCTCAATGCAACAAAACCATTAAGGAATGTACCATGGAGGAATGTCGTAATTCAACATCAGCCTTAATGAACGTCACAATGCGACAAAAACATATTATGTTGAAATGTGACACTCATTGATGAACGTCACAATGTGATATTAAGGAACATAACCATAATGCAACATGACCATGGAGGAATGTTGCAATCAAACATAAGTCTTGATGAACATCGTAATCGAACATATCCCTCAATGAATGTCACAATGCGACAAAACCATTAAGGAATGTACTATGAAGGAATAACACAATCCAACACAAGCGTCGATGAATGTTGGAATTCAACAAAACCATTAAGGGATGTACCATGGAGGAATTTTGAAATACAAGATAATCCTTTATGAATGTCACAATGCGACAAAACCATT
Source organism: Larix kaempferi (assembly GCA_027924585.1). Classification (NCBI taxonomy): domain Eukaryota; kingdom Viridiplantae; phylum Streptophyta; class Pinopsida; order Pinales; family Pinaceae; genus Larix; species Larix kaempferi. The sequence continues at coordinate 1,302,282 of BSBM01001812.1, forward strand.
AAGGAATTTACCAAACATAACAAAACCAAACCACAGATATGAATCTCACAATGTGACACAACCATGGAGGAATGTCGTAGTCAAACATAGTACTTGATGAAGGTCGCAATGTGATAAAACCTTTGCAAACCCTTCTAGGATCATTAAAAAGATGAATTTCATATTGTGACATAAACTTGGAGGAATGTTGCAATCTAACATAAAACGTGACATAACCATTGATTAATGTACGAAGCTGACATAAGTAAAACGTTATTAGAATGAACATGAGTGAAACATAAAATCGTTGCAATTGAAATATAATTTAAGTATAACGATAATATTTTTAATTAATTTCATGTAAGGGTGATGTCACATTGCCATGACCATAAAGGGTTTTGTCACATTGTGACGTTCATAAATTTTTATGTTGCATTACAAGCATTGCGATGTTCATCAAGGATTATGTCAAATTTGTAATGTTTATGTTGATAAAATTTTATGTTGCATTACAAACATTGCAACGTTTGTCAAGGATTATGTCAAATTTATTAACCAAGTCCACCATGATAAATGTCACAATGCAACATAACCATCAAGAAACATCACAAATTTGACATAGGAGACTTTTTGGTTTAAGGAAAATAAGCTTGTTCATACTATGACTATAACTTTTTTTATTAAGAGATACCTACCCTAATAGAAAATTACATTATATTTTATAATTTTTTTAAATGGTGGTTCATCGTTTGTTAGAAGACTTAAAATTATTTTTTATAAAAAAAATAATTATACAATTTAATATATTAGAAATAAAAAAAATAAGACTGGAACTCTATGCTTTTCGCTTCATACAAAAATATACTTTTCTATTTAAAATCCAAATTTGGAAGTATTTAAATTGTGTTTTTGAATCTATAAATAGATTCAGCACCCTCAAATATCCCAATGGCACCCAAATTATGCAAATTCCATATCTAATATATGTGATTCTAATCTTTTTTAAAGATTTCCAACTGGAATTGAATAATATAAGACGAAAAATATGCTCAAAAAAAGTTGAAAACGTAGAATGTTTAGAGTACACCTTAGAAAATTACATTATATTATTAAAAAAATAATTATACAATTTAATATATATTAGAAATAATAATAAAATAAGACTTCACAATAAATATTTGATTCTCTTTCTATATATAACATTAATTAATGTGTATGTGTCAAATTTACGTCTATCGGCGTATTCGAACACATTAATATTATTAATGTAGTTGTTGCTAATAACAGGTAAGCGCTTAGACATATCTCTGAAATATTAATAAGTTAATATTTTTTAATTTAAACATTATTATTTAATTATAATATTATATTGTGTTACATAAAAGTATTATATTCATGATTCATAGACATATTAAAAAAATATTATTTAATTAAATATTTAAAAATTAATAAAAACATATTTTTAAATTGATTATAATATAATAATTAATTAAAAATAATCTCATTAAAATTTAATATTAAATATTATATTTTAATTAAAACAGATCATAAATCCAAAGTATTAATATTATAAAATAATGTTGTTTAATTAATTAATATATAATAATTAAATATGTTATTTAATTAAAATTATATTATAAAAAGTCATTAAATTCAAAATATTATTATTTAATTATAATATTATAGCATATTATAAAAAATATTATATTTATGTTTAGAGATATTAAACAAAATTGTAATTTAATTAAAAACATTATAAAAAATATTATATTTATGTTTAGAGATATTAAACAAAATTGTAATTTAATTAAAAACATTGTTATTTAGTTATGATATTATAATTATGTACTATATTTATATAGTAAAAATAAACGATGATTATCACTTTAGTTAGCTATGGTTAACTATATTTTCCAAAGTTGACATTAGTGAAATATGGTTGAATTTGGATAACCATTTTTACTTTAGTTTGATCATAGTCAACCATGGTTGACTTTAATGCGAGCCATGTTTGACTTTAGTTAACCATTGATGACTTTAGTTGACCATGGTTGACTTTAGTTTGACCATAATTATCCATTGTTGACTTTAGTGAACCGTGTGGCCATAGTTCACAACGCAACATGAAATTCATCAAATGTCACAATAAAAATGTGTCACGGCTTGGGGATTTTCGCAATGCAACATAACCCTTGATAAATGTCGCAATGTAACATAACCCTTGATGAACATCGCAATGCGACATAGCCCTTGCTAAACATGACAATGCAACATAACCCTTGATGAACGTCAAATGCCACATTGTTAATGTGTCACATCTTTATTTTTGTTCACGTATACCAAACACTTTAGCGAACCATGGATGACTTTGGTTAACCATGTTTGACTTTAATGAACCATAGTTGACTATGCTTAACCACGATTGACTTTATTTACCATGGTTGACTTATTTGTTTGTGCACCTTTTGTATCTTATTTGACGATGGTTGACTTTAATGTATCACATCATGCGCATTGTCGAAATGTGACACAACCCTTTATCAATGTCGCAATGTGACATAACCCTTGATGAATGTCGCAAAGCAACATAACCCTTAATAAGCAGCACAATCTGACAAAACCCCTAATTAATGTCACAATGTGACATAACCATTGATGAAAGTCACAATGCAAGATAGCCATTGCTAAACATCATAATGCAACATAACCCTTGATGAACGTCGAATGTCACATTGTTAATGTGTCACATATTGAATTATGTTCGCATAGACCAGACAATAGCGGACTCGACGTAATTATAAATCTAAAAATTAAAGTTTACAATAGTTAATATTTGAAATAACCAAATAAATCTAAAAATGAAATAGTGAATTAATTGAAAGACTAAACTAAAACAAAACGCAAACAAAAAATTTGGCGATTTGTTGGGAAAAAGAATTTTATCAATTCCCAGATTATTTCTCGGCATTCATGTTTCAAGGGCTTATGTAATTCAGTGATGTTATTCTTCAGGATTTGCATATGAAGTGTCTTTCTTTAAATTCTTGTCAAGATTTCAACAATCTGGTGTTATCAGGTTTTACGATTTAAAACATAGTAGTATAATTCGAGTACTAATACGGATATGGATACGATTCAATACAAAAAAAAAAAAATGTAAAGGAAAAATCCAATACGAATATAATACGGAAGTAGACTTCTTATAAATAATACTTTTAATCAAATATACAAGAATATACCATAAATGCACATCACACATGTTATTTACAACTAAAATTACTAATTAAAAAACAAAAACATTGTGAGAGACCACATTTAGTTATTAATAATTATTTTAATAAAAAGGTAAAACGGTATTTGTTGGAGAAATATTAATGGTTAGGAAGTATGAAATTGAGTGTTATTTATATTTTGTAGTGTTTAAATAATTAAAATTTCATTTTTTAAATTGATTTCCAAAATTTAATTGTCCACTAATGAAACCCGAAATACACCTACACCGAATATTAGAAATTATTCTGAATTTCGGTACATGAAAGTCCAATACTTCCGAGAATCATGCTACTATAATTTAAAATGCAATCTAATTTGGTTGCTTCTGCAATTATAGTGGCAAATTAGATGAGAACCACTGACTTTATCCATACCATAACTCTTCAATGGGTTGGCACATTCAATCTCAAGTGCAATATCCTTCTTCTACCGTTTGGTGTTCATGCTTCTGTGATCTCTTCTACAATCTCGTGATTTTCAACGGTGATTAGATTAGGACTTCTTTAATGATCTCAGGTTCTTGTGGCAGATTTTCTGCAACCACGGTGATTCTAACTTCTTCTGGAAACTTGGCGTGGGCTTAATAATCTTTTATGTACTTATCACCTTAGCAATCTCATCTCCTTTATTAAGGTCGGGTAATGTGACAATTAGGTTTTAGGCATCTTGAAGTAATAGCATGGCACTGTCAACATCATTCAAACCTCAACGATATAGTGGCATGGTAGTGAGATGCCTGTGGACGCCTAACTCTTTTAACATTGCTGCAAAAAATAAAAATGCATTTGTAATGAAACTTTCATTCATCTATATTTACAACCTTGCCTGTAATTTTGAAGAAAGACTTTATTTTCTTAAAAACATAAAAAAAAATTGCATGATATCAATCAAACCAATAATGATAAAAGAAACCATTAGAATTTTCCCTTATTCTTTTTTCTAACATGTGGTCGTTTATGATCTTAGTGGTATAAAGATTTATTTCATATTAATATTGAATGTGTTAGTTATCTCATTATTTTATTATTTTCAATCATCCTTAAACCATAAAGAAAGACATTTGTCAAAGATTAACTTCACATTGCTTCTTGAAAAATCTCTATTACCAACTTAATTACGCCATATGCATTTCACTGTGGAGAAGCATAACCATCCATGTTGGCTATATTCCTCGCTCATAGAGCTAATGGAATGTTTCCACTTGGATGGTGTCGTTTAATCATTTGCTTCTTTCACATTCATACAATTCCCAATTTCTATTGAAACACTTTTGAGAATGTGATCGCCTTTAATGACTGCAGCCAGTTGTACCAGTTCTTTCTAAAACTCGCTCAGTTTTGCATCTTCCTTTGCAGGGGTGGCCCTCATGGGGTTCGGCTCCCGCAGAACAACTGTGAGATTTGACATTCCAACAGAATTAATGTGACTACATTTAATGCTCAATCCAGAAAATCATTTATTTGGTCCGGGAAGTCTCGACTCAACCGTAAAAATTGTTAATAACTATATATCTACTGGAGAAAAAATTATAGTATACCTGGGCAATCAGTTCGAGGGCCCCCTTTGACATCTAAAACGCTTTCGAAATTTCCATCCTAAGCATCTCTATGTGTAAGATAATTAGAGGTGAGATTAAACATCTTCTTAACAGTAGTCGGGATGGAGGAATGCTCAAACTCTAAAGTAAGGGTTGGCCCCTGCAAGTTTTCACGCTTACAGTATTTGCACCTGGAACAACTAGCTTATCCTGCTTCGCTGGCCTCTTCACCTTCCCTTTTTCCGCTACAGGTCCCAATTATTATACATAGAAGGATGAGATACTTGACAACGCAGGTATGTTCACACGTCGCAATCCCAATCAGCCATAAATGACCAGTTCCTCCATATAGAGCTAATAATTGGCTCAATTACGTAACGATGTGTTGCGTAGAACATGAGACCGACAACCCTGTCGATGCTCCTCCTACCATGGGATGATCTGCAAGCCACTTGAAACCACCCACGATACGAATTTTACCCTTATTCAAACGTCATTCCACCATTTCGTCCAATTCCCTGAACTTCATAGCAAGGTGGTCTTCATCTTTGTTTCCTGAAGAGAAAGTAGATATCTCTGTTTCAATGGCACTAGGATTTCAACGTACCAAGCCAATCGTCGAGATGACTGTGTAAGCCATAAGCCCTAAAACTAGGGAATTGTATGTGTTGAGTGAGCCTACAGAGTTGTCCTCGCACCACCAGCGGAATGGGAGACCAGGCCTGCGCGCGTGAATACTAAGCCTCTTTTGAGGATGAAGTTAAGGCTTGCATGCGGACCACGTGGCTTGCATGCAGCCAAGGGCCCCTGTCATGGATCCCTAGGGCCGATTGGGAGATGATGAGGCGAAGGGTGGCGTGGGCCTTCATGTGGGCTAGGGCGTGGGAGATAGTTGATGCGCATGAGCGGAGAACGGGAGTGGTGGATGGTGATAGGGGGACTTGACGGTGGTAGTTGGAGAAGGCCACATGGCCGCCATGGGTGCCCCTCTTTGCATGGCAATGGATGGAGACGTAAGGCCGCGTAGCCTTTGGGCCTTCAACCTTGATGAATGCTTAAACAATTCAAAATTTAAAATTTTATTTTATATAGTTGTAAATTCGTATTGATCTTGATCTCCACTTTTTCTGAAAATTCTATAACAATAGCACAAGTATTCTTTGCAAGGTTCTTTTACTCTTCTGCGACAACTCCATTTTTCTGCATTGTGGTCTTCATAACGCTAGCTAAAGTTATGGATCGTGTAGTAAGTTGAACTTGCCAGTGGGGGCTTGTTCCACAAGCTAGGAGGAAACTCTGATTTTGAGTATTATTTGGTAAGGGGTAGTCTCGCTAATGCCCCCGGTATTAAAATGGTGTCTATTACAGAGTTTTGGATTCAAAATATAGTAGTTTTCTGTTTTATATTTTTTTTTAGAATAATTTTTTTTGACATAGCCCCAATCTTCTTCGGCAACTCTAATTAACGAGGTAAGTTTTTATGCTTGTTATTATTTAACATGAAGTGTTTGCGAGGGGGAAGCAAGTATTTGGATTTGAAAAGAGAAAGTCTAAATAATTTCATATATTATGTTTAGGTTGAATCTTGCAATGATACCGTGTTTCAAATAAATTCCATTTTTGCAAACTTGGAGTTCCATTACATTCTCTAAAATTTCCCTTGGAATAATAGGGATGATAGTGCTACTTAGATTGGAGAAATTTAATAGTGATGTATTACTCTTGCACTTATTGTTGTAGGAATGCTTGGAATTTATCCATTATTAAATGCTCCTGTATGTGAAAATAGGGATCAGTCGAAAGAAATTTCTGCCAAATCATCTCCTACCACAGTTCCATTTCAATTATTACTAAGTGTATTGTTTTTGGGTCATTTTCTTTTAATCGTATTGATCACTTACTGTAATCAAAGAATTATGATCCTTGAATGTTAGTGGAGAGTAATGATATACTATGTTGGTATTTTAGTAGTGAAAAATACGACTTCATGTGTTTGAGAAACATGGCATATCCACATGGGTTGAATATCTCAAGGCAACCATTCACACAAACAAATCACTCTCATGGGTTATTATTTTCAAACAACACACCAGGTCCAATTAACTTTTGTATTCATCTTCAAATGGGTTGCCACCATCTTGTGAGTTGGAAATCTTGGCAAATAACTCACAGGAATTGGACATTTTGTATGTTATATTAACACCCAATTATGTATACAGTGTCGAATGTGTGTGTGGAATACATTAATATAATACATTCTTTAAAACAGTTTTGGAAATGCAAGTTTTTTTCCTTTCTTTATAGTTCATTGACCTCTCAAGATTCTGCACTATTTCTAAACAAGTTAATCTTTCATTAGAATATATGAAATCAGATTACCTGTTCAATAAATTTCAGTAGCAAGTAGCTACTTTAGTATGTGATCGATTTTAGGTATGAGTGATACAAACAACAACTAGGCACGATAACTCTACCATTATCAAAACCACCGAAAAATAGACTTATTGCTACATATAGATTTCAACTTTTAAATTACAATTACAAAGTAAACATATCATCAAAGATGGAAGTTGAGTATATTCTACCATCTTGTTGATCTGTAGCTCCATCCACATGCACCCAAAAAAAAACTAAAACAATCGTAATGAATAACAAACCCACGAGATTTGGTCTCTCCATCGTCCTCCAACTTTAGAGGTCTCCAAGGCCGAAGATCCTCCGGAACTAAACCAATGAATCGATAAGAGCATGCAATTACAAGTAAATAACATATATTCCTAGCGTTATGGTCTAATTTAATGTTTTGGCAACTTATTATGTCCCTTCTTCTTAGTCGTGTGCTTCCTTTCCGATTGTACGAAGAGCTCGAGCTTCTACATCATGAGTTTAGCATCAGTGAATTTATCAATCACTTGTAGATCTGACCAATGTATCTCACATTCTGATTGAGCATACTCTAGCCAGATTAGAAGGGAGGCCCAAGAACCTTTTGTCTTTCTCCTATTCGAAGAGAATCCAGTGGAAAAAGCCACGAAACATGAACGAAGGCACCTACCATACATATATTCTCGAACAACAATGAAGAGAGTTGTATGATGAGGGGATGAGTTTTTAGTTTTTCTCCTATAAAAAGTCATAACGTAAGTGTAAAGCTCTCATCTCCCTTGCTCTCGCACCGAACAAGTTTATATAAGGAAGACTAAAACTAATTATAGGTACGTATTTACCACCACCAACTCAATAGTAGCCTTGCCCAAATTTAGGATATTATTAATGAGATTGAGGACTCCATTCCCATCCATGTAAAGGACCTCTTCCCGGGAATAGCTTGAACAATCCAATATTATATGGAGGTGGTTGCTCGATCGACAAACAATCCATAAGAGTGTGCAATTACAAGTATCACATTCTGTTGTCTACAAATTAGAAGAAGAAGTCTAGTCTTTGGTGAAACAAGCAGAAGCATGACATGGATTGCCTTCCCAAACTAATTGTGCACTTGCTTTGCAGATCAGAGATTGCAAAACAAAGCGAAGTGGTGCTTCAAGGCCAACAAGCTCTTTCAAGGTGTGATAATTATTGCATTCACCATATTACTTACCACAATTTGTTGAGGAATGATTATGGATTTTAAGATTTTACAATCTCTTCTGCGAGTCTATTTTTTTGTTTGACATGAACCTCCTGGGTTGCCTGGAATAAAATTTGTTTACCAAACCTTTCGCACCCTCCCCACCAGTATCCTTCGCTGCATGTGCCTATGTTTTTGTTCCTTCTAACATTCCTCTTTTCCTACCGGAGTTCATTTGCCCCTCAAAGGGCAAATGCTAGTTTATATACATTTTGTAACTCAAAGTGTTGAGAAGAGATATGCAAGTTCTAAAGAAAAGAAAGTAATTTGATAAAGTTGCAAATGTAACATCATATAAATTTTTTTAAAAAAATTGCAACAATATCACTTTACTTACTCCTTAATGCAATGTGAAGACAAGATTGAATAGAAACAAGCCTTTAAATATTTTTAATCAACATCAATATAGGAAACTAATTGCTTGCTTACAAATTTTGATGTACAATATTTGAAGGCAAAAAATAAATTTGTATGAAAAACCTTAATTGAATTGTTTTCATTTGATCAAAGAATAAAAAATTATAGGAAATGCATAGATGTACAAGACTAGTAAAAATAATATATCATGCAAATCCCCAAAAGTGTAAGCTCGCCTCAATCCTTTAATGTGTGTTCTTTTTAGACGTGGAATGACTTAATGAAAAATTCAAATTTGTTGAAAATAATGAAAACTATACAAAGATAATTTTAATTAAATCTTTAAGGCTTGAAATTTCAATAAGTTATTCAAAATTAGAACCGAAGGTTCAATTCCACTCATTAATATGTAATGTGTCACAACTACATCGAAATCTTAAAAAATAAGCAAACAATCAATTTATTTGGATTCACCAAAGTGACCATTTAACCATTGAAGCAATAAAGGTCCAAACATTGCAAGACTGTCGAAGCATTAAGTGAGTCCATTTTTTGAAAACCAAGGCATGAAATCAATTCAAATAATCTTGAATAAGATCTCGCAAGCATCGTTGATCATCACAAAATCCAAAAGACCCAAATGACGTAGATCGACCAAATCACCAAAACCTAATCGCATGAGGCCAAGAATCGATAAAGAGCAAAAAATTAAGCATGCACATTGAAAGGATGCCATCAAACCAAACAGTGAAATCAGAAAAAACAAATCAAAAGCAAACAAAAGCAATATATTTACAAAATTTCGAATGGGGGGCCGAAAATTTTAAAGGGATCTGTTGGGAGGCCAACAAATTTCAACTTCCAAAGGTACGTTATTCTTAATCTCTTTAGCTTTTAGGTATCTGAAGATAAATTCAAATATATTTACAACATTTACAAATGGATCATAGTGACAATCCCTGTCACTAAACACCCAAAAATGCACCCGAATTTTTTTTATATGCAACTGGGTATAATTAAAGCTGTATATATATATATATATATATATATATATATATAAGATTGCTTACTGCATATAATATACACAATCTGCATACGTTACTGAAAGAACCACTTATACTATGAAACAAGAACTCGACACAGTTCTTGTTTTTCTCTCTCCTAATTTTAGTAGCTATTTTTAACTCTGTTTCAAAAATGGTTGATATCAGTATCACATTTTCATTTTGAGGCATTTTTTCGGGCCTTTGAATTATCTTTGTCGTAAAATATTTTTTATTTCTATTTTCAAGTGTGTTTTTAGAAATTTAACAAAATAACATACATTTATAAGCAATTTATAATGAAAAACATTTTCATTTTCAATTTTTTCTATAAAATAAGACATTTTTATGGACAAAATAAGACATTTTTAGGGACAAAATAAGACATTTTTATTGACAAAATTGTAAAAAAATTCCAGAAAATTAAGACATTTAAAATCATTTTCAATGAATTTTCAGAGATTTTTTATATAAAAATGATACTATTTCATATTATTTTCATAAAAGTGACGATTCACATAAATACAAGAAAAACTATACCATATATTTGTAAAAAACATTATATATAGAAATTTTTGCAAACAAATTTTAAAAAAAAAAACAAAAACTAAACCCAAAACAAATATTATATAAAAAAAAAATTTAAAAAAAAAAACCTAAACCCAAAACACAAACTATATATATTTAAAAAAATAAAAGCCAATACAAAAACTATATAAAAAAAAAACATTAAAAATTGAAACAAAAAAAAAATAAAACCTAAACCCAAAACAAAAAAATATAAAAAAATAAAAAATAAAACCTAAACCAAAAAAAACTATATAAAAAAAAAATTAAAATTAAACCAAACTATATAAAAAAACAATAATAAAAAAAAATCAAACCAAACCCTTCCCCCTCCCCTCCTCCTCCTCCCCTTGGGTTTAGGTTTTAAATTTTCTTTAAAAAAAAATTATATAGTTTTTGTTTTGGGTTTAGGTTTTAATTTTTCTTTTAAATATTTTAAATTTATTTTTATATAGTTTATTGGGGTCGGTTTAGGTTTTAATTGTTTTTGATATTTTTTTAAATATAGTTTAAGGGGGTGGGTTTAGTTTTTAATTTTTTTCTATATATTTTAGAGGCATGAGTGGAGGGGGCAGGAGGAGGTTTAATTTTTTGTAAATCTAAGTAAAAAAAAAAAATTTAAAACCAAAATCAAAATTTGTTTTTAGATTCCATAATCAATGCACTGCAAGAACATCGTAATCAGCAATCAAATGAATGAAAAAGGTTGTACAAACATCGCAAGAAGTGTTATGATGCTCCACATAAGTATATGGGTTTGATAATTGATGGCATGGATCAGGAAAAAAAAACACTCTTGCCACATTTTGTCCGTGTGTCAAAGAATTTAAAGGAGGAAAATTTCAAAGAATATGCAAGTTTCAAAAAAGTTGTAATTTATCTCTTGAAGAAAGAAAAAAATTCCAATTTAGGGGTTGATTTTAAAGTTTTTGTAAACAACAATATGGGATGTTTAGGCCATGGCTCTATTTTTTACCCTGAAAAAAAATACGTGTATACTGGTATCAACACTTTTCTATTTGAAGGGTGTTTTTGGTGTTTTTTTTGGCAAAAATCATCGTTTTTTATGGCTAAAGTTCTCGTTCATAATATAAAGTTATCATTTCATAGTATAAGTGGTTAAAACGCTAGTTTTCAGTAGTGGCCCATTCAAAGCAGAAAACAGAGGTGCTACTGGAAGTGTTAAGTTTCAGTAGCGGCCTTCATTCAAAATAGAAAACAGGGACGCTACCAAAAGTCATACTTTTCTATAGCGAAGCACACAAAATGGAAAAACAAGGGCACTACCAAAAGTCATAGTTTTATGTAGAGACCTGCACAAGATGGAAAAATAGGGTTTCAAGAAACCTGGCCATAAGGAATGCCCATTTCGTGAGGGCCAATTTTCACTCTTGAACTCAGTTAACACACGGATTTCAATCTGATACCACTGATGCTAATGCTCTATGTGCACCACAAACTTGAGGTATCATTCAAGTGACAAAAGAGATTAACGTCATGAAGGCTAACCAATGGTCTTAGGCATGTTCTTAAATATCATTCAACTCCTGAGTTCAAATATTCCCAATTTCATATTATACCATGGTATACTAAAACATTTTCTTATTATTCAAGCTGGGTGGTTTCAGCATTTCTTGAATCACATTGTGTGTATAAAATGGAGTTTGAATTCCACAAGATATTCAAATGGTGCATAGGTAAACCAGGGACAAGCTTCTAATGAACACTACTCCCAACAAAGTATCTATCCCGTCAACGCTTTGGTCAGGAAACCATTAGTTGGTACATTATAACAGTGGTTTTCCATTGCATTTTTTTCTAAGCATGGTCATAGAATTTCTGCAAGAATTATAAGCCTAACAACGATCCATATTGAATATTTTTCCTGTAATATAGAATCTTATGAAAGATTACAAATTGGTTACGATTGAGCATTCAAATTGCAAGAAATGGATAAAACAAAGAAGGGCACACTCTTGACATAATTTAGCTTGAAAACGATGGCTATAGGAAAATCAAATTATACTCCTCATAAACATACAAAGCTAAAGAAATTTGAATTGGATTTTTTTGTTGGAAAAAGGTGAACATCCCAAGAATGTCCAGAACTTAATATACAGGAATAATGTTTCTGAAAGACTTTTTTGGCACCTTTTGCTAAGCATTTTACATACAGTGTTGATAATGAGTCTTGAACAAAGGAATTGGAAAAGAAACCTACAATGATTTCCCATGCCTTCAATGACTCAGAGATTTCAATACAAGAAAATTCTAAATAGCCATCGGGATTAGCAAGTGAACATTCCGACCACCGGATTTCTAAAGACTTGAGAATTTGGCAAAAGAGTGAATCTCACTTTTATAATAAACTTGGATAGTTAACACCATAACAATTTCCAAATTCACATTTGACTTTATAATTAGTCATACCAAATTCCCAATTTTCATGAAGGATTTGGTGTTATCACTTTCAGCCAATCTCGAGTTCATCTGAGGCTTGGAAATGAAAACCCATAAATCCTCTATTATTTAAGGCTTGGAATGCAACACTTCTAGCCATTTGATTGTTATATAAAATTTATGCACGCTATGAATATATATATTGACTATTACCACAATCCAAGCCTGAGAGGTTGCACCCTCATTCTGGACAATATATACATATATTTCAAATACCAATAATGCAATAGCCATGGTTGCACCCTTTAGAAGGGTTCACCCTCACTTATTATTTACCAACAAAACTGTATAATTTTACAAGCAATCCAAAGAGCCACCGCTCAAAACAATTAAACAAAATTAACTTCCAATAGAAAAGGAAACACCTTCATCATTTGGCTTCCCTACAACACAATAAACAATAATCTAACATCAAGGGAAAGTCAACGCCATTCAAGCGTTCTCATATGAATAAATAGACACCAACCAAAAAGAGAAGGCAATGCCCTACAGACAATAGTCAATCAAGGAGAGGGTAGATGCTCTCCCACTTGACACTAATAATAAGGTAAATATATATAATATATCATGGCAACAAGCTTGCAACCGAATGCAAGAAGGATTGAAGTTGTGCCCTTCTCCTCCATACATATGTAATATGCAACAACAAAAAAAAGACATGCCCTTCTCATCAAACACCAGCATTATATATAAATGTAAATACAAGAGCAAAGGGGCGCGCCCTTCTCATCCATTAATAAATAAATAGTGAAGTTTCAAACCAGAGAAGAGTGTGCCATGTAAGAGGGTCTCCCTCTCATAATTTGCATCTAGTATTAATTAATAAACAATGTAAGTGTAAACATTATGAAGTTAATTCATTCCACATAATATAACAGAATTAATTCATTCCATGGAACATAATAGAAATTAAACAGGAAAAACAATTGAATTCAAACCATAATTAGATTTCCATCAATTTCCCAAGACCATTAACTTGTAATAGAATTTTCAACGGAAAACTTATCTGAAATTCGCTTGAATAGTGTAATTGGCTGCATGTGAGGCACGTTTGTCCCAGCCATAGGCACATTAATCCCCAATACTCTAAACCAACTGCCATCTCTGAGTTGGAACCAAGAAATTCACCAGGAGCACTCAATATTTTTCATTGAAATAGTTGATCATTTTCCCAATCCCACACTAGCAGCAGGAATTCAAGGAATAAAACTTGAACATGGCTACAACCAGTTCAATGTTAAATATTGCAATCCTTCTCCCAGTGTCAATTCGTCAAGCACAGCCATGGATCAACCCATACACAGGCACCATGACATCAATGCCAAAATTTCTACTAAGAAAAGACAAACACCATCCACCATTTCACTGGTCATTACTCCACAGGCAGCGTCACCCAACCTCCACCAACAATGAGAAAAATTGTATGGTTTTAACAAGGTTTTAACAAGGTTTAAAGCTTCAAATTTTTCTCTGGTATTTCATACCATCCAATTTCTAAAGCTTGGTTTCCAAAATTGTTAAGGTACACAGGTATGGAATGGAATCGAATTTCTTCCTCCAACCTTAGTTTTGTTTTGCATCTTTTGACCCACGTGGGCTCTCCCCCAAGAGACCCACCACCCACTCATATTAATTGCTCACTTAAGTACCCACTTAGGTTCTAAGCCATGATTAAGGCTTAAACAAAGTTTAAGGGGATTAAAAAAAATGATTACTTTTAAACATATAAAAGTCACTTTTTGGCTTTTAAGACCAGGGTCATATAACTTGACTCATGGGTCCTCTCCATAACCCCTTACTCTCATTAGTGAATGACTTGGTCCCCCATACTCTTTCAACGCTTTGCCTCATGTGCATCCAGTTAAATGTATTTTTTATTATCAAATAAAACTATTCATGTACATGGTCACATGTTCCAGCCTCCAAGCCATTTAAATTAATATTTACAACATGTACAATTAAAATCCGATGATTTGAAACCGGGGTGTTACATTCCCCTCCCCCTTAACTCAACATTGTCCTCAGTGTTCATGTGTAATCAAAAGTTCAAAAACGTTACATCTACAAAATTGTTAAAAGAGATATGAGTACTCTGCCTCCATTACTTCTTCGGGTCCCATGTAGCCTCCTCAAGACTATAGTGATTCCATTGGAACTTTACCTATCTGACAGTCTTGTTCTTGAGTCTTTTGGTCCTTTGATCCAAAATGCCCACTGGTTGAACCTGGATATCTCCCTCGGGTTCTACCTGTATCACGGACCAATCAAGTATGTGAGTAGGATCATGCACATACATTTTCAATAACAAAACATGAAATACATTATGCACTTTAGCATTTAGTAGTAGGGCCAGTTCTTAAGCTACTGGTCCCACTTTATTTAGGACTTGAAACGGTCCACAAAATCTGGCTTCCAACTTTTTGTAGATGCCCAGATTTAATGAACTCTTTTTTCCCATGCCTTTCAGGAACACTTTGTCACTAATCTGAAATTCTCTAAACACTCTGCCTCTGTCAACAAAGCTCTTTCTCTTGCCTTGTGCCACTTTTAGACTCTGTTTAACCTTGGCCACTTGTTCTTCCATGTCTTAAAGCATTTTTGGCCCAACAATTAACCTTTGTACCGGCTTGTCCCATTTCACTGGAACAGTGCAATCTCTACCATACAATGTTGCAAAGGGAATCGCCTTTAAAGATGCTTGATAACCATTGTTGTAGGCAAACTCTACTAGGTACAAGTAATCTTCCCACTTAGTTGGCATGTCCATCACATACATTCTCAACATGTCTTCAATAACTTTGTTCACCCTCTTAGTTTTCCCATTTGTCTGTGGATGGTAAGTTGTACTTAGATTTAACTTTCTACCAGATTCTTTGAACAAACCTCTCCAAAATTTTGAAGTAAACTTGGGATCCCAATCAGAAAACATTGCTTTGGGAATGCCATGCAACCTAACAATATCTTTCATGTATGTTTATGCGATCTTTGCAGCCTTGAAAGTTGACTGTATAGGTATGAAGTGAGTTGATTTTGTCAACTTATCCACCACAACCATGATGGAATCATGCTACTTTGCTATCCTGGACAATTTCGTAATAAAATCTATGATAACTACATCCCATTTCCATTCTAGTATTGGTAAGGGATGTAATAATTCTATAGGATGCGTGCATTATGCTTTCACTCTTTGCCATTCTAAGCACTGAGCAATAAACCTGGACACTTATTTCTTCATGCTTTTCCAGTATTACTCTTTCATAACTGTCATCAAAGTCTTTTGGTACCCAGGATGACCTGCATAAGGCACATTATGCATTTCTGGTAATATCATTTTATTTAATTCTTTTTCAGTTGATATATAAATCCTATCATTAAATTGAAGAATTTCATCTTCAACTAATGCATATTTGGAAAATTTTAATGGTGTGTTTCCTGCCTACAACGCTGCCACAACCTGTAAGTAATGATTACCTGCTTTTAATCCTTCTTGCAACCTGATTTTCAAATCAGATTTCCAATTGCTAATAGCTAAAATCTGCATTATCTGACTTCTTATGCTTAGTGCATCTACCACTCGGTTATCTTTGCCTTTTATGTACTTGATTTCAAAATTGAATTCACTTAGGAATTCAATCCATTTGACTTGTCTGGAATTCAAATGAGGCTACTCAAACAAGTATTTCAGGTTGTGATGATCTATCTTTAACTCAAACATGTTCCCCATGAGTACTGCCTCCACATATGGAGTGCATGAACTATGGCAGCTAACTCTAGGTCATGAGTATCATAGTTCTTTTCATGCTCCTTTAGCTTCTGTGATTCATAACAAATTACATACCCATCTTGCATCAAAACTCCACCAAGTCCTTCTAGAGATGCATTTGTATATACCACATACTCTTTGTCTAGATCCAGAATTTTTAAGTTTTGAGCACATGTGAGTAACTCTTTCAAAAGTTTGAAGTTGTCTTCACACTTTTGATTCCAGATGAATCCATACCCTTCCTCTGTAAGGATGTAATCGGATTTGCAATATGAGAGAAATATTCTGTGAACCTTCAATAATAACATGCCATCACCATAAATGATCTTACTTCCCTTACATTTCTCGGAGTAGGCCATTCCTGTATGGCTTTTATTTTTGTTGGGCCCACTACTACTTGCTCCTTAAAGATAAGGTGACCCAAATACAACAATTGCTTCTGATAGAATGAAAATTTGTTAAGCTTGGCATATAGTTGGTTTTCTCTGAGGATCTGCAAAGTAATCTAGAGATGCTCTTCATGCTCTTCTTTAGATTTAGAATATACCAACATATCATCCAGGATCACTATAATGAACTTGTCTAGGAATTATTTAAACACACCATTCATCAAGTACATGCATGTAGTTGGGGCATTTGTCAGTCCAAAAGGAAGGACTGTATATTCATAATGCCCATACCTAGTCCTAAAAGTTGTTTTTTCCGATGTATTCATCTTTTATGCACACCTGGTGAAACCCAGATCTCAAATCAATCTTGGAAAATACATTTGCCCCTCTCAATTGATCAAAGAGATCATCAATCCTCAGTAGCGGGTGCTTGTTCTTGATTGTAGCTTTATTCGGCTGCCTGTAATCCACACACAATCTCAATGTGCCATCTTTATTTCTTACAAACAAAGTTGGAGCTCCCCATGGTGACACGCTAGGCCATATATAACCTTTCTTTAATAACTCTTGTAGTTGCATTTGCAATTCTTTCAGCTATAGGGTGCTCATTCTGTAAGGAGCCTTTAATGTTGGCACATCTCAAGGCACCAAATCCATTGTAAAGTCAATGTCCCTCTTTGGTGCCAACCTAGGCACATCTTGGAACACATCCTCAAATTCTTTCAACATCGGATGTTCATTTATGCTTGGTTCTTTTTCGGGTGTTATTTCCTTGACATGTATAGAATACAATTGGCACCTTTTCTTGAAACACTTCTCATGTGTATGGCTGAAATTTTTCTTATGGAAACTGCTCTTGGAATGCCTTTTATCTGAACTGTAATCTTGTCCTCATCCATGCAAGTAATAATTTTACTATGGCAGTCCAAAATTGCAAAGTGTTTTTCCAACCAATCCATTTCGATCAACACATCATACGAGCCGAGAGGAATGATATCCAAATCAGTTTTGGTATGAAACCCATTCATTTCCAAGCAACAATTTTTAACCATGGAAGTAATTTTCCTTTTCATTATGGTAGCCAATTGTACCATTATGTGCTAAGGAAGTTTGTTGCTCACTAATTTGCATCTTTCAACCAGATTAGCATTTGCATAACTGTAAGAAGCTCCAAAATCAATTAAAATTGAAATTGGCAAATCATTTATTTTACCTTCAATTTCAATCATTGTTGTCTGGTGGTCTGCTTGCTTGTTATCCAGGGCTTCATAAATCTAAGGCGTGCTTATGGCTACATCCTCAATTGTAGTGGCCTCTTGTACTTTATGAATGTTGCCCCCTTTGTTTGTTTTCTTTGTACATATTTTTGCGCAATGGTCACCACCACAATTCCAACACTTAATTTGATTTGGTTTGGACATATTTTTGCATAATGGTCACCACCACAATTCCAACACTTAATTTGATTTGGCTGCCTTGACCTTGCATTTTCAGCCATCTTTGATTCACCTGGCTGCTCTTTGGAATATTGAGCTTGATTTCCTCGGGTTTCAAATAGTTTGGGCCCCTTCTTTCTCTGATTTTGCTTGTCTTTAATTTTGCTTTTCCAAGCTTTATGCATGTCATGCTTGCCTTTATTCTACTCATATAGACATTTGGATTTACGGATAGTCTCTTTTAATATGAGGGGTTCATCATATGAAATTGTATCCCTGTAGATTGATGCCATCCCACTCAAGAACCTTTATATTATCACCTTCTCATCATGAATAAAATCTTCATATTTCAACAATTCCAAGAATCTTCTTTCATATTCCTCCATGGACATTCTCCCAGCTTGAGTTTAAAGAACTCTTGCATCTTCTTATCATAGCATTGATGAGATAAATATTCATGCTTAAAATATTTTTGAAATATGTCCCGGGAAATTTTCCTTTCATCAATTCCTTTCATTTGTTTCAATTTCTCTCACCATGAGTAGGATTTGCCTTGTAAGTTGAATATTGCAATTCTAGCTTCCTGGTTATCTGAATAATTATGTAGCTACATATACTTCTTCATTTCCAGTAACCACATTTCAGCAGTTTCTCCTGTTTTCTCCCCCATTGAAGGTGGGAGGTTTCAGTTTCCAAAGTTCACCCTGTAATGGGTCTTCTTCGTGCCTTCTTTTCCGGTTCTGGTCAAAAAAATAATCTGATTTTTCTTCATAATGCTACTTTTTATAATGTCTCTCACTAGATTTTACCTGAGAGCGTTGCCCCATTTTACTAGCATCTTTGTCCCTAGAGTGATGAAGCCTCTCTGAATGACTCCTCATAGATTCTCCATGTTCCTCATTTACCAATAATGCAAACACATGGTGCATTTGATTTTGTAGTTGAATCAAATTTTGGAGTACCTGCATATTCACTTGAGTCTGATGTTCTTGATTATGCAAAAGTCTTTTATTTTCAGTTTGTATGCTTCTCAAGGCTTGGAGCATTTACTTTGCCCCCAATTCATTATGTTCATTTCCGTGATCATTTGACTATGTTCTATGATCATCATTTCCCATTTCACCGGCCATAATGGACAATTCTGGCTCACTAGCCATTTCCCACAGTTTGTTTAATAAGTGGGAAATTTGAAATTTTTATAGCAACCTGCAATTTCCGGTTGTGGCTAACAATCTAAAATTCCTCAACTTTTGTCAGTCCCTAACAACATAAATATACATATGCATAAAAATTAATTTCCATCATGCATAATAATTTCATTTTGAAAATTTTAAATGGACACACCGAAAAATTTCAACATTAAAACTATGCTAGTGACATCTAGTCACTACAATTTCCCCAAAGACCAATTATTGAAACCTTGCTCTGATACCACTCAGTGACGATCCCCGTCACTAACACCCAAAAATGCACCTGAATTTTTTTTATATGCAACTGGGTATAATTAAAACTGCATATATATTTTTAAGACTGCTTACTGCATATAATATACACAATCTCCACATGCTACTGAAAATGGTAGTTTTCAGTAGTGGCCCATTCAAATCAGAAAACAGAGACATTACCGGAAGTGCTAACTTTTGGTAGCAACCTTCATACAGAATAGGAAACAGGGACACTACCGAAAGTCGGAGTTTTCTATAGCGAACCACACAAAATGGAAAAACAGGGGCGCTACTAAAAGTCATAGTTTTCTGTAGCGACCCACACAAGATGGAAAAACAAGGTTTCAAGAAACCTGGCCATAAGGAATTCCCATTTCACAAGGGCCAATATTCACTCTTGAACTCAGTTAACACACGGATTTGCATCCGATACCACTAATGCTAATGCTCTATGTGCACCATGAACTTGAGATATCCTTCAAGTTATAAAAGAGATTAATGACGCGAAGGCTACGGGTAACCAATGGTCTTAGGCCTGTTCTTAAATATTATTCAACTCCTGAGTTCAAATATTCCCAATTTCATATTAAACCATGATATACTAAAACGTTTTGCTATTATTCAAGCTAGGTGGTTTCAACATTTCTTCAATCATATTGTGTGTATACAATGGAGTTGGCCTTCTACAAGATATTCAAATGACGCATAGCTAAACCGGAGACAAACTTCTAAGGAAAAATACTACCAGAAAAGTATATATCCGTTCAACGCTTTGGTTAAGAAACCATTAGCTAGGACATTCTAACAGTGGTTTTCCATTGCATTTTTCTCTAAGCATGGTCACAGAATTTCTGCAAGAATTTTAATCCTCACAACGATCCATACTGAATATTTTTCATGTAACATAGACTCTTATGAAAGATTATAGATTGGTTACAATTAAGCATTCAAATTGCAAGAAATGGATAAAACAGAGCAAGGCACACTCTTAACATAACTTAACTTAACAATTGGCTACAGGAAAATCAAATTCTACTCCTCATAAACAAACAGAGCTACAGAAATTTGAATTGGATTTTGTGTTTGACAAAAGTGAAAGTCCTAAGAATGTCCAGAACTTAATCAACAGGAATAATGTTTCTGAAAGACTTCTTTGGCACCTTTTGCTAAGCATTTTGCATATAGTGTTGATAATGAGTCTTGAACAAAGGAATTGGCAAAGGAACCTACAGCGATTTCATATGCCTTCAATGACTTGGAGATTCAATACAAGAAAATTCTAAATAGGCATTGGGCTTAGCAAGTGAACATTCTGACAACTGGATTTCTCAAGACTTGAGAATTTGGCAAAAGAGTGAATCTCGCTTCTATAATAAACTTGGATAGTTAACACCATAACAGTTTCCAATTTCACATTTGACTTTATAATTAGTCATACTAGATTCCCAGTTTTCATAAAGGATTTGGTGTTATCACTTCCAGCCAATCTCAAGTTTTCCCAAGACCTAGAAAATGAATACACATAAATCCTCTATTATTTAAGGCTTGGAATGCAACACTTCCATCCTTTTGATTGTTATATAAAATTTATGCATGCTATGAATATATATATTATCAACACAATCCAAGCATGAGAGGTTGTGCCCTCATTCTCCGAGCAAATGGACAATATATACATATATTTCAAATACCAATAATGCAATAGCCACGGCTACACCCTTCAGAAGGGTTCGCACTCACTTATTATTTACCAAGAAAACTATATAATTTTACAAGCAATCCAAAGAGCCACCGCTCAAAACAATTAAAGAAAATTAACTTCCTATAGAAAAGGCAATGCCTTCATCATTTGGTTTCCCTACAACACAATAAACAATAATCTAACTTTAAGGGAAAGACAACGCCCTTCAAGCGTTATCAAATGAATAGATAGATGCCAACCAAAAAGAGAAGGCAATTCCCTCCAAGCAATAGTCAATCTAGGAGAGGGTAGATGCTCTCCCACTCAGCTCCAATAAGAAGGTAAATATATATAATATATCATGGCAACAAGCTTGCAACCAAATGCAAGAAGGATTGGAGTTGTGCCCTTCTCCTCCATGCAAAAACCAAAAAAAACATGCCCCTCATCAAACACCAACATTATATATAAATGTAAATACAAAAGCAAAAGGTCACGCCCTTTTCATCCATTAATAAATAAACAGTGAATTTTCAAACCAGGGAAAAGTGTGCCCTGTAAGAGGGTTGCCCTCTCATCATCTGCATTTAGTATTAATTAATAAATAAGGAAGTGTAAACAATATGAAATTAATTCATTCCACAGAATATGACAGAATTAATTCATTCCACGGAACATAACAGAAATTAATTAGGCAAAACAATTGAATTCAAATCATAATTGGATTTCCATCAATTTCCCAAGAACATTAACTTGTAATAGAAATTTCTGCAGAAAATTTATCTAAAATTTGCTTGAATGGTGTATCTAGCTACCTGTGAGGCACGCTCCTCCTAGCCATAGGCACATTGAGCCCCAATACTCTCAACGCAGATGCCACCCCGAAGCTAGGACCAAGAAATTCACCAGGACCACTCAAGATTTTTCCCTGAAACAACTGAGCATTCACCCAATCCCACACCAGCAGCAAAAATTCAAGGAATAAAACCAGAACATGGCTACAACCAATTCAATTTTAAATATTGCAATCCTTCTCCCAATGTAAATTCATCAAGCACAGCCATGGATCAACCCATACATACACACCATGACATCAATGCCAAAATTTCTACTAAAAAAGACCAACACCAACCACCATTCTTTGGTCATTGCTCACAGGCAGAGTCACTGTCACGTCCCCACCCATCACACCTATGCGATGGAGAGGATCGTGAGGCTAAAACCGGGCACCCGGTCCCATAAGCTTTTTCCATAAGCATTCACATAATAAAATGGAGATACGAAGATGCGTAAATATTTTAAAAACACAGCGGAAGTAAGTCATGTGCAGAATTAACACACATCCAACGTTTTCATGGTAGCCATTAAGTGTAGACATTGCATAAATAGCAAATGAAAATACTTATCTTTAAACCAAGTAGTCCCTGAGCAACCAGCTACGCTTCTGCAACGTTCCACCCAACCGTAGGCCAATGTGCTCCTTAATCTCTCAGCACCACTGCCACCCCCGAGCTGGGCATGATCTCCACAAGGAAAAGGGGAAAACAGGCTCTCACATAGCCAAAGGTATATCAAAATCAGCCAAGCCCATCAGCAATTGGGTTTCTCAGGCTATTAAGAGATGGGTGCATGCATCATCAAAATCATAAGTGTTGGGCATGAGAAAAACGCCTATACAGTGAAGTTTCCAACAGTGGGTTTCTACCAGTTCCAGAAAACGTGGGTAGACTCAAAACGAATTGGCAACTAGGAAAATCGACTAGGAGAGCAACCCATTTCAGAAAAACACCCCAAGGGCAAAAACGACCCCTCCCTCAGTCCAAAAACGCGTCCCTCCTTCCCCAGCTGCTCCAAAATACCAAGACGAGTTTCTGGGCATGGAAAAACGCAGGGTTATGGCCAAAAAACGTGAGGATAAACTTCAAGGAGCTCAGACTGCGTGAGAGGAGGAATGGCCATGGGTGAAGAATGGCTTTGGGCCAATTTCGTGGGGGTTTTCTTGCCCCACAAGCAAAAACACGATTTTCCAAGTTGATGGCTTGCCCATGCACGAAAATTGACAGCCATACCTCTCCCATCCCAAGGCATTTATTGTCTCAACCAATCTTTGGAAGAAGTAAATGATTGGGTGCATGAGACAAAATGGGTAGTTGGTGGTTTATGGGTTTTCTCATTGACACATGGATTAAAACCATTGGCTCAAGGGTTCGGTTATTTTCCCTCCCTCTTCCTTGTAAAGATCATGTCCCCATCTCTTTTGTTGCATTGCGTAGCTGGTTGTGGGTTTTCTCATTAAAATTGCATATTTACATGATATCCGATTTTACATTGTGCACTGCTAGCACAAGGACCATATGCATCTATTCTAATTGCCGATACATAAAATGATAAGTCAGTGGCGGGGCCTTGGCCTTGAGCTCCTCACCATGACTAAATGACAATATTTACATCATTTACAATGTTAATGCAATAGGGTTAAGCTGGGGACGTTATAGTCACCCAACCTCCACCAATAATGAGCAAAATCGTATGGTTTTAACAAGGTTTCAGGCTTCAAAGTTTTCTCTGGTAGTTCGTACCATTCAATTTCTAGAGCTTGGTTTCCAAAAGTGTTAGGGTACACATGTAATCGAATTTCCTCCTCCAACCTTAGTTTTGTTTTGCATGAAACTTTTGACCCACGTGGGCTCTCCCCCAAGAGACCACCACCCACTCATATGAATTGGTCACTTAAGCACCCACTTAGGTTCTAAGCCATGATTAAGGCTTAAACAAAGTTTAAGGGGATTTAAAAAAGGATTACTTTTAAACATATAAAAGTCACTTTTTGGCTTTTAAGACCAGGGTCATCTAACTTGGCTCGTGGGTCCTCTCCATAACCCCTTACTCTCGTTGGTGAATGAATTGGTCCACCATACTCTTTTAGCGCTCCGCCTCATGTGCAACCAGTTATGTGTTTTTAATTATCAAGTTATGTGTTTTTAATTATCAAATAAAACTATGCATGTACATGGTCACATGTTCCAGCCTACATGGTCAAATGAAAGAGTTGGATGAGGGTTTGAGAGCACTGGTTTAGGGTTTTACGGCGATGGCGGCAGGTTTCACGTCGATGGCGGAGAGATACACGACGACGAAGCTGATGGAATCACTAACCTGGGGTTCATGAGGATGCGAGGTTAAAACCTCTACGTCACGGGATACCTGTGAGGCACGGGGTTCAAACAGACCGTGTGGTAGACTACACAGCGTTTTCAAGGGCAGTGGATTTTCGTCGACCATCTCTGACGGGGCCGTTGATTTTGGGAACATTATTTTAAGAACCTGCTGGAATCCGCGAGTCACACTCCGACTGAATATCTGTGGGGTTTCATAGACTCGGTGGGGTGGAGCCGGTGGGGCTTTTCCGGCCCGGCATGCGATAGGCCTTTCTGTGGTCCTGTCTGTTATCATTGCAATCCATTGTCAGTTGTTTTCGGGGAATCTCACCGGTTAAGACCCGTTTCTTGGACCGGAAATTGGGGGTTTCGAACTGTATTGCTGCCCTTTTGGGAAACTCCCGGATGGCAACCTTTCCTGTACCGGAAAACGATATGCTGATAACGGAAGCCCAGCTTGAGGAAGCAGGGCTGTTGCAGCCGGATGCCTATTTCAAAAATCAACTGCAGGAGCTGCGGACGAATAAGTCCATAGGCCGACAGGTGGCGTCTCTAGGGACGGTAAATAAAAGACACCTGGATGCTGGAATGACACTTGGGGATGCCTCGGGGTCAGACCCATCTGTTGGCAACACTAGAGCTCGTCCGAGTCGGGGTGGTGGTGGACAGTTTGGGACGTCTTCCCGCGCAAATGGAAGGCACAGGGGCAAATACTTCTGCAGGCCTGGGGAAGCATGGATGACGGTTGGCCGCGATATTGCCATCGAGGAGATAGTGGATTTCAACATGACAGTGCTAGTTGGTAAATTTTCATACCACGCCATGAACCGGCGGAATGTCATAAAATGGATAGAGGGGATTTGGAGACCCATTCTAAACTACGTACCACAGGTTTTTGCAATGCCATGTGGGTGGTATGGTTTTAAATTTCGTGAGGAGGCTCACTGCACACGAATCTTGGATGGCTTATGGCTCTATGGCTCGGGAAGCTTGATGCTTCAAAAATGGCAGACGGACTTTAGCCCAGAAACGGCCACAGTTCGGCTGCGACATCTTTGGGTCCTTCTGCCGGGCCTTCCTCTTGTCTTTTGGAACCGGGGGGCCTTCGAGGCCATTGGCAACCGGCTTGGGAGGTTCTTGCATGTGGAGGAGGCACACCTTAATGGTTTTGATAGAAGGATGGGGCGACTGTTGGTGGAAGTTGATATTTCCATTGGGCTTATTGATGTATTACATATCAATTGGAGAGGGCGCCAGCTGACACAGATTGTTGACTACTGGGGAATACCATTTCGTTGCTCAAATTGTAAAGCCGTGGGACACCTTTGGCGCCAATGCACAGCTCCGGCATCCTCTGGCCGCAACAAGGATGGGGGACCAATGTGGTCATCTGACGATAGCAGCGACATCGAATTAGATGGTGTGGGTGCCCTCGACGGCTTCTCCAACCGGGTGCTCAACCCGATTGCTCCAAATACGTCAGTTATCCGTAAGTTGGAATTACAGGACCCTATGTTTTATCAGTCATTAAATGATTTGGATATATCTTTTATAAATTCTTTAGATTTGAACAATGGGAACAATGGAAATTATATGAGTCGTATCCATTACATAGAATCCAACTCATCTGGGTCAGGTCAGACATCAAATGAGACCTCAGAAAATGACGACCCGGAGTCTGAGACAGAACTTTTGATCAAGTTAAACAACCAGATTCCGGTGAACAACTTACCAAACATTCTGACTCCCGTCTCCACCATCCCTTCGGTCTCCCTGGGCATAAATGACCTTATAGTCCCTATACGGGATATGGAGAAACCCTGTGAAGATTCGGGCAACTGTGATGCCGTAATCCCTGAGGCCAATGTTTTGGGTCTTTCGGTGCCCGTTGGTATGCTATCGGAATCGTTGCCGATAACGAAATGTGACAATGAGGATAACAATCGGTCTGTTGAGATGGGTGGGAAACAGCCACTCATTCCATCATACTCAGACATGGTTAAAAAAACGGCCATACCTACATATTTCAAGAATCGTGTGGTGAATAATAACGAGCTTTCTGTTGGTGCGGTGAGAGAATCTATTGATTTGGCTCCCCCCGATTCAGAAGGGGTAGAGGCAAATATTGAATCTTCGGCAAATGGTTTGCGGGAGTCCATAGATTTGGAGCCTCCTGTTGCTATGGGAGGGGTATATAAATTGGAATCTACAACCCTGCCCGAAACTTCTGGAGACGTAATCACAAATAAAGGGGCACATAGGGGTGGACTCGCTCAGGAATTTTCACCTTTGAAAACAAGAAGTGCCAGAAAAAACAAAAAGGTCATGCTGGAGGGGATGGAGAATGACCTGAACACGTTGCACACCCCCAAAACTTCTGACTCCCGGGCTCTTAGAGGAATGAAAGCCCTTGCGAGGGTTAGAAAATGATCTTCCTCTCTTTAAATATTAGAGGGGTGGGGGGTCTACCCAAACAATTGGCCCTCAAACGTGTACTTGAAATTGTCAAACCTGATGTGATTCTGCTACAGGAAACGATGGTTAGTGGAGAAAAAGCCCGTTTTTTCTTGAATAAAGTTAAGCCGGGATGGATGTGCTGCGCAGTGGACGCAGCTGGACTCTCTGGTGGTCTTCTTGCGGCTTGGAATCCACTTATTCTGAAGTTAATTCCTTCACAAGTCTCTCTAGGCATTCTGCTTTCTGGGAACATTAGGGGGCTCGAGAAAAACATAAACATTATTAACTGCTATGGCCCGTATGGCGACAGGGAGACCTTCTGGAACCTGGCAAGAACGGATAACTTATTAAACCTTGAAAATTTGATAATTGCTGGTGATTTAAACTTTACCTGGGCCGACGGGGAGATATGGGGGGGTCTGGCAAGGAGGGACCCTCTGGGACCTTTTTTCATAAACCTTTTCAAGGATTTTTCTTTGACTGATGTGGCTCCTAGGCCGCTGGCACCTACATGGACTAATGGTAGAACTGGGGATCAGCTGATCCAGAAGCGTATAGACCGATTTCTAATATCGGATTCGTTACTATCAAGCCTTCAGAATTATAGATCCTGGATGCATCAAATAAAAATCAGTGATCATCTCCCTATTGTTCTACAATTTGATGATGACCCCTGGCACAAAGCCTTCCCTTTCAAATTTAATTCTACGTGGCTTTCTGAGGAGAAGTACTGTTCGGATGTGAGAAATATGTGGATGAAAACAGATGTATCAGGGGAAAGATCGGCCATGGATAAGATGGCGGTGAAACTAAAGGTTTTAAAAGACTTCACAATAAAATGGGAAAAGAACAAAAAAGCTATGATGGGTAAGGAACTATCACAGATTGAACAAGAAGTGGAATACCTGATGAACCGTGGAGTGGATATTGAACTAAATAAAAGTGAGCTCACTAAACTCTCTACTTTGGAAAATCAGAAAATGAAAATTCTTCTGATGCAAGAAGAAGCTTGGCGATTAAAAAGCAGAGCAACCTGGCTAAAGGCGGGGGACCTGAACACCAAATTCTTTCATCAGTTCGCTGACTCCCGTCGAATGCAAAACTCAATCTGGGATCTGAATGACCATTTGGGTCGGAGGATCTGGGGGGAGGAGAACCTGATGAATGAAGCTACTTTTCATTTCCGGGAGTACTACCGTGATCCAAAAAATACTAATCTGGCTGAACAATTCAAACTAATCCGGGAATATCCTCGTATGTTCAGTGAGGATGAGGGTGACAATATTTTCCTGGAAGTCACCCTGGACGAAGTGGAGAAAACTTTGAGGAGGATTGCTAAAGACAAATCTCCGGGTCCGGATGGATGGACGGTGGAGATATTCATTCATAATTTTGATATCATGGGCGAGGATCTTCGAATGGTAGTGGAAGAATCCAGGAAGCTTGGCATGGTCTCGGGTGCAATAAACTCCACATATTTGGCTCTAATTCCTAAGACTTCCCATCCGAACAGTTATGATGACTTCCGACCAATTGCGCTATGCAATCTGGTTTATAAGGTCATTGCTAAAATTATTGCTGATCGAATCAAACCGGTGCTATCTCGGCACATTACTAAGGAACAGTATGGCTTCCTTTCCGGGAGACAGATCCATGATGCCGTGGGGGTGACACAGGAAATTTTCCACACTATCAAACAGCGACGGATGGATGCTCTTGTTTTACAACTGGACCTGGTGAAAGCATATGATAAGGTGGACTGGAATTTCCTGAGGCTTATCCTGATCCAGATCGGCCTTCCATGGAAAGTTATGAAATGGATTATGGCATGTATTAACTCTGTCAACTATGCAATCCTTATCAATGGCATTCCTACTGAATTTTTCAAGGCATCTCGGGGACTCCGACAAGGTTGTCCACTTTCTCCTCTTCTGTTCCTTCTGGTCATTGAGGGGCTAAGTCTGTCCATCAACAAAGCTCGCCTGGAAGATAGGATTGTTGGCATTAAAGTAACCAGGGATATATCTGTCACTCACTCTTTGTTTGTGGACGACGTCTTGCTTTTTGGCATGGGAATTCTGGCCGAATGGGTGACATATAAACAGATTCTTGATTTGTTCTGCAGGGTAACTGGCATGGTCATCAGCTATATTAAATCTTTCTTCCTGAAACTCTCCCTGGCTGAGGACGTTCAGCAGTCGATAGGCAATATTCTGCCACTTAACTTCAAAGATATCGAGGCTGGTACTAAATATTTGGGTTTTTTCATCAAACCTACAAATTATTTGATCAATGACTGGTCCTGGCTCATTAAAAGATTTGAATTGAGGCTTGATCACTGGAGCTATCGGCATCTTTCTTTGGGTGGCAGGCTTACATTAGTTAAAGTTGTTCTGCAGAATTTAGGCGTTTATTGGTTCTCTCTTTGCAAAATCCCTCGAACCATTTTGAATCTAATCAGAAGAAAGATTTTTAGTTTCCTTTGGTCGGGTGGAGGAAACCTGGAAAAAATGCATCTAATGAAATGGAAGGCATTGGCTCGTCCCTGGCATCTGGGTGGCTGGAATATAAAGGATATTGAAATGTTTGTTATGGCCCTCCATGCTAAAAGCCTCTGGCGTGTTCTCTTTGATCAATCGACCTGGGGAAGGGTTATTCGTGCTAAGTATCTGCGTAATATTCCGGTCTCAAGGTGGTTTCGGCTTAATCGCCCTGCAACAGTGGGCGTCTCAAACATATGGAACAGGCTGCTGGGTGCTTACAGAGTGATTATGCACTGGATTGCGTGGTTGCCTGGCAATGGGCGTGATATAAAACTGGGTCTTGATCCTTTCATTGGGGGGCCATTGAGGCACTCTCTCTCGACGGAACTGCGAACATTCCTTTTTACTAAAGGTTTTTACACCTTAGCTCATGCTGCTGGTTGGAGTGTTGACGGCCGCCCTCGATGGATATCGGCTACCCAGCTGGGCCTTGTGGGTTCTTTGAGGCTCGAATGGGAGGATTACATTAAGTCTTTGTATCAATCCAATCTGCGGCTCTCTGATGGCGCGGACAGGCTTGTTTGGTCATGGGACGTGGCTGGTGGCAGGGTCTTTGCGGCAATGGCTTATGATGCTTTATTTGCTGAAACACAGATCTTGGTATGCTGGTGGGATAAAACAATTTGGAAATTGGTTTTGCCTCTCAAGATTAAATGCTTCATTTGGCTTGCGCTCCATAACCGGATACTTACTTGGGATAACCTTTGCCGGCGAGGTTTTTGTGGCCCGGGATGGTGTACCTTATGCTGCTCTGAGGGGGAGACGGTTGATCATCTTTTCTCCTCTTGTCTTTTTATAAAAGAGCTCTGGTCTTTTATTGCAAACATTTCTGGCATTTCATTTATTTGGAACTATTGCTCCCTCAGTGACTGCCTTGCCGTTTGGGCCCAGCAAGATTGCGGTTTTAGGGAGCTTCCTTATTTTATGATATGGGAGGTATGGAAGGCTCGGAACCTTCATATTTTTGAGGATCTTGCCCCTTTCTTAGCAGGGATTGGTTTTAAAACGATTGCAGCATATCATGCTTTTCTCTCTATCCATGGCCGGGCCCGGGTTCGTGATAATCTGGACAGACATCGTCGTTTTGCCCCTCCGGTTCTGACTTACCCGTGTGGTTTCTTTGATGGTGCTGCTGTTAGTGGTGGTGGGAGGGGTGGTGCTGGGGCTGTTATACACCTTACGAATTCTTTCTCCATTCACCTTTGGCTTAACCTGGGCAGTGGATCCAATACCAGAAGCGAGCTATGTGCTCTTTGGCTACTTCTCTTCTGGGCCCACCGGCGGAATATTTCCCAACTTATGGTTTTTGGCGACTCACTCTCCATCATCTCCTGGGTGAATGGCAAAGCCTCCTTAAATCATTTGTTACTCAATCACTGGATGGATGCGGTTCAGCTTTTATTGAAGGATTTTCTTCACATTCACTTCGACCATGTATACCGGGAGGCTAACGTGGTGGCGGACATGCTCTCTAAAAAGGCACTTTCCTCGGCTCTTGGGGTCATTATGTGGCAGGATTGGCGGGATGACTCTTTATATGATCAGGGCTCTCATCTCCTTCATTGGTCTTGATTTTCTTAGTTCTCTACTTTACGATGTTATTTATTACTGATGCTTTGTATTACTTTTTGTGATGTTATACTTATGTTCCTTGTTAGTTTCTATGTGCAGATATCACATAGGAGCTGCCTCCAACTCCTTGTTGGACCTTTTGTATACTCCTATGTGCGGCTATATAGTTTGGCCTTTATGTTCTTTTAGTTTCCTTTGCATTATGTACATCTTTCTTTTTGATGACCGCTTTGGATGTTGGTTACTTTTGAGAACTATGTTTTTTGGCTGGGACTCATGGCTGGCACTTGGGGACCGATGGACCTGTTTCTCCTACGGGAGGGGTTCACGTTTTTATGTATGAACATATGGTACTTTTTTATGGTTGTCTATGTGGCTGTTGGCACTGTGGCCGGTTGGTTTTTTAGACACATGTACTGCTCGGCAGTGATGAGATGTATGGTATTTTCTGACAGTTGGTAACATTTACTATTTCGTATATTAATAGTAAGTTATATTTTTCTGTGAAAAAAATGTTCCAGCCTACAGGCTACTTAGCTTAATATTTACAACATGTACAATTAAAATCCAGGGATTTGAAATGGGGGTGTTACAATCATAATCTTTTTGGATTAGGTATCCAACAAAGAGGAGTACAGTGGAGGTGATAACTCCTGCATGTGGGATGAGTTGGAACCATGAGGGATTGAGTGAGCCTGAAATGGAGGCAAAGAGCATTGTATGCATGTTGTGAAAAAGTCTATATATCCAACCAAATTTGTGCATTTTCGTTTGGGACATTCTTAGGTATTGTGGGTGTTCATCCATGGTGCATTGCCACTGTGGCAAACGATGTTGGATCATTTGTGAATTGAAGGATCTGTAAAATTGTTTGAAATGGTGACATAGATGTAGTGGAGACTAGCGGAAATGAGACCTACTCAGCCTTCCAATAGAACTGATGGAAAGTAGATTTCCAAACAACAGGGAAAGGGATCAATGCACCATTGAAACTAACGAGCACATTCTTAGTCTAACAGAATGGGAAGTTGAGATTAGGACCTTCATGGCAGTTTACTAAAGGAAGCAAGTATAAATGGTTTTCACTATTTTGTCAGTACAGTCTTTAGTAAGGTAAATAGTGGTGCATCTCAACCTTTCCCTACCCTTATAATGTCTCTATTAACCAATGTTATGGACACCTCTATGAATTAAGCCTAAAACAACCTCCCATGTATCTCTATGGGCATTCATGTTGTCCCATCTCTCACATGCTCTTGGAACCCATTAGATAATTTGGGTGCTTCAATTATCATGGAATTGGAACAAGAAGAACCAGCAATACAAGTGACCCTAAACATGGATTTCTACTCTAAGTGAGCTTAAATTTCTTATTTTTACTTTTAGTTTCTAATCCGGATTATCCTATTTTACTTCTATTATAGCAGTATGTCACGCAATGCGGACGAATAGCTACAACTATTTTTTTAATGTAATATATGCCTAGCTTCCATTTTGAAACCTCAATGGTCAAGGTTCAACTGCACTGTTTTTAATACGAACTCTTCATCTGACTAAGGTTTTAGAATATCCTCAAGTCAAACATGAATAGCTTGTTCCAGTGAAATTGAAAAGGTTGGTTCTCTAAGCATAGAGAACTCTTCAGTCAACACTGCACCATATCCTTTATCCGTTGAACCTTAGTTATTAATTTCCAAAATATCGGAAGGTGAACCTGCGGAGATGAGCAAAATATTGCGAAATATATATCATGAAATAGCACCAAGCAGGCATATCAAGGCGAGCAATGGATTCTACGCCGTTCCTAATTCAGCGTTCACGCAGCTTAATACGTTGTATTTTCAGATTTTTTAATCGTAATTTTAAAGTAACTTTGCTGGCCTCGAGCATGATTTCGGCGTTGGGTATCTTTCCCCTGATCGACCGCCAGTATCGTATTTCCTACGTTATCAGTCTGAGTCCCATATATGCTGGATGGATTTTCTTTCTTCTGTGGGAACATCTAGAAAACCAATCTCCTGTTCATGGTATCGAAGATGCCCATGAATTAGACGGAGATTATCTTAAGAATCTCACCTGTCTTCCTACAATTTTCACTTACAAGAGTCTGGAGACCGCCACAGGCGGATTTAGCAAAGAGATTGGAAAAGGTGGATTTGGGAAAGTCTACGAAGGAAAATTGAGTGATGGTATTCCGGTGGCTGTCAAATGTCTGGGGGACTACGCAGGCCAGGGACAGAAAGAGTTTTGTGCAGAAATCGCCACCATATCTTCCATCAATCACTCCAATCTTGTGAGCTTGCGTGGTCTTTGTGTAGAAGGGCAGCATCGTATCCTGGTGTACGAATTCATGGCCAACGGATCTCTTGATAGATGGCTGTTTGGCTTAGGCAAACAATTGGATTGGAAGACCAGATATTCAATTGCGCTCGAGACCGCCAGGGGACTTGCTTACCTGCACGAGGATTCGAGGCTTTGTATTCTACATCTCGACATCAAACCTCAGAACATTCTGCTGGACGAGAATTTTAAGGCGAAAGTCTCCGATTTCGGCATGGCGAAGTCTATGGATAGAGATATCGAAAGCCGTGTGGTGACTCAGGCGAGAGGGACGCTGGGATACATGGCACCCGAGTGGTTTTACGAGGTTGGAATCACTTCCAAGAGCGATGTGTTCAGCTACGGGATGGTGCTTCTGGAAATCATCAGTGGGCGCAGGAACGTGGATAGTTCTCAGGATTCGGAGCACTGGTTTTTCCCTTCGATTGCTTTCGCCAAGTTTAGGCAAGGAAAAATGGAAGAACTGATCGACAGTCGATTGAAATTGAAAGGGGCGAAGAATATGGAAGAGGCGTATAGGTTGATAAAGACGGCACTGTGGTGTATTCAGAGCAATTGGGCGCTGAGGCCTTCAATGGGAACAGTCGTGCGAATGTTGGAAGGGGATTTGGATATCATGGATCCTCCATTGGTCTGCACGCTTCCCTTTACTCCATCCATGGCTGCCGAGAATCAGAATGCCTCGGCCTCTCTATGTTCTATGCCGTCAGCAGAAAAGTAAGACTGTTGTAGATTAATGTTATTAAGCATCCATTCTACATATCCATGTTGTGTGTACAAGCAGTTTTTATCGCCTTTGTTTAAATTCCTATTGGACGGGAGCCCTATTTTTATTATTGATTTTGAGAGGTTTCCTTCTGAGCGGCGACTTCCAGATTTGCTTTAGGGTTTTATCTAAGATTCAGAGACAGTGGCCGTGTCTTTATATGATAATCCCGGGCTCTGTGATGGCGCTGTATGTGTGCCAATGCTTTCCAGTTACACCAGTTTTTCTCCCACTTCTTTCACGGAGTGCTCTTCTCTTTCTTCTTCTTGATTTTCTTAATTCTGTTTTCGCCGCCCAAGGAGAAGAAGCATGGAAGCAGATACAGTGGTAGAGACATTCTTCTTCTTCATGGGATGGGAAAGTGTTGGACGCCAAGAAGAAGAAAAAGGAAAAGTGACACCCAACTTCAAGTTCGGTGTGGGCGTTGGAGGAATAGGACAGGGGTAGAGATAGTGATACATGGATGGTTTCCAAAACCCCCTCCAGTCTTTTGTTTTATTACAGTGTGAAAAACGGTGTAATAGTGGTAATGTGTCCACAGGCCCTACATTGACTATGCATTGGAACTGGATGTTGAGCCCTTCAAAACATTTCCTCATATGAAAAGGCCATCATCAATTGGTAATGGAGTCCATACTTTGAGCAGGTATATGCATGCCGGTTCTTTCATGATGCACAGAGCAGGCAGCGCTTGTTGGATTTCCTGCAAACGTGTAATTATTGCGGCTACGTAAAATATTGCAATCTTTGGTTTTATGTTATTGTCTTATTTTCTTGGCTAGAATCATTTGGGATGAAATCAGGTCCCGGACAAGAGTTATCTGGTTAGTTTCCATGTAGATTATACTTTATACTACTTAATCGTATATACAGAATGTCTTGTGTCCTTCATATCATGGCAAGGCAAATTCTGCATTTTGAATTGTGCTTGGAATAGTATTATCTTCTAATATACCCAAGAGATTGCGCTGGTTTTGGATATATTGGATAACCTTCGCAAGAATGTCTTGGACTAAGGGTCTTTCATTTCTAGAAGGCATAGTTAACTATCGGCTCAAAATTTGAGATTTAAGGCCAATCCCACTAACGATGAGAAGGAGCGGAACAATACTCTTTAGATTTTGGGAACCTTTACAACGAGTGTCTGTCATTTGACAATGGTTTAGTGTATGGACTTTGTTTTAATCTATTTCCCTTGGTTGGCATAAACTTATGGTGAGTGATGCAATAAATATATGAATATAACGTATACATAATTGTGATTCGACTCAGCAAAATTTAATGTTATTATCACTTTGTTTGATTAGCAATGGGTTGAGAATAGTAAAGTACTAGTTTAACAAGTTTCTGATGATGTCCACAACTCAGATTTCATATGCCAAGGGATCTAGTGCCACATAGTGATCAAAAGAGAGAAAAAGCATAAGGAGAGACTTCACGAGCTTCACATGGAAAGCTAGCAAATGATAAACAAATTCAAAAAATAATGCTCCAAACATTAAAAAAAAAACAACAACAACGATCTGATTTAACCATCCGATTTAACTAGGTAAGGACAAAAGAGAACTGAATGCAAGATAGTTTGTCCATGATGCTTGGCCAATGGTCTTTATAAAGACATTAAAAAAAAACAACAACAACGATCTGATTTAACTAGGTAAGGACAATAGAGAACTCAATGCAAGATAGTTTGTCCATGATGCTTGGCCAATGGTCTTTATAAAGAGAACAAAATGGTCCACTCAATTATGCACATAGCTCATGAGCTAACTAACCACTACTCACTACTCATGCTTACACATCATCAATGAATAAATAACAAACTAACAAACAACTTTGACAAATGGGACATTGCCTTCGAAGTTGGGCAGTGATCTAGATGTTGCGACTGGGTGTGTTGGGATATTTACATCAGTGCCTCCTGGTTTAATTTGAAAGCATCCCTGCTTTCGGATTTGGGGAGAAAATAAAATATAAAAGAAGATGATGTTGAATGTACTGATGACGTTGGTTGCCAAAACTGAATATTGTGGAACTATGTGAGGCTGGAGGAGAAGTGTTGATGTGCTGGGGAATTTGAGTGTTGATATTACTGAAAACTGTTCCATCAAAGAGATGTTGCATGTCCCCAATGCCTCCCAGTTTAGGAACGGTGCTCGGGAGGGATGAGTGAATGTTTGGATCTATAGCTCAACTGTTGGAAGGAGGCTGCATGTGCTAGTAGATGTTGTTTGGACCACTGCTACTGCTCTGCCGAAGAAGTAAAATGATGTGAACCATGTGTTTACTCGTGTGAAGATATGTTGGATAGGTGACCAGCTGAGAATGATAGCTAGGAATATTTGCCTGCGCTGGAGCCAAAACTTTGATACCTGTTGGTGGATGTGGATCTTGTTTACCATAAGTTTGAGAAATACCTGTTGGTGGAGGTGGATCTTGTTTACCATAAGTTTGAGAAATTGATACAAGTACATGAAAGGCCCTCATCCTTTTTACTACGCAAATTGCAATGTCCCTGGCTTTGTTCAAAGGTTGTGCACTATTATTGCTGCCCATAAGAGGAAATGAGTTCCAAACCCTGGGAGGATGCTCATATTGGGGTTGTGTCTTGGGCACCGTCTTAACTGCATTGGTGATCGGTGTTGGGAATAGAGTTGGGAGAATGTGTCGCGTGGGATTGGAGATATCGTCATTGTGAATGCCTTGCAGGCTACTCTTATGAGGGGGAATGTAGATCGACTTGGCAATGAGGGAATGAGACAGAGTGGAAGTACAGGACAACGAGATCTTTGGGTTGGGGGAGGCAATTGTTGGAGGAGATAAGTTGGCAAATTGAGGGTTGGTCTTTAGGTCGAGAGGTGTATCCATGTACTTAGTATGAGGTGGGGGGTATGTTGCAGGATATGCTGATGAGGCAGCACATAGATGGAAGGGGTGGTGCAATGAGGGGAGGGATGGAACGAGACAATAGAACTTGGGGATTGGGTGAGAGCAACCTTTTATGAGGGTTAACAGGTTGGGGTGTCAGGGCTGTGATGGTGTACTGTCAAAGTACTCGAAAGTCTGTAAAGGAATGGAAGAAATCTAGTGATGGTTGTACTATTGATTAGCAGATGGTTGTACTATTGATTAGAAGAGAAGGGTGTAGGAGATGGAGGGAGCCATAATAAGGTGATCAACTATGATAGGCTAGCTTGTGTTGCACAGCTAAAGCGAGGATAAAAGCCTTATATAGTGTAGGACTATCAATAAGTCAACTTCATGGCGAAAAATATCTAATAACCCAGAACCAGAATTGAATTTAGCAATGAGAACTTCTTCTCAATCTTTGATTTTGAGTCGAAAATGAAGCTTAGAGGAAATAGCACTGTATTGCCAGATGCTTTGACACAGATAATTTTGGACTTGGAACCACTAACCCAGCAAGTTCTGAAAATACCCGAGAGGGTAGAAGCAACCTCTGAGACCCCGGCAAAAAGCATCCCAAGTGGTAAACTGTTGAGTAGAGGGATGGATAGAAAGCTCTTTAATGTGAGATTGCCAGCAAGTCTGGGCAACGTCGGTAAGTTGAATCTTCCATCATTGTAGGGCATGCCTGAAAATAAATCTGTAAACTTTGGATCCAAAAATCCAAAAGTTTGTCGTTCATCTATCCATCATACTTGGGAAAAGCTATGTTGGGTTGCAGCTGAAATTGAGGAGTGTGAGTCATACTGTGTATGATAGTAGTGAGGGCTAGAAGTATCTCTGCGAGAGAGTACTTGGTAGTTGCAAGAGAGTGTTTGCGTGGAGCCATGGTGAATAAATTAACTCAACTTTCTCAAAGCCAGTCGAGTCCTCCTCTTCCTGAAATGCACAGAGGCGGTCAGTTGTAGCTAATCCAAACAAATCTTCTAAATCTTCTACTGCAGAAAGGAAAATTAAAGATAGCAATGGCTCCATCGCTTCCTCTTGCTGTGCTTTACCTCATAAATACACATAGCCAACCAGTCATTGCTGATTTGGGTTTCTTGGTTGAGTTTCACCTATACAAAGGAGCTGAACAGATCGCATACTCACTCACTAACTGTCAATTTGGAAAGTTTATCTCAAAAGAAGCGACATAGCCCATGCATATGCCGTGAGGTCAAATTCTACAACGCTTCGGGCCGTGTGGACTGAACTAATCGAAGGTCGGTGGCTATTTGAGCTTTGTGTTGCCCAAGTCAGAAATTACATTAACTTTTAAATGAGTATCCCATTTGTTGTGCTGTCCTGTTGTATTTTTGTAGACAGAATGGAAGCGTTGCATCTTCTGGTCTAAATGGACAGAGAGAAAAGAGCAGATGGAGTATTAATAATATTAAAAATGGGAAAGTAACTGATATTATGGTTGCTTGCTAGTAGTGATCTGCCAGGCAGAGAAGAGCAGAGCACCCATGAATGAATGAATTGGGCACATCATAACTAGAGTGAAAGAGCAGAGCACCCATGAATGAATGAATTGGGCACATCATAACTAGAGGAGTGAAAGAGATCAAACCCATTAAACTAAATTCTTAGGTCGATGATCTCCCACACCCAGAGGAGACGAGAGAAGAAGTTTGAGTTTCATTTGATCAAATGCATTGTAACTTAACATTGCAGATCTACAAGCCTCTCAGCTCTATGCAGGTGCATTGCAATTCTTAACCCAAATGTATAAATGCCATACGATTTGCTTTAATTAATGTACAGGTTGAAGATGATGCAAAAGAAAAGGGTGGGAGATACAGGTAGTTAATAGTGTTTGCAGAGAGGAGATGAATGGTGAGTGATTCCTGGGAGCATCTTTTTTTCATAATTTTTCC
Source organism: Larix kaempferi (assembly GCA_027924585.1). Classification (NCBI taxonomy): domain Eukaryota; kingdom Viridiplantae; phylum Streptophyta; class Pinopsida; order Pinales; family Pinaceae; genus Larix; species Larix kaempferi. The sequence continues at coordinate 1,341,508 of BSBM01001812.1, forward strand.
AAAAGTCTTGGTTACTACTTAATGTTCTACTCTGTTTCTTAATTTTCTCTCAATTGCCTTCGTACTTTCAATTCCTGTGCTTGAATTTTTTGAATATTTCATTGTTCCAGCGGGCCAGATGGGGTAGATTGAGGCGATTTAGCTGAAGAATTTCCCACGGCTGAGATGTTGAGTTACTCTTGTGATTCTTGCCATCGTGCCGTCCTTTGGGCCTCCTTTTCACGATGGGAACCCAGGCTATAGGACAAGCCTCCTGTAGGTGCCCAGGTTGCTTACAAGATTTGCATCTAAGGGCTATGTTTTCATAATCAATGAGTTGTAAGTGGGGATTAGTACCACCCCGGTCGATAAAGATTTTGTGACTAAGATCCAGCTCGATATAGATGCGAGCAAAAGTGGCTAATCCTTTCGAGATTCCCTCTTTATCACTTTTTGATAAAATTGCCTAAGGAGTTGCCAATGGTAGCCAAAGATTTTGGAGACCAAAAGTGCAAGGGGGATTCGGGAGTCTTACCCAGATTGGTGTAACCATAGCTAAAACAAACAAAGGGTTGGAATCAGGAACCATCTCTGCATAGACATAGCCAAGTTTCCCCAGAACCATGGCCCTTTTTCAATGACTCGATTACAATCTTCTTTCGTCAAGAAGGAGGCAATGAGAACCCTTGGAGCACAGAAAAAGCTCATGATCTATCGCCCAAGCTTGCTTTGTCCACTCCTTTAAGCCGAAGCAAAGGGCAAAAGCCAATTGAATCTGCAAATGAGGGTTGTTTTGCTGAAGTTGTATCGGCTGATAATGGCGTGGGAGTCTTCCAGTTTTGTTGTAGGCGTCTCCTGCGAATGCTCAACTATGTAGGTTGAACTCGACAGTGCCCTTGGCTTCGAACTCGCAGCCCCATGTCCGTTAGTCTTAACGGCTTCTTTGAAAGAGTGCTCCTTGAAGGAGGTCAGCGCCAAGGAACCCCCTCTGCACCCCGCAAACCTAAAATGAGAAAGATGGTTACATCTTTAGCAATACCGCACTCCCTACCCGAGCTTCCGCCTGAAGATATCAACCTTGAAAAAGAAGGCACAGGTAGCCTTTAGAAATCTCGGTCAAGCTTTGGATTTTAGAAAGAATAAGAGCGACGGGATTCGAAGGGCCTATGTGAAAACATCGGGAAGAAGCTAAGAGGAGATGCACAAAAAAGGAAAAACCCTGAGACTTCAAACTAATCACCTTCTTCTCCTCGAGTGTCGCCTATTCCTGGAAGCCCGCAAAGGAAGGCTCTATAGGAATCGAGCTCACTATATCTCTTCAGGTCCCGCAGGAGAAGACTCGTAGTAAGAGGTTTTCAGGTCCCGCAGGAGAAGACTCATAGTAAGAGGTTTTCATCTGAACCGAGGCTCAAGTAATTGCCCAGACATTCAAAAGAAACAAAGATGATCATCAACTATTAAAGGCTTACCCATTTGCATGGAGAACGTGAATACAATGGCTAGAATTGGAAGAAGTTCTTGAACTTCTGTAGTGGCACAGTGAGAAAAACGCAGTAGCAATTATTGTGCATGGCTTCGGTGGTATGGGAAAGACCACCCTCGCTGATGAGTTGTTTTTGATTTCCAACTACAAACAGGGGGTTGAGGATCGATAACAATCCGCCACAAAGTTAAAAAGAGACTAAATAATCATGCTAATAAATTATTATAAAAAAATAGAACTGAGTGCCACCGACATCGACATACACATATGCATGTCCATACTGCATGCCGCCCAGATGGCACGAAACCATATCCGCATGCGGCCTCTAAGACGCGTTGTGCCCAACTATGTTTGATGTGGGTCGTGGAGATGCAGGTTTGCCAGGCACCTATGGCTCGTCATGTTTGCGGTTGGCCATGTTGAGATGGTTATCTTGACAGTAGAAGAGATCGAGAGTGACCCCGACAATGGAAGCCCTCTTAGTGGATTTCACGGCGTCCTGGGGCTACAGGGGTGGGCCAGGTCGAGAATGTGGACAAGCAGAGGTCTGCTGCTCCTGGCCTTTACTTCGCCTGTGTAGAGAACCAGCAGGACGGCATCGAATCCGGCATGGGGGAGTGGGCCGTGTCGAAGACGAGGCGAGAGAGATAGATTCCACTCTTTCTTTGTATTGACATCCACAGACAGCAGGGATGGAGAGGCAGCAACAGGCTTTAGTCTGTCTCACCCCTACCCTCTTATCTGTTTGAGGGAGCTGTAGGTATAAATTTTTGGCCTTGTATTTTGCTATTTTGCCTCCATTATTTTGCAGAGCTTATGTTCTTACATGCTTTCACAGTCAACCAAAGTTTTGCTAGATTATTGATACCCCATATGGGGTAAGAGCATTATCATAAACATTACCTTTACTGTCAACAGAATAATGAGAATAGTTGTGTTGAAAAACAAGCTCATTGGCTATTTTCCAGGAAGGATAACCCGCATTGGAGCCGTATTATGGGTCAAGATGTAACGGGATAATATGAAACTGGAACAGTGGGCTTTGGGAGGTATAAATTTCTGGCCTTGTAGTTTGCTATTTTGCCTCCATTATTTTGTAATCTGATCTGATATTCGTTTGTAATCTGATCTGAGATTCGTTGTGATTGGGATTTTCAGGAGTAATGAGTTTTTGGGATTCTTATACAGTGGTTCTGGTGGAAAGCTGAAATCTGCCTCATGTACAAGTCACTTTTTGGCTTTTAAGACCAGGGTCATCTAACTTGGCTCGTGGGTCCTCTCCATAACCCCTTACTCTCGTTGGTGAATGAATTGGTCCACCATACTCTTTTAGCGCTCCGCCTTATGTACAACCAGTTATGTGTTTTTAATTATCAAATAAAACTATGCATGTGCATGGTCACATGTTCCAGCCTCCAGGCTACTTAGCTTAATATTTACAACATGTACAATTAAAATCCAGGAATTTGAAATGGGTTGTTACAATCACAATCCTTTTGGATTAGGTATCCAACAAAGAGGAGTACAATGGAGGTGATAACTCCTGCATGTGGGATGAATTGGAACCATGAGGGATTGAGTGAGCTTGAAATGGAGGCAAAGAGCATTGTATGCATGTTGTGAAAGAGTCTATATATCCAACCAAATTTGTGCATTTTCATTTGGGACATTCTTAGGTATTGTGGGTGTTCATCCATGGTGCATTGCCACTGTGGCAAACGATGTTGGATCATTTGTGAATTGAAGGATCTATAAAATTGTTTGAAATGGTGACATGGATGTAGTGGAGACTAGCGGAAATGAGACCTACTCAGCGTTCCAATAGAATTGATGGAAAGTAGATTTCCAAACAACGAGGTAAGGGATCAATGCACCATTGAAACTAACGAGCACATTCTTAGTCTAACAGAATGGGAAGTTGAGATTAGGACCTTCATAGCAGTTTACTAAAGGAAGCAAGTATAGATGGTTTCCACTATTTTGTCGGTACAGTCCTTAGCAAGGTGAATAGTGGTGCATCTCAACCTTTCCCCTACCCTTATAATATCTCTATTAACCAATGTTATGGACACCTCTATGAATTAAGCCTAAAACAACTTAAAGCAACCTCCCATGTATCTCTATGAGCATTCATGTTGTCGTATCTCTCACATGCTCTTGAAACCCATTAGATAATTTGAGTGCTTCAATTATCATGGAATTGGAACAAGAAGAACCAGCAATACAAGTGACGCTAAACATGGATTTCTACTCTAGAGTGTGCTTAAATTTCTTATTTTTACTTTTAGTTTCTAATCCGGATTATCCTATTTTACTTCTATTATAGCAGTATGTCAGGCAATGCGGACGAATAGCTACACCTATTTTTTAATGTAATATATGCCTCGCTTCCATTTTGAAACCTCAATGGTCAAGGTTCAACTGCACTGTTTTTAATACGAACTCTTCATCTGACTAAGGTTTTAGAATATCCTCAAGTCAAACATGAATAGCTTGTTCCAGTGAAATTGAAAAGGTTGGTTCCCGAAGCATAGAGAACTCTTCAGTCAACACTGCACCATATCCTTTATCCGTTGAACCTTAGTTATTAATTTCCAAAATATCGGAAGGTGAACCTGCGGAGATGAGCAAAATATTGGGAAATATATATCATGAAATAGCACCAAGCAGGCATATCAAGGCGAGCAATGGATTCTACGCAGTTCCTAATTCAGCGTTCACGCAGCTTAATACGTTGTATTTTCAGATTTTTTAATCGTAATTATAAAGTAACTTTGCTGGCCTCGAGCATCATTTCGATGTTGGGTATCTTTCCCCTGATCGGCCGCCAGTATCGTATTTCCTACGTTATCAGTCTGAGTCCCATATATGCTGGGTGGATTTTCTTTCTTCTGTGGGAACATCTAAAAAACCAATCTCCTGTTCATGGTATCGAAGATGCCCATGAATTAGACGGAGATTATCTTAAGAATCTCACCTGTCTTCCTACAATTTTCACTTACAAGAGTCTGGAGACCGCCACAGGCGGATTTAGCAAAGAGATTGGAAAAGGTGGATTTGGGAAAGTCTACGAAGGAAAATTGAGTGATGGTATTCCGGTGGCTGTCAAATGTCTGGGGGACTACGCAGGCCAGGGACAGAAAGAGTTTTGTGCAGAAATCGCCACCATATCTTCCATCAATCATTCCAATCTTGTGAGCTTGCGTGGTCTTTGTGTAGAAGGGCAGCATCGTATCCTGGTGTACGAATTCATGGCCAACGGATCTCTTGATAGATGGCTGTTTGGCTTAGGCAAACAATTGGATTGGAAGACCAGATATTCAATTGCGCTCGAGACCGCCAGGGGACTTGCTTACCTGCACGAGGATTCGAGGCTTTGTATTCTACATCTCGACATCAAACCTCAGAACATTCTGCTGGACGAGAATTTTCAGGCGAAAGTCTCCGATTTCGGCATGGCGAAGTCTATGGATAGAGATATCGAAAGCCGTGTGGTGACTCAGGCGAGAGGGACGCTGGGATACATGGCGCCCGAGTGGTTTTACGAGGTTGGAATCACTTCCAAGAGCGATGTGTTCAGCTACGGGATGGTGCTTCTGGAGATCATCAGTGGGCGCAGGAACGTGGATAGTTCTCAGGATTCGGAGCACTGGTTTTTCCCTTCGATTGCTTTCGCCAAGTTGAGGCAAGGAAAAATGGAAGAACTGATCGACAGTCGATTGAAATTGAAAGGGGCGAAGAATATGGAAGAGGCGTATAGGTTGATAAAGACGGCACTGTGGTGTATTCAGAGCAATTGGGCGCTGAGGCCTTCAATGGGAACAGTCGTGCGAATTTTGGAAGGGGATTTGGATATCATGGATCCTCCATTGATCTGCACGTTTCCCTTTACTCCATCCATGGCTGCCGAGAATCAGAATGCCTCGGCCTCTCTATGTTCTATGCCGTCAGCAGAAAAGTAAGACTGTTGTAGATTAATGTTATTAAGCATCCATTCTACAAATCCATGTTGTTGTGTGTACAAGCAGTTTTTATCGCCTTTGTTTAAATTCCTATTGGACGGGAGCCCTATTTTTATTATTGATTTTGAGAGGTTTCCTTCTGAGCGGCGACTTCCAGATTTGCTTTAGGGTTTTATCTAAAATTCAGAGACAGTGGGCCGTGTCTTTATATGATAATCCCGGGCTCTGTGATGGCGCTGTATGTGTGCCAATGCTTTCCAGTTACACCAGTTTTTCTCCCACTTCTTTCACGGAGTGCTCTTCTCTTTCTTCTTCTTGATTTTCTTAATTCTGTTTTGACCGCCCAAGGAGAAGAAGCATGGAAGCAGATACAGTGGTAGAGACATTCTTCTTCTTCATGGGATAGGGAAGTGTTGGACGCCAAGAGGAAGAAAAAGGAAAAGTGACACCCAACTTCAAGTTCGGTGTGGGCGTTGGAGGAATAGGACAGGGGTAGAAATAGTGATACATGGATGGTTTCCAAAACCCCCTCCAGTCTTTTGTTTTATTACAGTGTGAAAAACGGTGTAATAGTGGTAATGTGTCCACAGGCCCTACATTGACTATGCATTGGAACTGGATGTTGAGCCCTTCAAAACATTTCCTCATATGAAAAGACCATCATCAATTGGTAATGGAGTCCATACTTTGAGCAGGTATATGCATGCCGGTTCTTTCATGATGCACAGAGCAGGCAGTGCTGGTTGGATTTCCTGCAAACGTGTAATTATTGCGGCTACGTAAAATATTGCAATCTTTGGTTTTATGTTATTGTCTTATTTTCATGGCTAGAATCATTTGGGATGAAATCAGGTCCCGGACAAGAGTTATCTGGTTAGTTTCCATGTAGATTATACTTTATACTACTTAATCGTATATACAGAATGTCTTGTGTCCTTCATATCATGGCAAGGCAAATTCTGCATTTTGAATTGTGCTTGGAATAGTATTATCTTCTAATATACCCAAGAGATTGCGCTGGTTTTGGATATATTGGATAACCTTCGCAAGAATGTCTTGGACTAAGGTCTTTCATTTCTAGAAGGCACAGTTAACTATCGGCTCAAAATTTGAGATTTAAGGCCAATCCCACTAACGATGGGAAGGAGCGGAACAATACTCTTTAGATTTTGGGAACCTTTACAACGAGTGTCTGTCATTTGACAATGGTTTAGTGTATGGACTTTGTTTTAATCTATTTCCCTTGGTTGGCATAAACTTATGGTGAGCGATGCAATAAATATATGAATATAACGTATACATAATTGTGATTCGACTCAGGAAAATTTAATGTTATTATCACTTTGTTTGATTAGAAATGGGTTGAGAATAGTAAAGTACTAGTTTACCAAGTTTCTGATGATGTCCACAACTCAGATTTCATATGCCAAGGGATCTAGTGCCACATAGTGATCAAAAGAGAGAAAAAGCATAAGGAGAGGCTTCACGAGCTTCACATGGAAAGCTAGCAAATGATAAACAAATTCAAAAAATAATGCTCCAAACGTTAAAAAAACAACAACAACAACAACAACGATCTGATTTAACCAGGTAAGGACAAAAGAGAACTCAATGCAAGATAGTTTGTCCATGATGCTTGGCCAATGGTCTTTATAAAGACATTAAAAAAAACAACTACAACAACGATCTGATTTAAACAGGTAAGGACAAAAGAGAACTCAATGCAAGATAGTTTGTCCATGATGCTTGGCCAATGGTCTGTATAAAGACATTAAAAAAAAACAACAACAGCAACGATCTGATTTAACCAGGTAAGGACAAAAGAGAACTCAATGCAAGATAGTTTGTCCATGATGCTTGGCCAATGGTCTTTATAAAGAGTACAAAATGGTCCACTCAATTATGCACATAGCTCAAGCTGAAAGAAAATAATAATAAACTAAATGCACATAGCTCATGAGCTAACTAACCGCTACTCACTACTCATGCTTACACATCATCAATGAATAAATAAACTTTGACAAATGGGACATTGCCTTCGAAGTTGGGCAGTGATCTAGATGTTGCGACTGGGTGTGTTGGGATATCTACATCAGTGCCTCCTGGTTTAATTTGAAAGCATCCCTGCTTTCCGATTTGGGGAGAAAATAAAATATCAAAGAAGATGATGTTGAATGTACTGATGACGTTGGTTGCCAAAACTGAATATTGTGGAACTCTGTGAGGCTGGAGGAGAAGTGTTGATGTGCTGGGGAATTTGAGTGTTGATATTACTGAAAACTGTTCCATCAAAGAGATGTTGCATGTCCCCAATGCCTCCCAGTTTAGGAACGGTGCTCGGGAGGGATGAGTGAATGTTTGGATCTATAGCTGCAACTGTTGGAAGGAGGCTGCATGTGCTAGTAGATGTTGTTTGGACCACTGCTACTGCTCTGCCGAAGAAGTAAAATGATGTGAACCATGTGAAGATATGTTGGATAGGTGACCAGCTGAGAATGATAGCTAGGAATATTTGCCTGCGCTGGAGCCAAAACTTTGATACCTGTTGGTGGAGGTGGATCTTGTTTACCATAAGTTTGAGAAAAACCTATTGGTGGAGGTGGATCTTGTTTACCATAAGTTTGAGAAATTGATACAAGTACATGAAAGGCCCTCATCCTTTTTACTACGCAAATTGCAATGTCCCTGGCTTTGTTCAAAGGTTGTGCACTATTATTGCTGCCCATAAGAGGAAATGAGTTCCAAACCCTGGGAGGATGCTCATATTGGGGTTGTGTCTTGGGCACCGTCTTAACTGCATTGGTGATCGGTGTTGGGAATAGAGGTTGGAGAATGTGTCGCGTGGGGTTGGAGATATCATCATTGTGAATGCCTTGTAGGCTACTCTTATGAGGGGGAATGTAGATCGACTTGGCAATGAGGGAATGAGACAGAGTGGAAGTACAAGACAACGAGATCTTTGGGTTGGGGGAGGCAATTGTTGGAGGGGATAAGTTGGCAAATTGAGGGTTGGTCTTTAGGTCGAGAGGTGTATCCATGTACTTAGTATGAGGTGGGGGGTATGTTGCAGGGTATGCTGATGAGGCGGAACATAGATGGAAGGGGTGGTGCAAAGAGGGGAGGGATGGAACGAGACAATAGAACTTGGGGATTGGGTGAGAGCAACCTTTTATGAGGGTTAACAGGTTGGGGTGTCGGGGCTGTGATGGTGTACTGTCAAAGTACTCGAAAGTCTGTAAAGGAATGGAAGAAATATAGTGATGGTTGTACTATTGATTAGCAGAGAAGGGTGTAGGAGATGGAGAGAGCCATAATAAGGTGATCAACTATGATAGGCTAGCTTGTGTTGCACAGCTAAAGCGAGGATAAAAGCCTTATATAGTGTAGGACTATCAATAAGTCAACTTCATGGCGAAAAATATCTAATAACCCAGAACCAGAATTGAATTTAGCAATGAGAACTTCTTCTCAATCTTTGATTTTGAGTTGAAAATGAAGCTTAGAGGAAATAGCACTGTATTGCCAGATGCTTTGACACAGATAATTTTGGACTTGGAACCACTAACCCAGCAAGTTCTGAAAATACCCGAGAGGGTAGAAGCAACCTCTGAGACCCCGGCAAAAAGCATCCCAAGTGGTAAACTGTTGAGTAGAGGGATGGATAGAAAGCTCTTTAATGTAAGATTGCCAGCAAGTCTGGGCAATGTCGGTAAGTTGAATCTTCCATCATTGTAGGGCATGCCTGAAAATAAATCTGTAAACTTTGGATCCAAAAATCCAAAAGTTTGTCATTCATCTATCAATCATACTTGGGAAAAGATATATTGGGTTGCAGCTGAAATTGAGGAGTGTGAGTCATACGGTGTATGATAGTAATGAGGGCTAGAAGTATCTCTGCGAGAGAGTACTTGGTAGTTGCAAGAGAGTGTTTGCGTGGAGCCATGGTGAATAAATTAACTCAACTTTCTCAAAGCCAGTCGAGTCCTCCTCTTCCTGAAATGCGCAGAGGCGGTCAGTTGTAGCTAATCCAAACAAATCTTCTAAATCTTCTACTGCAGAAAGGAAAATTAAAGATAGCAATGGCTCCATCGCTTCCTCTTGCTCTGCTTTACCTCATAAATACACATAGCCAACCAGTCATTGCTGATTTGGGTTTCTTGGTTGAGTTTCACCTATACAAAGGAGCTGAACAGATCGCATACTCACTCACTAACGGTCAATTTGGAAAGTTTATCTCAAAAGAAGCGACATAGCCCATGCATATGCCGTGAGGTCAAATTCTACAACGCTTCGGCCCGTGTGGACTGAACTAATCGAAGGTCGGTGGCTATTTGAGCTTTGTGTTGCCCAAGTCAGAAATTACATTAACTTTTAAACGAGTATCCCATTTGTTGTGCTGTCCTGTTGTATTTTTGTAGACAGAATGGAAGCGTTGCATCTTCTGGTCTAAATGGACAGAGGGAAAAGAGTAGATGGAGTATTAATAATATTAAAAATGGGAAAGTAACTGATATTATGGTTGCTTGCTAGTAGTGATCTGCCAGGCAGAGAAGAGCAGAGCACCCGTGAATGAATGAATTGGGCACATCATAACTAGAGGAGTGAAAGAGCAGAGCACCCATGAATGAATGAATTGGGCACATCATAACTAGAGGAGTGAAAGAGATCAAAACCCATTAAACTAAATTCTTAGGTCGATGATCTCCCACACCCAGAGGAGACGAGAGAAGAAGTTTGAGTTTCATTTGATCAAATGCATTGTAACTTAACATTGCAGATCTACAAGCCTCTCAGCTCTATGCAGGTGCATTGCAATTCTCAACCCAAATGTATAAATGCCATACGATTTGCTTTAATTGATGTACAGGTTGAAGATGATGCAAAAGAAAAGGGTGGGAGATACAGGTAGTTAATAGTGTTTGCAGAGAGGAGATGAATGGTGAGTGATTCCTGGGAGCATCTTTTTTTTCATAATTTTTCCAAAAGTCTTGGTTACTACTTAATGTTCTACTCTATTTCTTAATTTTCTCTCAATTGCCTTCGTACTTTCAATTCCTGTGCTTGAATTTTTTGAATATTTCATTGTTCTAGCGGGCCAGATGGGGCAGATTGAGGTGATTTAGCTGAAGAATTCCCCACGGCTGAGATGTTGAGTTACTCTTGTGATTCTTGCCATCGTGCCATCCTTTGGGCCTCCTTTTCACGATGGGAACCCAGGCTATAGGACAAGCCTCCTGTAGGTGCCCAGGTTGCTTACAAGATTTGCATCTAAGGGCTATGTTTTCATAATCAATGAGTTGTAAGTGGGGATTAGTACCACCCCGGTCGATAAAGATTTTGTGACTAAGATCCAGCTCGATATAGATGCGAGCAAAAGTGGCTAATCCTTTCGAGATTCCCTCTTTATCACTTTTTGATAAAATTGCCTAAGGAGTTGCCAATGGTAGCCAAAGATTTTGGAGACCAAAAGTGCAAGGGGGATTCGGGAGTCTTACCGAGATTGGTGTAACCATAGCTAAAACAAACAAACGGTTGGAATCAGTAACCATCTCTGCATAGACATAGCCAAGTTTCCCCAAAACCATGGCCCTTTTTCAATGACTCGATCACAATCTTCTTTCGTCAAGAAGGAGGCAATGAAGAACCCCTTGGAGCACAGAAAAAGCTCATGATCTATCGCCCAAGCTTGCTTTGTCCACTCCTTTAAGCCGAAGCAAAGGGCAAAAGCCCATTGAATCTGCAAATGAGGGTTGTTTTGCTGAAGTTGTATCTGCTGATAATGGCGTGGGAGTCTTTGTTGTAGGCGTCTCCTGTGAATGCTCAACTATGTAGGTTGAACTCGACAGTGTCCTCGGCTTCAAACTCGCAGCCCCATGTCCGTTAGTCTTAACGGCTTCTTTGAAAGAGTGCTCCTTGAAGGAGGTCAGCGCCAAGGAACCCCCTCTGCACCCTGCAGACCTAAAATGAGAAAGATGAATTAAGAATTGGAGAGGAGGAAGTGCAGAGCCAAAGGCTCGCACACACACGGGAGGAGTAGCACTCAACTCAAATTATATTATGAATAATGTTACATATATAGTTGAGATAGATCTCAACAAACCCAACATCAAATCCTAAAACCATGGATCTCAAACCACTCATCCTATCTTGAGTAAACCACAATCTATCATTTCTACTATCTCTAACATCCTCCCTTAATGTAGAAATGGAACACAATACTAAATATGCCTGTAGTTTTAGGCTTACAAATCAGCAAAGCAAATTAATAATCTAGAGTTCCAAGCATTGAACTCTACAGTCCTCCTTCTTCTTCATTTTGACCTTAGTTGCCGTCGAATCGTACTTCTTTTTCTTCTTAGGTTTCCTCCACCAAATCTTGAAATCTCCAGACCTTGTTGTATTGTCCATTTTAACATAAAATTCTTCAAATTTTACATTCAAAGTTGGCCTCCATGGTTGAAGACAAATGAGTATTTTTACACTTGCCAAAATTTCATCATAGTTTTGCTTGCCATCCTTGTTTTCATCTTTTGCAATCTCGATGCAATCTGCAACAATCTTAGGCTTGGCTATCCATTCTTCAATAAACCTCAGTTCTGCATCAAAGTCATTTATTTTTGCTTCAGCTGTTCTCACTCCTACCAACAAATTATTTATTACAATAATTTCCAAATTAATTAAAATTTGCTCTTCTATTGTAAGATATTCTTCATCATATTTAGGCTGAACGTCAAATTTTAATGCAGCGTTGCACATCATATCAGAAGACATTTCTTCACTCAGGCAGCTGGGCAAGCCAGCAGCCACACCAGTTGGCTTTCTTCTCTTCACACAGGCAGCTGGAAAAGGATATGTTCTCCTTCTGCGCCATTCAGCGATCAAATGCTATAACAGATCCAGCTCAAACCACCAGATTCACCGTGCTAAATTTTCTCCACACGATTCTCAGTTTGCGGTCTTCTTAAGTCGACTCCAGGTCTGCGGCCTCCACCAGGCGACCCGCGATAGTGCTGTATTACCGCGCCCCTGAAGTGTTTGAGACGCGCGGTAGTGCCGCGCCCCAACAAACTAGCAGCTCGCGGTACTGGTGATTTTCCTTCCTGGGAGCAGCGACTTCCTCTTTGGCAACTCCTCCACAATCACTGGCTCCTCAAGCTTCACGCTTCACCGGCACTCGACTGCTCACAATGTATGAGAGATTAGTGAAGCAAATGTATTCCAACAGCTTCAGATAATAGAACTCAGGCTTCCCTTCAAGCGAACAAAATCGACCTCTGGCACACCACGTGTCTCAGGTTCCTCGCATGCTCTTCTCTCAGCACATCTACAGGTCATACTGGATTGAGTTTCACACTTGCTTCAACAAACTATTGAATAATTAGAGGACAGTCATCTCACAAAAGCAGCCAACGATCTCATGTATCCAGAACAGAGACTTTAAGAACATTCTCTTTATCAGCGGATCCTCTCTCACCCGTGAACACAGCCTGCCCAACAAATGGCAATGATACACCCTATGTGGGTGTGTGTGGCTCCTCCTGGCAACTCACGACAGCCAAATTAAAATTGAATACAGTAGCTCAAAGATCACAGCTATATCACACTTTCCAAGCAAGATCGTGCAGCATAAAGGGATCAATCTTCAGCAAGATGACCCCACTCAGATCCGATGCTGCAACTCCTCCTTTTTAATGTCAAACAACACAGCAGTTGATGGATTCTCTTCCACGCACACAATCTTCAATCAACAGAGGAGATACAACTCAACTCCAGGCCACCAGGCACACACAACAGCAACAAGCCACAACGGGCACTTCTCACAGCCAATCAGGCTCAGCAGGCCACTAAGGGCTCTCACAATCAGGCCACAATGGGCTCCTCACAACAGGCCAATTAGGCACTCAATATACGCCACTCTGGGCTCTTCACCACAGACCACAATGGGCTCTTCACTCCACAGGCCACAATGGGCTCTGATACCAAATTAAGAATTGGAGAGGAGGAAGTGCAGAGCCAAAGGCTCTCACACACACCGGAGGAGTAGCACTCAACTCAAATTATATTATGAATAATGTTTACACATATAGTTGAGATAGATCTCAACAAACCCAACATCAGATCCTAAAACCATGGATCTCAAACCACTCATCCTATCTTGAGTAAACCACAATCTATCATTTCTACATTATCTCTAACAAGATGGTTACATCTTTAGCAATACCGCACTCCCTACCCGAGCTTTAGCCTGAAGATATCAACCTTGAAAAAGAAGGCACAAGTAGCCTTTAGAAATCTCGGTCAAGCTTTGGATTTTGGAAAGAATAAGAGCGACAGGATTCGAAGGGCCCATGTGAAAACATCGGGAAGAACCTAAGATGAGATGCACAAAAAAGGAAAAACCCTGAGACTTCAAACTGATCGCCTTCTTCTCCTCGAGTGTCGCCTATTCCTGGAAGCCCGCAAAGGAAGGCTCTATAGGAATCGAGCTCACTATATCTAAGGCCTCTAGGGATATGGTGGCCTGATTAGAAGAACTAAAGGAAACGAGCACCTCATTCTCTTCAAGTCCCGCCTGGTCTTGGATATCCGCAGGAGAAGACTCATAGTAAGAGGTTTTCATCTAAACCAAGGCTACAAGGGGCATGGCAGCCAGGAAGGGCGAACTAGAAGCAACATACAAGCCTAGGGTTCATGGCACTAGGGTTCACAAAGCCACGGTTTCGATTCAACTAATATTACACAATTATATGTCATGATTTTTTAAAATTTTATTTATATTTAAAAAAATTATAAATTTCACACATTTACATATTAAAAAAAATTAATTATTTTTTAGTTACATTTTCAAAATTTGTATACTATATACAATTATATGGCAATGTAATTATGGAAATGACATTTTTTTTTGCAAGAAAAACATCAATATATTTGATATTTTTGATATTTCATGTATGAAATCAATTGTTCAATGGAGATCGATCATAGGATTTTTTGATAGTGCATCTCAGTGTGATCAATGTGGAGCTGAATTTTTTTTTAAGTTGAGTAGGAATCGTTATTTCTTTATATGGATGGGATGTGGTGTTAGAGCAAATACTCAAGTTGAATTATTAGCTTTTTGGGCATTATTGTTTTTTTGCTTCTTTTAAAAATGTTCTAATTCTATAGGTGGCTAAGGATTCCAAAGTGATTGTGGACAAGGTTAATGATAAATTTGAGTTGCATGTAGTTGTTCTCGATCACTGGAAATCCATAATTTAAGAACTAAAAATTCAATATCATTTTCTCACTTTTCAACATATATATAGACAATGCAATTCTCTTGCGGATAGGTTATCAAAAAGGGCATTAGGACAGGCTTAAGGTCTCCTCTTCTGTGAAGAATACCACGCTTGCAAGTTGATTTACAATGGTTCTTTACGGGCCTACGATACGCACAGCAATTTTAAATCAAATTTGAATTGTAAAAATTATAATGTTTGATAGATAAAACAATGATGTTTACAATATGATGTATCGACCCTTTAAATATGGCCATGTGTGCCTTTATATCAAAGGGTACGTACCTTACTTAATAATTGTTCTCTAATAACCAATAATTTATTAAATGTATATTTGTATCTTTTTAAATGTTTTATTTATTATTTCTATTATTTGTTATATTACATTGCCCACTCCTTAAAATTTGCTTTGTCCTCATAGCAATGGTAAGGAAGGGTGTCATTGAATGAAACTTTTGGGTTCTCATGATGAATCCTCCTCTAGCAAGTTCTTACACTTAATAAGATATTCTTTAATGTCCCTTGAACAAAGTTTACTTTCCTTGACAGATAATATGCCTTTAGGTTCTAAAATAATTCGACCCTCCTCGTCCAAAATAGGCAGCTTGGATTGTGCTACTTGGTGTTGTCCTAACACCTTCTTGAGACTTGACACATGAAACATGTTATGAATGCAACAGTTATCAATTAATGTTAACCCATAGGCTACCGGACTGATCTTCTTGCTAATCTGATATGGTCCATAGAATTTTGGAGCCAACCTATTCTTGCCTTGCTGCTTGAGTGACAACTGTTTGTAGGGCTGAAGTCGTACAAACACCCAGTCACCCACTGCAAACTCTCTTTCTAATCTTCGTAAGTCTGCTTTTTGCTTCATTCAATTTTGAGCATTTGTTAAATTTTCTTTTGATATTTGGATGGTCTTCTGGTCTTCCTCTAGTTGATTTCTTACTGTTGGTACCTTAGAGTTAAATATCACATATTCCTTCCATTTTGGTGGTTCATAGCCATATAAGGATTGGAACGGGGTCATTTTAGATTATGTATGGTAAGTAGTGTTATACCACCATTAAGCCAAATGCAACCATTGGGACCACTTGTTCTCCTTATTTGTCACAAAACAACGAAGGTATGTCTGTTGGTTGTGGAGCCTGATCTTCCAGTCTCATAGATGATGTTGATTCAATCATGTTTGTACCCCAGGTTTGGTTATGATCCTGGCACGTGCAACAGGGGGTCCGAGGGAGTGGTGCACTCCCTTGGCTGGGGGGCGCAAGGGCCAGCGGGCCCCCGAAAGAAATTTTTGTTATGGGTTGGTTTTTCACCAACAGATTACGGGCCCATGGTTTTGGGTAACCCATGGTATTTTCCCATGGTATTTCCCCTATAAAAGAAAGACTTTGTAATATGGTTGTGTATTGTATTGTATCATTGTAAAGATCTATGAGATCGTGAGAGAGACTGAGAGAGAGTGAAGAGGAAGTTGCAGCGGATGTGCTGCAGGTTGTATCCCTTCATTTGTTGGATGGTATAATAATATTGACTGGTAATTTATATGTGGACGTAGCCCATCTTGGGTGAACCACGTTATATTGGTGTCTCTCTTGCAATGTGTTTGTGTATTTATATTTGCATCTTGTTTATTGTTATTGCTCTGTGATCCTATTTTTCTAACAATGTACCCAAACATTTATTTACTATTTCGATATATCCATCTGTTTGAGGGTGATATATTGAGCTCATATTAAGGGATATCCCTGTTTGTTCACAAAATTCCTTCCAAATATTTCCTTTGAATTTTGCATCCCTGTAAATTATAATGGCTTTTAGAAACCCATGTAACTAGTAAACATTTTTTGCAAAATGTCTCAACTATTTGTTTTGTTGAATTTGTTTTCTTTACCCCCATGAAGTGAGCATACTTGGTCAATCTGTCAACCACTACAAAAATTTTATCCTTCCCATCAGACATGGGAAACCCCTCAATGAAGTCCATCGAAATTTATTCCCACTTCTGATTTGGAATGTGTAGAGGGTAAAGAAACCCTGGTGATAGAACATTTTCGTTTTTATTCCTTCGGCAAATATCACATTCATTTTTATTCCTTTGGCAAATATCACATTCATAAACATACTTTTGGATGCATTTTCTCATTCCCTTCCAGTAAAATGATTGCCGCGCATTGTAATAAGTCTTAAAGATACCCACATGTCCTGCAGTAGGTGAGTCATGTGATTCCCTTAAGATTTTTACTTTGAACTTCGAGGTTGGTTTGAGATAAATTCTTCGCTTGAGCCAAAGAATGGCATTTCTCCATTCGAACTTTGAAGGTTGTCCCTGGTTATTGATGATGGAACAAGCTTCTGGATCCTTGGCATATTCCAATCGTATCTCATCCAACCATTATGGAATTATGACAGATATTACATATGTTGTTATATCTTCATCTTTTTTGGATAATGCATCTGCACCTATATTATCTTTTCCTTTTTTGTGTAATAAATCCATATCAAAAGCAGAGATCTTTTCTATCCACTTTTGTTGTTTTGTGGACAAGTTTTTCTGTCATAATAGATATTGAAGACTGTTGTGATCGGTACATATCAAGACTTTACTACCCAATAGGTATTGTCGCCATTTCGCTAATGCGTGTATGATAGAAAGCATCTCTTTACCATAGGTGGACTTTAATCCTTCCCTCTTATTGAGCTTTCAACTTTCAAAGGCAATCAGATGGTCATCCTGCATCAACACTGCACCTATTTTGGAGCCTGAAGCATCACACTCCACCGCAAAGGGCTTCATAAAATTAGGATTTGCTAACACTAGTGTGGATGTCATAATCTTCTTTAAGGTTTTGAAACATTCCTCTGCTTTGTTATTACATTGGAAGGAATTTTTCTTTAGTAGATCTGATAGTGGTGATGTCAAATGGGCCTAGTTTTTTACGAACCTTCAGTAGTAACCTGTTAGACCCAAAAAAAACCTTAACCTTATTTTACTATTGGGTTTTGGCCATTCTGTGATTGCCTTGATTTTACTTGGATCTACTTTTACTCCTTCCTTAGATATGATATGATCGAGGTATTCTACTTCTTCCTTTCCAAAGGTGCATTTTGATATTTTTCAATAAAATTGATTTCCTTCTAAGAGGGAGAGTATCGTTTCTAAGTGTTTAAGATGCTCCTTCCATGTCTTACTATAGATAAGAATGTCGTCAAAGAATACCAATATGAACTTTTGTAAGTAGGGTCGGAAAAGTTCATCCATGGTTGCTTGAAAGGTAGCAGGTGCATTGGTTAATCCAAATGGCATCACCTTGAATTCGTAGTGGCCTTCGTAAGTTCAGAAGGCGGTTTTCGCAACATCCTCTAACCTTACTTGTATTTCATAATAGCCTAATCTCATATCTAGCTTGGAAAAGTATTTGGCCCCATGGAGTTCATCTAACATCTCATCTATGAATGGGATCAGAAATTTGTTTTTACCGTTATCTTGTTAAGACCTCTATAATCTATACAAAACCTAAAAGACCCGTCTTTTTTATGAACCAACACTACTGGGGCAGCATATGGAGTCCTACTTCATGCGATAACTCCACATCTTAATAAATCTTGTATTAACCTTTCTATTTATGTCTTATGATGGTGAGGATATCGGTAGGGCTTGACGTTCACAGGAGTTGATCCTGGTTTAACCTCAATTATGTGTTCTATTCCTCTTTCTGATGGCAACATCATGGGAATATCTTGTAATACCTTCTCATATTTCTGGATTAATCCTTGGATTTATGGTTGTTGGCCATGAGCCAATTATGCTGCTAATATCTCTATTTGATGACATTGTGCCACAAATGTTGGTGCCCCTTTTCAAATTAGTTTCTCCATTTGTTGTGAAGATATAATTTGTGTGGGGGGTGGTTGGAATCCATACAATTTGTATTTTCTTCCTTCCCACTCGAATTTAATGAATTGTTTTTTATGATTTGTGAAGTATGTACCTAACATAAGTAGCCATTGAATTCCCAAGACAATGTCTACTCCTCCTAAGGGTATTTTGTAGAATCCAGATTCCATGTTATAATTGTCTATTTGCAACTTGACCTTGTGACACTTCCCTATACCATCGATCTTCTTCCCATCTGCTACCATAACTCTTATATACGTTGTTGGGTATATTGTCACATACCCCAATTTTGTAAAAATTATGTAATTGTTTTATTATATTCCTGAGACATTATGTTAAATTTAATGCTAAGTAGGAATTGATGACTCAGCAGAGTCACTAGAAATGGAATGTAATTCAGAATATTTTATTATTAATAAATAAATTGTGGAGACAACAGCATGGGAGAGCTGTTAAAAAGAGGTTACTAGTCAAACTGGTGGATGGAACTAGGTGGAAAGGCAAAAGACAAGTGGCAGCATCCTCAAACACTTCCTAAGTTGCAGGTGGCAACTTCCCTATATTTGGGGTCATGATTCCCCAAGAAAGTGGAATCAGAGCAGGTGGCTCATTAATGACAGATAACCCAACAAAGACCTAGACAATCTTTTAAATAGTACTCAATGAACAGAGCTGGGGGCTGGAATTGGTTCTGGAGGGAGAATTCATTCAGGTGAATGTTATTCAGGAATCCCATTGAGGAAGAGGGAAATCTACAGTAAGGAAGTTGTTTGAGAGGATTGCTGCAGTAACTTGGTTCCATTATAGCTTATTTGGCTGAGAGAATTTACTTTGCTGCACCTAGTTCCAGCCAGGGAGACCAGAGCAAGCTCGGGGGTCCTGAGAAGTTGTTGTCTGGGCACTCTCCAGGAGTTGGTAGGGAGGAACAGCCTCCCATTGTTGTTGTTGTCGACAGCTTATACAAGTTCTGTTATTTTATTCCTTTATGATTGTTATTTTATTCATTTATGTTTATTAAATATGAATGGATGTATGCTGTGTTTAATTCCTATATGTCTGAGGAGTAATTAATTAGAAAGTTAAAATCTCAGAATAACCATAGTCAGATTTGGTAGAGTTACTGTGTTTATCAGCATCCCTAGTAAGAAGTAATTATTACTAATTAGGTACCTATACTGTATTCAATATAATAGTAATACTTAAGTAGTAACTTATTATTACATTTATAACAACGTATCTATCATGTATTCAATACAACTGTAAGACTTTCAGTATTAGTTTATTAATACAATTATAAACCTAGTTTAATCATAATTTTTGAATAGATAAGCAAGGATTACATATAAATAATTGTACTCTGTATATTACAAAATTAATTAAACAAATTATAGGAAACAATAGTAAACTTTTAACAATAAAAAAATTACAGTACTTATAACATGATAAATAACATTGCAGAGGAATGGTAGCCACGGTTAGGTTATCTATACCACTGCACAAACCCTATTTAAATTTAACAAGTCTTTACATTACAACCAAATCAATATGCAAAACCCTAACAGAGAATTTCACAAATAATTTAACTTTGTTACATAACTTAGTCATTGTTTTAAAAAAACAAAAGACTTAGCAGAACCCTATTTGACTCAGTATCGAGCTTAAACAGTATAGTATTAACTTTCGCTAAACTCTCTATTTCGACAGAGTCATAATCATAATCGAAATGACAGAACAAGCAATCAAATAGATTCACAACTGTAAATTTTGGATCGAGCCCCATAAATTATTCAGCTCACAATTATCAACAGAGTCATATTCTAATTGAAAGCTTAAGCATTCGAGCTGAAATACCAACTGTAAAATAGTTATGGTCAAACCCTACCAGCCCCACTTGTACAAACAAAACTAATGCTAAATAGTAAGACAATATCTTCACCTACAGCCGCGTCACAAATACACCGAATAAGTGGTTTAACAACTCAAACTTACTTACAACTGTACATAGCATTTGAAGTAAAAACGCAGGAGATAAACAAGCCCTTTATACAAGAAAGACTTCGTATTAAGTCAAATTTCAAAACCCTAGGTGATACACCCTGAAACTTTCAAGAGTGTAGAACGAAAATAAAACCATGAGGCCGAACCTCATCTACAGAATGGCTCACAGCCTTTGTTGTCTTATCTCTATACAATAATTATTCCCCAGAAAAACCTATCTACCAAAAGAAGGCGAATAATGACAACATTAACCGAAGCCATAACATCATTATACAACGCAGGGTTAAACCTGTTAAGAGTCCACTCAACACACAGCCGAAAGATTGTTTAAAGCTGGAGTTATTCAGAGCCGCATTACTCTAAGGCAAAACCCTAACCATCCAAAAACAACCAGCAAGGAGGAAACGCCATGGTGAAAACCAGGCTTACCCGGTAAAACAACCAATGCCGAAGCTTGTGCCATCCATGCCGTAAGTGGAGCCAGGACCTGCAAAGACAGAGTGGTACCAGTTAAAAACCTTATTCCTTTTAAAAAAAAACTTCTTTTAACTGAAAACACGAAAGAGAAATACAGTAGCTTACCAGTGTTGAAGGAGGCTGCAAATACAATAAATGGCCTGATAACCACGAACACAATAAGTGTAAAACCCCACCCTTGCCACCGAATGATTAAGCTGGCAGAAACAAGGGATATTTTCCACAATGGAGGCCTTAACAAAACCAAGCCGAGAGTTATGGCCACGCCGTGACAGGGTTGATTTAGATAACAAAAGGATAAATCCTAGATTCTTAACAAACTACAGTTGCCTACAGCAAAATTATAATGAGCTTCAACGATACGATGGACAAACACGAAGGCTTGAGGCAGCATAGAAGTTGCTAGCACACAGTAACAGCAGAGACTGGACCAGGAGGGTTCGCAGAGCGGCCAAGCCTGAAGGCAAAGGAGAAATGGCAAAGTAGGGTTAGTCAACGTTTTAATATCACAAATGCGTGGCCCTAGAGCAACCACGTAGTTGTTTAATAATCTCCATGTAGTGGGTCGACAAGCTATAGTTTTGCAATGAGTTCTCTATCATTTGTTTCCAAAACAAAATCATAGTTGGAATATCCATTATGAACACGATACCATATTATCACCTATCATGTTTACAAAATCAAGGAGTTAGAACCATAACTATGAACTTTGCATAATATATAATAAAGCTTTGCCTTATAGTCAAATAAACCATGCTTCATAAGGGCGTTCCAAGATTAAGTCTTGGAGTATCTATAGATATAGTGAATGGATTCTAATTTGTAAGGTTTTGGGTACAATTCTGAATTATAAGGTGTTCATAAAACCATGTATGTAGATAGCATTCAAGGATTAAGTCTTGAAGTGTTGAAACATAGAGGATTTTTACTTCTAATTATAAGAGTTACAAGAACATGGAACATTGATAAGATACAAGTAGTGCATAACAAGAATTCCACATCATTTAGTCTCAAGTGAACAAACCAGGGAGATATCATTTCTTTTAAAATCTATAAGAGAATGGGGTGATGTCAAGAATAGTTGCTTGCAATTCTACTAAAGTGCCATTGGCTACAACTTGCACAGATAAGGAAAGACTTGTCATATTATTTCTTTTATGTAACTCATACTTGTAGCACTCAAGACACGTAACCCACAGTTTTAGATTTAAGTTACTCTAGCCCATTTCATTTGACGTTACAATATAATAACAATCACTTAATTGTTTCAGTTTTCATGTGATAACAAGTAGACTCTTGTTATCCTCAAGGCTCAATGAGTTTAATCAAGATAGCTTCTAGTTTTTAGTCCATTGACAATCATAGAAATAAGAATAGTTTATCAATCCCTACAAACCCTGAGATGTTAAGAGGAGACCTGTAACTGACAGAATATCTTGCAAATGCTAGAAATAAACGAATTATATATTGACCACTCCAGATCCTTTACAATTGCAGTTGCAAATCAAAATACATTCTAACTTTAAAACTCGTAATGATGCGATAACAATGAGTGAGTAAAAACTGGTCTGAGTATGGTTCCCCAGTTGTATTTTTACAGTGTTAATTATGAAGTATCATTGCATTACAGTAATATCACCAAAGAACAAATACTCCATAGAGTTAGTTAATTCATTTGTTCTCCAGAAACATAGCTATCATATTCTCCAGTAACTTCTAACTCTCTATCAGTAAGATTATAAGAAGATCACAGGAAGGGTTCTACCTTTAAACACTTGATAACCTGGCTAGCATGCTTAGACTTTTTACTGAATGATTTGGTACAGCTAACTGATTTATAATACTTTAAAGATTTAAATGTAGCGACCCACACATTACCTATATATCTGTAAGAGAAAGACAATTTGATGCATTAGCTCGGAAGCTAAGTAAACCCAGTCTGCTATGGCAACTCCCCCTTGTGGTTGAAAAACAGAAAACAATCAACAACGGTAAAGAAACTCATATCAAAATCTAAGTATAACAACAGATCATTCAGACACATTTATGATCACTTAAGCTAATCAAACAGACAAATGAATGTATTTATTAATATTACTTGCTATTTTAAAAATTTTAAAATTTTCGGAAATTTTGGGTTTTGACATATATGAACAAGTTTAACCTCTTCACCACATTCACGTCTATAAAATTATGGGTGCTTCCTAGGTCTATAATTTTGGTGACATTCTCTTTTTTGACATGCCCTCTTAATTTCAATGTTCGCGATTGTGTGATACATATTATTGCAGCTCTAGATATATTTTGGGCATTACCTCTTCAGCCTCTACATTGATATCAAGATTTTCCTCCTTGCTAGCTTCATCCTCAGAATCACTGATGGATGAGTCTAATTCCTTCTCTGCTTCATAGTTATACAATTTTGTTATTGTTGCATTTATGCCCTTTCACCCATTTGTCTCCATAATATCTGCACTTGTTTACCCATTTTTTTTTTCTGTATCTTGATGTTGTTTTTCATTCTCCTTCAAGTGGGGTGGTACGAACTTGTTATACTTATCCAAAGAGAATTTACTGGATACTCCATTTGAATATTTATTTGATTTCTCTTGTCCTGTGAATGACAGTTTGTTGTACTTGTTTTTGTTTTCAATTATTTTGGCTGCATATTTGGCGTCCTCAATGGTTTTTGGTTTCCATAGCTTGATTTCACTACGGATGTAATCCTTTAACCCGCAGATATACATCTTTAGTTATTGTTCATCTAAGAATTCATCTTGTCTTGTTGCGAGGACTTCCCATTCGTGTGTGTAATCTTTGGCGTTCCCCTTTTGCTTTAGATGAATGGACTTATTATAGAGATTATCTTCTTCTTCAACATGGAATCTTTTTAATAAGGTTGTGATAAAGTTTTCCCAAAGAAAGGATTGGACACTACACTTCCCACTCCACCATAAAAACTAGCCATAAGCTTCTCCTTCCAAATTATTTGCGGTTGTCATTATTTTTTCTCGTTCTCCCATCGGAGGGTTTGATTCAAAGATGCCTTCCATTTTATTGACCCAAACGATGGCTCCTCTATGGTTCTTCCTGTCATAGTTTGGTAGTTCTTTTTTTATTTTATGCTAGTCTCTTTCTTGAGTTCTTGGAAGATGTGGACCACCCAAAATAATTGATTCACGCGATTATGCCTGTGGTCGTTCTGGCAATTGAATTTTTATTTGTGATAGTTGTGTTAGTATTGAAGTCGGCACCAAATTAGTTTGATCCTTGTGTCTATGCTCTGTTTCCATGACGACATTTAAATTATGGAGTTGATCTTCATGTTTCGTAACCTTGTACTATTTTCATCAGCGCTTGACTATAGATTTGCTTGTCTCATTTCCAATTTGTTTAGACAATCCTTGATAGAGTTAATTCATCCTTTGGTGTACTGATTTCTTTGCTCAATTCTTCATTTTTCTTTCATTGTGCCTCCATTTTATATATATAGCATGAATAAATGGCCTAAGGTATAAGGTGTGATTAATGGCGTATAGTGGGTAGAAGGTGGGGTGGCAAGCTTAATCACTTAAGTAATAACTATTATAATAATAGCATTAATTATTGTTAATGCTTGTGGAAATCAATAGAAATAATGATATAATAATTATTATTATTAAAAAATAATAATATTATTTTATTTATTATAAAGTTTTAAAAAATGTTAATAAAAATAATTATAATAATAATAATATGTTTATTATATTATTATTATTATTTTGTTTGTTTGTTTGAATAGGGCTGGCATGGATCACAAGGGAATTGGAGGACACACGCAGTGGAGGATCACAGGGAAATGGAGGGTGTATGCGGTAGTGGAGGAGGTTGGAATGGAATGGAGGGTTCACGAGTGTGGGGAAGATCAAGGATGCGCATAATGGTGGAGGAGGAGGGGGCGTTGGTGTAAGTGGGTGTTGGATATCTGTGTGGCATGTAGTTGAAAGCAGAGGGAAGGCGCACGAGGAGTAGCAGAAGGGCATGGGGAAAGGGATGAGAATGGGGAGCGATGGGAGTGCAAGATCAGTAGTGTAGGGATGGAAGGCACAGGAGTGCAGGCAGTGTACAAGGTTGGAGGGTGGAGTGTGCAAACGGAAACATTTAGAGGGTTGGAGGGTGGAGTGTTTAGGCGATGTAGAGGGTAGGAGCTGGCATAAATGGGAAGGGCATGGTTTCCATAGGAATGGGCAAGGAATGATATGTGAAGAATGGTGTGGATGATGTAGAGATGAGGGCGTTGTGGAGGAGCGAGAGGTCGGGATGGACTGTGGGGAACGCGTGGAGCAGGGTTATGGCGTAGGAGAGGAGTAATGAATGGGTGCAAGTTCGAGTGTGGGGATGACTACGTGAGAGGTGGTGGATGGGTGATGAGAGTAGGCGATGGGAGGTGAGAGCCGAGAGGGTACGAGTGGAAGTGGAAGAGGAGAATCAAGGTATTTTAGAGTTACAATCATTACATAATCAAGTCGGCTCCAAGGAGCAAGTGTCACAAAGCTAGATTTGAACCCGGGTGGAGAGGATAACAACATTGCTCCCAACCACCCGATCTACACTCAATTGACAATAATCAATAATTTATTAAATGTATATTTGTATCGCTTTAAATGTTTTATTTATTATTTATATTATCGCTTATTATTTATTTGTTCTATTATAGATTTCTAGGGGATTTCGAGGTCTTTTTTAACTAATTTTCTATCTTAAATTAGAAAGTTATTGGGGAAGACTGTAATAATTTTTGGTTTATATATCAAAGGACATTTGAAGGAGTGGTATATGATTAAATTTTGTAAAGATGCATCATGTAATATCCCGATTTTGACCCCATTGCATTAAAATGTAAATGATGTAATATTGTTATAAAATCATGGTGAGGAGCTCAAGACCAAGGCCCCGCCATCGATTTATTGATGCATATGGTTTACATGCTAGCCAGGCACAATGGAATTGCAAATATCATGTAAATATGCATTTTAATAAAATACCAACAACTAGCTATGCAATGCAACAAGAGATGGGGGCATGATTTTACAAGGAATTAGGAGGGAAATGTTAAAACCCTTAGATCCAATCAACTCAAGCCAAGTGTCAATGAGAGAACCCATAAAACCCTCAACTACCTATGTTGACTTTTGTACCCAATCATTCATTTCTCCCAAGAGTTGGGTGAAGTAGTTAATACCTTGGGGAATGGAGAGGTATGACTATCCAAATTCGGGTATGGGCAAGCCACCCTTCATAGAAAATTGTGTTTGACTTCTTGGGCAAGAAAGGAGCCACGAAATTGCTCTCTAAGCCATTACCCATAAGCCAGTTTTGCCTCTCTCACATTTTTGGAGCTACCTGGGCGTTTTCCCTCCACGTTTCTATGGTTTTCCCTTGTTTTTTGGCTAGGAAGAAGGCGTTTTGGGTGTTGCAGAGCTGCTGGGAGGAAGGGAGCTCGATTTGGGGTTTCACTGAGGCCATTTTGGCCATTGGAAATGCTCATAACTTGTGGGAGAAATCGGGTTTTCTCCCTAGGGTCGAATTCCTCTTCCCACAGTTCGTTTTTGGTGTGCCCACGATTTGGGGAAAGCCCATGGCCATCCTGTTTGTAAATCCCATTGTTAAACATGTGTATCCATGCCCAATGATTGTGCTTGCTATGTGTAGATAGAGTATGTTGGGGTATGGGTTATGGGTATCCATTGTTTTGGCTTGAGCTTGAGTGCAAGCATCCAGAAATGAAGAGGGTTCATATTTAGCTTGATAAACCAGTTGTGGACTGGCTTGGCTTAGATGCAATGAGTATTTGGCTGTGTATGAGCTTGAGGGTCCCCTTTTCCTTGTAGAAATCATGCCCAACTTGAGGGTGGTCTCTGAGTGCTGAAAGAATACAGGCTGGGAAGAGACCTATGGTTGGGTGGAACGTTGCAGCGACATAGCTAGTTGCTTGGGACCATTTCACAATAAAGATAAGTGTTTTTCTATCTATGTGTTTTTCCTCTGCAATGCTTTAAATTGATGACTGTTATTGATATGTTGAATGCATATGAAATGTGTGTGGATAAGGTTTATTTCCGCTGTGCATGTTTGCTTGATTTGCATATGCACACATTTGTTTTATTCGTATGAATCTAATGAAATGGGCTGAGTTTATGTAAAAGCCCCATAATTTGGTATCATGTTCCCTTCCTCAAATTGGGTCCATGGGAGGGGACGTGACACATCATCTAGATGGTGGCGGAGGCTTTAGATTGGAAATAATGTTTTTAGAATAGACTTGAGATGAAAAAGGTTAATACCAGTCAAGTATAGGTTGTAAACTTTGATTCAATTTCTTTTTGAATAACATGTTTCAGTTTTTTCCATGTGAAACAAAAACAAATCAAAATATACATGTGTGAGCCTGGAATCTCATTTTTCATGCATGTTCTTTTCAATCCTTCTCATCATTCTAACACCTAATTTTGGGCATCATTATAATCATAACTTAAAAAAATACCTAAATGGAAATGTCCATAACAGTTATACGGTCTTCCTGTGCAAAAAATCAACAAAAAAAACCGTCGCAAAAACCAGCAAAAGTCCCCATTCAAAATCAAGTCCTGAACTGAAAGTCACCAAGATCTTTGAGCCTGCTATCAAAAGATGTTAAGGAAAACTTTTGAAAATGCTTCATTGTTTTCAAATTCTTGAGAGACCAACAACCCCTCTTCAACTTCCATGGCCTCTTTTGATAAGGAATTTGCCTTGGAGTTAAATTATCTTTATATATGCTCAAGAAAAATATACTCCATACCTTTCTCTATGTCCTGAATTATTTATAATAAAAGGAGAAGGGCTAAATTGGTGATTTGTGAATGTCCTTTAAACCAGTCAACCACGAGCTTAAAATCTTCTGAAACCTGAATATATATTTTCCTTTAACCAAAACAAAATTTAATAGGATCTAAAGCGCAAAGAGTCTCGCTTTGTTATTAGTGTCGAGCCCTACCCCATATTTTAAAGTGAAATAAAGGTGTTGATTGAAGAATAACACTGATCCAACTCCACACCTACCTGGAACCCCTTGACAAGAACCATAAAAAAACACCAAGCTTCTTCTTTATTTATATTGGGTTCCTTTAAGAGCCTTGTTGGTTTTTGCTTTAAATTCTTCCTTCCTTCATTATAAGCTATTCAGATTTTGTGTAATACTACAGTTGGGCTCCCTCCTTTGTCATCAAATAAAATCGTGTTCCTATTTAGCCATAAGCTCTACAACATATAACAAGGAAGGTTTCTAAACTGCTTATTTGATGGATCTACAAATTAGTTCTCTAGAAAATGCAAAAGTGTATCATGATTCCACAGACCAAGACATTTCAAAGATTTTAATACATCCTACCAAACCACTAAAGAGAAATAATAGGTAGCAAATAGATGATCCATTATTTCTCCATCCACTTTGTATAGGATACATTGGTTAGGACCCTGCCAACAGCTGTGCTTGTGTCCATTGTCCCAAGTCAGGATTTTGTCTGATAGAGCAAGCCATGTAAAAGTCTGAATTTTTAATGGGAAATACAATTTCCAAATATAAGACTACCACTAGGGAATTTCCCTTGGCATATCCATGTATGGCAGTGCCTCATACCCAAGCTTAGCTGTAAGGACACCACTAGACTTATTCCAAGTCCATTTAAGCTCATCTTATGTAATCTAATTGCATTATGAGAAAGTATTGAGGTATAATTATTCCATTCCATTGGTAGAGCCCCATGTAGATTCAACTCCTCCACAAAAATCCAATCCTGTAACCATTTGCCATGAGCTCCATGATACCCTACATATGCTAATCTAGTCACACGTAAGGAATAGAGATATATTTTCAAATATTCGGATAATTTATAATTTATTTCCACCCCTACCAATGGATTCTCTCCTATCTTGAGCCAATCACCTCTTTCAATCTTCCATGCCACCCATCAACCTAGCACTAGAAATGCTCGGACCAAACCATT
Source organism: Larix kaempferi (assembly GCA_027924585.1). NCBI lineage: Eukaryota > Viridiplantae > Streptophyta > Pinopsida > Pinales > Pinaceae > Larix > Larix kaempferi. Next base: position 1,370,619 of record BSBM01001812.1, read on the forward strand.
CCAGACAGTCGAAGCACATTTGAGAGACTTGTGCTCAAGCCTTATCCATTCTTCTACAGAGCTATCACTGAAATATTTTTTCCTCATGATTTTGCCCCAAAGTCCTTCATTGAAAAGAATTCTCCCCGGACAAATAGGAATTTTTGAATCCCCATCCACCAGGATTTTTTGGTTTGGACAGGATTAACCATTTAACAAGAGGCATCCCCTCCTTTTGTTTATTCCATGTCTAAATAAAATTGTAACACTTCTTTATTATCCTATCTAAAATACTTTTTGGGACATGTGCTATGTAGAGCCAATACACAGGGATGCTTTCCATAACTGATTTTATCAAGACAATGCTTCCTCCAAGTGATAGCCATTTGAAGCACCGATATGAGATATTTTCTTCTATCATTTTGTAGAACCACATCCAATCCATCACTTTGCATTCATTAGGTTTTAAGAATAGCCTTAGAAACTTCAGCCCTTTGTCCACTGGCCTAGAAGAGAAAGGAAAAAAATAGCAGATTTGTGATTCAACTTCTAGAGAAACATCATTGAAGAGAATCTAAGACTTATTAATAGTTATATCCATTCTTGTCGCTAGAACAAATGTTTCCAATATATCCTTGTAAACTCTCCATTCCCTAACAACTCCAACACCAAAGATCAAAATGTCATCTACAAACAAAAGGTGTATAAGCACAATTGTATTTACCACTTGAATTCTTTTTATGGAGCTTGCACATTTTCCTAACGAGATTTGTCTACTCAAGCCTTCTACTGTTAATAGAAACAAAAAAGGGGACAAGGGGCAACCTTGCCTTAGTCCTCTTGAAGCCTTGAAAAAATCTAAGGGAGAACCATTTATGAGAACTACAAAATTTGTCAAAGAAATACAACCTAAAATCCAATTCATTGTAGACAAATTCTTAACCATTTAGAGAAGAATGGATTTTAAGAAGATCCAGTTAACCTTATCATAGGCCTTTGACAAATCAATCTTCATCACAACTGTTGGAAATTTATTTAATTTTAAAGTGTGAAGACCTTCATGTGTTGAACCTACAACTGATCATGAATCTACTTGTTGAACAAGAACCCAAATTGTTCCTCCGAAATATAGTTTGAAAGACTCCCTTTGATCTTATTGGCAATATTTTTTGAGATAATTTTATAAATGAGGTTGCAGAGGGAGATGGGACTAAATTCTTTGAATGTTTTGGGGCCATTCTTCCTAGGAATCAGTGATATGAACATTAAATTTGTACCCCTCAAAATTTTACCTGCAATCCTAGATTCTTCCACAACCCTTAGAATCTCTTCTTCCAAGAGGTCATAGAATCCAATATAGAATTATGTTGTCCATCCATTAGAACCAAGCTCTTCACCTTCTTAAAAGAATGCAAAACCTCCTTTAATTCTTCATTTGAAACATGAGCTTCTAACCCCTCATTCATTTCTTAATCAAAAATCCTGGGGAAGAGTCTAATGATTCTCATATGCTCTGTTATATGAGAGACATCAAGTTCTGAGAACATAGAACAAAAATGTTCTTTTCCAAATTGAGGCAATATCTCTTAAGCAAGAATCATTGGTGCCATATAACCTATTCAACTCCCAAGTTGTGTTAACCGACTTCCTGTGAGAAGCAAATTTGTGAAAAAAATGGTATTATTGTCTCCTTCCTTCAACCATATTGCACAACTCTTCGATCTCCTAATTGTTTCTTCCTTTTCCAATAGAAACTTTTTCTAATCTTCCAAGACCTTCAAAATCTCTAATTCTGAATCATTAAACACTCCTGCTATATTTTGTCCAAATAATGAATCCATCTTCCCCTCTACCTTTGATAATTCCATTTGTCTCTTTTCATTTTTTCCTTGTCCCATTCAATGGCTAGTTTGTTTGCCATATTTAAATTATTAACAAATTGATGCATAGTTGAATCACCAGACGATAGATCAAATGGATTCCATGATGAAATAACTAAATCCCTAAACTCCTCTCTGGTCAACCAATCATGGTTAAACTTGAATGGAACTGGGGAATCCTTATCCTCCTTCCTGATCTGAAGTAAAATCAGACAATGGTTTGAATAACCTCCCAAACTAACCCAAGATCTATATCTCTTAGCTTCCTCCACCAAATTCTCTTCCAACATAAACATGTCCAAATGCTTCAAGATGCCAAAAATTCCTCCCCTTGCATTCCTTCAGGTCGAGATGAGTTGTGTCGATTCAACATCTATGAGTTTTGCTTCTTCAAAATAGTGTATGAAAAATGGAGTGAGAGGATCCTACCTTGCCGAGTCACCCTAGATTTCTCTAGAAGAAAAATTCAAGTTCAGATCTCTACCAATATTTACTTTATCTCCCCTTAAGACCTCTTGTTCCTTTAAGGCTTCCCAAAAAGGCCTTCGATCTCCATAAGGACCATATAAGTTAAAAATTTAAATACTTTTCCTAACTCCTTCACTTCTCCTTCTGGAATAATTCTCGCAAAGAGAAAACTAGTGTTGTTAGCTACAAAGGAAGGACTCCAATTAGTTAACATACCTCTTGACATCCTGACAACATCTAATGTACAAAAGCTCCATTATGGAAATAATGCAAAAAGAGCCTAAGTGGCTTTTTCCCCCGAGACCATGGTTTCTTGTAACAAAATAACATCGGGACTGTAGACAACAAATAATCTACAAAGGGATTAAAGTATTGAAGAACCCCCTACCCCTCTCACGTTTAAGGAGAGAACAATCATTTAGTAACCTTGATTGAGGGATTTTCTACTCTAAGTACCCTATCAATAGTTAATTGTTTGCCTTGCTAAACTTTGTTGGAAGCTTTAGACTTAGCTTTGGACATGTGAGATTTACGACCGACCTGTGCAGGTTAGTTAACAACCGAGGACAAGCCACCTTCTACCACCTTCTCTTTAACCTCTAAGTTTTCCTTAGACCTAAGCTGGTAGCTAGACAAAACTGGATCCTTAAGCGTTGACTTGCAAGAGTGGAGCCTCTCTTCAACAAACTTATGCTCAAAACCCAACATAATTTCTTCCTCACTTCCATAAACTTCAAGGGGATCTTTAGTAGCCAAAACCTTGGATGAATTTTCATACTTCATGGGGTTGTTAACATTGTTAGGATATACCTATACTCCATCATAGTCCTACCAGCATTGCATCCAGTCATGCATGCATTTTTGCATGCAGGCATGTAATTGCATGCATCCCAGTCATCAGTATGGTGTCTCCCAGCACCTAGGGCTTAGTTTACTAGCCCCGAGAGCCTATTTCCACTCAGTTCCATCCCTCCTAGTTAGTGATGCGCCCTCTTTTCACCTACCACATGTGAAGTGTGCCCTCTCTCACCTACCACCAGTGACACACTCAGTTAGTTGAGAGTATAGTCTATCTCCATTCCTGAGAGTTTTTTTTTGCAGGTTATTACCAAGATTTCGAGTGCAGCAGCAGTTGCAGCAGTTTTCTACAGTTTTGCAGCAGTAGCAGTTGCAGATATTCTCTATTGTTTTTGCAAGTCTTTTGCAATAGCTTCCATGAATCTGGAAGGAATTCCTCCTCTCTCTCCATTCAACTATGATGAGTGGAACCAAAGATGATAGCATATTTGAAGAGACATGGTCTTTTTTATTATTGTCTTGAAAGAGAGTTCAAATCCTCTGAAGACAAGAATGATTGGTTAAATGAAGGTGGCAGAGCCTATGGAGCAATGTTGACTGCTATGTCTCGTTGTATGTTAATCCACTTCCATGATTCTGCTGAATCTCCAAAAGAGCTATGGGCCCATCTAGATGAAAGATTTGGAAAACAAAATGAAGGGATTGGTGCAAACTATTTGGAGAGCAAGCCCAATGTTGCATTCGCCCTCCTTGATGGTCTCTCTGATCATGATTCGGTATCAAACATATCTCATAATGAAGTTGTCCAAAAAGAAGAAGAACTTGCAGATTCAACACTCATGTTCTCAATGTCTTCTATTTCGAATTTTGAGCCAGCTCACACTCTAGAAACTGAAGAGGTTCTTAAATCCTCTCTTGCACAAGAGTCTGTTGGTTTGCATAATGATGATCTATTGAATGTTTCAAAGGTTAAATCAGCAATTGGAGGTGATGCATCCGCTCTCCTTGATCACTTACCTCTTATGTACTACTATATGATCATTTGTACATGCTCTCAGAAGTTCATTGAAGATGTAGGGCATTACCATTCGCTTGGGGTCATTTCTCATGCATATCATGGTTTTGATCTCACCCCTGCTGGTTCAAATGAGATCTCAAGAAACCATTTATCAAGTCTTGGAGCTGATTTGAAGTCCAAGCAACCACTATCATATGATGGCTCTTTTGGGCATGATCTCGCCTATGATGGTTCAAAGGAGATAACAAAAGACTATCTCCACATTCATGGATTTGATCCTAACTCAACTGATTCGAATCACAGGTTCCAGGATCATCCTCATACCTTTGGATTTGTTCTCATCACATTCGGTTTGAAGAGCAAGTACAAGCACATGTCTCCATATTCGCTTGCATCCACTGAAGGAGAACACAAGCACATGTTTTTGGAGCATGAACCACTTCTTCCCAAGAAGAATATACCTCCAGACATATGACCAAGCATCACACCTGCTTGAGTTTGGAGCATTTATTTTGGTGTGCCTTACAGTCTCTTTTGAGGGGGGGTATTTTTCCCATGAGGTTTTTCCCTTTTCCTTGTTTCATGGACTGTTCATTATTATTCATTGTATTGGGTGACCTTTGGTCTCAGTTACTAGGGCCCAGGATGGATTAAGGGGGGGTGTTAGGATATTCCTATACTCCATCCTAGTCCTACCAGCATTGCATTCAATCATACATGCAGTTTTGCATGCATGCATCCCAGTCATCAATATGGTGTCTCCTAGCACCTAGTGCTTAGTTTACTAGCCCCGAGAGCCTATTTCCACTCAGTTCCATCCCTCCTAGTCAATGATGCACCCTCTTTTCACCTACCACATGTGAAGTGCGCCCTCTCTCGCCTACCACCAGTGACACACTCAGTTAGTTGCTTGATTTATGGATCTCTCCTTGATTTGAGGACAGATTGACTAGTTAACTCACTGAAACACTCTGATGGACCTCCAGAGAGACTTGGTTGACTATTCTGACTGCAGTTAGCTCCTCATGCACGCTCCTTGGATTCTCCTTCACTACATTAGTGCTCCATGCATCAGTTACACCTACTACATTCAGTTCGACTCAGTTTGACACATGGTCGATGGTTACTTGTGCATTGATGACACTCTACTGATCTGATGATGAGTTCATGTAGGCTAATTCGAATTGCCACCTTGGCATTCGAATCCTCTCCATTGTATTATTTATTGTTCATATTATGATTAATGAATTAGTGTGATGTTATTATGCTTCTATCTGAGTTCTACTGTATCATAATTATGTTGCTATTTTACACTGCATTGTCCACTCTTCCTCTATTTTCCTGCTTAATCTTTCTTGTGAGATTTACATCAGCTCTTAGATCTGCTATGAGGATTTTCACATGGTATTAGATCATGTTGAGAGTATAGTCTATCACCATTCCTGAGAGTTTTTTTTTGCAGGTTATTACCAAGATTTCGAGTGCAGCAGCAGTTGCTGCAGTTTTGCAGCAGTAGCAGTTACAGATATTCTCTATTGTTTTGCAGGTCTTCTACAACAACTTCCATGAATCTAGAAGGAATTCCTCCTCTCTCTCCATTCAACTATGATGAGTGGAACCAAAGATGATAGCATAGCATATTTGAAGAGAAATGGTCTTTTTTATTATTGTCTTGAAAGAGAGTTTGAATCCTCTGAAGACAAGGATGATTGGTTAAATGAAGGTGACAAAGCCTATGGAGCAATGTTGACTGCTATGTCTCGTTGTATGTTAATCCACTTCCATGATTCTGCTGAATCTCCAAAAGAGCTATGGGCCCATTTAAATGAAAGATTTGGAAAACAAAATGAAGGGATTGGTGCAAACTATTTGGAGAGCAAGCCCAATGTTGCATTCGCCCTCCTTGATGGTCTCTCTGATCATGATTCAGTATCAAACATATCTCATAGTGAAGTTGTCCAAAAAGAAGAAGAACTTGTAGATTCAACACTCATGTTCTCAATGTCTTCTATTTCGAATTTTTAGCCAGCTCACACTCTAGAAACTGAAGAGGTTCTTAAATCCTCTCTTTCACAAGAATCTGTTGGTTTGCATAATGATGATCTATTGAATGTTTCAGAGGTTAAATCAGCAATTGGAGGTGATGCATCCGCTCTCCTTGATCACTTACCTCTTATGTACTACTATATGATCATTTGTACATGCTCTCAAAAGTTCATTGAAGATGTAGGGCATTACCATTCGCTTGGGATCATTTCTCATGCATATCATGGTTTTGATATCACCCCTGCTAGTTCAAAGGAGATCTCAAGAAACCATTTATAAAGTCTTGGAGCTGATTTGAAGTCCAAGCAACCACTATCATATGATGGCTCTTTTGGGCATGATCTCACCTGTAATGGTTTAAAGGAGATAACAAAAGACTATCACACTTTCATGGATTTGATCCTACCTCAGCTGATTCGAATCATAGGTTCCAGGATCATCCTCATACCTTTGGATTTGGTCTCATCACATTCGGTCTGAAGAGCAAGTACACGCACATGTCTCCATATTCGCCTGCATCCACTGAAGGAGAACACAAGCACATGTTTTTGGAGCATGAACCACTTCTTCCCAAGAAGAAGATACCTCCAGACATATGACCAAGCATCACACCTGCTTGAGTTTGGAGCATTTATTTTGGTGTGCCTTACAGTCTCTTTTGAGAGGGGGTATTTTTCCCATGAGGTTTTTCCCTTTTCCTTGTTTCATGGACTGTTCTTTATTATTCATTGTATTGGGTGACCTTTGGTCTCAGTTACCAGGGCCCAGGATGGATTAAGGGGGGGTGTTAGGATATTCCTATACTCCATCCTAGTCCTACCAGCATTGCATTCAATCATGCGTGCATTTTTGCATACATCCCAGTGATCAGTATGGGGTCTCCTAGCACCTAGTGCTTAGTTTATTAGCCCCGAGAGCTTATTTCCACTCAATTCCATCCCTCCTAGTCAGTGATGCGCCCTTTTTTCACCTACCACATGTGAAGTGCGCCGTCTCTCACCTACCACCAGTGACAAACTCAGTTAGTTGCTTGATTTGTGGATCTCTCCTTGATTTGAGGACAGATTGACTAGTTAACTCACTGAAACACTCTGATGGACCTCCAGAGAGACTTGGTTGACTATTATGACTGCATTTAGCTCCTCATGCGCCCTCCTTAGATTCTCCTTCACTACATTAGTGCTCCATGCATCAGTTACACCTACTACATTCAGTTAGACTCAGTTTGAAACATGGTTGATGGTTACTTGTGCATTGATGACACTCTATTGATCCGATGATGAGTTCATGCAGGCTAACTCGAATTGCCACCTTGGCATTCAAATCCTCTCCATTGTATTATTTATTGTTCATATTATGATTAATGAATTAGTGTGATGTTATTCTCCTTCTATCTGAGTTCTACTGTATCATAATTATGTTGCTCTTTTACACTACATTGTCCACTTTTCTTCTATTTTCCTGCTTAATCTTTCTTGTGAGGTATACATCAACTCTTAGGTCTACTGTGAGGATTTTCGCAAACACTACCAGGAGCTACATACTTCAAGGAAGGAGTATGTTCAATAACATAAAACAAGGAAAAGAAGAGGGATTCTTACCAATACCCTTTACAAAAATGATGAAGTCACCAAAGGATCACAAGGATCCTAGTCTATCTTTTGGTGCCCTTTTGGTCCAACAAGAAGCTGAGAATATGTATCCCTCAAAAATTTTGGAATAGAATCCTCCTTCAACATGAGCTTTGTATCTAAAGCTTGTGTATCCCCCACCTTGGGTTTTTTAACCCAAATCTTTTTAATTGGAGGAATCCGCTTGCAATAAGAGAATTCACACCAGAGATGGTTGACCTCCCGACAGGCTAAGCAGTGGAATGCAAGCTTATAGTAATCCAACAGTTGGGTAAAGTGGCCCATCCTCCACTCAACATCCAAATCTGCTAGCAAGCCCTTACTTAAGTCAAGCTCCACAAGTACCCTAGGAATCCTTTTGCCTTTAGAATTCATAAATCCCTCCTCCAAGGAAACAAACTTGCCTAGGGTGTTTGTTGTGTCTTTTAAAGAACCAAACAAGATGGACCCCATAGCCATGATCGTGATTGAATCAACTTTGTATCTTCCTAAGAATTAAACTCAAAGAAAAGCTACCCTTTGATCAGGATATAAAAGCAAGGAATGTATGCTAAGAGACCCTTCCAACCAACATCTAGCCACTGAGACAGCATGCCTTTCGATACATTTTTTCCCATGAATTTCCCGACCAAAGTTTGCGAAGATAGAAATTCCACCTTATCCAAACCAACATCCGTACTTAACACCATTTTAACCATGTTGTTCTTAGACTTGATACATTTGAGTTTCCTTTTGGTTTAAAGGTTCTAGGCAAGGTACCTGGACATGAGAAGTGGAAGGAGGTGCACCAGCATTACCACCATTATTCATAACATCCTTACAACCTTTTGGCCTGTCGTGAGGCTTACAAGGGGGCACAACCCCAACCATAGAGGATCCCCGCAAGTCCTCATAAAAATTCAGATAGATAGAGGAAGGAATAGTTACCGATGAAGAAATTAACTTACCCAACAATGTTTCCTCCTTCATTGTTTGGTCTAGGACCAAAGGATATCCAGCAAAGGTAGTATGAATATGCACCTCTTCTGGTATCATCTCCACTACTGGCATGGAGCCCAACATAGGCTTCAGATCGACAATTAAGGGAATATAATGATCACCAATAGCAATTCTATCTTGAGGCAGAATAATGCATGCGTCCTCCTTGTGACCCTTGGACCAAATACTCAAATCACCAACACCATCATCAAAGTGCCCCTCACAAGGTTCAGGATTCCTCACATCTACTTTTTCCCATTCACCCATTTACTAACCTCCAAGCTTCACCTCTAAATATTCTTAACCAATTTGTTGATGCAATCCTTATACACATGGCCATAATCATGGTTTCTGGAGCACCGGGATGGGATGTGAAGGTAGTATAGAAGCTAAGTATGGACTTTTCATTCCCTTACTAATTCCAAAGATTTGAAAAGACGCCCATTGTTGTCTACCTAAACAAATATCCAGGCCACCGAGCAATAAGGAATGGCCAAAAAACTATCATCAACGAGCATGGTTTTCCCCAAGGCTTTCCTTATAGCTTCCAACATCAAGTCCATCCAAAATTCCATTCATAAATTGGGCAGCTTAACCCATATCGAGGTTCAAACCACATATTCATCCCTCAGAGTGAAGAGGGGGTGCAAATGCTTCAATGATAGGAGGGAGCTATTAAGAAACCATGTCCCCTTCAAAATATTTGAGGAATCCTCCACCGAGCGAAACATAAATCCTACCCATCCCTTCAACAAACAATGAAAAATTGGAATATAACCAAGGAACGAGATCCATAGCTCCAAAATCCAAACACTGATCTCTTCCATCCCAACTCTCATGCCCATAAACTGACCAACGAAGGATTTACTGGATAGATCTAGAATTTGGTCTACAACTATGTCTTATCCAACTGTAAGCGACATCCCACCTCCTCGATACTTGACAACTTTGTGTTTTTAATTCAATATGATCGATTTACTAGCCCCCAAACCTCCCTACAAGAGGTCAAGATCAAGGGTACCATCGACGAAACCCCCATAGACCAATGGACAAGGGGATGAGAAGCATTCAATCCATGGCTGGGGTTTGGAGAAGCCTCTTAGAAAATGGGAGAAGACGTTGATGCATTGTGAGCAGTAAAGTCCTTTTCGGATGGAGTAAAACCCACCTCCTATGGAGTAATAAAAGGTGTTTGCTTCATACTTACAAAACCTCGATCGATCAATTTTACTATATTGTTACTTTTACGATTGCATGGTTCTCCAATCAACCCACATCTCTATGCCTTTGACCTAGGTGAAGAGGGAGTATGGAGTGCACTATGTATACCCCCAAAAGAGGAAGTTAGATGATCCACTATGGAAGTTATAAATGGAGATGTGAAAAATATTTGATCCTCGAAGAGGGTATCCTTTGAGTAGTCCATTGGTTCCACGCCCTCATTCATCTACATAAACCAACCAAAACCTCATTATCTCCACATGTTTATCCGGGCCTTTAAGAGAAAACAATTACAATTGCTACCAAATATAAATTTTCAAAATCACACACACACACACACATATATATGATAATAATTTGAGGGTTAAGTTTTTGGGGGATGGAGGTAGATCTAGGGTTTCTGTAGCGAAGTGACCATGCAATAGGGTGGTGAAACTTATCGTTTGGAATTTATTTCCATGTATTTGCTGGTGCGCCTTGTAGAGTGTTCATAAGGTGAGGGTTCACTAGGATGTAGTGCCTCTTCCTACTAGGTGGGAAGGGCGACCGAGAACTTGATTACATGTATGAATAAGAAGTGGTTATTAGAGCATTTGGGTAGTTGAATGAGGCTTGAGGATGATGCCGTATCATTCTCGAGCGGGACCTTATGTATCCTTGATAGTACACAAGGGATGACAGAGTATGTGGACTCACATGATCTATAGCCTGAAGGTTGTCGATCGGTGGGTGATGATACATGTGTGGATTTATGCTTGCCAGTTGATCGCCTTAGTGGAGGATTCGAGGACACTTGTTTTGTGTGGAGTGCAAAAGATATGGACATATCTAGAGGATTCATGGGCAATAAAGTGGAGATCAATGAATTTTCTTACTTTCAATCCCTCCTCCCAAGGCCAACTCTCTATCCAAAAAATGGAGGGTTTTGAAGTCGAACAAACATCAATGTCATGGACATTGTGAATCTTGATGGGCATGCTTTTGTGGGAAATATTATATTGGGTGTCGAGATAACTTATCGTTCGTGTCGGCATGGGTGGCTAAGCAGTGGGGGTTGGTTTTAGGTTATAATTTGATTATTCATTCATTAGTGAGAGGGTGGTTTGAGTTTGTGTTTAAAGGGGAGGTAGACATGAACAAAATTCATCATAAGTGTTGGTATTTGGGAAAGTATATGCTTTTACTAAAACATTGGCATATGTTATTCGACCCCAAGGAGGAATTGTTACATTGCACTCCCATTTGGGTTAAGCTCCTGGGGTTTCCTTTGGAATTTTGGTCAATGATTGGTCTTGAAGCTATATGGAACACTATTGGAAAATCCATAGCCTATAACTATTCCACTTGATTTGACCCTAGTAAGTTGGTAGCTCAGATTTTAGTGGACATTGACGTCAAGTCTAACTTATATGAAACTATGGAGTTGATTTTCGATGAATGAAATTACATGCAAACTCTCGATTTTTTGAATGTGTTGTTCAAGTGTGCAAGGTGCCACAAGTATGGACATGTGATTTCAGATTACTGGTATAGCTTTTGGTGGCAAGTTTGGGACTCTCAGCAGACTTCTGGTTCGTTGGAGGTTTCTCCACAGTCGAGCCATCCCAAGGAGGATGCTATCCCGAAAACTAAGTTGGATCAAATTTCTATGGGGTCGTCACCTTCAAAGGAGCCACCTATGGACCATCCCACATATTTAGATCTCTTGACAATTTTGAAGGAATAGATCTCTCGACGACAGAGCTAAACAATTTGGAAGATATCAAGAAGGTGGAAGGTTAGTATTGTTCTTTTGATAAGTTTTTTATCCTACTTTGTCTTTATCTTGTTGGGAAAAGGAGCCAATGTTAGTTGATAGTTCCTTGTCTCCTACAAGTGATTTCAAGGGTCTTAGCTCATTGAATTTGGAGGGGAAGTATGCCTCTATAAACGAGATGTCAAGGGACCTGGCTCCACGTCCTTGACAAGGGACCTATTCGGGTTCCATCTCGGTCACACCTTCCTCCAATTCCAAAGGTGGTGGGCCATATCTCCTTCATCCGTGGGTCCATTCATCCATTTAGGGAGAAAAGGGGGGATGGGTTTGGACCCACCTCTAGATATGGTGCACTCAAAGGTGGTTTGTAAATCTGAGAAGACATGCACAAGAATGTGTGATTCGTGAAATTTGTCAGGGGATACAAAGGTTGATTCCAAGGTGCCATAGAGTGGGGCATGGATTTCTTCGAGGTTCAAAATGAAATTGCTCTCAGTAAATATCCACGGGTTGGGGGGAATCCAAAACTTTGGCCCTCAAACATATTATTGAAGTTGAAAAGTTAGAGGTAACATTTTTGTAGGAAACCATGGACCGGGTCAAAGAGGTTTTGACTAGGTTGTGTAGGGTTTTTAAGGGATGGGACTTTCTTGCTTTAGACTCCTCGGGTCACTCAAGGGGAGTAGTGACTAGTATCAAACAATCCATAAAATCTCAAAACAACTTTGTTGTAACTTGGGGAATTTGTATAGAGATTTTCAATCAACAGTTGAATCGTTTCTTTTTGTTACTCGACATATATGGACCTGTTGAGGGAAAAATTGGAGTTTTGGGAGCATGTCACGTATTTACAATGTCTCAATGCCACTAATCTTATCATTGGGGGGACTTGAATTTTACTCTCAGTCGAGAAGAGATATGGGGTGTTATGTCTAAGTTGGATAGTCTCTCTCAATTTCTAATAGGCCGATTTGAGGAACTAGCCTAGTATGACATGCCTCCTAGTGAGTATCGACCAACCTGGAGCAACAACCGAGTGGGAAGGGAAAGATTGGCTAAGAACCTCGATAGTTTCCTGATACATGATGACATTTGTGCCTTGGTGGATTGTTTTTGGTTGTGGATGGGTAAGGTTCAATTATCATACCACTTTCCTATTTTCCTTAAGGTCGACGAGGACGAGGCAAAACCAGGTGCACCTTTAAAGTATAATTCTAGTTGGGTGCGAGAGAATGAATTCCAAGATTTGGTCAAGAATAATCTAGTTTATGTCCAAAATCATGGGGAGGACAACGCATGTACACAATTTACAAGATCCATCTGTATACTAAAGGAAAAGGTGCAGATTTGGAGCAAGTATTGAGTTTTAAGGAAGTCCAAGAATCTCCACAAGGTGTAAGAGGATATAAGCGAAATAACCTCCACTTTCCCCGGTGTTATTTTGGAAGAAAATGCCAAATCTTGACTTTTGGAACTGGAGTGGAAGAAGGATAAGCTGCTTCAAGATTAGGAAGAAGATTGGAGAGTCAAGAGCCAAGCTCTGTGGCTTGAGGCAGGGGATATGAACACAAAATACTTCCAAAAATTTTCCTGCTAGAGATGCATGCAAAGCACAACATGGGAACTAAAGAACAACGAAAGGGAAGGCACAACGAGGCCTTTAATATTTGGCTCGTTTAAGAGTACAACACTTCTCGGAACTCTTCAATGATCCTGAACACTTAGAGGTAAACAAAGTGCTTAGTTTGAACAAGAAGTTTCCTCAGTTGGTGGATGAAATTAAAAATGAAGTTTTATATAAGCCAGTGGGGCTAGAGGAACTTAAACAGGTTGTCAGTTCATTCCAGTGGGAAAAGAGTCCAGGCCCGGATGACTAGACTTTGGATTTTTATGCTGACTTGTTCAATCTACTTGGATAAGAAATGCTAAAGGTAGTGGAATAGGTGCGTCGAAAGGGAATGATTCCTGGCAGCTTCAATGCCACATTCATAGTACTCATTCCTAAAGTTGACCATCCGAAGACCTTTGATGACTTTTGTCCAATTTCACTCTACAATAGCATCTACAAGATTATATCAAAGGTCATCTCAGTTAGGATGAATCCCATTCTCTAGAGGGTCATTTCACTCGAACAATTTGGATTCTTAAATGGTCATGTCATCCATGAGGATAGAGGCTTGGCTTAGGAGGGTCTGCATTCCATTAAGTTAAGGAAATTACCAATGGTTGTGATAAAGATAGACCTCTCTAAGGCCTACGATTGAGCATCTGGTGCTACTTACGACTCCTTCTGCTTCATGTAGGATCGAGTTTGGGTTTGGTTTGTTGGATTATGGGGTGTGTAACTTCTTCGTCTTTATTGTCCATGATCTTTTTTGGATTTTCACCGCATGGGGCATTTGAATCCAATGTTTCGAGCAAAAACCCTACTCTTCTTCAAGGAAGTAGAAAGCAACACAAGAGATCTCACTAATCAAGATATGAATTGAAACGGAAATATACCCATTGAATGTTGCTATGGATGTCCTCTTTGCAAGTGATATCTCAGAAAAACACAGAATCTATGGTGAGAAAATGCAATTTTTACTAGCAACATTCATTTCTCATTTTTGGGTGGATTGTTTTAGCCAATTTTTCTCCTTCAAAGTCAATTTTTATTCTAAATCTTTAGAGGGATTTGACAGATCTTTGAAATACCTTGACAACACTACATCACATGCTAAATTGTTGAATGCATATCCCGTGATTACACATAATGCGATTCTTACGAGATGAAAATCTAAAAATAAAAGATAAATTTTGAAAATCTGAAAATACCTTTTTTATGTCCCTCTTAATCTACTTTCCAATGCAACTAAACTCACTGTAAATAGATGAATAATGCAAGGGAAATCTTAATTTTACCAACAGTGACTCCAAAAACAACAAATTCCCTCTTGAGTGATGTCTTCACCTTAAATTTCATGCATTTCCAATAATTGTTCTCTCTTCTTGAATATGCCCATGTAATCATTACAACGCTCATCTATTTATTCATTGCAACATCATCACCACAGACATCGTAGCTTTGACACCAATTGAAGAAATATAACAAACAAAAATGAGACAAGAGCTTGGTGGAAAAGACTTGAGCCATTCTCAACGTGATTTCAATCCCATGATATAAATTTATAGTACATGGATGTAACCACCTCATAAATTAGATTCAATTTCATACTCACACACCATCAAAGGATAAGACTAAAAAGACTAAAAACACGTAAACACACACTTATGTAAAAAAATATATCATATAATGTGAAATGCATTAAAGTGGTATAGAACTCCATGATTGTATGCAAACTCTTTTTAAATTTAATAAAAACATTTAACTTATAACTTTCACACATTTCAATGAAAATCATTGCGATTGGTTTGCTTAACTACAACACAACTTAACGTGGATGGTTCATGCATTTGGATTAGTTCCATGCAATCTCATGGGTGGTACCTTGTTACACCGATAGGTGTTTATATTTTAGAATTTGGGGTGGACTAACATCTATGCTTTTCCTAGATTGTACAAGAATGAGACAAGTGTACTGTCCATATTGATTTTATGGCAATCATTCAAAATTTGAAATAAACAATTATAAAATAAAAAAATATATATGCATGGATAACTCTTAGCTGATGCATGGATAATGAGCTTTGTGGTAAATAACAAGTAATAAATAACTTGTTACTTATTTGTGACTCTTAAAATGTTCACCGACCACAAATTAAATAACTATACTAATTCAATATCTAATAAAATGTTATAAACACAAGCTTTAAAAATACTTTCCTCACACAACCGCAATTTAAACATAAATAAGTTACATGACAACTCCTCTTTCAACAACCCCACCGCATAAGGACAAACTCCTCTTTCGCCTTTCGATTTTTTCTTTCTGGCCTTCTCCCTTGCCACGGTTAGTTTTTCTCTATTTGACAGGTTTTCTTTTTGGACTCTCGGTTTCCTTGCCAGCCTCCTATCTTGCCTCGGTAAACATTCCGTGTTTACAGGAGGTATTTTCGCCATTTGGTTATAGTTACGGCATCCTATTTTTGCCGCGGTTAGATATTCCCAATCTTGCTGAAGTGCGTTTGTTTTTTCCGGTTTTTATCACATCTGTTATACATTGTGACGATGGTGTGGTCACGGGCTGGTGACAGTCTACACTATTGGGTTTTTGAGGGATTTCTGTCATGTTATTGGGGCCATCTTGTGGTTTTGAGACAGTGGTAATGGGTGAAAACCACGAGGTCAGACCTTTGCCGACACCGTCTTCCCCGACAACCACTGACTACTGGATGGAGGAAGTTGGGGTATTGAAATCGAATGATTTCTATAAGGAGCTCCTTAAGGGTAAGCATGCCCTGGTGACAGATGTTGATGAGCAGTCACCCCGTGGCAAACTGGCTTCTAGAAAGGGACAGTTGTCGCGAAGCATTGAGTCAGTTCGGACAGAGGGATTGGTGCCTTCGGTGGACAATGAACAAGTTCGGCCAAAGGGTGCGAAAACGTTTAAACCTCATAGCACTTCACGGCATGCCTGTCGTTCTTTGGAAAAGTGGAGCTGCAGACCTGGAAAGGTCTGGCTTACCATGGGGAGGGATATCGGGCTTATTGAGTTGGTTGACTGTAATATGACAGTGCTCGTTGGTAAGTTTTCCTATAATGCTTTGAACCGCAAGGAGATTGTCCCATGGGTCGCGCAGACTTGGGGACCGATTCTGAAATACACCCCACAAGTTTTTGTGATGGCACGAGGTTGGTATGGGTTCAAGTTTGAACAAGAAGCCCATGCCTCTCTTATCCTTGACAAGCTTTGGCGTATGGGGGCGGGCAGCTTGATGCTGCAACGTTGGTATACTGACTTCGATCCAGAAAGGACTTCGGTTCTCCTTCGACATTTGTGGGTTCTCCTTCCTGGTTTCCCTTTGGCCATGTGGAACTGTGGAGCTTTTGAGGCGATTGGGAACAGCTTGGGTCATTTCCTCCACGTTGAGGATGACCACTTGAATGGTTTTGACTGGCGTATGGGTCGTATGCTGTTTGAAGTGGATGTCTCCCTTGGTCTCAATGATGTTCTGCATATCAATTGGCGTGGCCGAAAGCTTGCTCAGGTGATTGACTACTGGGGTATCCCCTTTCGATGCTCAAATTGTAAAGCCGTGGGGCATTTATGACGACAGTGCAAAGGGCGGTCCCCTACTATGCGCTCTTCTGATTCGGCTCCTCTTTGGTCCTCGGATGATGGCAGCGAGTAGGAACTTGATTTGACTGGTGGTTTGGATGGCTACTCAAACCGTCTTCCCCCTCCTGGATCGAACGCGTTGGTTCTGTTGGGTAAGTTGGAAGCAAATGCCCCTCTTTTTATCATTCTTTAAATGATTTGGAGATTTCATTTATTAAATCTATGGAGCTTAATAAGGATGTTTGGAATGTTGGTCACCACTCGGTCTCGTCTATTCCCTCCTTGGATTCTAGTTCTACACATTCTAACCTGAGCCTCTCCGATGCCTCATGTGATATTCCGGGGTCTCCTACCCTTCCTCTCTCGGTGCCCTCCCCGGCTTCGACTATCCTATTATCCTCTGATAGTGAAGATGTGGTCATTCCTCCCGTTGTTGATGTGGATGTTACTCCCCCTGTGGATGATGTGGTTGGGGAGGTTCCTGGGGTGGGTGGGGTCTCCCTTCCTATGGGTTCTGTTGGGGGGTCCAATGTCCTATTGATCCCTTCCTACTGTGAAATGGTTAAAAAAACTCCTATCCTGATTTATTATAAAAACCATGTTGTGGAGAATGTTTCATCCTCATGTCTTGATGCCCCCCCCGAAGCGGTGATGCGGTTTGACAACCTGGAACCGGTGGCCGTATCCTCTGTCCCATCTCTGGCCCATTTCCCCCCCCCTTCGTGGGTTTCTATCAACATTGAGAAGGGGGCCAGGTCTGGCGGCACTGGATTTCTCCCCTCTTAAGACTCGTAGTGCACAAAAGAGTAAAAATGTATTTCCCCCAGGGGATGACATGCAAGTTTATGAGGATATTATATTTTCTCCTAATTCTAGGGTGCTTAGAGGCATTAAGGCCATTGCCAGGGGTCGTAAATGATTTGTCTCTCCTTAAACATCCAGGGTGTGGGGGGGCCTTCCCAAACAATTGGCCCTAAAGTGGATCCTTCAAATTATTTGTCCGGATTTGGTACTCTTCCAGGAAACTATGGTGTGTGGGGAGAAAGCCCATTATTTCTTTAATAAGATCAAGCCGGGTTGGCTGATGTGTGCTGTCGATTCGGTTGGCTTGTCTGGCGGCTTGGAATCCATGGGTTCTAGTTTTGAATCCCTCTTATATCTCTTTGGGGATTCTTCTGTCTGGAAAGTTGCGGGGTTTTGACAAATGTATCAATATTGTGAACTACTATGGGCCTTATTGTAACAGGGTGTCTTTTTGGGAACATGTTGTTTTTGACTATTTATTGGATATGGAAAATCTGATACTTGCTGGTGATCTAAATTTTACCTTGGGTGCCGCAAAGATATGGGGCTCCTCGGCTAGACTCGATCCTCCTGGGGTTTTCTTCAGGGAGCTTTTCTCTTCAAAGGACTTGGTGGATCTGGAACCAAGTCCGCTTGGCCCTACTTGGTCCAATGGTAGGAAGTCTGGTGATTTGGTCTCTAAGTGTTTGGATCGCTTTCTCATTTCTGAATCACTTCTGGAGTGTTTCCAGACTCACCGGACATGGATTCACCAAACTCATATCAGTGATCACTTGCCTATTATTTTTCAATTTGACATTGTGCCATCTCTTCCATCTTACCCCTTCAAATTTAATTCGACTTGGCTTAATGATCAGTCTTTTGTTGCGGAGGTGGCAAAACATTGGATAAGTACTGATGTTTCGATGGAATGCTCTGCGATGGATAAACTGGCTGTAAAATTGAAATCTTTGAAATCTTTTACGATTGCCTGGGATAAGAAAAAGAAGGTTGAGTTGTCTTCTGAACTTGTTAGTATTGAAGGGCAGTCAAGTGCCTTGTTACAACTTTCTTTGTTGGGTGTTCTATGTCCTTCATATTGATCTCGGCTCTCTCTTATGGAGGAAAGGAAACTTAAGATTTTTCATTTCCAGGAGGAAACATGGAGATTAAAGAGTCAGGCTATTTGGCTGAAAGCTGAGGACATGAATACCAATTTTTTTCACCATTTTGCTGATTCACGTAGGATTCAGAATACTATTTGGGACCTCAATGACAGTTATGGGTGCAAGATTTCTGGCATGGTTGATTTACAAAAGGAGGCCACTTCACATTTTCATAATATCTATCAAGACCCTAAATCTACGACATTGATTGATCAATTCAAAGTGATTAAGGAGTATCCACGAATGTTCATTGTGGAGGAGGGTGACTCTATCTTGCAGAGATTACCTTGCTGGAAGTTGAAAATACTTTGAAGATTTTTGCTAAGGACAAAAGTCCGAGTCCTGATGGCTGGATGGTGGAACTATTTTTAGCCTTTTTTGAAATAATGGGTGAGGAGATCAGGGCTGTTGTGGAGGAATCTAAGCGTTTGGGACTGGTCTTGGGGGCCCTTAATTCGACCTATTTGGCCCTCATTCCTAAGTCTTCTCACCTTGAAAGCTTCAATGATTTTCATCCTATTGCCCTCTGCAACTTGGCATATAAAATTATTTCTAAGATAATTGCGGAGCGGATCAAACCTGGTCTTTCAAAATTTATCTCTCCTAAGCAATTTGGTTTACTGGAGGATCGTCAGTGTAACATCCCGTATTTTCGTAAAAATTTAAAACTTTTAAAAACATCCATTAATATTAAAAACACAATGCGGAAGTAATAATTATTTATCAATCAGTATTAAATAACAAAATCATTAGTGTAGAAAACAACTTAACTTTTGTGTCGTTTTAACTAATGACATTTTAAGATAGTGACACGTCATACTTCTTTTTTTTTCCCCGAAAAAAAAGCGTAATTTCATTTCATCCTTAAGAGTATGAAATTACATAGAGAGTCATCACTCTGATTGAGTGTTTGTAGTAGCTTTGAGAAACAGTAATGCATGTCTGGAAAAAAAACAAAAGAGAGATGTTCTCACCACGTGAGCATTAACATCTAATACATCATGTTTGATAATAACAGGTAAAAGGACGATATAATTATTAGAGGTTTTTTTACAACCTGTGTGGATCGTTTAGTTGCAAAAAGTAGCTAGTAAATATATACAATCAGTTATGATGAGCAGTGTACACAGTAAGTACAACGATTTTCCAGAAAAAACATATAGGGCAAAACATAGTTCAATCTATGAAGGGCCTATGGTATAAATCCCTGCTGACCCCATCCAAGTATTCAGTAACTTTCCAGATGCTGGGAGCTAGAAGCAGTCCTTCCTTCGAGGCTTTGTCCGCCTCTGAGTTGTTTTCCCGATATACATGCCTTGTCAAATGCTTTAGAAAGATCAATTTTGAGAATTACTCCTTTCTGCTTCCCGGATTTGATGCCGTGTAGACCTTCCTGCGCCAAGCCAATGGCTTCATGAATCTGTCGTCCTTCAAGAAACCCGAACTGCTCCTCTGAGATGTGTGTGGATAATATAGGTTTGAGTCTACGAGCGATCACCTTAGTGACAATCTTATACACACAGTTGCAAAGAGAGATGGGACGAAAATCATTGAGCTTGGATGGGGTGTCCACTTTGGGAATAAGAGCAATGAAAGTGGAGTTAATGCTGGCGGGAATTTTGCCTTCCCTCCTGGAATCCTCTACGAGCTGTAATAGGTCTTCACCAATAATATCAAGAAGATCTAAAAAGAACTCAATCGTCCATCCATCCGGCCCCGGACTTTTGTCCTTCTGAAAGCTGCGCAACACTTCCTTCAGTTCATCCATAGTAATGCTATCCATCAGCATCCTGTTATCCGCCTCTTCAACAAAGCGAGGGAAGAGTTGAGCAACTCTGATAACCTCTTCAATATTCACCCTGTTGTTGGATATGAAAAGATCCTGAAAGTGATTTACCCCAATCCCAGCCAAGCCCTCAAAGGTGGCCTAGGAAATACCATCCGTGTCTTCAAGGCTCCAGATAGTGTTGACAGATCTTCTACCTTTAGCATAGGCATGGAAAAATTTTGTGTTTTCGTCTCCGCTCTCCAACCAAATGGCCCTGCTTTTAAGCCTCCAAGCCTCTTTGTTGTGTAGAAGAATCCTGTTCCTCTTGTCCATCAGCGAAACAAGATGTTCCTTAGTATCCTGTGAGTTAAACCCACCTCCAGAGCCCCCCGAAATGTTGGAAATAGCCTCTTCAATGTCCTTAAGTTCCTTGTCCTCCCGAATTCTCTTGGATGCAGCCCAAGTTTTGATAGGTTCCTTGAGTAATTTGATGTTCTCCTCAAAATGAAAGGCTGCAGTAAGATTGGATCCCGGATGAAAAGGTAACCAGTGCTGATGGATCAATTCAAAGAAGGTTGGGTCCTCCAGCCAAACCTTGTTGAATTTTATGGGAGCGGGAGGTTTGTTAGGCCCAGCCTTCAGTTCTAGAAAAATCGGATCGTGATCTGAGCATCCCCCCGACCCAATCCATTGCCTAACATAGAAAAAAGTCTCCACAATATGTTCAGAAATAAGAAAGCGGTCCAACCTTTTAGCCACTCTATCCAAACCAACTCTCATGTTTCGCCAGGATGGCTTCAGGGATACCGGTTCCACATCAATCTAGTTGCCATCAGAGAGCTTCCGAATAAAAAAGTTTGTAAGAGGGTCCACTTGAGCATGTGGCCCCCAAATCTCAGCATGCCCAAGAGAAAAATTAAGATCCCCTCCCAGAATCGTAGAGTTGCCTTTGAGCAGATCTTTATCTAGCAGAGCATTCCAAAATGGTTCACGGTCACAGTAAGGACCATAAATGTTAACAATAGTAAAGTGTTCAACAAAATCCAAAGACTTACAGGTCATGCCTAACACAGAGTGCATTCCCCAAATGGTGGAAACACACACCTTAGCTTCATTCTAGCCAATCGCCAAGCCTCCTGAGCGTCCCCTGGCATCCAAGCCCTCAAAACCCCAACCAGGGAACCAAACCTTAAGTTTATTGACAGCATCAACCCCACTACACATAGTTTCTTGCAGTAGTAAAATATCAGGATGTTCCAGTTGCAACATCCTTCGCAGAACTGGTCTTTTGGAGGGACCAGCAAGACCTCGGCAGTTGAGGGACATGATATTCATCGGAGCCCTTCCTTGTGGGCATTCACCGCTCTAAGTGCCCTTTCAATAGACAATTGTTTACCTTTCTTAAGGTCCGAACATGCTCTGGTTTTAGCATGGGAAAGGAAAGATTTCCTTCCTCTGGGATTGCGAGGTTTTGGTTTTACTTTCCCCAGCCCCCCCACAGGAAGTCTGGTTAAGGATCTCAGGAAGTAACCCGATTTCGAGGACCCAGTGGGAGAAGCAAGTTCAGGAGAGGAAGTCTCCGAATCAGGGGTGAGTTCATGTCTAGTAACCGGGGAACAATCAAGTAGTGGAGAATCCACAACATGATGTGAATCTACAGGATTTAGTGGGGTCGGGAAAGAAGACAGCATCTGAGGGGAAATGTGCAAATTCTTAAAGCCATCCACCCAATCCTGACCAGGAAAAGTAAAGTTTTTAAAAATAAGACAGAAGGAAGGGTTGGAAAAAGTAACAGAAGTAGCACCTGCAGCCATGTCTGGTGACCGAAGAAACGATAGCAGAGGACCCTCCTGTGCCGGATCCTGAGATTGTGTAGGGTGCGGTTCTTCAGCAACAACAGTGATACCTGCATCCAGGACCGAACCATCCTCAGCCTCATTTTCAGCAACCTCCTCTCCACCCGTGGGGACAACACCATCCGACCGACTCACCAGTGGCGTCACCAAAATTGAAGGTTCGTGACCCTGCAGACCCTCGGAATCCTCTGCCGATTCCAACCCATCCTCCTTGGCCACCACCCTGCATTTCAATGTGTTACCAAACCGCATACGAACAGGAACAGAGCATTCGACAGCCGGATGCCCGTATTCATGGCATCGCCTATACCTGAAAGGCACATTCTCAAAGTCCAGTGTCTGAACAAAGGTATAGGGTCCCCATTTCAGATCCATAGTCTCATATAGCCCATCTCTGACGTTGATGCTCACCAGAATGCGCGCCACCTTCTACATCGCCGTTGTCACAAAAGAGAAATCAACATCCAGATAAGATCCCAAAATGTTTCCAATCCTTCTGAAGTGTTCCTCAGTCCAGTAGTGAAGAGGGAGTCCTGGTAGCCTAACCCAGAGCGGGATAACATCCATTCTTTCACGGCTAGCGTCAAATAGGGGGTTCCACGGCTTCAGCAGGAGTGGGACTTTTAGAATAGACCAGTTAAGGCTTAAGGCCCATTGTGCATGTGCATCCGATGAAAAGTGGAAGGCAAACCACCCACCCGAGAGCCCAACGACACGAGGGACGTACCCGCAATGTCCCAGCCATGCCCCGGAGGCCCACGAGATCACAGTCCTGTGACTAACAGGCTTACCATAGACTCTTCCAACCAACACCGATTTAACCATCCCGACAATCTGGTGCATGCCAATGTCATCCCCCAGTGCGTAATTAGGTGCCTTACCCGAGTTCTTAATCCATTTCCTCCGGCTCTTCACGCAGGGATCCTTAGTTATGAAACCATCTGATCCCCCTTCTCGTCCACTGACCCGCTGATCAGAGTCCCCAGATGGACTTGTAAATCCTCTCTGTTCAGCAAAATCCAAGTTGGCTACGACGAACCCACTGGGATGTAATGGTGAGCCTTCCCTACGCTCCTCAAAACCCTCCGCCTCGGCTCTGAGATCCTGCGCTGAAGATGGAGGATTGTCACTATCCGCGGAGATGAAGAAATCTGACAGGTCGCCGATGCCTACGCTCAACGGCTCCGGTGAAGGTGAGTTGCAGAAACCCCTAACCCCCCAAATGTTCACAGCATGTGTCTCGGGTGAAAGACGGGCGTCAGACCCTTCCCAAAACGGTGAGCTGGTTTGAAAAGGTTGTGAGACGGTCGCCAGGAGAGGTTGAGGTCCATCAGGAGGCCGCTTACCAGCAGAACCACTGAACCCTAAACCACCTGTCTCCTCCTGATACCGGAAAGCGCCAGGTGGTGAGCACCAGATATCCTGATGCCGCAAGTTGTCACTACCAAAGTCGACTTCGTCCATTGAAGCCCGAAACGGAACCCTAAACGGAACAGGTGTCGTCGCGAGGGTAAACAGTAAAGAGTAAATATTAAACAACCCGGTAAAAGAATAAACCAAACCTTTTTAACCAGGGTAGAAAGCCATCTGGGATAGCGTGCCGAGGTTCGTACAGGCTGACGCCCTGCGATCGTTTGCAGGTTGCCCCCCAAAGCCCCACACGTCATACTTCTATAATGATTAAGATGCTAAATTATCTTTGTTGTAATGTTTCTTTTAAGATAGAGTTCTTTTGAGTGGGTACTAACGACTTGTTTCCTTAATGATGATGAAAGGGGTCCCTCGATGTGCCCCGAGGCTTACTTAGCTATGTTAGCTAAAGCATTTGTACCCGTCCTTCATGCGCAGATCCACATGTAAGAGAAAAAGCGACCGAACAGGTGTTAAGAGTATTTAGAAATTCCAAAGGTCATCAATGTTTAAAAAGAAATCTATGTGACTCTTGTTGTAGGTATGGATCTCTTATTTGTTCTAAAATATGATGTTTTAAGCATGAAAACAACTTACCTCATTAGCATAGTTTTTAATCTATACTTCTCTCGGAATGAATATGTCAACAAAATGCTTTTTGTCTGAAGCTAGTTATGACATAGGCTAGGATACAAAATTGGACATTATGATGATACTTTTACTATCTATTTTAATCGTCAATGTACTATGCATTGATATAGAGATTCCTGACTTTGTGTAGGCTTTGAATCTATACAAAATACCATATGAAAAGTTATGATGCATTTAGACTTTTGATTTAACTCTACTTGAAGTTTTGGTAACAATTTAAACTATGTAAAAAGAAACATATATATATATATATGATCCTAACTAGAGAATACAATTTGGATTATTATGTCAAATATAAATTCTAGGCATTGCTCATACGAGAACTATATGAGTTAATTGATGGTGCAAGCTATGAAATTTATGAAATGTATAATATATTCCAAAGTCCGCTGATACAACAAAATCATTCATCATACCTTGATATTATTTAAAACAATGGATTTTTATGTATTGCATTAACGTCGAGGTGGTGATTTGGCAGGTGTTGCCATCGTAATGAGTATTGAGGACAGAAGGGTTGTATCACAACGCCAGTCCTGGTCTTGGTATTTAAGTCTCTTGACAGTGGTGATTAATAGAAGCACGAGTGTAAGCCACCGTGGAGAAAAATATGTGGAAGAGCTTGTTAAACAGGTGATTCGAGTCTTACCTGTAACTATCCTTACCCACTGATCTGTTGATATGGCACTTCATGGTTGTAACATTTAATAGAGCAATAAATGTGATGGTTGTCCATACTCCAATATGCCCGGTTGGCAATGATCTCCACTGTTGATTTGTGAAGTCTTGAGCTTGTAATGAGAAACCCTATTTGCATACTACATCAACCTTGAATCGTGTTTCTTGGCATTCATTTTGTTGTTTAAGGTTCGGAAAGGAGGCCGACAGGCCGAGGAATTTTAGGGTTTGTTAGTGTTTGTTCGCTGTATTCGAACCCGTGACCTCTATGACTCCATCCTGTAACTGACAGTTCTGTTTTAAGAAGCCGAGCTATGGTTTTGTAATGTCACGATGATTTACTTGTTGAAGGGTTTGAGTCTACAACTTCTTTCAATGTAAGAGTTTGAGTGGTGTTTGTCTAGGGTCTCTATTGAGCAATGGCACTGGTTTTTGAACCTCTATAAGTAGTAATCGTTGTTGTTTCTCAGAACTGGACATCTCGTTTTTCTGGGCTAGATGTTGGCTTTGTCCATATTTTTCTACAGGAAGTCTTCTTGATGCGAAGGTAAGAATCCTTCTTAACCATTTCTTGTTTTACAAACCTACATACGTAATGTGGAATCTTGTTTTAATCAATGCGTTGTTCTTGTGGTAGGTTAGCTTTTGTTAGAGAACCATTCTCTTGGAGATGAAGGGGAGTTCTACGTGTTCACCAGTAAGCTTCGGTGGTTTCCTAACCTCGTTGGGCATCCTGTCAGTTGAAGTCTGTGAGAGATGTTTGACTCAGTTCTGGGTATTTGAAATTGACATGGTTTTTGTTCAAGAACTTTGTGAACAGTGATACTATATTCTTAGCTCCACTATCGTGCTGGCTAGTAGTTCGATGCAATGTCTAATGTAAGAGTTTAATGAATAAGTGATTCGTCTTTGGTATTGTAACTCTATGGAGTAAACCTTCGTCATTTGGTTGTTACAGTGGTTTAAAACTACCAGGTTTACTGTATAATTTTGAGATTCTCAAACGTTGATGATAATATAAAAAAAACAATGTTTATAATGACAAATGTTATGATAGTGAATTCGTTTTCTGTAAATGAATTGATGGACTGTGGTTTTTCAACAAATCAATAATGTATTAACATGTTAATATTTTAGTATTTGAATGTTGGCCGATAGCCTATGGCTTGCTTTACTTAAGTGCATGTACATCGTTTTTGCTGTTGGATAATCGTGATTTAGAAAATAGTTGAAGTAGTTTATACTATAGAAGTTTGTTGTGAAGGTTTGCCTTCACATTCTAGTTTTTGTTTACAATGGATACCCTGCCTGCGACCATCAAATTGTCATCGGCTTATGCTAGGGTTTGTCCAACTTTTACTTTCGGCTATATAATTAATTGATGTATCAAAACCTTGTGTAAACATAAGTGTTTAAGACCAAGAACTGGTTCCTCACTTGTAAAATGCGAATGTTTCCTAGAATTATCCATGTTTTTCTATTTAGAGTTATAACCTGTCGTTCAAGTAAAAATTATAGGGAATGCATCCTACTAAATGAAGTTTACAGTAATGTAGTAGTCTCGAATGCTAGTTAGGGTTTATAAGGTAATGGGTTTTGATGCTACTGATATAAATGATTGATATATGAAATCAACAGGAAAATAGTGAAGAAACAGTACATGTAAAGATAAGAATACTATTTAAAGATCAATTCTAGCAGCTGTTAAAATCATTGGAATCACTATTACTTGGAAAACATGATATATATGATTTTAATTGCACTGGTTTGTCATATCGAATGAGGGTAAAACATGAATGCTTGTATTAGACTGGTATGAAACTAATTATTAAAACAATTATAGTTACAATGGAAATACTCTATGACAAAATGAAAAGTATTCACTTATGACCCATTTTGTATGGAATGAATTTGCAGCAGTTATATTTTTGCAAAATTCCTGTACTATGAAAATTTGAAATGTTTAATATTGAAAACATTTGCTTGCTATTTGAATATGATAGAGATTAAGAGGAAAATACATGACTGTACAGAAATTTAAACTAGATTTATATTTTTGAGATAACAAAAGGATTCTAAAACACTATCTATGGTTATACAGTAAATTCTTACTCTGTTTAGACATAGGTCAAAATGGCAAACAAATTACTTAATACAATTATTTATCCAATCAAATAGCAATATGCCTATCTCTAATCTATTATTTAATTTGCTTCTCTATACTGGAGTACGATGCAAATAATAGCATGTGGAAAAATATAGAGTTGATTTTTTAATTAGATTTTAAACAAGTTTATCATTCAGACTTAAACAAGATCAGAGATAAATTCATTTACAAAACAAAGTTTGATGATTTCACTAAACATAATTATTAAACTGTAAACAAAATAGGAAACAGCAAAACCTGATTAACTGTAGGGAAACAAACAACCCAAGGAGCCTGTTCCACCCAACCAATTCCTGAAGACAACCAAGTTACTTGCCTTAGGACCCCCGAGCCTGTTCACTGAACCACAAGGAGGAAGAAACTTAGAAGTTTAAGATCTCCACTTATAGTAGCAGTAGTTGTCCAATCTTTGAAATTAGCAGTACAAAGGACTTGTACCAGCTCCTCTGGTTCTCTTATCAAAATAGTTTGCAGACTTATGATTACACTCACAACTAGCCTCCCTATTCGAATCTCTCAGTGATCACCTGATACACATGAGGAAATACTTATACAGAATATATTGTGTAAGAGTTGTCTGCTCAATTCGAATTTGCCTTATGTAGGCTGCCTAGGCCTTTTCAGTTGTTACTGGGTCATTAAATGAGCTACCTGCCCACTCCCACCACCTGGGGGATAATGCCACATTTTTAGGGGGAGTTGTCCCATAACCAACAACTAGTGGTGAAGTACAATTGCTGCCATCTGTCCCATGCCTTCTAACAGCTTCCATTCCTCCTAGTGGGTCAGTGAACACTCATTTAATAGTCCCCTTAGGTGTTTGTCTCCTAATTAATTTATTTAAATAATAATAATCAATAATTACATTCATCCTTGATCAAAATTGATCATAATTACAAAACTTTGTAATTAAATTTAACATAAAGTATTTTGCTAATAAAATAATAATTTCAGAAATTTGGGTAGGTGACAGTCAGATACTGGATGTGGTGGGTACTGCACAGGAGGTCTTTCACAACATTAAACAAAAGGGTTTAGCTGCTCTTATTCTTAAGCTGGATTTGGTTAAGGCTTATGACCAGGTGGACTGGACTTTCATTCGGCTTATTCTTATACAAATTGGTTTTCCCTGGGGGGTGATGAAATGGATTTTGGCGTGTGTTTCGACTGTGAATTATGTTGTTCTCATTAATGGTGTGCCATCCGAATTTTTTAAGGCTTCTCGTGGTCTGCGTCAAGGATGTCCGCTCTCGCCATTGCTTTTTCTACTGATTATTGAAGGCCTAAGTCATTTGATTTGCAAAGCTAAAGTGGAGGGCACTATTATTGGTATCAAGGCTGCTGCGGGCATTGCGGTGTCCCACACCCTTTTTGTTGATGATGTTATGTTGTTTGGTCTGGGTATGTTATTTGAATGGATGCAGTACAAACACATTTCAGATCTTTTCTGTAAGGTTTCTGGTATGTTGGTCAGCTATGTTAAATCATGCTTTTTGGAACATTCTGTGGATAACAATGTTAAAACTCACGATTGCTTTACACCTTCCATTTGAGTTCAAGCCTCTGATTGGTGGGACCAAGTATCTGGGTTTTTTTTATCAAACCCTCTAATTATCATGTTTCGGATTGGTCATGGTTGCTAAAAAGATTTGATCACAGGATTGGTCATTGGCGTTTGCGGTGCCTATCCTTGGGGGGTCGTCTTACTCTTGCAAAATCGGTTTTGCAAAATCTGGGCGTTTATTGGTTTTCTTTATGTAAAATTCCAATGGCTATTCTCAATACTATGCGCAGGATGATCTTCTGTTTCATCTGGTCTGGGGGCTCAAACTCTGTGAAGTATCATTTGATTAATTAGCGTTTTCTGGCTCGACCCAAGGGTTTGGGGGGCTGGGACTTGAAAAATTTGGAACATTTTGTCTCAGCTCTACATGCTAAAAGTTTATGGCGGGCACTCTTTTCCAATTCCATTTGAAGTCGGATTATTCGTGGGAAGTATTTAAAAAAGTCATCAGTGGTTGATTGGTTCCGGAGGGGTCTTCCTAGCACTAAGGGAGTGTCAAATTTTTGGAATGGCCTCCTTGGTTCCTTTTAGATTGTTTCTTCTTGGATTTCTTGGTTGCCTGGGAATGGTCGTCAGATACGACTGGGGGAGGCTCCCATTGTGGGGGGTCCCCGCAATTACATACTATCTGCTGCTATTCTCTGCTTCCTACGAGCTCATGGTTTTTATAATTTATATCATGCGTCTGCCTCTATGTCTGTGGTGGGGATTTAATCGGCTTGGATTTCGACACAACAGTTGTGTCTCTGTGGCTCCATGAGCTTGGAGTGGTCTGACTATATCCGTGATCTCCGATGTTCAAATATCATTTTATCTACTGGTCCTGACAAACTCGTCTAGTCGTGGGACTTTTCTTTGGGAATTGTATCCACAAAGGCGGCCTACGATTCTACTTTTGCCTCTGTGATTGCCCCGATTCAGTGGTGGCATTTATCTGTTTGGAAGCTCTTTCTCCCGTTAAAGGTGAAATGTTTTATTTGGCTTGCATTGAGCAATCGGATTTTGACTTGGGACAATTTGTGCCATCGTGGTTTTTTTGAGCCTGGTCGTTTCCCTCTGTGCAGCGTTCAGGTGGAATCCGTGGATCATCTTTTCTCTGGTTGTAGCTTTGTTCACAGTCTATGGTCCTTGATATGCCGTTCAGTGGGCTTGTCTAGACTGTGGTGTTCTGCCACTTTTGAGGAATGTCTGGGTTCATGGTTGGTTGTTTCAAAACTATGGATGGAGCTTCCGTGTTTTATGGTCTTGGAGGTGTGGAAGGCCCGGAACCGGTTACTTTTCGATGATGTCCCTCCAAACCTTGATTTGATTTATGGCAGAACCATTGCAGCCTTTATGAAATTTTGTGCTCTGGCTGTGGGTATTGTTCCTACTATGGTTCGTCCTCCCCGACGTCTTACTTTACCGGTTTTAACGTACCCGTGTGGCTTCTTTGATGGTGCGGCTCTCGCACGGCTCTCGCTGGGTCTTGTTGTGGTGCTGGTGCAGATCTGCATCTTTCCACTTCTTGTTATTTCAAGGTATGGATGAACACCGGTTTGGGCACCAATACACGAAGCGAGCTTTGTGCTCTTTGGCTACTTCTCTACTTTGCTCATTCCAACCTGGTCTCATCTCTCCTAGTGATGGGGGACTCCATGTCTCTTATCTCGTGGGTTTTGAAGTGGTCTTCTCTCAACGTTCTGGTCCTCTCTTACTGGTTGGCGGTTGTTCGACGCCTTATTGATGCTTTTGAACACATTCATTTCTCACATGTCTTTCGTGAGTGCAATCAGGAGGCAGATTTCCTTTCTAAGATGGCCTTATCTTCATCGGTGGGATTATTATTTTGGGAGGAGTGGCAGGACGACCTTCGACATTCCTTTGGTTGTTTGGATCTGCACTGGTCCTAGTTTTTTCATATTATCTGCAGCCTTCGGGTATTTATTTATATTGCGGCTCTTATCTCTCTGCAGGTGACTAGCTCATGTTTCCTCCAACAACTAGTTGGGTTTTTGCACTATGGGTGGTCCCTATCTTTTTTGGTATCCTTTCGGGGATTGTTCTTGGTTCTTCGGTTATCTCTGGCTCTTTTGGTAGGGGTGTTTACGCCCTGCTATGGACATGGTTATTTTTCCGTTGTTCCTGTTTCACTATATGTTTAGAGAGTCCTTATGTATTTGTTTTTATGGTTGTTGTTTGGTTCCTATTTTGGGCTTTATTGCCTGGATGTTATATGTGTATCATTTGGTGATATGTCATGATTATAGGCTCTTTTTTATGGACTGTATTGCTCGATGATGTAGTGCTATTTACTATTTCGCTCATTAATAGTAAATTATATTTTATGTGGAAAAAAAAAGACAAACTTACATTCATTTTAATTCGATAACCATCCCACCCCGAAAGAAAACACAAACTTACCCCAAATTTACTTAAATTAAACTTTTGTCTCCTTTCCATACGAGTTATATTTTCAATGGAAAAAAAAGGACAAACTTACATTCATTTTAATTCGATAACCACCCCACGGCCCAAAGAAAACACAAACTTACCCCAAATTTACTTAAATTAAACTTTTGTCTCCTTTCCATGCGTTTCTCTTTTCATATTTTTAAAATATTATTTTGAAGTTTATTGATATTGTTACTGTTAGGAACCCTAAATTTGTGGTCACAACTTCTTTATATAAGTTGGACCCACCCTTCGACCATTTCTCAAGTTTTATAAATACGACCCACCCACTTGATCTTCTCATTTTTCTGTGGCGTTTCAGAGAGCTACAGTTACAGGTATGGCCTCTTGAGCAGTTTTTGAAACTTTAGTGTCCTGCAACATTTAAGGGATTTCACTAGTGATACAATCTTGTAGCTATGGCTGAGCTTTGTTACGTATTCTGTGCTCTTTATATCGTCCCGGTCTTCTTTGTTTGGTATGGATCCCCAGATTTGTATTTTTCTGCCGTTGCTTTTGGAAAAAAATAAATCCACCATACTTTTGATAATTTAGGTATTCATTGTTTTTGTAGATAGATATTGTTTCTCTCCGAGACCCTGCTAGTGTTTCTGTATTTCTGTCCCCGTGTTTAGTGTTTAGGTTTTTGTCTCCAACCTTGTAATGGGGTTACACTCTTAGTTTCGTTTGGCGAAGTTTTTTTTTTTTATTTCTGGCTAAGGCCCAGCTGTTTAGAGCTTTAATCCTGGTGAGAGTTCAGATTTATAGCTTTTGTCAGTGTAATGTTAGACATATCTGAGAACCTTAGGGTTTCTTTAAATCTTTTGTGGGTTCATTATAATAATTTTACTTAAGGTCCTGCTAAAGGTTTTGTCATGTAAGGTTTTGCTTTTATGGTTTTATTGGATTTTTATTTAGTCCAATTCGAGCTATGTTGTGATATTCTGTGCTTTCCTTAGTGTAAATTTAGTCCAGTTCAGATTTATATTTTGTTAGTGTAGTTCTAGACATATCTGAGAACTTTTTAGGGTTTCGTTCAATCTTTTTGTGGGTTCATGATAAGAATTTTACTTAATGTCCTGCAAAAGTTTGACAGGTGCCTAATGACTTTTGCCATGTTAGGTTCTACTTGTGGTTTTCCTGGCTTTTTATTTAGTCCAGTTCGAGCTTATGTTATGATATTCTGTGCTTTTCTTCTCTGCCTCCCTTTGTAGATTGTTAATATTTTGTTTTCAGGGTCACTATTAGCGAAAATTTCTTTTAAAGTATACGTCTCTGTTTCTATTCTTCCTGGTCTACTATGGTGGTTATTATTCAATTTATGATAGGTTTTTGTACTGGTTTTAAGATGTATTTTTCTCCAAATTTGCTTTTATCTCATGCTTTTTATAGCTCTCTTGATTATTTATTTTATTGTTGTGCTAGTTTACGCGATACTTTGTGGTTAATGTAGTACCGTGACCTCTGATTATTTGCAGGTCTTCTTCGTTGTCTTTATTCCGTTTTCAAGATGCAGATCTTTGTCAAGACCCTCACTGGCAAGACAATCACTCTCGAGGTTGAGAGTTCTGACACCATTGACAATGTAAAAGCCAAGATCCAGGACAAGGAAGGCATTCCCCCGGATCAGCAGCGTTTGATCTTTGCCGGAAAACAGTTAGAAGACGGCAGAACCCTTGCCGACTACAATATCCAGAAGGAATCCACTCTGCACCTAGTGCTCCGACTGAGAGGTGGGATGCAGATCTTCGTCAAGACCCTCACCGGCAAGACGATAACATTGGAAGTTGAGAGCTCAGACACCATTGACAATGTGAAGGCCAAGATCCAGGACAAGGAAGGTATACCCCCTGACCAGCAGCGTTTGATCTTTGCCGGAAAGCAGTTAGAAGATGGCAGAACACTTGCCGACTACAACATCCAGAAGGAATCCACTCTGCACCTAGTGCTCCGACTTAGAGGTGGCATGCAGATCTTCGTCAAAACCCTCACCGGCAAGACGATAACATTGGAAGTTGAGAGCTCAGACACCATTGACAATGTTAAGGCCAAGATCCAGGACAAGGAAGGTATTCCCCCTGACCAGCAGCGTTTGATCTTTGCTGGAAAGCAGCTCGAAGATGGTCGAACCCTTGCCGATTACAATATACAGAAGGAATCTACCTTGCATCTCGTGCTCCGTCTGAGAGGTGGCATGCAGATCTTTGTGAAAACCCTCACTGGCAAGACGATAACCTTGGAAGTCGAGAGCTCAGATACGATTGATAATGTGAAGGCCAAGATCCAGGATAAAGAAGGCATTCCACCTGATCAGCAGAGGCTTATTTTTGCCGGTAAACAGCTAGAGGATGGCCGCACCTTGGCTGATTATAACATTCAGAAGGAATCGACCCTGCACCTTGTGCTTCGTTTGAGAGGTGGCATGCAGATCTTTGTGAAAACCCTTACTGGCAAGACCATTACCTTGGAGGTGGAAAGCTCCGATACCATTGATAATGTGAAGGCCAAGATCCAGGACAAGGAGGGTATACCTCCTGACCAGCAGAGGCTGATTTTTGCAGGTAAGCAGCTGGAAGATGGGCGGACTCTGGCTGATTATAACATTCAGAAGGAGTCAACTCTGCACCTGGTGCTTCGTCTTCGTGGTGGTAGTTTTTAAATTAAGGCTATGCTGGTCTTTTCGAATTGACTCTCAGGGTATCAATAAATATGTTTCTGTAGTATGTATTTGATTGTTTTTGTTGTGTTGTCTATTAATGAAGCTAAGACTGATGTCTTGGCCGTTACTGCAATGGTTGTTATGTAAATAATTAATTCTCTTTGAATACACTGACATTATATCTCTTATATCTACTATAAGAGGTAAATTATTATTGTTTAGGGATTTGAAATGTATGATGCTATTTCCAATTTCTTTATATGAAGTTTCAGTTGTGGTGTGGGATTCTGTCCTTTTTTGAGTTTTCAATTGAGTTATTAATTTTAGGTTGTGATCGTATTGCAGAAAGTTTCAATTTCTTTTACTAGCATATTTGAAATCAATTTTATTAAAGATTAAAGAATATTATTAGCATCAGTTACGTACCTTTTTTGAGATTTCAATTGAGTTATTAATTTTAGGTTGTGATCGTATTGCCGAAAGTTTCTATTTCTTTTACTAGCATATTTGAAATCAATTTTATTAAAAATTAAAGATTATTATTAGCATCAGTTACGGATCTAATTTGGTGTTTCGTACAAAATGTTTAAAAAGTTCGCGAATCTGAGGATTGAGTATCTATATAAAGTTGTATCAAGCTTGTGAATTTCGGAGGTTTACTGTAAATAATTTATGTTTTAAAGTTAAATTCCGATACCCAAGGCAAATACAATGTCAAATAAGCCAAGATTTGTGAACTTTATTTTGAAGATTTGTGTGAGGGCTTTTATCAAATCAGTGTTCCATCCAATGTTTTCTTTGAGTTGATCTGCTTGTTCAATTTCATACAGATCAGTCTTTTTTAATTGCATTGTTTGCCAACGAATTGGATAGAATCCTGTTACAGGTTCTTGTGAGGGCTTTTATCAAATCGGTGTTCCATCCAATGTTTTCTTTGAGTTGATCTGCTTGTTCAATTTCATACAGATCAGTCTTTTTTAATTGCATTGTTTGCCAACGAATTGGATAGAATCTTGTTACAGGTTCTTGTGTTGGAGAAAAATGGAGGATATAATTCTAAAGCGACTTCTGGACTCATTACCCATTCTGCTCTAAAAATAAAACTTTATTTTGATGTTAAAATACTTCTTTGGGTATATGAATTTGATGAGGCCGCCTTGATTTTTGATCGCCCCTCCACTGCCAGCCTCTCCAGGGGTGGCCTTTGAAGCTGCATGAAGCGGCATCAAAATTTTGAACTCATTTCATCTAATGAATATCATGGAGGCTTTGAATTATGCATGGTTAAATATCATGGAGGCTTTGGATTATGCATGGTTATCTGAACTGTCTTAATGGAAAAATATTTCAGAACTTTTGTCGACCAAAATGATGGAATGCTAAAGTCTTAATGGAAGAGGCCGGAATTTCTTTGTGATTTCTGTTTTTCCTATTTTTGACTTTTTTTCGACCGAAATGATGAAATGCTAAAGTTTTAGTGGGAGGGCTGGAATTTCTTTGTGGATGGGCATCTGAGTTCCCTGAATTTCTCTATAGCTGTACTCGTCTAGATTTGCTTGATTTCTGTTTCTCCTATTCATTTTGATTTGCTTGATTTTTGTTTGTATTTTAATGCAATTTTATTTTCTTGATTCTTGGTTTGCATTTGGTTTCTTATGTTTGATCATTTGTGAATTTTGTTTCATGCCTATCATAGAAGCCAAGGCATCAAAATTGTCTTGAACTTATTTCATCTTATGGATATCATGGAGGTTTTGAATTATGCATGGTTTCTGAACTGTTTTAATGAAAAAACATTTCAGACGTTTTTTTGACCAAAATGATGGAATGCTAAAGTCTCAATGGAAGAGGCCGGAATTTCTTTGTGGATATCTGACTTCCCTGAATTTCTCTAGCTGTCCTCGTCTAGATTTTTGCTTGATTTGTGTTTTTCTTATTTCTGACTTTTGTTTTCGACCAAAATAATGGAATGCTAAAGTCTTAATGGACGAGGCTGGAATTTCTCTGTGTATGGGCATCTGAGTTCCCTGAATTTCTTTATAGTTGTCCTCGTCTAGACTTGTGCTTGATTTCTGTTTCTCATATTCATTTTGATTTGATTGATTTCTGTATTTTTTATTCCATGGAAAAAATATCACAGTCCAACTTTTATTATAAATCTGAACAATATTGTTCATCCAAGCTGGATAGCCTTACACTGAGTATACTTTGAAATAGAAGCTGTACAAAAATATCTTGTAGGTGTTCCTCTTTTATAGAAACAGAGAAAGAGGCTTCTGAAAATTTATATAATCTTGTATAAACAAAAAGATAGCAAAAAGGAAAATAATAACTCATAGAAGGGAGTGGATCCCTTGTATCTTAAAACTGTCCCAAATAAAACTAATGTGGTATCAAGTAAGTGGATAACTGAGCCTATGTGAAATGAGGTCCTAGGTCAAGTTCCTTAAAAGCATCTTCCCAGAGTTTACGAGAGAGTCCTCTTCAAGTAAAAGACTCTGTTTGGAGAGCTGGTCAGCCTGACAATTCTTGTCTCTATAGACATGTTGAAATGAGACTTATTCAAATACCTCTATCAGCCCACTGATGTCTTCATATATAGTTTTGAGAAAAATATTTTCTTGGAGCTCTTCTATGCTTTGATCCAGTCCACTGCAAGCTTTGAATCACCTATAATTTGTATTGACTTCACCCCAATGGAGAAAGCTAACTGTAGGAGCTTCAGGACTGCCATCCGTTCAGCTCTGTTATTACTAGCTATTCCGATACCCGCTGCGAATTTGAAACAATGGAGATCTGTGATGTATACTATGCCTCCAAAACCCCCAAAACTGGGTTTCCCTTGTGCTGCACCGTCAAAAAATCCCTAGGCGTATGATTTGTCAATCTGTGGTAATGGAGAAATGTTATCTTGTTTGAAGTGTGCAAGAACACCTAGACTTTTTGCAGCATGTATGTGCAAGGAGACATGTATATTTTGAAAAATCATTTTGTTCCATTCTAACCAGGCTCCCTAGATCATAAGAAGAGGAAGGGCTTTATACTCTTTGTAAGTAGTATTATTTAGCCAATTCTGGAAAACAGCTTTGATCTCCACACCATCCCAGTGGAAAACTGTATTGAATACCTTCGAAACATATAGCCACATCTCAACAATATATGGACAGCTGATAAAAATATGATTTATGAACTCACCTTCCATAGTACAAAGAGCACATCAGCTGGGCCCAATTCCCATAAATTTGCTGAGGTGATCCCAAATTGGTATCTTCCTAGCTAAGGTTAACCACATAAAGAGCTTTGATTTCCATGGACAGTTAAGTTTCCAAATTGTCTTGTGACACCATTTGGCTGGTGGGTGGTCTTTTTCCTTCCTTAATAGCTGCTGAGCCTATGGAGGGCATGTATTAACCACCAGTGGGATTTTTGATCCAGAAAATACAGTCCTCATCGTGTAGCCTAGTGTGGCAGGATTTGAGGGATCTAATGTAATTATCCCAATAGACTTTATCGGCACCTTGGAAGCCCAGATACTCCGAAGTGAGCCATTCCTGTTTGTGAGGAAGAGAGTTGATAGGATCATGAATCTGTGATAGAAAGGTGAGTCTTCTATCCGATAGAGTGTTGATCAGTCCCGTGGGTAAACAGTGGACCTATTTGCAGCCAATCCATGAGTCAATACCAAGTCTGATAGATTGTCCATTACCTATCCACCAA
The DNA here is from genome assembly GCA_027924585.1 of Larix kaempferi. NCBI lineage: Eukaryota > Viridiplantae > Streptophyta > Pinopsida > Pinales > Pinaceae > Larix > Larix kaempferi. The sequence goes on from BSBM01001812.1 coordinate 1,408,468, forward strand.
GAGAGCCAATCTAAGATAATGTCACAGGTCGATTGCATCGCTTTCCACATAACAGATATATGCCTTTGATTCTTCTGTTTGCTAAAAAATTAAAAATCCATTCCATCACAGACAATGGATGCAAGTATTTCTGTGAGATAACTCATACCCAAAGACTATGTCCTTTAATTAAACCTCCAGATCCCTTTAGCTGCCAAGAAATCCAGTGGAAGTATTTCCTGTCGCTTTGCCTTCTCCATAAAAAATTAAAACAGAGCTTTCTAATGCTTTCATGGACTCCAGTGGGGTATGTGCAAGAGTGACCCAATAAACAGGCAGGCCTTCGAGAATAGATTTCAATAGGACTAACCTTCCAGCTTTGGATAACCAGGAATTGCACCATAGATTGATCTTATTTTCCACTTTTTTAATGATCAAGTTCCAGTCCTCAATGTGATAGTCATTTGGCTTAATGACAAAGCCCACATATTTGAGACCCTTGTCAATATCAAATACTTCAAAATCAAATTGATTAGAGATCCATACCTTAGCAGCAGGTTCCTGATTCATAAAGGAAATGGAAGATCTCCTAGGATTACAAAGCACACCTGTAGCTTTCATAAAGGAAATGGAAGATTTCCTAGGATTACAAAGCACACCTGTAGCTGCTGAGAAGAGAGCTAATAGACCATTTAGTTTCAGAATCTCCCTTCGAGAACCGTCAGAGAAGAGCATAATGTCATCCACAAAGAGGAGGTGGGTGATGTAGATTGCATCTCCCAAATGAAACCCTTTAAGAGAGCCATTATCTCTAGCTGTTATTAAGACCTGATTGAAACCTTCCATAATAAGTAAGAATAATAAAGGAGCAAGTGAACAACCTGGTCGTAACCCTCTGCCTGGACGGAAGAAAGTAGAGGCCGATCCATTAATGAGCACTGCGAAGCTTAACAGATTGAACACACGATAGGATCCAGTTTACTACAGACAGTTCAAAACCCATCTGAGTAAGAATCAGTTTTAGATAGGTCCAATTTGCCCTATCATAAGCCTTGGAGAGGTTAGCCTTGATGACAACAAATGGGATGTTCTTGATTTTTGCCGAGTGTAACACCTCTTGTGCAATGCTAATGGCATCGTGTATCTGTCAGCCTTCCAGAAAAGCAAATTGTTCGGGTGTAATAGCCGATGAGAAGATACCTCTAATTTTGTTGGCAAGAATTTTTGCTATCAGCTTATAAACACAGTTGCAGAGTGAAATAGGTCTGAGGTTGTCCATTTTTTTAACTCTATTCTGTTAAGAAAGTTATGTTAAAAGTTGCTAAAATTCTGCCCCTTAACCTTGATTCTTCAACCACTGCTAATAAATCTTCACAAATAATTTCATACATACCTGTATAAAATTCAATAGGGCATCCGTCGAGGCATGGGCTCTTGTTAGATTGCATAGACTTAAGGGCATCTGAAAGCTCATCTTTAGAAATAGGAACTTGCAAGGATAAGTTCCGCTCCTGTGTCACTGTAGGAGGGATGTTTGCTACTATCTCCAACATTGAATTGATAGAAGCCGAACTGTCTTCTTTGTAAAGTTCTGTGAAGTGTTGGACCCCAACATATGCAATCTTATGGAAACCAGAAATCAAATCTCCCAGATGGAATTTATATGCTTTCGATGTTTGATGTAACTGTGGAAATACTGTGTTATTATCACTTGCCTTGAGCCAGATGGCTCTGCTTTTGAGTCGATTTTCAGCTTCTTCTGCCAGTAGGATATTCCTGGGGTTTTTCTCCAGCCCTAGAACTTTAATTTTTTTATCTGTCGAGTCAAAGCCTGCTGGGGAAATAATGTAGAGATTTTCCAGTTGTGCCTCGATCAGAAGTAGGTTGTTTTCCATGATTTTCTTTTGGATTGCCACCCAAGGAATGGTCAGATCCTTAAGTCTTTTAAGATTGTTTTGAAAATGTACCGTTGCAGAACTATGGTGTGTTTGCGAGAAAGGAATCCAATTAGATTTAACCAATGGATGAAAACCTTCGTCAAGCAACCAGTGAGAATTAAATTTGAAGAGGGGCAGAGGCTTTTTAAGGTTCCCTCAAAATTCCATGAAGACAGGATAATGGTCTGAGACCCCCCCGTTCCCACCCACCGTTTGATACATGGGATGGCAAGTAAAAGACCTTCATTAATAAGAAAATGATCAAGGCGCTTAGCAATAGCTCAATCACCAGTGTGCATATTCCTCCAGGTGGGAAGAAGCTTAATAGGGTGGAGATCATATAAGGCAGCATCTTGTATCAGATTTGTGAAGAAATCTGACTATGGATCTTTATTGTCCGATGATCCCCAGGGCTCAGCTTCCCCTATAGAAAAATTTAAGTCACCTGCTAGTATAAAATTTTCGACCAAATGAAAACCAACTCCCAAAAAGTCCTGCCAAAATTCCATACGATGGTTGTGAGGACCATATATATTAATGATCATAAAATCTATACCAAGATCCCTATAAGACATAACAGTGCCCAGGCTTGTAGAGAAGCCCCAACTTTGGGATACTGAGATGGATTTAGTAAGCCAACCCTTTAGGAGTCCTCCAGATTTTCCATTTGCATCCAAATATGTAAAGTCCCAGCGACTAAGTGAACTTTTCAACTCTGTTATAACTTATAACAGTCTCACCAACGGCCTGTGTCTCCTGAAGAAGTAGAATGTCCGGACAGTCAATAGAAATCAACCTCTTTAGGGCCAGTTTTTTAGAGAGGTGCCCTATCCCTCTTATGTTTAGAAAAATACGCAACATTAATCCACCATCTTGATGGGGGTACATGCTCTTAAGGCCCCCTTGATGGTTTTCTGTTTGCCTCTGCGGACGTCTAAAGCAGCTTGATTAGATCCTCCAGACTGAGGAGTCTGTCCTATTGCTGGACTATCAGCTGAGCCATGAATAGAAGTAGATCTGGGCCCAAAGTGGTACCTCGACGACTTCTTAGTCTTATGGCTCTAAAGGGAGCCAAGGATAGCGAGATGGATAGGTGGGTGAACAGGAGGAGGACAGGTAGAGGGAGCCTCCTGTTGAGAAATGAGAGAAGGGATGTCCAAAATCGGTTTTTCTGTTTCTCCTATTCATTTTGATTTGCTTGATTTTCGTTTGTATTTTAATACAAATTTTTTTTCTTGATTCTTGGTTTGCATACAGTTTCTTATGTTTGATCATTTGTGAATTTTGTTTCATGCCTATCATAGAAGCCAAGGTTGCATGCACAGCAATGGGAGAAAATTTTGAATAGATTTTAAATTTTGCAGCTATGGAAAATATTAAATTTTTTATCACATAATTGGGCATGCTTATTAGCTCTCCTTTGATTTGTTTGGTGTGACAAATCCATAATATGATTTGGTGTGACAAATTCATAATAGTATCATATTAGTGAAAATTTTAGGATGTTAAAAAATAGTTGATTTTTAATGGGTAAATATTAAATGGCAGGGAAAATTGAAAATATTAATTAATTTTGATTCGAGGGTGTGATAAATTCATGATAGTACCATGTTAGTGATTAAATTTCAACATGTTTAAAATAGTTGATTATTAACTCAACTTTCTATAAATATTGAATATTGAAATAAGTCTTTCTATAAATATTGAATATTGGGAGAATATTGAATATAGAAATAATGGTAGCTCATGCCCTACACACAAAATGTCATCTCATGCCCAAAATGCCACATTTTGGAAAATGTACATAATGGGTCTCCATACAAATCATGAGGGGGTTTCCCTCCTTCGTGATCCAAGCCTTTCAGCGATGCCTCACTACAAAAATTACAACAATCAATTAATTGAAATAAATCAAAATGCATAGAAAGAAATTCCATTCATGCTTGAAGTGATTTTGATAAACTAATCAATCTCACAGTGAATATATGAGGCAGTGGAGAAAATTTCCTTCCTGGCTAGGAGGTGGAGCACTTTGCTGGACAACTTGCTCCAAGGCAATAAGGGGGAATGGGGCAGATGTAGTTGTAGCAACTGTAGATGCTACCACTATAGATTTAGATACAAGAGATGCAATAGTAGTTGTTGCAATGGTGGATGCACTAACAGGAGCGGTCCCATGGTGGACTAGTGTAGGGTGGATGGATGGAGGCATGGTGGAAGGGTATAATGGATAAGGTGGTGGGTGTGGGGTGCGATACACTCTCATGGGCTATATAATAGGGGGAAGCACCCTAGGGGGGCAATTCGGGATGCTAAGGGTTGGGGCAGGGTTACCAATGACCAAAATTGTCATGTACTATGGAAAGAATGATGTGGATGTTCGATGGGAATGGAGGGGTGGATGTGGGGAATGAACTAGGAATGATGGCACCTACATGTACATTTGTAATATGTTTGATTAGTACAAAAACATTGAAATGAACCATATTAAGACAATGAATTTCACATGAAAAGTATATTTAATTTAATACCTGCTACCTGAGTGCAGGGTGATCTATTCTATTGACCCCAAGTGGAGATGGATGTTTAGTTTTTTCAACAAAAATATGTGGAAACAAAACAAAATTAAGATTGATTTCTCATAAATAACTTGGACATCTACAAATTAACAAAATTTCAAATCTTGCCAAGTTATCATTGAAGTACGTAAGCATAGTCATTTAAATAAGGTGTCGCAATATTAGATTTCTTGCAATGGCTGCATCGATATTGGGAGAACATATGTCCTCCCACCTGCACGAGGGTGTATCCTCTCGTAGCAATGGCATGTGCCAAAAAACACAAGTCAAATACAAATACTTTAAAGTTATGTTTATCGAATATTTGTCAATTGTACAATTAAATATATAATTAATGATTTAGCATCATTTAAAAATCGTAGTAACCTCATCCAAAAATCTATCATGATTTGATCCTCCACTGAGCCACGACAAGATGCCTACAATGAGAACATCAACATGGCACTACTTGAGTAGAACTAGAAATGCCAACCTGCCTACATGTTGTCGACAATCTATACTTGGTGTGGCCCAAAGGCCCTACACTTGGAGGTCTAACATACTCTTCCGATGGATCTCATCGAGAAGTTGCCACAAATATGTTGTGCTGGACTAGACTATGTGTGAGACGTGATATGGTAGTGCTAGTCATCATCAATGGAAACCAAAAGCTGAGGTACCTTAGTGGGGAGGGGTTAAGCATACGCCTAGGATCAAGCAACCCTCTTGATGGATTACCCCTAGGGGTTGGTCGATCCTAAGTAGAGCCAAGACCAACCCCTTGAAACTCATGAAAGTCAAAGTAGTTCACATGGAGACCCATCATGAACTCATGCCATAGTTTCCAAAGAAAATATAATGGATCCTCCCTATTATTGAGAGGAGGTTTATCAAAAACCATAAACCAACAACTCATCCAATTCTCTTTCCATGGCTTGAATGTGCATCGTTCCATGCTAATACGTCTCTTCCTCGAATCAAGGGGTTGGTTGGTTCTAGGGTCAATAAAGCATCCAACAATCATTTGTTTGGTAATATTAAGGTCTTTAACCTCATCTTTACTTAAACCAATGTAATATAACTCTCTTATACTAGATAATTGACCATGGGAACAGTCAATGGAGGTAATAATTTTAGCAAGGGATGTGGGTAATGAAAGCCGTTAATTTTCCCTTGTGTCCCTAAACTCTCGAATCAAGTTTCTTAATTCATTAAAGCTTCATTAATTTATGTTTGTGGGTTTGGATTTGCTTATGAGTTAATACTTGTTTGTGGTTCTATTATGGGGTTAGTTTGTAGATTTGGTTACGGGTTTTCAACTATTGTGATGGAATATAATCCATCAGCAATTAAAAAGTATCCATTCCTTTGAAATTATGAATTTTTGTTTGAAATAGCAAGTATAAATAACAAATTGGAAATATGACTTACCTTGATGATGAGCTATGACACTAACTAGGAACCTCGTAGCTTAATCACTGAAGCGCGCTTGCTTTATGGAATCCTTGAGCTAAATGGGAAGTTGCCATGGGTTGGGGAAAGAATGAGAATAACTTGTGGCCCTTTTTTACGCACAATAGAAACACGCACACATTATTTTTGTTTAAAAACTTGTTCGCATTAATAACTTGCGTGTGTTAATAATGCATGTGTTTTTTTAAAATAACACATGCATGTTAATACCGTGTACTCATTCCTTTCCATGTAAATCGGTCTAGGTGGATCTTAGGTGAATGTTGAAGCTAAGAAAATGAAAGACGTGCTCATTGTAACGAATCTGGGTACCATTTTCTTGTTTTTTGTATAAGCTGCAGATTATATTAGATTAATAAGAGTACAAAATAGATTACAGTCCATAATGGCTTGGCCCAAAGGTGCCATCCATGTTTGTCGAGAGAGTTCATGATAGTCAAAATATCATACAAAAAACTCCAGTCTACAGAGGGGAGAACCAGAAAGAAATTGACAAAGTTCATGGTCTTAGCAGCATTATGCTGACTGCATATACATAGAAGGGCAAAAAAGACAAAAACAAACAACAAAGAAACCTGCTTAGACAGAAGCTTATGGTGTCTCCTCCAGAATAGGGCAGCTGTAAGGTGCATTGTACCTCCACGCCTTGTCTGAGATCGGGGTCGCATTCTCCTCCATAGAAACTGAAGAACCAGGAGCCATTACAGGCTTGACAAGCAGGGAGTAGTTTTCCTTGGCATCACAGGGACGAAGGCAGACTGCTCCTTGCGAGTGTGTTTCGCCAGTATAGGGCCCAGGGTACAAGGAATGGGAAAGGAGGTCTGAGTCTTCTCCTTACCCTTTGTCTGAGCTTTGTTGCGTGTCAGGCCCGTTGAGTTGCCACCCAGGTTGAGATTGTCCAAGCCAAGAGTAGAATTCAGGGCAACAGCCGACGAGGTGGCTCCAGGGGTGGTGCTTCCAAAGCGAAAGTTGCGGCCAAAGGAATGGGTGGGAGCATAGGAGTCCCAACTTTGAGTGTTGCGCAAGGTGCCAAGAGTGGTAGCCCAATTGGGCAGAGTGGCAAGCAGAGACTGGGTTGCCTGGTGTGCAGAGACCCAGTTGGATTGCATGTTTTCCATCAGCTGCCCCATCATATTCTTAACCAACCAATACGGGTCCCAAGCTGATTCTTGTTGTCCAGGTGCCATGGTTTTTGCATTGATCCTAGCTTCCCAATTTTCTAACAGCAGTCGAATTGGGATGGAGATAGCTGGACCATAACCCTGTCGCAGAGGAGTTTCCGTCTAAGCAGTAGCTTCCTTCGTGCTTTTGGATTTAGTTCTGCCCATAGTAGCCACAGGAAAGGTGATACTAACACGGGAGTGCACTTGCAGGTAGTTGAAGTCGCAGAGAATTTCGAGCGCAAAGAGAGCAATGCTGAGAGCACATAGAACTTGGAGAATGAGATGTCCAGAGTGCCTCATCGAACAAGCAGACGGATGAACAGTGCCTTGAGCCCTGGGCCTGTGGTTCACACGCAAGAGGGTTCCCCATCATGGTGGCCAGAGAGGTTGAGGCGACGTTGAGGACATGCTTATTAACTAGCCTCAGTGTTTGACGTTGTTTTCAGTGACATCGGCATGGGTGTAGGTGTGACTAAGTGTCACCAGGTTGCAGCCATCTGGCCTCAGTGTGGAGCTGGCACCTGCATCCGAGGAGGGTACCATTTTCTTGTTAGAGCCCTCTTCATTGATAAATAGGTTTGTTAATTAGGTGCTTTAATGCCTAGTGATTAGGGGGAATTTTAAAGATCCAAAATGTACAAATCTTGACCAATCTCAATAATTCTGAAAATGCCAACAATAAAATAGTTGGCAATATTTTTGTTTTGTCCCTAAAATTTTATTTGCTACCACATAAAAAAATGAAATGAAGTTATTATCTTATAGCTTATATCATGTTGACAAGACACCTCTCTTAGTCGTGGATTTATCTTGGCTTTGTTACCGTCCCTACTTGCATCTAGAAAATCAAATAGTTTATGTTTTCTTCATTAAGATGCAATTCATTCTCACTATATTGTCATTGTCATTGTTAGGCAATGGAAAGCCTCTTTCTTAGGTTCTTGAATTGATGTCTCTTCCTTCGAATTCTTTCTTTAAAGGTTTGTTTGTTTCTTCATGATTGGGTTTCCAACAAAACTTGTATCTTGTTCAACCAATTGAACTGATAAAAAATTTACGGTTGTTCCATTTTCAACTTTCCTTTAGGATCTCCTAACATGGGTTACAATTAACTTTTCAATGAATTGTTTAAAAATTTAATTTTTTTTTAAAAGTTTACTATTTTTATTAATTTGTTATGTTTTAGAAAAGTAAGGTTAAGGAATAGTAATCACATTATCACAACTATCATCAAACTAGCACAGCACTGGTTTTCAAACAAAAGCTAAACATCAAACTAATTAATATAAACATTAAACTAACATAAACATTAAACTAATTAATATAAACATAATTCTTAACCACGGCTTAACTGAAACTGATTTAAATCTTAATCAAGATGCATCGATCATGAAATGAATCCCCACTATACACTTACACTCAGGTCAATCTTGGTGATCCACTGAAAGAAGTCCAAAATCTTAGATAATATCTAAACACCTATAAATGTAATTAAAAACATTTTCAAAATTGTCTAAAAATATAATTGAAATAATTCCAAAGGTCCAGCTCAGCTACCTACATGACTTAGTAACATGTTTGACTGAAGATAGAAAATATTCTATTACCACTATAACATTATCAACTTACATACAATAATATCCACCTTGCATAGAAAGACTAGTCAAATACTTGCATTTGGTTCTGGTTCTACAACTTAGACTACGGTACTTGAGTCTTAACTTCTAACAAAATCTACAACTAATTTGCATAAAGATTACATATTCGCAGTAAAAGTATCCACTCTATACTATATAGAGATTAAGCTTCCTGAAACTTTTACAGCACCTTAAGAAACACGTACAGATCTTGACAAGGGGGCCGGGCCTATCCGAAAGAAACTCTCGAGAATCAGAGATAAAGCCTTCCATCTCTACGTTCCATACATTGTCGTTGGAGGTCTCGAGTATTCAAGCGGTCCAAATAGCCTGCAACATGGGTTAGGCTTGCCCTTGCTCCATCGTACTGATGATCACTGTCAACAATGGCAATTATTCTTGTAAAGTGAGGATCAAGAACTTGATCACTTTTATGTTCTGCAGACTTAATCCATTGCATCACATAATGCAACATAAGAAGAATGATAAGTTGCTTCCGTTCATTATCTCCGATTCTTTCTGTAGCACCGATTATTACTCTTTGAACCAGCCTGGAAATAAACGTTTCTCCATCCGCATTATTCGTACCAATACGCGACTTCAACGGCTACCCAGAAACATCCCATTTACCTTAGGTTACTCGCACGGCAGAGCATCTTGACCAAAACGCGACTTCAATGGCTACCCAAGACCTTGTATAGGGTACTCGCACGGCAGAGCATCTTGACCAATACGCGATTTCAATGGCTACCCGTGATCAGGTCTGGAATTTCAAATTTTAAGTGCCTGTCAATTCGAAATTCAAATTTTAAATGCCTGTCAATTCGAAATTTGATGACGGCTACATGTATTTAGTGCCTGGCATTTTACTTTTTATATCAGTGAATACAATGTCAAATTTATTGTATTATAAAAAACCACCCTTTGCTAAGAATTCCAGCTCGTACTCTTGTTGATAGACATCCTCTTTATATATTTGGATTTTCTGCATTATCAGTGTCCACGAATAAAGAGGAGTTCAATTTGTTGGTTTTCTTATTAATTTAATAGTAGGGAAGCTGGCCCTCTCCATGATGGGCTTGTGAGTATGCATTTATTTATATATTCCTTTAAGAATGATACTTTAAAATTTTCCTAAATTTGTGAAAATTTGTATCGCTATTTTTATGGAAGGTATAACATTTTTTGTCATAATTATTTTAATTATTTTAGTTAGGTAACGTTAACCCAAAATATTAAATATCAGGGGAAATTGCTTGCTTGGCTCCCTGAATATTAGACAATACTTAAGGTATTAGACAATACTTAAGGTATCCGGAACCAGGTCAATGGTTGGCGGTTTGTGCACCTATTAGGCTCTGATTCAAAGTGATTCAATTTCACAAAACTATCATTAAGCAAAGTGATTCAGGTTAACGTATATAAAACTAAAACTAGCATAGTCACAAATAAAGTAGTTGGTGAACATCGATAGACTCAGCTAGCCACTTAGTTTTAAGAGTGAGGTTTCTTTTTATAGAAGATCAGACCAGGATTTTTTAGTTGAAGATTTTCTTTATTATCTATTTACATTTAAAATTATTCAGATTTATTACTTTATCCTATAATGCATATTGATTATTGCTATTTACATTTAAAATTATCCAATTGTTGCATAATGTTGTTATTTACATTTAAAATATAATGCATAATGATTGTTATTTGGATCGGACTTTCTGTGAAAGTGGAAGTTGAGAAGCCCTGCTTTTGGATCATTAATTTAGAATCTTTTTTTTTAACCATGGGAACAACAATCTTCTAAGGGTATATCCAATAGCCAACAAACCAGATATACCATCCAGAATCTTCTAAAAGACAACTATGAATGTGGAGGTCCAAAAGACTGCTTTTGGAACGGACCTTCTGTTGGGTAGAACATCCCTGGGTCCTGACCTGGACCTTGCCTCCATGGCTACCCGTGATCACGACATTGTATAGGTTGCTCGCACGGTAGAGCATCTTGACCAATACGGGACTTCAATGGCTACCCAAGACCTCTACTTCAAAGATGGACATTTTAATATATTAAAAAATTATTATTTTCCATGTTCAATAGTTTAACTTTGAAAAACACAGTTTTAATTTTTGTAATTAATTAAAACTAAAATCAAATTGACACTCACTCAATTACAATATAGATATAATAAAAATGTAATATCACAATATATAGGACTTAACAAATTATATATACAAAAATATGTAAAAAGCAAAAAAAGGAAATTTTGTATATCATTTTTATTTTGTGTTTAATAAAAAGATTGTAAATTTGTGTAATTATGTTCAAACCATCAAAGACAAAGACAATAAAAACATAGACTTTAAATATAGAAACAATGAAATTGCACTTACCATTTTTTTCAAATGTTGGTTCACCGTTTGTTAGAGGGGCTAGTCCACTGGAAGAATGCCAACACCTGCGATTCTAGATAGAGAATAAGGTATGGCAAAAAATACAATCATTACAAAGGGGCTCAACAAGAGTATCATGTCACTTACAAGAATTCAACATAGGTGGGGAGGGCAACAATCATTCCTCCCAACCACCCAAGCGACAATGAATGGACTAAATTGCTATTGCAATTACCATTGCCAAACAATCAAATACAAAGACAAATAAAAACATAGACTATAAACACAAAAACAACAAATTACAATTATCATCCTTTTTTTTTCATCTACCCAACCACGAACCCCATCCACAACCCGTCGACAAAATATTGCAATTAACATCCTTGGTATAACTTGTTGCCATTACCACCGTCTTATATGCCATAGCTCAACTAGAACCAATGACACTACCCTTTCATTTAATAAAAAATTCCATTTAATAAAAGTTTGTAAGTTTAAGCGATTTTCATATAAATGGAATATCGAAAGAGAGCTGGAATCGAACAACGGACTAATCGGGAATGATGGTGGCTGGTTTGAGGTTTGTGTATGGGGATGGTGTATTTTTCTCGCTCGGTAACTGTTTTCCCTTACATCCCTGGAGTTAAGCACGCTTCACGGGCCTAGTACCAACCAAGTTAAAAAAGTGGGAAGGTGGGATTTGGTTGTCGCAATCAACTATCCTGGTTTATCTGTCATGGCAACGCATTTTAAGGTTTCTTGTCAGCATTTTATGTCGGTTTGGGTATCTGGTTTTTATACCTCATTTTCTTTCGTTTGCACTGTCCTTGGTGGGTGTCACGTGAACCTTGACCGGTGATAGATGGTCACTCGTCACCTTGTACGGGGGTAACTCGTTTTGCTGTGAAAACTAATCCACTTGTTAGTGTGGTTTTTGAGCCTCTTTTCACTCTTGCGGGCGTTAAGGACCCTATGCTTGCGAAGGATGATAGTTTTGCGTTGGCCACAAATTGTGCACCTATTTCGGTGCTAGGTATCGGCTCTCCTATTCCAAAGCAGAGGGGACAGGCTTCTACCAAAAACAAGGTTGGTTCCCCACATTTGCAGTTTGTGAAAGAGAAGCGGGGTCGCCCACTCCGTGTCCTGGGTAGGGATGTTACACTAGATATGGTGGTAGCTTTGTCGGAGAGGGCACTTGTGGGGTGCTTTGAATACATTAGGATTTCCAGGATTGAACTCCTACACTTGATTAGGTTAAAATGGAAACCTTTCATCGTCAATATACCTAGGGTCATGATGTTGGCTAATGGATGGATGGTTTTCTAGTTCCTCTTGGAGGAAGATAAGAAAAACATTGAAGACCGCTTCTGGGTGGTGGGTACTGGGACTTTGGTCATCTCGCGTTGGCACTCGGGGTTCGACCCGCGGTATGAACAACCACTCAAGAGACATCTCTGGGTTATATTGCCAGGATTCCTCCTGCATCGGGGGTTTCATGGCGGTTGCAAATAGTATTGGTCGCTTCATTCTCATGGAGGAAGAACTCTTACTGGGAAATGAACAGAAATTTCCCCGGATGCTTGTTGAACTGGATACTATTGAGCGTCTTCCTGGGGAATTGGACGTGGTCTGGGATGCTGGATCATTTATTCAAATCCTTGATTTCTGGAAAGTGCCTTTTCGTTGCTTCTCCTATAAGCAAGTTGGACATTATAAAGCTCAGTGCTGGGCAAAGTTTTTAGCGAAAAAGGGCTCCACTCCCTCTTCTGAAGCCTTGGACAAAGGGGAGGACTTGGACATTTTCTCCCATCCATTGCCACTGGACACGGCCTCAGCAAAGGAGTTTGTTGGTAATTTTTCCAATGTTACACGTGCTTACCAAATTTCTCTCACTTGATTCCATTTTGGAAACTTTTTCTATTTCTCATGTTTCAACTCTCAATAAGGATGGTAGAAAACTCTCGACTTCTCCTACTCTTCGCTCAGTCAGGAATTCCCCCTCCCCCAAAACTCCTATATTTCCTTTGGTATCAAGCCTGGGCATCGCCATCACTTCTTCACTTGTGACCGACCAACACTCTCCGGTCTGGGAGGACCTTCCGCTTCCTAAGATCCATATCCCCCACTATACTGCGGGTTCCACTGATGGTTCGAAATATATCCAGATATCCTTGATCTATAAGGGAAATTTTAGTATTAGGAAGCCCAAACGCACCCGAAAAATTTCTGGGAGCCAGAAATTGATGGGGAGAACCTCACCTCGTCTTGTTCGAACCCTACTGTCATTTCGATTTCTGATAAGGGTCTCCCTAGAGATACCTTATACACTTTCCCTAACTCTACCAGGCCTCTTAGAGCATCGATGTCCTCTTCAGAGGTGCTTCAATGAACCTGGCCACTTTCAACATCTGTGGGCTTGGTGGCGGACCGAAAAGGGTTGCTCTCAAGCGTTTTGTCGATACCTTTCACCTCGTATTTTACTTCTTCAGGAAACCATGACTATTGCTCTTACGACATGCGACTACTTTCTAAAGATCAAACCCTCGTGGAAGGTCTTTGCTGTAAACTCGACTGGTCTCTCGGGGGCACTTTGGTGGCATGGAATCCGGTTTTTGCTGATATGATTTCTTTCATCACACCAACGGGTATACTTTTGGAAGGATCCCCAAGGGGCAGGGTAATATTTAGGGGCGAAATTTCGCCAATTGGCTATTTTTCGGGTTTTTTTTCAAAAAATATATTCGCTATTTGGTCATTTTTAGACTCTAATATCACTTGTGCTTACACAGAATATGTTTTTTATCATAATATTCGCCAAAATTTACAAGTTTCAGTGGTAATTTGTGTGTTTCATATTTAATATTCTCGTACCTATCTATATATATGTTTTTTTCAATCTAAAATAATGGCCTAGAATACTATACTTAAGTATAATATTAGAATCCTTAAAAAATACCCTGCTATGGGGTATGAATTCAGCTGTCGGCATATTAAATGTTTATGGCCCCTATCACACCCGAAAATATTTTTGGGATACTATAAAGACCATAAACCTATTACTGGATGACTCCCTTATTGTTGCAGGGGATTTCAATTTCACACTTTCAGTAGACAAGGTGTGGGGAGCAGGTAAGATTTGTGATCCCTTAGCTGAATATTTTTATTCTTTATTCTCAGAAGCTAAACTTGTGGATATTGCTCCTATTGTACTTTCCCCTACTTGGTCAAAACGGTCGATGTGGGAGTGCGGGGATTGCAAATAGGATGGATTGGTTCTTTGTGGCGGAACAGTTGTGTGGAAAGTTGGGTTGTTATCGTACTTGGCATTATTCGGTTGGTATTTCAGATCACATGGCAGTAATGTTACAACTGGATTTTGATAACTCCTTCTGTGTTTATCCCTTCAAGTTTAACCCTGTTTGGCTGGAAGGTGAGGCTTTTTGCGACTCTGTAAGGGAACAATGGAAAGAAATTTCGATTGACACTTGCTCCTCAACACTGAACAGGTTGGTATGGAAATTTAATAAGTTGAGAGACTGGATAAAGTTATTGGAAAAGAGAAATAAATTGGAAAATATGGCGGCTCTGGAATCCATTGAATCTGAACTTCAGCTTGCTAATAGGGATACTGATGAGGATTTTTTCTCGAAGGAAAGGAAGGAGAGGATTTCTTTCCTGGAGACTGGAAAAAAGAAGATTATGGGACAGATTGAGGAGACTTGGAGGCAAAAAAGTAGGGCTACCTGGATTAAAGCAGGTGGTAAGAACACTAATTTCTTTCATCGTTTTGCTAACCAACGCAGAATCATAAATTCTATTTGGTATATTCGTGTGAATGAGGACTTGGTAGTCACCGAGACTCCAAAATTGAAGCAGGTAGCAAGGGACCATTTTTAGCAACATTTTACTAAATTGAATACTGATAAGTTGATCCATCAATTAAATGTTGTTCGTAATTTCCCTCGTCTTTTCAATTCTGAGGATTGCAGTCAGCTGAGTAAGGCCGTAACTATGGAGGAAGTCCATTCTACACTCAAAGTCTTCTCTAGGGATAAGAGCCCTGGACTTGATGGTCTGACGGTTGAATTATACTTGCACTTTTTTTATTTGCTAGGTGGGGAGATCACTAAAGTTGTGGATGAGTCCAAAATTAAGGGATGGATCCCTAGTTCTTTAAACTCTACATATCTCACACTTATTCCTAAGCGGGATCATCCAGTGGATTTAAATGACTACCGACCTATCTCCCTCTGTAATTTACTTTACAAGATTATTTCTAAGGTCATCGCAGAAAGACTGAAACCTGTACTGGGAAGAGGCATATCAGATGAACAATTTGGTTTTGTACCGGGAAGACAAATCTTAGACGCGGTGGGGGTTGCCCAGGAATGCCTCCACCCCATCAAACAAAAAAACTAAATTCCTTCATTCTTAAGCTGGACTTGGAGAAGGCTTACGATAGAGTTGACTGGAACTACCTTCCTTTTATTCTTATTCAGATGGGGTTTAATGTGTAAGTTGTAAACTGGATCATGTGCTGTGTCACCACTATGCGCTATGTTGTTTTAGTGAATGGATCCCCTACTTCTTTTTTCAGTGAAAACCAAGGGATTCTCCAGGGGTGTCCTCTCTCCCCTTATCTCTTTGTGTTGGCAATTGAGGGGCTGATTCTTTTGATAAAGAAAGTTGTCAAGGAAAATCGGATCAAAGGTATCAGTATTTCAAAACCTTGATGATATCTCATATCCTATTTGTTGATGATGTATTGCTTATCGGTGAAGGATCGGTAAGTGTTTGGAAGCAGTTCGCCACCATTATTGCTCTCTTCTGTGACACTTCTGGTATGGTTGTTAGTGGACATAAATCGGCTTTTCTTTTTCACGATGGGGATGACGGGCTCAGAGATCATATTGCTTGCTTGCTTCCTTATAAGATGGTTCATATTGTAGAATTTTTGGGTTACCTGGGATTTTTATTAAAACCGAATGGTTATAAACTGACTGACTGGAACTAGTTAATTAAGAAAGTTCAAGCAAGAGTTAGTATGTGGTATTATAAATGTTTATCATTGGGAGGACGGCTTACTTTCGCAAGATCTGTTCTGCAAAGCATACTGGTTTTCTGGTTCTCATTATTTAAAGTGCCAGCATCAATAATATTGGTCATACGTAAGATCTTGTTTCACTTTTGATGGTCTGGAACTTTGGGAAGTCAAAAGTTTCATCTAGCTTCGTGGGATGTTATCTCCCGCCCTCTGGAGTGTGGGGGCTGGGGTATTAGACATTTAAGTCTTTTTAACCGGTCTCTCTGTGCTAAGAGTCTGTGGAGAAGCTTTTTTGATACTGGTTTATGGGCAAAACGTGTCCATTGTAAATACATAAAGTGCTTACCTCTTGTGTTGTGGATTAGATTTCACATTTGGAGCAGACCTTCGGATTCTCCTTTATGGCGTAGTCTTATGAACGCAATGCCACTGGTAAACCAACTTATTGCATGGACTGTTGGGAGAGGAACACTGATCAATGTTGGCATTGATCCAATAATGGGCATTGAGGACTTTAATTTATCAAAGACTCTTGTGGATGCACTTCATCAGCGGGATATTTTTGTGTTAAAACGGGCTGCTCTTAATGTTCAGGATGGTATTACTACCTGTAGATCTTCCAGTGATCTATTATTGGAGGCCCCACTTAAGTATGAATGGGATAGATTCGTTTTGGCTTTGTTTCAGGCAGGCATTCATTTATCTGAGGCCAAAGACTCCTTGGTTTGGGGGTACACCAATCAGTGTGGATAAGTTATGGCACGTCTTGCTTATCATATTCAGTTGAACCAACATATGGAAGTAAATCCTCTTGGGTAGTTAAAGCGCATCTGGACTTGGAAAATGCCATTGAAAGTTAAATGTTTTACTTGGCTTGCCTATTATGATAAAATTTTGACTTGGCGTAATTTGCAGAAAAGAGGATTCGAGGGACCTGGTATATGTTGTTTATGCAAAGAAGCTAAGGAATCAACTTCTCATTTGTTTGGTTCTTGTTATTTTTTTCTACGTATCTGGTTCTCTCTAGAATGTTTCTTTGGGGTCATTTTTTAGTGGAATGAGCAGAGTTTCAGTTTAAATTTGCAGAATTGGATGACTTTGCATTCTGAGTTGGAGTCCTTGGTACCCATTGCCATCTAGGGGGTATGGAAGGATCAAAACAATGTCTTATTTGATCAACTAAACCCTACCATTGAGATGACGACCCCCTGAATCATTGCTCTTTTTCCGGAACACGAAAAGAGTTTGGTAACAAAGAAAAAAAAGGCAGATTTGTTTTATAGAGGAACTCTTCAACTATCCTTTGGGATATTTTGATGGGGCTTGCAATGGGAAGCTGTGTGGTGCTAGTTGTATTTTGAAACTTAGCTCCAAACATGGTTTTCACTTGTTTTGTATGGCGGGCATTGGAACGAACACTAGAGCTGAACTACTAGCCTTGTGGTGCCTACTACATTATGTTGTTCACAGAGGGGTATCAACATTACTGGTTTTTGGAGACTCAAAGTGCATTGTGGATTGGACTCTCGGTATTTATTCTCTCCAATATCTTAGAATGAATCCGTGGGTGGACAAGGTCAAAACCTTGTTAACTGTTTTTTATCAGTTTACAATTAACCACATCTTTAGAGAAGCTAATTCAACTGCTCACGCTCTCTCAAAGCGTGCACTAGGCGACATGGATTGTAAACTGTATGTGGAGGAATACCTGGATGGTTCTCTTGTGGAATCACACTGTTTGGATCTTAGGCGAGTCCTTTTTGTCCTCGTGAGGCATTTGTAAAGGGGATCCCTTGGGAATGAGTTTGCAGTACTTACTATTTTGGTAGGATGGATTGTACTGATGGTAGTTTTTTTTGGAGGTCTTACTTCCTCTCATTAGATTGATTATGAAGCTTTGATGAGAAGTTCCTCACTTATCTTATGATGATATGTAATGAATGATACAACTTTTATTTAATATAAGTTTTTTTTTTTTTTTTTTGTGAAAAAAATGGAATATCAAGTGATGTGTTGTTATTAATTTTAAAGTTTTACTCATCTTCTATTATATTCAACGTTGAATATGCATTGCACATTATTATGTCATCAAAGCTTTGTGATGTAAAATTTAAAAATTAAAGCTAAATCAAGCCTTTGACAAACATCTTTAGCTAAAGCATAAACATAGGGAATTTCTATATGAACAAAAGAAAATTGAATTCTTGTCGAGACTAAATGGAGACGTTGGGCAATAACATCTCCAAGAATTTATGGGTTGTATATGAAGAATCTATGGTGATGGTGAATAATCTATGGGTTCTATATAATGGGTCTGGAAGAGAATCAACTGTTATTCAATTCCTTCAAACTTTCATGAAGATCGAAGTTGTTTCCATTATTTGGGCAGTGGATAGAAGGAAGATTATGCAAGATGATATGAGGAATATATAATCACTTTTGGAATCCTTTTTTTCTAGTAATTTGGAAGGTTTTAGGACTCGTGAGTAGAAGAAGGAGATTATGGACTTGGAATCAAGGAAAAGGAAAATTTTTGAAGAAAATGAGGCAGTTTGGAGATTAAAAAGCAGAGCATTATTGTTAAAAAATGGGGATGATAACATAGTTTTTCCATAATTACGAGAATCATAGGAAGAATGTTAATTATCTCTGGCAGCTTGAGGATGAAAATGGTGTTCAATTTTTTGGTTTCGATAATCTTTCAGAGGCTGGTGTCAATCATTTCATAAGACTTTACTAGGAAGATGCCATTGCCCGGGTCGCAAAGATGATGAGAGTTACAACACTATATCCCTCCTTTGTCAATGAGGATCAAAATAATGATCTCTTGGAACTTGTTTCTCTGGAGGAGTTAAAGGAGGCAATTCAGAGTCTTCAAAAGGATAAAAGTCCAGGCCCCGATGGTTGGCCTGTGGATTTCTTTGCAGCCTTCATGGATATTTTTGATAATGATCTGTTCAGATTCATTGAAGATTCAAGAATGAATGAAAGATTTTTAGCAGCCTTCAATACTACATTTATCACTCTCATTCCAAAATCTGATAAAGAAAGTAATTTGGAAGATTATAGACCCCTCTCTCTATGTAATTGCATTTACAAGGTGATTGCAAAAATTATAGCTCGAAGGATGAGAGGGATTATATCATCTTTTGTCTCTTAAGAACAGTTCGCTTTCTTGGTTGGCAGGAAAATCCATGATGCCATTGGAACAACTCAAGAGGTTTTGCATATAGTCAAGGTAAAGCATGTTCCGACCATGATTATGAAGGTAGAATTATCAAAGGCATATGACAGAGTTAACTGGATCTATCTGAGATTGGTGCTGCTACAAGTCGGGTTTGATTTACAAGTTGCTAACTGGATTATGTCTTGTGTAACCTATGTCTATTTCCTTGTATTGATCAATGGATCTGCCTCTGCCTTTTTTAGACCTAGTAGAGTCCTTCAACAATGATTCCCTCCCCCCCCCCTCTTGTTTATTCTGGTGGTCGAAGGGTTGAATAGAATCATCCACAGTGAAAGACAAAGTGGTATCTTCAAAGGAATTCTTGTTGGTGGTCCTATCCGTGTTCCTCATTTATTCTTTGTTGATGATATATTTTGATCTTTTATGATAGATATCGCAGGGAAGTTTTTCTATTACAGGGTTCCCTAAAATTGTTTGCAGATGCCACATGTATGGTTTATAATGTTAGGAATTCTTTTGTTTATTTCCTTAACATAGACCAAGTGGATATAGAATGGATTTGTGTGCACACTTAGCTTTCCCTTTGGTGGATGTGGAGAATGGGCTCAAGTATTTGGGCTTTGTCTTTGTAACATACCCAAAATTCTTATAAGCAAACTAAACTACCGTGGTTTTAAACAATCATTAAGACAATCAAGTAATAAAACAATTACTTGAAACAAGGAAAACAACCATTTGGAGAATCAGCTCCTCCCAACCATAGGAGAGAGAAACACCACTGTTAGCCCAACTCCACTCCCTATTTGGATCACCACCATGCACTAGAATGCCAAGCAACACTTCCATGCGGCACCCTCTCTCTCAGAGTCCGTAACAAGCAATGGTGGACTTATGAAAGAGACAAAACACTCAACCACAGTTTCTCCATGCACAACACGCCATCTCGTGCTATCTCATTGCACTAATATATATAGTTTTTCCCAGGTCTTATGCCATCCCAATCAAATCTCCAATCAATCCATAAATCCCTATGATTTAGGATCTTCTCTGGTTGTTGAGTTTTTAGATTGGATTTGATTGGTAAATATCTCTCTTGCTTGGGGTATCACATTTCTCCCCCCCTTATTCTGAACACCGTCCTCAGTGTACCTTATTCTGAGCTCTCTTTCTCATTCTGGAACATGGAGGGATATGCCTCTCGCATTTTATCCTCCATTTCCCAGGTTTCCTCTTCAGGGATGAAGTGCTTCCATTGCAATTTTATTTGAGCGATGGCTCGATTCCATACCATACGTTCCTTCTGGTCTAGGTTGCAAAAAGTTTTGGTTTGGAACTCGCCCTCGAGTTCTACCTGAATCACATTCCATTCAATTACATAAGCATCAATGTGCACATTTTTTTTTAACAATGAAACATGAAATACATCGTGCACCTTTATATTAGTGGGAAGTGCAAACTAATAGGCTACCGAGGCATTTCATATCAGAGAACATGTAGTTTAGTTCCAATAACCTTGTCCTGGAAAGTTCTGAGACTCTTTTCCTTATAACCTTTGCAAACTATTTTGCTAAATACTTGATCCTTGACCATCATAAACTCTAATGCATTAACATTCAAAACAATAATCATAAAAGGACTATTTTCTTCATAATCACCATCCTAAACAATGCAATGAATACATCTATATGTTAGTATCTCCATAATCAAGAGTGGAATGTTATAAAACTCGGTATAACTTAATTTATTAAAAAAAATCCACTTACCTGATTCTTGAAGGCCTTTGCGACTGTAACTTTTGGGTCTTTATCTTCCATTTTTAATCATCTTGGATCCTCTACTCTTCCTGCATGTTGTTATTATTCCTTTTATTACTCATACGAGGTCTTCCAAAATTTTTAGCATAACATATGCATAACATTTTTTTCTTCTTCAACCTTTGTGCTCTTATCATCATAAGACAACATATAACATATATGTGATGATCATTTTTCATATAACAAAAAGAATGCATAGATAAAACAACCATTTACTTATCTTCTGGAGCACCATCCTTCATTTTCATTCTTGGATGATAATCCTCTTAGCTAGTCTTTAACTTGCTATAGACTTATCCTTCATTCACAGGTTAGTAGCATTATATCAGACATTTTCGGGCAACCAACCTCAAAACTTGACATTCACCCTCATTTTTGGATGAGTTTTGCATTACCTATGGTGATATTTGTATATATCATACTTAAACATTAGGGAAGCTAACAACCAATTTGCTTGGTAGATTTTACCCCTATGTCACATTATTATACCATGGGGATGAAAGACTTCAGCAACTCTTTGTTGTACACAGAACTCCCCCTTGAGAACTGTCACCAAATTACAAATGGTCTTATGGGATTTAAGCTTTTGAGATTACTCCTCTTTTGATTTCTAGTCAAAATTTTTCATCCTCAAAAACATCATGGTCGTTATGTTCTCCTGACGTTATTTTTAATTTAGTTGGCCTAAGTCTTGCCATTGATGATAATATGCCCTCTCTCTTTTCCACTCAAGCTCACTTGCTCGAGTCCGGTAATTTTTCTTTCTTTTCCACTCAAGTT
Organism: Larix kaempferi; assembly: GCA_027924585.1. Classification (NCBI taxonomy): domain Eukaryota; kingdom Viridiplantae; phylum Streptophyta; class Pinopsida; order Pinales; family Pinaceae; genus Larix; species Larix kaempferi. Next base: position 1,430,428 of record BSBM01001812.1, read on the forward strand.
CTCTTACTTGAGTCCATGAAAATTACTTTAGCATGTTGGAGCTGAATCATCAATTTTGTCACTTGATGTTTTTCCAGCTCTATATGGTCTTTCCCCATTCATGTATCAGCAATAATTTTATTATTTATTGTCAATCTTATCATTTAACTACTTGCACACATAAACTTGGTTCTCATCATGGCTCCATTATTTATTTCCATCACCAAGTTCATTGAATCTATCATAACTTCACAAATACTTAGTAGCAACATCATATTGTTAACATATCAACCATAAGTCCACTTATTGACTAAATCAACTTTGATCAATTATATGTCAATAGTTATTGCATTTTGTATGCTTCGGTAATTGTAACCATATAATCACTTATGTGTTCATTTACATTGACACTTTGATTATGCTTAATCATTCAATTTATTGCACAGTCTACCTCTTTAATCGTGAGCGATTAATTCTTAATGGTATAATTTCCCAACGTTTATTTCCCCAAAACTTTGACATCACTTAATAATTTTTTTGGATTGGTCGTGTCTATACATTCCATATTAACCAGGTTGATATATTCAAGATGCAATCACAATTAACTAATCAAACTATATACATCCACATAAAAATAAGAACCCTTTTTGACATTCTGTTTAGACCCTAATGCAGTCATAATAAGATACCAACCGACCATTTAAGTTTTCTACAATATTCATGTGTACTTAGACATTCCCATGGTATGAATATTCACTATTCATTACACACAAGATTTTAGACCATGTCTAACTCAAGGCTGATAAAACTAGAATTTATATAATTTCTATTATATTGAATAAGATATATAACCCCTTTCAATATATTTCCGTATAACTTTAAATAAAACTAACATAACATGAAAATCCTTTTCAGTGCAAATTCATGTCAACCATTTTCAATATATAAAATATATGACTTTAGATCAAACTAACATAATCTTCATGATCCATTCTTCTTATATGAAATGCAACCTCTAAAGTAAGATATATGTATAAAATTAAGAGTACTTTCCATTATAATCATCTCTATATATAAATAAATATAATTAACAAGTCAAGGGACAGATCACCCTTCCTCTATGCACTCGAAGGAATCAATAAATAATATAATGCAACAATAGACAATATCAAGCTCGTCCTACATTTCGGAGATCATCTAGATAATAAATAATGTAATAGTAGTATTTAAGAGTAGAGATGCCCTCTCTCTCTCTCTGAGATTGAATAAATAGCAAAAGTAATATCATTCAAACAATTTGGTGCATGAGATTGATTACTCCATACAATTGCCCAGTTCCAAGATAAAGATGCAATCAATCAAATCATTTAGTGCTTGGGATTGATTTTCTAAAGGGGACATCATAATAAAATAACATAGTAGGAAACATGTAATTATGGGTCGAGTCCTTCTATAGGAAGGTTTTCTTTCAGTTGGGCTTCATAACAACAACACACAACAATAAAATGTGTGATTTAGGGTCGACTAATTCCATAGGAAGGTCGCCCTTCCTCTATGCACTCAATACACATAGACAATGGAATATTGGTCTTAATCTCAATACTTAATGGAATACACAGATAAATATAAGCACAAAACAACCAGCAAACAAACATTGTAACACATTTTCTTACTCTTGTTTATTATTTGGGAAATTTGGGACAAAAAATTATCTTTTTAATTTTATTTTAAGGTTGGAGTATCGTTCCTATCAATGATCAGGATTGTACAACACATAACACATTTCCATAGTCTATGATAGTCATTAAAGTATAATCACCAACAACTATTTACGCTATTATAACCTCGTAGGAAATGTGATGATATTCCCAATACCCTTCAGTTGTGTAAGGACCGTCCTCATAGGAAGACTTCTTATGCCATAATTAACTATAGGGAAAGGTCCAACTTCACATAATATGAATTATAACTATGCTTCTCATGATGTTAAACATTTAAGTATAATTAACAATCTTTTGAATAATAAAGTCACCTGCGGAATACTATAAAGTTCTCGGTGTTTACTCGCATGTGGAGAACCCATCATCATAGTCACATCTCTTATAACAACTCGATTACACAAGTAAAAATCTTTTAAAACTACACTCCTAGTCTTAACATGTCTAATAACATGTAACACTCAAGATAGTTAATAACTATTAACAAAAAAAACTAGGAATACTATATTATTGTTACTTGTAAGTGCACTTGACATAAAAATCTTTACTAGAAAGAATTAGAACCCATAGCCTCTACATGTTGATACATCACGGATAAAGACATCATGTATAATCAAGATTATAGAGATTAGTAATCATCAAACCACTATTTGAGTTTGGTAGAAATCCATTCAACTCGTTGTTTAAATTTCTAGACTCCTAATTATATGAAAGGTTTATTCAAAACCAATAATGTTTAACTATCTTCATGTTCGAATATTAAAATGTCCAACCAAGGTCCACGGTTATCTAAGCTAACCTTGATCCTATGATGCATAATACTTATATAGTGGGGTCACATGTAGGACATTAATCACCCACACATAAAAAAAATGTGTTAAGAGTATAATATTCAACATTAAAATTATTAATAGATCGAGGTACACCAAAACATAAGATTATAACTTAAGTGTGCTATAATCCCTTTCTTTCCTATACATATTTCAATGTAATTCTAATATGTCATACATATATACGTATCTACTAGTTCAATACCTCTTTTCTAGCAATTATAATCATACATTTATTACTTCAACATGATCCATCATATACAATGCATTTTAATGGACAAAATAGCATGAATATAATATTCTTTTTAAAGTAATCAAAACATATGCATTTAAATATTGTAAAGAGGTTCCATTTGTAGCTAGAGTAAATCTTTTGTGTTCACATGTTTTTATATCAAAAAGTAGTCCGAACATTAATTCCAAATTACAACTACGTGGAAGTTATTCCAATTTTTTCCACACTTATTTTTGCCGGATTACTCATCTAGCTGGTAAGCAGTTATGCTAACCCTTTACTTTCCAAACCACCGGTTATATTTTTGCTTGTAATCCTTTTGAATTATTATGTAATTATATGCATTAGAACTATCATACATGAATAACCATATAACCATATATGGCCGCGAACAGAAGTACAATTTCAACAGTTAAATACCAGGTGTTGTCAGCTGGAAATAACAGATGTGTGAAAATACATCACCGGTAGTACGTTACCCACAACCCTATCAGTTACAGGCTGTCGAAATTGCTATTATTCTTTTCTTATAATCAATCTCACCCATGAAGATCAATACATAGGTAGCTAGGCCACGGTCTAAAGTATTAGCGTTACTTGTGAAAGGATTATTCGGCCCTGGATGACTTAAATCTAACCTTCCACCCCCTCCTTTTTCTAAAACTGACCTAGACATCGACTAGAAATCGAAACACTAAAACTCTGGAATTTTGTTCACAACTTACAACATTAGAACTCCTAGATTTACAGAGTGCATTGCTTGCAATAGATTTACATAGTAACCCCATGAATCCCACAAGCTTTAGCTGTCTTTCAACTTGAATCAAATAGAACTCGAAAATTCAAAATCTTTTGCGTTATGATATTGTAAACAATACATAATGTGTTCGGTAGCATAGCTGTGTAATTGGAGTTATTATTCACAATACAAGTAGTTTAAATTGCAAATAGAACCCAGGCATGATCTAATTACTGAATCCTAGACCCAAACTTATTGATGCCCATTTCTTAATTTCATACGGGATCAACCATACGTTTGTAGATCCACACGAGCTACCATTACGTATCGTCGATTCAAACAAGAACAATACTACTATACATTTGTTTAGTTAATCCGAACTAACATATAATACAAAATCATGAAAAATAAGCCACACAAGCCATACAATGGAAGCCGAACATGCCATGGGGACCCTGCTCCTTGAGAGCGGTCCTCTTCTATAGCTAAATGGAAGGCTATGAACCGATAGTAAAAATACTTTATCACGAGCGATAGCAGAAAGCAAACGATGAGCCCTTAGATCCGAGCGTTTGAACCATGCTTTGATACCACTTTGTAACATACCCAAAAATTACAATGTAACATACCCAAAAAAAATTATAAGCAAATTAAACTACCATGGTTTTAAACAATCATTAAGACGATCAAGCAATAAAACACTTACTTGAAACAAGGCAAACAACCATTTGGAGAATTAGCTCCTTCCAACCATAGGAGAGAGCAACACCACTTCTATCCCAACTCCACCCCCGAGCTGGATCACCACCATGCACTAGAACGCCAAGCAACACTTCCACGCGGCACTCTCTCTCTCAGAGTCCGTAACAAGCAATGATGGACTTATGAAAGAAAGAAAACACTCAAACACAGTTTCTCCATGCACAACACGGCGTCCCGTGCTATCTCAGTGCACTAATATATATAGTTTTGCCTAGGTCTTGTGCCATCCCAATCAAATCTCCAATCAATCCATCAATCCCTATGATTTAGGATCTTCTCTAGTTGTTGAGTTTTTAGATTGGATTTGGTTGGTAAAGATCACTTTTGCTTGCTTACACATGTTCTCTATGCCATGGTGGTGTCCCCTCATTTAGTTGAACTCTCCAAGTGTTTTTTTCTTTTATTTAATAAAAAAGAATAATTTCTTGTGCATAGTGTCACTTTCTGTTTTTGAGTTTTAAATAACTCTTACATAAAAATAATTGTCACAATTAATGATTCAAAAATAAATAATATTATTTTGGGGTTTCACAGTCTTAAAGCCAAATAATTATCAGAAAAGGGATTGGGCTTGGTTAATTGGTAAGATTGAGAAGAGATATCAATTATGGTGCAACAAATGGCTCAGTAGAGGGGGTCGGCTGATTTTAGTGAAATTTGTTTTAGAAGCAATTCATGTTTATTGGGTATCTTTGGCATATGTACCTATTGGTACTCTAGAACATATTGGGAGGATCGGCTACACTTTCTTATGGAAGGGAATTAAAGAGGGCTTCTTTCTACATTGGGTTGCATGGAACAACTTGGCTTGGCCAAAGGATTTGGGTGGATGGGGCCTAAAGAACCCTTTATGTTTTCCAAAGGCCTTAACAACTGGAAGGGTCTGGAGAATCCTAAAGGGTGAATGGTTACGGGTGTCGGTTGTATATTATAAATATTATATCCCCTTTATTTGTGGAGGAATGGTTTAGAATAAGAGAGAAACCCCATAGAAATGCCTCAAATATGTGGAAATCTTTGTGACAAGCCTTTGCAATTATAGGCCCGATTGGTTGGAGTGGCATATAGGTAATGGCATGAAGGTTAGAGTGGGATAGGATCCCTGGGTAGGTTGTGGTGGGGACTTCAAGATCCCTCAAGCTCTAGTGGAATATATGAGAGAACATGGACACATCTTTTTGGAGCACTTTCAGTTAGGATATTTCAATACTCCATCCTTGTCCTAACTAGTATTATTTATTTTTCCTAGTTTTTGATGATATCATTTCCCCCCTAGTGGTGTGCACATGTCATCCATGATCCATTTACCACCTTCTGAGCCCTGCATGCATCATTTTAGGACCACTTCAGTCAGTTCCCTATTTTATAGGAATCTACTGAGTGTTCCAGTGCAGTCCACCTGAGTTAGCTCACTCTTGTGGGGGGTTAGAGCTCCGGATTCTACTGATTGTGGCCTCATGTGCCCATTTCTGATTGACATACATGACAAACTCACTATTGCGCTCTCCTTCGTCAATTAACAGATTGTGACTTCAGTTTGCTGAGTTTAGGTTCAATTCAGTTGAGTTTGAGTCTTCCGGAGCACTCCAGTGTTGATAATCCCTATGCTAGACCAACTGACGTTCGAATTCTCCTGTGTGATTTGAATTCTCTCCATTGTAACATCATTGTTCATTATACTGATTATTGGATCATGTGACATTTATTCTGCTCCTATCTGAGTTATGCTACATAATTATTCTTCTGCTCTTTTTTACTGTAGTTTTCACTCTTATTCAACTTTTCTGCTCATTCTTTCTTTGTGAGGTATCCTCAGATCTTAGATCTTATGTGACTTAGAATTTCGCATGGTATTAGAGCCATTAAGTGAATAGGTTGAGCAGCTGCTTTCGGTAGTGTGCCAAAAGCCTCTAGATTTTCACAACAAATCCTGGTGCCATTGCATTGAATTCATTGGAGAAATCCAATGAGGTCTAGCCAGGTGTGAAGGATTCGGATAAAAGTGTCTGTTGTCCTAAAGCAGTGCTCAATATTAATCTACCTCCATTATTGAGAGTTTTTTGCAGGTTATTCAAATTTTTTGAGTGTTGCAGCAGTTTTGCTATAGAAGCATTAGTTTTCACCTTGTATTCGCTCCAGTAGTTGTAATGGACAATTTGAACTCTCCTCTCTCTCACAGGATCCTGACACCCTTCAATTACCTTGATTGGAGGGTTGATATGCAGATGGTATTTCCGCAACGAATCACTATATAGGGTGACAATGGGGAAGGATCCCGAACCACAATCAACTGTGGAGAAAACCAATTATCTGAATAGATTGGATGAAGCATTTGGTTTTTAGTGTATTCATATTTCCAGAGATCTAGTCTTCCACCTCGGCGAATTAAAGACTCTAAGAGAATTATGGTTGAAGTTAGAGACCCTCTTCGGCAAACAAGATGAACTAAGAGGCCATATTCTGGAAAATGAGTTAATTTCTCTACGACCGAGCAGTTTCGAGACCATTCAACAGTTCTTTTCAAAATTCAAATATCTTGTTGTGCAATGCAAGCAGTGTGGCATTGAGAAGAAGGATAAGCAACTGGTGATATCCATTATGAGCAAGTTAGGTCCTGAGTTCTCCATCTTTGTCTCTAACTTCCATTTTGGGAGAATGTCAATACTTGGTTGGAAGTTTCCCTCCTTAGGTGTTTTCACTGAATCTCTCATCCAAGAACAATATAATTTGATCCAGATGGGCACCTTGAAGGCCTCCAAAGATCAAGCTCTTATGGCTGGAGAAGCAAAAAGTGCGAATGGGAAGGGGAATCACAAGGGCAATGATAAGAGGCCATCTGAACCCAAGCAGAATTCCAAGTCAAATCCATCATAAGGAGCCTCCGTCTCTAAGAAGGACAAATAGAAGGGATTTGAGAGATCTAAGTGTTCCTATTGCAAGAAAGGAAACCACCCAGAGAGATATTGCATGCAGAAGAAGATAGATGAGATGACCAAGCTTCTTGAACAACACAACATTGCCCTCATAAAAGGTGCAAGAGAGACTGATTCTGGAAGTGGGTCTGATGGTCATGAGAGATGCCATGCACTAAAGGCTGGATTTTCAAAGTCACAATCCCTCCTCATAGATTTAGGGGTTTCCAACCACATGGTTTCCTCCAGAGAATCATTTTCTTCTCTAGATCTCAAAGATGTTCCAATTATTCACATGGGAGACAACTCTCAGATCTCTGTTGAAGGGAAGGGAATAGTACATATGGAGCATGGGAAGTTCAAAAATGTTCTATTTGTGCCTTCTTTTTAAGCAAATTAGTTGTCTATATATCATATGACTCACACAGGTTCATTGAAGAAAGTGGTCTTTGGTCCTGACACAGTTGAGATTGCAAATATCTCTACTGGGAAGATTATAGCGAAAGGGTTTGCAAACCATGCCTCCAAGGCATATGAATTCTCACATTTTTTTCCATACTCTCAACCTACCCCATCGGAATCTGATGAAGATCAGAGTGATATCTCTTCTAATGAAGATGAGGATCAAGATCTTGATGTTGAGAATAAAGTTCAAGGAGATTCATATTCAGATCCAGATCCAACACATGCTCCCAATCCATGGCCAAGGCCAATATGGGCTCACAAAGTCCTTGTAGTTGCTGAGAACACAGTTGGGGATCCATCTTACCATAGAACCACTAGATATCAGTATCATGCAAAACTTGCACTATGTCATGCAGATCCACTTCTCTCAAATAGGTGCTACATGATGGTGGGGTTTGATCCACAATCTGTTGGAGAGACTTTCCATGGGGGATCTACAACCAAGCAACAATCTCAGTTGTCTGACAAAAGGTACTCAAAGGTTCATGATTTGGACCACAATGATCCATTCGCTCCAATAGCAAGAAGGGTTCCTGAAAGACTTTTTTTGGCAAATACAACTTCTACATAGTGGGAGGTATATCAGAGGAGCAGATCCAGATCTAGCACCTGCATTGCTATCCTACATAGGAGCAGCTTTCCAATATTTTTGCAAAGGCTTTCATTGAGGAAAGTGTTTTCCTTCTCTACTTAGTATGAAGGTTCTTTGAGTTCCCTACTGTTGTTCTTTTGAGGGGGGTTATTTTTCCCATGAGGTTTTTCCCCATTTCCTTGGTTCATGGACAGTTATTTTTTATCATTTATTTGATTGTATGGGTGACCTTTGGTCTTAGTAACCAAGGCACAAGATGCAAAAGTATGGATTAAGGGGGGGTGTTAGGATATTTCAATACTCCATCCTTGTCCTAACTAGCATTATTTATTTTTCCTAGTTGTTGATGATGTCATTTTTCCCCTAATGGTGTGCAGATGTCATCTAGGATCCATATACCACCTTCTGAGCCATGTATGCATCATTTTAGGACCACTTCAGTCAGTTCCCTATTTTATAGGAACCTACTGAGTGTTCCAGTGCATCCCACCTGATTTAGCTTACTCTTGTGGGGGGTTAGAGCTCCGGATGCCACTGATTGTGGCCACATGTGCCCATTTTTTATTGACATGCATGACAAACTCACTATTGCACCCTCCTTAGTCATTTAACTGATTGTGACTTCAGTTAGCTGAGTTTAGGTTTAGTTCAGTTGAGTTTGAGTCTTCTGGAGCACTCCAGTGGTGATAATCCCTATGCTAGACCAACCGAGGTTAGAATTCTCCTATGTGATTTGAATTCTCTCCATTGTAACATCGTTGTTCATTATACTGATTATTGGATCATGTGACATTTATTCTGCTCCTATCTGAGTTATGTTGCATAATTATTCTTCTTCTCTTTTTTACTGCAGTTTCACTCTTATTAACCTTTTCTGCTCATTCTTTCTTTGTGAGGTATCCTCAGCTCTTAGATCTGTTGTGACTTAGAATTTCACAGTTTCAAGATCCAGAAAATTCTACAATCATGTCTCAAGAATGGCTCAGTGCAGAAGATCTAGCTATTGTGGATGAGGAGGAAAAGGAAGCATGGAACATGTATACTAAGGATTTAAAAGATAGTCACATCAGATTAAAAGACTATGAGGATGAATTGATTTGGGCTAGGAACAAGGAAGGAGATTCCTACTCTCCTAGCCTAGGATATTTGGTGATTAGAGAAGAAGAGGAGCATCCATAATTGTTATGGTGGCATTCAACTATTTGGAGGTAAAAGCGCCACTTAAAGTGCAATATTTTTTATGGCTTGCACTCTCAAAGAATATTCTTGTTTGGGATCTACTACTCAAGAAATTTTGGAGTGGTCCCAGTAGATGTCCATTGTGAAAATCCAATGAAGAGAACATTGAGCACTTGTTCATTTCTTGCTCTTTTATAAAAAATATGTGGGATCATGCTTCCCAAGTAAGTGGCATTCAGTTCATTTGGGATGGTCAGTCACTTGATCAAGCTTTGGAGTCTTGGAACAATAATGTGGTTTTTAATAACCATCTGGATTTGCCAACCATCTTCTCTTGGGGAGTTTGGCTCTCCATAAACAAGGCTATTTTTTAGAATGTGCACCTTCGTCCAATGATATTTGCTTCACAAGGTCTAGTTGTCTCAACCATTTTCCCCAAGTGGGCAAGCCCAAAAAAGAGCGAGTAATAGTGGAAGAACACATTGATAGATCTATTCCTTGGCTATTCTTTGATGGTGCATCACAGGGCACCCCACCTGAGGGGGGGGCTAGAGGCATCCTCTTTTTAACTAAACATCACTGGATAAAGTTTGTTATTGGAGTGGGGCTACACAAATAACAAATCAGAACTGATGGCTCTAAATTTGTCACTTTCTTTGGCTCACCTGAGAGGTGCTCAACATTTGCAAGTATTTGGGGACTCAAAGTTAGTCATAGATCATCATATTTATGAAGAGATCATCAGATTAATGGGGCTCTTCCATTCCATAAATTTTGAGCATATTTACAAAGAAAGAAACTCACAAGCAGACCAACTGTCGAATGTTGGTATTCATTTGGAAGAAGGAACATGGCACAAATGGGAAGATGGTTAATGATGAAGAGATTGTTTTCAGTCTGGGAACTTTTTTGGGTTAACTATATCAGTCTTATCTTATCAATTTTTGCGGACTTTTTAAAAGGGCAGTTAGGAGAAAATCCTTTTGTGGACAATCTTTATTTTTCTCCTTTTTTGTTGTTGTGGACTTATGACAAAATGTATTATCTAGTTTGTATGTTGATAGATACAATCCTCATATGTTTTTGGATTTGGTCATGGACGATAATAATATTATTAGATCTATATACAATATGGTTTATCATATATATAATATATATATATATATATATATATATAAATTATGGTTTTTTTCCAAAACAAAACAAAACAAAAAACACATCTCCAACCATAGTATGTGTCCATGATAAAAGGTCTTCTTTTTCAGAATTAAACTTTGCAAATGTTTATTACTCTCCTAAGTTAAACTTTGTAGGTTTCAATGTATATATAGATTCTCTTATAAAGAACAATCCTTCTTGACCTTACGAGTTGCCAAGCATCCATTATTTTAAAAGCATTTATAAGTTATTGATTTAAGTAAGTTTCACGATGAACTTTTTCATGGAATAGCATCCATTGTGAATCGGATAGCCTGAATCCTTTTTATTAAGTACAGGCTTATGTGTAAGGTTATTGGTCGTTTTCTTTTATGGTAAGTATATTTGGAAGCATAGTGTTTTTATAATGTAGTGTAGTTTTTATTTTACTTTACATGGGATTTTGAGTTTTGAGAAGGCTGACTATTGGGTTTTTGAACGAGTGCATTACTTAGATTTGGATAGTTGATTGCCTAACTTCATGATCTTGATGGAAGTATCGAGTCAAATTTGTCTTAATAACATTGAATTAATTAACTAAATTGTTTATCTTTTCACTGAGTCAATTTTGCTTTAATAACATAAAATATATTTTGCAATAAAAGACTGTACTCCTTAATTGAGTTCATTTTACTTTAATAACTCTAAAATAACATATAATATATTTCTAGCAAAAGAATATACTCTTAAATGAGTCAATTTTGTTTTAATGAATCCCCATCCTTTATTCTCTACCTTCATTTCCATTGAAGGCTCAATAGTTATGGTCGAGCAGTGCCTCACTTGCTCTCTTTGTCCATCAGCACTATTGTCCCCCACCTATTTATTTAGTCTAACATCATCCCTAGTCTATCTTTTCTTCTTTGCCTACTTACATACACCAATGATTCCACCTTCTTCAACCTAAAGTATGATCTCTTGAACCTTGTTCCAGCTTCCTATGATGCTAGAGTGATAAGAGTTTACGAAGGATCTAGATAGGCCCATGCTTCTATTGAACCTCATCTTGCTTCTTTCTCATTTATTTTCCCTACATCCTTTGCTGCCTCGTGGAGTGGCCTAGTGGAAGAAGGAAGAAAATAGAGGTTTCTCTTTCCATTTCCCATTCACTTATGGGATTTATGTGTACACATCCATGGTTCTATGAGTCAAGGGAAACCCTCCATTCTATCCCTCTCTTTGGGCAGGTTATACCACTTTATGAATAGTGCTTAAGTTACAACTTCCCCTCTAAGAATTGCTCAGGTAGGTCACTAAAGGTGCTACAACTTCTCATTTATCCCTACTCGATTATCCACACTAGGTTCTATGAGGGTCTAACTTCCTTTTTGTTTTCTTTCCAATAGTGACTAATGGAATGGAAAAAATCGCATTCTTAGTGGATCATGCACAAGAAAAGGAAGGGGGGATACTGCATGTATAAGGGAGAGAAGGAATGTTGGATTATATATCTCTTGGCCCAACCTTTAATCAGAAATATCATGAGTATAAGAGATTGGTTTGTTATAATGGGGAAAGGTGACCGATGGGAACAACTACCTCAAGTTGTAGTACTACATGCATTGTAGAGTAGTTAGTCCTTCGGTAACATTGAAGCGTGAGTGTAGGTTGGTCACCATCTACGTACAAAATTCCTTCCTAAGGGTCTCACAATTCGACATCATTAACGCCCAAAAAAGGACACTACCATGATCAGATATTAGTAGGGAAGTAGTGATACATATGTTTTATAAAACACATACCCTTCTTTGTCCTAGTTTTGGGAATTACTCCATGGCCTAGCCCCTATCTATGTGAATCAATGATTAACTCAGTTCCTCTCCCTTTTGTCAAGTGTTTAAAGACCTCAATCTCCCTTTTTGTAAATCATCAACTTTTTTCTTTTCATGTTGGTTGAGTCTCTAAAGACACTCAATCTCCCTCTTCATGGTTGTCCAAGGATTTCTCGTTGCCTTTCCTTTTCTATAAAAAAAAAAACGGATCTTTATAATGCTTTCATGGACTCCAGTGGGGATATGTGCAAGAGTGACTCAATAAACTGGTAAGCCTTCGAGAATATATTTCAATAGGACTAACCTTCTAGCTTTGGATAACCATGAATTGAACCATAGATTAATCTTCTTTTCCAAATTTTTAATGATCAAGTTCGAGTCCTTAATGTGATATTCATTTGACTTAATGACAAAGCACGGGTATTTGAGACCCTTATCAATATCAAATACTTCAAAATCAAACTGATTAGAGATCCATACTGTAGCAACAGGTTCCTGATTCAAAAAGGAAATGGAATATTTCCTAAGATTACAAAGAAAACCTATAGCTGCTGAGAAGAGAGCTAATAGACCTTTTAGTTTCAGAATCTCCCTTCGAGAACCGTTAGAGAAGAGCATAATGTCATCCACAAAGAGGAGGTGGGTGGTGTAGATTGTACCTCCAAAATGAAACCCTTTAAGAGAGCCAGTATCTCTAGTTGTTGTTAATACTCGACTGAAACCTTCCATAACCCTTTGCCTGGACGGAAGAAAGTAGAGGCCGATCCATTAATGAGCACTACGAAGCTAACAAATTGAACACAATATAGGATCCACTAAGTTACTATAGAGAGTTCAAAACCCATACGAGTAAGAATCAATTTTAGATAGGTCCAATTTTCCCTATCATAATCCTTGTATAGGTTAGCCTTGATGACAACAGATGGGATGTTCCTGATTTTTGCGGAGTGTAAGACCTCCCATGCAATGGCAATGGAAATGGCATCGTGTATCTACCGACCTTCCACAAAAGCAAATTGTTCGGGCGGAATAGAAGATGAGAGGATGCCTCCAATTTTGTGGGCAAGAATATTTGCCATCAACTTATAAACACAGTTGCAAATTGAAATAGATCTGAGGTCGTCCATTTTTTTAACCCTATGGAATTTTGGAATCAGTGTTAAGAAAGTTGTGTTAAACGCTGCTAAAATTTTGCCCCTTAACCTTGATTCTTCAACCACTGCTAATACATCTTCACAAATAATTTCATGTTGGATAAAATTCAACAGGCCATCCGTCGAGGCCTGGGCTCTTGTCAGATTGCATAGACTTGAGGGCATTTGAAAGCTCGTCTTTATAAATAGGAACTTGCAAGGATAATTTATGCTCCTATGTTACTATAGGAGGGATGTGTGCTACTATCTCCAACATTGAATTGATAGAAGCCGAACTGTCTTCTTTGTAAAGTTTTGCGAAGTGTTGGACCCCTATATATGCCATCTAATGGAAACCTGAAACCAAATCTTGATGCTTATCCTCAATTTCCCAAGTGGAATTTATATGCTTTCGAAGTTTGATGTAACTGTGGAAATACTTTGTGTTATTATCACCTGCCTTGAGCTAAATGGCCCTGCTTTTGAGTGAATTGATAGAAGCCGAACTGTCTTCTTTGTAAAGTTTTGCGAAGTGTTGGACCCCTATATATGCCATCTAATGGAAACCTGAAACCAAATCTTGATGCTTATCCTCAATTTCCCAAGTGGAATTTATATGCTTTCGAAGTTTGATGTAACTGTGGAAATACTTTGTGTTATTATCACCTGCCTTGAGCTAAATGGCCCTGCTTTTGAGTCGATTTTCAGCTTCTTTCGCCAGTGGGATATTCCACCTGTTTTTCTCCAGCTCCATAACTTTAATTTTTTTATCTGTCGAGTCAAAGCCTGTTGGGGTAATAGTGTAGATATTTTCCAGTTGTGCCTCGATCAGAAGTAGGTAATTTTCCAAAAATTTCTTTTGGTTTGCCACCGAAGGAATGGTCAGATCCTTAAATCTTTTAAGATTATTATGAAAATGTAATGCTGCAAAACTATAGCGTGTTTGCGAGAAAGGAGTCCAATTAGATTTAACCAATGGATGAAAACCTTCGTTGAGCAGCCAGTGAGAATTAAATTTGAAGGGGGGCGGAGGCCTTTTAAGGTTCCCTCTAAACTCCATGAAGACAGGATAATGGTATGAGTCCCCCCTGTTCCCACCCATTGTTTGATACACGGGATGGCAAGCAAAAGACCTTCATTAATAAGAAAACGATCAAGGTGCTTAGCAATAGCTCATTCACCAGTGCGCATATTCCTCCAGGTGGGAAGAAGCTTAATAGGGGGGATATCATATAAGGCAACGTCTTGTATCAGATTTGTGAAGAAATATGACTGTGGATCTTTATTGGCCGATGATCTCCAGGTCTCAGCTTCCCTTATAGAAAAATTTAAGTCACCTGCTACGATAAAATTTTCAACCAAATGAAAACCAGTTCCCAAAAAGTCCTACCAAAATTCCATACGATGGTTGTGAGTACCATATATATCAATGATCGTAAAATCTATACCAAGATCCCTGGAAAACATAACAGTCCCCAGGGCTGTGAAAAAGGCCCAACTTTGGGATACTGAGATGGATTTAGTAAGCCAGCCCGTTAGGAGTCCTCCAGATTTTCCATTTGCATCCAAATATGTAAAGTCCCAGCCACTAAGTAAACTTTTTCAACTCTGTCATAACAGTCTCACAAATGGCATGTGTCTCCTGAAGAAGTAGAATGTTCAGACAATCAATAGAAATTAACCTCTTTAGGGCCAGTTTTTTTAGAGAGGTGCCCTATCCCTCTTATGTTCAGAGAAATATGCAACAGTAATCCACCATATTAATGGGGTGCATGGTCTTAAGGCCCCCTTGATGGTTTTCTGTTTGCCTCTGTGGACGTCTAAAGCAGCTTGAAATCTAGCTGTGGCCATCACTAAACGATTTCCTCTAATTCGATCAGATCCTCCACGATTGAGGAGTCTGTCCTGTTGCTTGACTATCAGTTGAGCCATGAATAGCAGTAGATCTGGGCCCAAAGTGGTACCTCAACGACTTCTTAGTCTTATGGCTCTAAAGGGAGCAGGGACAGCGCGAAGGATAGGTGGGTGAACAGGAGGAGGACAGGTAGAGGGAGCCTCCTATTGAGAAATGGCAAAAGGGATGTTTTCCAAAATCAGTTTTTTTGTTTCTCCTATTCATTTTGATTTTCTTGATTTTGTTTATATTTTAATGTAATTTTCTTTTCCTCATTCTTGGTTAGCATACGGTTTCCTATGTTTGATCATTTGTGAATTTTGTTTCATGCCTATCATAGAATCCATATGCACAACAATGGGAGAAAATTTTGAGTAGATTTTAAATTTTGCAGCTATGGAAAATATTAAATTTTTTATCACATAAATGGGCATGCTTATTAGCTCTCCTTTGATTTATTTGGTGTAACAAATCCATAATAGTATCATATTAGTGAAAATTTAAGGATGTTAAAAAATAGTTTATTTTTAATCGGTAAATATTGAATGGCATGGAAAATTGAAAATATTAATTAATTTTGATTCGAGGATGTGATAAATTCATGATAGTATCATGTTAGTGATTAAATTTCAAGAGGTTTAAAATAGTTTGTTTTTAACCTGTGAATGGGTGAATATTGAATATAGAAACAAGTCTTTCCATAAATATTCAGAAAGACTTTGATTTTCTAAATTTGAAAATATTAATTAATTTTGATTTTGAATATTAAATAAGTCTTTCTCTAAACATTTAGAAAATGTAACTATTGTTTATGGCAATAGAATGATCTAGATATAGAATACTCCCTTAAGTGAAAAACAAAAAGGAGATATTCTCCGCCCGCTTCCTCCTCTCTGCGTGCTAGGGTTGCGTCCCTATGTATCCATCTTTTGGATAGTTTCCCATGTGGAATATCAACCCACGATTGCGTGATATCCTCACTTACTCTCCTCAGTTACCTAATTTGGTGGGTGTAGTCCCCACACAGCAAGCAATATGCACCCCGCAACAAACTAATTAAGTATGTTGCTAGGGCTTTGACAGATCTCAATCCTCCATGCGTCTCTATTTTTTCAGCAAGTAATTTCCGCTTGTAAGATATAAGACAACGACTTCCATCATCTATCTTCTAGGTTCATCACTTCAAAGGTCATGCTCATCATCTTGCAGAACCCATGCAAACATTTGGAACTACATTCTTCTGCTCCTCCTTTGTGTGCAATAGGATTGGATCCAATCCTCCTGGGTCTATTCAAATTGAAATAGTGTGGAGTGCGCTGGAAAATTTAAATATAAATCCACCACACCTTTTGAAATTTAAAATTTAAACTTAGATTAGATCGCATCAATTGAATGGGGTAACTACCATTCATCCATGTGAATGGGCTCGTAATCTAGAAACCATGAACCATGGATCCATCATCCATGTGTTTATGCAGCATACATGTATAGGTGATCCATGTATTTACACATATTCATGCATGTGAATGTGCATTAAGTTGGCATGCCCAGGGTGCGTCAAGTCGAGTCCATTCAGGTTGACAGCTGGAATGTGTTTGTTAGAGAAACACTTCACACACGAGCCTGACAGTAGAAGGAGATGTTAGAAGGCCCCCACAATAGCATTAATGAGTTTGTTGCAGGGTGCTTATTGCTTTCTAGTCTCGAGTTTTAATCTGTGTGGAACCTAACAACCTGGCATCATATGTTGTACATGGCACAAATTTAAAACCCAAGCACAAAACTAGAACACAAGGTGTCATCAAGTTTGTGAACGTCATGGTATACAGGGGGCGAGTGAAACCTCTCACTTAATCTTGAGGTGGAAGTCATTTATATTCAACCAATAAAAAATAAGAAAAAACAAAATTCGAATAAATAATTTAGGTTTTAATGATGTTCGAAATAGTGCTATCACAAATTTGTGTTTTTTATGGACAGATTAATAGGGCCTTGAGGTAACTATATGTGCAACAAAGACATAATAATAACAAGCTCTCCAGATAACTGGAAAAGCATGACCTCCTAATGACACGCTTTGTTGATTGCTTGCAATTTTTGTACATTTAGATACATTTCTTTACATATTAGGATGGGATTCATCTTTTGTGATAAACTTTGATTAAGTGTGGAAGTGAATTAGGAAAGATTTATTATATTAACATCCATGATAATTACATTCACCATAAGCAAAGTAACATTCACAGTATATAATATGAAATCCATATCATGAATGAAAAAATTGATACTGACATTGTCATATACACATTGAGTCCAAAGTCGTATTTATATTCAAAATTGGCCCAGCGATAAATTTCTATACAAAATTGCATGCTGTGTCCAACATACATAATGGCAGCTCATGCCCATGAAAGAATGGTAGCTCATCCCCTACACACAAAATGTCATCTCATGCCTAAAATGCCACATTTTGGAAAATGTACATAATGGGTCTCTCAGTCACCCTCGCGTCCCTTGGCACTACCAGGGGCATCTCCAAAATCAATCTTCCTCCTATTTGAGCTGGAGGAAGCTCAGGCCTTCTTTCTTCTCGGAGTAGTATGTCTCCCTGGGATCTAAAATGGAAACAAAAACATATCATATTTTCCCCATAATTCCATCAACTAACACACTTTAAAAATACAATTAGAATTTAAATCTTAAAAAACCCACCTGAAACGAGAATACAAATCATGAGGGGGTTTCCCTCCTCCGTGATCCAAGCCTCTCAGCAATGCCTCACTAAAATACTTACAATAATCAATTAATTGAAATAATCAAAATGCATAGAAACAAATTCCATTCATGCTTGAAGTGATTTTGATAAACTAATCAATCTCATAGTGAATATATGAGGCAGTGGAGAAGATTGCCCTCCCTCACTAGGAGGTGGAGCACTTTGCCAGACAACTTGCTCCAAGGAAATAATGGGGAATGGGGTGGATGTAGTTGCAGAAACTATAGATGCTACCATTATATATTTAGCTACAGGAGATGCAATAGTAGTTGTTGCAATGGTGGATGCACTAACAGGACCGGTCCCATGGTGGGGTGGTGTAGGGTGGATGGATGGAGGCATGGTGGAAGGGTATGATGGATAAGGTGGTGGGTGTGGAGTGTGATACACTCCCATGGGATATATAATCAGGGGAATCACCCTAGGGGGGGAATCGGGATGCCAAGGGTTGGGGCAGGCTTACCAATGACTGAAATTGTCATGTACTATGGAAAGAATGATGTGGATGGTTGATGGGAATGGAGGGGTAGATGTGGGGAACGAACTAGGAATGATGGCACCTACATACACATTTTTAATATGTTTGATTAGTACAAAAACACCGAAATGAACCATATTAAGACAATGAATTTCACATTAAAAGTATATTTAATTTAATACATGCTACCTGAGTGCAGGGTGATCTATTGACCCCAGGTGGAGATGGATGTTTAGTTTTTTTAGCGGAAATATGTGGAAACACAACAACATTATAATGCCTATTTCATTAAATTTGGACTTATTAGGCCAAATTTGGACTAAAAAAGTGTGAATTTAGACTTTGAAAGTGTCAATATCAACCTTTCTAAAGTGCAAAATTAGGTTCTGAAAGTGGCAATATTGGCTTTGAAAAGTGTGTTTTTCTATTCGAATAGAGTGTTTTTTTACTACTTATGAACCTTAAAATTGCATTTTTTTATTATGAAACTATGAATTTCAATTCAAAAAGTGTGAATTTCAAATAAAAAAGTGCAAATTTTGTTTTGAAAAGTGCAATTTTCATTTGGAAATGTGCAATCTTTTAAGGTGAAAAGTGCAATGTCTATAATATTCAGTCCTTGTTTGAATAGCAAGTTTATCAGTTCTTGTTTCTTTTTTGATACAGTATCAAGAATATCTAGCTTTTTACATATATAATTTTAGTAGTTTCCAAATGAGGCAGGAATTATCTGTGTAATCTGTATAGGCACAACTTACTTACATAGTAGTAACCAGTAAATGGTGTATTATGCATCACAGTAGTAATTTTCCTCAAATTCCTAGAGGCTTGTGGACGTTCCAGATGCTCGACGTTTGCTCTCCCAACCAGGTTGATAGGAGGAATAAAAGGATTGTAACAAAATATAAATTTGTTGGGTTAAAGATCCCATCAAATGATATCCATAGGGACATCCATCCCACTCTCAACACTATGCCCCATTTGTTCTCGTTGTGCCTTAACTGCTGCAAGGCCCGTCTCCTTTATTCTAATTTTTTCTCGTGTTTATCCTAGCCTTGGTGACCATGCCCATATGATGTTATTTACATCAATCATCACATTTTCTTCTGCACCAACAACCCATTGTTTCTTTCTATTTAAGCAGTTTTTGTACAAGACCTCCAGATCCTTCGATGCTCCTGTTGGCTTCCACCATTGCACCTCTACTTTGCAATACCCAAGAGTACTAGCATCTAAATCCTAATAAATATTACCAATCGCCCTACCCAACCATATTGCACAATCTGGATCTGGTGATTGCACAATGACCATTTGGCCCTTTACAACATCCACACTTGGAATGAATTCATCTCTAGGCTTGTTGCATACTGGTCCAACATAGAAATTCTGCAAAGCAGGAACATTTTCCTTCAAATAAGCATCCATAATTTCATGTCCAGATCTTGTAGGTTCATTAATATGAATATCATAGCTTGTCGATGGCCAAAAGTTAGTTATTGATTGATCAACACTCTCGAAGGGACTGTCCAAATATTTATATACAGCCTCCCAATAATTTAACTTGGGACACCAAAAGTGTTCACCTCCCTTATCAATCCCTCGATTCCAGAATGAAATATATGTTTCTATTCCTTTTTTTATTTCGTCAATGACTGAAGGTATTTTTTATTGTAGATTTAATAACCTAGGCTACACCGCCGGCAATTCTGCGCTACTCTCTTTCTCCTCAGCATCTACTTCCAACACCCCAACATAGAACAATTTGATGAAAGAGCGATCTCTCTTTCTCTGAGAAAATTTTCGCTCGCTAGCAAACTCTTTGAAGCAAAATTACTATGAATTTTCTTGTTAAAATATTGATATATACATTCCCCACCCCAAAATAGAACCCCTAGAGGAAGGATTGGATGCTCTTTCTCCTCAGTATCTATTTTCAACACCCCAAACTAGCACATATTAAGGAAAGAGCGGTTGCCTCTTGATTTGAGAAAATTTCCACTTGCCAGCAAACTGTTTAAAGCAAAGTTCCTATCAAATTTGTGATTAAGGTACTATCTACTTTCCTCACCCATTAAAAAGAACCATTGGAGGAAGGAGCGGACGCTCTTTCTCCCCAGCATATACTTTCATTAGCCCAAAATAGAACAACATGAGGAAAGAGCGGCCTCTCTTTCTCTGAGAAAATGTCCACTTTCCAGCAAACTGTTTCAAGCAAAATTCCTACAAAATTTATGTTTAATGTGTCAATATCTACTTTCCCCACCCCTAAAAACGAATGCCTGGAGAAAGGAACGAACACTCTTTCTCCTCGCCAAATTCTTTCAGAACCCAAAAATAGAACAACATGAAGAAAAAGCAGTCGTTCTTTCTCTGAGAATATTTCCACTTGCAAGCAAACTATGTGAAGCAATGTTCCTATGAAATTTGTGTTTTGAGTGTCGATATCTACATTCCCCACTCCAAAAAATATCCTTGGAGGAAGGAGCGAATGCTCTTTCTCCTCAGCATCTACTTCCAACACCCCAAAATAGAACAACCTGAGGAAAGATCGACCTCTCTTTCTCTGACAAAATTGCCACTTGCCAGCAAACTCTTTGAAGCAAAATTTCTATAAATTTTGTTGTTAAAATGTCGATATCTAGTTTCCCATGGTGACACGTGGAATGCTCAGATGGTGACGCGTGGCATATTTGATTTTGAAAATTAATTTAAAGATTGTATAAATGAATATTAAGGATATTAATGGTACCATTTCAATATAAACATTTGGATTTAAGTTATACAAATTTTTGGAATAGGTATCAGGGAAGGGTTGACCTTAATTCTAGGTTGAAGGGTATATATTCATACCACCCTTCTAGCATGAAGGGATTTAATTAAAAAAATTACATTTCAATTGACAATAATAAATTAACTCAATGTTTCATTAAAAAAATTGTTAAATAAAATATTACTAGATATGAGTCATACATTACATATTTCCCTGCATACACTTAAATAAAGTGAAGTCTAAAAATGCCATGCCACCCAACTTAATACGGAACATCTAACAAACTGTTCAATTGAAATTAATCCTATGGATAACTATATCTCCCTTGCTGATAAAACTACAACTCCATTCAAATAACCCCTACTCTACTTCAAGGACTTTTGAAGAATGTGGGAACACAATGGCGTATAGGAGAAGAACTTTAAGAAAATTACTTTCTGAGCTATTTTGTGGGACTGTGCTATTAGCTAGCAGGCTAAGAATCTCTACTATCAATTGATTTGATTGGATAGCACTGGTATCGAACAATTTCTGAACTAACCCCAATTTCATTAAATTTGGACTCTGGACTTATTCCTAGTCTAAATTGGATTTTTAATAAGGTTAAGAAACATTTCCATGAGGTTTGGTCCTATAAGATGGAAGTTAGCTCAAATGGGTATTATTTTTCAGTACCAAGCCTCATAGAGATGCGTCTTAACCATATTTAAAATCCAATTTAGACTAGGAATAAGTCCAAATTTAATGAAATTAGGTTAAGCTTTGATTTGCATTTATACCACCAGTTTGTATTGTGATGTCATTTGCATTTCTAAAACAAAAATATGTAGAAATGGAAATTTCCTATATAGAGAATGGAAAGGTGGCGACATCAGACATATGCGCAAAGCTCTAATATGCATGCACTCTGCCATTATCGTTCTGCTAACAAGGCGAGAGGGAGTTTAGGTGATAAGTAGAATGGAGGACCATTGTAGGGAGGAAGGGGAGAGTAATAAATATGAGAAGCGAATGAGGCGAAAGAGGGAAGAGGAACTGGTAGATGAGGGTCGAAGGGTCACCCAGGCACAAAAGAAAGCAATGTGGGAGGCTCGCATGTTCGAATTGGGATTACTAGCGGTTGTTCAACAAAGAATCAAGGATGTGGAACAGCAGCTATGGCAGGATCTGGACACAGATACCCTGCAAGAGGAATGCCAAAAAATGGAGGAATGGGTAATGGATCCAGGTAACAACCCTGTCCACCTCAGTCTTTACGAACGGACAGTTGCACTCAACTGGGTGATGAAGAATCTGATGGAGCATGTGATTTGGGAGAGGCTAGATAAGATTGGTGGAGAGGAACCTTTGGACCAATGGAGGAAAGCGCTGCAAGCTGAAACAAAAGAAATGCACCTGAAGATGGACACCGTCCTGTAGTCCCTAGGCATCTGCTACCCACATGCTCAGACTTCTTCTGTAGGCGGCATTCAGCAAGGGCACTTTCCAGACAT
Organism: Larix kaempferi; assembly: GCA_027924585.1. Taxonomy (NCBI): domain Eukaryota; kingdom Viridiplantae; phylum Streptophyta; class Pinopsida; order Pinales; family Pinaceae; genus Larix; species Larix kaempferi. The sequence continues at coordinate 1,453,352 of BSBM01001812.1, forward strand.
GCCATGTATTCTGCTTTAAAGGTTCTCTAGGATCGGGTTCTGTGTTATAGGGTTGATCATGGTTTTGAGGTATTTGCTATTTTGTTCTGTTAGATGTTTTATGACTGGAAAGATCAGAAGTACTAGTGTTTGGGTCATGTCCTGTAGTTTAGATTATATGATGGTTTGTAAGGAGTATTGGTATGGACTCAACAATATGTGTAATTTTGGTTTAGTGTTCTGGTTAGACAATATTATGATAAATCTCATGTTTAAGGTCAGAGAGCCAAGAACTGAAGGAGAACAACATAGCTTTGGCATGTTTTTCTCAGATGTAATTTGATCCTTTTATATAATACAAAATTTCCTTACAAAAAAAAAAACCTACTCTACTTCAGGCACTTTTCAAGAATGTGGGAAACGCAATGGCGTATAGGAGCATAACTTTAAGAAAATTACTTTTTGATCTCTTTTGTGGGACTGTGCTATCAGCTAGCAGGCTAAGCATCTCTACTATCAATTGATTTGATTGGATAGCATTGGTGTCGAACAATTACTTGCCTATTTCCGGGAACCGATAAGCATAAGAAGACGTGGAAAAAATAAATAGAGCACACACACACACACATAATGTTTTCAAAGAAAAACTTGATTCATATTTGGTATTACACAAAACAAAACTTAATTCATACTTCATTCTCAGGGGTTAATCATGCCAGTCCATAGTCAAGTTCATATAGACAAAGAGATTTGGACTTGATACACATTGTCATTCAACATCATCCTTTTAGTCAAAATGTATCACATAATAGCCTAAGACATCTCAGGGGTTAAAACATACTATTTCTAGAAGCTATCAACAAAAATATTTATATTAAAACATGGAATCATGTGAACCTCCTATGACACAGAGGTTCCAAAAACTGTAAGCTAGTTTACAAGCATAGATATGTTGGTATGTGTTGACACAGTTGTTTTCCTGGGTGATTGAAAAATGTTTCGGGAAGGAAGAGATAGTATATCTTAAAATTTTGTTTTTAACATGACCTAAGGTTAGAAAGCCAAGCATTAAAGGAACAAGGGATAAAATTTGTTTTTTGGGGGAAAAACAATCCATGTGATCATGTGCTAATTAAAGTGGGGTAAAAATGGTTAATGAAACGTCTTGTAAAATTTATAAGAAATCAATGGTTTAGATTCGAGGAGCAATGAGATCTGTGGCGGATAGAGAATCCGCTAGGAAAAGGTGCATGTGCTATAATGTCAACAACTTTTGGAGAAATGAGTGTTGGTATGTGCTAAAGTTAGGAAAAAATGTACAGTGGATGAGCGTCGGAATAAAAGATCGATGGTTGATGTTGATTTCGCACTTTCAACTAGCGCGGAGAATGAAAAGGGTAAGCGGTAGCGTAATTTTTACCGCTTACCACATGTTGAGTTGAGGATCATTCCACTAAATGAAAAATTGTAATCGAAAACCACTTCTCGTGATCCTGAAACCACCTACACGAGATATTGTAAAAGGAAAAGGGGTCACATGGAAAACTTGGAATATTTGTCACTTTGCGCCCGACGAAGAAGACGTTGCTGGCACATCTGGAAGCCCAGTCAGAGTCAGTCACAGTCAGTCAGAGTTGATATCTAGGTACGCTGCAATATCCCGAAACAACCAATCATTTTGTAAAGATGGAGGGAGAAAGTGAAGCAGAAGTTCAAAATAGGGAGTTTAACAGGTTGGAGGAAATTTTTGTAGATAGAGATCGCGATGTTTTTGATACAGTCCTATCCCTTGGTCCCGTCCATGAAATTAAAAATAAATTAAATATTTTTGAAGCATAGGGAATAGATGTAAATGGGGTTCACGGGTCCTATCTTTACCATTTTTTCCCAGAACAAAACCTAAATTTTCCTGATTTTGTCTCATGGTGTGCAACAAATTATTCCCAGTCAGAGAGGGTTATTATGGATTCCAGCCGGTCAAAAATCCTTTGTCCCATTAATTCCCTGGTCATTAGAGATTCGTTAGAGGTTCCCCAGTTATTTTCCCAAAACCCCGAGGATTTCATAGAAGAAAATATAATTAATTTGTACAGACAATCTACGATGGACATGAAACAAGCCTTGATCTTGTCGAAAAGCCTTAAACCTGATGTTTCAGTAGAAAATTTACCCTTCCCTCTGGACATTGCCCTGTTTACTGAAGATTCCCAGTGTGTCCTTTCTTTACTGTGTCATTTTTTAGGATTAGATAATGATAAGCTTGTCCCAGAAACCCTGTTAAGCTTGTTGTTTAGATTGAGTTTACACCAATTTGAGTCTGAGTCCAGTCAGTACTTTTGTCTTAAATTTGATGAATTCCTAGCTGAAAATATTCATATCCAGCTATGAATTTCCACACGACCAGACATTTTAGGTTTCAATCCTATTTGGTGAGAATGTTTCTATACTTCAATGAAGAGAATTTACAGTTGCCTGAAGTAGTTTTCACTTCTGAGATTAGAAATAATGCTTTCAATTATATGAACCTTATAATGTCAAAGATATATAGAGTCTTTTTCCAGGAAAAGCTACACAGCTTAGTGTTAAATTTTATGCAAAAGATGTTCATCATGTTTATAAAAAAATTAATATATAAATCAGTCATGGTCTTGTATATAAAGTCGCAGCGAAAATAAGAATTAACCCCGTCTCAGAGATTCGGTTTGATAAGAGCTCAATAGCCTGGAACTTGCGTGGACTTTGGAGTAGACCAAAACTAGAATGGGAACCCGTGTGGAAGCGTGCAACTAGATTCTGGACCGAGCATGGAACCTTCATAGGGATTGAGCTGCATCAAACGTAGATGGGATCAAGCGTGAAACAAATCCCGCTGCGTGGAACTGTTACCCGAGCTTCGACTGCTGCACCCTAGATTTCTTGTTGTTGCAGGGTAACTGGAACCCAAACCCTCAAAAAATATATCTCGTAACTACTGCCTAGAACTACTGCGGAGATTTTGTATGTCGGGTAAATACGATGGCGGCTAAACAATGCCCGCGAAAACTTGATACGTCACCCGAAGTAAAGAAAAAATTCACCTTTATTACATGCTACCGCCAGGAAAAAATAGGATTAATCGTTGTCGAAGTTCGTATTGGATCGGATCGGAATTAATCACCGATTTCTATGTCAACGATTTGACTCGGATCGTTTGGGAAACAAGTCAACAACATTACCTAAGGTTAGCAAGCAAAGCGTTAAAGGAACAAGGGCTAAAATTTGTTTTTTTTTTTTCGCGCAAAACACTCCATGTGATCGTGAGCTAAGTTAAAATGGGGTAAAAATGGTTAATGAAATTTCTTGTAAAATTTTATAAGAAATCAACGGTTTAGATTCGAGGAGTGATGATATTTGTGGCGGACAGTGAATCGACTAGGCAAAGGTGCATGTTCTATAATGTTGGCAACTTTGGTGAAATGATCATTGGTGCTTCTAAATTCGGGAAGCAATCTATGGTGGATGAGTGGCGGAATAAAAGATCAATGGTTGATGTTGATTTCGCACTTTCAACTAGCGCTGAGAATGAAAAGGGTAAGTGGTAGCGGAATTTTTATCGCTTACCATGTGTTGAATCGAGGATCATTCCACTGAATGAAAATTTTCAATGGAAAACCACTTCTCGTGATCCTAAAACTACCTACATGAGATATTATAAAAGGAAAAGGGGTCACATGGAAAAGGGAATATTTGTCACTTTGCGCTCGAGGAAGAAGACGTCCGCGTAGGATAAAAGACAACGAAAACGCCGCACTTTTCCGGCGATTTTGGGATAAAACCGGTTAAAATTCTTGCTGGAAATTGTTATTTTCGCATTTTTGTAATTTCAGCAATTGGTATTACCTATTCTAGACTAATTGCCCAATTTTAAAACTACCCAGATCACCGAAATTGCGATCTGAGCACTCCAAATTGCGATTTTGACAAGAATTGCTCTGTCGGATTCCGGCGAGTCGAAGGCATTTTAGTTAGCCCTTATACAGCTCCAGAAGACGTTGCAGGCACATCTGGAAGCCTAGTCAGAGTCAGTGAGAGTTGATATCTAGGTACGAAACAATATCCCGAAACAACCAATCATTTTGTAATGATGGAGGGAGAAAGTGAAGTAGAAGTTCAAAATAGGGAGTTTAACAGGTTGGGGGAAATTTTTGAAGATAGAGATGGTGATGCTTTTGATACAGTCCTATCCCTTTGTCCCATCCATGAAATTAAAAATAAATTAAATATTTTAGAAGCACAAGGAATAGATGTAAATGGGGTTCACAGGTCCTATCTTTACCATTTTTTCCCAGAACAAACCCTAAATTTTCCCGATTTTGTCTCAAGGTGCGCAACAAATTATTCCTAGTCAGAGAGGGTTATTATGGATTTCAGTCGGTCAAAAATCATTTGTCTCATTAACTCCCTGGTCATTAGAGAGTTGTTATAGGTTCCCCAGTTATTTTCCCAAAACCCTGAGGATTTCATGGAAGAAAATATAATTAATTTGTACAGACAATCTACGATGGACATGAAACAAGCCTTCTTGTTGAAAAGCATTAAACTTGACATTTCAATAGAAAATTTACCCTTCCCTCTGGATATTTCCATGTTTACTGAATATTCCCAGTGTGTCCTTTCTTTACTGTGTCAGTTTTTAGGGTTAGATAATGATAATCTTGTCCCAGAAACCTTGTTAAGCTTGTTGTTTAGATTGAGTTTACACCAGTTTGAGTCTGAGTCCATTCAGTACTTTTGTCTTAAATTTGATGAATTCTTAGCTCAAAATATTCATATTCAGCTAGTGAATTTCCACACGACCAGGCATTTTAGGTTTCAATCCTATTTGGTGAGAATGTTTCTATACTCCAATGAAGAAAATTTGCAGTTGCCTGAAGTAGTTTTCACTTCTAAGATTAGAAACAATGCTTTCAATTCTATGAACCTTATAATTTCAAAGATATACAAAGTCTTCTTCCATGAAAAGCTACCCAGAGTATTACTAGAAATGAAAGATGTGTTACAATTCAGTCTTGAGAAGAGGGTTGGTGATTGGCTCCTTTTAAAGGAACATATCATTATCAGGGTTTATGGTTTTGTTCTTGAACCTTATATTCTACTTGCCTTCTTAACACCAAGAGTTTTTGCTTTAGAATTCATTAGACAGAAGCTTATTGTGGAGAATTAACATTTCTTAAATTTTAGAAAGGCTTCTGAGGTTAAATTTCCTTTGAAAATTGGTCCCTTCATTGTAAAGAATAAAGTTGCTCTCCCAGTGATAGCAGGATTTCTACAAGACATGAATTTCACAAAGGATTCAAAGATTAATTATGATCCACATCATATTATTTCTCAGAGAAGATAGCAGAATAAGAACAAAGTTTTTTATCATCAAGAAGTGGAGGGATTGGCTGAGAGAGCCAATCTGATGGAATATCAATCAAGTGCAGAGAGTTCAGAAAGCTTACAATCAAATCCCTCTGCATTGATTAAGTCTTCTAATGTTAGTACCTACTCCTAGTAAAGCTGAAATTAGTGGTAAAAGAATCTTTTCAGAGACAACTGTTGTAGAAGTTAAAGACCAGGATGCCACAAAACTTCCTAGACTTGGTCAAGGGAACAAAATGGTGGAGTCAGAAGGAAAGAATACTAAAGAAAAAGAAAAGGTGCATGGCCAAGCCTTTCAGATACTGGAGTACAATTTATCTGAGGTACAAGAAGTTGGTTCCAGTGACAGGCATCGTTCTAAATCTGATTTGTATGTTAAATATGGTCTACATAAAAGGGCTTCTTCTGAAAAGGTTCAAAAAAAAAATCCTAAAGTTAGAGATGTATCAAATAAGGTAGTTTCATTAATAACAGTCAAAGACCATGCAAAGAATACTATAAATTTTCCAGTGGCTTCCCAAGAGAAAGTTTCAAAGATGAAAATCGACTTGTAGCAGATCCCAGTCCCAGATAAAATTCATTTACATAAGCAGACTAGAGAAGTGATTTATACTGATGTGTTAAAGGCCACTCTGAAGGTTTCAAAATTACAGTCTACAATGGGTAGACTAGAGAACCAAGTGAAGCAAGAGAAAACTGAAAATAAAGCTTCCCAACAACAAATAAAGAAGCTTTAGACTGATCTTGTGGAAATGGATAGTGAACCAGATAAAGGACAAGCCACAAAGAAGATTTAGCTGAGAAAGAAAGTACAATTCAATTGCTAAAGAAGAAATTGAAAATTCCAGCTACTCATTTAATTCAAGCATCTGAATTAACAGATTTGGAACAAGAGAAGGATGCTTTATCCCAACAATTGAATGATAGTAATGCAAAGCTTCTAAAATTTGTAGAACAACAGGGTAAATGGGAGAAGGAAAGAGCTTATCTCATAGCTCAGATTGATGTTTTGAATGAAAATCAGATAGGTTTGGAGAAAGAGAATGAGAAAAAACAATCTGAAATAAAAGAGACAAGCCAGAAAAGTATGGAAGCAAGCACATAAGGTATAGTCCAAGCCATGTCTCAGGTTAGCTTGAAAGAGGAAGAAATCAAGGTACTTAAAAGGGAAAATCAAAGGCTAAATGAAGTAATTAAGAAAAAAGAAGAAGAAAGGAAGTTTTCTAAAGATAAAACTAAAGAATTGCCTGAGAAAAATGAAGATTTACTGACAAGAGTAGCAGGGTAGTTACCAGTACAAGGAGCTAGACATTTAATTTGGGACTTGGTAACTACTGAGGCTACTAAATTAAGACCTTATCTGAACTTTATTAAAGATAAGGAGACAGTGATAAGTACAACAATGTAGAGTTGTGCAGTTATGAAAGAAACTTTGGATAAAAGATCAACAAAGACATCTCAAAATACCATTGATTTTCTCAATACTTTATCAGGAGAGGAATTGAAAAAATTAGCAATTAAAGATAGAATTATAGTGATAACTTGGGCAAGGATATTTATTGGAAAGCATCACCATGTTGAGAGTGTCCAAGTAAAGGCTAATCAAATGTTGTAGCAGGTTAAGTCTTTTAAAGGCTTATTTAAAGAGTTATTTCAGAAAGGACTCCCTTCTTTTTGGGATGAAGAAAATAAATTGATCCCTCAGCCTGATTATCAATCTTTATTAGTTCAAGATCAAATGGATCATAAGAAATTTGAATATATGATCCAACCTTTAACAGGGAAGGAAATAATTGATAAGCTTGCACTGAACTTTGAAATTTTAAATCAATTTAAAATTGATAGGTGCCAAATTATCTCCCATGTCTTTTGTAGACCATGTAGAATTAAGAGTTTTGGTTAGAGAGATGATTAATTATGAAGTCCCCTCTATCGATCAATGAAATACAATTGAAAATTTTGGGAGGATGAAGTACAAATTGCACCAATGAGGACACATGTCATTGATACTCAAGCGAAGGTTATGCCAAAGCCCACTTCGATGTGGCATCAAATTGTCTTTCAACATTTTAAGGATTGTGAAGACTTAGTTTTATGATATATCTAATAAGTAGTTATAAAATTATTATTTTCAAGCAAATATTAAAGCAGTCAGTTAGATATCAGCTCTCTAATTAGGGTTGGATCCCATGAGAGCGAGACCTATCTCACTGAGCAATTTCAAGAGTAATAAAAAATTTGCAGAGTGAAGCAAAGACTTATGAGCAGAGATTCTCATGTTGTTACGCAGTCTGCATTTCCTTTCCTTATGTGAATGTTATTCCAGTTATCTATTTCAATTGTGTTGTCTTTTCATGCTTGAATGAGATTATGTTGAGTCGGAATTCATATTGATATGCTCTGGAGGGGACTGTCCAAAACCTACTAAAGTCGTTGGGATCTTCTCAGCGTCACGTTGAGCTTAGGTGGTTGCATTGTGTTCGACAAGGAACCTTCACATCTTTTTAATCAGTCCGTCATTATTATTTTCGAACTTGCGGTCGATGGTGCCCCCGATTCTCTTCTCCGTGGATTCCAAGTCCTCTTTGTCGCATCTCCCCTCCATATTATGCTGGAGCTGCTATCTGCTTTTCCAACTACTCCACTCTTCGGATGTATACATCACTACCTCTAATCCTTCCAACAGGGCCACGACTGCTACCTTCCGCCATTATATAACAAGGAGATAGACCCGAAGAACTGTTGTAACAAAGCTTCCCGTACGGGAGCTCGCCGCAACTAAGCAGAGCACTGGTCGGAATCTGATGCCTGCCCTTGTATGAACCTTCAACAACCAAACGATGACGAGGGCCAATGGAGGGAGAAACCGTCGAAGACAAAGCTAAGTTAGACATCATTTTCGGCAAACACCAAGGAATAGGGGCATATCTGATTTAAAGGAGCAAAAATGAACAAAAAACCTGAACACGAATAGGAAGAAATCTCCACAACCGTCGAAAATAAATAACAAAGTACTTGAAAGAGGGTTATATGACATTATGGGTCGGAGACCTTACCCGATACCTTACCCTGACCGACCTTTGAATTGACTGATGGGACAGATTGATTGCTAGGGTTCGTCGATATAATCAAGGGTAGGGTCCCATTTCACTTTGAAGGGCTATGAGATATTGAACCCTATGCTGACATGTAAAAATAAATCATTCTTTTCATTTGAAAATGTAATAGTACATCAAAATTTCATTATCGCTTTTACAGATTTCTTAATATAGTGACAATATTTGCATTGTTCCTCTCTATAAACTTTAATAAGCAATGTTATATTAACATGGGCTAGTTAAATAACCCAAGAATCCATATAGAATAGATTTAAAAAATAAAAAGAAAAAAAATCTAACAATATGAAGAAATCACTTGTTTTTATCAATTATACCAATTATATACATTGTTTGTAGATGGGTTTGTAGAAGATCTACTGTAACATGGGAAAAATTCGATGAAGAAGAGGGAGAGATGACCATAAGAGATAAGAGAAGTCTAAACAACAAGATCAATCTTCCAAAATGGCATTGAGATGAAACATCATTGGGAAAAGAAGGAGAGATAACATGTTGTAGGAATAACATCTAAGGTTGGTGTTAATTTTTTAAACAACCCATTTCATATTATCTGCAGAATTCTACCGTTCAAGGTTTGGAAATTGCGAAAAATGGTAGTGAGGTTGTACAATATGGGAGGTGTTATTTTTTGTTGGTTCATTAGTGTGGGTCATTCAAGATTTTTCCTCCATAGACCAGTCGCATAATGCATTACAAATTTTAAACAATTTGGATGTGGAAAGTTAAAACCCTACATCTAACTCTATTCTCCACATATAAAATGCTACACATATTTGAAAATCCAATCCACAATGCAAAATTCTGCACATACCTGTAAATTCACAGCAGCCCAGTCATATAAGGAGCTCACTGGACGAATCACGAATGCAAATGTTGCAGAAGATGTTTGTAAGGATCCCATTGGACTAATCATGAATGCATAGTGAAGAAAATGAGTTGTAAACAACAATGGGGACAAATTACCCAAGCTAAACTTCGTTTCAAGTTTCACCCCTACGTAGTTGGGGCATAGAGCATGGTTGCATCCAATTTCTCAAAAAAACGACAAAATTTGCATATTTCCACTCTATAGCTTTTAAGAAGCAATGTCTAACCCAAATAAACCAAGAACCCATATAAAGGAAATTTTAGAAACATAAAATATACCTAAGAATATGAAAAAATCATTTGAAAAATATTTATAACCATGGAGATTGAATTGACAAGTAATCAAACTTCTAATAGAAAAATCAAGGTTGAATGGAAATGAAATACAATCTATACAATGTCCAATGAATATAGAGATCGATAAATACAAAAGAGGGAGTGGATCTAAAAAATATGTTCATGAATACAAAAACTATTATCTTGAATCACTTCAATAACAAACTTCACTCCTTTGAAGCCCTTTGGCAACTTGAAAGTGGACAACAAAGTGCAACGGCATTTAGAAAATGACCGCCAAAAATTACCCATTGGGAATTGGTGGTCCCTTAAGTACTCTAATGTTATTCCAACATTAGTAATATTCTCATAAGATATGGGATTTAATATTTAAATTGAATGTGCTTTTAAGATTTATCCATATCTCAAACTCTGCTCTCAACCTGTCTACCATTGCATCACCAATTATGATTCCTTATAAATAATAAAACTATGCAACATGATCTCTCTTTTGAGTTAATAGATTGGATTTGTACTCATCCTTCTTATACATATCACCATTCCCATCCCATGGATGAGGTAAACCAAGACTAATGCAAGACTTTTCTTTATAAAGACCTTTGAATCTAATAATCTCTTCAGCCAATGCTTTAGCTTTGTCTTGAGTTTTGTACATCAAGACCTCCTTTGTAATCATTTGGTTTGTTATCTTTATCATATGAGTCATGTTTTCAACCTACAAGTCCTCCAATTGCTTCTTAGTTATACTAGTATTCTGGAAATTTATTATTTCAACATCCTACTCAGTCATTTCTCCAAGCTGCTTTTCAACATCTTTGATTTCCTTTCAACATGTTTCATACATCTCTAACTCATCTTGTATAAGATCAAAATAATCCAATCTATCTAGCATTCCAACTGATATTTTGTGCCAAAGGGTCTTTCTAGTTCTTCTCAACAACTCTTCACCCTGGACATCTAGTTGCACCTTGGTAATTTGACTTTTTAATTCATTTATCTCTGAGTCTTGATCATCGGTACCTTTTCACTTTGTTGTTCACTTTCAAGTTCACGAGCAAGGGTCAATATTTACTCAAGCTAAATTTAAAGGCTCTTAAAGGGTAACCATAAAATAAGGTAAATCATGTTCTTAGAGTAGTATAAATAGGAGAGGAAAATTTTAATCTTCATCATCCAAAATTGAAGAGCTCAGATACAAGAGTAGAGGGTCAAATTTCAGGGAAAGATGAAGTGAAGAAGGCCGAAATTCTAGTGGAAGATGAAATCTTTTGATGATTTCTACTTGGTTTTTGTTTTTGTTTTAGGTCATCTTGGAATTTTTAGTATATCTTTGTTTCTGGGATTGTTAGACCGTGAAATGTTTATGGGATGGAGGAAAGACTTGTGAGTGCCTATGGTAAAAATTTCAGATGATGATTTGCTATAGTTTCGAAGATATGACCTCAGAAATTTAGGGTTTTTGAATAACCTTCAAACATGTCAATTTGGAATTTTCCTTATAAGTTTTGATCCAGAATGTTTCAGATAGTGCCCTTCGGAGGAGATGCAATAGAGATCTTGAAGAACATATGGTTAAAATTTCAGATCTTTGTTTGATATATTTTTCAAACATATGAACTTGGGAAGACAAGGCTTTTAAATGACTCAAAAATCATCTTTAAACAAGTTAGTTTGGCATTTTCACTATAACTTTTGATCCATGACATTTCAAAGAATGAACCTTAGAGGAGATGTCATAGAGATATTGAAGAATATGTGGTAAAATTTTCATATCTTTATTCATTACATGTTAAGAGTTACACTTGTTGAATGTTAGGGTTTGTGACGATGACAGAGACAATGAAAATTCAAGAGATGAAGGTTGACAAAATCTTGCATGATAACTTTCTCATACAGTATCAGAATCACGAACTTGTTGGCACATTGGCTCATCATACTTAATGATGATCTTGGTAATTATCTTGGCACATTCTATGATGATCTTGGCATAGGTATTATTGGTGATTGTATTGAAATATTCAATGGTAATGTTATTGGCATGAGATACCTCTTTTGGAATGTACTATGAGGTCTATGATGTAAGGGTTTGAAGGTGCAAATAGATGAAGTCTATTGCTGATTTTTTTGGTATTTGATTACACTCTTTGGAGGCATCTTTCTGGTCTTTCTATACATCTGAAGTATATATTGGAAGAAGTTGCTGGCATTCCTGGAGGACAGATTTGAGGCATGTACAGGTTGACATTGTGATAGAGATAGTTTTTGTGGCATTGTGACAGAGATAATGGTTGTGTCATTGACATTGTGACAGAGATAGTTTTTGTGGCATTGTGACATAGATAATGGTTGTGTCATTGTGACAAACAGGGATTGTGATAGTGACAGCAACACAATGATTGTGACAATGACAGATATAGGTACATGGATAGTGATGTAAGTACAGGGATAGTGATATAGGTACAAGGACATAGATACAGGTATAGGTTGATGGAGACAGTGATACAATTGCAGTAGAATATTGTTCTTCTTATTCATATCAGGGTGGTAGGATGGGGAAAGGATAGGAGATTGAAGTCTCCTTTAGGTTGGTGCTTGTGATCTCAGGGAGTTGGGGCTTCCTTCCAGTTGGTGATGGTAAAAATATTGAGTTGGAATTTATTAAGGACTGTAGTCCTATCTATAGGTTGGAACTTATGAAAACTAGGGGGTTGCAGCCTCCTTCTAGTTGGAGCCAGTAAACCAAGGAGTTGGAGCTTCCTTTAGGTTGGAGCCTATAAATTAGGGGGTTGGAGCACCCTTCCAGTTGGTGCTGGTAAATCAGGGAGTTGGAGCTTCCTTCAAGTTGGATATTGTAAATTAGGGGGTTGGTTCCTCCTTCCAATTGGTGTTGGGGTGCTTCCTATGAATGCAATCTTGTTATTTTTATATAAGAAAAGCATTATGTGGTTTTCTCTTGTTTGGGTTTTGGATCCACGTTAAATTTCTTGTGCATTGTGTATGATGTTATGTGTTGGTTTTATGTGATGGTGAATGACATTGTTAATGGTTAATGTTACATGTTGTACTTAAGGTTAAAAGTGTTAAAAAGTGCTAAATACTGATTCACCCCCCCTCTTAGTATAATTTTCCAACAATTGGTATTAGAGTCAATTCCTTTAAGAGAGTTTGATAGCTGGAACGAATATCTCTAGAGCACATGGATGAACATGAAAGTCTCTACTCTGCAGATGGGGTTCGACTGTTCTATGGATCAAATTTTGATCATTGGATTATAAGGATGAGACTCCATTTATAGGCACAAGGTTTGGATATCTGGAAATCTGTTGTAAATGGTTACATTGCTCCAAAAAGACCAAAAAAAAATACAGCCATGAAGGAGATAAGAAATAATAATGCAATGGAAATGGATATCATCTTTCATGGAATATATATCATGTGAAAGATAAAGTTGGAAAGTGTTCATCAGCTAAAGAGCTCTGGGACAAGGTACAAAATCTCTGCACAAAGGGTAAATAGTTCATGAGGTTTGGAGTCCAAAGAAGGCTTAAAAAGTATAAGGGAATTAATCCTTAGGGAGCCTACAAGGTTATGCCAATAGGCCCAAGCACTTAAAATATTAAGCAGAGGTGCTAGAGCATCAACTACACAGGACCCTATTCGATGACCAAGGCGTTATGCGGCGGGTGTTGGTTTATCCAACAATACTAAGAGGTGGGGGGGCGAATCAGTATTGTCTTTTTCAAAACTTTTATAAAAAATTAGTATTAAGCATAAGTTAAATAATCATAAGTAACATGAATAAGAAAATTAACAAAACACACATATATATTGTGGAAACCTCAAAGGGAAACCAGTAAAGCTTTCTTATTAATAAGCTAATCTTATACAAAATTGTTTTACAAGCACCAACTTGATGGAGAACATAATCTCCTAGATTCTTCTGCCACTACAAAAAGGATGCACCTACACCCCTGTTTTTCTTCCTGCTCAACAGACAAGGATGCCCCAACACCCTAATTCTCCAGCCATGACTAGAAGGAGGAAACAACCCCCTTAGCAGGCCTCAACCTGCCCCAAGCACCACCCAACCACCTTCTGATTTATAATAGTTTTAACTTCAGTTTTTCATATCTTCAATGGAAACTCGAACTTTTGTAATGCTTCATCTATCTCACTGGCCTCTTTCTTGCTTCTGATATGCAATTACCAAAACTTCAGAGGCAACTCTTCATACCTTGTATGATTATATATATTTTCAAAGAACTTTATTATTTGAAACATTGTGTCTTTTTAGGAAAATCATGCATCTTCATAAAAAGTATTGCATCATTTTAATGGCATCGATTCATCAGTGATCTTCATAGCCCTTCAATCTTGTTTAAATTAATAAGGAATTACTATTTTGCAGAGTTAATCAATTTTGGCATTCTCCAAAGTTGGAAATTTGGTCAAATTGTTCTCCAAATATACTATTGCCAAACCTCCGTTCAACGGAGTGGATGTCAAACTGGCGATCAACTAAGATTTACAAATATTTCACGTCTGATCCTTTTAATCAACCCTCGAGCATCTTTCAACAGTGAAATGATTCAAAACCGTTGGATCTTCGTCAATCCACATCAACGGTGGACTTCAACATGTGCTTAGCTAGATTTCATAAATATTTCGCATCACATCTTGAACTTTAAACTCTGAACAACTTAACCCGGCGAAATTGTCCTGTACCGTTGGATCGACAGTGGACTTGAAACTTTTATGAGCCCAACTAAAAGTGGATTTAGGGTCACATTCTTGGGTTGAAATTTGTGCATGTTAACCCAGCGAAATGCGTGTGATCCGTTGGATTTGATTCCTCCGATATCGACGGTATTCTTTTCAAGTCAACTTCATGGGCTTCATGATTGCACACAGGGGATTCAAATGCACGCAGAGGATTCAAATGACCAAAGGAAGAGATGGAAAAGGTGCTAAACAATTGAACAAATCACACCAAAAGTTGAAAACATGTAAACCCGTTGCGGAATAATGATGTAGATCCACCCAGAAGCAAATTGACAGTGGAAAGGGGTTTCGGCGCTAGAAAGTGCACGGTGGTTAAACTTGGAAAGGTGGAGCATAAATTAAACCACTTACCACGTGGAAAGCATTGGTGGAGTCCGCTATGAAAAGAGGTAAAAGTTAAACCACTCATCACAATTTATGAAACCACCTAAGCATATGTTATATGAAAGGTTTGTTCAAAATTTGAAAAAAGGCATTTGTTGATTATTGCTTGGAGGAAAAGAAGCCGCAGGAAACATGTCAATTGTCTTCATCAACAAGCACATAAGTCAACCCCAACATTCTCATGTCCGTAAGCTCACTTCACAGGTAGCTCGAAACCCTCACTTTTCAAAGTTTATTTCCCAACTGGAGAAATCTGAAGACCTTGTTCCATTCAATGAAAGTTTAGATGAAAAATAGGAGTTTGTAGTTGACAAGGAAAGGGATTTTTTTACCATGTTTTGTCTGTGGGTAGTATTTCACGGTCTAAAGAGAAGTTAATGGAGTTTAAGTTGCAAGTAAAGGATGTATTTCATGTTTTTGGTTCTTTTCTATATTATTTTTGTGTCGAATGGACCCTACACTTACCCGAATTTGTAGGTTGGTGTGCGGTGAATTATTCGCAAGTCGAAAGGGTAATCATTAATGTAAATACAACCAAAATTCTATGTCGAGTCAATGCGCAGACTGTCCTTGAGGTTATAGGTTTACCTGAAACATTTCCCAAAAGACCTGAGTTGTTTAACGAAGAAAATTTGGTAAAGTTTTATATAAATTGCAGTTTGGAAGAAAAAGAAAAAAATTATTACAAGTCTTGAAAGATGGTCAGTCGCATGAAAACCTATCCTTGCCTTTGAGTATTGATTTCTTTCAGCGAGATACCCAATTATTTTTGTCCTTGCTGAGTCAAATTTTAGGTCTAGATAGTGATAATTCAATCACGGAAGTTATGTTAGTTTTCCTTCTGAAAGTCATTTCACCCAAGTCACAGTCGAGTCCAGTATGTGGTTTTAATTTTGATGAATTCCTAGCTGCAATGATTCATGTTCAGTTGATGAATTTCCATGAGTTGAAGCATTTCAGATATCAGTCACATATCCTGAACTTGTTCTTGTGTTAAAATATTTCTGAATTGAAATATCTTGGTACCATGTTTTCTCATGACCTTCCTAAACAGATCAATATGTTTGAGTTCACCAATACAATCATGGCATAAGTTTACATAATTATTTTTAATGTTGAATTTCCCCGACTGTTAGAAGAAATGTTGCAGCCTACACCAAAAGGCCAAATAGGTGATTGGTTCTTGTATAAAGAACATACTATAATTAGAGTGTATGGTTTTACTGGAGCACCATATATGTTGCCAGTCTTTTTAACACCAAGGGTTTTTGCCTTAGAATTTATGACACAAAGGTTGTATTCAGAAGAAGAACATTTTGGTGTTTTCAAAAAATCATCAAATGTGAAATTCCCTCTTAAAGTTGGTCCATTTATCATTAAGACTAAGGAAGCCCTATCTATAATAGAAAAAATATTGAATATCAAGGATTTCCAAGAGGATGAAAGGATTAATTATGATCATCATCAAATTATATCGCAAAGGAGACGGCAAAATAGAAACAAGGATTTTTATCATCAAGCAGTTGAAGGATTAAAAGAAATGGAAAATTTATTCAAATTTGAACAAGATAAGAAAGAAGTGAATATGGAACAAACAAGCAATTTGGCAATGGTGGTTCAGACACTAGCTAAATTTGATATCACCAATAAGAGAACTATTTCAGAATTTGATAGTATGGAATTCGATGAAGAAGTTTCAAGCAAGAAATCAAAAGTGGAACAACTGAGAAAGAAACTATTAGTATGGAGGAACAAGATTTAATTGTTCCAGAAAAACTACTTTAATTTCACAACTACCTGTAAATATGCAGCAATAATGTTTTTTGGAAATAAAGGAATCTGGAAGTAACTCTGAGTATAAGTCCATATTTGATTTCATTTCACAATATGCAGAAAAGAAGAAGTAGTCATTGGTAGAAACTCAAAAATTGTTCCCTCAAGTAAGAAAGTTGGCAGAACAAAAAGTTTCCCTTCTTATAGTTAAGGATCCAGAAAGAAACACTATAAGGTTTGCAGTGGTGAACGATGAGAAAGTTTCTGAAATGGAAGTTAAGCTTAATGAGATTGATATACCTGATAAGATTCAATTGCATAGACAAACACGAGATGTCATGTATTCTGATTTATTACAATCCACTTTAAAAATTTCTAAATTGCAGTCTGTGATAGCAAAGCTGGAGAGTCAATTGAGGCTAGAGAAGGAAGAAAACAAAGCAATTTTGGTCTAGATTAAAAGACTACAAATTGACCTTGTGACTGTGGGAGTTGAGCCAGGGAACACTCAGTGTAGCAAAAGGCTCCTTAATGAAAAATAAAATACCATTCAAATGCTCAATAAAAAATTGAAGGTGCCAAATAATCAACATGTGCAATCTCCAGAGTTGATAGCATTACAACAAAAAAAGGAATCCATATATCAAGAAATGATGGATCACAAAGGTAAAATGTTAAAGTTACAAGATGAAAAGCATGTTTGGGAAAATGAAAGGATTGAATTGTTGTCACAAATTTCAGTGTTAAATACCAATCAGATTGAACTGTGCAAGTGCTAGAGAAGCCAAGGGATCAATCTCTATGTACGGATGAAGGACGAATGGATAAGTCCTCCACAGAGGAACTTACCAGTGCTATGTCACAAATTATTCTAAAATATGTAGAGATATAAGAGTTGAAAGCATAAAACCAGAAGTTGAAACAGGAAGTAATTCAAAATTCTGAAGAAAAGAAAAAAGTTTTGAGTGATAGAAAACAGTTTTTTTTTTTTCCTCGGAAAAAATCGTAATTTTATTTCAAATAGATGAGTAAAATTACATTCAGCACATGTAGTAGAATCACTGTGATCCCTACATTGTCACATATTTTCTATCCCTTATTATCCTCAAATCGATCCCATATTACTGCTGTTATTACATTACTGCTGTCCTATCAACCGCATAATCCGGTTTCATAAAATACTGTTACAAGAATGTAACCATCAATGGAATGCTGCACTATCTCTCACATCTGTGCTTCAATTTCTTCAAAGAAAAGGACTGTGATAATAGCTGAAAGTGTTCTCAGGTGAATGAGTTGTTATCCTCCAAGTGCCATGAGCTAATTCCTGCTGCGTCGCTACCTTGGATAGCTGATCAGCCATCCCATTCCTCTCCCGGTATATATGTGTAAAAGTGATGAGATTGAAGGATGTCTTTAACCTGATCACCTCTTCCAGAATGGGTAATAGTACCATAACATGACAGGAATTTATCTCCTTAGCCCAGTTGATAACTAACAATGAATCCCCAAAAATCTGTAGTGATAGGCAGCCTTGTTCAAGAGCAAATAACATCAACAATTTAAGAGACATAATCTCTGCATAGTTATTCGTTCCTCTCCCCAGACCTGCCACAAGGTGAAAAAAATTGAACTCAGATATGTGAAGGACTGCCCCCCCTCCACACACCGAATGGTGTGCTGTTGAAGCGCCGTCAAAGTATGCCCACGGCATTGATTGATCGATCAGCTCCCCTTGAACCGGTCGAGTTCTAAACGCCTGTACAGGAGCCAAAAAATGTTGTAAGATCGCCACCGCTTGAGCTACCACGGACTCCAACGGAACCCGTCTGTCATGAAAGATGAGCGAATTTCTGGTTATCCATATGCCCCATGCAAATATACACGGGAAGGCCCGATATGGTGTTGCCTTATTAATTGTCCACCAACCTTGGAACGCCTCCAGTACACAGTCGCCCCTCCACCTCGTCTGAAAATCCAAATAGCTGCTAATGCCATCCCAAATAGCCTGTGAGAATCGACAATGAACAAAAAGATGAGCAATGGTCTCTTCCGCTTCCCTACAAAGTGGACAGATTCCCAGACCCTGGAGAAAACGTTTTTGAAGAATGTCCCAGGTGGGTGCCTTATTTTCCAGTATAGCCCAGAAGAGTAATTTCGCTTTGCCCGGACACCGAAGCTTCCACAGAGATTTCCACCACCACACTAATTCCCTGTTGTGGATTTCCACTTGCAGCTGGATATATCCATTCTGTGGTGTGTAAATGCCCGAGGGATGGTGATCCCATATAAGTTCGTCATCCCGGTTGGTCAAACGAATATTATTAAGTCGTAATATCCGCAGAAAATCCACCCAAGCCCCCTGCAATTCTGCAGAGATCTCCAGTCTCTGTGCTGATAACCACCCCTGATGCCATAGTGTAGATGTACCCGGATCCTCAACGTCAGCCAGGAAATTACATCCTCGAGCAGCCAAATAATTCCTCAATTCCCCAGGAAGGACATGACCTCCCCTGCAGCCAACCCAAGGGTCCAGCCCAATACGTAGGAGACGCCCATTACCTATCCTCCACACTAATCCAGATCCGACCAAGGAGAAATGTTGCACCACCGCTTTCCATACCACAGAGCAATTTGTCCTCGACTTATTTCCCAGCCTTATCCATTCGAGAAGAGTAAGAGGGGCAATATATTTATGATATACCACTCTTGTCCAGAGACTATGTGTATGGATAAGACGCCACGATACTTTGGCTCCCAAGGCTTTTGCGAACAGAAAAATATTCTTCAACCCCCATCCTCCCAGTGCTTTAGGGGTAGCAATTTTTCCCCATCTGACCCATACCAATGCACGTTGCTCACCCTGACCCTTCCAAAGAAAGGCAAAACACAACCTCCGGATCCGCTCCAGGACTCCAATGGGGATCCAAGCAAGGGACATCCAATACACCGGAATTGCTTCCAAAACTGATTTAACCAGGACTAGCCTCCCAGCCTGAGAGAGCCATTTGTGACTCCATCCATGTAAGCGCTGTTCTAGTTTTGCAATTAACCAGTGCCAATCAGCCTTCAGGTAAGCATTCGGTTTCAAGTGAAAGCCAAGGTACTTTAATCCATCATCAATATCCATAGTCCTATATGGTAGTATGTTAGCCATTCTATGAATCTCCTGCTCAGTTAATAGCGAGCATGTGATAGAAGATTTTTCAATATTAACTAACATACCCGCTGCACTTTGCAATAAATGGATGCCTTCAACCACCTTAACAATATCCTGTTGCGTGCCATCACAAAATATCAGAATGTCATCAACAAAAAGGAGATGTGTAATAAACAGAACCTGTGATATGGATATGCCCCGAAAGGATCCATCAGCTTTTGCAGTCAATATAAAACGGCTGAGTCCTTCAACAACAAGTAGAAACAGCAGCGGAGAGAGGGGACATCCCTGTCGTAGACCCCTTCCCGCATGGAAAAAAGGACTAGCAGAACCATTGATTAATACAGAAAATCTCACCGTAGTAATGCAGGCCATAATCCAACGAATAAATTCGTAGCAGAACCCCCGGTGAGTTAAAAGCATCCGGATATACAGCCAGCTAACCCTGTCAAATGCTTTGGAGAGATCAATCTTAATCACAGCACCCTTCTATTTCCGAACTTTCAGAGTGTGTAATCCTTCCTGTGCCACTCCAATGGCCTCATGAATTTGGCGACCTTCCAGGAAGCCAAATTGCTCACATGAAATATGCTGAGACAATATCTTTTGGAGTCTCCGCGCCATAACCTTAGAGATGATCTTATAGATACAATTGCAAAGAGAGATAGGTCTGAATTCATCAAAACATGCAGGCTTGTCCGTCTTCGGAATAAGAGCTATAAAGGTGGAGTTGAAAGGGCCATGGACAAACCCAGCCTTACGCGATTCTTCCACCACATGCAATAACTCCTCCCCGAAGAATTCATAGAAACCTAAGAAGAATTCTATAGGCCAGCCATCTGGCCCCGGGCTTTTATCTTTTTGAAAAGATTGCATAACCATCGAGAGCTCAATCGGCAACACCTCCTCCATCAGCATCCGATTTTCTTCCTCCCCCACAAACCGAGGGAACATCTGAGTCACCCGAATAACCTCAGCTATGGAAGCTCCAGGTTGTGCAGTGAATAAATCGCCAAAATGTCGGACACCCATCTCTGCTAAACCATCAAAACTGGAAACCAGTTCTCCATCTGCTGAAGATAATTCCCAAACAGAGTTTGTAAATTTTCTCCCTTTAGCATAATTCTGAAAAAATTTTGTATTCTCATCTCCACACTGAAGCCAAATCGCCCTACTCTTCATTCGCCACATCTCTCTCTCTCACACAGAATATCATTCCTTCGTCGTTCCCACTCCGTCAGTTCGCCTTTCTGCTGATCATCCAGAAATCCCATCCCCAGACAATTAAGAATCCTATCAATATTCATCTCAGCTGCCCGCAGAGTCTGCTCATCAATCGCCCTCTTCTCATGAGCCCAGGAAATAGTGGCCTCTTTAATTCGCATAAGATTATGTTGAAAGTGTGCCCCCGCATGCAATTGAGAATCATGAGGGCGATGCACCCACAGATCCTGAACCAGCTTAAGAAAATCCACCTCCTTCAGCCAGCTAGGATTGAATTTGAAAGGGCTAGGGGGTTTTTTCCTACTACCTCGTAGCTCCAGAAAGATGGGACAGTGATCAGATATCCCACCTGATCCGACCCACTGTCTGACAACATCAACACCCTGTGCCAATACATCGGCCACCAGAAACCTATCCAGTCTCTTAGCCACCCTGTGATCCCCAGTTCTCTTATTTCTCCAAGTCGGATTTAACTTGGGTGGTAAGATATCAAGCAGATCCTTCCTGGAAAATGCTTGTATGAAATAATTTGCTAGAGCATCCGGAACAGCCCTAGGCCCCCACACTTCAGAAATCCCCAGCGTAAGATTTAAGTCCCCACCCAAGATCACATCCTTACCATCAAACAGATCCATATCCAACAAGGAGTTCCAGAATCCCATCCTATTTAAATAGGGCCCGTAGATATTGAGAACAGTGATCATCCGACCGATCTCTGCATCCCAAACTTCCAAACCTATGCCAGAAGAGATGCCCCAAGAACTATCACATCTGCAGCACTTTACCTTCCATCCCGATGCCAGCCCGCCAGATCGTCCCCGAGCATCCACTCCAACAAACTTCCAGCCTGGAAGCAAAGATTCTAAAGTCTGTACCACATCTACACTGCCACCCAAAGTTTCTTGCAACAGTAAAACATCCGGTTGATGTAAGTCTACCAACCTCCGGAGCGACGATTTTTTAATGGGACTCGCCAACCCACGACAGTTGAAAGACATTATTTTCATAATGTACCCCCTTCCTGGGTTTTCACTGCTCTAAGCGCCCACTCAATAGAAGACTGTGTACCCATCACGAGATCCACTTTAGCCCAATCTTGAGCTTTAGACAATAGGGATCTGCGGCCCCGACCTTTCCCCCTAATTCTAGATGCCAACTCGGGAAGTCCCTTTCCCCCCGATCCAATGTTAGGTATCTCCCTACTGCGAAGAGCATAACGGATGTTTCTACCCTCAGAGTTGGTAGAGAATGTGGTGGACGTGTAAACTCCATCCTCCTCAATCAAACAACAAGTTGCAGCTGGACAAGGTAAGACCGTATGGGCAAGTGGTGTAGACCCAATCCTACCCCCCCCAACTCAATAGTGTCATCAGATAAGGAAACAGGAGGAGATAAGAAATGAGACTTACCCGAGGATTTCGTGGGTGAACCCCGTCGATTTATGGAATGCTCCGAAAGCTTACTGGAAGTGACCCGAGCAGTAGGAGTCGCTGGAAACACCCCCTCATTAACAGGATCAACACTCCCAATATTCTCCTTTCCATCGATCACCAATGGAGACAACAATTCCTCTGAACCATGACGCCCACATAAATCCAATGTAACCACTGAATCAAAGATCACCCCCCTGTCATTTGCAGACCCACTCCCATCATCCACCACCACCTGGGAGCTCGCCTTTGACAATGGATCTGCACCTACTGTGGCAGCTGCACCGGTCTGGGGCTTACATGTTCGAAACGGTAAAGGGCAGTTGGCTACCAGATGTCCATGAACGTGGCAGCGGTGACACCTAAACGGTACACCCACATAATCCAGAATCTGAACATAGTCCCCTTCCTTAGATTGAACATTAATCTCAGCAGAAAGTCCCAGCCGAAGATCTATATTGACCAGTATCTTAGCCACCGTGTAAATGCCAGTCTCAAGGTGGGAGGAATCAGAACACACATATTCACCAAGAAAATTTCCTATCTCAGCAAACCTCGTTTCATTCCAGAGATGCATGGGAAACCCAGGAAGCTTCACCCACATCGGTTCTTTAACAATCTTCTCCGATTTTGAATCGAAGAAGGGGGACCAGCTCTTCAGAACAAGAGGGACACCCGACATCGACCAATGTCGTCTTAATACAGCATCAACCTCCCCTTTGTTTGAAAAGATGAAGGAAAACCATCCTTTCGTCAATACTCTGACTTCAAGGGCTGATGACCCATAATTCTGCCACTTCTCAGCTGCCCAACGCTGAAGGAAACCACGACCAAATCTTCTGCCCCGAACATGTCCAACCACAGCCGTGAGAGAGTAATCCTCCGCCTCTGCCATCGAAACATCCACCCCCAGCACTAACAGATCCTTCCTCTTCCGTTCTTTAACCGTCTGAGCAGATTTTTTGAGTGATTTAGCCTTTGCAGAAGGCCCAGTTCGTGGACCATGTAGGGAGTCGACAATAGGTGAAGATTCTCCACCACCTTTGGCATCCTTCACAAGACCACATGAGAATAAAGCCCTGGGAACGGGCCCAGAATTTACCTCTGTCCCCCCGCCTGTCATGGAGGGACCAGACAAAAGCCCCGACCGCTTCATCCCGGCAATGTTGTCACCATCAGCAAAAGTCACTCGGTCTTCTTCTCCAACCGAGGTGTGTTCCAATTCTGTCCTCATGCCAATCCCACGCACCAATCAAACAGAACCGCTGCCAGTACTAGAACCCCAGAAAGATTAAAGAATAACCCCAGCACTAAAAGTGGCCGACCGCCAATCCACAATCCTAAATATCTGCAAACCTCACCACGCTGCCCACATCGATCCTCTCGCAACCCCCCAAAAAAATAAAGAAACCACCTGCATCCCCTGTGAATTAGCAAGACCAACCCACGTCGCTCCCCATCAAATGCTCCACATGTCACCAGAATTCAAAATCCTACAATCATCAAAGAAACCTTCATTCCAAATATCAGGTTCAAGAACCGACCCAATGAATCAAGGGATGCCAAAATGGTGTTGCCAATAACCCTGGCAGGGAAGGCCGCAAATGATAATGCCGAGAGGAGGAAAAAAGCAGGTAAATACAGTCCCTTCCTTAAATCCACTGCTGCAGGCATCCAAGAAAGTCCACCGCAGGGCCAATACCGAATTTCTGAAAAGAATTCGAGGCACTCAACATTCCATCGAGAATAATCAACAGATCATCGGAGAAGCTGCTCACGGCCATCGTACGATTCTCCTGGATGATCCATGACGGAGGTTGTAATTTCATGAAGCGAGTTCCATACCACTTGCAGCTCCAGCTTCCCGATCCCTGGCAAAACCAAGTGATAGAAAACAGTTGCAAAAGAAAGGTGATGAATTAAAAGATAGATTGACAGGTAAGCTTCAATTACAAGGAGCTAAACACCTTATATGGGATGCGATATCAGTGGAAGTCACCAAATTCTGGTCACATTTGAATTTTATGGAAGATAAAGATGCTATAACAAACATAGCTCTCTAGAGGTGTAAAGTGGCAAACAAGACATTAAGAAAAAGGCCTTCAGAAACAACTCAAAATACAGTTAGTTTTTTAAACACTCTAACTCAATCAGATATGCAGAGTTTTGAAATCAAAGACAGACCAACAATCATCATTTGAGCAAGAAGAATTATTGGCAAGCATGATCGTGTTAAATAAGTACAAGACAAAGCGCAACAGATGCTCCTTCAAGATCAAAATTTTAAGAAAGTATTTCAAGGGCTTTTTGAAAATGGTCTACCTTCTTTTTGAAGTGATGATAGAAAGTTAATGACTCAAGAAAATTATCACAGTTTGATAGTACAGGATCGTATGGATCACTCGAAATTTGAATTTTTGGTCAAAGGATTAACTGGAAAAACAATAATTGATCAATTGATCAATGATTTTGAAATATTTAATCAATTTCTAATGATTAAGAAGGATCTGCCAGTTGTATGTTACACAACATGGATAGAATTGGAGGTGATGGTGAAAGAAATGATGGATTATGAAATCCCAAATCAAGAGAAATGGAAAATTGTCAAAAAAATTGGGAAAACAAAATACAGGCTATATCCAGAATGAATATTGAGGTGTCTTAATTTGAAATTAAGTTGTGGTTCCTTTGTTAACTGCCAGAGTGTTCCATCAGCCCAAATCAAAGCAACATGATACCATCTTGGTCGACAACAAAACAAATGTTCCTAAAGTTTAGAGATTTCTTTGAAATTTTTATTTTTAGCGAAGAATCAGTTAAGGTTTATTCAAAGAACATTTTGTATAAATTTTGATTTTACAAAGTAATCGAGGTTGAATTCGAGAGAGAAAAAAGACAGTGATGTAATATTTTTGGAAGACTTTAATAAAGAGCAGAAGTACAGGTCTATCAGAAACAGAGATTCATATGTTGTCACTTTCTTCAGTCTATTAATTTCTCTTTTGTGAATGTATATCCTGTTACACCATTTTATCACTTTGCCTCATATTTGACTGAACTATGTGAGTTAGATTTCATTTTATATGCTCTAATTCACACATTTAAATATTGTCAATGTTCTTTCTTCCAAATTAATGCATAATTCATCCCAGTTAGATGTTCTATGTTATTAATGTATTGTTTTCTTTAATCTTCTATCATTCCTAAAATTTCTATTTGTCTGGACAAATGATACCTACTTTTCCTCTGTGAAATATTTATCCTACCACCGGGCTCTTAAATAATTTTGAGAAATGCGTGTGTTGACTCCATACCCAATGGATTTTGTTTTTCATTCAAACACTTTGTTAAATTGTATGTTGTAACTAAAGATCTGGCCATTGTTTTAAAAAGGTGAACCGTTATGAGTGACCATTAGATAACATATAGATAATGTTTTTCCCGACTTCCAACTTCCAACAAGAAGGGTCGGTCTACCCTTCATTTATGAGAGAAAGCGGAAGAATGAACGGTCGACCCTTCATGTATTGTAGGATTAGTAGGAATAGTAAACACCAGAAGGAATGGTCACCCCTTCTTATATCCTCGAAATACCAAGAATATCATGAAGAGAAAGGATTGGTCGCCCCTTCGTTTAGTATAGAATTGTGAACACCTATATCCAACAATTCACCTATATCCAGAATGGTGAACACAAGAAGGATCGACCAACCCTTCTTGCAGTATAGAACTTTTATGAAAAGAATACAAGGCAGAAGAAGGGTCGGTCGCCCCTTCATTTATGAAAGAATTGTAAAAATATTCAACCTACGAAGGCTACGCAATTAATTCATGTATATCAAGAATGTTGAACACTGGAAGAATACTGAGCAGAAGAAGGGTCAGTTGACCCTTCATTTAGGAGATAAATGTAAAAATATTTAATCTACGAAGGCTAGGCCGACAATTCCCGACTTCCGACTTTCGCTGTAAATAGTAGGGGTCGGGACATCGGCTAGTTATAACATATAAAAAATTTGTGTCCCAACTTTCATTTTTCGACAAGAAGGATCGGCCTCCCCTTCGTTTAGTAGAGAATTGTGAACACCTATATCCAACAATTCACCTATATGCAAAATGGTGAACACAAGAAGGATTGACCGACCCTTCTTGCAATCTAGAACTATTATGAAAAGAATATTGGGGCAGAAGAAGGGTCGATCGCCCCTTCATTTATGAGGGAATTGTAAAAATATTCAACCTACGAAGGCTAGGTCGTCAATTCATGTATATCCATAATGGTGAACACTGGAAGAATATTGAACACAAGAAGGGTCAACCGACCCTTCATTTACGAGAGAAATGTAAAAATATTTAATCTACGAAGGTTAGGCCGACAATTCCCGACTTCTGAATTCCGCAGTAAATAGAAGGGGTCGGGACATCAATTAAGTTATAACATATAAAACATATTTGTCTCGACTTCTGACTTCCGATAAGAAGGATCGGTCGCCCGTTCATTTAGTAGAGAATTGTGAACACCTATATCCAGAATGGTGAACACAAGAAGGATCGATGGACCCTTCTTGCAGTATAGAACTATCATGAAAAGAATATTGGATAGAAGAAGGGTCGATCGCCCTTTCATTTATGAGAGAATTGTAAAAATATTCAACCTACAAAGGTTAGGCCATCAATTCATGTATATCCATAATGGTGAACACTGGAATAATACTGAGCACAAGAAGTTTCGTCCGACTCTTCATTTACGAGAGAAATGTAAAAATATTTAATCTTTGAAGGCTAGGACGATAATTCAGCTATATACTGAATGGTGGACAGAAGAATGAACGGTCGACCATTCCTATATTGTAGGATTAGTAGAAATAGTAAACACCAGAAGGCTCAGGAACCGCTTCTTATATCCTCCAAATATGAAGAATATCATGGAGAGAAAGGATCGGTCGCCCCTTCATTTAGTACAGAATTGTAAAACTATCGAACCTATGAATAGTCATCAATAAATTCTCATATATCCAGAATGTTGAACACGAGAAGGAATGATTGACCCTTCTTGTACTTTAGAACTATTATGAAGAGAATACTTAGCACATGAAGGTACTATTGCCACTTAAGTTATGAGAAAAATGTAAATATATTCAACCTTCGAAGACTAGGCCAACAATTCATGTATATCCATAGTGTGAAAATCCTCACAGCAGATCTAAGAGATGATGTATCTCACAAGAGAATAATTATGATTAAGCAAGAAAATAGAAGAAGAGTGATACATGCAGTATAATGAGCAACAGAATAACATGGTACAGTAGAACTCAGATAGAAGCAATAATACTTCGGTCATACTAGATTATTAATCACAAATGGACATATAAATAATACAATGCATGAGGAATTCGAATGCCTAAGGTGGCAATTCGAATTAGCCTTCATGGAGTGATCAAAGGATCACTGGAGTGTCATCGGAGCACAACTAGGTGTCCTCATGATCATCGGAGCGCAACTGGAAGTCTTCATCGTCATCAGTGGAGTCATCATTGCTCAAGTAACTGTCAACCATCAGTCAAACTAACTCTGGTAGGTGTAACTGAGTGTAACTCAATGTAACTGAGTGTAACTGACTGTAACTGAGTGTAACTGACTGTAACTGAGTGTAACTGACTGTAACTGAGTGTAACTGAGTGACAACTGGAATGGTAGGTGAAGGAGGGCGAGTTGCTCCCTAAAATCAAGGAAGAAGGGCGCATTAAGCAACTGGAGGGCTAAAACTGAATAGTGAGAAGCTCCTGGGGGCTGGCTAACTGAGGGCTAGGTGCTGGACTGATGACTGGGATGCATGCAAAATGCATGCAAACCCTAGAATGCATGCAAACCCTAAAAGGTGCATGCATGACTGAAAATGTAAATGATCAAAATACTGGTGGGACTAGGACGGAGTATAGGAATATCCTAACACATAGTGGTGAACACTGGAAGAATATTGAGCATAAGAAGGGTCTACCGACCCTTCATTTATGAGAGAAATGTAAAACTATTTATTCTACGAAGGATAGGCCGACAATTCATTTATATCCAATATGGTGAACACAAGAATGGACAGCCACCCCTTCTTGTATTGTGGGATTAGTATGAATAGTAAACACAAGAAGGATCGAGCGCCCCTTCTTCTCTCCTCCAAATATCAAGAATATCATGGAGCGAAAGGAATGGCCTTCCAGCAATTCATCTATATCCAGAATGGTGAAAACAAGAAGGAACGACTTACCCTTCTTGTATTATAGATCTATTACGAAAATAATACTTAGCACAAGAAAGATCAATCGCCCCTTCATTTATGAGAGAAATGTAAAACACAACAAGGATTGGGTGCCCTTTCCTATATCCTCTAAATATCAAGAATATCCTGGAGTGAAAGGATATGTTGCCCCTTCATTTATTAGAGAATTGTAAAACTATTGAAGCTTTGAATGGTCGTCCAACAATTCACCTATATCTAGAATGGTGAACCCAAGAAGGATCAAATGACCCTTTCTGTATTATAGAACTATTAGTAAAAGAAATCCCAAGAAGGACGGGACGCCCCTTCGTATATTCTCCAAATATCAATAATATCGTGGAGATATTCTACCTAGATAAATTTGACATAAGTAGCATTGAGAAAGGAACGGACGTTGCTTCTTGCATCGATCTATTTTCTACAAACCACAATAAAGATCAATTTAAATGGTGAGTAGCACTTGATTGAAATGTGACTTACTGTAATATTCTCGATCTGTTTATTTCTAGCACAAATAGCAAATTAAAATGACAGTTAATATGAAATAATGATCGCTCCTTCTATGATCAATTCTATCTCAATTGACTATATAAAATGTGCATTCGATCTCTCATGGATAATGCTAGCAGATTTGTTCTTAATCAATCAATTGATTTTGGAAATGAGTGGTCGTTCCTTCTCCATCGATCATTTGCCTGAAAATTTACAAGTATACAGCTAATTTTAAAACACTAATTGATAATTATAAACATTGTATGCATTCTTATATTAACTACACAATATTTAATGTTTTGCAGATAAAACATGTATGCGTTGTTGAGCCTTACTCAATACTAGGAAATCCCGTTCCTTGATTTGTTAAAAGATCACAACCTTGGTTTATTCAAGCATGGATGGTATGTTTTTTTTTTGACAAAAACGGCTATTTTATATTAAAAGAAGTGGCAAGCCACCCAAATGAGTACATATCCAAAAAACATAGAGTCTATCAGTCCTCCATCCGATAATTACAGAAGCCTGTGTCTAAACAGAGCTATTGTTTAAAAGCTAAAAACAGTAAGGGAAAGCAGAGTAAAACAGGACCTAAACGGAATTCAGCGATATCGTGCCCCTGCTGAAGGATTTGCAATAGCAGGCTTCCTACTCGAACCTGGCTTTTCTTCCCCTCGGAGATTCTCCATAGCAATTTCAAGGTTCTGAAGTCTGCGTTCCATGCTCTCGATGGCTTCTGTTACCTTCGATTCCAACGCTTCCAATGCTGCAGCAAAATCCTCCCTGGTATTGCCTATTTCTTCGTCCAAACTGTCAAGCCTGCGACCACCTTGCGCATCCATCCGGTTCACGAGCTCTCCCTGTCTTCTTACCCGTCGCCGCAGAACACGAATTTCGGCTTCCAGTTCCAATAATGGGTCTGGGGAGGAAGCCGCGGAGTCACCTGTGTCTGCCATTGCACTGAGCATGTACCAGTTATTCCCAAAGGAGAACACCACTGATATCTGCAAGAACTTTCGTCTCCCTGGATATCTCACCTTCTTCGCAGGCGGAGTGATTTTTATGAGTCCGATCCGGAGGGGCTTTTCCTTCTTATTGCTGGTGTCAATTCTGGGAAGTAGATACGGCATAATTGCTCCGAGTTCGACGCATGCCGCAGGATTAATCTTCAATCTGGATGTGGCTCCAATATCTTGGTTCGTACCGCTTATTGAATAACGGTTCGGCCTGTCATAGGAGATAGTTGTCTGTGGATCATGACCAAGCATGTTGCCATAAATGGAATTGGCTTCGGAGAGCTCTGTGACGCAAGCAATTTCTAAATGCCGACGGATCTGAACATAGGAGAGCAAGTCCGCACGCCTGGAGTCGCTTGAGGAAATCTTTCTTCGTACATCATCCTGATCCCTGGTACATATCCGAGTACGAGAGTTCATCATCTGTGGCAGGAAAGCCATCATACATGCAGAGAGAATGCATGTGACCATAAATTTGAAATAATGCTGGATAGAGGAGGATGGGGTGTCTTCGGGGGAAGGAGCCCCACCACGTCCCATAGTGATGACCATCCGGCGGTGAGGGCGCCGGACACGTGCCGTGAGACCTGTAAGCTCGAAGTCCATACCATCCATGTTCAAGGTTGGAACCAAAGGGTTACGGGATAGCCACCCGATTAATATCATCGTTGATTTTTAGAACTCCTTTACCTAAGCTAATAGCTGCATTTGCTGCTTTATCCGCCTGTTCATTTTTCCTTCGGAGAACATGGTAGAATTTGATGTCCCGGAAGAGAGGAATGAGGAGTGCTATTCTTCGTAGAACCTGCCGGAGGCAATTGGACGTGGGTAATTTCATAGTGTTGATGCTGTGGATGATCAACCTGGAGTCCCCCACTATAGTTACTTCATGAGCACCATAGGATAGAGCTTGGTTTAAACCTTGCCATAAGGCAAGGGCTTCCGCTTGGATGAGGAAGGAGCTCCAACTCGAGCTGGAATATTGACATCTGCAGATCTCATTTCTGATGATTTATTACGTGTTCAAGTTCAAGTGGTTGAGAGAGACCGGTGTTTCCTTCTACAGGTTGATCTTATGGTTTGTAATTTTCAACCAGATCTAATGAAAAGTGGTCTCGATTCAGATCTGATTTCATGTGCGAAGCAAGGGTGGGTTTTGCCCTCATATGATGTTTGTAATCGGTCTAGAATTAATACCGCGTCATCTTTGAAGAAAGGAATTTTTCGGTATGGAAGAAAAGAATCCCGGCTATGAAAACCTCGTCTATATTGCATTACATGGATATTGAAAAGAAGTTGACAAATGTAGACCATGAAAAAATTATTTTCTACCTTAGAACAACATTTCTCCATCATATTGAAAATATGTAACCAAATCTTCCTTCAAAGTACTCAAATCAAGTCCTTATATAGCGATGATGCGGAAAGTGACTAAGAGCTTCAAAAGTTCAAAAGAAGTTCAACAAGAATAGATCAAATACTTTTTGTTCAATGAGAAAGTTTTTTCTA
This sequence comes from Larix kaempferi, assembly GCA_027924585.1. Classification (NCBI taxonomy): domain Eukaryota; kingdom Viridiplantae; phylum Streptophyta; class Pinopsida; order Pinales; family Pinaceae; genus Larix; species Larix kaempferi. Next base: position 1,485,061 of record BSBM01001812.1, read on the forward strand.
TTGACGTAATAAGATGTGTTATTGCACCTCTACAATTGCAATATCGAAAAGTCGATGAGGAGGTCGTGGCAAAGATGGTTTTATCTCTTGTCTCAACTTTTACAACAACATTGAGAGATGGTATTCTATTTCCTTTCGATAAGGAGACCACGTTGGGATTTCTTCCTAGAAATGAAGATGAAATTAATTTTCCTTTAGTAAATTTTTAAATATTGGATGGGCAACATATTATTTCAGCGCAAAAAAAAATCATTGAAACTGATAAATATCAATCGGTCCATTCAAGGTATCATCATCGAACAGCTCATCTTCTACATAAAGATGTTCCTCAAAACATTATCAGCAAATTATGCAAACAACAAAATTTACCAAACAAGGAATTTGCAGACACTCCATTCATTTCTCAAGTTGTAAAATCAAGGGAGAAATGGATATCATGTGGTAGGCCATCCTACCCGAGAAAGGGAAACACTTCCAGTGATGATTGGCAGGTATAGAGTTTTTCTTATTATCAATCAAAGTCTGTAGATTGATGCCTGTGTTATGAAATTATCAAATTAAATATTATCTTTAATTTTATATGTTTGCAGTCTTTCCTAGGTGAATGTATGGATATCTTTGTTGTTCAAACAAAGGACAACCTTAAATACAAGATAACTCTTGTTTTGACATCAGATCAACTGTGGAGCAAATGGATGTCTGTATTCAAGCTTTACAAAAGCGGTTCCTTGCCATGCTCACCCAAGAGCATCACTCAGGTTGATTTTGTTCAAAATAAAATAAAGAATCATGGATCTAATTTTTTTAGACCATTGCGTGATCTTGATGAAGATGAATTGACCGTTGTGACTGACAATATAATCAATGGATTAGTTTGGCTGAGCACATCAGTCAACAAAAATGTTTGCGCAGAGACTTTATATCAATATTGTAAGCGAATCAAGGACTAGAGGTCAACCAGACATTCGATCTTTGAATATTTCAAAGTTCATGATGTTCATACTTTTGGATCACAGATTATCACTAACGATAATGTCACTGAAATCTATAAAATTGCACCAAATCATCTCCAGTAACTGTGCAGTATTTTATGCTCTGAAAGCAAGCAAAATATCCTGGTAAAAAGAGAAAGAAAGAATCTGAAGAGGATAATGGTACCAAATTACCAAATGATGTTGAGAAAATATTGAACATATATACAATAAAGCGGGGATGGGTATGGCCATTGACTCCGTCAAAGATAGTTCACAGTTTGCTTTTCAATGGTGTTATCCTGCATATTTGGTCAACACACTAAGATCCATTGCATTTTTTAGTGCGGAAATCAGCTGTGAATTTGTTATTGTTGATATGTGTAATTGTGATAGTGCCTGGACAAAAGAAAATATGCTTATGTTGTTGTACTACTTAGAATCAAATGAAGCGGCATGTACGTCTATTTTTTTAGCTGATATGGAAAACTCTTGTATGATTTCTAAAGCTTTCACACATTTCAGCAAGAAATAAAAAAAAAATAAAAGGTAACACGGAATGCTACCAAGGGAGTTTATAGAGATTTCTCCAAGGACTAATTTATAGGATTCTCTATTATACAGTGTTGGAGAATTGGAAGGGATGAGGATAATTTGTTTGCTTTTCAAATGGATATGGATTGGAAGGATGTGGACCTACCAATGATTGATTTACCTTTGTCCAAGGTTACCAATGATAGTTCAAGAAGCCATGTTTTTGCAAAAGAAAGGACACAGGAATTATGGGATCACATAGTTTCCAGACTGGTCTCTTCTCAAGGTACAGTTCTTTTGTTGTACGCATGAGGTAGAGTTCTTCGTTCATTGATCAAGTCGCCAGATCGAATAATTATTTCTATTGTGGAGACAGTACAACAAGAGTTGTTTATGAACAGTTTCTATCATGGATGTTTGACGTCAACTCATCTATTCACATTTCATTGAGATGTACTATGATACCTTGGGGATCATTGTCATCATTGGTGATTTCCCTCACGCTTGTTAACGGTTTGCATCATTAACCAATAATCAAGTGGTTTCTGCCATGTTCGACTTCAACACCTTGTAATCAGATCGTTAGATTCGTATCGATTTGGGATCGGGTAGAAGACCTTGGATGTTTCTGAAGTTTACATCTAGGTTGCGATGGCGATTCATTGAGTAGGTTTCCACCTGGACATCATGTTGGTGACCTCACTAGTGTATTGTCACACATATCCACTCTTGTATTGGTCATGGATGTGATGTTATCATATCATGGATTTCAATCATGTGTTGAGTCAATACTATCATGGATCTGTGATGTATTAGTCAGCAGCCATGCTTTAAGTCAGTTGTTTCAAGCATGTGTATGCCCGCCTCGGCGATGATGCAGGTATGTCAATCTAGCTCTCCTATGACCTTTCTTATGGTTATCCTTTGAGAATCTACAAGTTAGTAAAGTGTTTCGGCCATCAAACTTTCTGACCTCACACTTTACAGGGCATCTGTTATACCTCATTTTGCCATTTTTGGTCATGTGTGCTTTACCACCATGGGAAGTGTGAATTACATGACCTCCTAAGTGTATTAAACCCATTTTTCTATGATAAATTCATTATACACCTAAGTTGGAGAAACCACCCAATTTCTTGGAGCCAAATCCCACCTCACCTAACCACTTCCAACCATTCATGGAGGAATTTCCGCGCCCTGTTGAACTATGGAAGCGCAAAAATACCAAATTTTTGCGCTCTGCTGAACTATGGGGGCGCAAAAATTACAACTATAGCGCACTTTGCTCAGTGTCTAGGGCACGATGATTTTGGTTAGCTTTTTGTGCCTTATATCTAGGATCCCTCACCTCGAGAATCTCATCATCCCTTCGAAATCCAATCTTGTTTTTCCTTGTGAAGAATGTTGGGAGATGTGAGATCAATGATATCCTCTCTTGATCCACACTCTTATCCATGATGGTTGGGCTTTCTCACCCTATATCAAGGCCATTTCTCTTTGGTTTTGGGATTAGAGACACGTAGAGGCTGAGTCTGAAATATAGTTGCAGATCTATTTGTGAAGGAATCCTTATGTTCTCAAGGTTCTCAAAGGTGGCTTATTGAAAGGTTTAGGAGGAGATGCTGTCGAAATTACCTCAGGTATAATTATGTATTGTACTACTTTCTTTGGATTTCTTAATAATAAATTGGCTTATTCTCCCATGTCATGTTTCTTCCATTGATATATGATATGTTATATTAGATCTTGTTGATGCACACATGTTTGGAAGGTTGGTTTCTATATTATGTTGCAGGTACACAAGCCTTGGACATAAAGCTTGGAGTTGGAGCTTGGACAATCTCCAAATCAAAAGGTAAGATATTGATCTCTCTCCTTCCATTTTCATGTCGGAATACGTGTGCATGTTTGATCTAGGAGTTTAGGATTCTATTTGTTTTCTTTATGTCTTGGATTTGGTTTAAGGGAGCCACTTTGTTATCCAAGGGATTTTCATCTTACCCGTAGGAAGAAAATATCACCACACTAACAAATCTAAATTGAGGTTTTGGGAAAAAATAAATAGTGTTATTAGGACATATTGTTTCAACCAAAGGCATCAAGGTAGACCCCAAAAATATTGTGGCAATTACTGAGTGTCCTAACCCCGAATCAATCACATCATTAAGGGGATTCCTTGGTATGGCAGGTTACTATAGAAGATTTGTTTGTAACTACGCACAAATTGTGGCGCCGCTAACATCATTGTTAAAAAAGGATGCTTTCATATGGGATAAAAATGTTGAAGCTTGTTTTGAAAAGTTGAAAACCTTAATGACATCCACTTCGGTCTTAGTAGCCCCAGATTTCACAAAAATATTTATCCTTGAATGCGATGCTTCAAGAACAGGTGTAGGATCCGTGCTCATGCAAGATAAACATCCCATCACCTTCAAAGGTCAAAAGTTGAAACTGAATGAGCAGACAAAATCTACTTATGACAAATAAGTGTTCTCAATAATGCATGCCATGGTCAAGTGGAAGCAATACTTGTTATGATATTCCTATACTCCATCCTAGTCCTACTAGATTTTCAGTCATTTTCATTTTTGAGTCTTTTAGGGTTTGCATGCATTTCCAATCATCAGTCCCAGCACCTAGCCCTCAGTTAGCTAGCCCCCGGAGCTTCTTCCTGATGAGTTTCAGCCCTCCTAGTGCCTAGTGCGCCCTCCTTTCACCTACTGCATGAGAGAGGCTCACTTCTTCACCTACCAGCCCAGTTATGTTCAGTTAACAAGAGTTCTCTCCCTGATTTTAGGCTTGACTCACTCTTTACTGACCTTATCACTCCGATGGACCTCCAGTGTGACTAGATAGGTTGTTCTAACTCCAGTTAGCTCCATGAGCGCCCTCCACTGAGCCTCCTTCACTACATCAGTGCTTCCATGTGCTAGTTACACCTACCACATTCGGTTAGACTTAGTTTGGCTGCTGGTTGACTATTACTTGTGCATTCATGACTTCACTGATGATGAGTTGGACTCCTAGTTATGACTTGATGACACTCCACTGATTATGGATCTGTCCATGCAAGCTAATTCGAATCACACCTAGTGTATTCGAATCCTGAGCATTGTATATTTACCTATTTACTATTCATATTAATGTAACATGTGTAATTATTCTGCCTCTATCTGAGCTCCTTGGGATCTGTGTTCTACTGCTCTATTCTTCTTCTATTATTCCTAAATTCTTTCATTGTGAGGTTTACATCATCTCTTTAGATCTTCTATGAGCATCTTCACAATACCTTTTGGGAGCCAAAATTTCTCATCAAAACATATCACATCAATCTAAAGTATTTCCTAAGCTAGAAAATGAATTCGTCAGAACAACAAAAATGGGTGAGCAAAATCCAAGTTCTTTATTTCGACATTTGGAGAAAAATGGAAAGAAAAATTTGGTTGGTGACAGCTTATCAATAAAGCATGAAAATTATGTTGTTCGAGTACACAAGGTACTCCCAAAAGACCGAACACCTAGAGCAACCACTTCACACAAACAGATCACAAATCGACACACGATTTTTTTAACGTTGTTTAAACCCTCAAGAGGGAAACACTCCACAGCCCTGGCCAAGTAGCTTCTACGGAGCAGTTTATTATGCAAAAGAAAGAAAGTTACAAATGAGTTTCTCATAATCGATCAACTAGACAATGACCCTCCATGCTCTTTAAATAGAGATCATGGACCCATCAAGGGTAGGTATGATCTAAGAGAAGTTGAGTCGTCGGATCACTCTATGTCTAGAACATATTGTGACCGTCGGATTAAATATTTACAAATGCATATTAAAGAAACACACTTTACCTGATGGATATATTACACAAGTTGATCTTAACTAACTCCCAAGTGTCTAAATATCCTAACATCCCCCCTTAAGAACAACTTGGGATAGGATTGAAGGATTTACAAAAGTGACACTATTAGGAGAAGGAAGGAGGCATTAGAGCCTATCCCCCCTTAATGACAAATTCCTGAACCTCTAACATAGATTAAATTTTAGTAAACTTCGCTTCTGTGAGAGACTTGGTGAAGATGTCGGCAACTTGATCATCTGTAGGGCAAAAGAGCACTTCAAGAACACGATCATGAACAAGATTTTCTGATGAAATGCACATGTAACTCAAAGTGTTTGCTACATTGATGTAGAACTGGATCTTTGGCGAGCTTGATGGCACTTTGATTGTTGCACCAAAGTGGAGTAGGATGCTGCTGCTCGAATCCAAACTATGAAAGGATCTGTCGAAGACATAAAGCTTCCTGACTGGCATTAACTGTGGCTCGATATTCTGCCTCTGCTGAAGAAAGAGCAAGAGCTTGTTGTTTCTTACAATCCCAAGTGATAGGTCCAGATCCCAGACTTAAAATATAACCTGCAATAGACTTTCGATCATCAGGATCTCCGACCCAATCTGAATCAGTGAAACCAACCAACAAAGGTTTCCCCCCTGTACTGTAATGAATCCCAAACTGAATTGTACCTCGAATATATCGAAGTATTCTTTTAGCTGCTTTCTAGTGACTTTCATGAGGTGTTTGCATATAACGGGAAACACGACCAATGGAAAAGGAATGGTCGGGACGGGAATGAGTCAAGTATAAGAGACTACCAACAAGATGACAATACAAGGTGGCATCTACTTTAGGTGAAGTACAAGTGGCAGAAATTTTGACTCCAGACTGGAAGGGAGAAGGGGCTGGTGTACAATCTTTCATGTGAAAGCGACGAAGAAGGTCACAAGCATACTTAGACTGAGAAAGAAAGATTCCTTCTTTGGTTTGCAGGACTTGGAGACCAACAAAATAATGTAAATGTCTTAAGTCTGGCATTTCAAAATTTTGCTTAAGACTAGATTTCACATGGGTTAAAAGCTTAGGGTCACTACCAGTAAGAATAAGGTCATCAACATATAGAAAAAGTATGATGAGATGGTTTCCTAATTTCTTGGTATAGACATTGGGGTCATAATGGCATCTAGAAAAACCAGTGTCAAGGAGAAAGCAATCCATTTTGGCATACCAAGCTCTAGGAGCTTGCTTAAGGCCATATAAATATTTCTTAAGGCGACAGACAAGGCTAGAGTTTTTCTGAACATATCCAGGAGTTTGTTCCATGTAAATTTCCTCCTGTAAATCACCATGTAATATTGTAGACTCGACATCCATTTGATGGAATTCCCAGTTATGTAAGGCTGCAAGGGAAAGAATAAGGCGGATGGATTCATTTTTGCGACAGGAGCAAAGGTTTCATTGTAGTCAATCCCTTCAACTTGTGAAAAACCTTTGGCAACTAACCTTGCTTTAAGTCGTTCAATACTTCCATCTGATGCATACTTAGTTCTATAGACCCATTTACATCTGACAAGTTTTATTCCTTTTGGAAGAGGTACAAGATCCCAAGTATCGTTCGCCATTAAGGAACGGTATTCGTCATCCATAGCTGCATCCCAATCTGGATTTCCTGAAGCTTCTACAAAAGTGTATGGATCATGATTCTCGGAAACTTGATCCAAAAGAGAAGAGGCTCGCTGAAACTAAGAACGTGTTCGACGTTGATCTCTAGGATCACTGGCAAGATCACCAGCTGCTTCGCATGTTGAACGAACCCATTGATGAAGCACTTGTGCTGGTGAAACTGGAGGAACATGAGCAGGAGGAGTTAGATTTTCATCCTCGCTGTCATCATCAGAAACTGGAGTTGGAAATCTCTCAAAGAAGTTGGAAGTAGAAGAAGGCATAATTGTTGAATCAGGCTCGCAGGCCAAATATGGCACAATCGCCGAGTTAGGCTCGCAGGCCAAGAGATTTTCATGAAATTTAACATCTCTTCTAATGATTATATCATGAGAATGTGGTCGAAGAAGTCTATAACCTCTTACATCTTCAGAATATCCAACAAATATGCACTTTTCACTTTTAGGCTGCAATGCTTTCCGTTTTTCATCCAAAATGTGAGCCCATGCTTCACTACCAAACACATGGAAGTGACTTACATCGGGTTTAGTTTTACTCCATGATTATTTTGGTGTGATACCTTGTAAAGCTTTAGTGGGGGTGCGCTTAACTATGTAATTTGCACAATTTATAGCTTCAGCCCAAAATTGAAGACTTAGTCCCTTAGATTGGATCATACAATTAGTCATTTCTTTTAAAGTGTGGTGGAGGTGCGCTTAACTATGTAATTTGCACAATTTATAGCTTCAGCCCAAAATTGAAGACTTAGTCCCTTAGATTGGATCATACAATTAGCCATTTCTTTTAAAGTGTGGTTCTTCCATTCAGCTACACCATTTTGTTGTGGTGTATATGGAACAATGTGTTGTTGTTGGATTCCTTGTTCGGTGCAAAAAGTAGTGAACTTTTTGTTAACATATTCTCCTCCATTGTCGAATCTTAACTTAATAATTTGATGACCAGATTGTTCTTCAACAAGGGCCTTGTAGGCTAAGAACATGTTAAATACTTCGCTCTTAAGTTTTAGGAAATAAACCCAAGTGCGTCTGGAGTAATCATCAATGAAAGTTAAGAAATATTTGAAACCAGAGAAGGAAGCAGATGGAAGATGACCACACAAGTCACTATGCACAAGCTCCAAGGGAACAGAGGCGTGCCAAGAGGCACGTTTGTCAAAACTGTCCCGATGATGTTTTTCGAGTACACAACCAGAACAAACACCATCCCTGCAAGATACCATTGGAAGACATGTCACCATATTGTCTTTACATAGTTGTTGCAATGAGCGATAATTTAAGTGACCAAATCGCTCATGCCAAAGTTTGCTCAAGTTATCACTGTGAGCAACAAAAACTGAAGGAAAAGGTGATGACCCAAAGTTGTTAAATTTGTACAACCTGGTAATATCATCGATAATTTCGGTAGCTAGGACATGTTGAGGATCTTTAAAATCCTTGATTACAACTTGGTGAGGTGTAAACATCACAATTTTACCTTCACCAGAATGAGTGATTTAATAGACTGATAACAAATTGCAGGAAATTCTTGGAACACATAGTACATCACTAAAATGACCATTATCTACTAGAACTATTCCAGATCCTACAACACTTAGAGATCTATCATCACCAACAAATATTTGTTTGGTGTTACATTCATGCATAGTAGAAAAGATGGCTTGATCCTTAGCCATATGATAAGATGCTCCATAATCAATGAGCCATTCATTTGAAGTAGAAGAAGAAGATGTAGTATAAGAATAACCAAAAGCACAAAGTGCATGTCCATGAGAGTTAGATTTTGAAGATGAATTTAGGCTGATGTGGTGCTTCTTCATTGATGCTTCCAAAGTTGCCATCTTCTTGAAACACTTAGATTCATCATGATTATCTTTCCCGCAATAGTTGCAATGACGCTTAATCTTCTTTCCTTTTGGATTGGATCCTTTGTCATTTTTTAAAGAAGGAGCTGACTGAGTGGGTTTGGGACCCTTGTTTGACTTATTATTGCAAAAAATTTATTTCTTGGGAGGCTTGGACTTTTCTTTCTGTTGGGACAATAAGGCTTTCCTAGATGTATCTGCATTGTTGATCATTCCAAGATGGATGATCTTATCTTGCTCTCTAATCAAGGAATCACAAAAGGATTCAAGACTAGGCTCTTGATAGCTAACTACATTCAAGGATTATTTCATGCAGTAAAATGTAGATGCAAAAATAGAATATGCAGGTCCACGTTTTGAAAGATTATGATAAATGCATTGTTTGTCTTCCCTCTTAATCTTGCATTCTTCACATAAGAGTTTAAGAGTTTTGTACTTAGATAAATAATCTTGAATGCATGAAAAATCACTTAGATTTAAAGAAATCGACTCATTTTCGAGTTGATGACCTCGAATTTCATTGTGTTTACCAAACACAGTTTCCAACTTGTCCCAAGCTGTATCAGGTTCATCAATTCCAGATATGTGGAATCGCAAATCAGTAGAGATTGACATCCCAATCAATCCACGAGCTTCATCACATATATTTGCTGATTTTATTTTCTTATCATCATCAGTGGGTTCTGTTTCTTTCCCTGAGCTAATTCTGAAAAGTCCCCTACTTCGTAGAACATCCTCCATATGAGATTTCCATGAAAAATAGTTGGAACTGGTAAGTAAAATATCACAAGGGGCGGCCATATTTCAAATTAATGGCTGTAAAAACAGAAACCAATAGTCTAGATGCGAAGAGCTCGAAAAAACAGGCGGTTTCAAAAAAAATGGCACTGAAAACGGACTCTATAAGATGAAGTTATGCTTTGATCAAAGAAAATGTTGAAGATGTCCCCAATAGTGACATGGCAGATAGAGAGTGACCAGCTAAAAAAAGAACCCCCATCTTCCCAAGATGAACCTTTCAAAATCACTTTCTTGAAGGGAAGGAGGAAGGGGGCTTTTTTTTTTTACTCTTCTCTCTCGGTTTCCGTGCTTGCCTATTTTCCTGCAAAACACACCATAAACCAAAACAAAAAAACTTTTCTACACGTTTGGGGTTAGACTCTTTGTTTCTGATTTGCTGAGATCACACAAGGTGCACGGCAAAGAGCATACGCAGCCAAGAAAAACCCTTTCCCTTTATGTTTGTGATTCGCCGCGATCGCACGAGGTGCACGACAAAGAGCATATGCAGATAGGGAAGGCAACAATCCGAAACAAAAAAAAGCTAATAATAAAAACTGATAAAATATGAGATCTTTTTTTTAAATAAAATAAAAAACGTCACTGTAACATTATACCTTCAGATCTGATGAAATACGCGTTTCTAAAACAACTGGAAACCGTTTTCGATCAAACAAAAACTATTTCCCAATGGAAATGGCGCTCCGAACGCAATGGAATAGCTCCCACAGCCCAGAAATGCATGGAAATTCTAGAACCATAAACTCTTTCAAGTTTCAGCAACACCAGTTCAAGATCTAGATCATAACCGGAAGCGGCTCTTCATAAAAGCTCTGATACCATGTTCGGGTACACAGGGTACTACCAAAAGACCGAACACCTAGAGCAACCAATTCACACAAACAGATCACAGATCAACACACGACGTTTTGACGTGGTTTAAACCCTCGAGAGGGAAACACTCCATGGCCCCGGCCAAATAGCTTCTACGGAGCAGCTTATTATGCAAAAGAAAGAAAGTTACAAATGAGCTTCTCATAATCGATCAACTAAACAATGACCCTCCATGCTCTTTAAATAGAGATCATGGACTAATCGGGTGTTAAGCCACGGATCAAGGGTAGGTATGATCTAAGAGAATTTGAGTCGTCGGATCACTCTATGTCTAGAACATATCGTGACCGTCAGATTAAATATTTACAAATGCATACTAAAGAAACACACTTTACTTAACGGATATATTACACAAGTTGATCTTAACTAACTCCTAAGTGTCTAAATAACCTAACATATGCCACACTATGTTCCATTTCCATAATCATTCCCGAATGGATCTAAGAGGTCCAAACCGAGTACGTCAAAAACCCATAAACAAGGAAGTTAATAGAGGAAGTTGAAAGAAATAGGGCAACAAACTCCAAATACTCGTGGAACAAAGACATATTGTGGTACAAACAAAGGATATATTTGCCCAACTCCTCAAAATTCAAAACTCGAGTCTTAAAAGAAAACCATGATTCTCCGAAAGCAAGCCATGTTGGAGTTTTCAAAACATACCATAATATATGTCAATCCTTCTTTTGGAAAGGATTGAAGACTGATATCTAGAAATATGTGGTTGAATGTGATACTTGTCAATGACAAAAGTTTGAAATAGTTGCTCCTCTTGGGATTCTCGAACCTCTTCATATCCTAGTTCAAAAATGGTATGAGATATCCATGTATTTTATCATCAATCTTCCTACTTCTGAAGGGAAGGATATCATATTTGTAATCGTAGATTGATCAACCAAATATGCTCACTTCATTAGAATTTCATTTAAGGCAAAAGCTATTTAATTTGTTGATAACTATGTACAAAGTATATTTAAGCTCCATGGGTTTCCAAAACTTATCATCAATGACAAGGACCCCAAATTTACTAGCAATTTCTGGAAAGAATTGTTCCACGAAGTTGGGACTTCATTAACTATGAGTACCTCTTACCACCCATAGCTAGATGGATAGACCGAAGTGGTAAATAAATGCCTTAAGGATACCCTAGGAATTTTGTGAATGATCACAATACACAATGGATAAATTGGCTACACCTTGCAGAATGTTAGTATAATAGTACATATCATACAACGACAAAAATGACCCCTTTTGAAGCCTTATATGGGTATCTACCTCCAATAGCTAAAGAATATGTTATCAACAATTTCAAGGTTCCAGCAATGAAAGCTTATCTCACGACATCTGATGAGGTCCTACGTATTCTGAAGAACCATCTCGAACAAGCAAGGAATCATATGAAGTAGCAAGCAAAATTAAAGATATCTAATCGTGAATTTGAAGTAGGTGATTGGGTGTTTGTTTGTCTCCAACCATATAAACAAACCTCGCTCAAAACTTCCAAAAATCATAAACTTGCGACCAAGTTCTATGGTCCTTATCAAGTATGGAAGTGAGTGAGGCAAGTGGCTTATGCTCTAGGTATACCAAACAAAGGGAAACTACATGATGTTTTCCATGTGTCATGCGTAAAGAAAAAAAGGGTCCAACAAACCAGATATAAACAGAGTTACCCATATTAGATGACGAAGGAAAATTGATCCTAGTGCCTAAATGCATTTTAGAAGTTAAAACCAGAATGCTCCATTCTAGATCAATTAATGAGTACCTTGTCAAGTGGAAAAACTTACCAGAAAATGAAGCTACATGGGAGAATGCAGATTTTTTATTGAGACACTCATATTTACCAATACTTCGTAGATGAAATATTTTAGGGATGGATGACTTGTAATATACCTAAAATATATATTACAGTTATTTGGTATATTGTATTGATTATTATTTATAATATTGTCATCGGCATTAAGAGACGCATTGTTTAATATATGTCCCTTCACAATGTATTTATGGTCGCACGAGATCTATTGTAAGCATTAATTCATTTTAATCAAAAATATATATTATTTGGAATATTTATTTTAGATATGCACAGTTGAGATTGTTTGCTTAGTGGATATTTGACCTCAAGGTGGTGTTGGTTTGGTGTTCTTCTCTTACATGTTGCATTTCTTTTTCTTAATTGGTGGATGCCCTTCATGATGGCCACTTGGAGAAACCATTTGCTGGGAGAGTGACCCACTTGAGATGAGTAGTGTTTTGTATCATAAGGAGGCATTAAATCCCTAGATGGAATGTGGTAACTTGGATTCATGTTTGAAGGATTGAATATGGATTGAGGATACTAGGGGCTTTGACAATGTTCTTATAGTCCCTAGATATGAAGTCTAAATAAGACATCTTGTTGGATTTGTATCCTAGTGAGATTATAGGGTTTACTTTTGTGAAGATTGTTGGTGATGATAACTCTTCTCTCTATATATCTATCTATCTATCTATCTATATAGCTTGGATCTTCTTATGTACTTGGTATATCTTTCCTTGGGGTGCTACGGTTTCTTGGAGATTCCTAGGGTTAGGGTTTCTACATCAAGAAATCAATAAGATTAGGGTTTGGTAAGAAACCCTAGGGTGAATTTGTGGATAAGAATAAGAGAAAAGGACATATTTCATTGGAGGATATGTTGGAGTGATTCTTGCATATTGGATCTTCTTGGTTGAGCTAGGGTTTATTGATTTAACCTAGCTGGAGATTTTTGGAGAGTTGGAGTTTTTGTACTAGCATTGAGAGAAGGCTATGGTATGTACTTTTACTTCATCCTAAAATTATATATGAAGTTTCCAATTGTCCATATCTTGTGCAATTTCCCTATTTGGATTTCATCTATCTATGTTCTTTATGCATTGTTATTTACATCTATTTATGTCTTGCAAAAAGTTAAGTATGTCATTTACTTGTTGAAATAAGTAAAAGGGGATCTTTTAAAGTGTATTAACATCTAATAAAGAAGATAAGGAGATGAGTTTAATGCTATTATTATTAATATAAAATTACATTTTCATATTTGGTTATTTGTTGATAAGTTACCCTATAAGGGATTGAAACTTAACTCATTGTTTGGTATAATTTATCCATGAATTACCATGAAGTGTGGAGATATTTGGAGTGAATTATTATGATCTTTACTCTATTTATTTATGCATTACAAGGAAAACATCTTTTAGCAAAGATTTTTCAGAACCTCCTTAAAAATTTATCCTTTATCTATGTAGAAGTGGTTGGCTAGAGGTTTTAGCGGTGGTTGTATTTTAGGTTCTCTTAAATTGTACTAATGCACTAGTGTGTCAACATATAGGATGCATTGGTGCACCAACATGGCAAATGCACAAAACATCAAAATATACTACCACTGAAAGAAGGGATATGCTCATTTATATATTACGAAATCACTCATTGGTGTGTCTTGCATGACATAATGCATTGGGTGTTAAAATCTACAATACTCTGAATTTTTTCTAAACTATATTCACTACTACATTTGGGGTCCGAATTCAATGTTTCAATTGGAATTTGATGAAAAATTGAACTTCAATCGAATGAGTGGAAAATCTCACGAAAAATGTACATCGTGTCCTAATAAACATCGCGTAAACAACATTTTATCAATAACATCACTTAAGTGACATTCCTATCATCCATGGAATGCGCTTAAGTGACATTCGTCGTTTAAAAGACGTTACGACAATTTAAATATTTTTCCCCTTTTCTGCGACATTGAAAATTCAATCAAACAAAAGAAAACAATACATTTTTTTAGAAAACTTGGGAGATGGAAAAATTCAGTTAGAGGTAAATTTTCCTTTGGTTTGAGATTATCCTTGAAATTAAAATTTATTTTTGAACTGGGAGGATTTATATTTGACACTTCTTCATCATGTATCCTAGTCTATATTGGTTTTTTCTTGCCAGTATGTTTCTTTTTTTTTTCCTCGAAAAAAAGCGTAATTTCATTTCATCAAGTGAAGAAATTACATTCTGAATATGCAGTGAAGCATACAGTAGTCCATTTAAGGAGCAGAAAATTGATCACAGAAATAACTAATAACTTTCCGTACATACATTTAGTCTTCCTGACTGTATAGTCCATAGAGAAAAACAGTATCAAATATCACATGGCTCCCCGAGCCTCAAGAAAAAAACAGTAAATTTTAAACCACTCAGTAATTACAGCCATCAAAATGGCAATTCCCATATTCTCTCATATTCGAGAGGTGCACAAAAGATCCCAAAAACCAGCAACAAAAACAAAAAAGCGTATGGCTCCCCGAGCCTCCAAAAATTGTTCCCAGTATAACAGTTTTGTATAAACCATAAGAAAACATCATAGTCTGCAAAAAGTAGAATAACATCCATAGGCACTCAGAGAAGATCCTGTGCCAATTCTTGCCCCGGTTGTATAATTCCATCCATGAAAGGTCGATGGTAGTATTCGTAGAAAGTTCCATCTCTGTTTTCCGTCATTTTCCACACCCCCACTGCCAAGTCCCTGCCAATCTTAGAAGACGCGTCCGCCTCCTGGTTGTTCTCCCGATAAACATGTCTGCAAGAAAAATGTAAGAATGAAAGTTTCAGTTGCACAATGTCCTGTAGAATGTTTTCAAGTCTAATATCCCTGCAATGTTGTGTGCCACAAGTCCAGTTTGTGACATTCATAGAGTCACCAAACACATTTAACCGTTGACATCCCCGTTCCTTTGCAAAGATGAGTAGCAGTTTCAGGCTCATGAATTCAGCAAAATTATTCCCACCCTCCCCCAGTCCCCAGGAAAGATGGTAAGAGTGGTTTGTAGAAAGATGCAGTACAGCCCCTCCCCCACAAGTTAATCCCATAGCAGATCCATCATAAAAGCCCCATGGTATTGACTCATCAATGTCCAGTGCCAGAACCTCACGTTGTTTAGCCACCTTAATATGGTGTGGGAAAGCCTCACGGTATCCACAGATCTGTACCGCCGTAACCACAAGAGTGCAATATTTTTCATTAAATACCATACCATTCCTAGCCATCCAGATGCCCCACACCACAATTAAAGGAAGATTCATGTAGGTTTTCCCAATAGGGTCCAGCACCCACTGTGTCCAAGCCGATAACACCGAATCCCCAGTCCAATTAAAAAAGGAATTGTAAATTCTGGAGCATTCCGTCCACACCTGTACCGTGAAGGGACATTGGAGGAGTAGATGGTAACAAGATTCCAAGCTGGCTTTGCATAAAATGCACCAGCCCGGTCCAATCCTATTCCTCCGCTGTAGAAAATCCCAGGTGGGTATAGTGTTTTCAAGGACATTCCACATAAAGAGGCAATGTTTCAAAGGACAGACGATCTTCCATATTTTAGACCACCACCCAACCAAAACACGAGGGTTCATGAAGTGACTTAGACAAATGTATCCATCCTTGGGTGTGTACAGACCAGTAAGGGCACCTTCCCATACCAAAACATCATCCCTGGCTCGGATTAGTATATTTGAACCAATAAGTGCATCGACATAGGACCTCAGCTCCCCCCGTTCGACCACAGAAAGTGCCAAAGAATCCACATCCATCCATGACTGGTTCCACAAATGTCTCCTATCCGGTACAGCCAAATGAGATAAATAGATAATACCCAAATCCCGCAGAGAAGTGATTAAATTACCTGATAAGAGATGACGCCCAGCGCTCCCAAACCAAGGGTCCTCCCCCACACAAAGGGCCTGTCCATTTCCAACATTCCAAGCAAGATGGTCCCCTACCACCAGGAAAGAATTTATGACCACTTTCCATATTACAGAACAGCCAGTATGAGATTTATCCCTCGACCTCACCCAATCCAAAATAGATAATGGGGCAATATACTTCCGAAAGACCACTTTAGTCCATAAACTCTCAGATTTTAACAGTCTCCACACCCCCTTTGCAGCCAGTGCCTTTGCAAAAAGATGTATATTTTTAAGACCCCATCCCCCTAAAGCTTTTGGCATGGCGATCTTCTGCCACCGAACCCATGGGGAAACATAGTCTCCTTTGCCGCTCCAAATGAAGCGAAAGCATAATTTGCGAGCTTTTTCTAACGTTCCTTTTGGTATCCATGAAAGGGCCAGCCAATAGACCGGAATAGCCTCT
Organism: Larix kaempferi; assembly: GCA_027924585.1. NCBI lineage: Eukaryota > Viridiplantae > Streptophyta > Pinopsida > Pinales > Pinaceae > Larix > Larix kaempferi. The sequence continues at coordinate 1,501,782 of BSBM01001812.1, forward strand.
AAAACCGATTTCACAAGGACCAATCTTCCAGCCCGCGACAACCACCTGTGACTCCACACCTTCAATCGGTTGTGAATTTTTTCAATGAGCCATTGCCAATCCTGTTTAGTATAGGCATTTGGTTTTAAGTGGAACCCAAGGTAACAGAAACCATCTTCCAGATGAAGGAAGGTAAATGGGAAAATCCTACGTAAAGCCACAATCTCACTATCCCTGAGCAGGTGAGTCGATAGAGTGGATTTCCGCTCATTGATCTCCATTCCCGTAGCCTTAGAGAAGAGTAGAAAAATGTCCTTTAGGGTTTGCAAGTCCTGTACCGATCCAGTACAAAAGATGAGGATATCATCCACAAACAGCAGATGAGAGATAAAAAAATCAGGAGCCACCTGGATACCATGGAGAGTGCCATCCCTACATGCTTTTTTCAAGGCTTTACTTAGCCCCTCGGCAACCAGCAGGAAAAGTAAGGGGGATAGAGGACATCCCTGACGAAGGCCTCTTTCAGACCGGAAAAAAGGAGAGGCAGCACCATTGATGAGCACCGCGAAGGATACCGTAGTGATACAACTCATAATCCACCTAATAAAATCCATAGCAAAACCCAGATGTGTGAGAAGTAAATGAATATATAGCCAACTCACCTTATCATATGCTTTGGATAAGTCAATCTTGATAATGGCCCCTTTGATTTTCCGAGCTTTCATACTGTGAATGCCCTCCTGTGCTACACCAATGGCTTCATGGATCTGTCTTCCTTCCAGAAACCCAAACTGTTCTTCCGAGATATGTTTGGACAGAATACCCTTCAGCCGCCCGGCAATGATTTTTGACACCACCTTATATACACAGTTGCACAGAGAGATGGGTCTGAAATCATTTAAAGAAGAGGAGTTGTCAGTTTTTGGTATAAGGGCAATAAAGGTGGAGTTCATAGCAGCTGGAATGCACCCCGATCTACGAGTATCATCCACCATCCGTAACAGATCATTTCCAATAAGGTCAAAGAGTGCCAGGATAAATTCCACCGTCCATCCATCCGGTCCCGGACTTTTGTCTTCATGGAAGCTCTGTAAAACTCCTTTCAATTCTTCGACAGTGACATCAGCCATCAAAGTGAGATTGTCCTCCTCTTCCACAAACCGAGGAAAAAATTGGGCCATCCGGACCACCTCCAATATGCTAGCCTATGCAGGAGCTTTGAAGAGTGTTTTGAAATGATTTACCCCAACCCCCGCCATACCATCAAAAGACTTCTGGGTATTCCCCAAAGAGTCTTCCAAACTCCATATAGTATTTGCCGCCTTCCTGCCCTTAGCATATGCATGAAAAAACTTAGTGTTCTCATCCCCCGCCGATAGCCATATAGCCCTGCTCTTTAACCGCCAAGTCTCCTCTTTTTCCAATAGCAGCTTATTTCTCCTACCCTCCAGAGAAACCAAAAGGGCTTTCTCATCCGGTGTACCCAGACCCCCAGATCCCGAATCATAAATCAGCTGCAACTCACTTTCAATAGCCAGTAATTCTCCATTATCCCTATTAGTCTTTTCATAAGCCCTGGCCTTCACTGGCCCTTTAATCCTTTTGATATTGTCCGAGAACTGTTGTGAGGCAGAAAGGCCCACCCTAGAGTTGAAAGGAACCCAGTGGGATTCAATAAGTCCATTAAAGGTCTCATCACTTAACCAAATCTTATTAAACTTTAGGGGCCCAGCTGGTTTCAAGGGACCATCCCGCATCTCCATGAAAATAGGAAAATGGTCAGAAGAACCCCCCGAGCCAACCCACTGCCTCATAAGATAGTTCCTATCAGCAAAAATTTCAGACACAAGGAAACGGTCCAGACGTTTTTCAACTCTGTAATCCCCAGTCCTGTTATTTCTCCAAGTAGATTTAAGTAGGGTTGGCTCAATATCAAGCATATTTCGGATGACCAACTGGTGAATGAAGTAATCAGGCAGAGGGTCTGTCCGCGCTCTGTCGCCCCACACTTCTGCCGGCCCAAGAGAGAAATTCATATCCCCTCCAAGTAAAAGATTACCTTCTTGTAACAAGGGATGAGAAAACAATGAGTCCCAGAAGGGAATACGGTTTAAATAGGGGCCGTATACATTAACCACCGTGAAGGTATCACTAAGGTCCAGCGACGAGCAATTCATCCCCAAAACCCCATCCATGCCCCATAGATTATGACACTGCACAGAGCGAGTATTCCAGCCAATAGCCTGCCCCCCCGACCTGCCACGAGCATCCAAAGTGGCAAAAGTCCAGCCACCAAACCATGATTCGAGTAAAGATTTTATAGTCTCACCAACACCCATAGTTTCTTGAAGCAGAATGATATCCGGGTGTTCAATAGATACCACTCTGCGAAGAGCTGATATTTTATGGGGACCAGCAAGACCCCTGCAATTAAAAGACATCACCTTCATCAACGACCCCGTTTCTGGGCTCGCACCGCTCTAAGCGCCCGATCAATAGTCACTTGTTTTCCTTCCATAAGGTCCATCTTAGCCTTTGTTTGTGCCCGCGAGAGATGGGATTTCCGTCCCCGACCCCTACCAGATTTTCCAGACTTGTTAATCCCAGAACCCAATCCACCCGGGGGAGTTTTCAAAAGGGAACGTAGAAAATATCCAAATTCAGAAGAAGTAGTAGGGGAGGAAGGGGAAAGGTCTTCCGAAGGTCCAGGTTCAACCGCAGAGGGGAGGTCAATCATCAAAACCCCAGGGTATGGTAGAGCAGATGAGCTAGATGGGGTATCAGTGTTAGAGCTAGAAGGAAATTCCATCTCCATAGCCGAAGATAAATTCAAATTTTTCAAAGCCTCTATCCAGTCAGGATTTTCACAAGACAAATTCTTAAAAACAAAATGAAAGGAGATAGGTTTAATGGAATGAGTGATACCCGCGGACGAAGACCCAGGTTCCGTGATAGCAGCCGGTTGAGTAGATACCATAGCCGAAGTCCCCGGAATCACTTCCTCCGTAGGTTGCGCCTCCACTCCCAATTCCTGCTGTATGTCTGCAGCCCCCTCCACCAGTGCATCAGAAACCAGTAGAGCAGAGTTTGGGGACCGAGAGTCCACCCTAACCCCGTGTGATCCGTTCCCATCATCCTCATTCAAAACCACATTAGTCGGATCTTCCGGCACAGGGTTTTCCGCAGCAGGGTTTATATCCACAGCAATTGGGGCTTTTTGCGAGCCCACAAATTTCCGACGAAAAGGAAGATTACATTCAGAAGCCGGATGGCCGTAAGCATGGCAACGCCAGCAACGGAAAGGAACATTCTCATAGTCCAATCTCTGCACATAAACATAGGGTCCCCATGTAAGGGTAACATCCGGTACGAGACCATCTCTAAGATTCAAATTTACCAGGATACGGGCAACCTTCCTCTGTCGAGTTTGAAGAAAACTATAGTCACCATCAAGATATGTACCAATCATGTTTCCAATCCCCCTGAAATGACGCTCCGACCAGTAATGAAGGGGCAAACCAGGGAGCCGAACCCACAAAGGAACATAATCCAGTCGTTCCCGGCTAGCGTCAAACATCGGGTGCCACGGTTTTATCATAACCGGACAGTGATCCCAGCTCCAGTTTGAATTTAGTACCCATCTGGTATGTGCCTCCTCCTGGAAATTGAAGGCAAACCAGTTGCGTGTAAGCTCCAAAACTTCCGGGGTATAGCCCAAAACCCCAGCCCAATGTTCCCCTACCCAGGCTTCAATGGTGCCGAGGGAGAAAGATCTGCCCAAAGCTTTACCCACCAACGTAATACTGGACATCGTGATCAATTGATCCCACTCTACATCCTCCCCCAAGGCATAATTGTATTTCGTCCGGCTGAGTTTCAGCCAACGTTTCTTCCCCCGTTTCCCTTGCTGAGCATTCTCCCCCGAAGAATGACCTCCCCACTCGTCCGAGCTAGTACCAGAGGCCACGCAGGGACTGGCAAAACCCCTGTGTTCATGCAGCTCCAGTCCCGTCCTCAAGCCTACCCCAGCCTCAGCCCCACAAGCAGCAGTAACAGGAGCCAATGTAGAAACCCCGCAACCAGTGCCCAGGGAACCGTCGGCACCATGGATAGGACCCTTGTTACGATCCGCCGAGCCCTCCAAAGCCGTAATAACCTGATCAGATGTCCACAGAGGCCCCGCCTCCTTCAATGTTGAAGGTGGTATACAGTGTAGAGGCGTTGTAATCGAGCCCAAAACAGGAGACAACGCCAAAAAACAAGAAGGTGAGAAACCAAGCGCTGCACTGGTATCCACAGTAGAAGAAATCGCCACCACGTCTGCCCCAGGAGAAACCCCCACCCTCCACTCGGCACCCTGCTGATGAGTCCAAATATCTGCATCATCCGAAGGGTCATACGTATAATCCAAACTGTCTACGTAGGTAGCCATCGGGAGGTAACCACAGCAACCCTGGTAAACGGAACCAAGGGTATCCGCAGACGGGGCGTTTGTGTTCAGACCGGGAACAGGGAAGGAGTAAAACGCGCCACTAACCGTGCCAGGTGGGCGTTTGCATGTTGTTCTGACAACCACACCGCCCGATGTGCAGCCCAGGTCCTAGGGTTCCTCCAAAAGCACCTAAACCCTACCTCCGTCACCGTAAACGCCAGCCATTAAAACCCCGTTCAAGAAATTGCTCCAAGAAACTTGCCAGTATGTTTCTATTCTTTGAACTGTTTTTTATTGTTTTGAGTTGATTAGATCCATTAGTTAATGATGTTTGTGCTGTTGGAATATTAAATGATACCGATAGGGGGGTGAATCAATATCATGCGCATATTTACAAATTATTCACTTTTAAAAACATCCACCAATTATTATTTAACACCACATCAATAAAAACAAACTATGCGCATATATTTGAAGAAACTTTTTATATATATGAAAAATGTGAATTTATAGAGAAAGATGGGAGACACCAATCTCCACTAATGTGAGCACCGAATCACTTAGACACCCCTCTTATTGGGACACCAATCCCACTGGAAATCACCAACTTGAATACTGTAGGCTTCAACTTGTGAGGACACCAATCCTCCGCGCAAGTAGCAACTTGTTGAACTAGGCTCTGACTTGTGAGGACACCAATCGTCAGCGCAAGCACCAAAGTGCAGTATTCAGGCACCAACCTGAGTGGAGACATTGATCTCCTTTCCTTGCCCCATCCAACCACCCTGAGATGTAGATATTACAGATTACTGACTTCCGGTTTGTGTGCACAAAGATTTGCACTATGCTTCACTAGCTGCACACACTTCTATTGTTTCAACTCTAATCAATGTTTCTCTTACATTGTATTTTGCAACATTTCCACTCTACAATACAGATTTTGTACACATATACAACATGCTTCTTACGCCTTTCACAAATGCTCAGATCTGTGTGATTGCTCCTTGTGTCTCTACATTTCTTGTTACCTCACATACTTCATCAACTCATATTTATTATGATTCCCTTGATCATTTCATCGGACCGAAGCTTGTCAATTAAGAATATTACTCCATGTGTTCTTCCAAGCTTACATTTTCAATCATCAACTTCACTCTTATTTATACTCAACTTGTTCAAACAATGTGTCCACAAGTTGGGGTTGCTCTAAATGGTAACACCCTTTCTTCCTTTCTTTACGTTCAAGCTTACCCAAGCATCTGCCACTTATCTTAACCCGCACAAATGAGGTACCATGCCTTTGTGTGTCTTGCGCACACTAGTTCATTGGCTTAGTGGGACTTGTGCACTTGAATACCATGACTAGGTGGGATAAAGGAATTGCGCAGATATTTTTGTATACTTCTTCAAACTGGCACATAGACACCAAGTCCTCTTGACATCATCCAACAAATTTGAGATCAATGACAACACCAAAGTTCAACATGTGCATCATACATTACCACGTTTAACACTCAAATCTTTCAAAATACTACCCCATGAAGAGACATTTGGGATACAGTTGAATTTTGTTAATCCATTTTTTAATTTTCTATTTGTGAAATTATTTGAATTTATTCTTAGTGTACTAATGAATGGTTTTTGTATTTTGTTGAGATAGAAAGCAATGTCAAGCAACACAAACTGGGGCACTAGTGTATCTGACCGAAACACTTATATACAATTGGTTCTCGATTATGTATACATTGCCACTGTGTATCTTCCTCCTAATGAAAGCAATTATTTTGCATATAGTAGCAATCATGATAAAACATCTTATTAGAATCATCCCAATCTTGATCATGATATTGTTGATGGGGAATTTTATTGTCCTTGTACGGAATGCAAAGGAATGAAGAGAAGAAGTGTTGTTAAGTCAATAGCTAGGAAATATTGCCTAGTGCATGGGCACTTGGAAGGTGGAAAATAATATCACCCCTTGGTAAGATAACAAAAACATGTTTTTTTACTTTTTCAATAGTTTTAATATTTTTCTATTTTTATATTAATTGTATTTTTTTTCTTTCGATGGAATACACATCACGGGAAACCCTTTAGGAACTTCCCCTCATTTTGAGGATGGTTCCAGGGGTAAACTATTTAGTTGCATTTTTTGGCAACCTAACCCCACGTGAACATCAAGTGAGGCCCACGATATTCACAGAGGCAGCTAGCCTAGGGACTTGACCCCTTGACCTCCTGCATTCAATTCATAGTACTCAACACTCGAGCTAACCCACCGAGATTTTTTCAAAGGATTACACATCATAGGAAACTCTTTGAGCATTTCCCCTTATTTCGATGATGGTACCCAAGGTAAATCATTTGGTTTCATTTTTGGCAACCTAACCCGGCGGGGACATAAACTAAGGCCCTCAACATTCACATGGATATCCAACCCAAGAAATTGATCCCATGACCTCCTACTTGTGGTTCATAACACTCAACCACTTGAGCTATCCCATCGAGCTAGATACTAATTGTATTTATTTTGTTTTTAATTAGTACAAAGACAAGACTGCCAATGCTTGTAATTCCACATGCTACAATTCATAGTATAAATGGCAAGGGTTATGAAATTGAAGTTGATACTAAGGAAAAAATGACCCTAATATTATTAGGAATGAAGGGAAAAAATGGTTGATCCATGACACATTTGTTGCCATGGATGAAAATGCACATGCATATAAGATCTATGAAGCGATTCATGGTGTACCTCTTATTGATAGGGCACAAAAAGCCTTATACAAAGACTCAAAGACAAGTCTTCTCTTTGCTCTTTTATTGCTACTCAACTTCAAGGTAATAAACAATATTTCAAACATAGGAATGACGCGGGTATTAAGGTATGCACATTTTTTATGTATATAATTATAATTGTCTGCGATTTATATGTGATTGCAATATATAGGCCCTTAATTTTTATTTTCCATTATATTAAGTTAATTTTTCTTGTATATTATTAAGTGATATTCTTCTACCACCATCAAATACTTTACCTTGCATATATAGAGAGATGTGCACCGTTTATAAATATATAGGAATTGGCTATAACACAATTGATGCATGTCCAAATGATCATATTATATATTATGGACAACCTGCATCAAAAATTGAATGCCTTAAATGTGGAATTAGTAGATATTGTACTAATCGGGTAACAAATAAAGTGCCCCGCAATTTTTTTGGTCATATCCCCATAATTCTACATTTCCAATGATTGTTCAGATGCAAAAACATATCACAATTTATGGACTATCATACACAACATAGAAGTGAAGATGATGAATCATACAAATGTCGGAGATGGTTTTGTATTTAGAGACACGGAAGAAAGACGACCCATTTTTAAAGAAGAACATTGTAATGGTAGATTTTCAATGGGAGCTAATGGTGTCAATCCGTTTGGAGAGCTTAGAACGAGTTACTATGTTTGGCTAGTTTTTGCTATAAACAATAAGCTACTCCTTGGATTTCAATAAAGAGGGGGCATGTCATGTTGGCATTAATTGTTCCAGTTACTTATTTTTAAGATTGTTAACAACATATAAACAATTCAATTTATTTATTTACACTTATGCATGTACAATAACCTAATTATGGATATTAATTTTCAAATAACTAGGTAGGCACCAAGTTAGAAATATGGATGTATATCTTGAGCCTCTTATACATGAAATTTTAAATTATGGATGGCATCAGTATGTACAACATCTCCAATTAACCAATGGGAAAAAATAAATTTCAGTTCCATGGAATACTTACATGGACAATTCATGATGCATTGGGGCTTACACATTTTTTGGTATGTAAACTTGTAATATAACTTGACTAATAAATTATATAAGTTGAATAATAAATTAAATTCTCAGCTACCGAAACTCCGCAGCAAAATGGAGTAGCAGAAATGAAGAACAGAACTGTGCAGGAAATGGCCAGAACAATGTTAAATTATTCAAAACTATCATATTTTTTTGGACTTATGCTATTCATACAGCTATACACATTCTTAACATATGTCAAATACGGACAAACAATAACATGACTCCTTATGAACTTTGGAAAGGCATGCCAGCCACTGTCAAGCATTTTAGGGTGTTTGGAAGCAAGTGCTATATCAAGAGAAACACTGGAAACTTGGGAAAATTTGACTCTGAATCTGATGAAGGGATCTCTCTTGGATATGCCACCAGAAGCAAATCATACAAGTGCTACAATTTACGACTAAGGAATATGGTAGAAATTCCAAAAGTAAAGGTAGATGAAGTGTTAAGACACATAAGAATAGAGGATGATGATGATCAGTCAATATTTGAACAAGTATCTAAGGACCTGCCAGAAAATGAAGAGATGAGAGAATCACAGGACGTGACATATCAAGGTGAACCAGAAGAAGGGAGACCGGATACAAAGGCCCCTTCCAGATATGTCCAAAAGAATAATTCTGAGGATTTGATTATTGAATATAAGAATGCGGGTGTAGGAACCAGAAGGAGGTACTTAAAAAATATTGTTGAAGAGGTTCATCTTTCCTTGTTGTTCAAAATAGAACCAGATTGTTTTGAGGAATCCATAACTGATGAGCATTGGGTCAAAGCTATGGAATAATAATTAAACCAGATTGAAAAGAATCAGACCTGGGAACTTGTTCCAAGACCCAAAGACAAAAATGTTATTGGCACTAAATGGGTATTCAGGAACAAACTTAATGAGGAAGGACAAGTAGTTAGAAATAAGGCAAGGTTGGTATGCAAGGGAGATGCATAGATTGAAGGAATAGATTTTGAAGAAACCTTCGCTCATGTAGCACGAATGGAATCAATTAGGTTTCTCTTGGCCTATACTTTCTCTAAGAACATCAATGTATATCAAATGGATGTAAAGTCATTATTTTTAAATGAAGAACTAGAAGAAGAAGTGTACATAGAATAGTCATAAGGATTATCTCTATTAGATAATAAAGACTATGTCTGCAAATTGAAGAAAGATCTATACGGACTCAAGCAAGCACCCAAAGCTTGGTATTCAAGATTAGACAAGTATCTGCAACAACAAGGCTTCAAAAGGGATAAAGTAGACAATAACCTATACATAAAAATTGAACATGAAAATATGATTGTTTTGAAGTATATGTAGATGATATCATTTTTGGAAGTGATAATGACAGTTTGAGTCAACAATTTGGTAAGGACATGCAAAAGGATTTCGACATGTCTATGCTCGGAGAATTGTCTTTCTTTCTCGGACTCCAAATATCTCAACTTGATATTGGTATCTTCATTTCTCAAACCAAATATGTGAAAGAAATGTTAAATAAATTCAATATGGAGGATTGCAAACCGGTATGTACACACATGGTCACTGGTTGAAAATTAAGTAAAGAGGATGAAGCAAAGGAAGTAGATCAAAAACTCTACAGATCAATGATTGGAAGCTTATTATATGTAACAGCCTCAAGACTAGACATAATGCAATTTGTGGGATTGGTTGCAAGATTTCAAGCACACCTAAAGAAACACATGTCCAAGCAGTAAAAAGGATCTTCAAATATTTGAAAGGAACCTTAAACGTTGGCTTGTGGTATCCATCAAGTAATGATATGAACTTAGTAGCATATACAAACGTAGACTAGGCATGTATTATTGATGACAGAAGAAGCACAAGCGGAGCTGCATTTTTTCTAGGAAATTGCCCAGTATCTTGGATAAGCAAAAAACAACCCTTAGTAGCACTGTCTACAGCAACAGCTAAATATATCACAACAAAAACCTGTTGTGTGCAAGTTCTGTGGATGAAACAAACCCTAAAGGATGTCCAAGTGAGACTTAATCAGCCCATACTAGTTTTATGTGACAACACAAGCGCAATTATAATTTCAAAAAATCTTGTTATGCACTCCAAAACTAAACATATTCCTATCAAATACCATTTCATGGGAGAACAAATCACTGAAAATACTATCAAACTAGAATATATAGACACCAAAGAATAGATTGCAGATATATTTACAAAATTGCTCCCAAGAAACACGTTCGAATATCTCAGACAGAAACTAGGTGTTGTTCCCAGTCCACTGAAAAGAGGACATAAAGGTAGAAGAAGCATTGTATTGCGCATAATATCTACGGTGGAAGATGAATAAATAAGAAGAAAGAGTGATACTTGAGCAAGAGGTTAAATATGTCAGGAACATAAAATCAAGATAAAAGGAAATTGGCAATTGTGCAAGGGGAGCATATATTTAATTGAGACAGCTACATAGACAGTGATAAATGTACAGGTTGCAGGGTGACTGAGCATTGCACACCAGCAGCAAAAGAAGGAAAGGGAATAAAGCATGAATCCTAGGGGATTAATCGAAACAAACAATAGCATGAAAGCCGGCGCAAAGCCAAAGTATAAGTTCAAAAGAGAAACTGAAATTGTGCATGGGAAGCACCTCTTTGCCATTGATGTCAAAGGGGGAGAGATGCCATGAAGCATGAAGCATGTATCAGTGACAAAGAACTGCGCATAAATGAAAAATAACAAAGAAGTACATATCAAAGGTTGCACAGTAGAGCAAAGGCTCAAACTGGCAAGAACATAGGGGGATTATTGTGTTGTGTGCAAATAGAACAAAGGAATTCATGATAGGGAAGAGCACAACTTCATGAGGTGTTGACGTCAATGCCAAAGGGGGAGATTGTTGAAATTTGGTTGTCAATGATGTCAAAGAGGACTTAGTATCCATGTGCCAATTTGAAGAAGTACATAACAGTATGTGCACATGTCCCTAATCCATCTAGTCGTGGTACTTCAAAGGTGATATCAAATAGGTTGTTGGAAAAGTCTCAGAAGTGCACAAGAGTCTCAGAAGTAAGAGGTGGTTGGACATGTGTGCGAGTCTCGAAAGTGCACAAGACCCACTAAGCAATGGTACTTCAAGGGCGCAAGACCCAACACGTAGCGGTTCCCCGATGCGCAAGTCCCACTGTGTGCAAGACCCACAGGTCATGATACCTCAGTTGCGTAGATCAAGACAAGTGGTGGATGCGTAAGTAAGCTTGACCATGAAAAAAGGAAGAAGGGATGTTTTCGTCCAACTTGTGGACATATGGTCTACACAAGTCGAGTATAAATAAGAAGCCAAGTTGGTGAGTGAAAAGCAATCTTAAAGATGAACAAGAGATAGTATTTTGATTTGGAAAGCTTTGAACTATTGGGGTATCAATGGCTCGTTGATATGGAATAACATGATTTAGCAGAGAGCCAAGTGCACAAGAACAGAAGAACAATATAGCAGATTATGCGCAGGATGATATAGTATATGAGACAGATGCGCAAGAACAGAAGAGCAGTACAGTAGACAATGCACATAATTGGATGAATATGCAAATGTGTAGAAACATAACATTATGATGAACAAGTGTGCAGATTGTAGAAGTATATGAATTATAAGAACTAGTGTGCAATGCTAAAGCAGAGACTTGGAGTAATAGAAGAACCAATGGTAAAGTACAACAATTATGAAGAACATAGCATATAGTAGGTGCGCGCCAAGGAAAGTAAAACAACAAGTATGAAGTGTGCGTAGATCAACATACAGTAAGAATACCTTCTATAGTTATATCAGGGTGGCAGGCGGGGCAAGGACAAGAGTTGGAGCTTCCTTTAGTTGGAGCCTGTAAATCCAAGGGGTCGGTACCTCCTTCTAGTTGGTGCTGGTAAATGAGGGATTCGGTGCTTCCTTCAGGTTGAAGCTTGTAAATCAAGGGGTTGGAGCCTCCTTCCAGTCGGTGCTGGAGTATCTTGGAAGTTGGTGCTTCCTATGAATGTCTCTTTATTATATAAGAAAGCATTATGTGGTTTTCTCTCATTTGGGTTTCCACGTCAAATCTTTGTGTTCTGTGTCTTATGCATGCGTCGATGAATAATATTGTTTATGGTGAATGCATAATATAAATACTGTTTGAATTTGGTAAAAGTGAAAATTGTTTAAAATTACGCTTAATACTGATTCACCCCCCCCTTTCAGTATTAATAAGATTTCCAACAAGTTCTTGTACAAGTTGTTGGTTGAGGCAATCATAGATATTTTGAATGGACTTATCCTTCTTGGCTAATTGAGAAAGCAAGAGATCATGATTATTCTTCAATCCTTGATTACCATCAAAGAACCCAACATCATTATCCTAAAGTAAACCAACCTCTTCATAGAGATGAGTAATAGATTCTTGTAATGCATAAACTTCAAGTTGAATCCAAATATTAATTTCCATCAGCGAACCAACTTACTCCTTTAATCTTGTATTAGCATTCTAGACTCGAGAAGTGATATCATGTAATGAAGTAATCTTCTCTCTGCAACAATCAAATTCTTCTTCTTCACTAGATTCAACCATAATGAAAGAATATCAAGATCACCCATTGTAGAGGAAAATATAAGTATTCTGAATATCAAACTATATAAGAATGAAAAATGTTTGGGTATAGTATGTAGAATTCAAGACCCCTTGTGAAAAGATTATCTCTTAGGGAAAAACATAGTCACATAATTTTCATTACAATAGAAAATAACCCCTCAACAAAATACCCACCTCCAACAAAAATGTGCTTAGTACACTAATTCAAGCCCACAAATCTCAATTTATGATTAGTAGTAGAGTGTATCAAAATGGGGAAAAACCTAACATTGCTTAAAAAGGTGCAATTGATTAATTTAAAAAAAAAATAGACAGGCCTAGCATCGCTTAAGTGACATTGGGTCAATGTACAACCCATGGTATCAACGATTATTTAATGTTTTCTTTACCTGAAATAGGTGTCGATACCATGGGTTGTGAGTCAACCCAACATTGCTTAAGCGACGTTAGGCATGCTTAATTTTATTATTATTACTTTTAAGTCTTTTCATAGATTTAATAACTTTATATTGAGGTTTAAAATGCTTAAAAAGATGGTGTTTCCACACAAATTAACATAGCAAAATTACACCTCTATATCTAGTGATTACTTTATACATCACATTGAAATATTGACAATATATCTTATGAATTATAATATAGTGAAACAATGTCAATAATAACATAAACATATCTTATCAATTATAATATAGTGAAACAATGCCAATAATGACATAAACATATCTTATCAATTATAATAGTGAAACAATGCCAATAATGACGTAAACATATATTTATGAATCACAATGAAATTTTAATAACAATAAACATATATGTTTGAATTATAGTGAAATTTAAATATATAAATTTATAAATAAAAATTGATTTCAAAATAAAAGAAATATTCTTTATATTAATAAATTGTAAGTAAAATTAATATAGAGAAAGATAACTATTTTTTTTTTAAATTATGATAAAAATTGGTTCTCCCTATCTATATAATAGTTGATCCAAAAGATTGGACCTGGTTGCTCGATAAATTGGAAAAGAGGTTGAAGTGCTGGAGTTTTAGGTGGCTCTCGCGTGCTGGGAGGCTCGTTCTTGTTAAGTCGGTGCTGGAAGCCATTCCGGTCTACTGGATGTCACTTGCTTGGATACCTAAAGGGACACTGGAAGCAGCAAGGAAGATTTGTTTTAATTTTCTATGGAATGGGAAGGATGATGCTCATGTCACCCCGTGGGTGAGGTGGGACAGAATTGCTGCTCCTAAAGCTCTGGGAGGATGGGGCCTCAAGAATATTTTTCATTTCTCACAGGCCCTGGCTGCCAAGTGTGGCTGGCGTCTAATCAAGTCGGAAGGTTTCTGGGCTAAGGTTATGCTGCAGAAATATGTGGAACCTGACTCGGTGGAAGATTGGTTAAGATCTCCTAACAAGAGGCATTATGGAGGCTCTGTCATCTGGAAAGCACTGGTAAAATCATTCGATATCATAGAGCACAATCTCGCCTGGGATGTTGGCAATGGACAAAGGTTTCGGATCGGCCGCGACCCCTGGGTCGGGTGCGTCGATCAGCACATCCTGTCTGATGATCTGATGGAAGCACTGAGGCATCGAGGTATTATAACTCTCTGTCATTTAGCGGATTTGGAAAATCTTTGGATGGGTAGACCTCTTTGGAGGAGGCCGGATTCATTCGGATTAAGAGCGGAGCTTGTGGATGAATTAAGACTTTACTGTAGAGCTCTTAGTAGGGACCAGGTTTTTCTGAACGATGATGAAGATACCCTAATCTGGGATGGAGATCCATCGGGAAACTACACCCCTAAAAGTGGTTATCTGCGGATTTCTGAAAACCATGAGCCACGAGAATTGGCTTGGTGGTGGAAAACGGTTTGGAAGCTCCATTGTCCTCCCAAAGCCCGGCTCTTCCTGTGGTGTACCTTAGCTAATCGGATACCAACGTGGGAAATTCTGCAGAAACGCTGTTTCCATGGGCCTAGTCGCTGTTTTTTGTGCAACCTATGCGAGGAAACTACACCACACCTGTTCCTTCAGTGCCACTTCACCAAGGAGGTTTGGAACATTACTTCTCGCATCTTAAAAACACCTTTCCCCTGGGCCGGCAACTCTATTGACGAAGCATGGAGGAGCTGGACTAACAATGTAGCTCTAAAACCTTTTAAAGCTCTCCCTCCGGTGGTGAACTGGGGACTTTGGCTCATGCGCAACAGTGGATTGTTTAAAGACAAATTGGGCACTCCGGCTCAAGTGGCAATAAATAGCTGTGGGATCTTTCTAACCCTCCGACGGGTCTGGCAGCCATCCTCTCCCCGTACTATTCTACCTGTTGATATTGATAGATCTCAGCCTTGGGGCTTCTTCGACGGGGCCTGTCAAAATGACTCATGTGGGGGAGGAGCAGTTCTATTCATCTCTCCTGTACATTTCTTTGTGATGGCCTTTGGTTTCGGAAGAGGAACCAACAATTGCGCTGAAATACTTAGCCTCAAGCTGCTGCTTTCTTATGCTTTGGAACTTTCATTACTGCATTTGAATGTCTTTGGGGACTCATTGAATGTGGTTAATTGGGTTAATGGCACATATCTCTGCAACAACCGGAGGATTGCCTTTGTTTTGGATCAAATTCAGAATGCCACTCTCACACTGGATACTTTTACTTGCAGGCACATCTTCCGTGAAAACAATGCTGAGGCGGATGCGGCCTCCAAGGAGGGACTCACCTTGGGGGACGACATTTGGAAGATTACTGAATCTTTGAATGGGAATGTGCAGGTTTTCTATCATCGACCATTCATTGAATGAACGGGACTTTTGGTCCTTGGCACCGGATTCTTCCACTGGTGATACTCTCTGGTGGAGACTGAACTAAACTTTTTGCTACTTTAACTGTTTTGTATATAGGCATAGAAACATTCTGTATCTGATTATATGGCACCGATGAAGTATATCCTTCGTGTTTTGTAAAAGATGTTAATGCTCACATGGTGAGAACATCATAGTTTTTTTGAGGAACATTATTGGATAACTGTCTCTGCAGTACTATTCTCCACTCTAGATGAGTGAGCTGATCAATGTAATTTCGTACTCCTTGGATGAAATGAAATTACGCTTTTTTTTCGGGGGAAAAAAAAAAAAAAGTTGATCCATGTTAATAAATTATAAATCAAATGAAAAATGACAGCTTTAATTTTTCAAATAACATGTCATAAAGTTTATGGATATAAGCCGAGTACTTTGACAATATGTTAAAGTAACACTTAAGAGAGATCACTAAATAAATAAAGAAGGTAAAATTTTACTAAAAAAACCATAAATCCTTAATCCCTTAACCCCTAACCCTTGAAGTCTAACCCCTTACCCCTAACCCTTGAAGCCCATAAACCCTAAACCCCTAAACTCCCTAACCCCTTTACCCCAGAGCATGTATAAACCCATGACCCTTGAACCCCCTAAGCCCTCAACCCCCTTTACTCCTAATCCCTTAATCGCCTAACTCCTAACCCCCCAATTCCTAAGCGCTTGAACTCCTAACAAAGGATGGGATTTAATTTAGCATTTAAATTTTACATGAGTGATTAGTGTTTTGAGGTTATATGTGTTAATGATTAGTGGTTAGAGGTTAGAGGTTATAAGTATTGGGTATTATAGTCATAGGGCCCATAAACATTTCTCAAAGGCCTAAGTAGTATATTTTAATATCTTTTTTAATCAAGTTAGGTCAACTATCCTCTAACCCCTAACCCTTAAACCTTTGAACCCCTAACCCCTAAGCCATTAACCCCCTAAGCCTCGTAACCTCTAAACCCTTTAACTTCAAAGCCATTATTAACCCCTAACCCCTGATCCCTTGACCCCCCTTTACCCCTAAGCCCTTATCCCCCTAAGCTCTAAGCCCTTGATCCCCTAACAAGGGATAAGATTTATTATTAGTAGATATATAGTTTAGGATTTAAATTTTACATGATTGATTAATGGTTTGAGGTTATATGTGTTAATGATTAGTAGTTTGAGGTTAGTGGTTATAAGTATTAGGTATTATAGTTATATGGCCCATAAATGTTTCTCAAAGACCTAAGTAGTATCTATTAATATTTTTTTAGTTAATTTAGGTCATCTATCCCCTAACTCCTAACCTAATCCCTTAATCCCCTAATCCCTAATCCCTTAACCCCCTTTACCCCTAAGCCCTAAACCCCTTAAGTCTTAAGCCATTAACCCCTTAACCCCTAAACCCAAATCCCTTGACCCCTAAACCCTTTAACTCCCAAGGCAATAAACCATAACCCCTAAATCCCCAAACCCTCCGACCCATTTATCCTTGATCCCTTAACCCCTAACCCATGAACCCCCTAACTTCTAAGCCCTTAACCCCCTTTACCCCTAAGCCCTTAACCGCCTAACCCCTAAGCTCTTAACCGCCTAACAAGGGATGGTATTTATTATTAGTAGATATATAGTTTAGGATTTAAATTTTACATTATTGATTGGTGGTTTGAGATTAGTGGTTATAAGTATTAGGTATGTGGGGGGGGCGCTCCAATGATTAGCAGTTATAGAGGCTAAGGATTAGAGGTTATAAGATTTGGGGATGAGGTTTTCTAAGGGTTTTAGTTATTATGTGATAGTTGTAGCTATACGGATAATGGTTTGGTGTTATAATTTTAGTATTATGAGGGTTAGGGATTGCAAGTATTAGGGTTTAGTGGGAATAAGGGGTTATAGGGTTGAGGGATGATAAGATTTACAAGAGCTAGGGATTAAGGTTTGTAAAGGTGAGGGCTTGTAGGAGTTATAAAGATCATAGTATCATGGTTAGGAGTCATATAGGTTATGGAATATAGGAATCAAGTGCCAAGGATTACAAGGTTTAGGTGTTATAGAGATGAAGTTTTTTAGAGGATAAGGGATGTAAGGGATGATGATGATGATGATGATGATGATGATGATGAGGTTGACGACGATGATGATAATGATGACAATGACAATGATAATGATCATGACGATGTTGATGGCAATGATGGCAATGATGGTAACAATGATGATGAGGATGATGGAAATGACAGTGATGATGATGTTGGCGGTGCTGCTGATGATGATGTTGGCGGTGCTGCTGATGATGATGGCGATGATGATGATGATGATTATGATGATGATGACGACGATGACGACAAGGATGACAACGACAATGACGATGACAATGATGACCACGATGACAATGAGGATGATGATGATGATGATGGTGATGACAATGACGATGAAGATGGTGATTATGATAATGATGACGATGACAAGGATGGTGATGATGATGATGTGGATGACAAAGATGATTATGATGATGATGATGATGATGAAGATGCTGATGAATATGATGATGGTGACGATGACAATGATGATGGCATTGATGATGAGGATGATGATGAGGATGATGATGTTGATGATGGTGAATTGATATAACCTCTAAAACCTTATCCCCATAACCTCTAAATCCCCTGGATAACCCCTAAATCCGTTAACCTTTAACCGCTAAGCCCTTGACCCTTAACCCCTTAACCCCTAAACCCCTTAAACCCTAACCTCAAAAACCTTTAATTATCCCTCGACCCCTAGCCCCCTAAACCCTAACCTCTAACACCTACCCCATAAAAAAATACTAACCTTATAAACATATAATATATATTATAAATTTTATAATATATACCATATCTTATATATGGTATATATTATATAATAATATTATATTACCATGCGAAGATTAGCCTGTGCATGCCCATTTGTATTGTATATGTTATATACCATACACATACCATATCAGATATGCAATAGATCATGCATGTGCCTATGGGAACAAAGCTCATGCCCACCCAATCTCATAGTCACCCACTGTAACAGAGCTAGTGCCCACCCATGTGCACATTTGGTGAAGACAACGACCCAACCCAATTCAGTGGAGACATTGACCATTTGGTGGAGGCAGCGACTCTTGTCTTTTTAAAGATCACAAGAATAGTGACACAATGATGATCCCAAGGAGGCAAATCGATCCCATGATGTCTGGAAAATCAATAAGTGCCTCATTTTTTTACTATAAAATGTTCAATTTTTTGCATAAGGTGGATGGGGTTGTTATGGTAGTTGGTTTCTTATGGGAATTTATTCTTTTTATTTCTACCCACTTCTTTCAAATCATCATAATTCACCACCTTACAAACGTAAGTTCATTCCCAACCTATAGTGTCAAATTTGCAACACATAAGAGCCGGCATTTCCATATATAATGTTTAATTGTGGTTAGGTAAAAAAAACTTAAGTGTTTTAGTTTTTCCTTTAACAATTTCTTTATTTAAGTACCGATGTGAAGATGTCACACCCCGAAATTTGTAAAATTTAAATTTTTTTGATAATAGCGATACAGACAATAATAATGATGCGGGAGTAATTAATTGTTTATTATATTTGGCCTTGCTAAAAACATCCTATTGTTGTTTAGCCTTACCTGGTATTCGGTTGCGAAGTTTCTGTGAGTTAGTTTTAGCATTCGCTATTCATGCTGCATGCCTTCGTCGTTCTGTTGGTGCTAGGTGTTACAAGTCGGAAAAATCACTACTCAGGTAATGTTTCGGTGTGTGTGATATTAATATTGCATTATTTATATTAATCCTTCGATTTCTCTCTTGTTTTAACCCTTTCACCCTGTAAATGGCAGGTGCTATCTCGTGGGCAGTCTTCTTATGGACCTAACATGGAATGGATAGGGCGACGTCTTCCTGGTAAGCCTCGGTGGTTCGCAAAACCTCGTAGGGGGTAGCCGGTATATGATATGTAGAGAGTTTGGAAAATCACTCAGTCGGAAAAATGGCCGAGTTTAAGTTTTTTTTTTTTAAAGAACAAACTGTAAGAGGATAACCCTCAATGATGTTTGGTTGTTAAACGGCCTGGTAAAGTCTTTCTGCTTCGTTCAAAACCTGATTATGTACTGTCGGTTATGTACAAGTTGTCAACTAGGTGCTTCTTTGTTTGAACTTGGAATGACTGTATGACATTCAAGCTTGCCAAAGTCTTCTATACTTGGAGAAAAACTATCCCATCCTCAAGGATTGTGTTAAGGTAATATCTTCTTGAGCACCTCTTGAAGATGCAATTTTACAAGATAGCGTATGCAACATATTTCAAGTTTATGGTTAAAATGCAACTAAATATGTCTTTGTTGGTTGGTTTACAGCTTGGATCTTTTGCTTCATGATTTTGACAGGTTGCCCTTTGCCTGGAAATAATGGTGGTGCAAGGAAAGAATTAAATTTATTTCCAATGTTGAATTACATTGAGCTTGTATATTTAATTTTCATCAAAAGACCTTTGTAGGCCTGGGACAACTTTTTTTGCTATTCATTTGATCACTTTACATAGAGAGATGGAGGAACAATAAACCTTGCAAAATTTGGTTGCTTTTAATGATTGCAGAAATCTCTTTTCGTGAAAGCTTATGAGAAAAACATTGGGTGAATCTTTCATTTTTTTTCTTTTGAAAATGCATCTTATATTTTGCTATTGAGCAAATGAAGAATGAATCATGGAACCAAAGGTGGAGGATATATGTTACCTCTACCCTGCACTCACACCCACCCTCCCCCAACACACACAAAGGCAAGAAGAGTTATCATGTCAGATTTAGCTTTGGTCTCAAGAGAATCTATATATTTCCTGAAATATGAATTCTGGCCTAAATCTGAACTGTGATCAGAAAGTCGTGACTTCTCCCAGTAATGGATCCTTTGTAAATTTTGGATGTGGTTCAAACAAACTTGAAAATGTGTGGGCACCTTGTTCTAGTGAAGGCTCAGAAGTGGACCCCTTTCATGGTATTTAGTTATGAGAGCCAATTGTAGAGGCATTCAAAGATGACAAAGATGGATAGTTACCTTCCTATTTTACAAATGGAAAATATGGTCAGAGGTCATGAGAGGCTTGGATGCAACCATCATTTTCCTGATCTTTGCGCCGAAGAGGCGCATTCTACAGCCCAGTAGGGGGATGTATAACTCCTTTCGTGCTCACCCTGGAGCTGAAACGTGTCATTTTAAAAAAATAAAAAAATATTATAAAAAATAACACATCATTAGATTTAAAACATTTTACGACATATATAAAATTACACAATTTAGATAAATTAAAACCCTTTGTCAACATTTGCACTCTAAAAAGGGGTTTGCACTTGGAGAGATTTGATCCCTCTCAGCGCTTGGTAGATCCCCTTTTAAGATGGATCTATGCTGGTGTATTACAAACCAAGTTGAAGAATGGAATACCTTTCAGGTCAATGTATGATAAGCTGTGTTACCAGATTTGCCAGCCCACTATGTAGGATCCATGGATCTGGATTCGTATCCACCTAGGATCTGTCATGGAAACAGATCCCCTAGTCAAGGAAATGGATTTTGAGCTCATGAAACGGATCCCGTGGAAAATCAAACAGATCCTGAAACTTGCAGTGCTTTTGTGACCCACTGATCCCCCCCAAAATTAAATTTTTAATGAAAAACTTCCAAAACCTTGAATTACTGTAAGGCTAAAACCATAGATCCCATTCCTGGTCAAGGTCTGATCTATCCTTATGTCAAGATCTGCTCTCAAACTTTGATCTATTAAGGTCTGCTCTGAAGGTTTCTGTTTGATCTATCTTTATGATCAAGGTTTGATCTATCCTTATGTGCTACATTGTTGCTCACTTCACTCACACTGTTATTTAGTCCTGCCATAGCCTTCAAGAAAACCACTTTATTCACTACTGATATGGACATGTGGACATGGCTCACAAAAACACTGTCATGACCTGCTTCATGTTCATGCTGAAAAGGTATTCAAAATTATCAATTATCAATCATGGTTATAACTTATCAAATTATCAGTGTACATGAATTGTGAATAGTAATATGCATGAAACTCTCTTTTTTGGCTATAACTTATAGTTATACTCTTGTGTTTCCTGAATAGTTTTGATTGTTCATTGTGAGATTTTTGAAGGCGTTTGGGGGGAAGACAACAAAATGGATTCCCAAAGTAGAAAGGCGATGTTCAGAGCAAGGGTCAAAGAAACTGCCCAGAAGTCCGATAAACGAATTGATTCTCCCATTGTAAGGTAAACACAAATTTCCCCTCGACTCCATTACCAATATTAGATTGCAGTCCTCAAATACCAAATGGCCTTTCAATTTGAATTCTTTGATGTCCTTGCCCTTGCTTGCCGCAATTCAGATGGATTTATTACATTTCGCACGATTTGTCAGGCAGTAATGCAAACCCTTGGGTGATTCCAGGTACAATGAGTTGGATCAGGCAGTGTGCAAAGTTTGCAATGTGGTCATCAAGTCTGAGTCGCTCTGGCCTACTCACCAGGCTTCCCGAAAACACAACGAGGTCAGTATGGGATCCTACAAATTTCATTATTTCTTTACTTTGGAAGTGTTTTAAGAAACATGGCCCAAGGGAATGCAGTGCAGAGTATGCTTCCCTCGGCTTACTGGTCATAGGGTTATCTATTCCGTTAAAATTGCTAAGGACTGGCACCTGGCCTCATCTCATTGGAACTCGTGCCACGTGGGTGGGGCAAACCGTAGCGAGAGTGGAGCTTAATACTCTGTTCAACTCAACTGTGAAATTATAATTTTGACAAGAGATCCAATTTTATTGAAAACACAAACTAGTAGAGTAGACAAATTTACTCAAATTAAATTAGAGCGGAATTTGTAACCACCTTTGACGAGAAAAAATCAAATTTATTAAACATACTCTTTAGAGTATCTTTGATAGAACTGCATGCAAAGCAAGAAAGAAGTGGGATAATAGAATTAGCAATCAGGGTAATTCACTAATTTGTTAGCTGGTATAAAAGGGCTTGTGGGTAGTACTAGGTAACTGCGGGTGGTTGTATATCTCTGTTTCCATTAGCCATATTAGAGTAAACAGATGATTCAAGTCAAGACACTTGAAATACTCCGGATCTTCTGCCATCTATCTGAGGATTTTGTACTGCGATTATTGTGCTGCTGCTTGGAATCTAATTAATTGATTTTCTGCAATTAGGATTTTGCTGCGGTTTTCAATCTGAAATTGTGCCCAATGCATGAAGTCATTGATAACTGAAATGGCCATTATCTTGAATTTGAGATATAAACTTTTGTGATTTGAAACCAATGCTTTTGACTGAGCTTGATTTGGGGGAGGGGGGTAATTCTCCCACATTCCTCAATGTGACTTGATGTTGGATAGGATGAGCGAAACCTTCCTGAAGAGAGGGAATCTTGTAATTCTTCATAAATAGAGGAGTTCTATAAAATATGATGACAGAATTTGAACACTAAGAGAGATTATTCAGAACAATAATTGCATATTATGAATATGATTTTGCCTTTCCTCTTGATGTAATAATCCTTTAAGTTCAAAAATCTTGCAATACACTCCTCAATGTTGTCAAAGTCACCCATTTTGAGGTTAGAAAGCTCAATTTTGAGTCTGGCTACCTGAGGGGTATTCACTTTTCCAAAGAGTGTCATGAAGGTATCTTGGATTTCCTCATATAGGGTGTTTGGCCTGAGAGCTTTATCCTTCTCCATGTTAAATTTTACTGCAATTATTAATTGAAAACACATTGAGAACTAACAAATTTACGTAGCGGAAAAACACAGGAAATCACACACATTTGACACAGTTATTTACCCCAGAAAATCCTGATTGGGGAAAAACCAACAAACAATGATTTTTATTAAGAAAGTCCCTAGCATGTGGCTAGGGCCCCTATCTGTCTCTAGGGCATTCTGGTTTGGGACCAGATAGTTTCTTGGTCAGAAGGACCAAACAAAACCTACAGGTAGAGACAGAGACATCCTAGTCTAGGACCAGGCAGATTCTTGGTCTGGGACCAAGCAGTTCTTGCAGGTACATACCTGGTCAGTTAACTAGGTGGATCTTGGTCAGTTAACCAAGATGATGATGTGTGATGCCCTCCTCTCCTAGGTCTTCAAGATGGTTGAGCTAGGTTGTCTTCTCAAGGGATTGGCCACCCCTTGATGGAGTCACCAGCACTTGACCTCAGGAGCAGTCAGGAGGACCACAGGATCACATCATCCAGTGGGGACCTTCCTTATATGGTGATGATAGAACTTTTAGTTATTGTATGGAACACTTGTACATTTGAGAGAGAGATAAAGGGATTGTTCCCACCTTTGTGTTACACCTTTGGTCTTATGGGTTGTCTTCCCACTTTGTTTGTAATACCCCTATTTTGACCCTTAGGCTGTATTGGCTTATAATGTAAATATGGTATGCATGTAATGTGTCTGTTTGCCCTAGTGTGGAGCTCAAGGCAGGGCCCCACTAGAGGATGTCCAGGTTTTAGTTAAAAGGAAAGTATTTGATATTTTGGTAACCATGTGCTAGTAAGCCATGGAAAATGTAAAGGATGTAAATGGTACCCTGTAAATCAAATACCAAGGGTTGGCTATGGCTACAACTAAATGAGGGGGCTATGTGTATCCACTAGGGAGAGGTGAGGGGGTTATGGGATGGGAACCCATGCTGCCACTTATGCAGGAAGAACCGATTTGATTCCCCATACTGACATGGAATTCGGTTACAGAAGGAAAGGTCGGTGGAGGAGGTGGATAAAGGGGAAACGGCCCTGAGATTCAGGGGTCTGCTCTACTCGCCCTGGAAGCCATTCCATCACCCGGGAATCCGAGAAACCCTTTCTACTATGCCATTGTTGACTAGAACTTCATGGATCACGCATTACAGAATAAGCCGTGGAGAGAAGAAGAAACACGTTTTCTGTGTGAGCCGAACTTGCAAAGTCGAATGCCATAGAAATCCTGTGTGGATTCCTTATCTGTTGATAAAATCCTTGAAGGTAAACCCTAACATAGGTTGCACAGCGTGAATAGTGTTGATGTATATGTAACTTCGGAATGTATTTCATCTATGTATTATATATATATTTATTGTACCCTTATAAGAGATGTGTTATTCCTCTATAAGGAAGTGTCGTCATGTGGATTGACAAGTGTCGGAAGTGTGTGTACTTGTCGATGGGTTATTAGACCACCATGTGTGGGTTCGGCCCTGAAATATATATTATATTGTGGATGTATCTAGATAGACAAGTCGGCCCCATAGTGTAACTGGGCAAACAAGTTAGTATAAATAGAGATCGGGAGATCTCTATTTTCATCACTCGGAAAGTCACACTTCTCTCACTCAGAAAGTGGCGCACTAGTGAGGAGAAGGATCATCTGCTACTAGGAGACTGTCTCAGTGTATTTTGGTTGTACTTTGGTTGAGCCATTGCTCTCTCTATCTCTGAGGAAGTTGTGGGGTTTTTCACCTTAGGGTTTTCCCCACGGAAACTCTGTGTCTCTTGTCTCTCATGCTTTTGATTCTTGTGATGCTTGTCATGCTTCTTGTGATTGTTATGCATTGATATACTGTATATGTTATTCTCTCAGTAAAGATCCAAGAGTATTGTGAATTAATGCTCAAAATTTAACATGGTATCAGAGCTAACCTGAGAAGAAGACATTTTACAGTGACGGAAACTTGAGTTTCTTGTTTATTGGGTTTCTCTCCATAGTTTTTGGAAAAGCAGTATAGTAGATTGATTCTACTCATCAAGGAGAATCTATCTGTCCAATCATAATTCAATTCTGAGCATTTTCATATTTGGCCCTAAAAATTAGGGTTTCCACAAAAATAGGAATTTTTGAAATCTGAAGACATAGCTGGAAGCTCCTTGCAAAAATCAAAGTTTAGAGCTTTGGATCGAGATTTTTGGCTGGGTAGATCTCCAGGAAACTCAAACCCTAATTCAGGGCTCTCCCTAGTGAACTCGGGAGGACAAAAATACAAATATGAAGGGTAAAGCTTTGCTGATCTCAAATTCTAAATACACCAGGCTGATCAGCTCATCAAGATGCATCTTTCTATCCTTTAGAAAGTTGAAATTCACATTTTGAATTTTTAGGGTTTTTTCGACAAACCCTAATCCGGGACCAGATCCAGTTTTCAGCATTTCAAGTGGTAAGACCTAAATCTTTTCTATTTCCATTTGAAGTACTCTTTAAGATGTCTCTCCACACCAAGCTTGAGGATAAGCTTGAAGGGGTTGATAACTTCCGAGCTTGGAAGTATAGGATTGGGTTAATCTTGGAAGAGTATGAGTTGGACTCATATATAAAAGAAGACATCCCTATCCCAGAGGATGAAGAGGCTAAAGTATTGCATAAGAAGAACTTGGTCAAGGCAAAGAGAATCATTGCTGATTCTATCAAAGACCATCTCATACCCCATGTGTCTTCTCTAAAGACACCCAAGGAGATGTTTGACTCTTTGACCAAGCTATTTGAAGGGAATAACATAAATCGGAAGATGACCCTGCAGAACCAATTAAAAGGAGTAAAGTTTCAGAATGGAGAAACCATTCAATCTTATTTTTCAAGGGTCTCCCAGATCAAGGAACAACTAGAAGCAGTGGATGAAATGGTGGAGAATGGTGAAGTTGTCATGACCACTCTGAATGGCCTACCTAGGTCATGGGACTCCTTCATTCAAGGAATCTGTGCAAGAAAGAAGTTGGTATCCTTCAGCAGACTACGGGAAGAATGCTCACAAGAAGAAGCAAGGCTTGTGGCACGAGAATAAAAGATGGGGAATGAAGATCAAGCTCTCACAGCTCACATCAAGAAAGGGAAGTCCAAGAGAGAGCCATCTCACTCCAAGAAATCTTCACATCGCTATAAAGAAAGAAGAATATGCTTCACCTGTAATGAAAAAGGACATATTGCCATAAATTGTCCCAAGAACAAGAAGGACAACAACAACTTCAACAAGAAGAAGAAGGGCAGCAAAAGAAGGTTTCATGCTCACGCTGCCGAGGATGATGAACCACCCAAGAAGAAGGCTAGGGTAGAAATTGATGATAGTAATGATGACTCATCAAGTGAAGAAGAGTATGTTCTAATCTCTGTTTTCACAGGTACTATCTCCCATGGTTGTAATGATTGGTTAATTGACAGTGGGGCTTCCAAACACATGACTGGGTTTAAAGAATCTTTTGTGAACCTATCTGAACATGAATCACCCCATAAGGTGAAACTTGGGGATGATTATCAATACCCAATCAAAGGAAGTGGTGAATCCTCCTACAACCTAGATTTTGGAAAATCTTTGAAGATGAAAGAAGTCCTTTATGTACCTGGGCTCAAGAAGAATCTTCTCTCCATCTCTGCATTGGATGCAAAAGGCATGAGGGTTGCATTTGTAGATGGCCAAGTCCTAATGTGGCCAAAGGGTAAAACAATCGATGATGCAGTAGTGATTGGAGAGCAAGAGGGAGATTTGTATAAATTGAAGGGTCAACTTGAACATGCCATGGTACATGACTCCATGGAGCCAAGTGAACTTTGGCATAGAAGACTTGCTCATATGCATTATAGGGCACTTCCAATTGCAAGCAAGGCTGTAGAGGGTCTTCCTGAAATCAAGACCAAACATGAAGGTGTTTGCAAAGGATGTGCAAAAGGTAAGAACATTAAGAAGGCTTTCCCAAGCAGTGAAAGCAAGGCAAAAGATATCTTGGAAATCATCCCACTCAGATGTATGTGGTCCTATGTCATCCAGTTCTCTGAGTGGGTATGTTTACTATGTCTCGTTTATTGATGACTTCTCCAGGAAGACTTGGGTATACTTCTTGAAGAACAAAGATGAGGTGTTTGATAAGTTCAAGGAATTCAAAACCTTGATGGAGAATCAAATTGACAAGAAGATTAAAACATTCAGATCCGACAATGGTGGAGAATTCACCTCAGGTGACTTCAAGAAGCTTTGCAGTGATTCAGGGATTAAGAGGGAGTTGACTGCTCTTTATAATCCTCAACAGAATGGAGTTGCAGAAAGGAAGAACAGAACAATCATGGAAGCAACAAGGGCAATGCTGCATGACTAGGATCTACCTATGCATCTATGGGCAAAAGCAGCTAGAACAACTGTATATGTGTAGAACAGAACTCCCCACAAGATATTGGACAACAAGACACCAAAAGAGGTATTTTCTGGTAAGAAACCTGAAGTCATCCATCTCAGAATATTTGGTTGTCCAGTATACACACATGTCCCAAAGGAAAAGAGGACCAAGCTAGATCCTTCAGGAAAGAAGGGTATCTTTGTGGGTTACAGTGAAAGCTTGAAGGCTTACAGAATATATTTTCCAGGGTTCAAGAAGATTGATGTCAGTAGGGATGTAACATTTGATGAAAACTCGGCATTCATCAAATCAAGGAAGGCACCTATCGAAGTTTATTAAGAACCTAAGGAAACTAGATTTCAAGACACTTCCATGACTGAAGCAGTTCCAGAAGTTGTTCGTGAGTTTGAAGATCCGCAAGAACTTGTAGATCCACCCCGTGAGGATAACTCTCACAAGAGAAAACCTGCTTGGGCTAGAGAGCTCATTCAAGATGCAAAAAGATTTGGCATTCCAAAAGAAGAACACAGAGCAAAGAAGAGAACCAGATCACATACCAGCTATGTTGCTTTACTCTGTGACATCATGAATAAAGAACCTTCTAGTTATGAAGAAGCAGCGGAAAAGAAAGAATGGAAGGATGCCATGTTTGAGGAATACCAATCAATAATGAAGAATGATGTTTGGGATGTTGTACCAAGACCTAAAGAGAAGTTTGTTGTGACTTCTAAATGGATCTACAAAATCAAGCATGCTGCAGATGGCAGTGTAGAGAAATACAAAGCAAGATTCGTAGCTCGTGGCTTCTCTCAGAAAGAGGGAATAGATTATGAAGAAACTTTTGCACCTGTAACCAGGTATACTTCCATCAGAACAGTACTTGCCCTGGCTGCAGCAATGAAATGGAAAATACACTAGATGGATGTCAAGACTGCTTTCTTGAATGGTGTAGTTGAAGAGGAAATATATGTGGAGTAGCCACTCGGTTTTGAAATACATGACAGGGAGTCATATGTGTGCAGATTGAAGAAAGCCTTGTATGGCTTGAAGCAAGCTCCCAGAACTTAATATGGTAGGATGGACAGTTTCTTATCTAGTTTGGGCTTTACCATGAGTAAAGCGGATTCCAACCTTTACTACAAGGTTGAGGAAGGGAATCCTGTGATTCTACTCTTGTATGTGGATGACTTATTTGTAACAGGAGATGACAGATTGATTGCAGATACTAAGAGGAAGCTTGCTGCTGAGTTCGATATGAAGGATTTGGGAATGATACATTATTTTCTAGGTATGGAGGTGTGGCAGAATGTAGGTGGGATCTTCCTTGGTCAAGGGAAGTACATAGTAGATATTCTGAAGAGATTCGGGATGATGGATTGCAAGGCCATGGCCACACCCATGGCATCGAATCTGAAGCTTCTATGTGATGCTTCATCTGAGCCAGTTGATATCTCTATGTATCGTCAGATGATTGGGTCCTTGATGTACCCGACGAACACGAGAACAGATATTTGCTTTGCTGTGAACACATTGAGTCAGTTCCTGACAGATCCAAGGAGTGTTCACCTGGTTGCTGTAAAGCATGTTCTGAGGTACCTGAAGGGTGCAGTGGATTATGGGCTCAAGTATGAAGTGAATCAAAAGTTTAACCTGTAGGGTTATGTTGATTCAGATTGGGCTGGCAATGCTGCAGATAGGAAGAGCAAATCTAGGTGCTGCTTCAGTATGGGATCAGGTGTGATCTCTTGGTTTAGCAGGAAGCAATCCTGCGTAGCACTGAGTACAGCTGAGGCAGAGTATGTTGCAACCTGTTCAGCTAGTTGTGAGGTAGTATGGCTACGGAAGCTACTGTCTGAGTTATTTGATCTCCCATTGGATGCTACTGGTATTTTCTGCGATAACCAGAGTTGTGTGAAGCTGTCTGAGAACCCAGTGTTTCATGATAGGTCGAAACACATAGAGATCAAATATCACTATATCAGGGATATGGTGCAGAGAGGAGCTGTGAAGCTCTTGTATGTTGCGACGAACAAGCAGATTGCAGATGTGCTGACGAAGCCACTAGCCAGGGTGAAGTTCAAGTACTTCAGGGAGAGGCTTGGTGTTCTTCCGACAGGTAGAGCTGTGTGCTCGTAATAGCCTGGGATGCTGCAACCAGGTTTTGTGACGCACATAATAAGTCCTGAGGATTCCACAGTATGGCCAGTGATGATGAAGACCTGCAGGTGGTGGGCCTACATCCAGTATGAAAAAGGATTGGCTCTGTAGAACTTCCTATGACGAGTAGAGTCAGAGATTGGTTGAGATAGCAGCAGTAGTGACGATGATGACGACGATGCATCGATGACGATGATCCTGAGAAGAAGACTTGTCTAGCAGAACTGTGTCAAGAAATACCTTCCTAGTTAAGAGGGAGTGTTGATGTATATGTAACTTCGGATTGTATTTCATGTATTGATTTTATATATATTTATTGTACCCTTATAAGAGATGTGTTATTCCTCTATAAGGAAGTGTCGTCATGTGGATTGACAAGTGTCGCAAGTGTGTGTACTTGCCGATGGGTTATTAGACCACCATGTGTGGGGTCGGCCCTGAAATATATATTATATTGTGGATATATCTAGATAGACAAGTCGGCCCCATAGTGTAATTGGGCAAACAATTTAGTATAAATAGAGACCGGGAGATCTCTATTTTCATCATTCGGAAACTCACACTTCTCTCACTCAGAAAGTGGCGCACTAGTGAGGAGAAGGATCATCTGCTACTAGGAGACTATCTCAAGTGTATTTTGGTTGTACTTTGGTTGAGCCATTGCTCTCTCTATCTCTGAGGAAGTTGTGGGGTTTTTCACCATAGGGTTTTCCCCACGGAAACTCTGTGTCTCTTGTCTCTCATGCTTTTGATTCTTGTGATGCTTCTTGTGATTGTTATGCATTGATATACTGTATATGTTATTCTCTCAGTAAAGATCCAAGAGTATTGTGAATTAATGCTCAAAATTTAACAAATAGCTTAGAGAACCCGTGAGAGCATTTAGATCTGGTAGTAGGAGATTAAGTTGTGGAACAAAGCTTCGGCCGCAACTCTGAGAGGTTTCCAGTTGGAGTAATAGAGTAGAAGGTTAGATGGAAGGTGGATATGCTTGGTAACCAATTGTATATTGGTTTAGCATGAGGGTGGAGCCCTGACTGTGATAGAACCCATTTAACCCTCCTTAGTGGATACATAGCCCCAACTCGGGGGTGATCTATGGTTGGGTAGGAATGTTGCAGACCATAGCCAGTTTGCTTGGAGTTTTAATGCGAAAGATAAGTGTTCCTTATGCCTTGAATGATGCCTGTTCTACATCTGTGTATATGTGTTCATTTATGTCTGAATGCATGAGTGGATCCAAAAAGGGTAATAGGGTTGAATGTCCATGTACTAGGACTCATTCTGTGGTGTATGTTATCGATTGGTGAATGTATCCTCTATGGTGTGTTGATGATGCTGCTTTCAGCTATGGTTGTTGGGCATATGCATGTACCCATTTGCTTAAGTGAATGGCCCATTGATGATTAGGTTTGTAGGCATATGCATTCTGTTCATTCTGTTGTGCATGTTATTGCCTTATCCTTGCACCTTTGCATTTGTATATGATGATATAACTCATATGGATGTAGGCTTAAGGATTAGGGCTAAGTCCCTGCATGTTATATCATCAATCTACCTAAAAGAAATAGACTGATACCATGCCAATCTATGTGTGTGTGTGTATAAGATTTCATATTCATGTATTATGCTTATGTGTTGATGCTCAAGTTGTTGAATGAATGCTTATATGAATGTGAGCAATAGGTATACTATGCATAAGCCTAAGTAGAAGGCTGAGTTCATGTTGGATGCCTCATTCATTTTCATGAGTTTAATGCATTATAATTCTTGCATGTGGTAGATGTATTGGTTAGACCTAGCTTCATGCACCTTGTGTATTGTTATGCTTGTCATGCCCTAGATTAATGAATGGATGGTTTCATGAACTTGCTCATTAGGGAGATAAGTATGGGTATGAAGTTGAATGCATGATTGAATGTATGTTGGAATACTTCATTGTTTACATGAATGATATGCATGGCTAACCTCTGCAGGTGGTTGATATGTTAACTAGCTTAGTTCATTAGATGTGTGTATTATGCATTGTCTTCACCCTTCAAAGGGATGGCTTGACTTCACCTAGTCTTGGAGAAGCAAGGGATAGTCCTTGATGTGTTTCAGACCCCCTTGGTGGGTCAAGTGAAGGGAGAAGTCATGGCAGGAAGGAGGCAGAATCCCTGGTAGAAGGACAAAGACACTTAGGTGGGATTATGAACAGAAACTCAGTTGGAAAATGGGCATGGTTGGAGTGCTCAGATGGGGTGGGGATTACACCATTGGATAGAGCTCTCCAAGAGCTTTCCAACAGTACCAACCTTGTCCCATTTGGACCAAGGATGAGCAAGTTATTCCCTTCAGAAGTTTGCCCTGGAAAGGTTGCAGGAGCAGAGGAGGTGCTTCCTCAGTTCTGCATCCGCAATGTGGATTGCGGACGTTAGAAAATAACGTTGGATTTGGACTTTCGCATTTTCGAGTTCTGAAATGCGGAAGGGAGAAAATCTCTGGGAATTGGAATTGGACTTTTGCATTTCCACATTCTGCAATGCGGAAGGAGGAATTTTTCGAAGGATTGAATTGGGCTTCCGCATTCCTGCATTCCGCAATGCAGATTGTGGAATGCGGAGAGAAAAAATGTCAGAAGGATTGATTTGGGCATTCCGTGTTTCGAATCCCACAATGCGGATTGCGGGCTGATGACCATTGCGGTTGTGTGTAAAATGGATGAATTTGGTAAAAAAAAAGAAATAGAAGGGTCTCCCATGGCCTCTAAAGGCCACCAGGGAGGTCAGGGGACGTTACAAAGTGGTATGGCCTCTAAAGGCCACCAGGGAGGTCAGGGGACGTTACAAAGTGGTATGGCCTCTAAAGGCTACTAGGGAGGTCAGGGGACGTTACAAAGTGGTATGGCCTCTAAAGGCCACCAGGGAGGTCAGGGGATGTTACATTGTTGTTCTTGGTCTTGTTGGTAAAAGGGTTGTCTTCCCACCTTGTGGTTACATCCTTGGTCTTGTGGTTTGAGGGGTGTGTACCCTTCCTTGATTTATGGTGGTTAGCCTTGTGTTAACCTTGTCTTGTGTTGACCCCTCCTTGTTGGTCCTATGTGCTAGCGCCCCCCCTAGAGCATGCCACCATACCCTTTAACTTGTCCTTGTTACCCACTCCTAAAGACATTATAATATTAAATTATAATTTTACAATGGGTAACATTCCTTATTTTGAATAATGTCTTAACCTAACTTTTAGGAACCCTAAGTCAATGAAGAATTAGTAAAGGGATCCTTCTAGAAGCCTTTAAGAGGTTATAAATACAAGTCTAATTCTTCATTGTGAGTGCATCCAAGAAGACATAACTTAGCTCTGCTTTATTATGACTGATCTAGAGTTTCCAACTCTTTGGTTTTGGATGACTTCAAGGGTTTCAAGTTTGAGGGTTGAGTCATTTGCTAGGGTTGCTGAATTCTTCTTGAGGGTATTTCCAGCTGTTAGAAGCCTGTTTAGAGGCCATTGTCCTCTGTATTGCTTCTCTTGAGGGGGCCGAGATTTGGTTAGGGTTTGCTGTTACATGTTTGAGGTTGCTGTTGTCTTATCTGAGCCTGCATTAGGGGTTTGCTACCTTGTCTGAGAGGGCCGAGACCTGCTGCCGCCTATTCTGTGGGTAACGTTTCCATTTTAGGCCTGCCTAGGACAATCGCGACTTGTTTTGAGGGTGCCATTGCTCACAGTGTGGAGGTCGTTGCCTGTGTTAGGATGCCTATTTTATGAAGGTCGCTGCCTGTGTTGGGCTGCCTGGTGCCACTGTTGACTGTTTTGTGGAGGCCGCTGCCTGTGTTGAGTTGCCTGCTGCAACTATGGACTGTTTAGACCTGTTTAGGCTTGTTTGGTGGTGCTGCTAAGTTGCTAACCCCAGTGAGAGGTTTGTCCACTGCTGTGAGGGTTTGGAGGGAGCTACTGTCACTTAGGTATGCTATGAGGTGTCCTTACATTGTTCTAAGGGTTTGTGATTGCCACTTATTGTTGGGTACTTGTTGGGTTTGATCTTGGAGCTTCTACTGTAATTGTCTAACCCTATCCTACAACACTCTCTCTCTCTCTCTCTCTCTCTCTCAGGTATGTACAAACCAACGATTTGAAAACCGGCCGGGTTGAAACCAGAACCGGTCGGTTTGACTGACCAATGAAAATGGATATCCAAACCGGTGCTTAAATCGGACCGGGGTCCGGTTTGGTAACGAACTGGTCGACCTGATGCATGAACTGGTCGATTCGTTACCAAACTGGACCCAACGGGTCGAGTCCGTAATAAACCGACCGACCAACTGCTAATTCACGTCCGCGGGCCCGGGACAGGGTATACTAGTTTTTTAATTGGTTTTTTATTAAAAAAACAACAAACCTAAACCTAATTCGCCCTCCAAACAATGATAAATATGTGCCCCAGCCCCCACATTCTAATTCACTCACATGCAAGTGCCCATTTGTCTCATTGCTGTCGCCAAGAGTGTCATTTGTCTCATTTCTGCCGCCAAGTTTGAGTGTGTTCATGTTTTGGCAAGGAGTGAAGCTAGCTCTTGGAGGAGTTTGCCGTCCAAGACTCCAAAGTGGCAAGAAGTCAATCCTCAAGGGTCTTCAAGTTCAAGGCTCGCCGCTCAGCCTCAATACTCTTCAATCCTTCAAGTCTGCTGCAAATTTCAAGGTATGTTGGCTGTTAGAAGTTTTTTATGCCACTGTTTTTTTAATTTTTAAGCAAATACAAATTCAGAAATTGTTTGTTTTAGATTTTAAATCTGTTGTTTTAAATGCATTTGCACATTTTCCTTTTTTTTCCTTTTTGCACTTGCATAATCCATTTGCAAATTGCATTTTCCCAATGGCTCCTAGAGTGAAAGATGCTGCATGGGTCCATGTTGAGTGTGTTGAGGGGGAAATTGTTTGCAAATATTGCCGCAAACACATGGGTGGGGGGGCCTTTATAGGGTGAAGCAACACTTGGCTGGAATAAGAGGTCAAGTTCTCCCATGTGATGAAGTGATTGGGGAGATTAGAGCTGATTTGCTAAATCAGTTTAAAAAACTTCAAGAAGATAAGGCTAGGCATAAAGAGATAGAAGCTGAAATTGGGAAGGAAGAGGGAACTTGCAATGTTGCCATGAGGGCATCTGGATTACAAGATTTTGAAGGCTCTTCCTCTACCCCTTCTACTCTTGTTAGGGACCCCTTCCATTATGTTCCTCCCTCTCGTCAAAAGACTCAAAACATTAGAGAAAATCAACCTAAAAAGACGAAGACCCTTCAACACTATTTTTCTTCACCTTCCCCCTCCTTTCCAAGTGTCAATGCTTCTCAATCTCAACCAACCCACATTCAGCCCACCTTAGATGAGCATTGGAAGAAGCAATGCAAAGAAGTTGCTCATGAGTACATAGCTAGATGGTGGTAGGATTCAGATATTCCCCTCAATGCTTCCCGCTCAGCTTATTAACAACCCATGTGGGATTCTGTTATTGCAGCCGGTAAGGGATTCAAAGGCCCTAGTATGCATGAGTTGAGGGGATCACTTTTGCATAAGGAAGTTATGTCGATACATGAATACTTGCAGGGTTTTAAAGAGTCACGAGCCACTACTGGATGTACCATCATGTCAGATGGATGGATTGATATAAGGAACTGTGCTATCATCAATTTCCTTATCTCTTTCCCACAAGGAACCATGTTTTTGAAATCAGTTGATGCATCTGATAGGGTGAAAGATGCAAACCTATTATTTCAGATCTTGGATGAAGTTGTTATGGAGGTGGGGGTGGAAAATGTTGTTCAAATCATCATAGATAATGCATCTAATTATGTTCTTGCTGGTAAGATGTTAGAGAACAAACACAAAACCATATTTTGGACCCCATGTGCTGCACACTGCATAGACCTCATGCTTGAGGATATAGGCAAACTGGATTGGGTCAAGATTGTTGTAGAGCATGCCAAGAGCATTACAAAATACATCTACAACCACTCATGGGACTTGAACCTAATGAGGAAAAACACTGTGAACAGGGAACTTGTTAGGCCTGCCATCACGAGATTTGCAACACACTTCCTCACATTGCAATCTCACATTTCCAAAGAACAAATCTTGCAAAAGATGTTTTCATGTGATGAATGGAATTCATCTAAGTGGGCACGTAGGCAAGATGCAAAAGACACCCAAAAAAAAGTTAATGATAGTGCATTTTGGAAAAAAGCAGTAGAGGTTGTGAAAATTGCTGAGCCCCTTGTTAAGGGGTTGCGGTTGGTGGATGGGGAAAGATTGACAATGGGTTACATTTATGAGGCTATGGATCAGGAAAAGGAGCAGATAAAGGCAACATACAAAGATA
This sequence comes from Larix kaempferi, assembly GCA_027924585.1. Taxonomy (NCBI): domain Eukaryota; kingdom Viridiplantae; phylum Streptophyta; class Pinopsida; order Pinales; family Pinaceae; genus Larix; species Larix kaempferi. The sequence goes on from BSBM01001812.1 coordinate 1,538,152, forward strand.
GAGTAGCCAAGTATGGGCCTATTTGGGAGATCATTGATAACAGATGGAACAATCAACTCCATCGCCCTATACATGCAGCTGGGTTTTTCTTGAACCCAAAGTATCATTATAGAGCTCGGCTAGGAGATGATCTAATAGGGGAGGTGAAAGATGGTTTGTATGATTGCATAGAGCGCATGATCCTTGATGAGAATGACCAGATGGAAGTACATTGACAACTTACCTCTTTCAAAAGAGCCACGGGCACCTTTGGCAAAAGCCTAGCAATAAAGGCAAGAGATGAAGACCAACCAGGTAAACAATTTCAAATTTCCAAGAATCCAAAGTTTGATTAAGTTCAATTGTTTAAGCTTTAAGTTCAACTTTCAACTTTCAACTTTTATTGTTTAAGTTCAATTGTTTAAGCTTTAGCTTTTAAGTTGTTTATGTTCAATTCACAATCTAATTTGTTAAATTAAATTTGTCCATGCAGCAAATTGGTGGGAATCATTTGGCAACCATTGTGGTCAATTGCAAAATTTTGCAATTTGAGTACTTAGTCAGACTTGTAGTGCTTCCGGGTGTGAGCGCAATTGGTCTGTCTTTGAGCGGATTCACACAAAGAAAAGAAACCGTTTGGAACAAAAACGGTTGAATGATCTTGTCTTGGTGCAGTACAACCTCCGACTAAGGCGCAACCAATTGCTAAACAAAAGACCTGATACATATCCCATTGTGTTGGATGATATTGATCCAACCTCAGAATGGGTAGAGGAGAGCCAACAACCAGAGTTTGGTCCCGATTTTGATATTGATGCAGTCACAGATGACTTGACTTTGGATGCAGATCCATTAGGAGTAGGGGATGCAGGTGCAGAGCCAGATCCAGGCACTGCAGACGGTGATAGTGGCACTAGCAGTAGACGACCTAGCTGTGCAGCCCTTGCTTCTAATAGTGCTACTGCAAGGGTTGTAGATGTCCTCGAGGAGTCTGATTCCAAGGAGTCTGAGCCATATGTTGATGTTGAGCATTCCATTTCTAGCAGTGGTGCTAAGTTTGATGATTGATTAGTTATGAGTCATGACTCATCATTGATCATGTTTTTTGGACTATAGAGGATATAGAGCCTCATTGATATTGTATTTTGTTTTAGAATTTGAGATATATGCTATGAGACTTCACTATGTAGTGCACTTGGTGCCATTTTGTGACCCATACATGGTTTATGGATTTCCGATTTATATATATGAGTAGACTTTACATATTATGTGTCTAATGGTTTCAAATATACATATTATGTGTCTAAAGGTTTGAAATATAGCTTGGAATGTTAAATATATATTTTTATGATTAAAATTGTAATTTTTTTGTATTTTTTAATAGTCCGGTTCATTGAAATTAAACCGCTCCGGTTCATTACCGGTTTTGGTTCCGGTCCGAGTTGACCCCTGACCGGTTTGATTCTCGGTTCCGGTTTTTAAAACATTGGTACACACCCTCAGGTAAGGGTCAGTTTTGTTCCAGTTGATTGACTTGCCTCTGAGAGGCAAAGTTTGATTTGAAAGTTAAGTTTCTGAGTATAAGGAAGTTCCATCTCATTTAAGTAAGTTACCAGACTTGTTCTCTTACTATTGCTATGTTGAAATTTTGTAATGAGTTAGGTCCCTTACTATGTTTTTGTATTTTACATTGTGGGGACATAAGTTGTTTTTCTTAGGAGATGTACTTTTAAAATATAAAAAGTGACTTTATGTTTTAAAAGTAAAGTGACTTTATTAAAATGTATTTGTGCATTAAATGATTAAAAAGGACATTTAATGTGCTTTTAATGTAAACCCTTAGATCATAAGTGATCTCATCCATTCAAATTAGTTTGAATTAGTTAGGGATTCAAAAAAAGGAAAGTCACCTATTTAATGAACCTAGGGAAGAGAGCCATAACACACAAGAGACAAGAGAGAAAGTGAGATTGATTTTTTCCGAAGAGGAAGAGCATTTACTTCATCAAACTAAAAGTGCACAGTTCCCAAGACATTTTCCAGTTCCGTACAAGTATGATTCAGTCATTCGTACAATGCATGAAATTACAGAAGCATACAGAGGAGTTAGGGCACGAATTTCGAGGGTTTCACCTGCTGCAAATCCGTACAGTTAGCTGTTGTCCACACTGTACAATCCGTATAGTTATCTGCTGACCGTATTGTACTTTCCAGGCACAATTCCCGAGGAATTATGTTCTGTTTGTTTGGTGGTAATTTCTGTCTGATTACTGTATATTGGCACGAATTTCTTAACTGTAGAATGATGCCACATGTGTGGGCAGTCTGAATCTATATTTTTGCTGGCACAGTTTTTGAGAAAGAGCAAAGATTAGGTTATTTTTGTACTTTCTGGGTTTGTTGATTTGAAGTAATAATTTTCTGTATTGAGAAAGAAAGTTAAGTTTTGCTCCAGTTTAATAAAGAGAAGATCTCTCAGAATTTTCCCATCTTTTCAGTTTTGGAACAGACCTACTTGTCTTTTACAATCTTTCTGGAGTGCATTTTCAGTGACTTACTTGACTCAATATTTATCTTTTAATCGGAGTTTGTCATTACATTAAAATTTAAATCCCAGTTTGTCAATTGTTTGATAGAAAGTGTCAAAGAGAGTATTTACCTTTCTATCATTAAAAGTTTACATGGTATCGGAGCTTGGCTCTGTTAGATTGTGAAGTTGGTGTTGAGAAAGACAGGTGGGCAAGATAAGTTAGACTTACACAAAGATTATCAGTTAGAGTCATGGCATCAGCAGGATTAAGGTATGAGGATAGGTTGGATGGAGCTGACAACTTCAGTCCATGGAAGGAGCGTATCACGATATTGTTCAAGGAGCAAGGTTTGTGGGATATTGTTGGAGCTTCCGCTATAATAACAGTTCCTACAGATGCCACACAGAAATCTGCCTTTGATAAGAAGGATATTAAAGCTCAGAAGATCTTCTTGGACTCTATCAAGGATCATGTGATACCTCATGTCTCTAGTAAGTCTTATGCATTTGAAATGTGGACTGCCTTATGTACCTTATATCAGAGTAAGAACCAAAACATGAAGATGGTTCTCAGAGAGAAGTCGAGGAACACTAAGATGACAGAAACTGATACTGTTTCTACTTATCTCACAAAGATCACCCAAGTTAGAGATGAACTGGGTGCTGTAGGTGAGAAAGTGGAAGATGAAGAACTAGTGAGGTATGCTCTCAATGGATTCATTGCAAATTGGCACACCTTTGTACGAGGAGTGGTTTCCAGAAGATGACAGAAACTGATATTGTTTCTACTTATCTCACAAAGATCACCCAAGTTAGAGATGAACTGGGTGCTGCAGGTGAGAAAGTGGAAGATGAAGAACTAGTGAGGTATGCTCTCAATGGATTCACTGCAAATTGGCACACCTTTGTACAAGGAGTGGTTTCCAGGGAAAAGCTTCCAGATTGGACAAGGTTATGGGATGACTTTGTTCAAGAAGAGTCCTAAGAGGGGACATTCCAGAGTGGAGCTCAGAACAATGAAGACAATGTTGCTCTTGCAACTAAAGGTAAGGGCAAATGGAAGAAGAGAGAAAAAGACCTTAGTAAGGTACGTTGTTTCTGTTGCAATAAATTTGGTCATTATGCTAGTCAATGTCCGAAAAGGAAAGGGAATGAAGAAAAAGAGGGAGTACCATCAGCAGAGATGGGAGATTTTGCTTTCTAGTTTGAAAATGAATTCTCTTTAGTTTCTGTACAAACTAGTGTAGGGAGCACTATAGATTTCCATGACATGTGGGTAGTTGATAGTGGATCAACAAGCCACATGACAGGGAAATATGGAAATTTTCAGAAGATTGAAGAAATAGCCAGAGGACATTTTGTTGGAACAGGTATTGGAAGCACTCAAGCAGAAATCAGAGGAGTTGGAACTGTAAAATTCCAACTCAGGTTTGGAGAAGTTCTTGAAGTAGACGGAGTGTTGTTCATCCCAGTCATGAAAGTCAACAGACTTTCTATATCATCCTTGGAGGATGATGGGTATGGAGTTTTCATTAAAAGAGGAAATGTGTTCCTCTACATGACATAAAACTCTGATAATACTATTCTACTTGGGAATAGACAAGACATACTTTACTTTTTGCATGGAGAGGTGATGCTTCCAGGTTTAGGTGGATGGCTATCCGAATCAGTTTCTGAGAATGAAGCAGATGCATGGATGGTACTTTCAGATGAGGAGAGCTGCACTGGTGGAAGACTCAATCAACACAAAGAAGATGAGCAGGATCCAGTTATGTTTCGACAACAGCTTCCAGAGTTAGTTGAAGCTCTTGACAGTGGTCAAGATGATTGTGTTGGGACCTCCCTCATGAAGAGGGAGTTGAAATTTTGTAACGAGTTAGGTCCCTTACTATGTTTTTGTATTTTACATGGTGGGGACATAAGTTGTTTTTCCTAGGAGATTGTACTTTTAAAATATAAAAAGTGACTATGTTTTAAAAGTAAAGTGACTTTATTAAGATGTATTTGTGCATTAAATGATTAAAAATGACATTTAATGTGCTTTTAATGTAAACCCTTATATCATAAGTGATTTCATCCATTCAAAAAGTAGTTTGAATTAGTTAGGGTTTCAAAAAAAGGAAAGTCACCTATTTAATGAACTTAGGGAAGAGAGCCATAACACACAAGAGACAAGAGAGAAAGTGAGAGATCGATTTTTTCTAAAGAGGAAGAGCATTTACTTCATCAAACTAAAAGTGCATAGTTCCCAAGACATTTTCGACTTCCGTACAAGTCTGATTCAGTCATCCGTACATTGCATGAAATTACAGAAGCATACAGTGGAGTTAGGGCACGGATTTCAAGGGTTTCACCTGCTGCAAATCCGTACAGTTATCTGTTGTCCGTACTGTACAATCTGTATAGTTATCTACTGACTGTATTGTACTTTCGAGGCACAATTTCCGAGGTATTATGTTCAGTTTGTTTGGTGGTAATTTCTGTTTGATTACTGTATATTGGCACGAATTTCTTAATTGCAAAATAATGTCACATGTGTGGGCAGTCTAAATCTGTATTTCTACTGGCACAATTTTTGAGAAAGAGTAGAGATTAGGTTATTTTTGTACTTTCTGGGTTTGCTGATTTGAAGTAATAATTTTTTGCTAAGTTGCCAGGAAACGTGGGTACGGGGACAAGTACTGGTATGGGGACGGGTACTGGTACGGGGACGGGGACGGGGACGCCATGTTTTGAAACAGGGTACTTGGGTACATTGGGGGTACTGTAGACATATATATATATATATATATATATATATATTTATAAAAATAAAACATGTCACATTGAGATCATACATGCATATTCAATGATTCATATAAACATTCACATTGAAAATTTGAAACATAAAATAATAAATTTGATAAATCATAGACTCGTAGTAGATATCAAGTGGAAGACTGGAAGTTATATAATTAATAAAATATATGTCCATGACTCCATGAGTTCAAACTTCGTTGTCATACTACGTTCAAAATTGGCCTAATGGCATTTCCAAACATGAAAAAGAAAGTTCAAAATAGTAAACAATGAACAAGATAGCTGATTTGGCTTCCTCAAGCCATGTCATCAGCATCCTCAAGATCAATGTCATCAACATCACTAAGGTCCTCTATCAGCAAGCTCTCTAGATAGGCATCACTTGAGCAATGAAATGTTAAAACTTAAGGTTTGGGACCCGTGTTTAAGTAAGGGCCCACTTCTTATTTGTTTGAATAATGTTTATTAAACTATTTATTAAAGTTTTAATTTTTTAAACATTGCAAATCGACCCCCTAACGCCGACGGATTCCAAACTTGAACAAAACTGATCCGGTCGTACCCTCGGTGTACCCAAACACAGGGTACGGCGTACCAAAATGTATGCAAGTACCTGAATTTTATGAATGACGTCTCGGGTACGTGAGGTCTGATTTGGGTATTGTTGGGTACAGAAGGGGACGTACCTTTGAAGTACCCAGGTACCCGATACGGGTACATGTACCGACCCCCCAATACGGGTACCCATGCAACACATATTTTCTGTCTTGAGAAAGAAAGTTCAGTTTTGCTCCAGTTTAATAAAGAGAAGATCTCTCAGAATTTTCCCATCTTTTCAGTTCTGGAACAAACCTACTTGTCTTTTACAATCTTTCTGTAGTGCATTTTTAGTGACTTACTTGGCTCAGTATTTATCTTTTAATCAGAGTTTGTCATTACATTAAAATTTAAATCCCAGTTTGTCAAGTGTTTGATAGAAAGTGTCAAAGAGAGTATTTACCTTTCTATCATTAAAAGTTTACATGCTATACTTTTGTTTAATTATATTTTTGTTAATTAGTTTTTCTACTGCATCTGCTCTATTGGTTATATATCTGCAATTGTTAAATGTGTGCTTCAACTTTAACACAGTGATCTTCGGGAGTGTTAAGTTGAGAGAGATGAAAATTATATTTTAATTCTCAGATCTAAACTTGTCTGTTGTACCATTTTGTTTTCAGTACTAGTTTTGAAATTTATTTTTTGCATTAAAGTACAAATTTTTAATTTTTTGCTTAAAACCCTAACCGAACCCTAATTTTAACAGCACCTGCACACTTGGCTGGAAATCCGTCTGTGTGTCTCCTCCTCTCACTTAGTCTTCCTTTTAGAACATTACAATATGCAGATACCTTGTGCCAATACCATGGGCTATCAAATACCATGGGCCTTCTAGATCACTTTACATAAACTAATTACAAAAGTGCATTCACTTTAATAGTTCACTTTACTAAAGTGAATCTCCTAAGTCTAAGAGTCATTAATGATGCCTTCCACTGTTAGACACTGTCCATGTTGAAGTACCTGTCCGATGCTACAAAAATCAACACTCCCTCTCAATGAGGAAGGTACTTCTCTGAAAGCCACCTATAACTGGTTCTCTGTCTGACCTTTGCACATTGTCACTCACATCATCCTGCACACTGGCATTCCTCCAGCCTTGCTTGTTAGTTGCTCCCTGTTTATTGGAAGACATGGAATCGATGACTCTACACATGCTACACATCAGTGCCAAGAAGTTCGAAAACTTCATCAAAGGTCCGCTCTCCTTCAATGTGCTCCTAGAAGCTTGTTCCTGCTCCTGAGCAGCCATCAATGTCATCTCGTACCAACTAGGTCTCCTGTCAAAATTGGAAGGGGCCAACTCCCTCTTCCCTCCAAAGGTTTACTCCCCATACTGGAAGTTTGTGAACTCTGCTCACCCTTCGAAGTCTTTTGCTCCTTGACCTTTGTTGTTGATACTGATCCATGAACCAAGATCCCCTTGGATCCAATTACAGGCCTTCCCTGTAACCTGTAAACTTTGCTCTCTTTGACACCAAGAACTTGTGCCGAGTTTATGCTAGATCCCATCGATCGAATGAGAACCTGTCCCCTCTCAAAAGAGATGGTGTATCTAGTGTCCTCCAATGCCGATACTGAGGCCAAGTTCATCCTCAGCTTCGGTACATACAACACATTTGTCACCTCTAGAGATCCTCTTGACACTAGCTGAAATCTTGATTGTTCCAACTCCCTTCACAACACACTTGGCATGAGTGCCAAGCTCCACATGCAAATTTGGGTCTGTCCCTCACAACTTGGTGAACAACTCACTGTTGGTTGTGGAGCCTGATCTTCTTGATTCAGAGATGTTGTTGTTTCAGTCATGTTTGTACCTTAGTTTTATATGTCGTGCAGGTGGATTGTACAGTCATCCCAGCGGGGGGCATGGCCCCCGAAAGAAATTTTTGGGTTGTTTTGTTGGCCAATAGTTTACGGGCCCATGATTTTGGGTAGCCCGTAATATTTTCCGATGGTAATTCCCCTTTAAAAGGAAGACAATGTAATACGGCTGTGTAATGTATTGTAGCATTGTAAAGATCTTTGATTGTGTGAGAGAGACTGTGAGAGAGTGAAGAGGAAGTTGTAGCGAATGTGCTGCAAGTTGTATCCCTTCATTTGTTGGATGATATAATAATAAGGACTGGCAATTTTTGTGTAGACATAGCCCTTGTTGGGTAAACCACGTTATATTTGTGTCTCTCTTGCAATGTGTTTTATGTGATTTGTATTTGCATCTTGTTTATTGTTATTGCTCTGCGATCCTATTTTTCTAACATTCACGTCTCGTCATGTGACGAGAAGTCCCACTATCCACAAACTAGGCACTGTTGAAAACCGTGCCAGAAATACAAGAGACTAAGGATAAATCTTTCTTGAACGTCTTAGCAAACTCATTAACCTAAGCTTCTGTAGTTGTTGCTACCTGCTGAGACTTGCTCTTCTCTTTCTTCCGTTCTGGACACTGTGAAGCAGGGGCCAGACTTGTGGCACGCAAAGCACTTGACTTTTCTCATGTCCTTCTTCTTCACCCCTTGAGAAGTTGACCCTCTACTTGTATTGTTCTTGCTCCTCCTTACCTGACTGGCAAGAGAATCATGCTTCTCATCATCATCCTCCTGTTGGCTTCCAAATAAAGATTCCTCTTGAATCTCCTCTTGGATGAAGTCATTCCATAACCTCTACTAGTCAGGATTTTTTTTTTTCCGTGCAATGATCCCTTTGACAAAGGGTGCCTATGTCTTGGTGAAGCCATTTAGGGAAATCCTCACCAACTTTGGATCTCCCACTATCTCCCCAACTGTTGCCAGCTTATCATGAACCTGTGTGATCTTGGTGGGATAAGAAGCTATAGTATCAGTCTTGGACATCTCGGTGCTTCTGAGCTCCTTCTTCAGCACCATCTTCCTGTTTTGATTATTACTCTGATATAAGCCCGTAAGAGCATCCCACATTGCCTTGGATGACGCCTTCTCGGCTATGAGAGGGATCAAATGATCCTTCACCGCATCTAAGATAATCCTCCTGGACTTGACATTTTGTAGGTTGTGAGCTACTAGGTCCTTAGGTCTATCGACATGGTCACTGTTGTGCTTGCGAACTCCCATAACCCGTTCTTTGTGAGAACTAGCGTGGCCCTCACCTTCCAAGGGTTGTAGTTGGAGGCACCCTCCAACTTGCCTTCATATCGTATCCCTGCTGCAGCCATCTTCAACTTGCTGTTGTTGCTGCTTGGATTCCTTTTTGGGTTTCCCAAGCTCTTTTATGGGCTGCTCGGTCCTTTCTTGCTCGCTGCCTAGCCACTTACTAGGCTGCCCGAGTTGCCCAGGATCTTTAGTGCAGTTTTTTGTGTAGTCGAAATTTTCTGTAGTCTGCCCAATTGCTTTTTGGGCTTGCCCTGATTTTCTTGCCCTTGCCCGGGGCTTGTATGCCTGCTCGACGACTGCCATGGGCTTGCCCATAGTTCTGTCAAGCTGGCTGCCCTTTGTTGGCGTTGGATAAGCTGGTTGGCGGTTGCCTTGCTGGACCTGCTCGCCGCTTCTCCTTCTCCATCCAGTTCTTTGCTACTACCAGGTTGCCTTTTCTCCCGATGGCTATGTGCGATTGACTCCTGTTGGTTGGCCCGGTTGTGGTTTGGTGACTGGCTGCTTGTGCTTGACACATCGACGACTCACTTCTGGCTGCTTTCCTGCCCTCTGTCGGCATGCTCGTTTGTAGCGTCCAATCCCAGCAGCTGCTCATCCCGTGGCCTATGTAACTCCACCACCTTCACACCCTGTCCGTGTGATTGCTGGTCAGTTCCCAACTCGACCCTCTCCTAGATATGCCGCGCTGCTCCTTTGTTGCTGCCTTGTCGTGCCCACATTACACCTCTTGGCGGCTCACAACTCTCCACTACTGTGGCGTCCCGTCTACTCGTCGTTTTGTCGGCTCGTCTCAAGACTCCACACAGTTTGTCTGCCATGTTGCCTTACGCTCGAACTCGCGTATCCTTTGGCCTAGCACTGTTGCCTCCTCCGACTTCGACCCAGCTCTTGGTGATTGTCTCAGTCGATGCCTAGTGTCCTATCTCTCGCGTAATTGTCCGTAGCACGACCCACTTCGTGCTTATTGCCTTCCTCCACTGCAGCCCTCCATGTCTGCCCAGCTAACGGTTGCATGTATCTTGTAGCTCCGCGAGATCTGCTCCTTGCACAACTTGTCTGCCGGCTCCTGGTCTCTACGCAGCTCTGTCTTTTCGCCTCTTACATCTCCCACCAATCGTCGATCCTGTGTCCTGCTAGCTCACATCCATCGGGCCCAATCCAACTCCAACCCGATCTGCCCACAACGCGGTTTTACGGGGCCGTATGTTGTTGTAGGACACACCAAGCACACTGAGAGGGGGGGGGTGAACAGTGTGTATAGATTTTTATTACTTTTTCAACTTTAACAATCATCAACAGCTTATTCAATACATCATTCATTAATGCATTATCACATTATCATTATATCATCAGCATTATTAACAATTACAGCTCATCATATCATCATCACATAGGAAACATCATCACATAGGAAGCATAGCAAAACACAGTACACAAGATTTTTACGTGGAAACCCAAGTCCTGGGGGGAAAACCACGGAAGCCTTTATAATAATAATTTACCAGCAACAACTGGAAGGAGGCAACAACTCCCTTTGTTACAAAGACTTAAATTCTCCAACTACAATTGGAAGGAGGCTACAACCCCCTGGTTTACAGGGTACAACCTCAAGGAAGCCTTTGCTCCCTAAATTTCCTTGCCTCGTCCTGCTACCATGATATGAAGATAGAAACTGAACTACTGAACCACAAATTGCATTGATCCTGCGGACCTGTTATCCAACACCTGTACCACACTGCACAACCTGTATCACACTGCACAACCACTATCACTGCTCATCAATTGACCACTGCTCATTAACTGTCCACCGACCATTGCACCATAATTGTGCAACACTACTCGTCAACCTGTGCAATCTAGCTGTACCAATCAAGTTGTTGTTCACATCATCTGATTCAGTCAATCTGACTTTAACCAACTGTATACATGACTCAGTCCACCCGAGTCAAATCAACTGCTCATACAACTCAGCCAATCTGAGTGAGACCAAATGCACATGTAGTAGCTTGTGCTAATCCTGCTCAACTGAACCAACCTGTGTCAAATCAAATATGTACCAGTGTCAATCTAATCAAATGTCCGAGCTAATGTGTTCTGATAGTCAGTCAGTCACAAGGTTAGGATAGTTCATCAAAGACTCACTCACTCACCATGACCAACATCAAAACTCATCACACGACTCAGTCAAGCAAAGCTTGACAGACAACCTTAACCAACCACTTCAAAGAGAAGATGGTCAACCAACAAACCCTAAGACACACTTGCTAGATCAGCTTAGGTAATTTACTAAGCCTACAAGTCAATTTCTTAGGTCAACACACTTAGTCAATGACAAACCCTTACAACAATGTCAAGGTCATCTTGTCATGCAATCAAAGAATACTTTCAGCTAAACACAGTCGATACTATTCAGGGTACTATGGAGGAATATTGAGTCAATGACAACTTGTCAAATCAAACTTAATCAATAAACTCTTGCTTATAACCAAACTCAATCTTGCCAAAAGAGTACTGTCAAGAGATGCTTCAATTCAGGCTTGGTTATTTCATACTTGCCAAAATTAAGTCAACACTTGGCTTATCAACTCATATTATGTTGAGACAAAGTCATATTCTCAATATTAAAATGTCAAATGAAGTCAATTCAGTCTATAAACAATAATCCTTTTGTCAACTAGGTCAAGAGTGTCATACAGTCTGCTTTGTCAAAGCACATGCAAGGGATATTGTCATATATCACATATTGGCAGCTCACATACTGTCAAAGGCACCTGTCAACTTATTAAGAAATGCACCAAGGCCAAAGCAAACTTGTCAAATGGATTCTTGCTTAGTCAGCTTGCAATTCAAACAAGGAAGTTTGTCAAATTCAAAACTCTTTGTCAAAGAGTACATCAACTCAGAACTTTTAGGATAGTTGCACATCAACTCAGCACTAAGACAACTAGGTATTAACCAATGACTCACATCATTGACAACTGAGCAACACACACTCAGCAATTAGGACTACATTAGCAACACCATCATTTCAAGGAGGAATATCTCAGTATTATGCAACTCAACCAGCAATATACAAGGTTAACATAGCTGTAATAATATCAACAAGAACAACTTTGTTTACTGTGATGTGTACCTTCAAAAGAAGACTTGGCTTTATTGTACTTATGCCTGAACCAGATCTGAATTTTAGAGAACAGAGGTGCTGTAGCAGCCCGAAATTTACAGCGACAGTCTGAAATTCTGCAGAGAGTTCAAATTTTACAGGAAAAACACAGCCAGAATTTCAGAGAAGAGGATGATTTGTTTGTACTTTGAGTGAGGGCATGTAGGGTATTTATACATGTATTCCATAAAAAATTAATTCTGGGCCAACCTAGTAATAAATTAAATTTTAAATTAGATTTTTAAAATAAACTTTAATTTTAATTTCTTCAATGAGCCGACTTGATTTAGGGATTAATTCAATTATTAAATGTATTTTATTTATTTATTAGGGTTTGTTAAAATATTTAAATGCAACTTTAATATCCATATCAGTGTCTCTTCTATCCTTTCCTTTTAAGGACATGCATAGGGGTTTCATTACCCAATGGCTTCATAATCATCAAGATGTCACGGGTAAGTATAAGGGCATCTATTCAATTAAGGTTCTTTTCATGGACATCAAGCCCATCATTAAATGGTAGCATGGACCATCATTAATATCAGCAACAAGCAACCAGATGTGTCCAAAACTTCTCATGCACTTAAGACCATCTCAAAGGTTTCATGACCTTATCAAGTCCAGCTGTGGGCATCACTCGATAAAGCCTGCGGGCAACTTTCTTTAGGCCTGTGTGCATTTTCGTCTTGGGCCTGCGGGCAACTTTCTTTAGGCCTGCGTGCATTTTCTTCTTGGGCCTGCGGGCATTTTCTTTATAGGCCTACGAGCATTTCTTCACAAGCCTGCGGGCATTTTTCTTTAGGCCTGCGGGCATCTTCTCTAGGGAGTATTGGCAGGCATTTTTCTTTATAAATGTGGGCAGTTGTCTATAAGGCTGCGGGTATATCCTTCATGGAGTTGCAGGCATATTTTTAGTCATTGGCGGGCATTTGTCTAAGTCATTGGTGATATAACCAAGTGCAAGAGTGAGGGTATAGGCCAACTATGTATGGGCTTCCAAGGACTAAACTGCCACATCATTCAAACAACCAATCGAGAGACCAGAACAAGTACAAAGACCATCAACCAGAAGGCAACCAGGTGCAAGGGAATTGACATTGGACTCAAATGGGGCCAAGATACAACTTAGATGAACTCAACCTGGTTAAGGGTAGCCATGGCTTTTTCCATTGTCCCAAGGCCTCCAAGGGCTTCAAGCTTGGGCTTGGACAAAGTCAAAAGGTCTCCTCTTGACAGGGACAACCACAATCAAAACACTAACCCTCAGGGCATGCTCCCCCTGTCAACAATTTCTCTTCCTTTTTGCATCAATGGCAACGAGAACTTTCTTTGGTTATACTGCTCCCCCTATCACTTGGCATTGATGGTACTTTTCATTTTTGTCTTGCTCAATTGACTTTCTTCTCCATACTTTGTTAGACTGATTGCTGTTCATGACATTCGATTGAATTTGCTTTTCTCCAAACTTTAACTTCTCCCTGCATTCTACAATGTTTTGCAAAATGACCATAATGATGGCAGTTATAACATTGAACATACAATGTACCTTGATTACTTTCTGGAGTGGTTCTGTCATGAGCTCTGCAAAGGATGGCTTTATGACCATACTTGTTGCACTTGTAGCAGTGACCATGGAACATTATAGGATATGTCTGAGCAAAGGATCTTTCTTCTGTATAACTGTTGGTCTCTTCTTCTTTTTCCTTGAAACTCTTGCTTTCTTCAATGTTCTTTTCGATCTTCAAATTTGTTTTTAACTGAGCAACTGTATTGTCCAGATCTTCCTTCAGATGGAGGATCTTCAATTCTTGCCTTGGCAAATTTCTATCTTTTCTTGGAGTTGTCTTGTTAGGTCTTCTTCTATTTTCTTGACTTCTTCTACCTGTCTTTTCAGATCAATAATACTGTCTTCCATTTGTCCTTTTGAGTTATGATCTTCCTCATGAGATTTTTGTAGTCGTCCTCTTAGTACTTGATTTTCTTTTCTGATCTCTGAGATTTCCTCTTCAAATTCAAAATTCGTGAGACATACCTTTCGTAATTCTATCTTCAAGGATTTGATTTCAACTTCTTGTTTTTTTCTTAGTTTCTCTTCATTCTCATGACTGAACTAAATTCCCTTTTTGTCACTTGAATCTCCTTTCTGACTGGTGGTACTTTCCTTCTGCAATTTTTCAAGTAAGGTACTGATCTCACTATCTTTGTCTTGAAGTTTGTAAGTCAATTCTTTCTCCTTATCTTCTAGCTGTCTTTTGAGCCTGTCAATTTCTTCTGATTGCCTTTTAATTTTTGCAGCTGACTTCTCAAGTTGATCCTTCAGAGAGTTAGATATGGCTTCTTTGATTCTGGTAGCTTCTTCAACTTGGAGGTTTAGATCAACTATAGTTTGTGTGGCCTTCTCACAATCTTCTTGATTTCTCTTCTCAGATTTGTCCAATTGTTCTTGCAATACCTGGTTCTGTTCACAAAGTTTCTCAACCTTTTGCAAAGCATTACTAATATCATTGTTTAAACTTTCATTTTCATCATTTATCAGGGAACAATGAGATTCATCACATTCTGAGTTATTACATTCTATGAATTCAAGATGGCTCTTATCTTCTATACCTGATAAACATATCTTTTTAGAAACATTACAAACAAGGTGTTTTGGAGACTTACTTGGATCTTGTACTGACCTTTCTATGGAGCTGTTTTCAACTTTTTGTTCTTCAATGGAGTAGAGTTGCTATCTTTAGTGACAGTTCTTCAATTGAGTTGCACTTTCCTATTTTCTCCTTTTGGAGATCTGTTAGATCTGCAACCACGAGTTTCATAACTTCTTCTTCATGTCTTTTAGAGGAGTAGAGCTGTTCTATTTTGAGCCATAGTTCCTTAGCTGAGCTGCACTTTGCTATCTTCTTCTTTTGGAGATCGGTTAAGCCTTCAAGAATGGCTTCCATAGCCATTGAATTATTTTTCCTTGCTTCATTTTGAGCTGTTGTTTTCACTTTCTTTGGAGGAGTATATCTAGTAAGAACTGATTGCCATATACCAATTCCTTCTGCCTCAAGATAAGCCTGCATTCTTATTTTCCAAATCAAGTAATTTGTCCCACAAAACAATCCATTCACTGAGAAGCCCATGGTGTGTCAAGGATCTTTTTCAAGCTGGTAGGGCTTACTCTGAAGGCCCGCTCTGATACCAATTGTTGGACACAGCGAGCACACTAAGAGGGGGGGGTGAACAATGTGTATAGCTTTTTATTACTTTTTCAACTTTAACAATCATCAACAACTTATTCAGTAGATCATTCATTAATGCATTATCACATTATCATTATATCATCAGCATTATTAACAATTACAGCTCATCATATCATCATCACATAGGAAGCATAGCAAAACACAGTACACAAGATTTTTATGTGGAAACCCAACTCCTGAGGGAAAAACCACGGAAGCCTTTATAATAATAATTTACCAGCAACAATTGGAAGGAGGCAACAACTCCCTTTGTTACAAAGACTTCAATTCTCCAGCTACAACCCTCTGGTTTATAGGCTACAACCTGAAGGAAGCCTTTGCTCCCTAAATTTCCTTGCCCTGTCCTGCCACCCTGATATGAAGATAGAAACTGAACTACTGAACCACAAATTGCACTGATCCTGCGGACCTGTTATCCAACACCTGTACCACACTGCACAACTTGTATCACACTGCACAACCACTGTCACTGCTCATCAACTGTCCACTGACCACTGCACCATAACTGTGCAACACTGCTCGTCAACCTGTGCAATCTAGCTGTACCAATCAAGTTGTTGTTCACATCATCTGATTCGGTTAATCTGACTTAAACCAACTGTATACAAGACTCAATCGACCTGAGTCAAACCAACTTCTCATACAACTCAACCAATCATAGTCATACCAAATGCACATGTAGTAGCCTGTGCTAATCCTGCTCAACTGAACTAACCTGTGTCAAATCAAATATGTACCTGTGTAAATCTAAACAAATGTCTGAGCTAATGTGTTCTGATAGTCAGTTAGTCACAAGGTTAGGATAGTTCATCAAAGACTCACTCACTCACCATGACCAACATCAAAACTCATCACACGACTCAGTCAAGCAAAGCTTGACAGATAACCTTAACCAACCACTTCAAAGAGAAGATGGTCAACCAACAAACCCTAAGACACACTTGCTATATAAGCTTAGGTAATTTACTAAACTAATTAAGTAAGTTCAACCTACAAGTCAATTTCTTAGGTCAACACACTTAGTCAATGACAAACCCTTACAACAATGTCAAGGTCATCTTGTCATGCAATCAAAGAATACTTTCAGCTAACATTGTCAATACTATTCAGGGTACTATGGAGGAATATTGAGTCAATGACAACTTGTCAAATCAAACTTAATCAATACACTCTCTTGCTTATAACCAAACTCAATCTTGCCAAAAGAGTACTGTCAAGAGATGCTTCAATTTAGGCTAGGTTATTTCGTACTTGCCAAAATTAAGCCAACACGTGGCTTATCAACTCATATTATGTTGACACAAAGTGATATTCTCAAGATTAAAATGTCAAACGAAGTCAATTCAGTCTATCAAAAATAATCCTTTTGTCAACTAGGTCAAGAGTGTCATACAGTCTGCTTTGTCAAAGCACATGCAAGGGATATCGTCATATATCACATATTGGCAGTTCACATACTGTCAAAGGCACCTGTCAACTTGTTAAGAAATGCACCAAGGCCAAAGCAAACTTGTCAAATGAATTCTTGCTTAGTCAGCTTGCAATTCAAACAAGGAAGTTTGTCAAATTCAAAATTCTGTCAAAGAGTACATCAACTCAGAACTTTTAGGATAGTTGCACATCAACTCAGCACTAAGACAACTAGGTATTAACCAATGACTCACATCATTGACAACTGAGCAACACACACTCAGCAATTAGGACTACATTAGCAACACCATCATTTCAAGGAGGAATATCTCAGTATTATGCAACTCAACCAGCAATATACAAGGTTAACATAGCTGTAATAATATCAACAAGAACATCTTTGTTTACTGTGATGTGTACCTTCAAAAGAAGACTTGGCTTTACTGTACTTATGCCTGAACTAGATCCGAATTTTAGAGAACAGAGGTGCTGTAGCAGCCCGAAATTTACAGCGACAGTCTGAAATTCTGGTGTAAAAAGACACAGTCTGAAATTCTGCAGAGACAGTTCAAATTTTACAGGAAAAACACAGTCCGAATATCAGAGAAGAGGATGATTTGTTTGTACTTTGAGTGAGGGCATGTAGGGTATTTATAGAATATCAAGGAGGAATATCTCAGTATTATGCAACTCAACCAGCAATATACAAGGTTAACATAGCTGTAATAATATCAACAAGAACAACTTTGTTTACTGTGATGTGTACCTTCAAAAGAAGACTTGGCTTTACCGTACTTATGCCTGAACCAGATCCGAATTTTAGAGAACAGAGGTGCTGTAGCAGCCCGAAATTTACAACGACAGTCTGAAATTCTGGTGTAAAAAGACACAGTCTGAAATTCTGCAGAGACAGTTCAAATTTTACAGGAAAAACACTGTCCGAATATCAGAGAAGAGGATGATTTGTTTGTACTTTGAGTGAGGGCATGTAGGGTATTTATAGATGTATTCCATAAAAAATTAATTCTGGGCCAACCTAGTAATAAATTAAATTTTAAATTAGATTTTTAAAATAAACTTTAATTTTAATTTCTTCAATGAGCCGACTTGATTTAGAGATTAATTCAATTATTAAATGTATTTTATTTATTTATTAGGGTTTGTTAAAATATTTAAATGCAACTTTAATATCCATATCAGTGTGTCTTCTATCCTTTCCTTTTAAGGACATGCATAGGGGTTTCATTACCCAATGGCTTCATAATCATCAAGATGTCAAGGGTAAGTATAAGGGCTTCTATTCAATTAAGGTTCTTTTCATGGACATCAAGCCCATCATTAAATGGTAGCATGGACCATCATTAATATCAGCAACAAGCAACCAGATGTGTCCAAAACTTCTCATATACTTAAAGACCATCTCAAAGGTTTCATGACCTTATCAAGTCCAGCTGTGGGCATCACTACATAAGGCCTGCGGGCATCTTTCTTTAGGCATGCGGGCATTTTCTTCTTGGGCCTGTGGGCATTTTCTTTATAGGCCTGCGGGCATTTTTCTTTAGGCCTGTGGGCATCTTCTCTAGGGAGTATTGGCTGGCATTTTTCTTTATAAGTGTGGGCATTTGTCTATACGGCTGCGGGCATATCCTTCATGGACTTGCGGGCATATTTTTAGTCATTGGCGGGCATTTGTCTAAGTCATTGGTGATATAACCAAGTGCAAGAATGAGGGTATAAGTCAACTATGTATGGGCTTCCAAGGACTAAACTGCCACATCATTCAAACAACCAATCGAGAGACCAGAACAAGTACAAAGACCATCAACCAGAAGGCAACCAGGTGCAAGGGAATTGACACTGGACTCAAATGGGGCCAAGATACAACTTAGATGAACTCAACCAGGTTAAGGGTAGCCATGGCTTTTTCCATTGTCCCAAGGCCTCCAAGGGCTTCAAGCTTGGGCTTGGACAAAGTCAAAAGGTCTCCTCTTGACACAGACAACCACAATCAAAACACTAACCCTCAGGGGCTCCACGAGGGGCACCAAGACTCAACTGTTGGCATCAATGACCAAGCACTGTTGGCATCAATGACTAGGCACTGTTGGCATCAATGATAACTTAATCAACAATCTCCCCCTTTGTCATTGATGACAACGCTCAAACTCCTTTTCAGAACAATCTCTCCCTGTCACAATTTCTCCCCCCCTTTGGCATCAATGGCAAAGGGAACATCCTTTGACAATACAGCTCCCCCTCAGGGCATGCTCCCCCTGTCAACAACTTCTCTTCCTTTTTGCATCAATGGCAACGAGAACTTTCTTTGGTAATACTGCTCCCCCTATCACTTGGCATTGATGGTACTTTTCATTTTTGTCTTGCTCAATTGACTTTCTTCTCCATACTTTGTTAGACTGATTGCTGTTCATGATATTCAATTGAATTTGCTTTCTTCTCCAAACTTTAACTTCTCCCTGCATTCTACAATGTTTTGCAAAATGACCATAATGATGGCAGTTACAACATTGAACATACAATGTACCTTGATTACTTTCTGGAGTGGTTCTGTCATGAGCTCTGCAAAGGATGGCTTTATGACCATACTTGTTACACTTGTATCAGTGACCATGGAACATTATAGGATATGTCTGAGCAAAGAATCTTTCTTTGGTATGACTGTTGGTCTCTTCTTCTTTTTCCTTGAAACTCTTGCTTTCTTCAATGTTCTTCTCGATCTTCAAATTTGTTTTTAACTGAGCAACTGTATTGTCCAGATCTTCCTTCAGAGGGAGGATCTTCAATTCTTGCCTTTGGCAAATTTCTATCTTTTCTTGTAGTTGTCTTGTTAGGTCTTCTTCTATTTTCTTGACATCTTCTACCTGTCTTTTCAGATCAATAATACTGTCTTCCATTTGTCCTTTTGAGTTCTGATCTTCCTCATGAGATTTTTGTGGTCGTCCTCTTAGTACTTGATTTTCTTTTTTGATATCTGAGAGTTCCTCTTCAAATTCAAAATTTGTGAGACATAGCTTTTGTAATTCTATCTTCAACTATTTGATTTCAACTTCTTGTTTTCTTCTAGTTTCTCTTCAATCTCATGACTGAACTGAATTCCCTTTTTGTCACTTGAATCTCCTTTCTGACCGGTGGTACATTCCTTCTGCAATTTTTCAAGTAAGGTACTGATCTCACTATCTTTGTCTTGATGTTTGCGAGTCAATTCTTTCTCCTTATCTTCTAGCTGTCTTTTGAGCCTGTCAGTTTCTTCTGATTGCCTTTTATTTTCAACAACTGACTTCTCAAGTTGATCCTTCAGAGAGTTAGATATGGCTTCTTTGATTCTGGTAGCTTCTTCAACTTGGAGGTTTAGATCAACTATAGTTTGTGTGGCCTTTTCACAATCTTCTTGATTCCTCTTCCCAGATTTGTCCAATTGCTCTTGCAATACCTGGTTCTGTTCACAAAGCTTCTCAACCTTTTGCAAAGCATTACTAATATCATTGTTTAAACTTTCATTTTCATCATTTATCAGGGAACAATGAGATTCATCACATTCTGAGGTATTACATAATACATTCTATGAATTCAAGATGGCTCTTATCTTCTATACCTGATAAACATATCTCTTTCGAAACATTACAAACAGAGTGTTCAGGAGACTTACCTTCAGACTTACCTGGATCTTGTACTGACCTTTCTATAGAGCTGTTTTCAACTTTCTGTTCTTCAATGGAGTAGAGTTGATCTATCTTCAGTGACAGTTCTTCAATTGAGTTGCACTTTCCTATTTTCTCCTTTTGGAGATCTGTCAGATCTACATCCATGAGTTTCATAACTTCTTCTTCATGTCTTTTAGAGGAGTAGAGATGTTCTATTTTGAGCCATAGTTCCTTAGCTGAGCTGCACTTTCCTATCTTCTTCTTTTGGAGATCTGTTAAGCCTTCAAGAATGGCTTCCATAGCCATTGAATTATTTTTCCTTGCTTCATTTTGAGCTGTTGTTTTCACTTTCTTTGGAGGAGTATATCTAGTAAGAACTGATTGCCATATATCAATTCCTTCTGCTTCAAGATAAGCTTGCATTTTTTATTTTCCAAATCGAGTAATTTGTCCCACAAAAAAATCCATTCACTGAGAACCCCATGGTGTGTCAAGGTTTTCCTTCAAGCTGGTAGGCCTTACTGTGAAGGCCCGCTCTGATACCAAATTGTTGGACACACCGAGCAAACTGAGAGCGGGGGGGGGGGGTTGAACAATGTGTATAGCTTTTTATTACTTTTTCAACTTTAACAATCATCAACAAGTTATTCAATATATCATTCTTTAATGCATTATCACATTATCATTATATCATCAACATTATTAACAATTACAACTCGTCATATCATCATCACTTAGGAAGCATAGCAAAACACAGTACACAAGATTTTTACGTGGAAACCCAACTCCCGGGGGAAAAACCATGGAAGCCTTTATAATAATAATTTACCAGCAGCAACTAGAACGAGGCAACATCTCCCTTTGTTACAAACACTTCAATTCTCTAGCTACAACTGGAAGGAGGCTACAACCCCCTGGTTTACAGGCTACAACCTGAAGGAAACCTTTGCTCCGTAAATTTCCTTGCCTTGTCCTGCCACCCTGATATGAAGATAGAAACTGAACTACTGAACCACAAACTGCATTCATCTTGCGGACCTATTATCCAACACCTGTACACACTGCACAATTTGTACCACACTGCACAACCTGTATCACACTGCACAACCACTGTCACTGCTCATCAACTGACCACTGCTCATCAATTGTCTACTGACCATTGCACCATAACTGTGCAACACTGCTCGTCATCCTGTGCAATCTAGCTGTACCAATCAAGTTGTTCACATTATCTGATTTAGTCAATTTGACTTTTACCAACTGTGTACGAGACTCAGTCCACCTGAGTCAAACCAACTACTCATACAACTCAGCCAATCTGAGTCAGACCAAATGCACATGTAGTAGCCTGTGCTAATCCCGCTCAACTGAACCAACCTGTGTCAAATCGAATATGTACCTGTGTCAATCTAATCAAATGTCTGAGCTAATGTGTTCTGATAGTCAGTTAGTCACAAGGTTAGGATAGTTCATCAAAGACTCACTCACTCACCACGAGCAACATCAAAAGTCATCACACGACTCAGTCAAGGCTTGACAAATAACCTTAACCAACCACTTCAAAGAGAAGATGGTCAACCAACAAACCCTAAGATAGTCTGAAATTTTGCAGAGATCAAGTCATACAGTTCAAATTTTACAGGAAAAACACAGTCCGAATTTCAGAGAAGAGGATGATTTGTTTGTACTTTGAGTGAGGGCATGTAGGGTATTTATAGACGTATTCCATAAAAAATTAATTCTGGGCCGACCTAGTAATAAATTAAATTTTAAATTAGATTTTTAAAATAAACTTTAATTTTAATTCCTTCAATGAGCCGACTTGATTTAGGGATTAATTCAATTATTGAATGTATTTTATTTATTTATTAGGGTTTGTTAAAATATTTAAATCCAACTTTAATATCCATATCAGTGTGTCTTCTATCCTTTCCTTTTAAGGACATGCATGGGGGTTTCATTACCCAATGGCTTCATAATCATCAAGATGTCAAGGGTAAGTATAAGGGCTTCTATTCAATTAAGGTTCTTTTCATGGACATCAAGCCCATCATTAAATGGTAGCATTGACCATCATTAATATCAGCAACAAGCAACCAAATGTGTCCAAAACTTCTCATGCACTTGAGACCATCTCAAAGGTTTGATGACCTTATCAAGTCCAGCTGTGGGCATCACTCCATAAGGCCCGCGGGAATCTTTCTTTAGGCCTGCTGGCATTTTCATCTTGGGCCTGTCGGCATTTTCTTTATAGGCCTGCGAGCATTTCTTCACAAGCCTGCGGGGATTTTTCTTTAGTCCTGCGGGCATCTTCTCTGGGCAGTATTGGCGGGCATTTTTCTTTATAAGTGTGGGCATTTGTCTATAAGGCTGTGGGCATATCCTTCATGTTCTTGCGGGCATATTTTTAGTCATTGGCGGGCATTTGTCTAAGTCATTGGTGATATAACCAAGTGCAAGAGTGAGGGTATAGGTGATAGGTCAACTATGTATGGGTTTCTAAGGACTACACTGCCACATCATTCAAACAACCAATCAAGAGGCCAGAACAAGTGCAGAGACCATCAACCAGAAGACAACCAGGAGCAAGGGACTTGACACTGGACTCAAATGGGGCCAAGATACAACTTAGATGCACTCAACCAGGTTAAAGGTAGCCAGGGATTTTGCCATTGTCCCAAGGCTTCCAAGGGCTTCAAGCTTGGGCTTGGACAAAGTCAAAAGGTCTCCTCTTGACACAGACAACCACAATCAAAGCACTAACCCTCAGGGGCTCCACAAGGGGCACCAAGACTCAACTGTTGGCATCAATGAGAACTTAATCAACAGTATGCTGACTGTACTGTACAGTTGTTCTTTTCCTTTTTTTTTTTAATTTACTCTTCGTAAATTTTCGCCAAATTAGATCTCCTGGTCATAGTGAAACCCACGCTTTGATACCATGTTAAATTTTATTGAGGCGAACTTTGGGTAACAGTCCCAAATAATTTACTGCAATTATTAACTGAAAACACATTGAGATCTAACAAATTTACATAGCAGAAAAACATAGGAAATCACACACATTTGACATAGTTATTTACTCTGTAAAACCCAACTGGGGAAAAACCAACAAACAATGATTTTTATTAAGAATAAAAATCCTGGGTTCCCTTCCTGGGAAAATGGCCCATTGAGGAAAATACAATGACAGAATGCTAGCCTTCACACCTCAAGATCAGTCCTTCCATCTTGTTGGTTGCTAACCTTTGGCCGCCCCTTGCTCGTTTCCTTTGACCCTGTCCTTGCACTTGCACACTTGGCTGAAAGTCCGTCTCCAACCAATCAATGAGATCTCACTCACTCCGTGTGACGATTGTGTGTCTCCTCCTCTCACCTGGGTTTCCTTTTAGAAGATTACAATATGCAAATACATTGGGCCAATACCGTGGGCCCTTTAATCACTTTACATAAAGTAATAGCAAAAGTACATTCACTTTAATAGTTCACTTTACTAAAGTGAATCTCCTAAGCTTGAGAGTCATTAATGATGCCTTGCACCTATTAGACATTGTCCACGTGGAAGTACCTGTCGGATGCTACAAAAATCAACACTTTAGACATGAAGTCATAGCTAATGTCGATGTTATATGGAAGGGGTTTATCTAGATACATCCATAAACCTTTGTTTCGAAGAAGGGCAGTCATTGGATTTGCCCAAATATTATAATTAGCCCCGTTTAATGAAGAAAATATCTACTGTGAGCATAAGGTCCAACAAAAATGCAAAGAAGCCTTCATATGACGAACAACATAGCGTTCAGTAATTTGCCTTGATTTACCCAAGAAGGAAAGATAAGTATTGACTTCATAAAAAATCTGCAATGCGCTATTTCTTGCTCTAAAACAAAAATAAAAATCCCAACATAACATTTCATCACATGTAAATTCATTATAATTCATCCCATGTAAATTCATCATTGTGCAATTTAAATGCTAAATTCAAAATGGCAAAATGATACAAACATGATTCATCAATCACCATTGTTGTTATGAATTTTATTCCATTTATTGTGGCAAGAGAAGATCATTGTGTGTGTAAATCAAATCTCTGACTTTTTGACTCGTAAATCCCATTTTGCATTTTCTCTTCCCATGACATAACAATTTCAATTCTGTCGACAATAAGACGCCCTAATCATCAAGCTCCATATTTGCATCACAGCCTTGAGACATAAAACAATTTAGTCTACTAAACACTTTCAGAAGCAAGTTTCAATCAGGATTGTAATGTTAGATATGGTCAAGGTAAGTTTGATCACCACAATATAAAAAGATCAAAGGTTTTTATGTTCAAAGAGTTTGGTTATAAGTAAATACTTCAGAAGTACATATTAGTTATTTTAACTATTGCTAAGGTTAATGTATTGGGAGAAACATATATTTATGTCCATTTCATAAAAAAATAGCTCTTTGAAATGTGCATAAATTACATTTAATTAATTGCAGCAGTCTCATTGTCATTTGTAACAAGGTTTTGAAGGAGATCATACTCAACTGGTGAGGTTGTGAGCATTCAAACTCCATGTGCAGGTGAGCTGATTGAACATATTGTACGAACTGCAGGCTGTGGAAAATTTAAAGGCCCGTGCTGCCAAATCAGCAACTCAGGATAATACAAAGCCTACACACACTGGTGCTGTCAGTGTTGAGGCTCAGTCAATATCCTCCGTTCCTTCTGGGACTCGGTTGTCATCAAATCTTCCTCCCAATTTTTTTGATGAACCTGAAGCCAAACGTCAAAATCGAGGTAAGCATACTATCAACACGTATCTTTGTTTGTTCAAGCTTTTGCCTATTTTTTTATTCAAATTGAAAATGCCAGAATGTGAAGTCGAAAAATCTGGTAATTGTTGATATCCTCTGACAAAAGTAAAACCATATACATATCTTACCTTTAATCCTTTATAGGGCTATAATTCTTCAGATGCTCGAGGAGTAAAGACTGTTCCTCCTTGTGTGGACATAAAAATTACCTTTATGAACCCTTAGTCTTACATATACATAACTATGAATTATCACATCCATATGGTAGATCCTATATTGATGTAATCCATAGCATTTGATTTTCCTGTTCTTTCATTAACATTAGTTGCATGTGACTTGCATCTCATAACATATAAATTTTGTGCTTGAACTGCCCTTTTTACAATTGGAAATCTGTTTGAATGATAAGTGGACGTTCGGATCTTGTTTTTTCTGTAAATGTGCCTGGATTCTTGAACTTGTTTGTCAGTCTTTAGTATACGATTTAAGGTCGAAGGAGTCACCCCATGTCTTATAGTCTTAAGTCTGAAGTCTTATAGGTTCACTTCCAACTTTTAGAAAAAACAGGCAACTGTATGAATTCTCATTCTTAAAGATGCAGATGGATTATAGGCGGGAGGTGGGATAGATTAAAAGAAATCTTCTAGAATAATTTCTAAAAAATCTCTACTTTTGGAGGGTGTAATGATGGTAGATAAGAGGTGAAGGAAATCATCCAGCATGTTGTTCCTGTAAAAATTCAAAGATTTGAACAATCCTATTATTATGAACAATCAGGCTTTCTTTAGAATTCTATAGGAAAATTTGGTCTGTAATTGTTGATTATCTTCTTAGGATGTGTTTGGTATTGGCAATAGAGCATATGGTAGACATATGTTCGCAGGCATGATCAAGCTTATCTCTAAAGGGACAGAAAGGACATGGTGGGCGAAAGGAGGCCAATAACCTTGCTAAATGTCTCTTACAAGCTGTTTGGCTAAATTGCTAGCGAACTGGATTGAATCTACCTGTACAAAAATTGTTCGATATGAACAAACATGATATAGCGGAATGTTCATCTTAGACAGCCTTATGACGACCTGGGAAAGCATTCAATGGCCAAGAAAACTAAGAAAAGGGACTCTTACTTAAAATTTACTTTGATAAGGTCTGTGACAGAATTGAGTGGGACTTCATTTCTGGGATGTGATAGCACTCAATTAGAGTGTGTTTTAATGATAGCACTTGGGATGTGATTCTACTCCAAATTTCTAATTGATATGGTGTCCTGCAGTGCCTTATCTCTATGTTATTGCTGTGAATGATTTGGGTTATCTCCTTGAAGTCGCTTATGTGAGGCATCCTTCTTCCCAATGATGGGCTGTTACTTAATGTCTGTTTTGCAAACAACTCTACTCTAACTCTGGAGTTTAGTCAAAACTCTGTAGAGGGCACTTTGCACTGTTTGGATATATTTTGCTTGAGCAGCAGGAGCAGAACTTAGTGAAGTTAATATAGAGGCTGTCATTTTTTTACCATAAAGAAAGAAAGAAATTATATTATTATGTCAATGTCCACAAGTGATCAGAATAGGTCAATGGGACCAGGAGGATCAATGTTTAACAACAACAATAACAAAGGTTATTCAACCGAGCCGTATTATATGACACCTGGGTATCACCTGGGGAATTCATGTTTCTGCAAAAGAGTTTAGAACTAGGTGATGGACAAATATGAGAGTAAGCTTCAGAGATGTTTCATTCAAGATTTTCACTAGCAGGTAAACTGACTATAGCAGATAGAGTTAGACTCCTAGTATTAGGTCAAGTTTTCCCCTCTTTGTCTTCTCCCTTTTGCTTCAAGGTACATGAAGTGGAAATGTTTTTTAGATGGCTCGTTAGGGGAAAGCAATGGGAATGAGAAACGTCCTACTGGTTTCATTGGACATTTGTATGATGCCTCAAGAGGTTGTAGGTCTTGGTTTGATGGGATTGTCATGGCACATGGAGCAGTTTTGGGAGCTGAATGGTTGTCATAGCTATGAAAGGACCCTTTTGGCTCTTCGGCATTTCTGATTTAGTGGTTGGAGCCAATGCTTTCAAGATTTTGGGTTTAGCTGTGTTATTGGATCCATCACCCCTATGTGTAGGATCTGTGGCTCTGCCCAGGATCTGACATGGAAGTAGATCCCATGGAGAAGGAAATGAATTTTGAGCCCATGAAACAGATCCTGTGGAAAATGAAATGGTTCTTGAAATGTATATCAAAACTTCCAGTGCTTTCTTGACCCATCAATCCCCCCATTTTTTTTTTAATTTAATTTTTTAATGAAAAATTCCCCAAACCCAAAATCCCTAAAAGATAAAATCCTAAACTCCATTCCTGGTCAAGGTCTAGTCTATCTTTATGTCAAGATCTGCTCTTGAAGTTTGACCTATCAAGGTATGCTCTTAAGGTTTGATCTATCGACTATCATTATGGTCAAGGTCTGCTCTCAAGGTCTGATCTATCCTTATGTGCTACTGCTATGTTGTTGCTCACATCACTCACACTATTTACTCCTGCTATTGTAAATTTTCTATGTTATTTCAGCTTGCTGGTTTATGTCAAGTTTACATAGTTTTTCATGCCCAACAGTTTCTTATACTGCTGGAAATTAATTATAAAAATTTCAGACAATTAAACACACTGTAAAAACACATTAACAGGCAGAAAAATGATTTCACATGCACACCATAAAAAATATATCAGACTCAGAAATTTAGCCAATGGCCCTGGAAAAAACCCCCACGGGGAAAACCAGTCAGAGAGAGAGAGAGATTCTTATTTCTTCAGCAATATTTCAGTACAATAATTTTCAGTCAAAAACTACTTATCTCAACCAGAAAATTCTGGCCTTGAAATCCGTGCAATCACTGCCTTGATTTCAGTGGCAACAATATCTAGATTTCTGAGCTGTATGGCCCTCGATTTTGGTGCCCAGCTTACCTCAAAATCTGTGCCCAGTCAGCTGTACGGATTTGCAGCAATAAATGATTGCTGTATATTCCTTGTAAACTGTGCCCACTACCTCAAAAACTGTGCCTGAAATGTTCCTTGAAAACTGTGCCCGAAATGCTTCGATTTCTGTGCTGTACAGTACAGCAATAATGGTGCTGTATGGCCCTCGAAAACCGTGCCACTGTTCAGCTGTACGGTGCCTCGAAAACTGAGCCAAACTCCTGCTGTACGGTCACCTTGGAAAATGTGCTGAAATAAATGCTGCCTCCAAAATTGTGCTGGTCATTAATGCTGCTCCTCGATTTCTGTGCACATTAAATGCTCCTCGATTTCTGTGCTGCAATAAATGCTGTACCTCCCCGAAATTCGTGCCAATGCTCTCTTCTCTCTTCTCCTCACTCTCTTCTCAAGAATAATGGAAACGTTTTGCCTCCCTTGCCCTTTTTGTCTAAACCCTAAGTGAGTTTTCATCCAACGGTGGAGAGTAGATGAAATCCAATGGTTGAGATTTGATGAGAATAAATTGTCTAATTTAATTCTCATAAATTCATTGTCACTCACCCACTTAAATTTATCAAAAGTGACTTTAAGTTATAAAGTCACATTAAATGCTCATCTCAAGTCATTTAATGCAAGGGTCACTTTATTTCCCCACTTAAGTGACTTAGGCAAAAGACAAAGTCACCTAGGGGAATACACTTCCTAGGTACAAAAACTAACAGCTATAGCCTTCAAGAAAACCACTTTATTAACTGCTGATATGGACATGTGGATGTGCCTCACAAAAACTTTGTTATTACTTGCTTCATGCTCATGCTGGAATGGTCTTCAAAATTATCAATGATCAATGATGGTTTTCATTTATCAAATTATCAGTTATGGTACATTGGTGGCTAATAGTAATATGCATGAGGACTTTCGTTTTTGGTTATAAGTTATAACTCATAGTTCTATTTTTGTGATTCCTGAATGATTTTTCTTCTCAACTCTATTTTTTAATTATTTGTTTTTAAATAATTCTTTTGTACTTGCCATTTCTCCACTGTATATGGATCCTGGCTTTTAAAAAATCTGGCAGATTCATATCCATATCTGGATCTGGATCTGGATCTGGATCCATATCTGTGTCTTGGTAACTTAGGGTTTAATTGTCTTCAAGAGGATTTGATAGGTGTGGTAGTGTTAACACACAAATCTACACTGCAGTAGTCAGTGGAGACTTATTGCAACTTTCAGTGGAGAGACTTATTGCAACTCTAGAACTTCTCACCAGGCTTTGAAACCTTCCACTCACTGATTTTCTTTTAGACTGCGAAGATGGAAACCCAAAGTTAAAACAAATTCCATTGAAATGCCCTAGGCCGGGCGTTTTAGTGCTCCGACTTTGTATTGACATCATTTTGTACCCAACAGTCTTTTTCACCTACTCTAGTGGTTATTTGTTGGACATTAATAAAATGATCTTATCTTATCTTCTATCCTTGAGTTTAACTGGTTCAATCATGATGATGAATGGTGGCTCATACCTCCAAGTCTCTCCTTGCGCGGATAGGTTCCTGGAGGATTAAGATTGGCCTATTGAGGTGATCTCCTAGATCAACCTCATGGATTTCCACGTGCTGTGTGTACCTCTCACTTCCTATCGGCTGTTCACATAAGCTTTTTCCTTCATATCACATTCCTACCACCCTTATGAGGAATTTGATGTACTCTTTTTGTTAAGTACTGAAATATAAGATGCATTTTCCAACAAAAACACCAGTAATTGCTTAAGAAGTACTTACAGGGTTAAAGTTACAGGCATAGAACCATGTGAATGTTATATATGTTGAAAGGCTTCATGTCAGTGTATTACAAATTTACTAAAACTTTGGGTTGAGGTAGGAGTCAGGACAAGCACCTACAAACATGTCGTGCTGCAAGCAGTAAGGCTAAGAAAGGCAGCCATAGCCTAGAGAGATGAAAGAAATAAATGACCTTTTCACATAACTGGGTTAAGTTATGAGGTAGCCATTATACAAACTAAAAATCTCATGGGCTGTTATAAGCCACCTAGGCTGAGATGAGTGAAACTTTTATGTAAAGCAATCGCATGACTTGAGAAAATTGTTAGCTTGAGTCCACCTTCACATAAAAAACCCAAACCAAAAAAGGACCTTGGGGGAAGACAATAGTCACGAGCCCAGGCTCAACCTTAAATCTATTGGATTTGACAAGTTGTCAACTAGGTGCTTCTTTGTTTGAACTTGGAATGACTGTATGACATTCAAGCTTGCCAAAGTCTTCTATACTTGGAGAAAAACTATCCCATCCTCAAGGATTGTGTTAAGGTAATATCTTCTTGAGCACCTCTTGAAGATGCAATTTTACAAGATAGCGTATGCAACATATTTCAAGTTTATGGTTAAAATGCAACCAAATATGTCTTTGTTGGTTGGTTTACAGCTTGGATCTTTTGCTTCATGATTTTGACAGGTTGCCCTTTGCCTGGAAATAATGGTGGTGCAAGGAAAGAATTAAATTTATTTCCAATGTTGAATTACATTGAGCTTGCATATTTAATTTTCATCAAAAGACCTTTGTAGGCCTGGGACAACTTTTTTTGCTATTCATTTGATCACTTTACATAGAGAGATGGAGGAACAATAAACCTTGCAAAATTTGGTTGCTTTTAATGATTGCAGAAATCTCTTTTCGTGAAAGCTTATGAGAAAAACATTGGGTGAATCTTTCATTTTTTTTCTTTTGAAAATGCATCTTATATTTTGCTATTGAGCAAATGAAGAATGAATCATGGAACCAAAGGTGGAGGATATATGTTACCTCTACCCTGCACTCACACCCACTCTCCCCCAACACACACAAAGGCAAGAAGAGTTATCATGTCAGATTTAGCTTTGGTCTCAAGAGAATCTATATATTTCCTGAAATATGAATTCTGGCCTAAATCTGAACTGTGATCAGAAAGTCGTGACTTCTCCCAGTAATGGATCCTTTGTAAATTTTGGATGTGGTTCAAACAAACTTGAAAATGTGTGGGCACCTTGTTCTAGTGAAGGCTCAGAAGTGGACCCCTTTCATGGTATTTAGTTATGAGAGCCAATTGTAGAGGCATTCAAAGATGACAAAGATGGATAGTTACCTTCCTATTTTACAAATGGAAAATATGGTCAGAGGTCATGAGAGGCTTGGATGCAACCATCATTTTCCTGATCTTTGCGCCGAAGAGGCGCATTCTACAGCCCAGTAGGGGGATGTATAACTCCTTTCGTGCTCACCCTGGAGCTGAAATGTGTCATTTTAAAAAAATAAAAAAATATTATAAAAAATAACACCTCATTAGATTTAAAACATTTTACGACATATATAAAATTACACAATTTAGATAAATTAAAACCCTTCGTCAACATTTGCACTCTAAAAAGGGGTTTGCACTTGGAGAGATTTGATCCCTCTCAGCGCTTGGTAGATCCCCTTTTAAGATGGATCTATGCTGGTGTATTACAAACCAAGTTGAAGAATGGAATACCTTTCAGGTCAATGTATGATAAGCTGTGTTACCAGATTTGCCAGCCCACTATGTAGGATCCATGGACCTGGATTCGTATCCACCTAGGATCTGTCATGGAAACAGATCCCCTAGTCAAGGAAATGGATTTTGAGCTCATGAAACGGATCCCGTGGAAAATCAAACAGATCCTGAAACTTGCAGTGCTTTTGTGACCCACTGATCCCCCCCAAAATTAAATTTTTAATGAAAAACTTCCAAAACCTTGAATTACTGTAAGGCTAAAACCATAGATCCCATTCCTGGTCAAGGTCTGATCTATCCTTATGTCAAGATCTGCTCTCAAACTTTGATCTATTAAGGTCTGCTCTGAAGGTTTCTGTTTGATCTATCTTTATGATCAAGGTTTGATCTATCCTTATGTGCTACATTGTTGCTCACTTCACTCACACTGTTATTTAGTCCTGCCATAGCCTTCAAGAAAACCACTTTATTCACTACTGATATGGACATGTGGACATGGCTCACAAAAACACTGTCATGACCTGCTTCATGTTCATGCTGAAAAGGTATTCAAAATTATCAATTATCAATCATGGTTATAACTTATCAAATTATCAGTGTACATGAATTGCGAATAGTAATATGCATGGAACTCTCTTTTTTGGCTATAACTTATAGTTATACTCTTGTGTTTCCTGAATAGTTTTGATTGTTAAGTTGGACTTTAAAGTGAATCCTAACACAAACAGGCTTGTTGGTCTATAAAATTTAGATATGGAAAATGTATATAGGCAAGCAAAACAGTGCATATATTGCTGTAAAATCCCCCTAATGGCTTAGAATGATACTTTGACAGACTTGTGCCTACTCCTAGGGGCTCTATGGAGTTAATAAGGAAAGGAAATATCCTAGGGAAGACGAACATGCACTCAGCCACAAAGAAGAAGCTAAAACAAACCAAACATGCACACACCAATTTTTTTGGAAAATGCAATAAACAGTAAAGATTGACTAGTGGAAGTTATGGGAAGTTGAAATTATGTAGGAAAAGATGACTTACCTATACCCGACGGTTAATAGAGTCGCTCCACCCTTCCTAGCAATGAAGTGAGATGGCTCTTGGCTTGAAATCCTTCAATACTAGTTGGGGTACACTTGTAGAACTTGATTCTCCAACTTGCAAGTAGAAAATGACTTGGTAAGTGTGGGTTTTAAACTAAGTTGCAGGAAACCCAGGTCTGGCACCCGTTTCATCCCCAAAAACCTGCTGAAACTTTGAAACGCATATGGTACTTGACGAAAAAGTGTTTCCGTCGGTATGGATGCGTTTCACATACGAGAAATGCGTTTCCGTCACGTTTCCTCTCCTATATGATGCATTTCCTCTCAAATAAAAGCCCCTATCACTTAACAAACTGGCTGATCACTTAGAAGTGCAATCGGAAATACTTCTTCCACTCTACATTCTGCTACTGAGTGTGCTTCTTGTTCTATATTTGAAGAAGACTATGAATATGAGGATGACTATTAGTCTAAGCTCATGTTTTACTTTTATTTGTATGTTAGCATGTTCATTGTTCACAGTTTGATACATTGTACTTGTAGCCTCATACATAAACGCTAATTTTGGATATATACTATATAGCCTCGTTTATACATTAGAGGAAATTTGGATGAAGAATGGGCCACCCAACCTTAACTCAAATTCCATGTCATCATGTATCAGCGAATCAAAATGCTTTAAAATTCAAAAGAGGTGCATGTCCCAGGCATTTTTTTATTATATAATTTTAGGATAGGTGGATTTTTTAATAATATAATGTTTACCTGCCGTCCAAGTTGCTCGAAATTATCTTGGATATTGATAATGAAATTAATATGCTAATCGATTTTAGGTAATACGCGACCCATAAATAATATTTAATAGTAATAGTAATTAATAATATAACTAATATATAATAATATTATTTTATAATTAATATATTATAATAATATTATACACAGTCAAAAGTTGGCTCCAATAACTTTTACTAATATCATAACTATAATATATAATAGTAAATAATATCATAACTAATATACCCATCCATCTTTTAAGTAATATGTGACCAATATATAATAGTAATAGTAATTAATATTATAACTAAATTACTAATATATAATAATATTATATTATAATTAATATGTTATAATATTACTATACCCTGTAAAAAGTTGGGTCCAATAACTTTTAACTAATATCATAACTAATATACTTATCCATCTTTTAGGTAATATGTAACCAATATATAATGGTAACAATAATTAATATTATAACTAATATATAATAATATTTTACTATAATTAATATTTTATAATATTACTATACACCGTAAAAAGATGGGTCCAATAACTTTTAATTAATATCATAACTAATATATAATAATAACTAATACCATAACTAATATACCCATTCATATTTTAGATAACACGCGTAAATTTTTTGTGTTATTTCAGCTTGCTGGTTTATGTCACCTTTTCATGGTTTTCATCCCCAACCAGTTTTGCATTGGCTGGAAATTACTTATAAAAAATTCAGACAGTTAAACATACTGTAAAAACACTTCTAACAGGTTGAAAACTAATTTAACCATGCACACCATAAAAAACCCCACAGGGAAAACCAGTCAGAGAGAGAGAGAGAGATTTATTTCTTCAGCAAAAATTACAGGACATAATTACAGTGAAAATACAACTTATCTCCACCACCCAGAATCTTCCTCGAAATTTGTACCCAGCTTTCTTCTTGATTTTTGTGCCACAAACTGAACCTCAAAATTAGTGCCTGCAGCCTTGGAATGCATGCAGAAAAGAATCTCGAAATCTGTGCCAGGAAAACAGTCAGTACGGATCTCGGTTTTCGTGCTGAAAACCACCTCGAAAACTGTGCAAAAACCTCCTCGAAATTCGTGCCTGAGATGACCTCGAAAACTGTGCTGGTATTTCTCGGAATTCCTTGCCAGAATCTTCCTCGAAAATAGTGCCCAGATTTCCTGCCATACGGACCGTATGGTCACCTCGATTTCTGTGCTGTACCTATGCCTAAAAAATTGTGCCTCGAAAATCGTGCTGCTGTTGTGTACTTGCTTCTGCTGTCTCGAAATCCGTGCCCACCTCTTTCTCTCTTGCTCTCACTTCCTTCTCTTCTCAAGAATAGAATGTTTTCTTGTCTCCCTTGCCTTTTTGTTCAAACCCTAGGGTTCTCTCAAATCAACGGATGAGATTAAATTAGATCAAAGGTTGAGATTAAATGCTCCTATTTAATTTTCATGAATATTAAATTCACTCACCCATTTAAATTTATCAAAAAGTGACTTTATGTTCTAAAGTAAAATTAAATGCTTTTCACAATTCATTTAATGCAAGGGTCACTTTTCCCCCCACTTAAGTGACTTAGGCAAAAAAGTCACCTAGGGGACACTTCCTAGGTACAAAAACTAACACTCCCTCTTACCGAGGAAGGTGTTCTGCACCACTCCCAACTTGTCTCTGAAGAAAACAAACTTGCCCCTCCCCAAAGATTTCGTCAGGATATCTGCTACTTGCTCATCGGTGGATATGTACTGTAACTCTACAGCTCCTCTCTGAATGTAGTCATGGATGAAATGGTACCTGATCTCAATATGCTTTGACCTGTCATGGAACACTGGATTCTCAGAGAGATGAATGCAACTCTGATTGTCACAGTAGATCACTATAGGCCTAAGCTCATGATCAAACAAATCTACCAACAACTTGCGAAGCCATAGTGCCTCACAAGTAGCCTGACTGGTTGCCATATACTCAGCCTCGGCGGAACTCAATGCAACGGACTTCTGTTTTTGACTGAACCACGACACTGCTGCCGAGCCCAAACTAAAACAACAATTGGAAGTGCTCTTCCGATCCCTCACACTGCTTGCCCAATTTGAATCTGTGAAACCAACCAAACTGACTCCACCCGAACCCCTGTAATCCAAACCATAGTCCACTGTACTTGCAAGATATCTCAACACATGTTTTGTGGCAGTCCAATGTACACTCCTAGGCTCCACCATGAATTGGCTAAGAGTGTTCACCGCAAAACACAAGTCTGGCTTGGTGTTGACCAGATACATCAGCGACCCAATGAGCTGACGGTAAAGTGTCGGATCCACCAACTTACCCTCAGAAGCATGAAGTTGCTTCTAGTTGGTGATCATAGGTGTAGACATCAACCTACAATCCTCCATCCGAAATCTCCTCAGAATATCAACTGCATACTTCCCCTGTCCCAGGAAAATATGTCCAGGCTCCTGCCAAACCTCCATTCCCAGATAGTAATGCATCAACCCAATGTCAGTCATCTCATACTCAGTAGCAAGGTCTCTCTTGCAATGTGCAATGAGACTCTCCTCTCCAGTGATAAACAAGTCATCAACATATAACAAAAGAATGAGAGGATCTCCACCAACCACAATGTAGTAAAGGTTGGGATCAGACTCACTCTTCTGAAAACCCATCGAAGTCAAGTACGCATCGATCCTGGAGTACCAAGCTCTAGGAGCTTGCTTCAGTCCATATAAGGCTTTCCTCATCCTGCACACATGAGAATCTCTCCCATGAATCTCGAATCCTTGTGGCTGCTCTAAGTAGACCTCCTCATGCAGAAGGCCATTGAGAAATGCGATCTTCACATCCATCTGGTGGATCTTCCAACCCATCTCTGCTGTTATAGAAATCACTGCTCTGATGGAAGAATACCAAGCAACTGGCGCAAAGGTCTCATCATAATCACTCCCTCAACCTGTGAAAACCCTTGTGCCACAAACCGAGCCTTGTGCTTCTCCACACTGCCATCCGCAACATGCTTCACCTTGTAGATCCACTTGGAAGTCACAATAGACTTCCCCTCTGGTCTTGGCACTATCTCCCATGCATCATTCTTCATGATGGAATGGTACTCTTCCATCATGGCATCTCTCCAAACCGGATGCTGAGAGGCCTCCTCAAATGCGGAAGACTCTGAATCACGAAGACTCGCAACAAGAGCCATACCCAATCTATATGGCATCACAACTGTCCTGATCTCCTCCGGGGGCTTACCAAATGCCTCTCCTTCCTTCAAGGTCTCATGAAGCCATTTAGGCTTCCTCTTCCTTGAAGGCTCTTCCCATACTGGTGTATCCTCATTTGAAGAACTCCCAGAAGCAAAAGGTCCAACACCCCGAGGACCAGTGACTAATGAATTAGTCCCTGAAGAACCTGTAACCTGAGAACCAGAACCTTAACCTGTCCCTGAAGTACCTGTCACCTGAACCACTGAACCTATAGAAGCCGTGCCCTGTGATCCAGTCACTCCGGAAACCTGTGGACCTGAGATCTGTATCAAAGAAGCCTGAGTCACCTGAGGTGTGGAAGCCGGTGGCTCCCCCTACTCTATCTCTCTGGACTTCTTGAAGGTTCTCTCCTCATCAAACTTCACCTCCCGCCTAACAACAACCTTCTTCTGGCTAGGAAGGTAAATCCAGTAAGCCTTCAAAGTCTCATCATATCCCACAAAGATGCCTCTCTTTGCAGTGGGATCAAAATTCGTCCTCTTCTCAGAAGGGACGTGAGAGTAAGTCAAAGAACCAAATATGCGAAAATGGCTCACCTCAGGCTTCTTTCCTGTGCACATCTCCTCAGGAGTCTTCCTCCCCAAAGCACGATGAGGACTCATGTTTTGCAGATAAACTGCAGTGCTGCATGCCTCTGCCCATAGAAAGAACGGTAAACTCTGATCATGGAGCATCGCTCTCGCTGCTCCCACAATCGACCTATTCTTCGTCTCTGCTACTCCATTTTGCTTAGGAGTGTAGAGAACTGTCAGTTGTCTCTGTATACCTTCCTGTGTGCAAAACCCATCGAACTCCTTGGAGATATACTCACCCCCATTGTCCGATCTCAACATCCGAATCTTCCTCCCTGTCTGCTTCTCCACAAGTGCTTTGAACCCTTGGAAGACACTCAATACTAAGGGTGACTTCTTGCTCCTCAAGAAGTAGATCCAAGTCTTCCTGGAGTAGTCATCAATGAAAGAGATATAGTAGTCAAATCTAGGCAAAGAGATTGATCATAGGACCACAAATATCAGTATGGATCAAGTCAAGTACTCCTGCTGCCCTGCTGTCACTGCTTGGAAAAGCAGTCTTGGTGTACTTTCCCAAAGCACACCCCCTGCACACATCACTCTGTTCAGTGCTGAACTCGGGTAAACCTGTAACCATGCTCCTCAACAATCTTAGAGCTGGGTGATGTAAGTGGACCATCCTTCGATGCCATAGCTCACAAAGCTCACTGCTGCTGCTGTGTGCTAGAGCGTGTTGTGGCTGAAACAAGAGCTTGTACAGCTTTCCACATCTAACCCCAATGTCCATGGAGGTAGATAATCCTGTAGTCTTTGGGAATACCTGCACTCGCCCATCTAAGAAACAAACCCCAAGACCCCTGTCCTTAATGGTGGAAACTGATACAAGGTTCTTCTTCAGCCCAGGGACAAATAACACATCCCTCAGAATCATGGGATTCATAGACTCCCTTTGAAATGTAATGGTCCCCCGACCGACTGCTCTAACATTGGTGTCATCGCCTAGTACAACCTCCACATCTGTACCTGTCTGTGAAAGCTCAGAGAACATCTCTCAAGCACCTGTCATGTGGCTCGAGACTCCGCTGTCAATATACCAAGTGCTAGTGGTGGATGCACTCATATGATGGCATGTCAATAAGGAATACTCCATCTCCATATCCACATCAGTGCTGGTAACTAAATAGGCTCTCTCTCTCTCTCAATCTGTCCAGCACACAGAGAAAAATCTCTCTGGAATCTGTCTCCAAAGTCATCAACCTCCGCTGAAGTTGCAGTCTGCTGTCTCTTCTTCTTCCTGCTTGGACACTGTGAAGCATAGTGCCCAAATGTCTGACAACCATAGCACTTGATTTTACTCAAGTCCTTCTTCTGCCCACCTTGCTACTGCTGCTTGGCCCCACCTTGCTTGGGACCCTTCTTCTTCTTCTTCCCCTTTGCTGTCAAAGCCACATTCTCATTATCTTCCCTACCCTGTGAAGAACTGCCCTGTACGAGACCTCTCCTGGTCTCCTCCTGCACAAAGTCATCCCACAGTCTCTCCCATGAAGGTAAGTTCTCTCTGCCCACTATAGCCTGCACAAATGCACCCAGGGCTTGGAAGCCCTATTCACTGCTGTACGGACAAGCTCAGTAGCAGTGACCACCTCCCCAGCTGCTGCTAGCTCATCTCTAATTGCAGATATCTTGGTAAGGTAAGCTGTCACTCCCTCTCCGCCATTCATCTTTATACTCTTCAGTTTCTCCTTGAGAACCATCTTCCGGTTCTCATTGGTACTCTCGTATAAGCTGGTTAAAGCATTCCACATCAAAGATTATTCTTCTAGCTTTACAGTCCTTCTTGTTGAAGGCTGATAATGTTGTTGCATTTGTAGCAGCGGGAATCTGAACAGCGTTTGCTGTAGTGTTTCTAACCACCTCCTCCCATAGTTCATTCTCCTCTAATATCAGCAAAATCCTAGCCTTCCATGGTACAAAGTTCCCTGTCCCATCCAACCTATCCTCCAACCTAAGTCCTGTAGCCATCTCTATTGTCAACCCAACAAGGTGTTGTTCACTAATAGAAGAAAATACCCAAATCTGGAAATTTCTGTGTCTGCAAATTTTTACTGTTTTTTGCCCCCAAGCTCTGATACCATGTAAATTTTCCGTGTTATTTCAGCTTGCTGGTTTATGTCACGTTTTCATGGTTTCATCCCCAACCGGTTTTGCATTGGCTGGAAATTACTTATAAAAATTTCAGACAGTTAAACACACTGTAAAAACACTTCTAACAGGTTGGAAACTAATTTAACCATGCACACCATAAAAAATCAGACTCAGAAATTTTGGCCAATAGCCTTGGAAAAACCCCCACGGGGAAACCAGTCAGAGAGAGAGAGAGATTTATTTCTTCAGCAAAAATTACAGGACAGGATTACAGTAAAAATACAACTTATCTCCACCACCCAGAATCATCCTCGAAATTTGTGCCCAGCTTTCTTCTCGATTTTTGTGCCACAAACTAAACCTCGAAATTAGTGCATGCAGCCTTGGAATGCGTGTAGAAAAGAATCTCGAAATCTGTGCCAGGAAAATAGTCGGTACAGATCGTACGGATCTCGGTTTTCGTGCTGAAAACCACCTTGAAAATTGTACAGAAACCTCCTCGAAATTCGTGCCTGAGATGACCTCGAAAACTGTGCTGGTATTTCTCGAAATGCGTGCCAGAATCTTCCTTGAAAATAGTGCCCAGATTTCATGCTGTATGGACCGTACGATCAGCTCGATTTCTATGTTGTACCTATGCCTCGAAAACTGTGCCTCGAAAATTGTGCTGCTGCTGTCTCGAAATCCGCGCCCACCTCTTTCTCTCTTGCTCTCACTTCCTTCTCTTCTCAAGAATAGAATGTTTTCTTGCCTCCCTTGCCTTTTTGTTGAAACCCTAGGGTTCTCTCAAATCAATAGATGAGATTAAATTAGATCAATGGTTGATATTAAATGCTCCTATTTAATTCTCATGAATATTAAATTCACTCACCCACTTAAATTTATCAAAAAGTGACTATGTTTTAAAGTCAAATTAAATGCTTTTCACAAGTCATTTAATGCAAGGGTCACTTTTTCCCCCCACTTAAGTGACTTAGGGAAAAAAGTCACCTAGGGGACACTTCCTAGGTACAAAAACTAACAATACGTGACCCATATATAATAGTAATAGCAATTAATATTAAAACTAATATATAATAATATTATACTATAATTAATATATTGTAATATTGCTATATATCGTGAAAAGTTGGGTCCAGTAACTTTAAACTAATATCATAACTAATATTAATATATAATAGTAGCTAATATTATAAGTAATATATAATAGTAATTAATATTAAAACTAATATATAATAACATTATATTATAATTAATTTATTATAATAATATTATACACCGTGAAAAGTTGGGTCCAATAACTTTTAAGATGGCACTGTGTATTTAATTTTCTTTTCTTATTTTGGGTGAAAACATTACATCGAACACTGTCCTCATAAATTGATTTTAATATAAAATATAACTCTAAGGTAGCTTTGATAAAAGTGAAATATCTAAGATAATCTCAACATTTTTGCATTTTTACATAGTTGGAAATGATTGAAATTTGAGGGGGGTGAATTGCCTCATTGAGCCCATTAAGTTACAACCTAAGAAACCGGATTCGCTCAAAACCCTCAGCGTGTCACGTCGGGATCGAATCGGACACAATTCGGTCTGAATTCGTGTCCGATTCGAACTGAGCGAATCCGTTTTCGGGACATGATGGGAAAACGAATCGGACTCGAAATTTGAGCGTGTCCTGACTGTCGGACACGAACCGAGAAAACAGGACACGTAAAGCGTGGAAAAAGGCATCCGAGTTTGCTTTAAAACAAAATTTTGGTTGAGGAGGATGAGGGGGAGGGGGAGGAGGATGAGGATCAGGGGAGTGGCAGTGATGAGTATGTTGATTCAGGCATGGAGGAGGACTACTGACATATGGGATTCTCCCATCTTGATCCAACCCTTTTTGTATTTACTATTAGTCTATTGGGCATTTGCCAGTGCCCAGTGGCATTCCGACATATATGTATACATTTTGATTTTGATGACTTAATGAGAAATATGGTTCCGACATGCATCTATGTGTCTCATAATTCATTGTGATTTGTGAATGACAAATGTGAAATGTGTTGTGATTCGTGAATATTGAATCGTGATTTGTGAATGACAATGTGTAATCATTAATGTGTTTTTATTCTAATTTCTATTGAATATTTGTAAATGTTCTAGTTTCTAAAGATTTTTGGATCTATATGTCTATATTTTTAAATTTTAATATATTTAAATATATATATATATATATGTATATAAAACGTGTCCTACGTGTCTTGATTTCGGGGGTCACCGTGTCCGTGTCGGACTCGTATTTTCGCGTCCTTCGTGTCCCGTGTCCCCGTGTCAAGTGACTTAGGTTACAACGTGATGCTAAGTTATTTGCTTAATTGACAAGGGGGGATCATTAGAGGGTTCCCCTTACATCACTTTTTATCACTTGACATTACATACATGCTTTAATGTGAGTTACATTAAAACATTTCACCAATTCGCCCCTAGGAGAGAGAAGTGCACCCCCCTTGGTGGAGGATGTAAATTGGGCCTACTTAAGATGCCAAATGGAGATTTTGAGACTTGGGTATTGTTTAGAAAATGATTTTATGAGGACTTAAGTTGCTACTTTCTTCAAAATGTCAATATTCTTTCACTTATTAATTTCCCACTAGATTTAGGATTTTTTTAATTCGTTAATAATTTTAATTAATTCCCAGGTACGTGAATTAATACTCAAATCACCTCAAAAATGCGTCAAAATGGATTTTTGATGAAATGACATGATGTGCAAACCAAATGCATGACAAAACCAATTTACAATCTTCAATTGATGACTGCTCCAAATAATTAATCTTCAACCTTAGGCTTTTTAATTAGAACTTAGGAAATTCCATAATAAAAGCCAAATGATCCAAATATGTTGAAAATAACACTTGGAGGGGTCCAATTGGCCTCCAATGGCTGTAGCATGATGAAATATGGATCATGTAGTTCTCATACTATTGGTTGGTCCTATTGACCAAGTCCAACTCGTGTTTGATCAAGTCAAAAAATCAACTCTAGCCAAGCTTTTGCAATTAAGTCCAATGGTGCAAAGACTCAACCAAAGCCTATATGAGGATGAAAAACTGCTCATAATGATTCGTATTGAATGATAACTAGAGTCACAAATTATACTTTACACAAGTAATGCTACTAGATCCTTGCATAGTCTTCTCATAGTACAATTGTATAACAAAGCATACAACATGCAGTAAATGTCTTATACACATACCAATATCTAGTTAACCATCATGAGACACTGCATAGATCAGCCTTCGGGTGGAGTGAATGGTCAAAAGTCAAAGGTTGGTCAAGGTGAAGGATTAGTCATGGAAGACTTGAGTAACTCAAGAGAAAAGGGAAAACAAGGGGTTCTATGACATTCATTAGTCAGGCAAACATAAGGGAAACATGG
Organism: Larix kaempferi; assembly: GCA_027924585.1. NCBI lineage: Eukaryota > Viridiplantae > Streptophyta > Pinopsida > Pinales > Pinaceae > Larix > Larix kaempferi. The sequence continues at coordinate 1,581,165 of BSBM01001812.1, forward strand.
TGTCTCACATATGGATGATGTGCTAGAAGATGATACCCCCCTTTGACTTTAACAAGCCCCCTTTTATTTCTTTTTTCTGCAATACATCTTTCTCTTATTTTCACTCTTTTCTTTGCTTTTGGATTTTCTTTTCACTTTTGCATTTCTTTTTATTTTCTTTCTTTTGATCTTTTCTCTTTTTTTATCCTTTAGTTGGCTAATGGCTAAAAGGTATTGACCCTGGATGCCTTTTGGGCACCAATGATGACACAACCTTGGTTTTGTTGTTAGCAGCCATCCATAGGCTCGACAGAGTTGCCACATTAATGCTTATTTAAAGCAAATAGTCTTAACCTCTTAATTCAAGGAGTACCTACCCCTTCAACCACTAACAAATCTCAAGGATAGGGGAACTTGTTTCAAATCTCATGAGTACACTTTTGGCAACTGTGCCAACCTTAGTTAGCTCCCAACCCACAGGGATTTACAAGTAGGATGGGATACAGGGTTAGATGGTGGTAATCCTAGGCACATAGCCAATCATGGGGGGTAACCGACGAGAAGCATAAGGCTTCAGAAGGCCAATTCTCCTAGGAAATTAGAGCCAATCCACAGGGATTTACACGTAGATTGACATAAGGATTTCAGAGAACTCTGTCGCACACATCAGAGCCGAGACACTGGGGATAACATGGAGGCCGTTCTTATAAAGAGGTCATGGAGAGGGAGGTTCTTGAGTCACTTTTCCAAATTCAGATTGATGGGTTTGTTCAACAACATGAGTGAAATGAACAGAGTATGGTAAGGCCAAGAGATGGAACCAGGAGTAAGGTATATGATCCATGCAATGATCCAAAGGCTGTACCAAATAAAGGTATGTATATAAAACATAAACTACATTTGAATGCCATGTTATACAAAAGTCCTACTCACCATGCTCATTAGAAGGTTACAAGTGTAAAATAAAATTTACAACTAGTTGGTTAGTTAATACAAACCATGTATTCCATAAATAACATCCTCTAGGCATGCATCTTATAAAAATGAAATACAAGGATCCATCACAAGGCATACTATAGGTGGCAACCGTTTCCCCGAGCTCATAAATCTCAAGGCATCAAAGCTCTGCAATACTGCCCTGCTCAACAAAATTGATCCATCTCTGATCTGCTTTGACAAAAACGAGGGTATAACACCCCATACAACTGGTGGTACAACAGGGCCCACTACATTGTGGGGGGCACGTTTTCTAAACTCTTGGGTGAGTCGAACCCTTGTCAACAAGTAGGCCTCCCTCGACTAGAGAGTCGAGACCATGTAGTGGAAGGTTTTTTAGGTTCTAACATAGGCTTCCAGTGGTTACTCACGCTTAAATGCAATGTTTTCAACTTAGAGTTGAGCTTCCATAGTTTTTTCAAGCAACCATTTGGAGTTGGCTTTAAACATAGTAACTTGTTCTTGTGTGTAGGCTTATATTGGTAAAGCTCTTAGTATTATTCCATTTCCAAGTTGTCCACCAAATTTGTGGCACTTACATGCCTAGCTTGATTATAACCGAGTTTGGGATCAAATTCTAGACTTTGTCGAAAATAATCTTATCAAGGATGCTCAACCCAAATTTGGCCTTCAACTTTGACCATGGAGTCCACGACTTTCTATGTGTATCACATAGATCCTTGACTATGATGATTCCTTTTCTTTAGTTCCTAAAGGTCGAGAACCAAGGGATCTTGGCTAAGGTTTCTCTTTCTTATGCTAGCAAAGGTGTCCAGTCCACTAGATGCAATGGTCATTGAAGGAAATACCAATTCTAAAACACTGGTCCCTTCAAGCTAGAAAAGGTTTTATAGCTTCCCAATGTTCAATATGCTCTCAGCCACAAAGGAACCTTCAAGTTTCACCATTGTAGGGGTAGTGACTAAAGACTTAAACTTAAGCCCTTGCTAAGGCTTTTTGCTCAGAAGGGCTCCTTGAGAAATGCATTTCTCAACAGAACTTTCCAAGGCTTCTTTCCTTCCAAAGCTCAAATATCCCACTTAACACACAGGACTTGGGCATGTGTAGAGGTTTTCTGAATTCCCATACCTCCTCATTCTTTTGGGGTACATCATGCTTCTCAGTTAACCTTGAATTCCTTTGCCTCTAGAGATTTTGGCCCATAGAGAGTTCTACAGGACCATCTCCAACTTGTGATAAGTCTTCATGGAGTGCACCCAAAATGAAGAATAACCCCAAGTTTGATTTGGGACAAGCCATAAAAGCTCTTTTTTGGCTCGATTTGAGTCAAACTCACAATTTAGTGAGTTTGTCGTGTGACACTGGTTAGAAGTAGAACTATGGTGGAAATTTGGAATTTAACTGTTAAGGTCAAAGGTTTGGTGATCCATTTTGTTACTTTGCACAACCACTTCCTAGAGCTCTCTAGGCAAAGTTTGGAAGGAAAGAGGAATGCCGAGAAATTTAAAGACTTGTTCTAGCTAGATTTAGGACCACCCCTGCCCTTTGTGCCACTTGGGTATTCAATTCTAGCTTTATCTATAGCATTGAGTTTTCTCCCATTGGATATTGGAGCTAGAAGTGCCACAAAAGATTATACTTTCCATGGTGTTATCCCTAGAGGTTTGCTCTTCTTGTATGGTGAGGAAATGAATCATCAACAAAGCAAAGTTACATATATTGTGGCGGTGAATATATCGTCGAGGGTCTGAAATGTAACTTATTGGCAACATTGACGAAAATATCGACAAATCTCATAAAACCTCAAAAAAATACAAAAATAACCATTTTTTTCCATTTTTTTTAACATCTAAAGCAACATCAACTAAACATGTTGCTACACAAATATGAAAATACAACTAATATATAAGATGCATAAGATGTCAAATGGTGGAGCATGAACACATATCAAAATATTTTCCAAACTATCGTGATATATTCCCAATATATTGCGACACATTCAATATATTGTGATATATTGAAAATGTCGTATATGTCACGATTTTTTAGGGGCGAATATCTTCAAGGGGAATGACTCGCGATATGGGCGATATATTGCCAATATATGTAACTATGCAACAAAGTGTCCATTGATTGGTTGTCCCTCGTCACGATTAGGAAGAGGAATGCCTTTGATAATGCCTTGACTCTGCTTATCATGCAAAAGATAGCCAAAGGCTTTAGCTGCCATGGCATACAAGGCAGGGGCTAGAGAATAGCCTTGGTGGATGTATTTAATATTTAGACAAGCCAGTTGTTTCAGATTTGCATATGTTGATGGAAAGGCATGCAGAAGCTTAAAAAAAAAGAGTTTCTACAGTATTAGTGTAAAAGGAGCCAAACCCCAAGGCTTTTAGCATGGCCACCATAGAAGGCCATTCCACTAAGTTAGAGACGTCAGTCAAATGACTCTAATCTTATCGTGTGTTGAAGCATGTGGTAAACAATTTGACATGTGTCTCAACTCTCAAGCCAAGCTTCAATTGCATCTAGGTTTTCTTTTATTAAATTGGAGCACTTTCAAACTAATCCATTACAAGAACATAAAGACACCAAGGTTGGAAACAAATCTCATCATCTTGTGTTTGTGCATAAAGCCTTATGCTTGCCTCCTCATGACCTTGTGAAGGATCATAATAAATTTAATGGTGATCTTGGGAATGGAGAATGTTATGACTGTTAATTTTTCATGACCCAACACCCGACAATTTATTTCCTAGCAAACCATTGCTGTAATAATATTATCAAGCAAATTTACTGAATAAAAAACACGGTTGAGTTTTAACGATTTACATAAATAAATCAGCGGAAGCACAAGAAGGAAACCAAACACATGTACACAAGTAATTTCTGGGTAAATACCACTGGAAAAACCCCTAAGGGAAAACCAATAATGAGATGATTTTATTATTATAAAATCTGGGCTCCTGCCTTGGGATAATGGCCCATTTTAGGAAAAATATTAAAAAAAAGAATAACCTATCACACCTCAAGATCTATTGTTTGATTTTGTTGGCCACTACTTCCTTTGCTGCCCCTTGCTCCCTTTCTCGGACCTTGCCCTTGCACCCTTGGATGAAAGTCCTCTAACCACTACAATGAGATCTCACTATCTCACTCTGTGTGTCTTATCTCCTCTCACCTCCTCTCACTTAGGTTTCCTTTTATACTTTTGGGATGTGTTACGTGGTACTAGTACTTGCTCAGTTTCAGATATCTGCCTAGGGAGAGGGGTCATTTTTTTTTCTTCAGGGCCAGGATGGGGGTATTATCTGTAGTTTTGAGGGTTGGTTATGGCCGGACCCCTTGATTCTTCCTCTAGGAGTACTATGGCTTAGTGGCATTGCTGACTGCCTCATTCTGGGGCTTGTAGCCCTGAGGTTGGTGTTTGGGGCTCCTAGGGGCAGGTCACTGGGTCACATGACCCCTTGCTTGATCTCTTCACTGGTGATGGCGCTTCACTCAAAGGAACTTACCTCTTCCAGTCACCTTAGGCACCCCTCCTAGGCCTTTTTCAGCTCAACGCCCTCTCTCCTTGGGCCTAGAGCTATGATGACGTCATCCTTGATGCCCAGACCTGTATGCATGATTGGCGGGGGATGTTGAGGGTTTTTCAACATATTTGGGGTCAGATGGGGCATGACATTCCCCCCTGCTCACTCCATCCTTCAGAGTGGAGCCATTTGTTTAGTTTTAGCTATTTTCATCAGTTTTGATAACCATGGGGAAAATACCCCAAGTTACCCATGTATTAGAATATTTTAATATTACTTTTGTTTTAATTTAAAATTGACATGTAGGCTTGGATAAATTAAAAGTCTTGTGATAAGATGGGTATAAATAGACCATCTTAATTCATTTGTAAATCACAAGACTTGGGATCAAATATGATACTTCTTCTCTTTCTCTTGTTATATGGGTTTATGATGTGATGCACACCTCTTGGAGAGTCTCTTCTTTGGCTTGTGAAGTGAAATGCGGATGAATGCTAGGGTTTTTCTTTTACACATACGTGATGATGCTAGAATGGTTGGATGGAACTCATGCACAAAGGTGATCTATGGTCTTTCTTTGTTCATCTTTGTTGAATCTTGGTAAGAATATCTCTATCTCTATTGAATGGTACTATGCTAGTGCATTCTATTTGTTGTTTAGGGCTTAATTATCAAGATTTTGTCAATTTTGTATGGTTAGAAGACGTTCTCTTGAAGAAATCTTCTTTGTAAAGGGCCTTGGATCTCTACTTTGCTATTTGTTAGGCTCTCCCAACGAACCATAGGGGTTGTTGGTGGATGCCCTAATTTTGCAAGCCTAGAGGAACTCTTCTTGTAGGGACGCTGATCAACGATCCCTTATGCCCTGGGATTGAGACAAGAATCATATCCCTTCTCTTGTCACCTAAATCACCTCACACGAGGACATGGGACACGAAGGACACGGTGACCCTCGGAAACAGGACGCGTTTTATATACATATATATAGTTTTTAAAAATATATTAAAATGTAAAAATATAGACATATAGATCCAATGTTTTTTAGAAACTAGAACATTTACAAATATTCAATAGAAATTAGAATCAATACCCATTAATGATTACACATTTGTCATTCACAAATCACAATGAGATTATGAGACACATAGATGCATTGAAATTTGATAGGCATTGGGCAATAGCTCAAGATGTCGGAACCATATTTCTCATTAAGTCATCAAAATCAAAATGTATTACATAGATGTCGGAATGCCACTAGGCACTGGCAAATGCCAAATAGACTAATAGTAAATACAAAAAGGGGTAGATCAAGATGGAAGAATCTAATCTGTCAATAGTCCTCCTCCATGCCTGAATCAACAAACTCATCGCTGTCCTCTTCCTCCTCCTCCACCTCCTCCCCTTCCTCTCTGCCCATCTGACGATCTACATCTGCTGGAGTGGAGGATGACCCCTCCAAAGGATCACCATCATCAAAAGTAACCAACTCTAGCACTAGATCATTAAGATCCATGTTGGCTAATGCCAACTCAGTACTGCTATCCAAACCCATATCATTAGGAAAGACATCCTACATCTTTATCTTTCCCTTCACCCACTCCTCCCTCTTCCTGTAAATAAGACGAAGGTTGGAATGCACATATACCATCGTCTCTGCCCTATATTGCTCAAGCCTGCTCTTCTTCAAACTGTACAAGTTCCCCATATGTGCTCCAAATCCTCTCACAACAAGAGGATGATGTAACTTGAGAGATGACCCTCAAGGCTAACTTTTGTAGAATAGGGCATGTTGTCCCATGAGTTGCCCACCAAACATAGGGTTTCTTAACCCCCTTGTCTCTAAGCACATCATAGCCTCCAAATCTCCCAGTGGCAATGGAAAACTCTACAAATCCTTGCTCCACCTCATCAAGTAAGTCTCTATCCTGAAATAGTTGTCTAAATGCTATCTTCCTCCCATGTGAAATCTCTCCATCCATGTGAGGAGGGACTCCGTGTGAGGGCCCCAACCCACCATTGAGCCATTCCTGATTGTAGAACTTGGGGTTCAAGGAGTGGGCCAAGCAATGCAAAGGTGCGCAATTCTTATCCCACCCGGAGATAAGAATATCCTGAATGGTGGACCATAAGTTCTCTGTTGATGTCCCATACTCGAGACACTCATTCTTCATAACAATGGACCTCATGGACTCAATCATGGAATCCCATCCATGTCTGGTTTGTGTCTGCAAACCGCAACAAAGAAATGACTGGCTCCATGATCTTAATGCTAAGATCTACCCTCTCCCACCAACCATCATCTAATACCGTGTCCTTCACCTTTTTTGAAGCACTCTGATCCGTCTTTCTCCAAAAAGACCAAAAGTCTAAAATCACCATGGACCCAAGAGTGGTTTTGACCTCCCTCAACCTCTTGAGCATGATGAATGAGGAAGCAAACCGAGTATCTGCAATCTTTAGCAATGAAAGCTGTGTGTACTCTTTGTAGATGGTGAGGGCATTTGTGTGGTTTTGTACAAAGTTACGGATATGGCGTGCATTCTCAATAAGGTTGCCAGCCCATGTCACATTTGAAGCAATGGATATTCAAGGAATGGGCAATGCAAGGTGTCCAAAAAATTTGTAAGAGCAATAAAAGCAAGTATAAATGACTCTACAACACTAACAACTCAAATGAGTCAAAGACTCAAATCTATAAAATGACCTTTTCGGTTCCCCTAGATGAATCTTGTGATAAATTCAAACAATGAGCAAATTAGAAATGAAAGGTGTCCAAAATGAACATACTTGTGGATATTTAGCTTCCACAATCATGCCAGCAGCCTTGCAAACAGGTGCATTGTCCGTGATGATTTGTACACAAGAATCAACACCTACTTCTTCAATGGTTTTGATGAATAAATCACCCATATATTGTGCATCCTTGTATTTCCCAAGAGCATCCACCGCTTTGAAGAACACTGGTCCATTTTGGGAAGATACCATGAAATTGATGAGTGGATGGCGTGCTGGATCCGTCCATCCGTCATAAACAATACTCACACTGGATGAGGGCCATTTTGATCTAATTGGCTTAAGAATTTTATCCACCTCCTTCTTTGCTTTAACCAACAAAGTGGTTCTAAGCTTCTCTGAACCGGGAGGCACATAACCAGTTGGAGCTTGTTCAATGAGACTTCGACACATCTCAATAAACAATGGTGACCGTGCAACATTGAATGAGATGAAGTTGAGGTAGAAAAAAAAATGCAATGGTAAGGTCCACCTCTTCTCGCGCCTCTTGTTGGAAAATCCTATCCATTGGACCACTTGGAGATGGCCTCTTTCTTGTTTGAAGAGTATCCTCACTCCCATATTTGCTAGGTGGAAATGGAGGCCTAGTGCTAGAGGATTTCCTCAAGAATGGAAGAGGATCATCTTTTTTCTTGCTTGTTGTTGCTACATTCCCTAAGCCAACATGATCCTCTCTTTCCATATCCATCCTTTGGGTAACACTCACTGCTTTACATGAAGAAATCCCATAAGAAAGAAGGGCCAACAAATGGCCCTTGACCCAGTAATATGTGCTCTTGAACTCATTCTTGCAAAATTGCAACTCCAAGACACATTGCCTCCCCCACCAAGATTTGCCCCAGGCCCAACTTTCTTTGTCACATACTTCTACAAAGGGTATTTTTTCTCTTGGGCTTGTTGTCTTGCTAAAATAGGGTTAAATGGAGCATGAGCTCCACTAGCAGCAGATGGAGCACTAGCAGGAGGAGTAGAAGAGCTTGAGCTTGGAGGAATAGGAGGGGAGGCACTAGATGGGGCATTTCTCCCTTTCCTTTGACCTTTAGTTCCTGCCCTAGTTGATTGAGACATTCTTCTTCTTGTTTGATGGTTAAGCTTGCAATCCTCTTAACAAAATCCACCCCCAATGCACTTGGAAACCCTTGGAAAGCCTTCAAATCTTCTTCACCTGCACAAAAAACTCACTCTCAAGCCTTCTCCACACTTGCAAATGACAAAAAAAGACAAAATTTGATTTTAAAGTGACCCCGGGCGGCTTTTCCGCGCTTTGCGTGTCCGGGAATCAGGACACGAATCGGACAGTTGGGTACACGATGGGAAATCGTGTCCGACGCGACTTTTGGTCGTGTCCTAATTTCGAACACGATCAAAAGTCGTGTCAGAGATGATTTCCGGTCGTGTCAGAGACGATTTCCCATTGTGTCTGTGTCCGATACGACCCCACGGGACACGAGGGCCATTTTGAGCGTGTAATTTTGGACACAATCAAAAGTCGTGTCGGACACGATTTCCCATCGTGTTCGTGTCCGACACAATTTCCCATCGTGTTCGTGTCCAACACGATCCCACGGGACATGAGGGCCATTTTGAGCATTTCCGGTTTCTTAGCTTGTCACCTGTTTGTTCAAAATTTCATGCATTTTCATGTGTAAATAGTGCAATTTCATGGTAGGATTAGGTTAAATTTTAGGTCTGCAATTTTATATCAAAAAGCCCTAAAAATATAACAAAATAAAAAAAAAATTATTTTTTGAATTTCTAAGCCTCCATAAAATCTCGGCCCTAAAATCTCAGCTCTAAAATTTCGACCCTAAAATCTCGCCCCTAAAATTGCAGCCCTAAAATTTCGGCCCGAAAATTGTGGTCCTAAAATTTGCCTCTAAAATTTTGGCCCGAAAATCTTGACCCTAAAATCTCGTCCCTAAATTCTCGCGGCTTGAACTTATCGTGGCCCCAAATTCTCGCGGCCGTAAAATTTCGGTCCTAAAATTTCGGGTCCGAAATCTTCGGCTTGTCTTTTTAACCTTAAATAGACCTGCAAAACTACCAAAACTACTATACAAGCACCATCCCGACTCTCTCTATTACTCCGTGTTTGATTCCATTAGAGGCATTGATCTATGCTTTAAGGTGTTTGGAAGGAATTTGGCATCTACTTGGCAGGTACACTAAAGGGTTCTCCCCTTAAGACAACATTGGATCCTGCAGAAGTTAGGAGATTCGACAAAGGTGATAGTAGTCCAAGTCTCTTATGTGATTTCCTTTCACTAGCAAGCCTAGCTTGCTAGTTTGAACTGTAACAGGATGAACTAAAGCCCTAACTCCAACGATTGAGATTAGATCTCACTTACTTGAGATCGATGACTAAGATTCATTTAATTAACTTATATAACTAATGCCCAATACTTAGGCATTTCTCCAAATTAACCCCAGTTACTTATATAAAGTCATTCACTTTAATAATTCCTTTAATTAAAATGAATTTCCCAAGTCCCTGAGAGGTATTGGTGACGACTTCCACATGTTAGACACAAAACATTGTGGAAGTACCAGTTCGATGCTACAAACGTCAACAATAACTTGATAATGATGGTTATACTCATGCTGGAGAGCTTGTCAAGGATGCATAAAGGGAAAGGAGCTGTCTTCCTGTAAGCTCGGGCATTCTTACCTAGCGATTTCAAGTCAACTCAAATTTTTGTAACCTTATGTTGATATTTCATTTGATATTGTCTATGTCAAATAATATATATGATACTTTAGAATTAAAAAAGTTATATCTTAAGCTGTTTTTCGCCACATTTTTTGCACTTTAAAGATGTTATTCATTTTTGTAATTTGGGGTTGCCAAATTGTTTTTAACTGTGTTGTGATCATGTGAGTGCAATAAAAATACAGATTTTATGTTGGCACTTCCATCCTAGAGATGTTGTATGTTTGTGTCTAATAAGAACTCATGGTCCCCTTTCGACAACAAATGAGTGGTAGATTTAATGAATAGAGTGCATTGTAGTGTTTGTACTTTTTTCAGTATGTTTAAACGTATGATATCGGACACGTCCATATAGGCCATCGTGTCCCGTGTCATCGTGTCGGACACGGACACGTCCTGACACGGTGTCAGACACGTGTTTTGGACGTGTCCTGTTTTAGGACACGTCCAAAAAACGTGTCCGACACCGTGTCAGGACATGTCCCAACAACAGGACACCGTGTGCTAAAAACAGGACACTATGTCCCTAAAACAGGACACTGTGTCCCTAAAACAGGACACTTTTAACTCAAAAAAACTGTAAAAAAACAAGTTTACCCTCAGTCATTCACATTTTTCAGTGAGTCTTGAGCTCTAAGAGGGTTTTTTTTTGCAAGTGAAGAGCATTAGAATGTTTTCCATCTTGATTTAACCTTTTTTGTATTTTCCAATGGCATTCCGACATCTATGTAATACATTTTGATTTTGATGACTTAATGAGAAATATGATTCCAACATCTATGTAATAGAGCATTTTGATTTTGATGACTTAATGAGAAATTTTATGAGTTTCTGAGAACCCACTGCACAGATGGAATTATAGGCCCCCATGTTTGTCATGCTTCTATGTCTGTCGTTTGTGATGTATTTTTATTATTCTTCCATATACTTTTACATATTACATTGTTTGGCTCTTAGTTGTGAATTTACATTTACATATTACATTGTTTGGCTCCTTACCCTCTCAAATCAAGTCAGGGAGCACACTATAAGTATTATGTGGGGGCATATTCCACAAACAACATCACAAGGGGATTCATTTCACATAGGGGAGGTTACCCCTTATTTCTATTACTACCCATGACATTCAATCTAAGTGGCATCATCATTGTAAGTGGCATAATCTAAAATATAAAGAGTGTTTAGTAACGGGAAAAGATATTAATAGGGTGTGTCCCCCATCCATGTAATCTAATCAAATAGAAATAGTCCTATTTTTGTTGGCTTTCTTATGCTTCTCGCGGGCATCCAATAGTGGGGGCAGGGGAAGACAATCACCAGCCTTTTTCCCTTGTTTCAATAGTGGAGTGAGACATATGCATTGTGATTTGTGAATGTGTAATGTGTATTGATTGTAATTTCTATTGAATATTTCTAAATGTTCTAGTTTCTACAAAAATTTGGATCTACATGTCTATATTTTTTACATATATAATTTTAAATATATATATATATAAGTTATAACGTGTCCTCCGTGTCCTAATTCTGGGGGTCGCCGTGTCCGTGTCGGACACTCATATTCCCGTGTCCTTCGTGTCCCGTGTCCTCATGTCAGGTGACTTAGGTTTAAACCTTATGTCAGAAATGACTTATGATAGCCCCAGATACAAGGCACTGGCGTGTATCCTAAACTTTCAAAAGAGAATGGGTACTTTGTTCTGACAGATTGAGAGCCTGCCAGGTTCTGCATCTATTCTAGCTTATGATCTCATTATTCTCTTGAAATGGACCTTTTCTTTAGATTTTTCTGAGATTTTAAAAAAATGTGATTGCCAAAATACTTCAAAAAAATATTCATAGGTCTTGTAGCAGAACCTGATTGTTTGAAAGCGTGCCAGGTTCTACATCTACTGGAGATATTAAGGACGATAACAAGACTGCTGGAAGTACAGCTCCACAAGAAGATACTATTTTCTCTATCCCTTCAATGCAGGCTTTGAAGGGAAAAACACCAGGAGCAGCTGCATTAAAGGTGACAGGTGTCCCGAAAAATGAGAAGGGAGGCCTTGCGGGTAACATAGATATGAAGGGAAGAGAGAGTGGAAATATTTCTTCTTTTCATCCATCAGAAGTTTTCAATCAAAAGGAGAAGTCAGAAGGAAATCAAGTCAAAGGATCTCTTCCAGAAGGCTTTTTTGATAATAAGGATGCAGATCTACGTGCAAGAGGACTGGAGCCTATTAAGCATGACATCAAGTAAGTTGCTTTTGCCTTTTCTCCTTTTTAAATCTAACATATCATGTGCAGTTTTATTTTCCTCATATCCTTTGAGCAACAATTTGGTTGTCAGGCATGGGGATATTTTGCATTTGAGGAAGACATATGTTGGTGAAAATCCAATGGAGCCAGCAAATAATATAATGGGCATGCCTGATTGCTCATTGAGTTATAGTGCAAATGGACAATTTATAGATGCCACAAAATAGTAGTCATCTATCTAAATTATATACAGGTTTAGTGGTAAATACTAAATTCCAGTCAGCTTTCATGTTTGCCCAGTTCTTTATTTACAAGGTCTTTTTCCATATATATAGAAAAGCATGCATCTTGTACTACACTAGATAACAGTATGACTTCATCAGAGAAATGAAAGTCATGAGTTGACTAGGTGGTAACTGAGATGGCTCCCTTTCCCAGCAGAGGCAAGTAGAGCCAACATGTCTGCCTGTTAGATTCCCTGTTGCTCAGTCGATAATCTCCTTCACCTTCATCAATACGTGCAGGTTCAGAAATTGACCTTGGTAGCTGTGCACAGTAGTTGAGGCCCACAGCAGAGGTCATGGAGCAGCAATGCTGCAATAATGTATTTGCTATTATATTGCTGCAAATACAACACTCTGCTCATGTTATGATACACCATGGATATCTGTTGATGCAAGATTGATCATTGTCATACTAAAACCCAAACTCAATTTGATTAGTAATCATTTACTGAGGGACATTCAAGGTCACTGTGGTTAGAGCTAGGACTGTTATATACTCCAAATCTGTGATACAATAAGGATATTTGTGGAGGATTTCACTGTTAACGTAATAGGCTCTATCTTCCAAACCATGCTGCTCATTATCATTACCTTTTGGCTCTGTTTTGGTACTGCAGAATTGTGATGCATACTACATTCTTTTTGGGCAGCCATTGATGCAAAATCAAATCACTTTATCTAATAGAATTGTTTTTATAACTTGTATGGATTAAAAATGTTATTATGTATGATAAAGTGTCATTATGTATGTTTTTTGTGCACAAAAGATACTATATTTTTAATTTTTTTTTTCATATTTGCCGCTCTATCTTCCAAACCATGCTGGTCATTATCATTACCTTTTGGCTCTGTTTTGGCACTGCAGAATTGTGATGCATACTACATTCTTTTTGGGCAGCCATTGATGCAAAATCAAATCACTTTATCTAATAGAATTGTTTTTATAACTTGTATGGATTAAAAATGTTATTATGTATGATAAAAGCTTATAATTTTAAATGATTCAAGAGACAAATTTTAAATTTAAAAAACACAAATTGAAATCGCCCACATCATATTGATATTCATATTGGGAAAATTAAAATGCCCAAAGTAATACATAGTGCAAAAATTGGCAAAATGCCCAAAGTACTACATTGTCCAAGAGTTGGCAAAATGACCAAAGTAGTACATAGTCCAAAAATGCCCAAAGGTCGACCCAAAATATATCATTGACAATTAAGGTGATCATAAAATGTGATCTTTAGCGGCAAGGCTATCCATATAGGTGTAGAATTTTCTGCACTTGACTGTTTGCTGGTTTATGTCAACATTTTGTGGTTTTCATTCCCAGTTGGTTATGCATTGACTGGAAACTACTTATGAAAAATTCATTAACAATTAAACACACAGTAAAATGCTTTTGAACAGGCTGAAAAACACATTTAGCAATCACACCATAAAATGAAAGACCCAGAAGTTTTTGGCGAAAATCAAGCCCTGGAAAAACCCCCACGGGGAAAACCAATCAGAGAGAGAGAGAGGTATTATTTCTTCAGTAAGTCAAAGTACATAAATTTACACAGCAGAAAATTTACTTATCTCCACCATGAAATTTCACCCAACAAATTTCTCGAAAACTGTGCCAAACTGCAGCCTTGAATTCTGTGCCTGGGTGCCTCGATTTCTGTGCTGAAAATACAGTGACTGTAAAGTACAGTCCTCCTTGATTTCTGTGCAGAATACTGTCTCGAAATATGTGCCCCAAATCTACCTCGAAATGTGTGCAGCAAACCTTGAAAACTGTGCCCCTCAACTCCTCGAAATCTGTGCTGAGATTTTCGGGAAAGGTGCCCAGAATACACCTCGGGCGGGGAAAACCAATCAGAGAGAGAGAGAGGTATTATTTCTTCAGTAAGTCAAAGTACATAAATTTACACAGCAGAAAATTTACTTATCTCCACCATGAAATTTCACCCAACAAATTTCTCGAAAACTGTGCCAAACTGCAGCCTTGAATTCTGTGCCTGGGTGCCTCGATTTCTGTGCTGAAAATACAGTGACTGTAAAGTACAGTCCTCCTTGATTTCTGTGCAGAATACTGTCTCGAAATATGTGCCCCAAATCTACCTCGAAATGTGTGCAGCAAACCTTGAAAACTGTGCCCCTCAACTCCTCGAAATCTGTGCTGAGATTTTCGGGAAAGGTGCCCAGAATACACCTCGGGCTGTGTGCAAACACTATTGAAATTTGTGCCCAGAATTTCTTGAAACTCGTGCCCAGATTTCCTCGAACTTCGTGCCAATAAATGACTGCTGTACTTTCAGAACTCGGGATGTGTGCCTCGAATCTTGAGCCAAGTCAAACTGCCTCGGGATTTGTGCTGTACGGCCAGCATTAAATGCATCTGTACTAACCCTCGAAATGTGTGCAGAGATGGCTGCCTCGGGATGTGAGCCTGCTAAAGAAAATGATTAGAAGACCGTACTGTGCATTAAATGCCCAAACTAGTACCTCGATTTCTGTGCATTAATGGAATGACTGTCTCGAAGTGCGTGCTGGTCTCCTTGCTCTTCTCTCGACTTCTCTCTCTTCAAACTCTCAAAAAAATCAAATGAAATGAGCCTCCCTCATCTTTTTGTCTAACCCTAAGTGGGTTCTAATCCAACGGTGGACAAATGATCCAATCCAATGGTCAAGATTGAATGAGAGTAAAAACATCACTTTATTTAATTCACATAAATAAATATTTACTCACCCACTTAACTTTAGCAAAAAGTGACTTTAAAATTATAAAGTCTCATTAAGTGACATTTAATGTGAGGGTCACTTTTTCCCCCTTCTAAGTGACATTAGGCTATTGTCACTTGGGGAACACTCCCTAGGTACAAAACTAACAATAGGCTTGAGCCTCACTAGGCTCTGCACCTCCATCGTCATCGTCATAATCATCATCTCCAAGATTAGATGCATTGTCATTGAAGTGTAGGCCAACCAAGCCTTCATTTGGTGAAGTATTATCCTCATCATCATCAATCTGAGCAACATCTTCAACATCCACATACCACCGTGTTGTAGGGTCTACTAAATACTCAAGTAGCTTCCTTGAACAAAGTCAATGACTACTATGTGCATAAATCAATTTCTTTGCTCTCTTAGAGGCAAGTCTATTCCTCTTAATACAATGGATGAAACTTTAAGTAGACCAATTCCTTTCAATTGGTGAGTAATTGGCAACTTGAAATAGCAAGCATGAGGCAAGCTATCGAATCTCTTGGACTTTCCCCTATAGTCGTTAAGGTCGAGGAGAAGATGAATTGTTAGATCACTCTATGTTAAACATATCATGACCGTGAGATTACATATATACAAATGCATACTAATGCATACTAAAGAAACACACTTTACCTAATGGATATATTATGACAAGTTGATCTTAACTAACTCCTAAGTGTCTAAATATCCTAACATCCCCCCTTAAGAACAACTTGGGATAGGATTGAAGGATTTACAAAAGTGACACTATAGGAGAAGGAAGGAGGCATTAGAGCCTATCCCCCCTTAATGACAAATTCCTGAACTCCTAACATAGATTGAAGTTTAGAAAACTTTGCTTCTGTAAGAGACATTGTGAGATGTTTGCAACTTGATCATCTGTAGGGAAAAAGAGCACTTTGAGAACGTGATCATGAACAAGCTTTGTGATGAAGTGCATATGTAGCTCAATGTTCTTGCTGTGTTGATGTTGGACTGGATCTTTGGCGAGCTTGATGGCACTTTGATTGTCACACCAAAGGGTAGTCGGATGTTGTTGCTCGAATCCAAACTTTGAAAGGATCTGTCGATACTTCCTGACGTGCATTAACTGCGGCTTGATACTGAAAGGATCTGTCGATACAAAGCTTCCTGACTTGCATTAATTGCGGCTCGATACTCCGCTTTTGGTGAAGAAAGAGCAAGAGCTTGTTATTTCTTACAAGCCCAAGTGACATGTTTGGAACCAATACTGAAAACATTACCTGCAGGAGACTTCCTATCATCAAGATCGTCGACCCAATCTAATTCAGTGAAACCAACTAACAAAGGAGTCTCCCCTGAACTATAATGAATCCCAAATTGAACTGTACCTCGAATATATCGAAGTATCTTTTATGCTGCTTTCCAATGGCTTTTATGGGGTGTTTGCATATAGCGGGCAACACGACCAACGACAAAGGAAAGATCAAGATGGGTACGAGTCAAGTATAAGAGACTACCAACAAGTTGACGATACAAGGTGGCATCTACTTCGGGTGAAGTGCAAGTGGTAGAAAGTTTGACTCCAAACTGGAAGGGAGATGGGGCTGGTTTACAATTTTCTGTGTGAAAGCGACAAAGAAGGTCACAAGTATACTTAGACTGAGAAAGAAAGATTCCTTCTTTGGTTTGCAAGACTCGGAGGCCAAGAAAATAATGCAAATGTCCTAGGTTGGTCATTTCAAATTTTTGCTTATGACTAGATTTCACATGGGTTAAAAGTTTATGGTCACTACCAGTAAGAATAAGGTCACCAACATAAAGAACAAGGATGATGAGATGGTTTCCTACATTCTTGGTGTTATCACACTAACTCTAGCTGCTAATGAAAGATATCCCGTCTGGGAGGGTAGAGGGTGAGCAACCAGGTAGGTGTAACCTGCAAACGCCAAGTCCACTGTTCAAGGAATGGTAGTCACACCAGACAAGGCGTTTGTCACTTCAGACAAGGCAAGTAGCCAAGTTAGGGGGGAGACCCCGCTCAACCAGTGATGGTTAAGCAACAAATCAGACACCCAAACCCCCAAAGAAGATAAATAGATGCAAACAAGAGGTGAGTATCAGATGGATCCTAAGCTTAATTTTAGCCAATGGTTGGACACAAGCATGAAATAAGTACGTGAATGGAATGTGACCAACAATCAAATGTGATGTCAAATGGATTAGATCAGCAATTAAGTGGCTGAAATCAACTAAGGATGCAAACAAACTAGAAGTGATCAATCAATGGAATTCTGCCCAAAGAAGAGGATTGACTCAATGGCTTAGTGGACCTAGGGCAGTGATAAATTAACGTTTAAATGCACTTCCAGCAAATAATAGCTTGATTTCCTATGACAAAACGATGATATAAACCCAAATCAAAACTACCCACAACCCCAAAATGACCCAGCTGTCAGAAAGAGAAAAATGCCCAAGGAGGGCGTTTTTGCCAAATGGACCAGTGCTAGTTCTAAGGGCAAATGGAGTCTAATCAAACTGAAACTTTAGATTTAAGCATTTAACAACATTTCATAAGCGGGTTTAGAGAGAAAAACAAGTTTTAACGGTGGAATTTTGAGTTTTAATATCTAGGGCTTATTTTGGTATTTTGCACCTTAACATTCACAATGGAAATGAAAATACGAGAGACAAGCAAGGATTTCCTACCTGAAATGATAGAGATGGAGGAGCTTGGTGTTGAAGACAAATCCCGAAGACCAAATGTTGAGCAATAATGCGTTTTCCCCTAGCGTTTTTGTGCAGCCAGTTGACCTAGTTCGCCCTTGTACCTGCCAGAGAGAGATAAGTCAGTAACTATGGCAAATAACAAAGAATCATCAACAAATGAACGTCAAATAATGAAGGAAAGCAAGAAACAAGTGTAAGTTTACTTCCCTTGTAAAAATCCCGAAGAGAGAGCACAACGTGGAGCTGCGTCCCCCTTCAAGTGGTCGATTTCACCTGCAATTCATTTGGCCAAGGATGGATGGAGACACCACAACAATACTCAACAATGCACCGAAAATAAGCTTATAATCAACACCATAACATTCCATCACCATATTCACAAGTACCTCGAAAGAAAATGTCTCTCTATTCACAAATCTCAAGTTTACAAAATGCCAAGAAGACCTCCAAATGAGAGAGCTCCTCTCTTAAGTAGAGAAAGGCTCTCAATCAACCCTAATTCCCTCCATAATCAATGGCTGGGATTGACTCTCCCCAAACCCAAATCGATGGTGGAGATTTTAGCTAGAGAGGGGGGGTGAATTGCCCTCTAACGCCCATGTGGAGGATGGGGCCCTTCGTGGGGCCCATTAAGCATACAAATGAGTGGTTGGGGGGTGTCTTTGGACTGTTTTAGCCCCCCATACCACTTGGACAAAGTCCCATTACATTATATTTGCAAAATATAAAGTTCTACATGGTGAAAAATGCCCAAATATGGGCCAATTCGCCCTATGTGATGAGTTGGGCAAAACTAAGGGCCCCACAACATAAATACAATGTCCAAACATAGTAAAATTACCTTAGGAAACCCCTTGTATTAGCCAACCTTTGCATTTTCCATATTTTGATTTCCATATTAATTTATTGCTGAAGATGTAATTTGGGCTTTTGACCCACTTATATTGCCCGGATTGACGAACAGTCTGCTGCAATGCGATCGTAGACCCCAAATATTGTAGACATGGTCACTTGAATGACCTTGATCCATCAATTAGGCACTGTTTGCCCAAAATCCAAGATTTTTAATTAAAACAGGTCCCTGGTGACCCATAATAATTAAAAATCTCATCAACGCTTCAACTTTTTCAAATTTTGGCACTTGGAGGCGCATATGGGACCCCAAGACATAATAAATGACCAAAATTGAAATCTTGATCGCAACTTTTTTTCGGGCCCATTTTTGGCCTAGTCAACCTGGTTTGACCAAGTCAAATCTGGTCAAAATGGCAATTGCTGAAAACCTGTAAGCAACATGAAGCATCAAGGCTTCCTTATTTATGTTAGTACATTACTTAAAACAATATAATGCCAATATGGTGATCAAAACATAAATATCTCAATAAAAATAGCCCCGGGTGAGGTGGGCCCACCACCTCCAACAAAGTCTCAATGCTATGCACAACTTATAGACTTGACCATTTAACTAACTTTGGGTGAGGTGGATAAACAAGGTGAAGGATACGGGAAGACGAGGACCAAGACCATGTGACCCCTCGGATAAACAGGGAAGGCGGGACCCACTGACATAAGCATACCATGATAATACACAGGGAAGGGCGGTGCCTCACAAATGGGTATAGTGCAGGGAAACCACCACTGATCATCTAACATGAACCTTGCAACTCACATCCGTGCCTTCAGAAGACTCCGTGAGGATCTTTTCTAGAGCCGCCATGACTGGGTGTCTGACAAACTATAACTTGAGACTCCAGGGGACACTTAGAATTAGCTGTCCCTTACTCCATCTCACCTCCTTGCCCCGCAGGACTAGGTGAGGAAATAACCACTACATTGCTGATACATATGGCTAACCTGTGTCCGTGTGTGTTCAAAAACACATTACTTGAACTTTTACATTTGACTTTCATACTTAGCCTTTTTGGCTTGATTTTACATTTCACATAGCCTTTTTGGCTTCTTTTACATTTCTTCATTTCATTACATGTCATGGCCCTTTTGGGCTACATACACATCTCAAAAGATATAACAAGGTGCTCGTACTGCAAAGTAATGGGGGCAAGTGAACATGCTTCGATGACCAATGGGGAACACCCGGTGAATCTACACAATCCTATACTGCATATCAACATTGGGGGCGACTGACAGGAGCAAATCCCATGTTTGAGAATGCATCTCACACACTAAAGAGCCGAGGCACAAAAGACAAGGAATCATGGCATACTCAGAGGTCAATGGGGAAGGGGATCCTCAAGGCCACAAATCAAGGTCCAAGTCGGGAACAATCAACATGAATGAGTCGGATGAATGGAAGGAAGCGACAGGTGGATCCAAAGTTAGCTGCCAAGGAGGACGAAATGACCAAGTCTATATTGATAGTGGGGTAGGGACCAGTGTGCATATACATGAGTCTACTACAATGGGGTGGACTGACATCACTCAGGGCCATACACATCATATCAAACAACCGAGATCACCACATCAAACATCACATGTCAAGTCAGTGTACTATCATAAATGAACAAGTCTAAATAACAACATGTGCAATAAACCATGAATTGCTATACCTGCCATACCATATACCTGCTGCTGAAGCTGTCTCTAAAACTGGATCTCTACTGAATCTGGGCAATAAGTGGCAAACCAGCAATACTCTGTAGTACTCTCATCAAAATATGGCAAAGTAACTCTCTCAAATGGGATCATGCAAAGCTCGGCAAGGAAGGGTGACCTTGTGGCAACTACTTTGTAGTATGTCTGGACCAATACAAAACCATATGTCCCCTCTGATATCTCTACTCGAGGCAATCTGAATACAATGCCTGCCCCCTCTAAAGGCATCTTATCTCTAATATGGAAAAAAAAATGTAGTATGATCCCCGACCACACAATCTGTAGCATGGTAGCTCCAGCTAACATGGATGTGATAACACTTGGTATAGACATTGGGGTCAGAAAGGCATCTAGAAAAACCAATGTAAAGGAGAAAGCTATCCATTTTGGCATACCAGGCTCAAGGAGCTTGCTTAAGGCCATATAAGGATTTCTTAATGTGACAGACAAGGCTAGAGTCATTTTGAACATAGCCAAGAGGTTGTTCGATTTAAATTTCCTCCTACAAATCCCCGTGCAAGAAGGCAGACTTGACATCCATTTGATGGACCTACCATTTATGTAAGGCTTGAAGGGAAAGAACAAGGCAAATGGAGTTCATTTTGGCGATAGGGGCAAGGTTTCATTGTAGTCAATTCCTTTAACTTGGAAAAATTGTTTGGAAACTAACCTTGCCATCAATTTTTCAACACTTCCATTTGACGCATACTTAGTTCTATAGACCCATTTACATCTGACATGTTATCCTCCTTTTGGAAGAGGCACAAGATCCCAAGTATTGTTCGCCATTAAGGAACGATATTCTTCATCCATAGCTGCATCCCAATCTGGATTCCTTGAAGTTTCTGCAAATGTATCTGTATCAGGATTCTCTGAAACTTGAGCCAAAAGAGAAGTGGTTCGCTGGAATTGAGAATGTGTTTGACATTGATCTTTGGGATCACCGATAAGATCACCAATTACTTTGCATGTTGAATGGGCACATCGAGGAAGCAGTTGTGTTGGTGCAACTGTAGGAAAATGAGCAAGTGAAGGTGGATTTTCATCCTCACTGTCATCATCGGAAACTGAGTAGGAATGCTATCAAGGAAGTGTTGAAATATTGTAACTTCTAAGAATATTCTATTTGTACTTTATTATCCAGAGATGTTTATTCCTCCGTTGGGACATTATTATATATCCGGAGATGTTTATTCCTCCGTCGGGACATTATTATATATCCGGAGATGTTTATTCCTCCGTCGGGATGTTATAACTAGGGTTATTAGACTCTCCTAGTGGAGTCGGCCCTGAGTTAAGTTATTAGGGGTTATTAGACTCTCCTAGGACCCTCCTCGAAAGGGGCAGTGATATGGTCGATGATGATATTTGGATCGACGATAAGGTTGATGATGAGGATACTTGTATCGATGATGAGGATACCTGTTCTGATGATGAGGTTGATGATGAGGATACCTGTTCCGACGATGAGGTCGATGATACCGACGATGAGGTCAATGTGTGGTCCTTAGACTTGCTCTAAGTGGATGAGTGGATTGTATCATCCCTGGACTTTAGTCCTAAATGGATCCGGAGACCTATGTCTTCGAGAAGTGGTCCTTAGACTTTGTCTAAGTAAACGAGTGGATTGCATCATCCCTGGACTTTAAGTCCTAAATGGATCCGGAGACCTGTGTCTTCGAGAAGTGGTCCTTAGACTATGTCTAAGTAGACGAGTGGATTGCATCATCCCTGGACTTTTGTCCTAAACGGATCCGGAGACCTATGTCTTCGAGAAGTGGTCCTTAGACTTTGTCTAAGTGGACGAGTGGATTGCATCATCCCTGGACTTTTGTCCTAAACGGATCCAAAGACCTATGTCTTCGAGAAGTGGTCCTTAGACTTTGTCTAAGTGGACGAGTGGATTGTATCATCCCTGGACTTTAGTCCTAAATGGATCCGGAGACCTGTGTCTTCGAGAAGTGGTACTTAGACTTTGTCTAAGTGGACGAGTGGATTGCATCATCCCTGGAATTTTGTCCTAAACGGATCCGGAGACCTATGTCTTCGAGAAGTGGTCCTTAGATTTTGTCTAAGTTGACGAGTGTAAACGGATCCAGAGACCGTCTTCGAGAAGTGGTCCTCAAACTTTGTCTAAGTTGATGAGTGGATTGCATCGTCCCTAGACATGATATGGTGTCTTAAATTGATAGGGATTGATCATCCCGTAAGTGGATCAGGATTGTATCATCCTTGGACTTATGTCCTAAAGTGAGAGGGATTGATCATCCCGTAATTGGATCATGTGTGTTGTAGGTTATGATGTTGTTGATCGAGAGATCCAGATGATGTTGTTGATCGGAAGATCCAGATGATGATGCTGTTGATCAAGAGATCCAGATGATGCTGTTGATCGGAAGATCCAGATGATGATGCTGTTGATCGAGAGATCCAGATGATGCTGTTGATCAGGAGATCCAGATGATGTTGTTGCTGTAGTTGATTGAGTGATCGAGTGCTGCAGAAGATGAAGACTCATTACTGAAGATGTTGATGTTCCAGTATTGAAGATGTTCTAGTAGCTGTTTGAGTTACTGATGATGATCGAAGAAAGCTTCCAATGATTTATAGATGTATCATGTATGATGTTGTTGATGACTCCTTGCTCCTGCAGATGTTGTTAGAATATCCTATTCGTTAAGGGGGAGTGTTGAAATGTTGTAACTTCTAAGAATATTCTATTTGTACTTTATTATCCGGAGATGTTTATTCCTCCGTCGGGACATTATTATATATCCGGAGATGTTTATTCCTTTGTCGGGATGTTATAACTAGGGTTATTAGACTCTCCTAGTGGGCTCGACCCTGAGTTAAGTTATTAGGGGTTATTAGACTCTCCTAAGAGAAGTCGGCCCGGTTAGGGTTAAAAGTCAAGTGAAGTAAAGTATAAATAGAGGAGGTGTGTTCCTCATTTAACACACACTCACTCACTTGTGAAATTTGCATAGGAGAGAGAGAGATCTGCAAAGGAGGAGAAGGTGCTCTTGTTTGGGGATTAAATCTTTGTATTTGTTGGTCATCTATATTGAGGAAGCTTTGCTGGGTTTTCTACCCCATGAGGGTTTCCCAGGATAAATCTGTGTCTATCTTGTGATTGTGTTTCTTTCAGTGATCCTTATTATGCTCTTGTTGTGAATTTTATGCTAAACTTAATAGGAAGTTGGGAGTAGAAGATTGCATAATCGCCGAATTAGGCTCATAGGCCACATATGGCACAAATGTTGAATTAGGCTCGTAGGCCACATGTGGCACACACGCCGAAATAGGCTCGCAGACTGAGAGATTTTCATTAAATTTAATATCCCTTCTAATAATTATATCATGAGAATGTGCCTGAAGAAGTCTATAACCATTTACATCTTTAGAATATCTAACAAATATGCACTTTTCACTTTTAGGCTACAATGCTTTTCGTTTTTCATCAGGAAAATGAGCCCCATGCTTCACTGCCAAACACACAGAAGTGATTTATATCGGGTTTAATTTATTCCATGCTTCTTTCGATGTGAACCCTTGTAAAGCTTTAGTGGGGGTGCGATTAACTATGTTATTTGCACAACTTATGGTTTCAGCCTGTTATTGGGCAAATTAGCAGGGCTAATCCCCAATAAACAAAATAAGAACAGTGAACCAATGTCACCTCGGTCACGGTTCTAAATTCTTTGCAAGCAGAAAAATCTCCAAGGAGAAGTATCCTTGTGACAACCTATAGAACACAAAGACAACCACAAAACAATATTCTCTATGCAATATGTAGTTAGACCAGTGCCTGTATGGAGTCGAGTGCATTCAACTTCAACCAATGATACTCAAAACCAACGTAGCACTTAGCTCACTAAATGAAATGTATAATTCAATGTAAGATCATGAGAGATTAATCATGCAAGTCTGAATATGGCTAAATAGGATCACAGTTATGTAAGGCACTTGACATTTAAGTAGTGACATTATCATCAAATATCTTATTGAGGCTATCCAATAAAATGTAAGAACATATACACATGCATTAAAATAATCAATACTGGATCAAAAGACTGTATTTTGAACACGCTTCAACCATTAACCAAATATGCACTAAGCTGTAGCTTTCAATGTCATTCAACATGCCACCTAGAGTAGTTTCTAGATATGTATTTAGTTGCAATTATAGCAGCAAACCTAAATAATTGAAATGATGCAAGGACTATCATTCAATGTCATGGCATAAAGTAGTCATAAAACTCTAGAACACTTGTGTTAATGCTAGTCAATAGGTATATGCCAAATAGGCATTAAAATTTAGCAATTCAAAATCATTCAATAGGTGTCATCCATCAAGATTTGTCATGCGAATATGTCTAAGTAAATGTAGCATCAAGCAATTAAGAGACAAATGCCAACTTTCAGATCTGGAACTGATATAGAGTATAGCATAAATTCATTAAACAGACCAGAATGGTAATTACACAGTAAATTACTTTAACAATGCATAAAAAATGAATAATTTGGCAAATAAATTAACTTAAAAGACTAGCAAATAGGTGTACAATTACAGATCATGAATTCACTAATCCAACTTGTGCTTTTGTGTGTGTGCAGAGACCTTTTTCAGGTTTGATCTAGGTAAGTTTCAGAGTAGGAATTACACAGAAAAATATCTTAAAAGACTAGTAAATTAACCCCAATAACGTGTTAGGACACTAACTTGTTTAATATAAATTTATGTTTTATTTGCTTGTTTTATGTTGCAGGTGAGGACACAACACACAAGGTCTGCAATTTGTAATTGCAGACCTGTGTTAAGCTTTGGAAGGGGCTCGATTGGGACAGTAGAGGAAGGGATAGGGTAGGTGGAAGGGCGAGCAAGGATGGAGGAGGAAGGAGGGAGAAGTCTGCAATTTAGGGCAAAACAAAGAATTTTAGGGTTTAAATTTAGTTTTTTATAGTAATTTTAAAATGCAAATAACTCAGAATTTTAGGGTTTTTTAACATCAAAATAGCGACTAACTCAGAAAACAATAATAATCTAACCTAATAATTACAAAATACAAAATAGACAAAACTCAGAAATTAGGGTTTTTTAGGGAGTTTTTGATAATTTTGGGATTTTTAGGTACAAATAGGGCAGGCCGAAATTATAGGAGGAAGGGCTGAAATTTTAAGAAGGCCAAAAATTGCAAAAAAAATAAATTATTTTTTAGGGTTTTTATCATAAAATTGCAGACCTAATTCTAACCCTAATTCTACCATGAAAATGCAAATTTACACATAAAAATGCAAGTAAAATTTAGGTTAAATGATGGAGAACAACCTAAGGTTTGCATGAAAAATTCACCCTAACCCTAGGCATCAATGAGGATAACCCTCCTCTTGAGATGGTGCTTGCTAAGTTTGGAAAACGAGGGCTTCCTCAACAATTTCAAGAGTTGGTTGATGATGCCCTAGCTAAGACAAACTTTGGAGACCTAAAAGGCTAAAACTCAAGTTAACAATGCTAGGGTAACTAAAGGCTAAAAAATTATTTATGTTAGGGCAAAATGCAACACCAATGGCTACCATTCAACCTTAGACAAGCATACATCTAACATTTAACAAAAAGACATCAAGAGAAAGACTTAGATACCTTCTTGTGCATGTGTTAAGCAAACAACTCTTAGCATCACCTTAGCAAAGAAACAAGAGCAAAGACTTCAAAGATTTGTCCCCAAATTAGCAAGCATGATCATCCTCAAGAGGTGCACATCACTCAAAGAGCCCTAGTTAGGGCAAAAATCAGAAATAAAAGTGTAATCCCATAAAGTTGATGATTAAAAATGAAGTGAGAAGATTGTATTTATATGATCTCACACTCACTTTTACATAAAATAACGTCAATTTAATATTAAAATTGTCAACTTAAAATTAGAATAAAAATAATATAAAATAATCAAAGTAGTGGGTAAATTGGAGTTTTTTCCTCAGATTTGACCCCTACTTGAGCAAAATGGCTGAACAAGGCCAATTTTGACGAAACTGAAGGCCAGACTGCATAGGAGGGGTCGTCATGCCCCAACTAACCCCATCAGTGATGAAAATCCCTCAACGTCCCCCCCTTTTTAGCAAGCAAACAGTCTGCCACGGAGGATGACGCCATCCTCTGTAGGAGGTCCCAGAGAGAGGGCACTGCTGGACTGGAGGGCCAGGAGGGTGCTAAAGGTGCTCTGAAAGATAGGCAAATCCCTCAGTGCTGAAGAAACTGCCACTGGAGTGACCCAGGGTCGGGGTCATGTGACCCAGTGATCCACCCCTGGAAGCCCCGGACACCAACCTTAGGGTTTCAAACCCTTTCGTGAGGCAGTCAATGATGCCATTAAGCTAGCTAAACACCCCTACCTCAGAATAAGCTAGCTAAACACCCCTCATGGTCAGAAAAAAAAGACACCCTCTCCTTGGGGCACCTCTGCAGGTACGGTGTTGTTGGTACCATCGTAACACTGGCTCCAACTGTGGGATGAGTACTCCTCCTAAGGGTGCTCGAGAATCCAAGAATCATCTGGGTACCTGTAGACTTACACACATCAAATGACCAAGGACATCAAAATACCTAGAGGCAAACACTTCCGTCTTGCCTTACTCGTCAAATAAGACTAAATAAATGCATAAACAAGCGACTAGCCTTTGTAAACATGAAGAACGCCAAATGAAATGCATGAATAACATAAAGGACTAGGTAAAATCATACCACCAGTGTAATCGTTTGAGTAAGCAATTTATACCTATTGCTTTATCTTTGTCTTTAAATAGAACCCATGATAAAACCTGATCGATCACGAAGCAAATACATACCAAGGTCTCCATCATGATATGAGACGAGGATTGGATGGCTACGGAGACCTGGGAGCTGAAATACTGCTGCCATGGCGAAAAATCTCTTTTACAAGCTCCATTTATCCAAGCTTCCATTGGACTAACGTATGGACTATTTCGCAGATATATTGGCATTGAGGAAAAAATTTGCTTGAAAATTGCTTAATTGTCCGTTTGAGAAAGCATTTGCGGAGGCGGACCTTGTGAATCTTCACATATCAGCTGTAACCTGTTTGGACAATTTTTTGGAAATACATGCATATTGTTCTTCTTTATAATTATCGTGTTAGTACTCCTAATGATCTTTATCATTTTAAAATTGCCAACTACATAATTCAAGCCTTCACATTTCAAGTGAAAAGATAAACAATATAAATTATGACTATGTGAAAAGAGAATCATACTTGTCCACATACTTGTATTGCCTTCACTGGAAAGTATTGTTGACCACTTACCGATACTGGACGCAAAGGGCTGAACACTTCTCGTAGAATGTAGTTGATTAGGGCATACCATGAACTGAGATATAATGGAGAAACTTTGCACCTGAGCATTGTCAATAGTGACCACATCTTGCACCACTGCATCCTTTAGCAAAGAAAAACGATTGATCCATTCTTCATCGGGGGAAGAGCAAGCTTCTTCATCCATACATATGCTTGGGAGAGGATCCATCATAATGCTACAAGGAATGAAGAATCGTACATTGGTGGGCTAGTGAACTTCCAATAATCATCGTTTTCCGCATACCTATAACTTTCTTCCAAGACAGCCAACATATCATAAGAAACCGTAACTTGAGGATATGCAGCACTTACCATTTCTGTGCATTCTTTAGTTTCTTCAACTGAGGCCTCTTGTTCTTCATCTTCTGTAATTACTTCATTTTCTTGGTCCTGAACAATAGTTTCTTAAAGTAAAACTTCTGAGGATTGATCTTCATGGATTTCTTTGCCGAACATGTTCCTTGCATCTTCAACATAAGGCATCCATCTGTCACGGTGTTCAGGATCCCAGTAGCTACATAAGACTTTTATCAATTCTGCAAACGATGATATTGTCGCTTTTTCTAAGTCCACGAACCAAGCAAGAGGCTTTCCTCCCAGGTGATGAATAAATGTTCTCATGTAAAGGCTTTCTTCCTTTTTGACGTGATTTTCTTCAGCCATCGTCATAAACCATTGAACATGTTCCCAGGCCTTACCACGATTGCAATTGAATGGGTGCCAAAAAATATCTGGTAGCTTATTAGAATGCCCAGGAAATTTTGACAAATCAAGAGGAGCAAAAGCCACCTCGTTTTCTGCATCTGTAGGATAATCAGGATCCTTAAATTCAAATGGAACATCCTCTTTGCAAGAAGAAGCCATGTCACCCGGTTTCCTTGTCTTTGTGGAGTACTTCTGTTATTTTTCTTTAGTCGGAGTCGCCAGGAGAGACCTGCCAAGTTAGCTTAACAAATCTCACCAAAGTACCAGAAAAACAGAGGTGTACCTGAGATGATCGGATTGAGTTCTGAATCAACCAGTGGAGTCGCTTTTAAATGAGTGGAGTCGCCAAGTAAGACTTACCTCAATCTTCTTACCAAATGTCGTTTTTCCAAGGGTGTGAATGACTCCATATAAATCACTTCAATGTTTGAAACGTCCCCGACAACGACGCCAAAAATGTTACCAGCGTTGCCAGACTTAACCAAATTCGTTTTAATTGGAGTTGCTAGGTAAGATCTGCAAGATTAGTCCTCAATAATATTTTCAAAATACCAATCCAAGACTTACCTCGAGTTTTTTACTAAGTGTCGTTTTGTCAAGGATGTAATAAATCCGGATAAATCACTTCAATCTTTGAAATGTCCCCGGCAACGATGCCAAAAATTGTTACTGGGAAAATTAGTAGGGCTAATCCCTAGTAAGCAAAATAAGAACAATGACCCAATGTCACCTTGGTCACGGTTCTAACTTCTTTGGAAGCAGAAAAACCTCCAAGGAGAAGTATCCTTGTGACAACCTATAGAACACTAAGACAACCACATAACAATATTCTCTATGCAATATGTAGTTAGACCAGTGCCTGTATGGAGTCAAGTGCGTTCAACTTCAACCAATGATACTCAAAACCATCGTAGCACTTAGCTTACTAAATGAAATGTATATTTCAATGTAAGATCATGAGAGATTAATCATGCAAGTCTGAATATGGCTAAATAGGATCACAGTTATGTAAGGCACTTAACATTTAAGTAGTGACAATATCATCAAATACCTTATTGAGGCTATCCAATAAAATGTAACAACATGTACACATGCATTAAAATAATCAATACTGGATCAAAAGACTGTATTGCGAACAAGCTTCAACCATTAACCAAATATGCACTAAGCTGTAGCTTTCAATGTCATTCAACATGCCACCTAGAGTAGTTTCCAGATATGTATTTAGTTGCAATTATAGTTGTAGAAGTAAATAATTGAATTGATGCAAGGACTATCATTCAATGTCATAGCATAAAGTAGTCATAAAACTCTAGGACACTTGTGTTAATGCTAGTCAATAGGTATATGCCAAATAGACATTAAAATGTAGCAATTCGATATCATTCAATAGGTGTCATCCATCAAGATTTGTCATGCGAATATGTCTAAGTAAATGTAGCATCAAGCAATTAAGAGACAAATGCCAACTTTCAGATCTGGAACTGATATACAGTATAGCATAAATTCATTAAACAAACCAGAATGGTAATTACACAGTAAATTACTTTAACAATGCATAAAAAATGAATAATTTGGCAAATAAATTAACTTGAAAGACTAGCAAATAGGTGTACAATTACAGATCATGAGTTCACTAATCCAACTTGTGCTTTTGTGTGTGTGCAGAGACCTTTTTCAGATCTGATCTAGGTAAGTTTCAGAGTAGGAATTACACAGCTTAAAAGACTAGTAAATTAACCCCAATAACGTGTTAGGACACTAACTTGATTAATATAAATTTATGTTTTATTTGCTTGTTTTATGTTGCAGGTGAGGACACAACACACACGGTCTGCAATTTGTAATTGTAGACCTGTGTTAAGCTTTGGAAGGGGCTCGCTTGGGACAACAGAGGAAGGGATAGGGTAGGTGGAAGGGCGAGCAAGGATGGAGGAGAAAGGAGGGAGAAGTCTGCAATTTAGGGCAAAAAAAAGAATTTTAGGGTTTAAATTTAGGTTTTTATAGTAATTTTAAAATGCAAATAACTCAGAATTTTAGGGCTTTTTAACATCAAAATTTAACTCAGAAAACAATAATAATCTAACCTAATAATTACAAAATAGACAAAACTCAGAAATTAGGGTTTTTAGGGAGTTTTTGATAATTTTGGGATTTTTAGGGCTCCTAAAATTTCACCTTAGTGGTTTTAGGGACAAATAGGACAGGCCGAAATTATAGGAGGAAGAGCCGAAATTTTAGAGAGGCCAAAAATTACAATTTTTTTAAATTTTTTTTTAGGGTTTTTGCTATAAAATTGTAGACCTAATTCTAACCCTAATTCTACCATGAAAATGCAAGTAAAATTTAGGTTAAATGATGTAGAACAACCTAGGGTTTGCATCAGAAATTCACCCTAACCCTAGGCATCAATGAGGATAACCCCTTTCTTGAGATGGTGCTTGCCAAGTTTGGAAAACAAGGGCTTCCTCAACAATTTCAAGAGTTGGTTGATGATGCCCTAGCTAAGACAAACTTTGGAGACCTAAAACTCAAGTTAACATTGCTAGGGTAACTAAAGGCTAGAAAATTACTTATGCTAGGGAAAAATGCAACATCAATGGCTACCATTCAACCTTAGACAAGCATACATCCAACATTTAACAAAAAAACATCAAGAGAAAGACTTAGATACCTTCTTGTGCATGTGTTAAGTAAACAACTCTTAGCATCACCTTAGCAAAGAAACAAGAGCAAAGACTTCAAAGGTTTGTCCCCAAATTAGCAAAGCATGATCATCCTCAAGAGGTGCACATCACTCAAAGAGCCTTAGTTAGGGCAAAAATCATAAATAAAAGTGTAATCCCATAAAGTTGATGATTAAAATGAAATGAGGAGATTGTATTTATATGATCTCACTCTCACTTTTACATAAAATAAGGTCAATTTAATATTAAAAATGTCAACGTAAAATTAGAATAAAAATAATATAAAATAATCAAAGTAGTGGGTAAATTGGGGTGTTGTCCCCAGATTTGACCCCTACTTGAGCAAAAGTAACTGAAGGCCAGACTGTGTAGGGGGGGTCGTCATGCCCCAACTAACCCCATCAGTGATGAAAATCCCTCAACGTCCCCCTCTTTTTATCAAGCAAATAGTTTTCCAAGGAGGATGACATCATCCTCTGAAGGAGGCCCTAGAGAGAGGGCGCTGCTGGACTGGAGGGCCAGGAGGGTGCTAAAGGTGCTATGAAAGATATACAAATCCCTTAGTGCTGAAGATACTGTCGTTGGAGTGATAAAATAGGGTCGGGGTCATGTGACCCAGTGATCCACCCCTGGAAGCCCCAGGCACCAACCTTAGGGTTTCAAACCCTTTCGTGGGGTAGTCAGCGATGCCATTAAGCCATAGCACTTCCAAAGGAGAAACGAGAGGGTCTGGCCATGCCCCTACCTCAGAATAAGCTGGCTAAACACCCCTCTTGGTCAGAAAAAAAGACACCCTCTCCCTGGGGCACCTCTGTAGGTACGGTGGTGCTGGTACCATTGTAACACAACCCAAAATTGAAGACATAGTCCCTTAGCTTGTAGCATACAATTAACCATTTTCTTTTAAGGTGCGGTTCTTTCACTTAGCTACACCATTTGCTGTGGTGTATATGCAACAGTGTGTTGTTGTTGGATGTCTTGTTTAGAGCAAAATGTAGTGAACTTGTTAACACATTCTCCCCCATTATCAGATCTTAACTTAAGAATTTGATGATCAAATTGTTTTTCAACAAGGGCCTTGTAGGCCAAGAACATGTCAAATACTTCGCTCTTAAGTTTTAGGAAATAAACCCAAGGGTGTGTAGAGTAATCATCGATGAAGGTTAAGAAATACTTGAAAACTAGAAAAGGAGGCAGATGGAAGAGGACCACCCAAGTCACTATGCACAAGTTGCAAGGGGGCAGAGGCGTGCCAGGAGGTATGTTTGTTAAAATTGTCTTGATGATGTTTTATGAGTACACAACCGAAACAAACACCATCCTTGCAAGATACCATCGGATGACCTATCACCATATTTTCATTACATAGTTGTTGCAATGAGCGATAATTTAAGTGACCAAATCGCTCGTGCCAAAGTTTGCTCAAGTCATCGTTATGAGCAACAAAACTGAGGGAAAAGGTGATGACCCAAAGTTGTTAAATTTGTACAACCTGGTAATATCATCAACAATTCCAATGGCAAGGACATGCTTAGGATCTTTGAAATCATTGGTTACAACTTGTTGAGGTGTAAACATTATAGTCTTCCTTCACCATAATGAGTGATTTGATAGACTGACAACAAATTGTAGGAAATTCTTTTGACACATACTACCTTGTTAAACTGACCATCATCTATTTGAACTGTTCTAGATCCTACAACACTGAGAGATTTATCATCACCAACAAATATTTGTTTGGTGTTACATTCATTCATAGTAGAAAATATGGCTTTATCCTTAGCCATATGATAAGATGCTCCGGAATCATTGAGACACACGTTTGAAGAAGAAGAAGAAGAAGAAGAAGAAGCATTAAATAAAAAACCATAAGCACAAAGTGCATGTCCTTGAGATGTAGATTTTGAAAATGAATCAAGGTTGATATTGTGCTTCTTCATTGTTGCTTCCAAGTCTCCCATCTTCTTGAAACATTTAGATTCATCATGATTATCTTTCTCGGAAAGGTTGCAATGATGCTTAATCTTTTCACCTTTTGATTTGGTTCCTTTGTCATTTTTGGAAGGATGAGGTGGCTGAGAGGGTTTGGGACCCTTGTTTTGCTTATTATTGCGAGGATGTCGCTTCTTGGGATGCTTGGACTTCTCTTTTTGTTGTGCCACCAAGGCTTTGCTAGATGTTTCTGCATTGCTAATTATTCGAAGATGTATGAGCTTATCTTGCTCTCTAATCAAGGAATCACAAAAAGATTTAAGTGGGCTTTTTATTATGAAACCCCAATGTAATGTCCTCTTCTGCTTAAGCATTGAGGATCATCCCACTAACCTATTTGATTCCCATAGGTTCGAGCGGGCACTGACAGCCAGGGAATCAACTGAGGATTGATGCCATATAAGAAGATCTGAGCATTGATATTATATCATCATTAGGTAGACAGGGGCCACTTGAGCCAAAGGCCACCTGCATGCATGACATCTGAGCATTATTTCATGATGCATGCACCTGATTGAGTCTCTAGGCACCTACATGCAAGTCGACTGCAAATTAGAAGGTAAAGTGACCTAATTAGGTTATTTGCAGTTGAGAGTTATATAAGAAAGGTAAAGTGAATGGAGAACGACACTTATATGATTATTGATTTGAGGATTCAAATTGGAGAGCTCAGCGAGCTAAGTTGGGGTTGAGTGCATGGTCAGTTAACTGGTGTATTTCGGCAGCGAAATCTATCTGCCCTAGTTCATCATCAGGTTGGATCATCCAGGTTCAACATTGATTCATCATTAGGTTCGATTCATCAGTTGCTTCAGGAGATTGAGTTATTCACTGGATTGGGGATTTGCTCTCTTTGCTTGGGCGCATTGCTCAATTACACACTCATTCGTTTTACAGTCTGCA
This sequence comes from Larix kaempferi, assembly GCA_027924585.1. NCBI lineage: Eukaryota > Viridiplantae > Streptophyta > Pinopsida > Pinales > Pinaceae > Larix > Larix kaempferi. The sequence goes on from BSBM01001812.1 coordinate 1,615,374, forward strand.
GGGAGCAAAACCTCTGCATGCTGCTCCCATCCTTCTCAGAGTGCCCATATTACCCTTCCCCTGGAAGAAGGGCTTCTCTATTGGACTCTTGAGAGAGTTATCAACATTTAGCACTATTGGAGGACGTTTGCATGCCTGAGGGCGAATTACTTTGGAGAGATATTCACGTGTTGGGCTATTGAGCCATCACTTTCTTTGCATGCAACTTCTATCATCATCAGAGGGCACTATAACCTTATTGCATCTTGTCTGGGGCTTCATCAGTCAAGTATCATTTATTAAGGAGCAGTTATAGCTTGGAGGAGGAGGGCGCACTTATCTCTTGGAGGACGATTTGGCTTATCTCCTTATTTCATCTAGCATAATACCTGCATGCGGGAATCATCCTCATCGACATTAGCAAATTTATATACTGGTATGTACATGCATTAATTCCTCCTACTTTCTAGCATTTCAGTATTATTTGGGTTACAGACCTGCATGCAAATGCATGCATGCAGTGATCACGGTTTACTTCCACATTCTATTGAGGCATAAGTCTACTAGTCATCTACAGTACAACAAAAAGAAAAAAATATCAGTTTGGGATATTACACCCAAAGATTCTTTCATGGGGTAAAAGGTAGATACAAAAACATAATATGTAGGTCCAAGCTTGGAAAGAATATGAAAAATACATTGCTCATCTTTCCTTTTTATGCCACATTCATCATGTAAGTTTAAGGGTCTTGTATTTGACAAATAGTCTTGTATGCATGAGAACTCACCTGGATTTAAGGTAATCAACTCATTTTGAAGTTGATGACTTCGAATTTCATTGTGTTTACCAAACACAGTTTCCAACTTTTCCCAAGTTGTTTCCGGATCATCAATGCCAAATAGGTGGAATCTTATATCAGTAGAAATGGACATCCCAACTAATCCACGAGCCTCATCACATTTATTGGCCCATTTTATTTTCGTATTATCATTATCAAGTTCAGTTTCTTTCCCCAAGGTAATTTGATAAAGTCCCCTACTTTGTAGAACATCCTCCATACTGGCTTTCCATAAGAAGTAGTTGGAATTGGTAAGCAAAATATCACATGAAGCGACCATATTGTAATATGTAGGCTGTTAAAACATAAACTAATATTCTGGATGCAAGGATCTCGAAAAAATAGGTGGTTAAAAAAACGACAATGAAAATAGACTTCTGATGCCAACATTATGCCCTTTTGAAAACAAAAACATAAAAAGGAGCCAAGGAGCCACTTGGCAGGCAAGAGTTGATCCACGTGATAAAGAGCAAAAAATGCAGCAAAGAATCCCCTGCCCTTACTAACTTTCCCTATAAGTTCATTTTTACAAATAAGTTGCTTCAAAATAAGTGACCCACTTTATAAAACAAGTGGGAAGCACTTTTACAATACGGTTATTTTATAACTTAGAGTTACATGAACTTTTACAAAAAGTAACAAAAAGGTCTTGAACCCAAGACCTCTTACTATTTAAACTAACTTTTAACTAAGTGTGTTAAGCAAAAGATTTAGTAATGTTATGGAGGAGAATGGGGTTGTTGTTGTTGGGAGAGCGTGCCTACCCAAAAAACCATGCCTTTTGGCCTACAAAACATTGTAACAACCACCCAAAAACAAAAACAAAATTTTGAAACTAAAATGTTCAGATTTGAGGTTAGTCCTTGGTTAGCCTTCTTAGAAATGCAAGTTTTCTCACAGTTTTTGGTTTATTGAGTTCGCTCAAAGAGCATTCGCAGTAAAGAAAACCCTTTCCACTATGTTCTTGATTGTGGAGTTCAACCCTTTCCACTATGTTCTTGATTTGTGGAGTTCACACAGAGTGCACGACAAAGAGCATACGCAAATTGAAAAGGTAGTAGTTTAGAAATAAAACAAAACTAGGTAGAAATCTAAAAGAATATGAGAAAAAAATTTAGAAAATGCATACCTGTAAACACTATACCTTTGAATCTGGTTAAATGGTTGTATCTTGGGAAAACAAAAACCCCTTTTTTATTAAACGAAGAGTGTTTCCAATTGGAAATGGCGATTCAGACGCAATAGAACACCTCTCACAACCTTGAAATGCCCAGAAATATCAAAACCAAAAATCTATTTACAACCTCAGCAACATCGGTTCAAGATTTATATAACCAACGAAAGTAGAACTTCATAAGAGCTCTGATACCATGTTTGACTATCACAAGATACTTCCAAAAGATCAAACACCTTGAGCAGTCACTCAAACAAACAGATCACAGGTCAACACATTGATGTTTTTACGTGGTTTAAACCCTCGAAGAGGGTAACACTCCACAGCCCCAACCAAATAACTACTTGAGGCAATATTATTATGTAAAGAAAAAAATATTACAAATGAGCTTATCATAATCGATGAATTAGCAAATGACCCTCCATGCTCTGAGTAGAGATTATGGACCATTTGGGTGTTAAGCCATGGATCAATGGTTGTTAAGATTGAGGAGAAGATGGACCGTCAGATCACTCTATGTCAAGAACATATCGTGACCGTCGGATTACATATATACAAATGCATACTAAAGAAACACACTTTACTTAACGGATATATTTTGACAAGTTTATCTTAATTTACTCATAAGTGTCTAAATATCCTAACAAGGGGGGCTTAAAGTACCAAAATCACTAAATTGTTCTCGCATCACATTTGCTTCATCGGGGTATGCATCTTGCTTATGGCATCAAGAAACCCATGTTTTACCTTATCATCATCAATGAGTAGAACCCTATTTGGTCTCTCCATATACCACTTTGGAAGGGCATTTGCAACCATGTGAAGAGAGGTATTGAGTAGGGTATTTTTTAAGGATTCTAATATTATATTTAAGTATAGTATTCTAGGTGATTATTTTGGATTGAAAGAAACATGTATATAGATAAGTGGGCGAATAGTAAATATGAAACATACAATTTACTACTGAAACGTGTAAATTTTTGCGAATATTATGATAAAAAACATATTTTAAATTTTTATGTAAATATAGGCGATATTAGAGACTAAATATGACCAAATAGCGAATTTGTTTTTGGAAAAATGCTCCAAAAATAGCCAGTTGGCTAAATTTTTCCCCTAAAAATTACCCTGGTATTGAGTTTGCTCCATCTCTTCTCTATTATCTTGTGTATTTCCTGTAAAAAATCCAAAGAGGGGTTTCTTTGACGAATTATGTGCCTTACCTTGTGCACCATGCAATCCATACATTCATATATTTCCCTAAGACTAGGGGAATTATAATCCGCAGACGTAATTGACTCCACAATTGGGGATGTGAAAGAAACAACATATCTACACTTAGACCACCAATCTTCATTAAAAAGCATATCTCTTATCTACTTTGTCTGAGATGATTTAGACTTGGACCAAGCATTTCACTCTTGAGCAACAATAGTGGCTTGTAAGGATTCATGCACCTCAACCATATGTTGAAGAAGAATAAATTATGTGGCATATCTTGATTCTGTAGGTTTTAATAAATGTTTTCTTGATTTCATCATGTAGATTGCTAATGAGGCATGGTGGTTGCAAATGAACATTTGTGCCTCTGTCACATCTGAAATGAGTTTTGAAATCCAAGATATTTTGCCAACGTCTTTGAGGATATTGTTAAGGGCATGTACACAACAATGAGTCCAAAAGATATGCCCAAAAGATATGCCTATATTGACTTTGGATCATCAATCCCACTGCTCTACAAATAGTTGTTGCATCTATGATTACATGTACTACATTTGAGGGTCCAACCTCATCAATTGCATTCTTCAAACATGAAGGTAGCATCGTTGAGTTTTCGACTGCAATCAATTACTCTTAAAAAGTAGGGCCCTGCTGGTGATGTGATAATAATTTTCAACAATGGCCTTTGTTGAATGTTTGTCCAATAGTCCATGACTATTGAACACCCTGAATGAAGTGAGGTCCCACATAAGCCCCTGCATTCTTGTTGCCCCCTTATCTAACAATGATGTCCTCATTTTGTTGTAACCTGGGGGTGTGTAAATTGTTGCTGCATTTGTGATTACATGTACTACATTTGAGGGACCAACCTCATCAATTGCATTCTTCAACACTTCAACATTAAGGTAGCATCCTTTAGTTTTCTATTGCAATCATTTGTTCTTAAAAAGTAGGGCCCTGCTGGAGATGTGATAATAATATTCAACAATGGCCTTTGTTGAATGTTTGTCCAATTGTCCATGACTATTGAAGACCCTGAATGAAGCCAAGATTGTTTGAGGTCCCACATAAGCCCTTGCATTCTTGTCACCCCCTTATCTAACAATGATGTCCTCATTTTGTTGTAACCTAGGGGTGTGTAACCTGGCCTAGCAGCTATGATTTTTTTCACTATTTCTTTGTAATATGGTGAATGGGTAGCATTAAATGAAATTCCATTTGCCATAAAAAAATCAGCTACAACATTATCAGCCTCATCCCTATGTGCTACATTGTAGATTTTAGAATTTGTTCAGTAGGAACACTAGGAGACCTCTTATGCCTCTCGGAAGTAGCAACACTAGGAAATTGACTTTGATTCACTGAATCTTGCCTACCATGGGAGGATGGTACAAGTTTAGGTACCTTAAAAGGATGGTCACTATCCAAGTCTGTCTTACTATCACCATATGTCACAGGGTTCACTGGATTTGAACCACGCGGTTCAAAATTCAGCGAAACTTTAAATTTTTTTACGTTCGTTGGAATTCATTGAACTGGTTCGAACCATTGCTGCAGAGTCTTATTGCTATATTGTTGTGAACCTTGCCGCTGCTTGTTGCCGTGTTACTGTTGCGAACCCTGTCGCCAGTCTTACTTACACCCTGCCGTCAATCTTACTCACTGTCTGCCACTAGTCTTAAAACCATCATGGTCTGTGAACCCTGTTGCCAACTCGTTGTGAGTCTTAAACTGTCTCTGCCCTCGAACCCTGTCACCGACTAGCTAATAATATATACAGGAAATATGTATATGTTTTGAGATTTGAGTTTCTTTTGAGGAAGAAAAACATTGTAAAGATCTCTATTGAGATTCGAGAAGCAATGATTAGGTAATAAATTTGATGAGAGGTTTATTACTCAGGTATTCTAGATCTGGAGTTCACTACAATGGGGCAAGTTATTGGAGTATTATTTTTAAATTTTAATAATGTCATTGATGATTGGGTTTATGATTAAGTCACTGATATGTTTATTCATCACGATTCTTACTCATATATGTTTATTTATGTTGACTTTTTAATATATTATGTTATATTTCATTTTGCAGTTTATATATATTTTGAAAAATGTATATAGACGAACCTCCTGGCGAACTTCATTGGTAAATTTGAATTCGAACTGAATTTAATTGTTGCCGAACTCAAACTCGAACCCGAACCATGTGACATAGCTAACACCTGTGGTAGCCATATATGAAGTGTGGTCAACTCCATCCTTTTTTTCAAGACTTACCCTTAACCCTGTTACCACATATGATGCCACACCCTACTGTGGCTTCCCCGAAACACATGGTTGCACTATGTGCACAACCATTCTTCACAACCCCCACTATTCACCCCCACTATTCTTTTTCTTGATTTTAGTAATCTTCTTCACAAACTTTAACAAGGGTTTCTTGCGGTTTGGGCTTTGTTGGACTTGGCTTTGGCTTGCAATTGGACTTGGAGTAGAACTAGTGTCCTGCCCCCCCCGTTGTGGGCTCCCACTCCATGACTTCTCTGATTAATACACAACATAACAGGTTCTATTTGATGACAAATAGACATGTTTAAAATTTAAAACAGAATCTGAAAACTATATTACTATTAATATTTTGCAGAGCTGGATTTCATTTATCATTTATTTATTCCCTAATTATAATTTATGATTCATAATATTAGTCACTAATTAATAATTATGAATCTGGATGATACCACCATAACACAAACTGCCACATTCAGCACAGACAAAGAAGACAGCTAGATCCTAACTTCGAGCAGCATCATACTATCTCGATCATTGCATAAAATTAGAGATGCACTTTGGCATTATTCTTACTCATATATGTTTATTTATGTTGACTTTTTAATATATTATGTTATATTTCATTTTGCAGTTTATATATATTTTGAAAAATGTATATAGACGAACCTCCTGGCGAACTTCATTGGTAAATTTGAATTCGAACTGAATTTAATTGTTGCCGAACTCAAACTCGAACCCGAACCATGTGACATAGCTAACACCTGTGGTAGCCATATATGAAGTGTGGTCAACTCCATCCTTTTTTTCAAGACTTACCCTTAACCCTGTTACCACATATGATGCCACACCCTACTGTGGCTTCCCCGAAACACATGGTTGCACTATGTGCACAACCATTCTTCACAACCCCCACTATTCACCCCCACTATTCTTTTTCTTGATTTTAGTAATCTTCTTCACAAACTTTAACAAGGGTTTCTTGCGGTTTGGGCTTTGTTGGACTTGGCTTTGGCTTGCAATTGGACTTGGAGTAGAACTAGTGTCCTGCCCCCCCGTTGTGGGCTCCCACTCCATGACTTCTCTGATTAATACACAACATAACAGGTTCTATTTGATGACAAATAGACATGTTTAAAATTTAAAACAGAATCTGAAAACTATATTACTATTAATATTTTGCAGAGCTGGATTTCATTTATCATTTATTTATTCCCTAATTATAATTTATGATTCATAATATTAGTCACTAATTAATAATTATGAATCTGGATGATACCACCATAACACAAACTGCCACATTCAGCACAGACAAAGAATACAGCTAGATCCTAACTTCGAGCAGCATCATACTATCTCGATCATTGCATAAAATTAGAGATGCACTTTGGCATTAGTCCTGTAATTGTTAACAGATGCTATTGTGTAATATTTCAAAGTTAATTTAACATAGGATCTGTTATAAGTATTTACTAATTTAGTAACCGAAGGAGAGGCAACTTATGGCAAGTGCAGCCATTTTGGAGACAGAAGAAGCTAATGAGGTTAGCATTAGAATTTAGAAGTTATTGAAATATAATATTGTACTTTGTAGCTAATGAGGTTAACTTATGAATTCAGTCCAGCCAGCCTAAATAGCTTGCCCCAAAAAAATTAGAAGTTGAGAAGTTAATTACATCATTCAATTTTTAGATTGTTAGCATTTATGCAAGTTCATTTATAACTGAGTCAATAAATAGATATGGATATGATTCTTGAATAAAGGCCCCCAATCTTACTGTACATTCAATTTGGAAGCTTAATACAAGTCTCCTATCTTTCAGGAGTCTGGTCTTCCCTTTACACTATTAAAACTTCAAGGTTTATCAGGGTTTCTCACCTCACTAAATTCATATATCAGTACTAATCCTCTTCAAACAAATGTGGATAACTAAAATAACTGCAAAGTTAAAATCTAAAACATAATATGACTTGCCCCTTCATAGATGATACAAACAGGCATACAGAGTAACTATCCACTGATAGGTACTATATCAAGTCATAACGGAGGCACTAATGTTTACTTATGCAATAATAACAGAACTAGAATAGGTAGCAGTAGTATCAGTATACAAGACTTTCGTATCCAGTCTCATACACAATACAGCTTAACATGAACACTGCTTAAAAGTAAGGAATGATGTAATCTATATAAAAATGCAATGCTAATGCAACTCAAGAAAAACTTTTGGTGTGCAAGTATTTCTGCTCACTATATATTAAACTAAGTCACCTGACGAGAGGACACAGGATACAGAGGACATCGAAAAACAAGTATTAGACATGGGACATGACCACCCAAGAAACAAAACACACACACACACATATATATATTAAAAAATTATTATAAATACAAAATATAGACCTAAAGATCCAATATATTAAAATATTATTATAAATATGAAATATAGACCTAAAGATCCAATTTTTTAAGAAACTATAACATTTACAAAACATTTAAAATCCCTTAAAATCTCGATTTTACCCTCTACCTGCACAATGATGGACTGTAACAGCTCTTTCCCTACAGCCAAAAGTGAAAAAACACATTGAAAAGATGTTTAGAGTGGGACATGTTTAGGGCATGTAGGGCACATTATGGACACAGAGCACCCAAGGGACGTGTCCTGTTTAATAGATGTTAAAGCAAAACAAGTGCCTCAAAAACATAGTTTCATTTATACCACAGGCACACAGTCTTTTTAATGCTTTGAGAAATCACTAATGCCATTTATACCAATGTTTGAAAAATTGGAATCGGACTCGGAATCCATCGAGGGTCAACTAGGAATCAGAATCGGAATCGGCAATGAATCGGTCATAAATCGGCCGATTTGAATTTAATGAATCGGTTTACTTAAAAATACATAAAATATTTAAATTTTAAAGAAAAACAACATTTTCAAGATTTTAGGGCTGTTGTCATGACCCAAACCTGTTGTTTGAAGGCCAAAGAGCACCTAGACTTGCTGTTTAGGGCTGATTTCATCCACAGTACTGCCCACCATTTATTTTAAGCCTTTAAGGTGATTTTTCATGACTTTTTACTGTTGCAAAGGTCACAACAGGCATAGGTTTGCTTCAAAATTGTTGTACGAGGGTTTGAACAGCTTCAATCTAAGTTGCACGAAATGAGAAAACGGGGACAAAACGGGGAAACTTCGAAATAGGGGAAACGTGACCCCCAAAATTTTGGAAACGAGGAAACACAATATATATATATATATATAAAATTAATAAATGAGCAAGGACATTTAAGAAAATGAATGTGAAATATAAATCATCAATCATACATGTCAACGAATCATTGCCTATATTGGGAGCCTATTCATCAATAGCACCCTATGCCTCCCTCCTCTAGGCTCTAGTCCTTTCCTCTAACTCAAATTTCAAAGTTGATCTTCCAAGGACATTAGTCAACAGCTCAACACCCTACAATTTTGATGAAACTTCATAATCCAATCGTTGAAATAAGGTTGAAAAAGCTTCCCATGCTTAATAAGTGATTTTATATGAGTGAAGAGTAAATTTTTATTAAGGTCATGACATAGGAGTTCAATAATCAACACCACCAACATCAAGGTACATATAGGGGTTGATGTGCTTGATTAAATGCCAATTCCATGTTAAAGTTAGTGCAGCTGCGAGACCCATTCTCAGAGAGGATGGTACCCTAGTTAGTTAACTAGGGTTCCTGGTCAGTTAACTAGGTAGAGTAAATCGCTAGAAGGTACCCTAGGGCCCCCAACTATCTCCTGGGGTTATTGGTCCGGGACCAAGCAGGTTGATGCCATGGCAAAGTCCCTAACATGTGGCTAGCGCCCCTATTTGTCTCTAGGGCATTCTGGTCTGGGACCAGACAGGTTCTTGGTCACGAGGACCAAGCAAATCTTGCAGGTTGAGTCAGAGAGCTCTTGGTTTGGGACCAGGCAGATTCTTGGTCACATGGACCTAGTAATTCCTGCAGGTGGTTGATCAACATTCAATTTGGAACTGAAAACTTAGCCTGGGGTTGAGGACCATTCTCCGAGAGAATGGAGGACCTAGTCAAGGATAAGGGGGTTGATCAACATGATTTAGTCTAGGTCTGAAGCTCAGCTTAGGGATGAGATCCATTCTTTAAGAATGGAGGATCTTGGTCAGTTAACCAAGATGATGATGTGTGATGTCCTCTTCTCCTAGGTCTTCGAGATGGTTGAGCTAGATGGTCTTCTCAAGGGATTGGCCACCCCTTGATGGAGTCACTAACATTTGACCTATGGAGCAGTCTGGAGGACCACATGATCACATCATTCAGTGTGGACCTTCCTTATACAGTGATGATGAACTTTCAAGTAGTGTATGGAACACTTGTACATTTGAGAGAGAGATGATTGGATTGTAACCCCACCTTGGTTGTTCACCCTTTGCCTCTCCACCTTGTTGTTCTTGGTCTTGTGGTTTGAAGGTTTAGCACCTTGTCCTATACACCACCTTAACATATGGTTAGAAGGGTGAACAACCAAGGTGGGGTTACAATCATTGCTTATTTGGGACTATTACTATGTTTTGACTGTCATTGACCTTCATTGCTTGACTATACTACAACCTATCATCTCTCTCTATGATTTGTACTTACCCTCTAGTAAGGGTCAACTTGTTCCTAGTGATTAACTGGCCTCTGAGAGGCACAGTCTGCTCTGAATGTAAATTCTTACGAGTATAAAATAGGAAGGGTCCCACACTCCAGGTAAGTGTTCTAACTTATTATGGATTAGACATGTTATGGTTAGTTATTCTACTACTGCTGATTCCTTTAACACGAGGACCTACTTGGTAGTGTTGAAGTTGAAAGAGATGAAAATTATGTTTTAAATTATTTTGTTTAGTTACTACTATACTGTTCTGCTTCAGTACTAGTTTGTTGTATTTAATTTTGCATTAAAGTATATGAAATTTGATTTCTCTATATCAAACCCTAACCTAACCGAAAATTTAACATGGTATCAGAGCTTAGGGCTTGTAGCCAACTCTGTTTTGCAGGCTATCGGAGTCTACATAGATCCTAAGGTAGGGTTTTGATTACTAACCAACTTGACCTTAAAGGTTTCTTGGCAAAAGTTCATCAAGTTGGTAAGATGGGTTTGAACATTTGGTCACAAGAGGAATCAGAGTTGAAGGGCCACATACAAGTATTATTTGGCTGAAAATGAAAGATTTGGCAGTGATGCTGCTAATCCATATGACATCAGAAAAGAGATGATGGAATTAGCACGCTGTGAACTCGCTTCTTTAAAGGAAGTATGCCAAGTATGACTAGAATTCCTAGAAGGTTTATCTCAGTTATGTATTTCTGAGGTGAGTAAGGAGCCAGTCTAACTCTTTATATGAATTGATCTTTAGTAATCATGGGCTTACATGATAATGGTACTTTCTAGGAGTCTTCTGATTCATTGTGATTTGAATATGCAAGTGCAAAGAAGTTTAGTGTGCTAATAAATGCGTGGTACTGCATAAAGATGATATGATGATGCCATTGCACACTTTTGAAGTACATGTCCAATATGATGACAAGATCAAGATACACACTGTGAATTTTGCATAAGGGCAGATATAAAGAGGGAGGATTTTTTTTTTTATCCCAACTTGTTTTGATACTTTAAAGTGTCATGGTGAAACATATGACATGTTGCATATATGTGATTGATATGCTCTTGATGGCATCTAGATAGTTGTCCAGTATATGGATGGATGCTAATTTGAGATTGGTTATTGCTGACTATCAAATTGAATATTGATGTGACTTGTTCTAATGACAGGTAATGAAGTTTGCAGATCTTGTTTATGCACAAAATTAAATGCACAGTTCTAGAGGGAGTAAGTGGCTCCACAGAATGCAGGATCAGTTATCCTAGATAGTGTCAGCAAAAGAGAATCTGACAAGTATTTGTTTATGATGACTTATTTTTACTAAAATGGAACAACTGGTAAGATCATAGATCAAGAGTGAGCCAATTGTGCTCTTCAATCCCCAACAGAGTGGGATTGCTGAAAATAAGTAAGAGATGTGGCCTCCCACTGTTATAGATATGGAAGTGCAAGAAGCTCCAGTCCATGAGTCATCTTTCTCATATGAGCAGAGGGAGAAGACCTGAGAATCTTCCAGTGACTTAGATATGGAAGCCTATGAGCCATCTCGTTCAGAGAAGCAAAGGGAGAAGGACAAGAAGCCTTCAGTTGATCTCATTGAAGATCCTATTGAGAGGCTTCAAGGGTGCTCCAGTGAGAGCCATGTCACTGATTCAGGATCATCCACTTATGTGGAGACAACCAAACATCAGGTTTGGAAAGATGCTATGATAGAGGACATCCGGTTGACAATGGATAATGACATGTGGAAAGTGATTCTCATACAACAAAGGAAGTCAGTTGTAACTTCCATTGATAGGTCGAGACACATCTAGAGGAAGTATTACCATGTCAAGGACATGGTGCAAAGACTTCAGTATCAGTTGTCAGCTTACTGATGTATTGTCTAAGCCTTTGTCCTCGACAAGCTCAGTGTTGCTGAGAATGGCTCTCTTGCTAAGAGGGAGTGTTAAAGTTAGTGCAGCCAAGAGACCCATTCTCAGAGAGGATGCTACCCTAGTCAGTTAATTAGGGTTCCTGGTCCGTTAACCAGGCAGAGTAAGTCCCCAGAAGGTACCCTAGGGCCCCCAGCTGTCTCCTGGGGTTCTTGGTCGGGGACCAAGCAGGTTGATGCCCCTATTTGTCTCTAGGGTATTCTGGTTTGGGACCAGACAGGTTCTTGGTCACGAGGACCAAGTAGATCCTGCAGGTTGAGACAAAGAGCTCCTGGTCTGGGACCAGGCAGATTCTTGGTCACGAGGACCAAGTAAGTCTTGCAGGTGGTTGATCAACATTCAGTCTGGGATTGAAAGCTCAACCTAGGGCTAAGGACCATTCTCCGGTGAAAGTTTTAGGACCCCAACCCGGTTTCAAGCTTGGAAGCTTCTCTGCATATGGTTTAATGCCCAAACCCCAATACGCACATTTTATTTATAAAAATGACTTGTCTTGAAACACATGAAATTATTTTTCAAATCTTTATAAGTCATACTCAGAAATTTAAATTAGTCATTCACACATAAAAGAAACACAGTATTTTTGACCAAATTGGTCGAGGATAAAACCCCTAAGGGAAAACCTGACTGAGAGAGATTTTTATTTTTCTTCAGATGAATAAAGAAAATACAACAATTGTACTTATCTCAACCTTCTCGATATTTGTGCCCAGAAAACAAAACTGTATGGACAACATAAATACACAGTACGACCTTCTCTATTTTCGTGCCAGAATACCTTGAAAATCGTGTTGTACGATACTATACGGACAAACAGAAATTTTAGCTTGAAATCTATGCGGTACAACAACAATAAATGCTGTACAGAACTGTCTTCGATTTCTGTGCTGTACGGATTCCTTCTGTACGATCTCTTGCTATACGGATTCCTGCTGTATGATTTTCTTCTTGGGAAATGTGCCCAAACTTCCTCTCCTTGATATTCGAGCCACCTTTCTTCTTCTTCTTCTCTGGTTCAAAATCTCTTCAAACCCTTTGTTTTCTCTCTCTCTTTCTCTTCTCCTTCTCTCCAAAATTCCTCTCTTGGATGTGAATAATGAGTCTAGGTGTCCCTTCCCCAAGCCTTTTTGTTCATGGTAACTTCCTTTTTTCAATCCAATGGTCTAGATTAGATTAGATGAATGGTTCTCAATAAATTCTCAATAAATAAATATTAAATGACATTTAGTGCACTCATGTCATTTAATAAAGTGATGACCCTTTTAAATAATCACTCACTTGTCTTTATCATTAAAAATGAACTTAGGATATAACCAAGATTTAGCTTTTAATAAAGTAACTTTATAAATATAAAGTACTTCTCAGTTTATTAATTAATGGCTAGGGGTCACCTTTTTAAAGTGTTCTTGTCCACCCCAGGGCAACACAAGGTGAACAACACTTCCTTGGTAACTATTCAACACTCCCTCATATCGACGAAGGTGTTCTTCACCACTCCCAACTTGTCTCTGAAGTAAACATGCTTCCCTCTACCCAAAGACTTCGTGAGAATGTCTGCCACTTGCTCATCAGTAGAAACATACTGCAACTGTACAACTCCTCTCTGAACATAATCTCTGATGAAGTGATATCTGACCTCAATATGCTTTGACCTGTCATGAAATACCGGATTCTCAGAGAGCCTGATGCAACTCTGATTATCACAATGTATAACGGTGGGTCTCAGCTCCTGACCAAATAAGTCTACCATCAACTTGCGAAGCCACAAGGCTTCACAACTAGCCTGATTGGCTACCATGTACTCAGCCTCTACAGAACTCAATGCAATGGAATTTTGCTTCCGACTGAACCATGACACAACTGTCGAGACCAAATTGAAGCAACAACCGGAAGTGCTCTTCCGGTTCGAAACATTGCCTGCCCAATCTGAATCCGTGAAGCCAACCAATCCCACTCCATCAGACCTCCTGTAGTCCAAACCATAATCTACTGTGCCTGCAAGATATCTCAATATGTGTTTTGCGGCAGTCCAATGCACTCTCTTGGGATCCACCATGAACTGACTGAGAGTGTTAACCGCAAAACTCAAATCTGGTCTGGTGTTGACCAGATACATCAAAGAACTAATCAACTGACGATACAAAGTAGGATCCACCAACTCTCCCTCAGAAGCATGAAGCTTCGTCTACTTGGTGGTCATGGGTGTGGACATGGGTCTACACTCCTCCATCCGAAATCTCTTCAGAACATCTGCAACATATTTTCCTTGCCCCAGGAAAACATGTCCATCCTCTTGCCAAATCTCCATCCCCAAATATTAATGCATCAGTCCAAGATCAGTCATCTCAAACTATGAAGCAAGGTCTTTCTTACATGCTTCAATCAGGTGCTCTGCTCCTGTAATGAACAAGTCATCAACATAGAGTAGAAGAATGAGTGGATCACCTCCAACCACAATGAAGTATAGGTTGGGATCAACCTCACTCTCCTGAAACCCAATTGAAAGCAAATACGTATCAATCCTCGAGTACCAAGCTCGAGGGGCTTGCTTCAGACCATACAAGGCCTTTTTCAGCCTGCACACGTGTGAATCTCTCCCATGAATCTCAAAGCCCTGATTCTGCTCCAGATACACCTCCTGTAGAAAACCATTCAAAAAAGCGGTTTTCACATCCATTTGATGAATCCTCCAACCTTTCTCTGCAACAATGGAGATCACTGCTCTGATCGAAGAAAATCTAGCAACTGGTGCAAAGGTCTCATAGTAGTCAACTCCCTCTACCTGTGAGAACCCTCGTGCCACAAACCGATCTTTGTACTTCTCGATGTTGCCATCTGCAGCATGCTTGATTTTATAGAGCCACTTGGAAGTCACCACTGACTTCCCCTCCGGTCTCGCAACAATCTCCTACACTCTATTCTTCATGATGAAATTGTACTCTTCCATCATTGCATCTCTCCAAACCTGGTGTGCGGTAGCGTCCTCAAAAGTAGTAGGCTCAGACTCACTCAAGCTAGTCACCATCGCCATATAACTAGAAAACCTCTCTGGTGCCCTGCTCTCTTTGACCTCCCTCCTGGGTGGCCCCACAAAATCCTCAACTTCCTTCACAAGCTCCTTAAGCCAACTTGGCTTACATTTCTTGGACGTAGCTTCCTATGGTAGGCTCTCCTCCTGAACCTCCTCATCTAACAACTGTCTCCCTGAAGAAGTACCTGTGGCCTGAGATCCTGTACCTGGTGATCCTAAACCTGTACCACCCGAATCACATGAAGGTGAAACCTGTGAACCTGTGACTCGTGAACCTGTCCCTGTAGACTGAGAACCTGAAACTGATGTACCTGTAACCTGTGACTCAGTCACTCCAGAAACCTGTGACCCTGTACCCTGACTTGCTGAACTCTGTGAAGGTGTCACCTCTGGAGTCTCAACCTGCTGCTCAATCATCTCTTAATCATAAGACTTCTTGAAGGCTTTCTCCTCCTCAAATCTCACCTCCCTCCTCACCACAACTTTCCTCTGTGCAGGAAGGTATAAGCGAAAAGCCTTCGAAGTCTCATCATAACCAACAAAATTGCCTTTCTCCGCCGTGGGCTCTAACTTTGTCCGCTTCTCAGAAGGGACATGAGAATATGCAAGGCATCCAAATATACGGAAGTGACCTATCTCAAGTCTCTTCCCGGTGAACATCTCCTTAGGAGTTTTACACCCCAATGCACGATGTGGACTCCTGTTCTGCACATAAACATCAGTACTACAGGCCTCTGCCCATAGAAAGAAAGGAAGACTTTGATCATGCAGCATGGATCTAGCTGCTCCCATTATAGCTATGTTCTTCCTTTCGGCAACTCCATTCTGCTGTGGAGTATATAGAACTGTCAACTGCATCCTGATGCCCTCCTGTGTGCAAAACTCATCAAACTCCTTGGAGGTATACTCACCCCCCTTGTCTGACTTGAGTGCCTAGATCTTCCTCCCTGTTTGGTTCTCCATAAGAGCTTTGAACTCTTGGAACCTCCTCAAGACTTCCTGAGATTGTTTACTTCTCAGAAAGTAGATCTAGGTCTTCCTGGAGTGGTCATCAATGAAACTGATATAGTACTCAAATCCTGTCAATGAAGCAGAAGACATAGGTCCACATAAGTCGGAATGAATCAAGTCCAGTATCCTACCTGATCTTGTTTCACTGCTTGGAAAAGTAATCTTGGTGTACTTTCCCAAAGCACACCCTCTGCACACACCACCTTGCTCTGTGCTGAACTGAGGCAAACCCGTAGACATCTCCCTCAACAATCTCAAAGCTGAATGGTGAAGGTGGCCCATCCTCCTGTGCCACAACTCACACATCTCAATGCTATTGCTAGTATGGGCCAATGCATGGTGAGGCTGGAAGATAAGCTTGTACAGTTTCCCACATCTAACTCCAATGGCACATGAAGTAGATGGTCCTGTTGCTCTGGGAAAAATATGCACTTTCGCATCTAGGACACATACTCCAAAACCCCTATCCTCAATAGTGGAAACTGAAACAAGGTTCTTCTTCAGCCCGGGGACATACAAGACATCTCTCAATGTCATGGACTGCATAGACTCCCTCTGAAAGGTAACAGTCCCTCGCCCAACTGCTCTCACAATTGTGTCGTCACCCAACACTACCTCGAGACTCAAGCCTATCTCTGTCATCTCGGTGAACACATCTCAAACACCTGTCATATGGCTCGAAGCCCCACTATCAATGTACCAAGTAGAAGTAGTGGTGGAGGCACTCAAAGAATGGCCAACCAACAAAGAACACTGCACCTGATCCTCCATGTCACTCTCCATATCACTGCTGGTGAAATATGTCCTCTCTGTACATCCAGCATAGAGAGAAAACTCTCCCTCAAGCCGTGAGGCAAAGTCATCCATGTCTGTTGTAGCTGCCATGTGCTGTCCTTTCTTCTTCTTGTTCAGACACTGTCTAGCATAGTGCCCAAACTTCTGACATGCGAAACACTTGATTTTACTCAAGTCTTTCTTTTGCTCACCTGTATGCTGCTTGGCCCCACTCTTAGGACCCTTCACTCTTAGGACCCTTCTTGAACTTCTTCTTCTTACCTTTAGCTGCCAATGCCGCATTTTCCTCATCATCCCTGTGATGTGATGAACTGCCCTGTAGGTATCCTCTACGTGTCTCCTCTTGTATGAAATCATCCCAAAGACGATCCCAAGAAGGCATGTTCTCATGAGCAACTATTGTCTGCACAAATACACCCCATGGCTGTGTCACCATTTAAGGATGTCCGCACCATCTCAGTGCCCTGTACAATCTCCTCAACAATTGCAAGCTGATGCCTCACTTGTGTAATCCTGGTAATATAGGAAGCCATGCCTTCCCCTTTACTCATGTGTACACCCTTCAACTTCTCCCGCAACACCATCTTCTTGTTCTCATTTGAACTTTGGTGAAGATTTGTCAAAGCTGCCCACATTTGAAAAGCATGTGCCTTCGCTGAAATATGTGGGATCACATGATCCTTCACGGCATCAAGTATGATCCTTCTTGCCTTCACATCCTTTTTCACGAAGGCTGCCCTATCAGTAGCATCGGTAGGAACAGTCACAGGATTTGCTGTTGTACTATTAACTACTTCCCATAGTTCATTTTCTTCAAGTATCAACATAATCCTAGCCTTCCAAGGGCTAAAATTTGCAGCCCCATCTAACCTGTCCTCTAATCTAAGTCTAGTCACCATGACTACAACCTGTACCTGTTCTTCTCAAGAAAATGTTCAACAACTTGTTTTTCACAAAGCCTCTGTTTTTTCCAAATCTGAAATATTTATGAGTGTTTAAATTTCTGATCTTTACCACCGCTCTGATACCATGAAAGTTTTAGAATTCCAACCCGGTTTCAAGCTTGGAAGCTTCTCTGCATATGGTTTAATGCCCAAACCCCAATATGCACATTTTATTTATAAAAATAACTTGTCTTGAAACACATGAAATTCTTTTTCAAATCTTTATAACTCAGAAATTTAATTTGCAGCTATTAAAGTCGTACTGAAAAATTTAAATCAGTCATTCACAGATAAAAGAAACACAGTATTTTTGACCAAATTGGTCCAGGATAAAACCCCTAAGAGAAAACTTGACTGAAAGAGATTTTTATTTTTCTTTAGATGAGTAAAGAAAATACAACAACTATACTTATCTCATCCTTCTCGATATTTGTGCCCAAAAAAAAACTGTACGGACAACATAAATACACAATACGACCTTTTCTATTTCCGAGCCAGAATACCTTGGAAATTGTGTTGTACGTTACTGTACGGACTAACATAAATTTTACCTCGAAATCTGTGCGGTACAACAACAATAAATGCTATATAGAACTGTCCTCGATTTTTGTGTTGTACGGCAGCTATAAATGCCTCGATTTCTGTGTTGTACGGTGCTGTATAGATTCCTTCTGTACGGCCTCCTACTGTACAAATTCCTTCTGTACGACCTCCTGCTGTACGGATTCCTTCTGTACGGTCACCTGCTATACGGTTTTCTTCTTGGGAAATGTGCCCAAACTTCCTCTCCTTGGAATTCGAGCCACCTTTCTTCCTCTTCTTCTCTGGTTCAAAATCTCTTCAAACCCTCTCTCTTCTCTCTCTCTTTCTCTTCTTCTTCCCTCCAAAATTCCTCTCTTGGATGTGAATAATGAATCTAGGTTTCCCTTCCCCAAGCCTTTTTGTTCATGGTAACTTCCTCTTTTCAATCCAATGGTCTAGATTAGATTAGATGAAGGGTTCTCAATAAATGCTCAATAAATCAATATTAAATGACATTTAGTGCACTCATGTCATTTAATAAAGTGATGACCCTTTTAAATAATCACTCACTTGACTTTATCATTAAAAATGAACTTAGGATATAACCAAGACAACTTTTAATAAAGTGACTTTATAAATATAAAGTACTTCTCACTTTATTAATTAATGGCTAGGGGTCACCTTTTTAAAGTGTTCTTGTCCACCCTAAGGCAGCACAAGGTGAACACCAATCCCTTGGTAACTTTTCAACATCCGGGAGAATGGAGGACCTAGTCAAGGACCAGGGGTTTGATCAACATGATTCAGTCTAGGACTGAAGCGCAGCTTAGGGCTGAGATCCATTCTTTAAGAATGGAGGATCTTGGTCAGTTAACTAAGATGATGATGTGTGATGTCCTCTTCTCCTAGGTCTTCGAGATGGTTGAGCTAGATAGTCTTCTCAAGGGATTGGCCACCCCTTGATGGAGTAACTAGCATTTGATCGATGGAGCAGTCTGGAGGACCACATGATCACATCATCCAGTGTGGACCTTCCTTATATAGTGATGATGAACTTTCAGGTAGTGTATGGAGCACTTGTACATTTGAGAGAGAGATGATTGGATTGTAACCACATCTTGGTTGTTCACCCTTTGTCTTTCCACCTTGTTGTTCTTGGCCTTGTGGTTTGAAGGTTTAGCACCTTGTCCTATACACCACCTTAACATATGGTTAGAAGGGTTATCTACCCACTTTGAGTTGTCTTGAATCTTACCACCTTGATGTTTTGATCTTATGGGTAATAGGGTTGTTTACCCACTTTAGTGGTACATCTTTTGGTCCTAGGGGTTGCGGGTGATGTACCCTTCCTTGTTTTATGTTTTGACTTGTACCACTTGTTGGTCCTTGTACCCTTAACCATGACCCTAGTACCCACCTAAAAGACACCTTAATTATTTTATAATTTTTATAAGTTGTGATCTTATTTTGTTTAGGTGTCTTAACCCTTATGTGTTGGTACCCACCTTATTTAATGGAACCCTAGCTCAATTAAAGAATTAAATTCATGACCCTTCTAGAAGTCTGTAAGGATCTATATAATGAAGTTTAACTTCTCATTATCATTATTACATCACATCTCAGCTCTGATCCTTTGAGGTTGACGTCAAGGGTTTAAACCTGTTGCTGCTACTTGTATAGGCCGTCCACCTGTTGGAGATCTTCATTATTTCAGATTTGATTGCTGTAGGTTGACGTCATGCTGCTAGGGTCTGCTATTTATCTGCTGCTGTTTTTGGGACTAGGCCGTGAGCCCTGTTGAACTGATTTAGGTTGCTAAGAGCCCACTTGTGGAGGCTGCATGCCCTAGCATTTATTGCTGGTTGTTCTCTGGACTGATATGAAGGCGGCCTGCCCTAAAGAACTGAACTGTGAGCCTATTGAAATGTGGTTTTATCTGCCTTGTTGAGGCTTGATCTGCCTTGTTGAGGTTTGATTGAGGTGTGATCTGTTTAGTGAAGTCTGATTGAGGTCTGATCTGTTTGCTGGAGTTTTGTTTGACTGAGCCACAACCTGTTGAATGCCTTTTAAAGCTTTGTTGAGGTCCGATCTACTAACTGTCTGGTTGGTGAATCCTTGTTGAGGTCCGATTTACTTGTTGAGACTTAGTTGGGGTTTGATCCGACTTACTGTGATCTCCTGGAGTTATTCTGAGCCCTAATTGATAAGGCCATAGCCTGCTAAGTGTATGATTGTGGGGGCCGCGAGCCCTGTTGGCCTTATTTGGTTTGTTGGGTGCATATTTGTGGTGGCCATGAAGTCTGTAGGGTCTTATCTACCCTGTTATGTGCATATTTGTGGAGGCCGTGAGGCTTGTGGGTCCGATTTACCTTGATGTGTACATACTTGTGAAGGCCATGTGTCCTGGTGGTTAGATCTTTTGTGTAAAGACCCTATTCAAGACAAACCTATTGTTTTCTGACCTTGTTGTAGTCCGATCTTTGTGCTCAGACCCTGTTTGTATAGTGCCCGAGACCTTGTCAAGATCTGATCCATTATACTAAGACTTAATTAAGATCAAATCTACTGTACTGTGACTTTGTTGGGCTTAGACCTATATGCTGAGTTTTGTTTAGACCTCTTGTGTTGAGTCTTATTTGGGACTATTACTGTGTTTTGACTGTGATTGACTTTTACTACTTGACTGCACTACAACCTATCATCTTTCTCTGATTTGTACTTACCCTCTAGTAAGGGTCAGCTTGGTGCTGGTAGTAATATTCTTAATCCTTGTTGGGTGCAACCCAAGTACAGGAAGTTTTGATGACAAAGGTATAGTTAGTTGAGGCCTAGCATTGACCAGTTTTGGGAGAAGCAACTCCGCAATTCCCGGGAGGAGGGTATGGAGCGAAGCGAAGTTGACAGGAAAGGACTTGCCTCCTTAGTAAAGACGAGGTACTAAGGACGACCAGAGGTAGTTGAAGCAGTTAAGGATGAAGCGACAAACTGACAACTACAAAAACAGAGAGTAAAGAAGCGGAATGGTGCAAAGGACGCGCCACTGGTTTATTGACCAAATACTTCAAAGCTGAATGGTCAGTGAACATACAAAAATGTGAACCTAGCAGATAATGTCTAAACTTCTATAATGCGTACACCATAGCTAAGCCTTCCCTTTCTGTTGTGGTATAATTCTTTTCTGCTGAAGATAATTTTATGCTTGAAAATGAAATGGGATGATCGATGCCTCCCTCACTTGGTTGCACTAATACAATGCCAAGTGCTATAGATGAAGCATCTACATGTACATGAAATGGCTTATTCCATTAAGAAAAGACGAGAATAGGCACTGTAACCATTTTCTCTTTCAATGTGTCCAAGCCTTTTTGGAAATCTTCAGTCCAATTGTACTTCATTTCTTTCTTCAGTAGTTTCTCTATAGGCGCAGTGATATGCGCATATCCTTTAATGAATTTTCTATAGTGTCCTGTGTGCCCCAATGTCGTGCGTAGCTACTTAATTGAATTAGGTGCTAGGAGATTTACTATGATTGCTATCTTCGCTGGATCAACCATTAATCCTTGCTTACATACTGTGTGTCCCAATAAAATACCATAGGGAACACAAAATACGCACTTCTTCAGGTTCAAGGAAATATGATACTGTCTACACTTTGCTAACATCATTCTTAAGTTCGCATGATGGTTCTTCAAAAGGCCAAATACTGTCCAGTCATCAAAGTAAACTTTAAAAATTTATGAATATAATCCTTAAATGCAGCTACAACCACTCTTGAAAAGATAGTAGGTGTGTTCTTCAATCCAAAAGGCATAACAGTGTACTGAAATGATCCCCATTCAGTAGCAAATGTAATCTTGTGTCTGCCTTCTGTAGCAATTCTGATCTGATGATAGCAAACAAATCCATCAGTGAAAGAGTATGCTTCTTGTCCACGTACGTTATCTAGCACTTCGTATGTGAATGGAGTAGGAAATGGGTCATGCAGAGATGCATCATTCAATTTTCTGAGATCCACACAAATTCTGATTTCACCTTTGGCTTTTTTTGTCTTGAATTACCATGGGACTTATCCATTCTGATTCTTCTACTAGTTCAATGATTCCTGTCTCAAGCATTTTATCAATTTATGCTTTCACTCTTTCTTTATGTATGGGATTCAATCTATATGGTCTTTGGTTAATAGGCTTCGCATCAGGCTTGAGAGGTATTTTCATAACTCCAAAGTCACCTAAAAAATGCCTTTCATTTCAGAGAACTTGGTAGGGAACAAATCTTGATATTCGTGCAGTAGGTTTGCGATCTATCCTACTGTTTCTTCATCCCAATAATCCCAATAGAAGCAAACTTTGGTTCATCACTGGTACTAATATTTATCTTTCTGGTCTTCATAGGGTTATACAGATATGGAATTTCTAAATCAGGTCCTTGTACATTGCGTTTTCCTTCAGACTCTGGTATATCCACATTGCGAGGGTCTCCATCTTCATCTTCGTCTAGTGTGAAGTTATAACATTCAAGGGCATGTTCCAACTGTATTGCCCAATCTAGTTGCTTATACACAGGCAACGTGACATCATTAAATATCTTCGTTTTAATGATCTGTAAAGCTTCATTGGTGCTTGGACAATCATCCTCAAAACTGAAAGTTGCTTGAAAGTCCTTTATCATTATGTGCCAATCTGTTGTGCCTTTGCGAAGTTTAGCTTCTGTATACCAATTCCTTGGTATTTGATCCAATGTGTGCACAAACATATGAACCCATTCTGTCTTTGGTATATGCATCCATGCTTTCAAGCAAAACTCTATATGATCTCTATGATTAGTCTGTCCATTATATTTTGCTTGTACAACCTCGGTTTGTTCTGCAAATCTGATTTCCATTAAGTGATTACATTTTTCCCATGTGTTCAGGTTGTCTTTGTGCGCAGCCCACCAGCTAGCAGGTGTAGCTCGCAATGCTATATCCAAGGCTACTAGCTTATGTTCAACTGAAACTGATGCTAAATATTCATGAAGGAATGCATGGATATTACCCAAACCATCATAAGTAGGGATTGGACTCACCTCCATTCCAATCCAACGTAGTGACTTTGTTATCTTTGCACATCGTCTTGCTGATACTTTGTGCATTCGGCTCTGCCAGTTCTCCAGTCCTGCGTTCTGATACACAAGAACTCTCACATCTCCAACTCAATGTTCCATCATCTGTAGGGTTAGTGTAATTTGCTTGATTCACTGTCATCTTGTAGATATTATCAAGTGTTTGAGCTTTGCATTCTTCTCGTACTGGTTCAAAATACCTTGTTCCTTGTGAAGCACCGGATAACCCTGATATTCGGTCCTTCAAATATCATTTGTTTTTTCTTCAAGTTGACAATTGCAAGGTTATCAATTGCCCAGTCAATCCCCAATAATGCAGGATAAGGATTACTGTCATCTATGATCTCAATAACCTCAAAGTCTGCTTTACTTCGCACTCCATCAATGTCAACAAGAACATTTGATAATCTCCCAAAAGGTATAACCTTTTGCTGATTAGCTAATCTCAACTGTATAGGAGACCAAGATAACTTTGACTTCTCCATCTGTTCCCATGTTTGTTTTGTTAGCACGTTCACCTCTTAGCCTAGGTTGAGAATGACTTGGTTCATTTCAAAATCTCCAATCTATGCATTTAGCCTCATTTCTCTTCCTGTCCTTCTATGGTTCTTGATATGAAGGACTGCTCTATGTGCATCATTTACTGTATTATGCTGTTCGTAATGTCCCAATAGGTTCTGCAATTCTCCTAAGGCGTTTCCATGCCTTAGCAGCTTTATGCAGCTTTGTAAAAACTGTGTGATATGTCTGTTATGGCGAAGTTCGCGATCCATCATACGAGGTCGGCATATCTAATACAGATGTCGGATCACTTTGCAATTGGATCCTTGTGGTCGAAGGTTCTGGGTCCTGAAAGCCTTTTCTTGCTTCCATGAATACCTTTCTTTCTTGGTTAGGGTTGAATGCATGCATTTTTCCAAGTGCCTTTGTTACCCAAGGCCCATCAGTAGGCTTTGGTCTGTTTATGTGATCTTCAGAAGTCGAAGCTTCATTTGTCTTGTCATTTCCTGTCACAGCTCCACTTCGTGTCACAACATGGATGTTGCGATCTTCGTTTCTTTTCTCAGTTGCGATCATCTGAATATTCTGGTTCTGTCCTTCTGGTTTTTTTTCTTACATTTTGCTTAGCAAAATGGGACATGCTTCAATGATATTGTCAAATGACTAACAATACTTACAAGTAGTACAAGGGTTCTGACAGTCTCTTGCTAAATGTTTAGGTTGAGCACAATTATAGCAGACGATTTGACCTCTTCCTCTTCCTTAGCCAGTGTTACGTCCTCTTCCTCTGAATCCACCACGGCCTCTATATGTGCCCTGATCATACTGCGCATTTTCATTATTGTTCTGTGTTTCCCTTTGGACTCTGTAGACATCATGTTTTCTTTCTATCATGAGTTCATATGCTCTACAGTTGGTATCATCATGGCCAACTGACTTACAAAATGTGTAGTACAGGTTCTTTGGTGTCTGTACATACTTTTGAAGTAGGTAACAGTCCTATGGGCGATGTCCTCTACATCGACAAATCTTGCACCATGGTGCTTGAGGTTGATTTAATGGATTTGGTGCCCCACTAGCGAGGTAATCTCTGAATACATGACAATGTTCTTTGGAATGTCCTTCTCCTTTACATTTAGTGCAGCAAAAATCTTCTCTTATCTCTTTTCCTTTCTTCATATCTTGTAACTATAATGTCAGGTTTGCTAGCTGTGTCTGTATCTTTACCATTCCTGTGCTGGTCTCTCATATGGGCGAAGCTTCTAGCTTCATCGCAATTTCCAATGCTTTTGTTTACGATGTTACCTTCTGTTGCATCAATGATAATCTAATGTGGGGCAACAATGCAGCTATGAACCATTCTTGATGCTGTTGCGGTGCTATTTCAAAGCTAACTTGATCTAAAAAGGCTTTGAATTTCTGATTGAACTCCCACACAGTCTCGTTAGGTTTTTGTTTTATTTCTTTTAGCTCTGTAATGCATTGAGATTCTGACTTAGGTTTCTGAAATTCTCTAATCAACTCAGTTCTGATATCAACTAGTGTTATGCTCTGTCAAACAGAATATTTCATGAACCATGTTAAAACTCTGTCTCTGAATGTGGTGACTAGCTGAGCTTGTTTCATAGCATCATCTTGTAATTGCTTAACGTTCCAGACAACTTCACAGAGAAACCAGTGTTGCTCTGGATCTTCTAGACCAGTTCCTTTAAAAATAGGTAGCTTAATGTCGTCTGCCATTCTTCTTCTAGGAGGTGTAGTGTTTTGAAACGATGAAGGTATACCACTACTTGGCTAATTTTGAGTACCTGCTCTTGCATTATTACTACTACTAGTGTTCTGCGAACTAGTAATATTTCTTTCTTCAACTATAGGTTTTTGTGGAGTAATAGGCTGATAGCCAATGCTTCTAGGCTCGGTTTCACTATCGGACTCGGCTTGATATGAATTTATATCACTTCCTAACTCAGTTTCTAGGAATGTGCGAGGTTCAACTTCATGAGACCTCTTTCTAGTGCTAGCTTTATATCTTTTTCCACAAGGCAAAATACCAATATCTTCGTCTGTGTCCCTATATGTGTTACTGAACATTACAGACTCAAACCCTAGGAACCCGATTGCATTTTTGAGACACCTTTTTTAGCTAATAGCATTTTAATGCATAAACTCAGGTTTTTCAGGTACTTACCTCTAAATCCTTGGAAAAAATATCCTTTTGCTGCACTGTAAGACTTCAAAGTGTCCACAACAAACTCTGTAATATAGCCTTCCAGCAAGCTATCCAACCAAAAGTGTACTGCTCTTGAAATCTGGTTGTCAATCCCTTTAAGCCTCTGAATCAATTAGTGTTATTGGAACCAGATCGGAACCGGCAAAACCAGTCGGTCCGACCGGTTTACAGAGTTAACCGATCCAGTCAGTGACCAAAACCGGTTGAATCGGATTTTTTTCTGAACCGGGTACTGAACTGGTCGGAACCGGCCAGAATCGGCCAAAACCGGCCAAACCGGCCAGAACTAGACAAAAATGGCCCGAACCGACCGGTCCGTACAGTGGACCCACAAAACTGAAATTAAAAAAAAAATAACACAAAAAACAAGTTTTCTATGCTTCTATGATC
The DNA here is from genome assembly GCA_027924585.1 of Larix kaempferi. NCBI lineage: Eukaryota > Viridiplantae > Streptophyta > Pinopsida > Pinales > Pinaceae > Larix > Larix kaempferi. Next base: position 1,641,995 of record BSBM01001812.1, read on the forward strand.
AGTTTATTTTTATTCATTAGTACTATGGTTGCCATTTCGAGCCTCTTTGTTGATGTACTTTGGTTAAGAACCTCAGAGATGTATTGCACTAGGTGTTGTTTTGGTTATTTGCATCCATACTTGCTATATATATGAGAAACTTTGCATATTTGTGTATTAATGGTTTGGATTCATATGTATGCACATGAATATATATGTTTTTTTACAAAATATGAATATTTTATGTATGTTTTAGTTGACCGGTTTTTTTCCGGTTCCGGTGCGGTTTCCGGTCTGGTTCACATTTTGGGCTTCGCCGGTTCGATGACCGGTCCGGTTTCGATAACATTGGAATCAACTATGTATTCCAAACTGTAGGTTCTTCACCCTGAGAACAGTTTTTTCATTCTGCTATCCTCGATATCCACTCATGTAGCTCATTAGGAAAATATGCGAAGAAAATTTCATGCAATTCAGTGAATATATACCTCTGCAACCATTGTTCTGTGGTAAGACACGGATGTTTGTTTTCTTTCTTCACAAACTCAAGTTCTGTCTGGATTACCCAGTTCTATATTTCTTTCTTCTCTGGATTCCACATCAATCTGATACATCACCAAAATATCAGTTCAAGCACAACATGGAGCCATCTGTTGGTATGCTTAACTGCATACAGATAGCGCGGCAACGAGACCATTTGTTGCGCTTTTTTCTCTTCTAGGATGACACATCAACATCGCACATCACCAGCAGGACTAGTCCAAAGTCGGCAACGGAACCATTTGTTGGCTCTTTGAGTAGGCTGACCCGGGTTCGGCGAATTTCTTGTAGACCCAACAAAATCCCCTCCACTGGCCCTTTCGGCATCAACCTGCAAACAGGCTGAAGTCTCACCCGAAGCGAAGATGGGTGGTTACAGAATCAGGTTTCTGTAACCATGGTGATGCGGAGATGTGTTACGCAAACTTGTAATGTATTCCTTGATTAACATCTACTTAACATATCAATACCAACATGTTACTGTGCACTTCGCAGTTCTCAACAACCTACAGACTTCGCTGAATTACGGTTATCATTACTCTTGTAACTACGCATTTATCATATTTAATGTTACTTCACAACATGCATATAGAACACATCATAGATTCATAGACATAACCAATGTTTGAAAAATCGAAATCGGACTTGGAATCGGTCGAGGGTCAACTCGGAATCAGAACCGGAATCGGTCATAAATCGACTGATTTGAATTTAATGAATTGGTTTACTAAAAATACATAAAATATTTAAATTTTAAAGAAAAACAACATTTTCAAGATTTTAGGACTGTTGTTATGACCCAGACCTGTGGTTTGAAGGCCAAAGAGCACCTATACTTGTTGTTTAGGGTTGCTTTCATCCACAGTACTGCCCACAATTTAGTTTTAGCCTCTAAGGTGATTTTCATGACTTTTTACTGCTGCAAAGGTCATAACAGGCACATGTTTGCTTCAAAATTGTTGTATGAGGGTTTGAACAGCTTCAACCTAAGTTGCATGAAACGGGGAAACGAGGACGAAACGGGGAAACTTTGAAACGGGGGAAACTTTGAAACAGGGGAAACGTGCCCCCCCAAAATTTTGAAAATGAGGAAATGCAATATATATATATATATATATATATGTTAAATTAATAAATTAGCAAAGAAATTTACAAAAATGAATGTGAAATATAAATCATCAATCATACATGTCAACTAATCATTGCCTATACTGGGATCCTATACATCAATAGCATCCTATGCCTCCCTCCTCTAGGCTCTAGCCCTTGCCTCTAACTCGAATTTCAAAGTTGATCCTCCAAGGACATTAGTCAACGACTCAACACACTACAATTTTGATGAAACTTCCTAATCCAATCACTAAAATAACGTAGAAAAAGCTTCCCATGCTTGATAAGTGATTTTGCATGAGTGAAGAGTACATTTTTATTAAGGTTATGATAGAGGAATTCAACAATCAACACCACCAACATCAAGGTACATATAGGGGTTGATGTGCTTGATGAAATGCCAATTCGATACCCTCATACATGATAGAATCTGGTGGAAACCTTGCAATCCTAAAATCTTGAAAACTATTAAGTTTGCTGAATTTTGAATGAGATCTAAAAATGTACTTTTTGCATATGAAGTCTGATGAGGTTGGAACCACTCTCAAACATCCTGAAACAATTAATGGTAATGTTAAAAATTTAAGTAAAAGGATGGAAAATAAAAGATAAGGAGAATGTCACTTTTACTTAATATCACCAAGTACTACTACACCATGGGGATATTGCATTGTTGTTTTGAGTCCGCGGGAACCCACACAAAATTCTAGATAAACCGACTGATTTTTTACATAACTTGGCCGATTAGACCGGTTCGGTACCAAACCAGCCGATTCAGTGTTTAGATCGGCCATTTCGGTTCGGTACCGAACCGATTTGCAGATCGATTTGCAGATCGATTTGATTCATTTCCTTATCAAATCGGTAGATCGACCGATTCGGAAACCGATTTGGCCGATTTTTAAAACATAGCACATAACACAGGGATTTACGTGGTTCACCCCCCGGATGGGAGCTATGTCCATGGGAACTATTCTTATATTACTTGGAAGGGGTAACAGTTCCAGTTTGCATGCTCAGTTGCAGACTATTCTCTACAATAGATCTCTGCGCACTCAGCTGCAGAGTCTTTTCGTCTCTTAGATCTCTCTCAGTCTAGATCTAGCAATATCTGACAATCTCTAACAAAAGTCTAACAACCAACCCTTCCTTACACAAATTGCCCTTTATATAGATGTGCCCGAAGGTCACATATTACAATAACTATGGGACAATCCCCATAGTACCCTTAAACCTAAAATAGCATGGTTCTCCTATTGACCACGCTTTGCCTTAACTTCGCTCCAACTCTGTTGTCCTTTTGCGCCGCTTCTTCTGACTTTGATGCTTATTTTGGCTGTTGCAGTTTTGACCGTGCGGCTCTGACTCTCCTAGTGATTGACTGGCCTCTGAGAGGCACAGTCTGTTCTAAAAGTAAATTCTTCCTAGTATAAAATAGGAAGGGTCCCACACTCCAGGTAAGTGTTCTAACTTATTATGGATTAGACATGTTATTGTTAGTTATTCTACTACTGCTATTTACATGTTACTGAAGATTACTTTAACACGAGGACCTACTTGGTAGTGTTAAAGTTGAAAGAGATGAAAATTATGTTTGAAATTATTTTGTTCAGTTACTACTGTACTATTATGCTTTAGTACTAGTTGTATTTAATTTTGCATTAAAGTATATGAAATTTGATTTCTCTGCATCAAACCCCAACCTAACCCAAAATTTAACATTCCATACCCTCATACATGATAGAATCTGGTGGAAACCTTGCAATCCTGAAATCCTGAAAACTATTAAGTCTGCTGAATTTTGAATGGCATATAAAATTATACTTTTTGCATATGAAGTCCGATGAGGTTGGAACCACTCTCAAACATCTTGAAACAATAAATGGTAATGTTAAAAATTTAAGTAAAATGATGGAAAATAAAAGACAAGGAGAATGTCATTTTTACTTTAAGAATTAAACATTACCATTAATAGCACCAAATACTACTGCACCATGGGGATATTGCGTTGTTTTTTTGAGTCCGTAAGCACCAACGCAAACTGCCAAACATATCGGTCAATTTTTTACATAACTCGGTCTATTAGACCGGAACCGGTACCAAACCGGTTGATTCGGTTTTTAGATCAGCAGACCGAGTTGATTTGGTCCCTTATCTAATCGGTAGATCGGCCGATTCCGAAACTGGTTTGGCCGATTTTTAAAACTATGATTTATACCATTGGTAGCGAGTCCTTTTAAATTTTAATGCTTTTAAAAATCACAATCCTAATGTTAAGTTGGTTCATCTATACCACTTTCAGCAAGACTTTTTATTTTTTAATGGTTAGAAGTTAGAAGTTAGAACTGTTGCAACCTTGTTCTCATGATCTTTCAAATGTTGTTTCCAGAACGTAAAATCCAAGAAGATAACAAAGATTTGAATCCTGTAACTAGAGAATTTGTTGTCACAGAGACTAGAAACTTATCTCTATCATAAATAGGGCTAGGACCCTAGCTTAATTGAACTAAAACCATGTTTGGCTAATTCTGACCTCCTTGAAGCTCTAGAGTCTAGAGGTTGTCAGCCTTCATACATACAAATAAAAATAGGCCAATATTATCCCTAAGTGACAACAATTAAAATTTAAATGCTAAATATAAAGTTCAAGCTCATCATTCATTCTCCCATGACATCTTAGAAGATTGAAAATTCAAACATCAGAAGAAAGGGTTTGGAACCAGACAACAACTATGAATTCCACAGAAGAATGCAATAACTAAGGACATTGTTAAGTTTTTAAAAATATATGACAAGAGAATGCTACAGACCCAACCAGAGGGATATGAATGCCACAGATCCTAAGCAACGAGAAAAGAATCTATAATAGACTTGAGTAAAAATAAAAATGGTGATGCTTAAGCTTTAAAATTTATACCTGTTCTAGCTTGCTGTCCTATGACCAAGGCGATGCTACTACAGCTGCCTCTCTCACTCGCCTCAACCCTCAGTTGACCTCTCTCACTCTCCCCAACCCTCAATCGACCTCTCACAATCAGCGCCGACTGAAGAAGACACCAATCCACTTGTGTTGTGAATTATTGAAGAGAGGAGGGGTTTATTTATAGGAATAATTTAGGATTTCAGCCTTGCTTAGCGATTAGGGTTTTCACAAGAGATATTGGAACTCTAATTCAAGAGAAAACTGTGATTTTTTGGGGTTTGCAGACTTGGGAATGTGTGGCCATTCCCTGTTCAACAAGGAGCTTGTGGTCATTCCCATCATTGTAGGGAACTTGCAGATGTCCCCTCGAAGGAAACTTCTATTGTGGTGTTCCCACATCCCCTTTTTTTAACTGTAAAGTTCCCAAACGTTCTCAGGTTCCTGAATCCCTTCCCACGTAAATTGGCACATTTTGTACCGGTTTCCAAGTTCCCTGGAACACGGGAACCTCTGGAATGAGTTCCTAGAGGGTGGGAATGGTTTCCATGCAACAGAGTTTAAAAGTGAATTTTTGAGGTGTTTTGGCCCATTTCAACTGGAGATTCCATTTCTATGAGAACTTTGATTCAACTTATTGATAGAATGGAAAGGTGGTGTTTCATCTTTGGCAAATATACTTTATTGGATTCCATGGTTCATCAAAATTTATAGGAACTCTTATTATTTGCCATCTTTTTTGTTAGTTTTTCATCATTTAATTCATTATGATCTAGGATCATAACTGAGAGAACAACATGTACAGCATATCAAACACAAGAGACAAGAGACACAAAACATTTTATCGGGGAAAACCAAGAAGGTGAAAAACCCCGCAACTTCCTTAGAGATAGAATGAGCACCAATACAAAGATCACAAGGATCAAACCCCAAGATAAGAGATAGTTTCCTAGCAGCTGCTCCTCCTCCACTTGTGCGCACTCCTCCTCTCTCTCACTAATGTGAAGTGAGTGAGTGTGTGAATGAATAGAATGAGAGAGTCACACTCTCTATTTATACAATGACTTGACCTCCCTTTAACTCTAACTGGGCCGACCTCCCTTAGGAGAGTCTAATAACCATTACCACTTGCCACTGGGCCGACCCCACTAGGGTGGTCTAATAACCCTTTAACCCACACTGGGCCGACCCCTATAAGGTGGTCTAATAACCCTTTAGCCCACATGACTCATACAGGGCCGACCCTATACAGGTGGTCTAATAACTCATCAGATATAAGTTACGACACTTACAATAATACTTGTGACACTTGCAAATACAAATGACGACACTTCCAATCGGAGGAATAATACATCTCCGTTGGGGATACAATAAAGTACAAATGTAATACATAGGAGAATATCTTCCGAAGTTACAAATACATCAACACTCCCTCTTAACTAGGAAGGTATTCTCTCGACACAGGCATCAATAATATAGGCACAAGTCTTCAATATTGGAGCTGGATCATCATCACTAGATCACTGGAGTATCATCGTCACTACTGCTATACTCTTCATCTTGATCACTGGTGCTATCTCTCAATTCTTCTCGTCATAGGAAGTTCTATAGAGCCAACCCTTTTTCATGCTGGATGTAGGCCTAGCCTCCTGTAGGTCTTCATCATCTCTTCAAGTTGGCCATCCTGTGGAATCCTCAGGGCTGATTACGTGCGTCAACAAAACCTTGAAAGAGCATCCCAGGACTGATTACGAGCTTACTGCTCAACCTATCGGATCTCCTAGGACTTTTACATGTGACCTTCACAAAACCTTAAAAGACTGTCTTGCCCAGCAAGATCTCTAAAGAGCATCTGAGGACTTTTACGTGCCTAGCACAACCTGTCCGGATCTCCAGGACTGATTACATGTGATCTCCACAAAACCTTAAAAGAGTGTCTTGCCCAACAAGATCTCTAAAGAGCATCCGAGGACTTTTACGTGTCTAGCACAACCTGTCCGGATCTCCAGGACTGATTACATGTGGTCCCCAGAAAACCTTAAAAGAGTGTCTTACCCAGCAAGATCTCTAAAGAGCATCCGAGGACTTTTACGTGCCTAGCACAACTTGTCCGGATCTCCAAGACTTATTACATGTGGTCTAACAAAACCTTAAAAGAGTGTCTTGCCCTGCAAGATCTCTAAAGAGTATCCGAGGACATTTATGTGCCTAGCACAACCTGTCCGGATCTCCAAGACTTATTGCATGCTATCCTCGCACAACCTGTCCGGATCTCCAAGACTTATTGCATGCTATCCTCGCACAACCTGTCCACGGTCACGGAGTACCATCCTGATACTCATGATCATACTGATCATCATCATGCAGTACATCATCCTGATGTATATCATCTAGAGCATCGTCCTGATGCTCATCACACATGATCATCCTGATCATCATCATACATAGCATCATCTGGAGCATCGACCTGATGCTCATCACACAGCGCTTACATCCACAACCATGGGAAGGATCCTCCTACCACCATGCTTGGAATGGCTCCTGCAAATGTGTCCCATCACTTCCTCCTCGAAGTATCTTCTATCTGAAGAACACCAAGCCTCTCTCTGAAGTACTTGAACTTCACTCTGGTTAGTGGTTTGGTCAACACATCTACAATCTGCTCATCTGTTGCAACATATTGGAGCTTCACTGCTCCTCTCTGCACCATATCCCTGATATAGTGATATTTGATCTCGATGTGCTTCGACTTGTCATGGAACACTGGGTTCTCTGACAACTTCACACAACTCTAGTCGTCAGAATAGATGCAAGTAGCATCCAACTGGAGATCAAATAAATCAGACAATAGCTTCCTTAGCCATACTGCCTCACAACTAGCTGAACAAGCTGCGACATACTTTGTTTCGGTTGTACTCAGTGCTATGCAGGATTGCTTCCTGCTAAACCAAGAGATCGCACCTGATCCCATACTGAAGCAACACCCCGAAGTGCTCTTCCTATTTGCAACACTGCTTGCTGAATCTAAATCAACATAACCCTCCAGGTTAAACTTTTGATTCGCATCATACTTGAGCCCATAATCAACCGTACCCTTTAGGTACCTCATAATATGCTTTACAACAATCAGGCGAATATGTCTAGGATCCGTCAGAAACTGGCTCAAGGTGTTCACCGCAAAGCAAATATCTGGTCTCGTGTTCGTCAGGTACACCAAGGACCCAATCATCTGACGATACATCTTGGCATCAACCGACTCTGATGAAGCATCACTCAATAGCTTCATGTTCGATGCCATAGGTGTGACCATGGCCTTGCAGTCCATCATCCCTAACTGCTTCAGGATCTCTACTGCATACTTCCCTTGTCCAAGGAAGATTCCATCTGCACTCTGCCACACCTCCATACTTAGAAAATAATGCATCATACCCAAGTCCTTCATCTCGAACTCGGCAGCAAGCTTCCTTTTCGTGTCGGCAATCAACCTATCCTCAGTTGTCACAAACAGGTCATCCACATACAATAGGAGTATCATTGGATTGCCTTCCTCAACCTTGTAGTAAAGGTTGGAATCTGCTTTACTCTTGGTAAAGCCCAAACTGGTCAGGAAGCTGTCTATCCTGCCGTACCATGTCCTAGGTGCCTGTTTCAAATCATACAAGGCCTTCTTCAATTTGCACACATATGACTACCTGTCACGTGTCTCAAAACCGAGTTGGCTGCTCCACATACACTTCCTCTTCGACTACACCATTCAAGAAAGCTGTCTTGACATCCATCTAGTGTATCTTCTACTTCATCTCTGTAGCCAGAGCAAGTACTGTTCTGATGGAAATGTATCTGGCTATAGGTGCAAAAGTTTCTTCATAATCTATCCCTTCTTTCTGGGAGAAGCCACGAGCCACAAACCTTGCCTTGTATTTCTCTATGCTACCATCTGCAGCATGCTTGATCTTGTAGATCCACTTGGAAGTCACAATAGACTTCCCTTCTGGTCTCAGCACCACATCCCAGACATTATTCTTCATGACCGACAAGTACTCCTCGATCATGGCATCCTTCCATTATTGCATCCCGGATCCTGGGAACTTCAGATTCTTCAATATCTTCAATAGGTAGTTTTTCTGGATTTGTTGAGTCTTCGTCGCTTGTTCTTTGAAGCAAGTCTCTCTTGTAGGTGATGGTACACGGTCTTTCCTACAAGACAAGTTCAATTGCATGATTAGAAACATCTCATATATTTCAGAACAAATTCTTACACATAAAGACATATGTCATACAGTCATGCAATTATCTTAGCAAATGCTTTAATACAACATTTATCCGGATCCCGTAACTTTCTAGATGCCTTCCATCTCTACCAGAACATTGTTAAGAGTGTGCACAGATCCCAATATGTCAGCAAAGAGGTTTCATTCTAGATAAGTAGCAATAGAATGTTGTACAGTACCATAGGCCACTTACCCATTACTTGTATATTAGTAGTATCTTGTTCATTAATGCAATTTTTTTAATATGCATAATATGCATCCTAAATCTAGGAACATAAGTATGTACATGACTGAACAACATTATTTAAGTAATCATATATACAAGAAATGACAATTCAAATACTTATCTTTGTTTGGTTGTTGGGTGGACTCCCTCTCAATCTTTGCTTCCTGGATTATCTGTCTTTAAACTTATATCCATCCTGGACCACTATGCATGCTTAAGTGTGCACTAGTGTCATCATTGTGTCATCCTCAAGATCTCATACATAATCATACATGCATTAGTATAATCTCAATACTATCAAAACATTATGATTCTAAGTAATCTTAAACATGTATGGTTATGGTCATTTCATACATAGGTAATTTATCACAATCGTTAGTATTCAAGGTTTCAAGGATAACTTATTTTACTCATGCATATTCTTATTTGACCATTGGACTCTTCTAGTTTGTCATATCATCAATCAAAGTAAGAAGCATAATATGCATAAACCCATGATTATTCAAACGTATAACTTCATGAATAATCATTATCAATCATACAAAAGCATACTTATATGAGACCCTAACACAAGGTAGGAGGATTCTAACTTGATATAGGAAAACATACCTGGATTATCATGTTTGCGAGTTATGTCTAACATACCCAGACAATGTCTTCTTTGTTCTTTTCAATGCTTTAGAGACCTTGTGCTAGTAACTTGCATATCTCATAAGTTAAGCATTGTAGAACCAAATTATACATACCTTGTAAGTATAGCTTCTATGTGATCAATGGCTATGGATGAGTCTTTGTCTTCATGTCACCATGGTCAAATGTTCTTGATCTAGAACTTGATTTGTCTTTCTTGATGTACCTTTCATGTTAGCAGACAACATCATCCTCATACAACACCACAGTGCATTAGTACAATCATAAGTGTCATAAACCTAATCAATGAATGTCTTCTATTATTCACATGCATTCATACTTTTACTAAGGTGATAAGACAAGTCTAAAATTAATCAAGATTGTACTAACCTCAATAATATGAAGACAAACATATCATAAACTTAATCATGAATAGATTTCAAAACATACCTGTATCTCCTCAAGTCATACCTGTCGGGATTGCTTGTAGTCTTCTTTTGTAAGGCCTTAGCCTCATCTCCCTCTGGAACTGGAACTTTTGTAGGTGTCCAAATCATTCTCTTCTAGGATTAACCCAATCCACTTGATTTGTTGAATCTGGATCTGGAGCTGGCTAGGGTTTGTTAGAGAAACCCTAAAAATCCAAACTTGGAATTTCAAACTTCTGTCAGGACAGGGAGATGCAGATGACTGAGGCGAGCAAGCTGGTGTGCTCAGATTTTGAAAACTCCAAAAATGCACCCCTCAAAATTGACCTGCGAGTTTCGGATCTGCAGTTTCTGTCAAATTCTGGTTTTCTGGTCAAAATCCTGAACTAGGGTTTGATAGAGCTCGGGGTTCTACCCAACCAACAACTTCGATCTTGGTCTCTAAATTTTGATTTTGATGAGGAGCATCCAGCCGTGGTCTCAGATTCCAAAAATCCCAACTTTTGCAGAAACCCTAATTTCCCGCAGCAGTGACAAACCAAAAATGAAAGTACTCAGAATCCAATTTTGTTTGGACAAAAATATATGCCATATTGTATCTCTGATATTTTGGATCCTCAGGGTCTGAAACTTCGCCTGTGGTAGAATGACCTGTCATCTTTCCAACCCCACAGATCTGAGCTTTAATCGATTCTCTTTCTATGAGAACTTTGATTCAGCTCATCAATAGAATGGGAAAGTGGTGTTTCATCTTTGGCAAATATACTTTATTGGATTCCATGTTTCATCAAAATTTATAGGAACTCTTATTATTTGCCATCTTTTTTGTTAGTTTTTCATCATTTAATTCAATATGATCTAGGATCTTAACTGAGAGAACACCATGTACATCATATCAAACAAAAGAGACAAGAGACAAAGCATTTCACCAGGGAAAACCAAGAAGGTGAAAAACCCCGCCACTTCCTCAGAGATAGAATGAACACCAATACAAAGATCACAAAGATCAAACCCCAAGATAAGAGATAGTCTCCTAGCAGCTCCTCCTCCTTCACTTGTGCGCACTCCTCCTCTCTCTCACTAATGTGAAGTGAGTGAGTGTGTGAATGAATAGAATGAGAGAGTCACACTCTCTATTTATACAATGACTTGACCTGCCTTTAACTCTAACTGGGCCGACCTCCCTTAGGAGAGTTTAATAACCCATTACCACTTGTCACTGGGCCGACCCCACTAGGGTGGTTAAATAACCCTTTAACCCACACTGGGCCGACCCCTATAAGGTGGTCTAATAACCCTTTAACCCACATGACTCATACAGGGCCGACCCCACACAGGTGGTCTAATAACCCATCAGATATAAGTTACGACACTTACAATAATACTTGCGACACTTCCAATCGTAGGAATAATACATCTCCGTTGGGGAAACAATAAAGTACAAATTTAATACATAAGAGAATATCTTCCGAAGTTACAAATACATTAACATTTTTGCTGAGTTTTCCTGAGTTTAACGATTTCGGATTCTGGCCAACTGCCAAGTCATTGCTAAGTCCAAGTTCTGCAACATTTCTCCACACAATCTCGTTCCTGTTCTGATAATTTTCTTACTTAAAGTAGACATTTTATTGATTTTTGTGTCAGTACATAAACTTTGTAGGAGATCCTTATGATACTGTCTTTCTAGTAATAACTAATAAAAGATAAAAAAACTTCAGTACACATTCCAATTCATAGTGTAGTAGATGAGGATATGATCATAAACTGTAAATTTGATAATCCAGTGTATATTTGGCAAGTCTGTTAGTTTTGTACCTAGGGAAGTGTTCCCCAAGTGACATTTGCCTAAGTCACTTAGAAGGGGGAAAAAGGTGACCCTCACATTAAATATCACTTAATGAGACTTTATAAAAGTTAAAGTCACTTTTTGATAAATCTTAAGTGGGTGAGTGATTTTATTTATGTGAATTAAATAAAAGGGATTTTGACTCACATTGAATCTCATCCATCGGATTAGATTCAATATTCATTGTTGGATTAAAAACTCACTTAGGGTTTGATCAAAAAGGCTTGAGGGAGGTAAAGAGACTCACTTTTTCTTTTTAGAAAGTGAGAAGAGAGAGCAAAGAAGAAGGGCACAGAAATCAAGGCAAGGGTTTGGAGTTATTTCCATTGGCACGATTCCCAAAGCAAGTTCAGCCATTAATTGCAGGCACAGAAATCGAGGAGTGTATGGACTGCATTTATTGCAGGCACAGAAATCGAGGCAAGGTACAACACTTTATTGCTGCACGATTTTCGAGGTGTACGGATTTCGAGGCACTGCTTGTGCACAGAAATCGAGATACTGTTTGCACAGATTTCGAGGCACTGTTTTGTGCACAGAAATCGAGGGCAGATTTGCACAGAAACCGAGGCAAACATTTTGGCACAGAAATCGAGGAACCTGCTGCACAGTTTTCGAGATAATTTTTGGCACAGAAATCGAGGGCCGTACTGCTGTACGGACTGTTTTTTTATTTCTGCACAGAAATCGAGGGACAGCTGCACTCAGTTCGAGGCTGCTGGCACACATCCTGAGGCTGTGTCTTTTGGCACAAAAATCGAGGCATCAGCTGGGCACTGTTTTCTAGAATTTCGAGATGAAATCTATGGTGGAGATAAGTTGATATTTCACTGTATTTTCTATACTGAAATAGTTTGCTGAAGAATAATAAAATCTCTCTCTCTCTCTAACTGGTTTTCCCCGTGGGGGTTTTTTCAGGGCTTGATTTTGGCCAAAAATTTCTGAGTCTATCATTTTCATGGTGTGAATGTTTAAATGTGTTTTTCATCCTGTTAGTGCATGTTTACTGTGTGTTTAATTGTTACTGAAAATTTCATAAGCAGTTTCCAGTCAATGCATAACCCACTGGGAATGAAAACCACGAAATGTTGACATAAACCAGCAAACAGTAAAGTGCAGAAAATTCTACAAAGTCTATGGGAATAACCATTTCTTAGGTGATGAGGATAAACCTATCAGAAGTAGATGGTATGCTGATATATTTTTCAATGGAATTATGCAGGGATGAATTGAAAGAATTTCAAAAGACAATTCAGGAGGACTTGCAGGAAGTTGATTATCGCCTAGAAGAAGAGGAGGTGTAGTGTTTTTCTCGTTTACAAGTAGATTGTTGACTTGTATGCTTTATTTTGGTTGCTCGTCTTCGATGCAACACCATTCTGTAGTAATCTGGGTGACTAGTTTTCATGTTGCTAGGGATGTATTCTCTAGGTGTAAGTGGAACTACTCTCTTTTCTGTTATTTCCCATTACTATCATATGATTGCATTAATGATATAAAATGGACCATTTGCAGTTTGATGCTGCTGAGGTTAGAGAGGAGATGGAGCTTATAGCGCAAAGGTTTGAAGCTAGATCAATCTGACACAATGTTTTCTCTCATTTATCTTTTATCTTTTATGGGTGAAACTGTGATTTCAGTTTCCTCTTTTTAAAGAGTTACTTTCATTGGTTGAAAAATTCAGGCTTTCCCTTGCAGGACATATGTAGAGCGTGTAGAAATGCTAAAAAAGAAGCAGCAGGAAATATCCATAGCAAAAGCATCGGCTGAAGTCAAATCTCCTTCATACATGGGTGCTGACAGTAGTGATGTTTCTTCTAGTGATGAAGAAATTGATGAAGATTACTTGATTGATTGGAGAGCTAAACGCTTCTAGAAAGACAGTTTCAAATCAAATGGATTTGTAACATGATATTCTTTTATTTTGTGGGGGAAGGGGCGGTGTTGGAGGCTGGCAGTTGGAGGGTAGAGGCATGGATACACAGGCACAAGAGTTGAAGAATACGGAGCTACCTATGTCATTCTGTTATACCAGTTGTTTTGTCTAAATGATTTACTTGCCTTGCTGAATTCAATTTGACAAGTGTTATGGAAGGCTAGTGAGTTAGCTATGTTATTAACTGCAAATGTTTTATCTTTGGTTAGGTTAATTCTTGCTTCTCAGCATTTAAGACTTTACTGCACATTTACAGGTAGGGATTATCAATTGACTGTCAGCTGACCTTTAATCACTGTACTTTGGTTTTGTCCAAGTTCAACCAGTGTACTGCTTTCCCATAATCAAGCATTATGTGAAGTGGTGTACCAGCTCAACTGTTTTGTCCATTTTTTCCTGAAACTGGTATCTTTCAACTAGACAATCTCTTCATGTCTTGCTCCAAATAAGGGAAGCCATGAGAAATTTGAGATCCAAAGGAGATGAGGAGATGGGCCTAAAGCATGTGACAAATGATAGAAAAAAATACTATCAAAGGAACCAGTAAATACTCTGCTCAAGTTGCCCTAGACTTTATGTTAGTCTTGTTCGACTGGGGAATATGCCAGAAGCACATTTTGCTATGACAATGTGCTATTCTTGCATTCTCATACTTGTTCTGCCTCAACACCAAAAGTTCATCCTTTCAATAGGTCATTGATTCAATCTAAAATGATTGCATGATACATCTTGAACAGCCTATGACATCAATGAATCAAATTTTGAGCTAGACCATTATCAGAAGAAATCCCTTAGCCCCAATGCACCTTAAGATTCTCAATTTAGTTGTTAATGCAATTGTTCCATCTTTCAGCTAAGTTGCATCTCTCTAGCAAAGCCACAATATATACTATTTGTGCACGTGAGCAGGCAGTCATGATTGAACTGATATTAGATAATATTAATGCTCATATCTGAATACAATGAAGGTGGCTTCCAGTCTTAAACCTAATTGATGATTCACAAGTAGGGCTATGGTGTGTCGATACTGATCTCTATAGTAATATTGATTCTGCCTCCAAAAGGAGGCTATGAGACAGGTCAAAGATGCAATAAATAATGACGATGCCTACTCTTCATCCAATAGTTATTGTAGATGTCAGCAGAATCCAAATTAAGCATTCACAATAATGTGCTTTTACACTGATTCCTATCTTCCTCATTAGTTTATGCTAGATCCAGTGCCTTATTCAGCCAAACATATTTAGCGACTATTATAAGTTAGTCCTTAATGTTTGCTTTGTAAGCATGCGATCCCCGATAGAGGGATTTTGCAGTTTGTAGTCCCTAGGATACCTCTACTTTTGGCAGTTTCTACCAAAATTTTGAAGTAGTTTTAGTTCAAATTTCCTTTTGCAACAGTAGTGAGTGCTCTCTGGTTTTAAAGCCATCTTCCATTTTCATCTGGCTTTTTTCAATTATAGTATGCTAAAGCGTCTTATATCGTAGCAATTGTCATATGAATTGTTATCCATTCATCTACAGAATTTATAATGTTCATTGAAACATGGCTAGAGTTCCTTTTTTGTTTTCTCCCTTTGAATACATCTTCGTAGGCTTGCAAGCTGATGTATACAAGAATAGCCCTTTACAATTTATTTTCAGCATATTATTCATTTGTATATTGCTTCATCCTATTATGACACCTCTCTCTCTCTCTACAATAATCTTTAACTGTCTTGTACCTTCTTGATTGTTATACCTTGTGCCTCTTGGCAATAATCTGATTGTAGCAGACTTGAGCACCATTTTTCTGATTCATATTTTTCAATGCCATCAACTAGGGTAAATGGATTCACAGATCGTTAATGATATTGTTGTTCCATATATCAGCTCAATGGAGTAGTTCAGTTATGTGGAACTATCTCATCTAGGCATTTTATTTGTATACGACTTGTAAAGTCTAGTTAAGTTAATTTGAGCATGGCAACTGGCAACTGTCCGTGATAATGTGTTTCTCACTTAGGTAATTTTTTTGCCAAAGTTTGGTCATGAATTGGGTGTTGCAGTTGCTAGTGATTGCCTTTATGGTAATGTATGATTTTAATAGTTACGGAATTGGACTGTGGAATATATATGCAATTGTTTTGCTTCGGATCTCTTTATTGGAAATCGTGGTCTGTAAGCAATTGGATGGACCAGCTTTTATATTTGTACAATTGGCATGCCCCACATTATGTAACGACTTCTTAGATTTTCACCATTCCATTTTAAGGAAAGGGCTTTGCTACCCCATATGTTGTATGAGGTCCTGCACTTGTGATTTTTCATCACAAGGCTTCATGACAGGTTGAGAAGCTGCTAGATGCCTTGGGTGGTTCTTGATGGTAGACTGTTGTGATGATGCTAGGTGATGATTATTTGATGGTCCCTCATGATGCATTTGTACTAGTAACTATGGGATGTGGTCCTTCGTGATATCTTGATATGCTCTCATATGGATGATATTGGCATGCATAGAGTTTGTTTTGCTTAGCATTTGACTAACACCTTGTACATTCATGGAATGGGAGCCCATCAACTTAGGGTTTCCCAAAGTTGTAAGACGGGTTGATAAGTGTTATTTGAGAAACATTGCCTGTAGATGATTATGGATGTGTTATGAGGTTATGAGGTGTCATAGATAGAACATGATGGTGCATTTCACTCATACGTTGCTTGTTCATGACACATTGTTCACTTTTTGATGGAGCGTCCTATCACTTTTGATATATCTTGTCTTCATGATATAGATCATCATATCTTGTAGAGCTCTCTTAGTCATTGGTCATGATTCACAAATAGAGATGACTTGTGGTGAGTTTTCCTTGTAGCACCTTAACATTTGTGGTTACATTTTGGTGGCATGGATGGTCCTTGTTGGTAGCTTTCTTGGCTCATTTGTATGGTTTGATGGTATTTGGAGGCCCTTCCATGAGAATGCCTTAGCATTGTTGGTCTGTTATGGCATCTTGACGACATTTATTACCAATTTTAGTGGAGTGTTTGGCATATTTGGGAGATTTGATGACATATGGGGGGTTTCAATTGGAGTGCTCTAGCTCTTTGGACACGTTTCATGCTTGATGATACTTTGTTTGGGGTTTTACATGGAGCGCTCTAAGTCTTTGGATGTATTTCACACTCATGGATGGCTTAGTGTTGATATTCCTTGGAACACTCTAGCTATTGTGACATGTTTTATACTTGAGGAGGTGTTATTGTTGACTTTTCATGGAGCACAATCCTTTCTAACATATGTGTCATGGCTCAACACTCATTTCTCATGGAGCACTATTGTTCCTAGACTTGGATGACATCTTGGTGCTACTGGCTAAGATTTAGTGTGGAACTCTCTCCTTGTTTCTCTCTCTTGGCACATGTGGAGGCATGCTATTGGTTTGTAGAAGGCCTTCCCCTTCCTCATGGGTTGTTTTAGTATCATTGGATGCTTTTATTGATTGGTGGTCTCATTAGGTCATTGATCTATCTTTTAACATGTAATGAGTTGGTTGATATGTGGACATCATTGCATAACCTTTGGAAAGTGTCCACCTTTGGAGGTTGCTTAACACTTATCTATGCTCCATTGATAGAGCGTTCTCTTCGAGAGCCACACAAATGTGGGCTTGGGTATCATTTGACTCATTCCTAGCCTTAATTCATGGAACACTTCACTATGGAGGGCTACTTGCACCTATTTATTGCCTTTAGTATTGGGGCATTCACTTGGGGAGCTACATGTGTGGCATTTATAACATCTTTGACATGGTTCTAGTCTTAATTGATGGAGCATTGCACATGGAGGATGACTTGTGTTGTTGTAAATGTAAGTTCGGAAGATATTCTTTCTATATTATTATTATATTATTATTGTACTTTTATTGTACCTCCATCGGAGATGTTTTTCCTCCGTTCGGCGATGCCATTATTGTAATTGGTCATGCAAGAATATCGAGGTAAAACCTCCATTGTAAGTCGGGGCAATAACTCCCCAAAAGATAAATGTAAATTGTATTTTTGAGTCTCCCTAGGACAGGTCGGCCCAGTCAATTAGAGAGGTCGGCCCCAATGAGGAACTAGGTCAGTCACACTTATAGTATAAATAGAGAGGATCACTCTCTCATTTGATATCACACTCACTCAAGCAAGTTCGCACCAAGTGAGAGAGAAGACAAGTTCACTGGAGGAGAAAGAGAAAGAGCCGCAGAATACATCTTATATTTTGGATTATCCATCTTGCTTGATATTGTACTAGTGCCGAATTTATTTCTGAGGAAGTTGCGGGGTTTTCTCCTTTATGGTTTCCTCGAGAAAATTTCTTGTGTCTTTTGTGTTTTGCTGTGCTTGTCTATCTTTCAGTTTAAGGATCTAACTAAATTGAATTAAAGTGCAAACTCTAACATGGTATCAGAGCCAATTTGAAAAGAAGGCATTGTGCAACAGCGAGAAACTAGGGCTTCCTAGTTCAAGGTCTTCTCTCCATAGATCATCAAGAAAATAAGGCTAGGTTAACCCGCCCTAGGAGGGCACATCTTTTGGAGGAAGCATAATTCAATTTGAAGAATTTTCATTTTTACCCAGTCACTAGTGCCGAGAGAAAACTAGGGCATCGAAATTTTGGGGTTTTCCTCCATCAATCCAGACAAAGGAGTACACTGGACAACTCGCTTTGAGTAGGCGCATATTTCTGTTCAAACATAAGTTCAAAATTCCAAGTTTGGAAAATTAGGGTTTCTCTAACAAACCCTAGGTTAGCCAACTCTAGAACCAGGTTGGGCATCTCAAATTGGTAAGTTCTATTTCTTTGCTATTTCCATTTGAGGTTCTCATTTCAAAATGACAAATTACACCAAGCTTGAGGATCACCTTGAAGGAGCTGATAACTTCCGGGCATGGAAGTATAAAATCTCTCTTGTCCTAGAAGAAAATGACTTGGACAAATATGTCAATGGGGAGGTTCTAGAACCAGAGGGAGAAGAGGCAAAAACAATCCACAAGAAGAACTTGGTCAAAGCCAAGAGGATTATTGCAGACTCCATCAAAGATCATCTCATCCCTCATGTATCATCCTTGAAGACTCCCAAGGAGATGTTCGATGCTTTAACAAAGATATTCGAAGGGAAGAACATAAATCAGAAGATGACTCTAAGGAATCAACTCAAGAATGTAAAGATCCAACACTCAGAGACTATACAATCTTACTTCACAAGAGTCTCTCAAATCAAGGAGCAACTTAAAGCAATTGAAGACAAAGTAGAAGAATGAGAGATTGTAATGACCACCTTGAATGGTCTCCCAAGATCATGGGACTCATTCATTCAAGGAATATGTGCTAGAAAGAAGTTAATCACATTCAACAAACTATGGCAATAATGCACCCAAGAAGAAGCTCGACTAGTAGCAAGAGAAGAGAAGATGGGAGCTAATGATGATCAAGCTCTAACTGCTCACACAAAGAGAAATCATAACAAGAGGGAGGACCATCATCACAAAAGATCCAAAAGGACCAATAGGAATCATGGACCTAGAAGAGATCTCTCTAGTATCAGATGTTTTACATGTGATGAGAAGGGACATTATTCAAGAAATTGTCCCAGAAACCAAGGATCCTCCAGGAAAACTAACAAGAAGAGGCATCATGCTCACACCGTTGAAGATGATGAACCAACAAGGAAAAAAACCAGAGAAGAAAGCAATGATTCTTCAAGTGATGAAGAATATGTCTTAATCTCAGCACTCACAGGTGCCATTACTCGTGGGAGCAATGATTGGCTTGTAGATAGTGGATCATCCAAGCATATGATGAGGTTCAAAGAATCCTTCATCAACCTATCAGAACATGAGTCATCTCACAAGGTGAAACTTGGGGATGATTATCAATACCCCATCAAAGGAAGTGGAGAAGCTTCTTACAAGCTAGATTCCGACAAATCACTAAAGATGAAAGATGTTCTCTATGTACCAGGTTTGAAGAAAAATCTTCTCTCCATCTTAGCTTTAGATGCTAAAGGAATGCGGGTTGCATTTGTTGATGGCCAAGTTCTAATGTGGCCAAAAGGAAAGGCAATAAATGATGCAACAGTAATTGGAGAGCAAGAGGGAGGCTTGTACAAGTTGAAATGACAACCAGAACAAGCATTGGTCCATGACTCCATGGAACTAAGTGAATTATGGAACAGAAGGCTTGCACATGTGCACTATAGAACACTACCAATTGCAAACAAAGCAGTTTCATGTTTACTAGAAATCCAGACAAAGCATGAAGGCATTTGCAAGGTATGTGTACAATGAAAAAATGTGAAGAAAACATTTCCTAGTAGTGAAAGCAAGGCAAAAGGAATATTGGAGATAGTCCACTGAGATGTGTGTGGTCCCATGTCTTCCAGCTCATTAAGTGGGTATGCATACTATGCTTATTTTATAGATGACTTTTCCTGTAAGACATGGATTTATTTCTTGAAGGGCAAAGACGAAGTATTTAGCAAATTCAAGGAATTCAAAGCCTTGGTTGAAAATCATACTGAAAGGAAGATCAAGACCCTACGATCAGACAATGGTGGAGAATTCACCTCAGAAGAATTCAAGGATCTTTGCAGGGAACCATGGATTAAGAGGGAGTTGAGCACTCCTTACAATCCTCAACAAAATGGCATTGTAGAACGTAAGAATAGAACATTAATGGAAGCAACGAAGGCAATGCTACATGATCAAGATCTTCCAATGCACTTATGGGCAAAAGCAACAAGAACAACTGTGCATGTACAAACCGTACACCTCACCGTGTCTTGAACAACAAGACTCCCGAAGAAGGTTTCTCAGGAGAGAAACCAGAAGTCATCCATCTCAGAATATTTGGATGCTCTGTGTACATACACATCCTGAAAGAAAAGAGAACAAAACTAGATCCTTCAGGAAAGAATGACATATTCGTGAGATAGAGTGACACATCAAAAGCTTACCGAATATACTTTCCAAGATTCAAGAAGATCGAGATCAGTAGAGACATAACTTTTGATGAAGATTCAACATACAACAAATCAAGAAATTTACCTATTGAAGAAATTGAAGAACCTGAAGATCCCAGAACCAGAGACATAGTTATGGAGGAGATACTCCAAGAAGATCACCAAGACCATGACATGACAGAACCACAAGAACCTGTAGATCCTCCTCGTGAGAAGAACTCCCACAAGAGAAGACCAACATGGGAACGTGAAGCAATACAAGATGTAGAGAAGTATGGTGCTCCAGATGACACACATAGAGAAAGCAAGAGACTCAGACCATACTCCAATTATGTGGCCCTACTATGTGACATCATTGATAAAGAACCTTCCAACTACGAGGAAGCATCAAAAAAGAAGGAATGGAAGGATGCCATGATTGAATAGTACCAGTCGATTATGAAGAATGATGTCCGAGAGATAGTTTCGAGATCAGTAGGGAAGTCTATTGTGACTTCAAAGTGGATCTACAAGATCAAGCATGTTGCAGATGGTAGCATTGAAAAACAAGCATGTTGCAGATGGTAGCATTGAAAAACACAAGGCAAGATTTGTGGCACGTGGCTTCTCCCAGAAAGAAGGCATAGATTACAAAGAGACATTTGCACCAGTAGCAAGATACACTTCCATCAGATCTATACTTCCCTTAGTCGCAATAATGAAATGGAAGGTATACCAGATGGACGTCAAGACAACATTCTTGAATGGTGTAGTCGAAGAGGAAGTGTATGTGGAGCAACCACTAGGATTCGAGACACATGACAGACATACTCATGTGTGCAAGTTAAAGAAAGCCTTGTATGGCTTGAAGCAGGCACCCAGGACATGGTAGGATAGGATGGACAACTTTTTGATGAGCTTAGGGTTTATGAAGAGTAAAGCAGATTCCAACCTTTACTTCAAGGTTGAGGGTGGAAGACCAGTGATACTACTACTATATGTAGATGACCTATTTGTAATAAGAGAGGATGAGCTTATTGCAGTTACGAAAAGAAGGATTGCCGAAGAGTTTGAGATGAAGGACTTGGGAACGATGCACTACTTCTTAGGCATGGAGGTGTGGCATAATATAGATGGAATTTTCCTTGGTCAATGAAAGTATGCAGTGGAGATTTTGAAGAGGTTCAGAATGATGGATTGCAAGGCATTGGCCACACCAATGGCATTGAATTTGAAGCTATTGTGTGGTGCTTCATCAGAGACAATTGATGCCATGATGTACATGCAGATTATTGGTTCGTTGATTTACTTGATGGACACAATACCAGACATATGCTTTGTTGTGAACACCTTGAGCCAGTTCCTGACGGGTCCAAAACATGCTCACTTGATTGTTGCAAAGCATATATTGAGGTACCTGAAGGGTACAATTGAGTATGGGCTCAAGTATGAGACAAATCAGATGATTAACCTGCATGGTTATGTTGATTCGAATTGGGCAGGCAATGAAGAGCACTTCAGGATGTTGCTTTAGTTTGGGATCTGGTATGATCTCTTGGTTTAGCAGGAAGCAATCATGTGTGGCACTAAGTACAGCTGAAGTAGAGTATGTTGCAGCTTGGTCAGCTAGTTGTGAGGCAGTATGGCTTCGGCAGCTACTGTCAAATTTGTTTGATCTCAAGTTAGAGCCGACCTGTATCTTCTGTGACAACCATAGTTGTGTGAAGTTGTCTGAGAACCCGGTGTTCCATGACAAGTCGAAGCATATTGAGATCAAGTACCACCATATCCGGGATATGGTGTAGAGACGAGTAGTGAAGCTCCAGTATGTGGCGATAGATGAGCATATAGCTAATGTGTTGACCAAGCCATTAGCAAGAGAAGTTCGAGTACTTCAGAGAGAAGCTTGGTGTTATCCAGATCGATGTTCCTCGAAAGAGGGAGTGATGTGACTGGAAGACGCAGGTGCATCGGGGTTGTATCTTACATGGTGGAAGACGCAGGTGGTCCGCAAGGACGTAATGCATTTGGGATGCTCCTGGGATGTATCCACATGTTTGAAGACGCTGGTAGGTCCACGAGTCATAAAGCATATGGGATGCACTTGGGTTGTATCTTACATGATGGAAGACGCAGGTGGTCCACAAGGACGTAATGCATCTGGGATGCTCCTAGGTTGTATCCACATGTTTGAAGATGCGGGTTGACTGATAGAGTCATAATACATCTGGGTTGTATCCATGGGGTGGAAGACGTAGATGTCCCTGGGCTGTACCCACTGGGTGGGAGACGCTGGTTGATTGAGAGAGAGATGTAATACATCTGGGATGTATCCACTGGGTGGAAGACGCAAATGTTCCTGGGCTGTATCCACTAGGTGGAAGACACAGGTTGTCCGATGGACATGATGTATGCACCTGGGCTACTCTCCGCCTGAGATGATCTGGATACGATGAGATGATAGTAGGAGATGCAGGTGATTGTTGTGGCAATGAAATGTGTGGTCCTGGGCTATATCTATTTGATGGCTTGCTTGTAGAGATGATGAAGACCTAGATGAGAGCTAGGCCTACATCCAACATGAAAAATGGATGGCTCTATAGAACTTCTCATGACAGATAGATTCGAGAGATGTCACTAGTTAATGATCAACAAGATGAGGATTGTTGCAGCAACGATGATGATGGCGTTCCAACAATGATGATCCAGCGATGATGATGACGTTGTCTAGAGTTTGTGTCTAGCTGTGATGATGACTGTGGCGAGAGAATACCTTCCTAGTTAAGAGGGAGTGTTGTAAATGTAACTTCAGAAGATATTTTTTGTATATTATTATTATTGTACTTTTATTGTACTTCCGTCAGAGATGTTTTTCCTCACTTCGGGGATGTCATTATTGTATTTGGTCATGTAAGAATATCGATGTAAAACCTCCATTGTAAGTCGGGGCAATAGCTCCCCAAAAGCTAAATGTAAATTGTATTTTTGAGTCTCCCTAGGATAGGTCGGCCCAGTCAGTTAGAGAGGTCGGCCCCAA
The DNA here is from genome assembly GCA_027924585.1 of Larix kaempferi. Lineage (NCBI taxonomy): Eukaryota > Viridiplantae > Streptophyta > Pinopsida > Pinales > Pinaceae > Larix > Larix kaempferi. The sequence goes on from BSBM01001812.1 coordinate 1,665,886, forward strand.
TGAGGAATTATGTCACTCACACTTAAAGTATAAATAGAGAGGATCACTCTCTCATTTGATATCACACTCATTCAAGCAAGTTCGCACCAAGTGAGAGAGAAGACAAGTTCGTTGGAAGAGAAAGAGAGAGAGATGCAGAAGACATCTTATATTTTGGGTTTTCCATCTTGCTTGATATTGTACTAGTGATGAATCTATTTCTGAGGAAGTTGCGGGGTTTTCTCCTTTATGGTTTCCTCGAGGAAATTTCTTATGTCTTTTGTGTTTTGCTGTGCTTGTCTATCTTTCAGTTTAAGGATCTAACTAAATTGAATTAAAGTGCAAACTCTAACAACTTGCACACATATTTATGCGATCATAATGGGACGTTTTGGTCGGAGAGCCTTCATTTCATATCATTCATGCTTTAGATATGGAACATTCCACCTTGGAGAGTATCTATCACATTTATGATAGAGGTTGTTGTCAGAACCATGGATCTAGTTAAACTAGCTTACCTATCTTAGCAATCAATAACATATCAAAGTAAATAAGAACAAAAAGAGAACAAGGAAAAGAATACACCATATATGTGGTTCACCCAATTGGGTTACGTCCACGGTAAGATTGTCTTGTATTATCTCTAGAAATCTCCTTCAATCTTACAAGAGAGCAACTACAAATAACCCTAATACAGTATATCAGAGCTTGAAATCACAATACCATGTGTTGATACTATCTATGAACATATACCACTTTATCACTTGTTGTCTATGATGTGACTCCCTTGGACCTATTATATACCAAGAGATGTGGAGGAATTGCGCTTACATATTGCATGTGGGGTAATTTAATTCTCCATAATAACATTTCTTTATATAATGATGGATATCAAGAGTATACTTTACCATAATGAATATGAGATATAATGTATTTTTTTTTACATAAGATTGTGGGTAACTTCCGACATAATACAAAGACATTATTACCTTCCAAGGAATATAATTAATATATTCCAACACTCCCCCTTAATAATGGCTGGGAGAAAAGCCCTCACTAACACTAAGGAATGAATGAGTCATTACTGCTCCCCCTTGATGACTACTTCCCTCATCCCAAGTAAAGAACGAAGATGCACATACTTCGCTGCTGTTAAGCATTTGGTGAAGATATTGGCTGCCTGCTGTTCGGTAGGACAATACTCAAGAGAAAGAATACCATCTGCGATGAGACCTTGAATGTAATGAGCATCAAGGTAGAGATGCTATGTCTTGGAGTGATATACCAAATTATAAGCAAGCTGAATTGCATCCTGATGATCACATTTCAACATAGTGGACGATTTAGGAACTAGACCAAGCTTAGTGAGAACATGCCGTAACCAAACTGCTTCTTTAGCTGCTTCTTTGGCTACTCTATACTCTGCTTCACACGAAGATAAAGAAAGTCTTCACCTTCTTGCTGGACCAAGAAATCGGACCTAAACCTAGTTGAAATATATAACCAACAGTTGATCGTCGAGCAAAACTGTCACCTGCCCAGTCAGAATCTGTATATCCAGAAAGTGACACTGTAGCACTGCTCGAATAAAAAACACCATATTGCAATGTCCCTTATAAATATCTCAGAATTCTCTTTGCTGCTTTCCAATGACTTTCATGAGGTTGCTGCATGAACCTGTGAAAATCTTCACAGCAGATCTAAGAGATGATGTATACCTCACAAGAAAGTAATTGATTAAGCAAGAAAATAGAAGAAGAGTGGTCAATGCAGTATAATGAGAAACATAATAATAATACAGTAGAACTCGGATAGAAGCAAAAATACTTCACACACACTAATTAATTAATCACAATATGGACAAATAAATAGTACAATGCATGAGGATTCGAATGCCTAAGGTGGCAATTCGAATTAGCCTTCATGGAGTGATCAAAAGATCACTGGAGTGTCATCGGAGCACAACTAGTAGTCTATCTCATTATCAATGGAGTCATCAATGCTCAAGTAACTGTCAACCATCAGTCAAACTGAGTCTAACTGAGTGTGGTAGGTGTAACTGAGTGTAACTGGAACTAATTGAATGAAGGAGACTCAGTGGAGGGCGCATGAGTAGCTAACTAAAGTCAGAATGGGCAGTCAAGTCTCACTGGAGGTCCATCGGAGTGATACAGTCAATTGAGAGTCAGTCGAGCCTAAAATCAAGGAGAGAACTGAAGATAACTGAATGGTAGGTAAGGAAGGGCGCCTTTCTCATGCAGTAGGTGAAAGGAGGGCGCACTAAGCTCTAGGAGGGATGAAACTGAGTGGAAAGAAGCTCCAGGGGCTAGCTAGCTGAGAACTATGTGCTAGGACTGATGACTGGGATGCATGCAAACCCTAAATAATGCATGCAAACCCTAAAAGTGCATGCAAGACTGAAAATGCAAATAATGAAAGTGTTGGTAGGACTAGGATGGAGTATAGGAATATCCTAATACCCCCTTTTAATCCATCATGGGCCCTGGTAACTGAGACCAAAAGTCACCCAATACAATGAATAATAACAGTCAATAAACCGAGGAAATGGGGAAAACCTCATGGGAAAAATACCCCCCGTCAAAATAGACTGTAAGGCACACACAAAAATAAATGCTCCAAACTCAAGCAGGTGTGATGCTTGGTCATATGTCTGGAGGTATCTTCTTCTTGGGAAGAAGTGGATCATGCTCCAAAGGCATGTGCTTGTACTTGCTCTTCAGATCGAATGTGATGAGAACAAATCCAAAAGAATGAGGATGATCCTTGAACCTGTGATTCGAATCTGCTGAGGTAGGATCAAATCTATGAATGTGCAGATAGTCTTTTGTCTTCTCCTTCGAACCATCATGGGTGAGATTATGCCAAAAAGAACCATCAAATAATAATGATTGCTTGGAATCCAAATCAGCTCCAAGACTTGATAAATGGTTTCTTGAGATCTCCTTTGAACCAGCAGGGGTGAGATCAAAACCATCATATGTACAAGAAATTATCCCAAGTAGTGATTGCTTAGAATCCAAATTGGATCCAAGACTTGAATCATGGTTTCTTGAGATCTCCTTTGAACCATAAGAGGTGAGATCAAAACCAGAATGTGCATGAGAAATTATCCCAAGCGAATGGCAATGGCCATATTCTTCAATAACCTTCTGAAAGCATGGAATAATGATCATATAGTAGTAAATAAGAGGTGATTGCTTGAGGAGAGCGAATGCATTACCTCCAATAGCTGATTTGACCTCCGAAACATTAAATAGATCATGATGTAGACCAACAGACTCTGGTGCAAGAGAGGATTTAGGACCTTCTGCAATATCTAGAGTGTGAACTGGAAAATAAAGAGAAGAAATTTGGAGCATGAGTGTAGAATCTGCAAGTTCTTCTTCTTTGTGGACAACTTCAATATGAGATGTGTTTGATACTGGTTCATGATCAATGAGATCATCAAGGATGGCGAATGCATCACTTTGCTTGTTCTCGAAAGGGTTTGGACCAATTCTTTTATTCTGTTTACCAAATATTACATCCAGTTGGGCCCATAGCTCTTTTGGAGTTTCAATATCAACGAATTGGTGTATCATGCATCGAGGCATAGCAAACAACATGGCTGCACAAGCTCTGTCACCTTCAATTAACCAGTCATACTCTTCTTCAGAGGATTCGAACTCTCTTTCAAAACAGTAATCAAAGAGACCATTTCTCTTCAAATGTGCTATCATATTCGGTTTCCATTCATCATAGTTGAATGGAGAAAGAGGAGGGATTTCTTCTTAATACATGGAAGATGTTTGAAGACTTGCAAAAACAATAGAGAATATCTGCAACTGCTACTGCTGCAAAAATGCAGAAACTGCTGCACTCGAAATCTTGATAATAATCTGCAAAAAACTCTTAGGAATGAAGATAAACATACTCTCAACATGCTCTGATACCATGTAAAAATCCTCACAGCAGATCTAAGAGATGATGTATACCTCACAAGAAAGTAATTGATTAAGCAAGAAAATAGAAGAAGAGTGGTCAATGCAGTATAATGAGCAACAGAATAATAATACAGTAGAACTCGGATAGAAGCAAAAATACTTCACACACTAACTAATTAATCACAATATGGACAAATAAATAGTACAATGCATGAGGATTCAAATGTCTAAGGTGGAAATTCGAATTAGCCTTCATGGAGTGATCAAAAGATCACTGGAGTGTCATCGGAGCACAACTAGTAGTCTATCTCATCATCAGTGGAGTCATCAATGCTCAAGTAACTGTCAACCATCAGTTAAACTGAGTCTAACTGAGTGTGGTAGGTGTAACTGAGTGTAATTGAAACTAACTGAATGAAGGAGACTCAGTGGAGGGTGCATGAGGAGCTAACTGAAGTTAGAATGGGAAGTCAAGTCTCACCGGAGGTCCATCGGAGTGATACAATCAGTTGAGAGTCAGTCAAGCCTAAAATCAAGGAGAGAACTGAAGATAATTGAATGGTAGGTAAGGAAGGGCGTCTTTCTCATGCAGTAGGTGAAAGGAGGGTGCACTAAGCTCTAGGAGGGCTGAAACTGAGTGGAAAGAAGCTCTAGGGGCTAGCTAGCTGAGGGCTAGGTACTGGGACTGATGACTGGGATGCATGCAAACCCTAAAAGTGCATGCATGACTGAAAATACAAATAATGAAAATGCTGCTAGGACTAGGATGGAGTATAGGAATATCCTAACAGAACTGTGAAATCAAACTGCCCACGAGCTGGCGATAAAGAGTAACATCAACAAGAGGAGTAGTGCACTCAATAGTTAATTTTACACCGGACTGAAATGACGTAGGAGCAGGTTTACAATCACTCATATGCAAACGAGCCAATAAATCTGTAGCATACTTCGGTTGAGAGAGAAGAATATTATCTGCCATATGCCAAATTTGAAGACCCAAGAAATAGTGCAATATACTGAGATTATTCATTTCAAAATGCTTTTGAAGATCACTTTTCATACTTTGAATTAAAACAAGTTGGCTACCAATTATAATAAGATCATCCACATATAACACAATAATGAGGATATGATCACTAAAGTTCTTAACATACATATTTGGATCATATATACAATGCTTAAAACCATTATTCAAGAAATATGTATCAATGTTTTTCATACCAAGCTCTAGGTGCTTGTTTGAGACCATATAAAGACTTGTGTAATTTGCATACAAAACTTGATGATTCAACATTAATAAAACCATGAGGTTGTTGCATATAAATGTCTTCATTAAGATTACCATTTAAAAAAACACTTTTAACATCCATTTGGTGTATTTTCCATTTATAAGATGAAGCAAAAGATATGATGGTTCTTATTGTATTCATTTTAGCAACATGAGCAAAAGTTTCATTATAATCAATACCTTCAAGTTGATTAAAACCTTTTGCAACTAAGCTAGCTTTATATTTTTCAATCTGTCCTTCTGCAGTAAACTTAGTTTTATAAATCCATTTACAACCAACTAAATTTTTTCCCGAAGAAAGAGGAGCACAAGACCGAGTCTTGTTCTTCATAAGAGAATCATACTCAGCAGACATAGCTTGTTCCCAATGAGGTTTACCCTTAGCTTGAGCATAAAAATTAGGATCATTTGTGGCCAAAACTTTGGTCATAAGAGCAAAGTTAAATCTAGTTCTACGAGTATCAGAAGGGTTACCAATCTCACTACCTATAGATTGAAGAGTTTTCCGGGCCCAAACAAGAAGGTTAGAAGGAACATAAGTCACTTCAGGAGCTTCAAGACTTTCAGGTGGAACGCTTGAAGAAGAGGATGAACTAAGATCAACAACAGGCACAGTGCTGGAAGGAGTAACAAATATAGGAGTAACATGAGACAATGGAATATTCAGGGTAACATGAGGTTCTATAGACTCAGGTGGTGGAGAGACTTCAATAAATTGAATATCTCTACGAATTATGACACTTTGATTAGAAGGATCAAATAACCTGTAAGCTTTAGAATCCTCGGCATAACCAATGAATATACACTTGCGAGACTTGGGTTCTAAATTTTTCTGTTTTTCATCAGGAATATGAGCCCAACATTCACAACCAAACACCTTAAAGTTACTAATATCGGGTTTTCTACCATTCCATTTTTCCTCAGGGGTAACATGCTTAACAACTTTTGTAGGAACTCTATTTAAAATGAAGTTAGCACAACTTATGGCTTCGACCCAAAATTTCTTGTGTAATCCGTTAGAACAAAGCATACATCTAGCCATTTCAACTAAATTTATGTTTTTTCTTTCAACAACACCATTTTGTTGAGGTGTGTAAGGAATAGTGTTTTAATGTTGAATTCCATATTTAGATAAAAATACTTCAAATTCTTTCTTAACAAATTCCCCTCCATTATCAGTTCTTAAAGTCTTAGTTCTTTTACTAGATTCATTCTCAACCAAGGATTTAAATACTTGAAATTTAGAAAAAGTTTCACTTTTATTTTTCAAAAAATAAACCCATGATTTTCTACTAAAGTCATCAATAAAAGTAAGAAAATAGACTGCATGAGATATAGAAGGAACTTTAAGAGGACCACAAATGTCATTATGAAATAATTGCAAACATTATTTAGTACGCCAAGCTTTACCTTTATCAAACATTTCTCTATGATGTTTACCAAGAACACAACCTTCACAAACACCGTTAGTAGACGAAATATTAGGCAAGCCAAATACCATTTTAGTTAAGATTTGCATTTTACCATAATTCAAATGACTTGATCTTTCATGCCATAATTTACTTAGTTCATCAGCATGAGAAACATAGGAATAAAAATGTTGTCTTTTAGTTGAATTAAAACCAACAAATTTATATAAACCAACAGTATGATCAACAAGACCAGAAGAAACTACTTTAAAATTTTGATTGATATATTTAAGAACATATTTATCAGGCCAAGCTTCAAATTTATATCCTTTTTGGCATGCACGATAAATAGAAAGCATGTTGATGGGCATGTGTTCAATATGAAAAAAATCTTCCAATTGACCATTAGCAACATTAGCATGACTAGAACCAATTACAGAAAGTTGTTTACCATCACCTATAAATACTTTCTAAGATGTGTTTTTATTATTGTCATAAGATGTAAATAAATAAGCATTATTAGTCATATGTTTAGAAGCACCAGAATCCATTATCCATTCCACATTAGAAGAAGAACTACTAGACGAAACAACAGATGCACATAAAGCTACTTGTGATTCATCAGAACTTTTCTTTTGAGCTTTAGCCATTAAACGTTTCGTTTTAAAGCAATTTTTTTCAGGATGGTTAGTTTTACCACAATGCTTACAAGGATCATATACTTTCTTCTTCTTACTATTTTCATGATGTGCATTAGAAGCATTACCATATTTATTAGTATGATTTGAAGTGTGTGAATTAGAACCTTTAGCAGTATTAAAACTTTTCTTAGGATTCTTATTATGTGCCATAAGAGCCTTATTAGGTGTGATTTGTCCCGAAATAATTAACCTTTCTTGCTCATTAATCAATCATTTACAAAAATCATCAAAAGTAGGTTTCGGGGTGTTTGAAGACAATTCAAGAGCTCTATTCCTAGTTTGAATGAACATATCAAAACAAGATGACAATTTTTGTTCTACAAGAATTATAAGAGCAACGTCTGTTTTCTTGTAATCTTTATCACAATTATTTAATTTTTCATTTAAAATTTTCACTTCAGCAAGATATAATTATATTTTTTCAAAGTTAGTAGGATCTAGCTCAAAAATCTTCTTTTCAAGGTAATAAGCAAAAACATCATCAGATTTATCAAATAAAGAAGCAAGAATTTCCCTTACCTCAACCGGGTTGTCTTTTGCCTCAATACTTACCTGAAGACTATCTGAAATCGTTTGACCAATGAGCTCTCTTGCTTGATCACATTTATCTTCCCATATAGCCATAGCTTGAGCATCAGTAGGTTTTTGGTGTTCACTATTAACAATCCTTGATAGATTCTTACTCCTGATAACATCAATCATTTTTCTTTTCCATGCAAGATAGTTAGGACCAACAAGTTCAAGAACAAAAGCTACTTCTAAAGTCACAATGATAGAAATTTTGACAAGAAACCAAATGCTAGAAAGGACAAGAGAAAAAAAGTGAATAACAGAAAACTGATACACTTTACCATACTGATCTGTAGAAACACAGTAAAGAAAAAATAAACTTTTATTTACATCCCTTAAAAAAGTGCCAAGAAAAGTCACTCGCGGGTCTTCCAACAAGAAACTCGTGAATAAAAAATGATACTCGCGGTTTCTACACGACAAGGTCACGGGTTCTCGCGGGTTGCTGTATAGTGAAGTCGCGGCTACTCGCGGATCTCTTTGCACTAAAGTCATGGTTATGCCGAAGCACTCGCGGGTCTCTGCACAGCATGGTAGCGAGTATACTGAAAAAACACAAGTTAACAATTAGAGCAGTCATGAGTGTGCCGTAGCACACACGGGTCTGCACACTGGAATTCGTGGGTCTACAGTATACTCGTGGTTTCACAGTAGGGAAGTCGCGGTTAACCGCAAGTTCTGCGAAGGAAAAGTTGCGAGTGTCCAGTTTAGGCCGAAAACAATGCTGATTATGACGAAGATGGAAACCTGCAAAAAATTCTACCAAAATTGGACGAAAACTATCGATCTGACAATCGGAAGATAGATCTCCTTGAGGAGAAGCCAAAAATATATAGATCTATAAAAAAACATTCAAAAAACCCCTGAAAAATTTCCACAAAAATCTACACAACAAGGTTAGGGTAAAAACAATTGTAGAAACATGCCAAGATCTGAAGAGAAGCCTAATGGATACCATATAGAAAGCAAATCTACAAAATAAACAATGCCCAGATGATAATAGTTATTGATTAAAATCTATAGAAGGTGCTAGATCATAACAACCATGTCAGAACTATAGATCTAGCTAGACTAGCTTATCTATCTTAGCAATCAATAACATATCAAAGCCTAATAAGAATAGAAAGAGAACAAAGAAAAGAATACACCAGATATACGTGGTTCACCCAATTGGGCTACATCCACGAGAAAGTTGTTTTCTATTATCTCCAGAAATCTCCTTCAATCTTACAAGAGAGCAACTGCAAATAACCCCAATACAATATAGCAGAGCTTGGGATCACAATACCATGTGTTGATACTATCTATGAGCATATGCCACTTTATCACTTGTTGTCTATGATGTGACTCCCTTGACCCTATTATATACCAAGAGATGTGGATGAATTACTCTCACACATTGCATGTGGGATAATATAATTCTCCATAATAACATCTCTTTATATAATGATAGACATCAAGAGTATACTTTACCATAATGAATATGGGATATAATGTATTACTCTTTTACATAAGATTGTGGGTAACTTCCGACATAATACAAAGACATTATTACCTTCCAAGGAATATAATTAATATATTCCAACAGTTGTTTGGATTTGGAAGAGATCTAGGTGGTCAAACCTTAGATCTATGGTCTATTCATGCTTATTGGACATTTTCTCTTTGAGTGCTACCTTTGGGGAGTCTTTGGAGGCTAGATATTTGGTTCTAATTTGTCATTTGCCCCTCATTTATAGATGTGTTCCTCTCTTTATTCATTAAGACTTGTACATGTGCTTTAACCACCTTATTTTTTGCATGCAGTTGGAGTATTTAGGTTTCTTTACTCCTCTGTAGGGTATATCTAAGAGTATTGTTATTATATTGTAGGAAGAAGATGAGTAGAAAGCTATATAATGCTTTGCTATCTCCATTTCTGATAGTTGGATTTGGGGAGAAATCCCATTGCGCCTAATTGAATATCTATTGGTTTCTTTGGATGGTGAATTAAAACATTATCTCTTGAGTGGTATGCCAGTTTCTTATGAGAGCTTTCGTTGATACTGGTTTTGGGCTATTGAAGTAAGCTTTTTAAGCTTTTTCTTCTTCTATGTGATGGTTGTCAATTGAAAGTGATAGGTTGTATGTATCTTAGATATTGGTGATATAATAATCTTTTTCTTCTTTTATAGGTTGGTTGTCAATTGAAAATGATAGGTGGTATGCATCTTAGATATTGGTAATATGCATGGCAATTATCCTACCAAAATCATTTGAAAACATCTAACCTAATATTTTCCCTTTGTAGATTTTTAAAATTAATAAATCCATTAGAGTGAATAGTAAGCTTGCTATCATAATCTTCCTAATCATTTCTTTTAGAATCCTTCGTTGAGGATTTGATTGATCCCATTTCCCGAATGGATAAGGTACTATTCTCCAATCCATTCATATTTCTCATTTACTATCATAAACAATTTTGCTAAATCTATCTCTTCATTTCACTTTGAATCTCATTGCAAGCTTTAATAATCCTATCCTAGGGAAGCCTTCCTTGAGTTGGAGAAGAGCCAAACTATAGTAGAAGAGGGTGGTTCAATGTGGTGATATTGGCCTTCCACTTAGTTTTATTGGGTAATATACTAGTCTCCAATCCATTCATCTTTATTTCTCATTTACTATCATACACAATTTTGCTAAAGCTATCTCTTCATTTCACTTTGAACCTCATTGCAAGTTTTAGTAATCCTATCCTAGGGAAGCCTCCCTTGAATTGCAGAAGAGACAACCTAGAGTAGAATAGGCTTTGGTGTGGTGACATTGGCCTTCCACTTAGTTTCATTAAGCCCATACCTAGAACTTTAGGACTTTATCTTGAAAGGTGTGCGTTTATGTGATAACATGTTTGATACCAAAGAATGTTGTGCTTTGTTGGTATTAGTCTTGTTGGTTCAACATTATGATGAAATCCATTCTTCAAGTGCATAGAAGATTCTATATTTAACAACTTAAATTGAGCTCTTATCATCAATACTAAAGTCAGTTAGTCTTCTTCTTGCTTCAATGACTAGAGAAGTATAATTTTTTTACCCTTTGAGTCAGGCCAAACCAACCTTGAGTACCATCATTTAACAACATAAAAACAAAAGATATATACTATTAAAGGCTTAAGTGAAATATTTCAATTTAAAAACTAATGGCTTGTGCCCCTTCATTGCATTAAGAAATCTCAACTCCTTTTTACTATAAGCACCACTCCAAGGATTATTCTTTCACGATAATTTTCAACATGAAATTAATCATCACAAAACATATATACTATTAAAGGCTTAAGTTGTAGTGTCTCTGTTTAATAATTTGGAAAAATTGCAATTTTTGGTCAAATTCGAACCTTGGACTAGTGATGACTCAAGTGTTTCCAAATGAATCCTAAGGATTTCGAATTGGGTCTGAGAGTGTTTGAAGGGTATTAGGACATAAAAATGAATCTAATGCGTGCTTAGACACTATCAAAAGACTTTTTCAACCTTCATTTGAATTCATGAGAAAAGTGAGAAATTTACTAGTAGTTTCGATGTTCAAATCCCCAAGGGTAGGTGTCATGTCCCAAATTTGGTATTGGGTCACAATGGCCTAATCACATTGGCTCTATTCATTAGAGTTTGTCAAATTGATGCTAAAGGTCAAATAATTGCCAAGGAGGAAAATTACTAGTTTTCTAGGTTTGGGGTGGAAGCTTTGGGATTTGGAATAATGGGGATAATAAATGATGTTTGAACATTAGAATGGCATAAATATTTAATAAAGGATCTAAATAAATATATACAAGTGAAAATCAAAGTGGCATTTCATCATGAAGACACATGGAGGAAGTGGGACCCACATATGGCTAGATTTCCCCACTACATTTGGCATCATTCTCTCACCAATTCAAATTCAAGGTGAATGGTAAAATACTTGGGGGAGTCCAAAAGGTATTATTCATTGCATGACTCATTCAAGGTCGAAATATAGAGGAAGAATAACTCCCATGGAAGAGGAAGAGGCAATTTGGAGCTAGTGAGACACTTGGGCTAGATTCCCTAGCTCTATGACAACAATAATGAAGATGCTATGACACCTATGACACAAATCAGACCTGAAGGCTGACATATGATATATATGACATGTCAGGGCTAAAAATAGACTCCAAGAGGGCGCTCAAGGGTGTTAGGGCAGCTAAGATGCTTCCACATGTGATTTGGTGGAAGTGGGAGACTAGGAATTGTTGTACAAGTGGCGTTCTTTGGAATCTCTTCCCAACATGAGTTGGCATGAGTCTCTTGGAAGGAATTCGACCCATGGAGGACATTAGAAGTTTATAAATGTCAATAACAAAGAATGAAACCAGCTTTTGATCATTTGTAGAATTTGCAATTGCATTTGTGAAGAGGGAGAGCTAGTGGATGACTAGTTTCTTGCCTTAGCCAATTTCGAGGGTGAAAGATTCCCATCCAAGTTGGTAATTGGAAAGGCCATTCAGACCTTTCATTTGGTGCTTTAATGGAGTCTTTATTTGCAGGTGTAAGCTACAGGGCAGCTCATGGTTTCTTCTATTGCAGCTCACTCCTTCAACCATTTCCAGTTTTGATGGCATATTCTTGATCCTTGAGGGAGGGCGTTTTTGGTGAGCTATTGTACTCTTTGGGGAAGCTTTTAATGCCCAATTTCTTTTGTAATATGAAGTAAATACTCTGTTCTTCATCTCCAAAAAGTTTCAGGTCGAAATTCCAAGTAGAAATGTATAAATCTCATTTTTAATGGAAGAACAATGCCATTTCCCGACTACCTTGTTGTGAACCAATGTATTGATGATGATTTCGAATGAATGGATGATTATCTGATATATTTGTGATCAATATACTTCCATGGATGTCTTCTACAAGTTTCATGTACTGTACTTGAGCATTTGAAGCATTTTTACTCAGTTTAGTTCTATTGGGAGGTGAAATAGTGCCATTTCCCCAAGGGTCGAATTGGGGATTTTTGCAGTTGAATGGGAGAGGGTGAGAACAGTTGTAATAATCCATTAATGGTGCATATGAGACTTTAATAAAATAATTAACACATTACATACCTCTGTTCATAAATTTGAGTGGGTTTGGAGGCATTTGGGAAGCCATTTTCAGTACTTACCCCAGGGGGATTTGAACCCCAAATCACTAGTAAAATTGCATAATTGGTCCAGAATATTAAGAGAGTTTGCAGAGGTCTTTTGGTGGACATATTGTCATCCATAAACATCATATTCAAGTTCTAATATCATTCATACACCTTACTTGAAGATTTGAAGGCATTTGGAGTCAATTTGAGACCTAGAGGCCAATACTAGTCAAAGGAAAATCACTAGTAAAGTTACCTACATTGATCAGAATTGAAAGAGGATTTGCAGAAGTATTTTAAAGGTCCAAAGGAATCTCTAAAACACATATTTATGTTCTAATATCATTCATATACCTTCTCAGAAGATTTGGGATCATTTGTGGCAAATTTGGGACCTAGAGATCCAAACTAGTCAAAGGTCGAACTAGGGAAAAAAAGTGGAAAATTGCAATTTTAATAAAATTCTTAATAAGGAACATTACAGTAGGGGTCACTAATGGCTTCCCAAATGCAATATGAACCTCCCAACTTTCAAAACACAGACATGTATTAGTTATATGACTTCAATGGGAACCCAAATCCATCATTAATCAGTTCCTAAAGGCTTCTGCAACTTCCATAAAACATATATTTGTAAACAGGGCATTACATAGGGGGAAATGTGAGAAAAATGCTATAACTTGCTATGAAATTTGGGATAAATGTCCCAAGGACCTGCATAAGGTATATGAGACTTCTTTAGTACATTAATGGCTCTCCAAACAACACTTAAAACCACAGATATTGATTGAAACAATTCGATACCAAACAACTTCAACTTTTACAACAAGATATGTGGGAAAATGGCACCATTCATACATAGTTTGGCATTTACACATAGTTTCACTTGGATGTTCGACCTGAAGTTCATATGAGCATAAAATACAGAGTGTAGACATCATATTACAAATAAATGGGTCCCCTTGGACTTCCCCAAAGAGATCAACATCTCACCATGTGCGCCCTTCCTCCAAGAGCAAGAATATAGAGAGAAAAGTGAGAGAGATGTGGGAACAAGTTGAAGGAGAAATGGTCATGAGCAACCTTGTAGCTTCAACCTGTAAACAAATGTCTTCATACATATCCAATGAAAAGTCTAAATGGCCTCTCCAATTTCCAATTAGGATGGGAATCTTGCACCCTCGAAATTGGTACTAAGGCAAGAAGGATAAACATCCACCTTACATGGACAAGCTATGCTCTCCGATTTTGCCAAATGCGAAATGATCAAAAGATGGTCTCATTCTTTCTTCTTGTATTTGATTAGCCTCCCAAGACCTCCATGTCTCGAATTCCCTCCAAGAGCTTCATCTCAACTCGAATTAGGGAGATATTCCCATGAGTGCCACTTGTCCAACAATTCCTAGTCTTCCTCTTCCATCCATTCGAATGGGGGGGATCTTGGCTGCCATAACTCCCTTGTGCACCCTCTTCAAGGCTATTTTTAGCCCAGAAATGTAATATATGTCAGATGTCATCAATCAGGTTTGATCCTTGTCATAAGTGTTATAGAATATTCATCATGGTTGTCATAGAAGCTAGGGAATCTAGCCCAAGTGTCACAATACCTCTAAGATTCCTCTTCCTCTTCCATGAGAGTTATTCTTCCACTCAAATTTGACCCTTATTGATCCATTCCAAGTATAATGACTCTCCAACTCCCCCAAGAACGTTAGAATCCACCTTGGATTCGAATGGGTGAGGATAGGATGCCATATGACATGGAGAATATTGCTTTGTGTGGGTCCCACACCACCTATGCATTCTCATGACCAAGTGCCACTTTATTTTCTTATTATTAATATTTATTTATCCCCTTTTAATATATATTTTTCAACCTAATGTCCATTTGGGGTCTTATAGCTCCCTTATTCCAAATCTAAATGTTTCCACCCCAACCTAGGAACTAGTAGATTGGTGGAATTTTCCTTTCATGTAATTTATTTGGATGGGGACATTACATAAGTGAAATCTTTCAAATTAAAAACTAATGGCTCGTGGGTGTTATTCCTCTTCATTGCATCAAGAAATATCAACTCCTATTTACTAGAGGCACCACTCTCCAATAGGTGTGTAGATTGTTGTGTTAATAGCTTAAAATGCCAAGTTTTTCAATTAAATTTCTTATGTTTTCCATCCCAATAAATATAATTTCTATAATATAGTGTAGGCTTTCACTAATGTTTCATAGTAGGCGGTTAATATTAAATAAAAGTTATCTCAATTGTCTATTTTGTGTGGAGTTGTTAAATTTTAGAATGAAATAGTGCTATCAACAAAAATGGATACCATTTAGGGAGAATCTAAGAATAAGGAGGTAGTGTAAGCATTGCTTTATGCCATTGGAAATGATAATTTTGAAATGATATGTCAATGTCATTAGAATGAATTGGCTACACTTCCTTTGGCCTTGGGTTATTTACAAAAATAACCTATTATTAAAGCAAAATTTAATATTTTATAATATTATTATTAAAATTTAAGATAAAATCTCTAAAATTAGTAAATTTAATTCATACAATAAAAAAGCAAATTTTCATTTCATAAAATGATATAACGTGAATTGTGTAATGCGAAGCAATATTTATATTAAACAACTCTAAAAACAAAAAATTCAGGAAACTATATTATAGATATAGAACTAAATATGACCCTAAAAACAAAAAAATTAGGAAACTATATTATAGATATAGAACTAAATATAACCCTAAAAACAAAAAAATTAGGAAACTATATTATAGATTTAGAACTAAATTTCACTATTACATCCTACACATTTACACTAACTTATCAAACTTTAACTAACAAAATTAAAAAAAAAAATACAAATTATCAAAATCCAAATAAATTATTGTCTCTGTTTTTATTCTTTTGCGGGAAGCACATTCTTACCATCATCTTGTCAACCAACATTATACATTATATTAGGTTAAAATTAGGTACTTGATGCTATGGAGATAGAAATGAAAGAGTTATGTGGACATTCACCATATCTTAATCTTTTTGTGAGTATAGAATTCCCCTTTGCATCATGGATAGTGTATATTCCCTTGAATTTGATTCTTATATTCATGAAGCCAATCTATGAGTATAATGATTTAAGTGATATAATTAAAATTAAAAACTTGTAAAAGAACGATACATAAAAATTTAATGGTTAATCATAATAATGGTTTTCATGTTAATTATAAAATTAATTATGTAATGATTTTTTTGCATACTATTACAATCTTAAACATCAATTTAGTTTGAGAAGCACAATCCTTACCATCATAATACTTGATATGATTTGCATGATATTTGTTCTTTGTTTTAGCTTTTGATGAAATTATTTTGGATTAAATAAAAATGTCATTGAATAAATATGGATCTTAAGCAACAAATGAACCGCATATCTAGCACTGAGGGGTAGCTCAATTGGTTGGATCTTTCAGGAGCAAGACAACAAATGGTTGAGGTTAGGGGTTCAGTTCTCTGGGTCATTTGGGGTTAGGCACCGAAGTAATGTCGACCGGGTGATCCCCCTCCGGGTGTGCCCCTCAGATCATATTCGTGGACGTAGCAAGCTCCAGGGTTGTGAACCACATTGGAAAAAAAATGAACCACATATCTATGTAGAGTGACTCATCACCATGGTTCTTTTTTTTTTCTTCGCTTGGCACATTGTTGGCAATCTTGTTACTGCACCTTTCATTCTTGGTAGTTGTTACTAAGGTTAACATATTTTAATTAGAATGGAGACGATGTGATTTTCCATTACTATTTCATAGCAATATATCATGCATATATATATTTAAACCTTGAATAATCATTTTTTATCGCACTTTATCATTAATATTCCGGGGAAAGAGGAGCATGCACATTCATAACAAGGCAGCCAAATGGCATGTTATATCTATTGTTGAAATATTTAACTGTGAAGGTCCTCCCTCATAGTTTGGTGCGTGTGTAATGAGGGGGACAAAAAGGGTTTTGTTCCTTATGTTTTATTTATGTAAAAAGTGACCTTATGTAAATAAAAGGAAATGTTTTGTACTTTATAAGTTGTGGATCCCATTTAAGTGATGCATGTAATATTTAACTTTTAATTATTAAAAGTGCAATTAATGTGAACCCTAGATCTAGTGATCTAATCCTAGCCATTGGATTGGTAGTTAGGAAGTTAGTTACTAGAATTGAAGTATAAAATAATGAGAAGGGACAAAGGAAAAGACACCAAGAGATAAAGAGAAGACTAAAGAAGAAGAAAAGGGTTTCCAAGACAAAATTGGCACACTTTCCAAGAAATTTTCAGCAGCACGAATCCCAAGGCAGCCATATCATTCTACACATTTTTCAAGGCAGTTAGAGAAGACACTGAACAACAGTCTGACAGAGGCTGTACTGCAGCATGAAACTGTCACGTGTGGGCACAGTTTAAGGCAGAGGCTGGAGCATTAATTACATCCTGTCAATACTGCACAATGTCTTTCTGGCATGCATGGGCACTAAAAACGAGGTAGAACAATGAGCAGTGCGTACAACATCCTTTGGAACGTATGGACAAGCAGTATAGTAGGTCGTACAATTATTCATTGGTATAATATCCAAGGTAGTAGTCTGCTAAAGTTTAGTTCTGTAAATTTGTCAGTTTTGGGAAGATAATTTCTGTGCAGAGAAATTTTTGAGTTTTCTTCTTAATACCAAATCTTATCTTAGCGTTTTCTAAGTTTTGGGTTTTTCCCTGGTCAAGGTTGGCCAAAAATTTAACTGTGAACAATGTGATTGTTTAGTATCATGAGTTTGAAAAGTTTTGGCATGGCGTTTTAAATTTTAAAGTGTGCAAGTGAATTTTAATATAAAACCTAGTTGCTAAAAGTGTTTGACAAAATGTCTGAACCACAATCTTCATTATTTTGTCATTTTTCTTCATGGTATCATAGTTGTACTGAACATGGCAATAAGCAAGACTGTCTCATAGTGTGTTGAAGTTTTCAGTCTAGGATTTAATGGCTACCAACTTGAGGTTTGAAGACTAGATGGATGGAGAATCCAACTTCAATCCATGGAAGGAACGTATTGTTTTACTGTTAGAGGAAGTTGAACTATGGGATATAGTTGAGAAGGAAGTCATTGTACCTGATAAGACTGCTGATGCAATAGATTATGCGGCCTATCAAAAGAGAAATGTGAAAGCCAAGAGAGTGATTCTTGATGCTGTCAAGGATCACATTGTTCTGCATATAGCATGGAAAGCAAATGCCTCTGATATGTGAGCATCGTTGACAAAATTGTACTAGAGTAGTAACGAGAATAGGAAAATGGTACTTAGAGAAAAGATGAGAGACATTAGGATGACTGAGAATGAGAAAGTGGCCTCATATCTCACAAGGAACACTCAAGTTTGGGATGAACTTGGTGCAATTGGGGAAGTTGTAATTGATGGAGAAATAGTTAGAACTGCACTGAATGGTTTTTCAAGTGCATGGAACACTTTTGTAAAAGGTTTGGTCTTTAGAGAGAATAGACCTAGCTGAGACAAAGTCCAAGGGTGGCGAGATTGAGGAGAATGTGGCTCTTTCTGTTAAGAGCAAGAAGAACAAGAAGATGAAATATTTAAGTAATATTAGGTGCTTCCAGTGTAATCAATTTGACTATTATTCTTCAAAATATCTAGAGAAGAAGGGGAAGGTGGAGGAATATGCTGCAAAGTTCGAGCAAGAGTTTTCTCTAGTTTCCATTGACTCCAGTGTGGGAAGTTTAGTTTTTTATCATGTCTAGATAGTTGATAGTGAGTCAACTAGACATATGACCGGGTTGTATGGTGCTTTCCAGATCATTACAGAGTTACGCCCAAGGAATTTTGTGCAGACATATATTGATAGTCCTCGGGTAGCAGTTCGAGGTGTTGGAATAGTGAGGTTCCAACTGGACCTTGGTGAGATTCTGGAGGTCCATGGGGTTCTATTTGTTCCTGGGATGAGAGTTAGAAAACTCTCAGTTTCATCCTTGGAGGATGATGTTCAAGTTTGGTCATCTCTTCTTTTATCGAGCGAAAGAACCAGTTGGTACCACTATCCTTCTTGGCGATCGCAGGGACAAGTTGTATGTGTTGAGGGGACATGTTGTACATCCAGGATCAGGAGGTTTGCTATTTGAGTTAGATTCTGAGGATGGGGAAGGAGTTCAGCTGTTATCTTTTGATGAAGGGAGTGGATCTCTTCAGAGCACTGGAAGGAGACTCAATCAGTGCAATGATGTTGAGCATGTTTAGGAGGCTCAGGTGGAGTCTCAAAGTTTAGAGTTTCAGTTCAGGTTCATGCACTTATCTCTGAGGTGTATTCTAGAGCAGGAGGGAGCTTCTTCAAGGAACATAGATGGAGATACAATTAGTATCGGAAGGACCTCCCTCGTTAGGAGGGAGTGTTGAAATATCTAACTCTGAAGGTCCTCCCTCATAGTTTTGGTGTGTGTGTAATGAGGGGGACAAAAAGGATTTTGTTCCTTATGTTTTATTTATGTAAAAAGTGAACTTATGTAAATAAAAGGAAATGTTTTGTACTTTATGAGTTGTGGGTCCCATTTAAGTGATGCATGTAATATTTAACTTTTAATTATTAAAAGTGCAATTAATGTGAACCCTAGATCTAGTGAACTATTCCTAACCATTGGATTGGTAGTTAGGAAGTTAGTTAATAGAATTGAAGTATAAAATAATGAGAAAGGACAAAGGAAAATCCACCAAGAGAGAAAGAGAAGACTGAAGAAGAAGAAAATGGTTTCCAAGACAAACTTGGCACACTTTCAAAGAAGTTTTCAATAACATGAATCCCAAGGCAGCCATATCATTCTACACATTTTTCAAGGCAGCCATAGAAGAGACCATATAATAGTCTAACAGAGGCCGTACAACAACCTGAAACTGTCATGTGTGGGCACAATTTTCAAGGCAGATCCTAGAGCATTAATTACAGCCTGTCAATACCATACAACGTCTTTCTGTCACGTGTGGGAACTGAAAATGAGGTAGAACAGTGAGCAATCCGTACAACAATCTTTGGCATGTGTGGAAAGGCTGTATAGCAGGTCGTACACCTATTCATTGGCACAAAATTCAAGGTGGCAGTCTGCTGAAGTTTAGTTGTGTAAATTTATTAGTTTTGGGAAGAGAAAATTTATGTGTAGAGAAATTTTTGAGTTTTCTTCTTAATAAAATATATTCTCGTAGGTTTTTCCCAAGTTTTCGGTTTTGCCTTGGTCAAGGTTGACCAAAAATTTAACTCTGTACAATTTGATTGTTCAGTATCATGAGTTTGAAGAGTTTTGGCATGGTGTTTTAAATTTTAAAATGTGCAAGTGAATTTTAATTTAAAACCTAGTTGCTAAAAGTTTTTGACAAAATGTCTGAACCACAATCTTCATTATTTTGTCATTTTTCTTCATCTATGGTAGCCATTATCAAGACACCCAATGAAATATTGGGTGAAAGTACTTCTATCAATGACTTTCGATTCAAACATATGGGCACATGGGGCTTTCTCACAATATGTATTCTAAATGTTATATGGATTATTTCCTTTTTCATTGCACTAAGAATTAATCCATTTTTGGTTGCTCAAAATAGTAGCAAGGGAAATTGACAACTTTTGCCTAAAATTTAATATTTTTTTTTCGGATTGATGGAATTGTAAATATCAAATGATAACATTGCACAATCTAGTTGTACAACAAGGGAAATTGACAACTTTTGCCTAAAATTTAATATTTTTTTGGATTGATGAAATTGCAAATATTAAATGATAACATTGCACAATTAGTTGTAGTCAGGGTATTCTAGGGCGTTGAACCCATTTTTGCATTAAAAACAATAGTTTCATCAAATCCGAAATCGTAATTTTGGTAAAAGATTGCTTGATTGAATTATTGGAAAAAGTAAAAATATAGAATGTTTAGACTTATCATGATACTTGATAGATTCATTTCTATTTTCCTAAGAACTCAAAATTGCACACTCCAACATGAATTCATCAACTTTTCTATTCGATTCAATGCAATAGCAATGTAGGTTTAAACATGAGCTAATTGATTATAAATCTTCATGTAATTATGTAACACTATGCATTTTTTTGGGAAGATGAGGCTTAGTGCCCTTTTTAATTCCTCATCAAGATAATGGAATCCACCCATTTCATCTATGGGCCCTGATTGCAAAGGGAAAATCCTTTTGTATTTACCCCATTGTCTAAGGAGTCAATGGTATTCTAATGAAATTTGGATTCCTAGTTCTTTGGGAAAGTTCAATCAACAATGTCACATTATCCTGCAATTTGTTACCTAATTGAGGTTTTGTTCCAAGATACGTTGATACATTTCCTTGCATTATTGATTTGGAAAGGACTATGTTAAGTTTTTTGATAGAATCAATATCTACTCAAATGTAAAATAATAGATGACGGAAATGCCCTTGAAATCGACATTTAATAATAGTGCAAGTTGAAAAATATTGATGGACCAAAATTCATTGAAAATAAGCCAACAAATTACTAGTTGAAGAAACCCAAGTCAGTTGGAATTAGTAAACCATTGACAAGAATTTCGTTCATTGTCTATCAATCCATTAAGAAAAAATCAACCAGAGTTGAGGTAGTGGAAAATGATAGAACAACAACCAAGAAGGCTTATAACTAATAGAGCATTGAGAGACAAAGAACCATTTTATGTTAGCAGACATTTTTTGAGCTATCCACTATGCAATGGTCAAGAAAATAGTTTGGGAAACCTAATCACTAATGGAATGGATTCTTGACCGAGGACAATCAAACCATAAGAATGGGGAACTTGACGAGAAAAGAGATCATGTTCAAATAATACGTAACAATTTGATAGGCGTTGATCTCAAAGAGCCAATGTAGTAGAATAGTGTTGTAATACCCCTAGTTTTGACTTGGAATGTATTTAACCAAAATTATGTAACTGATGTAAATATACTAGTGTGGAGCTCAAGGCCAAGACCCAACTAGTAAATGGCTAGGCATGTATGATGCATATATTTTTATCTGGACTGTATGGTTGGTTTGTCATGCTGATTTAGAATACATGTAAATATTATGTGCATAAGTAATAAAATGGTCCAAGAATGGTTGTGTAAAGAGCACCAAAGGGGTTTATGATTCCACCAAAGGGGAAGATGAAATGGGGTCTATGGGAGACTAAATCCTTGCTTCCAAGTTTCAACCTTAGAACTCACCCAAATTCTATCATGTTCTTTGAATAAGCCAATTATCTCCTTTTTGACTATTTACCAATCATTGAATGCATGTGTGAGGCTGGTGGGGAAAGTCACCTCATGCAGTTATTGAAGCATGGGGCTAACTGCACTTTTGTGACAGTTCTGTCATGATAGAAGTCAGTCTGCAGCTGCTAGGAGTCATTTCGTCTACTGTCAGAAGCTATGTCAGTTGTATTTTAACCATTATCTAATATCCCTTGGAGTCAATCCTCATTCTCTCATTCTTCAATGGAAATTTACACTATACAGAGCTCTCCATTGATGTTCATGACCTTACTAGACTGTGTTTGACACATAGATTCGAATTTGGAGAGAGAGTTGTAGATTTAGAAGGGAAAATATATGGTTGTAGGTGAGCATAAAGGTTGGGCAAGCTAGGAACCCTTATCCATTGAGTTTTGCTGCTCATACATGCTTGATAAGTCATGGATAAAGGCTATAGGTGGTTCTCCAACAACATATAGCAGGTTGGTCTCCCTCTATGCACACATTGGAAGCACCAAACAAAATGGATCTCCCAAGAGAACCATGGATTGGAGAATGGGATGCCTGAGCACAAAAGGGTGTTGTGCGGGGTAGGTATTGTTGGAGCCAAGGCTGTGAGGGCTGAGTGAGATCCCTGTAGATCTTTATGTGATCATTTGGCTAAGCATGGAGAGAAGAATGGGTTGCAGGCTGAGAAATATAATTTTGTAGAAATTTCCTTTTCCCCAGTGGCCTCATATCCCAGCTTGGGGGTGGCTTCTCAACAGAGAGAGTATATGCTAGACAAAGTTCCTATGGTTGGGTGGAAAATTGCTCTTACATAGCCAATTGGTTGGATCTGTGTTGGATAAAGATAAGTATTCTCATGTATTTGAATCCAAAATGTTTTTATTTGATGCTTGTGATAATTATGTTGATAAATGCATGCTCTGTGTGTGTGGATCAAGTTTATTTCCGTTCTGTTTTTTTATTTTTCATTTGCATACATATTTTACATTATGAAATCGTAATTGGTTATGGGGCAAAATTTGAGAGCCCAAAATCAGTTAATGTCCCTTCATGTTGGTTGGATTGGGTGAAGGGGACGTTACAAGTGTTGGAAGATCCATTGTCTCGATGAAATCGGTAAAGAGAGACATGTCATGAACTAGTGTAGAACAAGGTTTTGTCTTTTAGAAATGCTATATTTTTTGTTGCAAGAGAAAGGGTAGCATTGTTCTAGTGATATACATACACAAATGTAATAGTCCATTGAATCTTAATAACAAAGATGAACTATTTCCACAGAGGAGCAAAGATGAAGGTTTGATTTTCCACAAGGGTTTTGTTTAGTTAGAAATATTGAGGTTCATTGTGTGGATGCACATGCATTCTACATTGTTTTTAAATTTTGTATGCAATCAACCAATATATTAAAAAAAATCTATTTCATGAGTGTCATTAGAATATTTTGACTCGCACATTGAGGAAATAAGGCAAATTAGTAACATACTAAGATCAATATTTTGAGCATCCAAACATGGGTTCTTAATATGTGGATGTCTCTTCATGACCCAAACTTGAAGACAATGTGTAGTGGACAAAGAAATTCTAGAAGAAATGTTGGAGACTCATTGAAGCCATGTAGTTCAAAGATGGAGCTAACAGAAGTTGAGAAAGCATATGAAGCCAAGAAGCAAGAGTTTCATGCACATTTCTCTAGAATGGAACAAAATATAGAGAATATGTAGGGGTTGGTGAATAAGTGGTTGACTAATATGCTAAAGTTGAAAAAAGGTAAAGAACTTGAAGAATTAACTCCTACTTGTGATTAATAATGTATAGATTATATAAGATTAAATTGTAATGATGTAGACCTTGTATGAATGAAAGATGAGGAAAATGAAAGAAGTTAGAATGTTGATTTCATGGAATTAGTGAAGGGAATTAGGGAGAGATTATTGGAGATGGTTGAACTAAGTATCTTATTATGACATATTGCTACGCTTACCTAAACTATATAAATGGACCAAATGTACATTATAAATACACATGGAAATGGAAAGATGTAAAATTCACCCTTCAAAGATTTCTTAAGTGTAAACTCTTGATGCTCCTTTTTTGATATATGTTTCAATGTATTTGCTTCTGAATCTTAGAATTGACATGTGGTATCAAATCCATGGTGCTGCCTTGGATAAATTGCTACGATGATGGACATATGAGAGCCACTTTAATCTTAAGGACCTAATAGCTCCCAAGTAGTTATTTATGGGAGTTTAAAATCTGAGTTGATGAAAGGATGTTGCATTGAGGCTAACCCTAGTTGATGAATACATGTCGATGTACAGTAGTGGTAGAAAATTTCAAAAAATGCATCATACAATAACTTAGATAAATATAATATTTGAAATTTGTCAAATATTGTGTATTGTCATCCATTCTATGATGAGATTTTATAAATAAAAGGTGATTGACTATAGTGTGAGATTTTTAAAACTATTTATCTTGTGATTTCTTCTATCCATTTGGTACATGTTTGTTGTAAATATGGAATGCTTATAGGGTTAATTGCAAATCTTTTGAAATTTACATAGTGTAATTGAGTCTATTGTGGGACTTTTTCTTGGGCAATGAGTTCATTTTTTGTGTGGATCTACCGTTTACCTCCATTTTATGAGCACATCTTCATGTGGATTGCAACCATGCTCTCAATCAATGGTTTTTGGGATCAAATCCCGCGATGGAGTTTCAATTTAGGCCGCATGAGGATGATTCACATGGAAGATGGATCTCCTCCACATTCAAAATACCCTAAACCCAAGGAAGAAAGAACTTATCCAAGTAGTGACAATAATATCCTTTGGTTGAGTACATGGATCAACAATAGGTTCATTTTAATCCATATGCATTTGAACGAAGTCCACACTGTCTTTGAAGCAAGCCTAGAAAGAGATTGCAATCACATAAATTTAAGCAAGATAATAATTTTCTATGGCATTTTTTTGGGAGGAGAACACACAAATCATGTAGCAAATTCAACACCTTATATTGAGTGATGAGGATTAAATTGAAATGCAAGATGATTATGCAGTGTGTAGTTTGATCAAAGGCACAACCTTTCTAGGGCCGATAAAACTAAATGTTACTCATGAATGCCTTGATAATTCAAGGGAGGAGAGTCGCTATGTTGGGGCTAAGGTATCTATGTTTCCAATTGTTGCATATAAGTAACAAAAGTTCCTTGCAATATAGTCCCCACCTACTAAAAATTTGATATAATTATAACATATGTATTCTAAAAAATAGAAATTTAATAAATTCATTACGAAATAAAAGTTCAATAAATTAAATACTAATATATGCAAATATAAAATATTTGGGATGTTATAAGTTAAATATACCCAATGCATTTCTTTTTCTTTTTTAAATGTATCCAAACAATCCACCCTCCAATTCTTAAAGGTGAAATATTCCTCAAATATTCCTCATGGATTACAAAGAAACCTCAATCAACAATTTCGCTCATTAAGAGCAAAAATGTCGCAAGCAAAATTTTAACCTAAATGGGGGGGATAATAATTCATTTCAACCACTTGAGTTATACCTAACTAACACCCACTATATGAATTAATATATGTATTTATTGTGGAAATTAAATAACATTGGAATCATTATGTAAATTTGTGTTTAAAAGAATTATTATTATTCCCTAGTCAAAAGTCATTGACCTTGCATTAATTTGCATTTTCACACAATTTTTTTTACAAAGTTTTCCAAAGTTTGCAAAATTTTGTTAATAAATATAATTTTCTTGAAAATTAAAATAAATATAATAAATTTTAAAAAATCAATAATTCTATTTTTTTCTTGGTGTAGTACACTTCTAATGGGACATATTTCCATGGAGGAGTGGTTTCAATTTTCACAATTTAAAATAAATAAAATTAATTTTTAAATCAAAAAATTATGATAACAACATGTGTACATGTTCATAATGATCAGGGAGGCAGAGGAGAACTTGCTAAGGAAGGGAGGTAGAGGACAACTGGGGAGGCACTATTGAATAATGCTTTGACCACTATTGAAGAGTGCTCCGACTAGGTATATTATCAATTCCCTTCCAGCCCCTGCCATTAATCTCGGTTGTCCAGATGAAGAACCACTTTCTGCTGTCCCTTCATCACTTTGGGCACCATGTCCACCATGTGGGAGGGCGCAACGGAGAAACACAACGGGCGTATGGACCATAAAATATATTTATACATTGGATGATTCCAACATCCTGAGAATAACACATGGCTATCTCACCGGAAAACATGATGGACTTTTGTGACCCATTGAACAATTATGAACCCAAAATGATAAACTCACATCAGATCCTTGAGCCAATGCCTGAAGATCCTCACCGATCTACTACAAATGATGGGAGGGAGCGCTATGCATATCATCTAGACACGTAGAAACAAACATTTAATATTTGAGGCGGGAGTAATAACTTCTTGTCCATCATACAAATGGTCAGACAGATTTTGGAGGATTTTGTAGTGGTTGGAAATTAATTCCAACACTCCCCCTTAATTTCTACAGCCACATACAAAATTCATACACAGAGTTTTCATACATAATGACAAACTTTCAAAATACAGATTTCAAAAATACATATTTGAAAAACATGCCTTCCGGTCTTAGTCTCAGCTAGGCTTACAAGCATCCAAAGTTGTTCAAAAAACATATATATGAAAATTTAAACATGTTAACACCGTTTCCATTTTCGTCCTCTTCAAACCTTGAACCAGCTGTGCTTTCACTTCTTCATTTTCACTTTCTTCTTTAGCTTCATTGTTTTCTTTGATTCTTCAAATATGCTATCTTCAACATTCTTTGGCCTAATTCTTCCATCAGCATCCCCAAAGTTTTTTATGGTTTTCTTCCAATTGTACTTGAAACTTTTAAGCTGTAACATATCCATCTTACATTTAACAGTCTGCTTCCATGAAATCAACTGATAGTAGTGCTTGATCTCTTCAGGATTCCATTTTGATAGGATTTCATTCTCAAATTGTTCTTCAATATCTTTTTGCTCAAAAGTATCTATAACATCTTCATTATATGCACCTTCAGTGCTGACATACAGATCGTCATACACATAATCATAATCATTCATTTCAGCTTCAATTTATTCAATTATTTTCGCTACAATTAAACTATCAACTTCATTTGCATTCTTTATTTTTCCATTGAACATTTTTTTTACTGATTTCAATTTCATACAAATTTTCAGCATTTAGTATCAATCACATTTTCAAGGACATCATCACCTGCACAAAGCTCTTCATCAACTTCTGTTGATTCTAAAACTTTTACTTCTGAATAATCTGCAATGCTCTCTACAACTTCAGTTGCTATCAAATTTTTCATTGTTTCAACATCATCATTATCATTCTCAAGATTGTTTAAAACATTAAATTTTTTATGAAATTCATAAAATTCAACTTCATGTTCAACAATAACATTTTCATCCATTTTAATTTCAACTTTGTTTTGTGTTGCAGCATCTACAGGGATGCTTTCATCTTTCATCAAAATATTTTCATCATTGCTTTTCTCTTCTTTTACATCTCTAGTCTTTGCATCTTCAATCTTATCTTCTGCTTCAACAACTAGTTCTTTAAACTCATTACAATTCTCAGCATTGTCAATGACAACTGCATCTACATTCTGAATTTCTACACCATGTAGCTCAGCTTGATGTTGATTGGTGTTGCTCCCCCTTACACCAAATTCTCTTCTCAAGCATTCCCAAACATCTGCAGCACTGGTTGCATCGACAACAATGTGGAAAACAATATCTTCCATGGCTTTCTGAATGAGATATACTGTGGAGGAATCACTTGCCTCATCACAAGGTTCATTACATTCATTTTCAACAAAATTCAATAATCCTTCTGCACTAAGCATAGTTTTCATTTTAATAGACCAAAATTAATAATTCTTACCTGAGAAAACTGGAATTGGCAGAAAATTATGACAAACTTCTTCAATTTGCATCTCTACTACAACATACAAATATGCAATGCAAGACTTGAATTTCTTTTTCTTGGACAGTTTGAGTCTTCTTCTCTTCCCCATCTTTGTCTCGGGTTCTGCTGAAAATGCACGAGCTTTTGCTCTTCTGAACTCAATTTATTTAAACACGGACACCAACCCTCTTTCTTCTACACTGGTAAACTCCGCCAATGCAGAAACACATGGGCTTCCTTTATAAACGCCCAATTTCAATTTCATTCAAGGTGAATTCTTCGAATCTACTCAACCACTACACCCTGTGAGCATCAACCATTAACAAGTGACAAGCATATGAATGCACAATTTTCATCATCAAACACAGCTACAGTGCAAATACTTCGTAGCTTCTACTCAACTCAAAGTTCAACTCCAGGTTTCAGCCTTCACAATTTTCGTTTGCAAGAGTAAGCGGGATTCACGAGTTTGCTCGACCACTTAACGATGGGAGCACTCAACCTTAACACTGCTCGATCATTAAACCATGGGAGCATAGCAAACACATTTGAACTGAGGAGGAACACAGACTTTTAGTAGCTCCGAGGACTTCGACACAACCCTATTTCTTCATGCATAGAGAGATTCAACTCATGCACAAGGCTCCAGCCTTTAATTAGCAGCACAAACCTCAACTAGAGTTTTCTCAAACCAGACAAATTTAGACTCAAACAGCCAGAGCCATACTTGAATTTTTCCACGAGCTACGACCCTTCAATTTCAACCTGTAGCTACATGCAGTTGCACACATATGAAGGAATGAGAACTGGACAAAAAACTAGGTTTCACCTTTGCTTGCCTAGCCTCCACTCTACACCAGCCGAGGTCTCAAAAAGTACGAGGGTTCTTCCCTTTATACAAGTCGCAAGTCCTTAAAGGACGTGGGGAAATCCCAACTTCTCAAACCACAGGAGCACAAACTCAAAACGGTTGTTGGATTCTCCATTTCAAGACGGAAGCTTCCATTAGCAAATTGCAACCTCCACAGATTCTCACAACTCTCCATCTCTCTCACTCGTCGATGACCCTTGACCCTTCAACAACGACTGTTCCTATCACGAGAGCAAATCCATTCATGGGAGATGGTTGCTCAGTTCTTTTATTAATTATAATGACGGCTACATAATTTACTTCAGCACCCAACACCACCATTTAGTGGTCTCCAACAACACTAGTCCTCCCAATAACTCAACCGAAGATAGAGCAAAGCTACAACACTTACATTCTTTGTTTTGGCACTACAGGCTAGGAGACTTGCAGAGATAGAACGGAGCTGAAATTTTCTGCGCTCTGAAAGGCAGATGGTGTACTCTCGCAAAGGAAAAAGTGAGTGATGGATTCTCTACAGACGCGACAAAGGAAAGAGTGGGAACTAGCGAGGGTGAAGAGCAAGTATGCTTTGGATCCAATTGTGGGAGGGCGCATCGGAGAAACATAACGGGCGTATGGCCCAGAAAGCTCTCTATTTCATTAGACATAAAATATATTTATACATTGGATGATTCTCGCAGCGTGAGAATAACACATGGCTATCTCGTCGGAAAACATGATGGACTTTTGTGACCCATTGAACAATTACGAAACCCGAAATGGACTTTTGTGACCCATTGAACAATGATGAACCCGAAATGATAAACTCGCATCAAATCCTTGAGCCAATGCCTTGAGATCCTCATCGATCTACTACAAACGATGGGAGGGAGCACTATGCATATCATCCAGACACATAGAAACAAACATTTAATATTTCAGGTGGGAGTAATAACTTGCTGTCCATCATACAAATGGTCAGACAGATTTTGAAGGATTTTGTAGTGATTAGATATTAATTCCAACACATCAGGTATGAAGCTCGATAAAATTATATTATAACTCAATAATCCTTCCAATAGCCAAATCAATACAAATTAGCTTAACACCATCACAACAAAGACCAATAAATATAACAATAAAAGTCATATGAGCTAAAATACCAGTAACTACCAAGCTCCGACCATAAATTTTTTTGTCAAAATGCTTGAAACTTGAAGGGATTCAACAAAGTCTACCTCCATTTCAAAAGTTTGAGTGGAAAATCGCCATCCAAACATCAAGGAAAAGGTGAAAACTCAGATGATGCTCCCGCCGCTACATTTATGAAATAAAACATTCATTCATTAACTAACCTAAGGTAACCAGTTAAAGCAAATTTAAGCAATGTTATTTCAAATCTCATTTTTTTACCCAATTAGTGCGGAAAAATACTGTATGGGAAAGGAGCGAAATCGTTCAGTGTTGATTATGCCAAAATCACGGACAATCTTTTGATGGCATGATGAATCAATACTAAATAGTAAAATTTCAAGCATGAATTCCAATGTTATAAGCTTCGCAATATAAATATCGGTGCCGCAAATATTGAAGCCGTTGAATTGAAGGGAAAGTAAGGGAGAGTTCATTTGGTTTATTTTAGCTTAGATAAAAGTTACACTAAGCTAAAATAAACCAAATAAACTCTCCCTTACTTTCTGGAAATAATCGAAATGGTATTTATTTAAACAAATAAACCTTTCAAACTGATTATATTTAAGCTACCAAATTTCTCCATAGAAAAATAATCTAAAAAACATTCAAAACCAATATTGTTTTATTGTTACATAAAAATGTTATGTAACATAAACATACTATTATATTAAAAACCATGTATTTCATATTATTGGAAAAATGAACAAACCATTAAAATTTATAAATAAATACAAAATTAATAAGTAAAAGCAAACACATTGCCAAATACAAAACAAATTTAATGATGTATTAAAATAACTTAATCATTGTAGTAAGTACTTTAAGATATTATAAAAGTATATTTGATATCTACTGAAAGTTAAAGTTGAAATATAACTTATTATTGGATATATATTGAAAGTTGAAGTTGAAATATAATTTATTAGTAAATTTTAAAATTTCATTATTTTGAATTTGAAAATTTATATATTAAAATTAAATTATTCATATTGAATTATTGTTATTAATTATTTTGACCATATCACTTTAATAATATTTAATTGTTGATGGATATTTTAAAAAATAAATTCTATGACATGTATATATATTTTTTCAAATTATCAAATCATATACTAAAAAAAATAAAAATTTGTACTTGTTTTCATATCAACTTTTGCAAATTTTGTGCATTATATTTTTGTTTTTCTATTATTATACAAAATGTTTGTTTTTGTTTGTTCGTTTGTTTTTTTTGAATGTTTTGGCAATGAAAAATACATCACATATATTTATTTTTTTCTAATGAATGAGTAGTTCAATAATATTTTGAAAAATAAATAATAATAATAATGATAAAAGTTAATGTGGTAAATTTTGATTTATTTTTTTAGTTTAAATACAACAAATTGAAAAAACTCAAAACAATATTAAGTGCCATAAGCAAGGACTAATAATTACATATTTACAAAATATTTGCAAGATCAATGAAGGTGGGGGTGGGTGGGAGATATTAGAGAAATCATATTATTGAACATTATCTCCTTCCACCTGCACCCCATGCCCACCCCCACCCTCACCTGTAATGGGGTGGGGAATCATGCATGTATTTTAGTGGAAGAATCATATGAAGAATTATGCAAGATTAAAGAAGATGACAAATGAAAGTAAGACAAGATGAAAGAAGAAGACAAAAGATGATGATGAACTCTTAGGCATGAACAAAAGAAGTAAGAAGTAAATAAATATTGAAGAGAAAAGAGACAACAATATGGAAGAAAGTTTGAAGTAGAAAAAGTAGGATGCATGAAGCAACAAAAGAGAAAGTAGAATGCATCAGAAGCAAATGAATTAAGAAAAAAAAAAGTAAAGGATGCATGAAGCAACAAAAGAGAAAGTAGAATGCATCAGAAGCAAATGAATTAAGAAAAAAAAAAAGTAAAGGAAGGAAACCATGTCACAAAAAATGCGATGCAAAAGCAATTGAAGTAAATCCATAGAAAAGAAAATCCCTAAGAAAATTGACAATCCTCCTTGACAATGGAAAATATGATGGTCATGGTTTTATGTTTGTAAAATGGATAGATTAGCTTGAGATGAACATGTATAATGTATTTTTTTCGTATGAACATGTATAATGTATTTTTTTTTCGTATGCACCCAATCAAATGATGATGCAAGCTTTGATAAGACAAGCCTATGCCCATAACTTGATTATTGATGGTTCATAGTAAACCAAAAACAACTTGTCATGACGAATGAAGGTTCATGGTCAACCAAAACTACTTGGTGTAATGAATGGTTCAATGTAAATTGAAAACCAGTTTAAAATTGTAATGGTTGAGGGTAATCCACAAACCCTAGATATGGTCAACAAATGGAAGTTGAAATTATAATACTAGAAGAAACTTCAGATCATTCTCTATATCATCACAACAAAGAATCTGAAATACAAATGAAGGTATGTAGATGTCAATGATATTGAGCTTTTATGTTGTTGTAAAGAAGCTTTAGTTTTTTTAGTATATTTATTGAGTCTATATAAAGTATAGGAATATGGATAGAACTATATGAAATAACATTTATATTTTTGTTTTATTTTTGGTTGGAGGCAAGGTATCTTGTTAAAGTATGTAGAAGTCTTTGTTGGGAGTCTTAAATGATTGCATGGTCTATGTCTAGTAATATGAACACATGAGGAATGTAATAATCAATTAAGTATGAATATAAATTATGTATTTTTTCATCGAAACCCTCAAGTATGATTAAGGGTAAGCCAAATAAAATTTACGATGATTGATGAATATGATAAAGAGTAAAATGTACAAGCATGAAGGTTTATGATTCAAGAATTGTCAAGAAGAATCATGTATAAGAAAAAGCTATCTAGAGAAACATGGTTATTGATTGAGGATAACTATGACATCAAACAAAGAATTTTAGCCTTAAAAACCCACAAATTTGCATAAAAACACCAAAAATATGATCTAAAAAAAACTTAAAATCAACAAATGAATAAAAAAAATGCAAAAAATGGTGCTATCAATAACAATATTTAAAAGTATTTCTTTTGGAGTTAAAATTAAAATATGTTGCAACCATAGACTAAATGTTGCAAACAAAAACATTAAAATGATTTGATCCATATAAAAGTGGTACTTTCAATATCATCTCTTTTATTATTATTGGGTACTAAAATCAACTCCCAAATTTAAAAAAATATTAACAATAACACTTTTTTGTTCTTTTTATTATTGTTATTATTATTATTAAATATTAAAATCAACTCCCACATAAAAAAATGATGTTAACAATGACACCCCTTCCCTTTTTTTATCCAAGCTCAAAATTAAACATTTTTGAAACCCAACTAGTGTGATTGCAAATCAAGTTTAAAATAAACCCTTAAAAAACCACACATATTGTCAACTCCTTAAAATTTAATTCATCACTCCATATTTTATTTTATTAAGTTTATGATTATACTTTAAATTTATAAAAATATCTTGTTGGGCGTGCCCCAAGTGGGTACCATTTTGTTGAAACACGATTTTGAGCTGCGCAGTAGAAAAACACGACATTGTTAAGTGCGCAGCTTGCTGGGCATAATTAGTTGCGCAGCCATGCTGATGTGTAGGACCCGCGCAACAACTAATTTTGGTAAGAAGATATAAGTAAAGGTCAGATGAGGAAGTGACCTATTTTTGGTAAAGAACCGGGCGAAGGCAGGAGAAAGAGACCTGTATGGAAGAGTGGCGGCAAGCAGTTGAGAAGCTAGGCCACTACGCCAATGACAACATGCAGGCGGAAGAGCTGGAAATGGACAGGCCACGATGCAATTGTAACCGTTTGAGGACTGCGGCTGTCAGAAGAGCGTGTTAGCCATGAGTGGCCCAGCAGGACGGACTGGAGCAGGACGAGCAAGCTATCGATGGCAACAGTTAGGCTGGCAGTTAGCCACACCAGGTTTTGTAAACCTAAGGGTTTTAGCCTTCGTATTGAAAAGACATGACCTACGGGCATGATCTATAAATAAGGCATTTTTGTATGGAAAAGGGTTACTCCTCATTTTGTATTGTTCTTATTCCTAATTTGATAAATTCCTGCTGAGGAACATTTTGTAAAGGCTTTGCAAGCTGAGTGCGCAGAGGCCTGTTGAGAGAGAAGAGAGTTTGCAGCTGTGTGCGCAGACTAAGAACTATTGCACCCTTCCCAAAAGACAAATATAACAACAACTCTTGTGGACGTAGCTTCCATCCAGGGGGTGAACCACGTTAAATCCCGTGTAGTGAGACTGTCTATGTGTTTGTACTTTGCACTGTTTGTTTGCTTACCATGCATGCTTGAATTCTCAGTTATCAATTGGGTTGTTAATGCTTTTATATGTATTTTCCATAGGAGAAAGATGGGGATGATATGTTAAGTAGTTCATGAATGGATGATTGATGAATACAAAGTGTTCTAAGTCTGTGAATGGATCAGTCGTGAATAAACATAGGTGCATGCAAAAGACTGGGTTATATAATTATGTTAATGCATAACATTGGAAGTGCGCAGTACTGATCCCTTGTTTGATTATATCAAGTATAAGGTGAAATAATCGATGGCAGTAATTGAATGAATAAGTGCTAAGTGAAACCCTTAATACAATTACCGTCGAAGTGGAAGTGCATAAGTCCGTTGCATTGTCCCATTGAGCGAGTTAAATAGACCAGCGCAATCCGTGGATGTGCTAGGCGTGCAACATTGTAATTTGTAGAAGTATCAACCCGCGACGAAGACAGTCGTCGCGCAGCCCTCAGACCTCAGCGCGAGCCTGTAGTGCACTGCGCAGTGTATTTACCCGATCAACTCATCACACTACTGTGGAAACTTGATTCCGCAACACCCCCATAGCTTTGCCATGGGGGCTTCACTCAATAAACCACTATCATAGCACGTTCATTCGTGGCATATGAAACAATATCCCTAATTTCACTAAATATTGGAAAATACCTTCCAAAATTGTTTTTTTACCCCCTCCCAATATGCCTTCCCAATTTAAAAAAACCCCTATTTTAACTAGATATTGTATGTATCAATTTTTTCCTTTACATTTTTTTATATCCCTTTATATTTCTACCTAGTATATTGATATGATACCCCTCTTATGACCCCACATGCATTCAACAATGCACCTTGCTTGTTTCGATGTATATTGTGGATGCACATTACTTCACCCACAATGCAATTACTCAACCACATATCATTATGATTTGCAACATCTAATGGTCTAATGAAGAGATAGGACATCACTTCTTGTATGTCACTAGAGCCAATGCACATAATACAACATTTAGATTGCATGTTGTAGTTCCCCAATCTCTGACAAAGCCTATTGTGGGCTAGGTATCCAAGTCCCCAGGGCCTATAACAACCTCAAGGAGGCTGATTAAGCCTCCCAAAGCCTGTAATAGGCACGAGTGGTTTGGTATTCAAGCCCCCAAGTCCTGTCGAGGTCCTATAACAGGACCTGGAGGCTTAGAGCCTCCCAAGTCTATTGGTAACAATTGGCTGTCAATCACCAATGTCTCTCGACTATGATCGACTGGAAACCCAATTCACCATGAAACCCATGGCCTCAAGCATGCCTCAAGACACGATTTACCTGCTTACTGGTAAGCCCGAGCCTTGCCTCAACCCGATTTCTCATTTGGCCGTGATCCCGCCATCTCCATTTGGTGTTTTTTTGTCATCCCGCCCATATAAAAAAGACCCCAAAGTATTTTTTTATTGTTACATTAAATAAAAAACCCTTTGCACCTTAATATATAAGCAATATAATTTTTAGGTTTTCATGAATATTTAATACTGCAATATGAATGAACGTGATATTATATTGCCTTCTAGTGAAGCCACTGTGAGCTTCACCTCGAGTGAGACCTCAACCTGCGTGTAGGTTGTTGCTGAAAAGGTCGGTGAAAAGGGGTTTTGTTGGTTAAAGCTAAAACCGCAAAGAACTTGGGTCTATATTGGAAAACCTTTAGAACAGTTACCTATGCCAACAAATGGTTCCGTTGCTGCGCTAAGAATCCGTGATGAGTTGAAGCAGTAATGTGTGAAGAAGAATACCAGTTCCCATTGGGTTCAGACAATTGGAATCCTGAAAAGAAAGAGATCTGGGATTGGTGTGATAAGACCGAAAGAGAGTTTCCAAAGAAAGAAAATAGACATCCACGTCTATCCGACGTAGAGTGTCTGAACAGATATTTGTGGAAAGATATTCACAAGATTTTATGTGCTTCGTTTGGAAACGAGCTGCACAAGTGGATCTCGCGACTCGCAGAGAGGAAAACCTGTTTTCAAGGAGGAGTCCCTACGTAGTGGACTCCAGAGCTCACTGCGCAGCTCAAAGCAATAGACAATCCACTGTTGCGAGTAGTCAACTTCTGGGTTGATAGTATACTTGAAGGATTTGTAACATAATTTGCTGTAGACACGCTGAAGTCCTACAGTCAAGCCGAAGCATACTTTTTCGAAGGATTCAGAGGTAAGTTCCTGAACAATCTCAGTCTATACATTAAAATGATTTTAGCTGAGAAAGGCGTCTTAAGAATGCAGTAATATTTTTGAATCTGTCATGGTAGAAAGTAGATATAGTGATTCTGATGAAGACATCCACAATCTGAGAAGTGGAAAGAGATACAAGTTTAATAAAGAAAAGAATACCGGAGGACTTGGACTCCATGTGAATACCGAAATCCCATGTGATCTTACCAATCATACCACGCCGTCATCTGCCACAATCCATCCTATTACACTTAATAACCCGTCGGTTGCAAATACCGCGCCTCCCCTATCTCAGAACCCACCCGCTGCAAGAATCACGCAGACCACCCCACAAAACATCGATACTGGTAGCACCACAAGAGCGGGTGCCCAGGCCATTCCATCCTAGACCATTCCAGTTCAGAATACCCAGTCTCAGAATATTCCGCAAACTAATATCCCTAGAACTATTCCGAGTACCATATTCACTTTTTCCACTCAGAACCCCGCACAGAATCAGAGCACTACTTAGGGTGCTACACAACCAGGAAGGAGAATGACAAATAACGACATAAAACTGTCGATATTCAAAGGAATTGGTCTAGAAGACCCTGATCAACACTGGTTTCTATGTGAAGCCGTATGGAGTGTAAAGCAAGTTCAGGATGATGTTGTCAAGAGAGCGCAACTCATCACCACTTTTAGAGACAGATCCTTACATTGGTTCATGAAGTATTCTTAGGCACAGCTGAGAACCCTAGCAGAAATCAAGGCCGCGCTTGCAGCAGAGTTTAAGAAGCCGAAATCAGAATCGCAGTGCATAACAGAATTAAAGGAAATCAAGCAGAAACCTACTGAAATGGTCTAGGAATTTGACCAAAAATTTAAGACACTGTTGGATCAAGTGAGCTTTGAGATAGCTCCGCAACAGCATCAAGAGTGGTTCATCGCTGCACTATTGCCCCACATAAGACAACCACTGATGCAACAAAAGGTTGCGTTGCAGGTAGAGGCCTTAGAGATCGCAATGAAGCTAGAGGCTTCATCGATTAGAGAGAGTAGTTCTTGGATGTCATAGATCCAGAATCAGTTAACCACCTTGACGTTAGAATTGCAAGGTATGAAGAATGGAAAATAACAGAGATATGAACAAAGACATGAAGTTTGGTACACATGATGTAAAGGAGAGGGCCACACCAGAGAACATTTCCCTCTATTTCAAGATTATCTTAACAGTGGTGCACCAAACCCAATGAATATGAATCACAATCAAGCGTCGTGGTGTGAGATTTGTAGAACCAGAGGACACCGACCTGAGGACTGTTATCTAATACATAAATATGTAAAAACACCTAAAAACTTATACTGCAATTTTTGTAAGTCAGTTGGACATGACGAATCCAACTATCGCGCATATGAGCTGATGAATGAAAGAAAGCGAGATATGGAAGCAATGCGAGGTGCTGGAATGTACCGCATCCAAGAGGAAAATCAGCCAAAACAAGAAAATGCCCACTATGATCAGGGTGGATATAGAGGCCGTGGTGGTGGATACCGCGGGAGAGGAAGAAATGGCAGCCCAACTCAAGGAAGAGGCCGAGTCCAGGTAATCTGTTATAACTGTGGCCAACCAGGTCATGTATCTTGGGATTGTACAAACCCATGCACTACGTGCAATTACTGTAAGTCATTTGATCATTTTATTGAAGACTGTCCTGTGCTAGAGGTAGAAATGCATAAACAAAGAAGGATAGAACCACAGAACCCCAACATTCAGTTGATCGCAGCAGAGACAAGAATTGCGGATCCGAGCGTAAACGTGGTAATGCACAGTGGCACTGCTACAGGAAGAGATAGAGGCACAGAAGCTTCGACTTCTGGAATGGAAAATGCTAAGCAAACTCCTGGTGAACCAGTATGGATTAGAAAAGCTGCTGGGAGAACACCCAGTCTAGACCTATGGAAAAATAAAGGAGCATTTACAAAAGTGCAGGATATCCTTAGAGAGTCAGCACCTGAGTCGACGAGAATCCTGATGCGCAGCGAAGCACTGCAAATAGAGGATATGCCAGCGGCATACGATCATACATGCACTGCAGCAAACACTAGCACTTCTGTTGCACAGTTCCTACGGAGCTGCATGAAGTTATTGAAGAGCGCAGATGCTATTGTGGAATTTGAAAAATTACTCAATCAGTATGAGCCACGAAGTAAGAAGGGGGCTTCCCATGGCACAATCCATAACATCAGGAGTCCCAAAAGAACATGAAGGGAAATGAGGTTCATTGCATAGATTGGGGACTATGAGATGGATGACATCATTCTTGATCTTGGATCCGAAGTAAATGTCTTAACCAAGCAAACATGGCAGCACATGGGTAGACCAAAGCTACAGTGGTCACCTATACAGTTAAGAATGGCCAACCAAGGGATAGCTATACCTATGGGAAGGTTACCCAACACCATTGTTGACATTGACAGAGTGCGCAACTATGCCGACTTCGAAGTAATTGAAATTGTGGATGACATTCATCCTTATCCATCGCTGCTCAGTATCGATTGGGCAATGACTAATTCCACCATCATAAATTTGAAGACAATGAAAATGATATTTGAAGGCAATGACTTAAGGGTTATCGCCCCATTGGACCCTTCGCAGGGGGAGTGATATGTTGAACCAATTCATGAGGAGTACAGAGCTCAAGACTTGGACCATCTCTATAAAATGACAACGAATGCTGCTGATTATACTAATCCAACTACGGATGGATTGCTCATCTGGCGCTGTGACAACTCTTGCATCTTAGACTCTGATGTAGGACTGGAAAAATGGAAAAGCAGATTGCATGAAGTATCTACTAGGAGATGCGCGACAATCATGAAGTCACTCCGCTGGATTGGGAAAAAGGTAACTTCAATCCCTACCTATGATGGTTTGTCTAATGTTTATTCCTTCATCAACGAATATACTGCACCAGTTGCAGATGAGCATCGTGTGTCAGCATTAGACATGGCACTGTGCGAGACACCTGCCAGATGGTGGGATGTGCATAAGAAGACATTGACAACTTGGGATCAGTGCATAATTAAGATGCAGATCAGATTTGTTGAGAAGGTCACACTACTTTTTGAGAAATATAATGGCCAGACAGATCCTAGGGATCACATTGAAGTTTGTGTACAAGCTTGGGAGGAGAGGCCACAAACATAATGGGTGCATCTGTTTGTGCACACGTTAGAAGAACCTATTTCGAACAAGTGTTACCTAGACCTGAAGTTGCGCAGAGGCACAACGGACTGGTCTATCCTAACTGAGAGCTTCCAGATAGATTTCAGTTTCGAAGACGAACACCCGAGTATCAATGACGCACTGCAGGTTATTAAGGAAAGAATATTTAGACCAGACTGCACACAGGGAAACATGACACTAGAAGAATTCTTTGGAGCAGATAGCATACCTGCGTGCCTACAGCCCGAATGGGAGGAGCAACTAGAGCATGCCCTTGACTGTTACAACCTTGCCGAAGAACCTGAGGATAAAGAAGACATTGATGGGGAGGACCCACTCAACATACAGATCCCTGAATCAGAAGGAACGCGTGAGGTAGAAGGACATCCACTGGAAATTCCAGATATGAGCGGAACTGTGAAAACAAGAAAAGTGAACATTGGCACTAGCGAAGAGCCAAAGTTCGCAGCTATCAGAGACTATTGGGATGAAGATACAGTTGAAGAGGTCGCGGGTATATTACAGGAATATCGAGAATTATTCCCAACCAAGTTCACAGAGATGAAAGGTATTCTGGGAGACTCAGGAGTGATGAAAATTCCTCTTAAGCCCGACGTGAAACCTATGAAGAAAACACCTTATAGATTGAACCTGCGCTACAAAGAACGAGTTAGAGCAGAACTCGAAAATTTGCTTGACGCAGGGATCATTGAACCAGTTGAAGAATCTGAATGGATAAGCCTGATGGTTGTCCAGGATAAGAAAACAAAGGGAGAAATCAGGATCTGTGTTGATCTCAGGAAGCTGAATGATGCTTCAATGCATGACCCATTTCCTACCCCATTCACTGATGAAGTGCTTGATAACGTTGGAGGAAATGAGGCATACTCTTTTATTGATGGGTTTTCTGGATACCATCATATCAGAATCGATCCAGCAGATAGGCATAAACCACTTTTGCTACAGAATGGGGGTCGTTCTAGTACACAGTCATGCCCTTTGGTTTGAAGAACGCAACAGCCATATTTTCAAGAGTGGCAATCGCAACATTTAAAGAGTTCATACATAAGTTTTTAGAAGTTTATTTTGATGATTGGACTATTTTCGGTTTGCTGAAGAATCATCCCATGAAACTCAGGATGATGCTGGAAAAATGTAAGTAGCATTAGATTTATTTGAATTTGAAGAAATGTATTTTCTGTGTTCCCTACGAAATTTTGCTGGGACACATTGTGTGCAAACAGGGTTTGATGGTAGATCCCACGAAGATCACAGTCATTGTAAATTTTCTTACACCAAGCTCAGTTAAACAGCTGTGCACCACATTAGGACATACCGGTTACTACATGAAATTTATAAAAGGGTATGCGCAGATAACCGTAGCTATAAAGAAGTTGTTAAAGAAATATGTACAGTTCATTTGGAATGAGGACTGTGAGAAAGGATTTGACACATTGAAAGAAAAGATGGTCACTGCGCCAATCCTAGTCTTTCCAGACTGGGAGAAGCCATTTCACGTCCATGTTGATGCATCATGTATAGCATTGGGCGTTGTTCTTGCTTAGGCAGGAGATAGAGGTATTGACCATGCCATTTCATTTTCGAGTAGAAAGCTGTCATCAGTTGAGAAGAATTATACCACTACTGAAAGAGAAGGACTCGCAATGGTATATGCGCTACAGAAGTTCAGGCACTATTTGCTTGGTGCGCACTTCTCTATGTTCACTGACCATTCTGCTTTGAAATACCTGGTCAATAATCCAGTGTTGGGGGGAGAATATGCAGATGGTTATTACTCTTTCAAGAGTACGACTTCGAAATAGTGGTTAAGCCAGGCAATTTAAACTTAGGACCTAATCATCTATCAAGGATTGAGTCAGGAGAAGAGCCTACGAATCTGGAAGACAATCTGCCTGATGTGCAGTTGTTTGCTATATAGGTTGTCGATGACTATTATTAGGATATCATTGATTTTTTACTATAGGGATGGCACCTAAGGAGTTCACTACGCAACAAAAGAAGTAACTGGTAGTGCGCGTAACAGACTTCACTATAATCGCAGGTCAGCTATACAAGCTGGGACCGGACGAAGTACTGCGCAGATGCGTACTGGACCATGATAAGCCATATATATTGGCCGATGCACATTCAGGAATCGCAGGAGGCCATTACTCAGGAAGAGATACTGCGCAGAAGATATTGCGCACAGGGATATGGTGGCCTAC
Organism: Larix kaempferi; assembly: GCA_027924585.1. Taxonomy (NCBI): domain Eukaryota; kingdom Viridiplantae; phylum Streptophyta; class Pinopsida; order Pinales; family Pinaceae; genus Larix; species Larix kaempferi. The sequence goes on from BSBM01001812.1 coordinate 1,708,197, forward strand.
TATCCATAAGGAATCATAGGAACATTGCTAGAACTGTGATGTCTGTTAGGGGACGGGAAAGCCGACGCACAGGGACGAAATGCCACTAAATCCGTAGTTAACTTTGCAGGCATTTGAGAAGTGGGCCATTGATTTTGTGGGACCTATTAACCCACCAGGGAAGAGAACTAGTGCGAGGTACATTATTATTGCAACTGACTACCTCACCAGATGGGAAGAAGCAAAGCCAGTGAAAGATTGTAGTGCAACTACAGCCGTAGAGTTTATCTATGAGAACATCCTGACAAGGTTTGGATGCCCGAATATTTTGATGAGTGATTAGGGCACTCACTTTCTGAATAGAACCATTGAAGCTTTGACCGAAGAGTTCTACATTCACCACCAACACAGCACGCCATATCATCCATAGGAAAATGGAATTGTTGAAGCATTCAATAAAGTCCTGGAGAATGCACTAACTAAGATATGTAACATCAATTGCGATGATTGGGACCTGTGCATTCCATCTGTATTATGGGCATACAGGACTACATGCAAGAAACTGACTGGCCATACACCTTTTAGGTTGGCCTATGGGAAAGAAGCAATAATGCCAATGGAGTACATCGTTCCCAGCTTGAGAATAACTTTGTTTACAGGCATGGCAGACTGTGGAGTGCTAGAAGAAAGGCTACTGCACTTGGTTGGTTTGGAGGAGGATCGTTTCATCGCAGGATTCCACCAACAAGTACAAAAAGAGCATGAAAAAACATGGCATGACCTCCATATCAAGAACAAGTGCTTCTAGGTAGGTGATCTAGTCCTCTTGTATGATAGCAAGTTTACGAAGTTTCCTGGAAAATTTAATATGCATTGGCTTGGCCTATATACTGTAATGCATGTTACTAACGGTGGTGTAGTTCAGTCAGCCACTTTAGCTGGGACATCTTGCCCAGTTTGATAAATGGAAGCAGACTAAATCTTTACCGCGATAGTCTTGCTTCGCAGAACCCTGTATGATCAAGTGAAGGGGAAAATTCTAAGTGTCAAGTACAGTTGAAATTGGACACTAGAAAGTGTGGAGAGTCTGTACAAAAAAGTTACATGGAAAATCCCTATGTGCCACGAAACACTACTGAAGCTGTGCCCAAAAAAAAATAAAAAAAATGAACTATGCTTCTAAGAAGGAAAAGGAATAGCTGTGCAGAGACATATGGCACAACTAAATTCATGTAACAAGTACAAAGACGAGCATGAGAAATCCACACCATAATGTCAGAACCGACAACAGGTCATGACGAGAAAAGCTGACCGCGACAGTTGTTAGCCGGGTATTAAACCGTTATTCAAAAGGACGGCGCCAACCAAATCACGCATTTATGGAAAACCCTATACAGGAAAGCATCGGAAAGACTGAAGTGACCGGGGTCATAACAGGATCCGCTTGACAGACTTGGCATTTAAATTTTGATCGGCTGTCAGACATCCTGGTAGTACCAGTCCACCCCACCAATTAAAGGAAGTTTACATGACACATCGTAAATAATGGCGGAAAGAGATCAATGATCTGGCGGAATCTCACCCCATGGGATTGGCACTTAATGCCTAATCTAGCCGTTCCCGGTGCATTCAATATCACATTAGATGGAGATTTATACGGGATTTGCTAAGCGGTTGTAACATTTAATTTCCGGGCGATTCATTAACGGCCGCAACATCAGGACGTGATCCTATAAATACTCATACACTCGCCCTTATGCAAACTTACCATGAATTTCAAATTCTATCAAGTGTGAAGAGTTTAAGAGCTGAAGTAGAAAGAGCACTGATATCTGTTGTGTTTATGTCCAACGATCTGGACTTAGAAGAGATTTTGGGTGCATTCAGACGTTTTGGTATAAGCGGATTCATGAAGTCTCCACCAAAGAAAGCTACAACAGAAAAACCAGCACCATCTCAAGGCTCGAAGCTGAGCCAGCCGAAACAATAGCCAAAGAAAGATAAGCAGCCAACAACAGCGCCGCAGAAGCCAGAGGCACTAGTTACTCCAAAGCAGGTTCCGCAAGGGAACCCACCTGCACCAGTATGGATTATTCCTAAATATATCATCTTGAGGAAGAGTGATGCCCCAGAACGACATCTACAAAAGAACCCACGATATGGAGTCCCAATGTCGCCAATGGCGAAGCGCGTGTGGCAGAGGGATGATATGTTGGGTAAGATCATGGAATGCAAGCTGTCTGATTTTAATCTGAACGATGCCGAGAAATTTCCTCATTTGCAAACTGACAGATATATGTACAACATAAATAATCCAGCAACAAATAAGGTAGAAGTTGTTCCTATGGACTGGGCAGTGCCGCTATACCGGGTGGGCCTGCTTAACCTGCTACAAATCCCACATTTTGGGTGTAGCAAGGAATACAAAGCTGTGGTGTGTACTCTGCTTTCCTGCATGCACCAGGGGTATATATGGTTAGATTTCAAAGTTAATATCACTATGGACCTCATAGCTATAATCATGAGGTTGAGCAAGAAGGGTGACGATCCTTCCAAAGAGTTTGTGGGCAAGAAGGATGATCAAGAACTAGCCGCAAGAATCAAAAGCACGTTTAATTTGTCTATAGGGACCAGGGGTTATGAGACTGACCCCATTCTAAATGAACCTCTGCGGTTCACAATTCATTTGTTGGCAGGAAGACTTCTACAGAAATCTAGGCCAACGCAGGCATAAGCTTCAGTGGTAACCTTAGCTGCGAAAGCTATGGACGACCTGAATACAATTGGGAGAACTTTCTACTGAATGAATTATTATTGGATATTGAGGATGTCCAGGATAAAGGGTTCCCCTTCTATTTTAATTGGCTTTTGGTCCTTATCGCCTTTGTGGGTTGGAAAGAACCCAACCATCAGAATGACCTACCGGTAGCGCAGGATGATTGACGCGCAGTGCGGTTTGCAAACATGTGGTCATCTACAAATCCAGAGAAGTAGAGGCTTAATAATCTACAATTCTTCACTTTATTGGAGCAGCTGCGCACCATGATTGAGAAGATCCCGAGAATCACGCGAGAAGTGACAACCAAGTATAAGCAATTCTTGCTTTTTGAAACCGGGCTACATTCAATTTTTATTCAGCCGCGCTGGAACACATAAAAAATGTATGAGGGACAGTATCAGCTAGGCGTCCCAATGATTGAGCTCATTAATGAGGATTGTCCCGATGAATGGAAAGAACATGCACCGGAATCGGTCATCACCCCATCGGATGAGGAAGAAGAAGAAAACAAAGAAGACAAAGATGCAGAAGTCCAACGTGCATCGACCTTGAAACTTGCTCAGCAAGTAGGCGAAACAAGCAAGGAGCCACAAGTTGGCGAGAAGAGAAATGAGTCGGGCACTGGAAGCCCTCTGACACAACAAAAGAAGAATTCTAAGGCTATGAGGCAGCCACTAGATCGAATATTGCATGATGATGACTATGAAATGATAGCATCACAGACAACTACGCATCTGGAGGATGTGCCTGCATTTAAGGGAAATCGCAACGAGCTCGACCAGGCGCAGGTCCAAGAAAAAATTAACAAGTTGAGTAGCTTAGTCTTGAGGATGGAACAAGTCCATCGAGATATGGTTCGGGGGTCATACCAAAGCAGTGATCCCAGAGAATCAAGCGAGCAGATGCGCAGGCCACCGGCCTTCACCCCAAGAACACGATTAGTTAAGATCGTGCCATTGTCAATTTTGTATCCAACTGATGAAATGACAGAGAGTGCGACGCTGCTCACACACTTGGAACTTAATGTAGTTGTGCTACCACCAGAAGGACTGCACCAGTTGCACACCAAGATATACCATGAGCTACATGAGCAAGACGTCGTCTCGCATAATCAGCGCTGTCAGTTGGACGAAAATTATAGAAAACTCCAAAGTGAATGTCAGCCGAAGGATAAGAAGCTTCAGCGGATGCAGGAAAAAGAGTGCAGGATCAGAGGAGTAGTGTCGGTTGTCTGCGCGAAGCTCCCCATAGTCGAAGAAGAGACAGAAATAGAAGTAGCCATCCTACAGATCGGTGCTGCTGTAACCAATTTACAGGAACATATGAGGGAGCTGGATATCTCCCACAAAGATGAAGTTGAAGGGATGAAGGATGCCCACCAAGCAGAAATAGCTGAGCTAGCAGCACGACAGCGAGTTGACACAAAGAAGCAAGAAGAAGAAACAAGATAAGAAGCAATAAGGTCTTCCATGCAAAGCATCTGCGCAGCAGTAGCGCAATGCCAGATCTTGTCAAACAACGTCTCCAATGTGTGGAGCATATTGCAAGAAAGTCCAGAGTTGCAGAATATCCACGAGGAAAGAAAGCAAAAGCAACAAGAGTTGGATGCCACAGATGCGTCCATGAAGGACTTGCTAGTCTGCCAAAAGAGGGCGGCCTTCGAGCATACCAAGGCATTAAGGAGGGAACTCGAGGCCTTGAGGGCAAAGGAAGGTGAAACCTCCGCGAAGTTGCAACCACTAATGGAAGAAGCACTTACTTTGACCAATGACATTGAGGCAAAATTGCAAGAACTTCGAACATCAGAAAATCATATCAAGGAAGAAACTTCAGAACCTGCTTCACAGGAAATGCTTGACAGAGTAAAGGAATGTGAGCAGGAGGTAAAATAGGTAGTTGCATAGCTGAGCAAAAAAGTTGAAGAATTCACTACGTGGGCAGGGATTTCAAAAGAAGAACAGATGGAGCAACTGGACTGAAGTGGCTCGGGACGAGCCACAAGTAAGTGTTAGGTGTTAAATTTTCAGAATTTACTTCAATCTGATCTAGGATCTTAGCTGAGAGAACAACATGTACAGCATATCTATAGCATATCAATCATGGACACAATAATGCAAGCACACAAGAGACACAAAGATTTACTTGGGGAAAACCATAAAGGTGAAAAACCCCAATAACTTCCTCAGAGATAGATAGAGCAATGATACAACCAACCATAAGAGATAGACATATCCTAGCAGCAGATCCTGCTCCTCCATAAGTGCACCACTCCTCCTTGAGTGCATGAGTGAGAAGTGAGTGAGTAAATAGAGTGCCTCCCGCACTCTATTTATACTTGACTTGACTTGCCTTTTACCTAACTCATGTAGGCTCGAACTTAACCACATAACATAATGATGACTGGGCCGACCCCCAATAGGGTGGTCTAATAACCCTTTGACCCACATGACTTATACAAGGCCGACCCCAACAAGGTGGTCTAATAACCCATCAAGTATAAGTTACGACACTTACAATATAAATGACGACACTTCCGTATAGAGGAATAATAACATCTCTATAGGAATACAATATACATATATGTGAAATACATTCCGAAGTTACATATACATCAACACTCCCTCTTAACTAGGAAGGTATTTCTCAGCACAGTTCTTCTAGCACAAGTCATCTTCTCTGGATAATCCTCATCGAGTCATCATCATCATCGTCACTGCTGCTGCTATCTCAATCAATCTCTGAATCTACTCGTCATAGGAAGTTCTATAGAGCCAGTCCTTTTTCATACTCGATGTAGGCCCACCATCTGCAGGTCTTCATCATCACTGGCCATACTGTGGAATTCTCAGGACTCATTACGTGCGTCACAAAACCTGGCTGCAACATCCCAGGCTATTACGAGCACACAGCTCTACCTATAGGATCTCCCAGGAGCACATTACAGGTGACCCATCACAAAACCTGGCTTAAGCATCCCAGGATGTTACGAGCACACGGCTCTACCTGTCGGATCTCCCAGGAGCACATTGCATGTGATCTCACCACAAAACCTGGCTGAAGCATCTGAGGCCTTTTTCATCCTGTCCAGATCTCCCAGGAGCAAATTACATGTGGTCATGGCAAAACCTGGATGAAGCATATGAGGCCTTTTTCATCCTGTCCAGATCTCCCAGGAGCAAATTACATGCCATAGGACAAAACCTCGCAAGAGCATCTGCCAGATATCCCAGGGCACCGAATTACATGCCATAGGCAAAACCTCGAAAGACTATCTGTAGATCTCCCAGGGCACAAATTACATGTCCTCTCAAAGCAAAACCTCAAAAGAGCATTTTCCAGATGTCCCAAAGCACCGAATTACATGCCATAGGCAAAACCTCGAAAGACCATCTGCAAATCTCCTAGGGCACAAATTACATGCTTACCTGCACAACCTGATCCATGGCCACAAAGTATCATCTGATACTCATCATACATCATCCTGATGTACACATGATCAACCTGATCATCATCACTGCAACATCATGCTGCATGTCATCTGGAGAAGCTCGTCATCCACGATCATCCTGATCATACAATGCATCCATCTGATGCACACCCAGTATCCACCTGATACATACATAGATACATGATCCACACAATGTATCCATCAACATACATGATCTACCTGATCATACAAAGATACACGATCCACACAATGTATCCATCAACATACATGATCTACCTGATCATACAAAGATACATGATCCACACAATGTATCCATCAACATACATGATCCACCTGATCATACAAAGATACATGATCCACACAACGTATCCATCAGCATCCAACATGATGCGTACATATATGAATTATCCAACTGATCATATCCAACATCCAACATGATGCATACATACATAAATGATCCAACTGAATAGATACACATGATCCAACCGATCATATCCAGCATCCAACATGATGCGTACATACATACAAATGATCCAACTGATCATATCTAGCATCCAACATGATGCATACATACATACATAAAAATGATCCAACTGATCATATCCAGCAGAAACCAGAACATCATCCTGATGCTCATCATCGAGCACTTACATCCACCGCCATGTGAAGGATCCCCCTTCCAACATGCTTGGAATGGCTTCAACAAATGTGTCCATCACTTCTTCCTCGAAGTGTCCTCGATCTGAAGAACGCCAATCCTCTCTCTGAAGTACTCGAACTTCACCCTGGCTAGTGGCTTCGTTAGCACATCTGCAATCTGCTCATCCGTTGCAACATACAGGAGCTTCACGGCTCCTCTCTGCACCATATCCCTGATATAGTGATATTTGATCTCTATGTGTTTCGACCTGTCATGAAACACTGGGTTCTCGGACAGCTTCACACAACTCTGGTTATCACAGAAGATACCAGTAGCATCCAACGAGAGATCAAATAACTCAGACAGTAGCTTCCATAGCCATACTGCCTCACAGCTAGCTGAACAGGCTGCAACATACTCTTCCTCAGCTGTACTCAGTGCCATGCAGGACTACTTCCTGCTAAACCAAGAGATCACACCTGATCCCATACTGAAGCAGCACCCAGATGTGCTCTTCCTATCTACATCACTGCTAGCCCAATCTGAATCAACATAACCCTGCAGGTTAAACTTTTGATTCACTTCATACTTGAGCTCATAATCCACTGTACCCTTCAGGTACCTCAGAACATGATTTATAGCAATCAGGTGAACACTCCTTGGATCCGTCAGGAACTGGCTCAATGTGTTCACAACAAAGAAAATGTCCGGTCTCGTGTTCGTTAGGTACATCAAGGACCCAATCATCTGACGATACATAGAGACATCAACCGGCTCAGATGAAGCATCACATAGAAGCTTCAGATTCGATGCCATAGGTGTGGCCATGGCTTTGCAATCCATCATCCCAAATCTCTTCAGGATGTCTACTGTGTACTTCCCTTGACAAAGGAAGATCCCACCTGCACTCTGCCACACCTCCATGCCAAAAACAAATAGTGCATCATCCCCAAGTTCTTCATCTCAAACTCGGTAGTAAGCTTCCGCTGCGTGTCGACAATCAATCTATCTTCACCTGTAACAAACAGGTTATCCGCATACAAAAGTAATATCACTGGATTGCCTTCCTCAACCTTGTAGTAAAGGTTGGAATCCACTTTACTCTTGGTAAAGCCAAAACTGGATAGAAAGCTATCTATCCTACCATACCAAGTTCTGCACATATATGAATCCCTATCATGTGTCTCAGAACCAAGTGGCTGCACCACATACACTTCTTCTTCAACTACACCATCCAAGAAAGCTGTCTTGAAATCCATCTGGTGTATCTTCTATCTCAACACTTTTATATTTCTCTATGCTGCCATCTGCAACATGCTTGATCTGATAGTTCCATTTTGAAGTCATAACAAACTTCCCTTCACGTCTTGGGACTACGTCCCAAACATCATTCTTCATGATCGACGGATCATGGCATTCCATCCCAGATCCTGGGAACTTCAATATCTTCAATATCTTCAATAGATATCTTTGTTGCTGGAACAAATGTTGTAGTTCTTCTTTTGTAGGAGATGGCATATGATCTTTCCTACACAACAAGTTAAATTGCATGATTATAAAACATCTCATAGTTTTCAGAACAAATTCTTACACATAAAGAAATATTTCATACAGTCATGCAATTATCTTAGCCAATGCTTCAATACAACATTTATCCATATCCCGTAACTTTCTAGATGCCTTCCAATCTCTACCAGAACATTGTTAAGAGTGTGCACAACTCCCAACATGTCAGCAAAGAGGTTTCATTCTAGATAAGTAGCAATGGAATGTTGTACAGTGCCATAGGCCACTTACCCATGTATATTAGTAGTATACTGTTCATCAATGAAACTATTCTAATATGCACAATACATATCCTAAGTCTAGGAACATGAGCATATACATCATTGAACAATTTTATTTAAACAAAAAAATATGCAAGAAATGATGATTAAAATACTTATCTTTCTTTGTTCGTTGGGTGGACTCTCTTTGAGTCTTCGCTTCCTTGCAGGAGCTGCTGGAGTCCTAATATGAAGTAGCTTCTTCTACACCTTTCTGTTGTGGAGTGTAGAGAGATGGTCAACTCCCTCTGAATATCTGCATCCTTGCATAAACCACTGGAGTGTACTCCCTCTTGATCTTTGCTTCCTGAATTACCTGTTGTTGAACTCATATTCATCCTTGGTCCCTATGCATGCTTATTAGTATCATGATTGTGATATCCTTGTGAACTTATATAAAATCATACATTCATTAGTATACTATTAAAACACAATAATCTCAAGCATGTATAGTCATGATCATTTCAAACAAAAATAATAAGCATTAGCATTCAAGGTTTATGTAGGATTCTTATGGTTAGTCAAATCATAAGAAACATAACATGTCTAAACCTGTAATTACTCAAACCTATGACTCTTCGGGTTAGTTGAATCATTAATCAAGATAAGAGATATAATATGCATAAAACCTGTGATTTATTCAAACCTACAACTTCATGAATAATCATTATCAACAATAGTATAAGATCCTAACACAAGGTAGGATTCTATCTTGATATAGGAAAAACATACCTGGATTAGCATGCTAGCTAGTTATTTCTAACATACTCACATGATGTCTTCTTGTTCTTCTTCAATAACTTGTGCTAGTAACCTGTATATCTCATTATAAAACCAAGTTATACATACCTCGTAAATGTATTTTCTATGAGATCCATGACAATGGATGAATCTTTGTCCTCATGTCATCATGATCATATGTTCTTGAACCAGAACATGATTTGTCTTTCTTGGTGTACCTTTCATGTTAGTAGACAACATAGACCTCATCCAACACCATAATACATTAGTAAAATCATACCATAAACTTAATCATGAACAAATATCGAAACATATATCGATGAGTCATACCTGTCGAGATCGCTTGTAATCTTCTTATGTAAGGCCTTAGCCTCATCTCCCTCTGAAATAGGAACTTCTTCACTCATGCAGATGATCAATCCATCTTCTTCTAGGATTAACCCAATCCACTTGATTTGTAAGAACTGGACCTGGAGCTGGATATGGGTTTGTCAGAGAAACTCCAAAAATTCAAACTTTGAATTTCAAACTTTTGAAAGGATAGAAATATGCACCTTGATGAGCTGATCAAGCTAGTATATTTAGAATTTGAAAACTGCAAAGTTTCACTCCTCAATTTTGCCTTTGAAACTTCTGGATTCACTGGACGTGACCCTGAACTGGGGTATGATGAAGCCCACTCTTCTGCCCAATCAAAATGTTTGATCCAAAGTTCTAAGCTTCTATTTTTCTGAGGAGCTTCCAGCCATGGTCACAGATTTAAAAAATTTCCATTTTTACAGAAGCCCTAATTTTCCACTTTTCTGATCAAAGTCCCAAACTAGGGTCTGAACAAGCCCGGCCTTCTGCCCAACCAAAAATTCTGATCTTGGTCTCTAAATTTCTATTTTGATGAGTAGCATCTAGCCTTGGTCTCCGATTACAAAAATTCCAACTTTCTACGAAGCCCTAAATTCCGAAAGCCATGAATGAAGGTACTCAAAAATAATTATGTTTTGACAGAAATATGTACCTGATTGTTTCTAGTATACCTCCGAACTTTTCAATCCACAGGGTCTGAAAAAGTTTCCTGAGATAGCCTGACCTGTTATCTTTCCATCCTAACAGGTCTGACCTCAATTGGATTCTTTGAGAGATAGTTATGTCAAATGTCGCAACGTGACCTGTTTTGGGATAAAATAGGAGAACGAACTTGTACGGCTTTCCACGTGTCACTATTTGAGCTTCGGCCTCTGAAAACTTTTTATGAGATATCTCACCCTATTATCTTTCCAACCTGATAGGTCTGACCTCAATTGGACTCTCTGAGAGAGAGTTATGCCAAGTGTCGCAACGTGACCTGTTTATGGGATAATACAGGAGAGTGAACTTGTATGGCGTGCCACATGTCACTGGTTCAACTTCGGCCTCTAAAAACATTTCTTGAGATATTACAGTCTGTGTACTACCTATAACTTTTTACGAAATTTCATTTGGATATTCCTAGCCCAAGTTATGACCTTTTTCCCAAGGTCACCTGATTTTGACTCAGATCTGGAAGAGGCAGAAACCCTATATTGTACAGATCATAAATCCCAGTACAACGAATTAGAGGTTGTCCTTTGGACACAAGGTACATGGGGATTGAATATTCGACCTGTAAAGATTTCAGATCCGAAAAATTTGCCAAAACGGATTTATAGCGAAAGTGCTACGATGACTGGTTTTTTCTATATGAAGCCCTAGCATCGTAAGTGCAACAAGTGTCATACATGCCATATCATGCCTTTTTTCAGGATAGCTCTGATACCATGTTAAATTTTCAGAATTTACTTCAATCTGATCTAGGATCTTAACTGAGAGAACAACATGCACAACATATCTACAACATATCAATCATGGACACAATAATGCAAGCACACAAGAGACACAAAGATTTACTTGGGGAAAACCACAAAGGTGAAAAACCCCAATAACTTCCTCAGAGATAGATAGAGCAATGATACAACCAACCATAAGAGATAGACATATCCTAGTAGCAGATACTCCTCCTCCATAAGTGCGCCACTCCTCCTTGAGTGCATGAGTGAGAAGTGAGTGAGTAAATAGAGTGCCTCCCGCACTCTATTTATACTTGACTTGACTTGCCTTTTACCTAACTCATGTAGGCTCGAACTTAACCACATAACATAATGCTGACTGGGCCGACCCCCAATAGGGTGGTCTAATAACCCTTTGACCCACATGACTTATACAAGGCCGAACCCAACAAGGTGGTCTAATAACCCATCAAGTATAAGTTACGACACTTACAATATAAATGACGACACTTCCGTATAGAGGAATAATAACATCTCTATAGGAATACACTATACATATATGTGAAATACATTCCGAAGTTACATATACATCAACATTAGGGTCCTGTTGGGCGTGGCCCAAGTGAGTACCATTTTGTTGAAACATGATTTTGAGCTGCGCAATAGAAAAGAACGACATTTTTAAGTGTGTAGCTTGCTGGGCATAATTAGTTGCGTAGCCATGCTGATGCGTAGGACCCGCGCAGCAGCTAATTTTGGTAAGAAGATATAAGTAAAGGTCATACGAGGAAGTGACATATTTTTGGTAAAGAACTGGGCGAAGGCAGGAGAAAGAGACCTATATGGAAGAGTAGTGGCAAGCAGTTGAGAAGCTAGGCCACTATGCCGACGGCGATAGGAAGGCGAAAGAGGCGGAAATGGACAAGCCATTATGCAGTTGTAACCGTTTTGAGGATTGCGGCTGTTAAAAGAGCATGTGAGCCACGAGTGGCCCAGTAGGACAACCTGGAGCAGGAGGAGCAAGCTGTCGACAATGACAATAAGGCTGGCAGTTAGCCACACCAGGTTTTGTAAACCTAAGGGTTTTAGCCTTCGTATTGAAAAGACATGACCTACGGGCATGATCTATAAATAAGGCATTTTTGTATGGGAAAGGGTTACTCTTCATTTTGTATTGTTCTTATTTCTAATTTGATAAATTCCTGCTGAGGAACATTTTGTAAAGGCTCTGCAAGCTGAGTGCGCAGAGGCCTGTTGAGAGAGAAGAGAGTCTGCAGTTGTGTGCGCAGACTAAGAACTGTTGTACCCTTCCCAAAAGACAAATATAACAACAGTTCTTGTGGACGTAGCCTCCATCCGGGGGGTGAACCACGTTAAATCCTGTGTAGTGAGACTGTCTATGTGTTTGTACTTTGCACTGTCTGTTGGCTTACCATGCATGCTTGAATTCTCAGTTATCAATTGGGTTGTTAATGCTTTTATATGTATTCGCCATAGGAGAAAGATGGGGATGATATGTTAAGTATTTCATGAATGGATGATTGATGAATGCAAAGTGTTCTAAGTCTTTGAATGGACCAGTCGTGAATAAACATAGGTGCATGCAAAAGACTGGGTTATATAATTCTGTTAATGCATAACATTGGAAGTGCGCAGTACTGATCCCTTGTTTGATTACATCAAGTATAAGGCTAAATAATTGATGGCAGTAATTGAATGAATAAGTGCTAAGTGAAACCCTTAATACAATTACCGTCGAAGTGGAAGTGCATAAGTTCGTTGCGTTGTCCCATCGAGCGAGTTAAATCGACCCGTGCCATCCGTGGATGCGCTAGGCGTGCAACATTGTAATTTGCAGAAGTATCAACTCGTGACGAAGACAGTCATCGTGCGGCCCTCAGACCGCAGTGCGAGCCTGTAACGCGCTGCGCAGTGTATTTAACCAATCAACTCATCACACTGCTGTGGAAACTTGATTCCGTAGCACCCCCATAGCTTCGCCTTGGGTGAGACCTCAACCTGTGTGCAGGTTGTTGCTGAAAGGGTCGGTGAAAAGGGGTTTTGTTGGTTAAATCTAAAACCACAAAGAACCTGGGTCTATATTGGAAAACCTTTAGATCAGTTACCTACGCCAACATATATATATATATATATATATATATATTTTTAAAAGGTTGTTCCGCCACTCAAAAGACACGTTTATAATTAAAAAAAAAAAAAAATAGTTACATCGATAGGTGTTTATATCTTAGAATTTGGGGTGGACTAGAACCTATGCTTTTTCTAGATTGCACGAGGATGAGACAAGTGTATTGTCTTGATTGATTCTATGGCAGTCATTCCAAATTCAAAATAAAGAATTATTAAAAAAATAATATAAAAAATAACTGGTAGTTGATGCATGGATAACGAACCGTTCATGGCAGACAACACATTTAAATAGAAGAAGAATAGAACAAGTAACATATAACTTGGTGTTCACCAAGCACAAGTTAAGTGGTTATGCTAGTTAAACACAAATGAAAAACCAATTTTTTTTCAATATTTATTTTTGTAAGTTGGAATATTTAATTGAAACAATAAGCAATATAGTACAAAACTTGAGCTTCCATAGCTTCTTTCCTTAAAAGAAAACCAAGCAGACCACGGGGAGACTCAAATATCAATCCATAAGCTAGTTTTAATAACACTTAAAGGTAAAAGCGTATCAGGGATTGATACGTAAAGGAAACTGAGAGAGCCTCACTAGCAGTTTGAAGAGTAATTAGGCCACTGGTCTTTGTTAGAAACATTATCCATTGCCTCCTTTAGTTCATAGTTTATAGTGCCTTGTGATGGGCAAGATTTGATATTTCTCACTCCATATTACGAAAATTTTTAAGGATTCATATTTTTATGAAATTTTAAAAAACTTGGCGAATCTTACTAATACTTAACTTTGAAACCATAAAAAAAAGACAAATTGACGAATATTATTTTGGAAAAAAAAACCCTAAAAAAAACTTAGAGAAAAATTTAGCCCCTAAAAGCTTCCCTACCCCATATAGAAATTAAAATTCCATTTAACAAAACAACTATTACATATATATAAATGAAAAAATAAAAAATTAGAAAAAAATGAGCTACTGGAACCTTCTCCTGAGTGCATAGAGTAGCATATGCACACACACACACACACACATATATATATATATATATATATATATATATATATAATTTTTTATTATTATAATTTTTTTAAATGTTGGTCTTAAGTTTTTAATTGGTTTTGGTTTTTAAAATCCGGTTTGCTTTATTTATTTATTATTATTATTGTATTTATGTTGGTTTTTTTTTCAAATTTTGTTAATATATTTACTAAATTTTTTGGATACATGTTTTTTAATTTAATGTTTTTGAAAATATATTTTCTTAAATTTATAAAATATATATTAATTTAAATATTATTTATTTATTTATATATTTTTAAATTATTTTTTTATATGATTTAATTTAAATACAAAAATATTTGTATAAAGATTTTCTTTTTGTTGCATTCATGTGGTAAAATCATAAATAATCTTTAACTACCATTGAAAGAGTTTCAGAACGACCACTTTGAATATTTTGTGAATATAAAAGACCCTAGATAAGAACATAATAATGTTTAAGAAAAAATCATGTTTTTGAAATGGCAATCTTAGTTTTAATGTTTTTAAAGAAAATTTTCAATTTTAATATATTATTGACGATTTGAGTTATATTTGTAATATTTTGGATTTTAAGATTTTACATTAATAACAAATGATGATTATATATTGTCGTTTTATGATGAATAGTTTTTAGTTTTAATATGTTTTTCTAGTTTTTAGTCCCTGCCAAGGGATTATAGCAATGGGTTAATTATCAAAATTAAATTGACTTTTTTTTTTTTTAATTTTATCAATTTGATAGTAGTTTTATAATGTTATGCAAAAAATATTTATTAATTTTAATTTTTTAAAATAATAAAATGTATTTTTAATTTTTGAAATTATAAAATATTATTTTGTTATTGGCTGAAAGGTTTGATTTGACAAAATACTTCTGGTTGGAGGTGACAATTATTTAAAAAAAAATGTTTAAAAAATATTTTATTTAAAAAATAATTCTAAGATTGACACATATTCATAGATGGTACATATACTAATTATTTTACAAATACCAAAACAACAACTAGTACTACACATAATAATTATGGATGATATGTATATTAATTGTTTAATTGTTTCTAATCCAAAGAAACTGAAAAAAATACAAATAAGTCTGATCTCATTGGGTCGTGCTTCACGAATACTTGCCCTAGCAACTTAACAAGGGATACGATATGGCGCTTATTAGCTAGGGTAATATGTTCGTGTTAATATAATTGGCGGAGAAAGGATGTACCATTTGGGCGGGTTTTGGGCGATGGAGGCGATTAGGGTTTTGAGCGATGGAGGCGATGGTGGCGTTTAGGGTTTACTCCCCTCTGGCCAGTAGCAGTTGGCGGGTGACTTGAGCTTTCATGGGGATTTGTTGTTGAGACCGGCGTTTGAAACTTGTCGTATCGCTGTGAGGTTTATTGAGTTCATTTATTTTATTTGGGTAACTATCATTGTAACCTGTGGACACAGACTGGTCGACCACTATCTTATGTGGGGTATATACCGGGGAAGTGAACTGTGTTTAACATTTTCGGTATTACAATTTTTCCTGTTCCCGGGATTATAACCACTCTTCTCGGCCTTTAACAACTCTGCAATATGGGGGAAAACTTCTAAGTTATACATCCATCGGCGGACAATAACTTGACAGTTTCCGACTATCGTTTAGAGGAAGCCGGTTTATTCAAACCGGAATCATTCTACAAAAATATGCTTAAGGGGAAACAAACACTTGGTCAGGGTGTGCGGCATGGGTCTCCACGTGCCATGCCGGCTACAAAGAAGGGCCACTTGACCTTGTTGGGTGCTCCTGCTGACAATGTTGCTTCAGACCCTTTTGTTGACAGTTCTCGTGCCCTGCCATGCCTGGAACACAGGGGGAAACCACTGGATAAGTCCCGGTCGGGCCGACGACTGAAAGAGAAATACTGTTGCAGACCTAGGGAGGCTTGGCTTATGATGGGAAGGGACATTGGTCTTGAAGAATTGGTGGAATTTAACGTGATGGTTCTGGTGGGTAAATTTTCTTATTTTGCTATGCATCGAAAGGACATCGTGGGTTGGGTGAAACAAGAATGGACTCCCATATGTGGTTATACTCCTCGGGTTTTTGCGTTGGCTCGTGGATGGTATGGATTTAAATTTGAACAGGAATCACACTGCTCCACCATTCTTAGCAAACTATGGCTTTATGGGGTGGGTAGTTTGATGTTACAAAAATGACAGACGGATTTCGACCCTGACATGGCATCCGTGCGTCTGCGCCATTTTTGGGTGCTTCTACCTAGTCTTCCTCTTGATCTGTGGAATCGTGGGGCCTTTGAAGCTATCAGTAATAGTCTTGGTCACTTCCTACATGTGGAGGATGAGCATTTGTTTGGTTTTGACCATCGCATTGGTCGGTTGCTAGCGGAGGTGGACATCTCAAAGGGGCTCATTGATGTACTCCACATAGACTGGCGTGGTCGCAAGTTGGCTCAGATTATTGATTATTGGGAAATACCATTCCGATGCTCAAATTGCAACCGGGTCGGCCATTTGTGGCGTCAATGTAAGGGGGTTTCAACATCTGGCTGCCCGGTTGGGATGGATCCTTTCTGGTCTTTCGATGATGGTAGCGATTAGGAATTGGATGCTACGGGCGGGTTCGATGGTTTTTCCAATAGGGTTACACTACCCTCGGCACCAGACTCGACTTTATTCTGTAATTTGGAAATTAACGACCCGTCTTTCTATCATACTTTGAATGAATTGGATATTTCATTTATTAATTCATTAGATCTGAACAATGGCAATAATGGAAATTTTTTGGGACGTCGTCGTGTTTCTCCCCTGCTGTCAAGTGTCTCTGGTTCTGTGAGGAACTCCCGGGAACAATCTGATAATGATTCCCCTGTTACCGCCGATGCGACTCCTGCTTTGGGGAGATCGCGAGATTTACCATCGGACTCATCCCCTGTGGTGTCGGCATTTCCTCCTGCCCCCCTTTCCGTTGCATCGACCATTTTACTTTCCTCTGACACCGATCTGCCATTAAATGACCTTGCTCCCTTTGTGGTTGGGGGCAACGATACCTGTGATCCTTTGGATTCTTTTGTCCCTCCCCCAGTGCCCTGAGAATCGGTATTACACATTCCCTTTTACTCTGAAATGGTTTCAAAGACACCTATTCCAGTCTTTTTCAAAAATAGGGTTGTGGTGGAGACAGTCCCAGCCGCTGATACTATGGGGGATCCCACGGATCAAACGACTTTGGACCCGGGGTCAGGGAGGGGGGGGGGAAGCAACCCGCTATCTATTACAAATGACACATCCCTGGGCAAAAAAGCTGTCTCAATCGTGTTAACACCCAAAAAGTGCTCACTAGCTCATTTCCTTATTCACATGACCCATTTGTCCACTTTTCCACCATTTGAGCCTCTAAAGCCATCAAAAGGTCACCAAAAAACCATAATACACCCTTTTTCCCCCTCAAAAGATATATTTTTCCTTAAAAAACATAAAAAACCTTCAAAAGGGGTCCAGAATTCCCAAAAATATTAAAAGGGAATAAAAATATTAAAAAATATTCAAAAAAAGGAAAAAGAGGGAAAAAGGTACCTAAACCATGTTGGTCAATACCATTGGTTTCCTCAAAACCATAATGGTATTCCCCACCACCAAAAACTATAAAAAGGTGGTAGGGGATCCTCACTTTCCATCCATCCATCATCCTATCCTCACACTGTTAAAATCTCTCATGAGACTTTTGGCCATTTTCAGCATCTTGGAGAAGAGACCTTTGGAGCTTGGAGCTACTCACCTTTGGAGTTGCTCAACACAAATCCTCACCATTTGAGGTATCTTAATACAAAATATCTATTCTTTTATTTCTTATTCTTGAATCGTTTTTAAATTTATTTATTATATGCACATGTTAGTTTAGATTTAATTCATAATCGTTTTTGCTTTCAATATTGAAACTGCTATCACATTGTTGATAGGTGCCCATTGCACAAAGCTTGGTTGCAAAACCAAGCCAACAGTTTTTGGCGACTCCGCTGGCTTCGAATTCTTAGATCTTGATTTTTTGCTTTAAATCTTAGTTTTTGTTAGTTTTAATCATTTTAATTCATAGATCTGCCATCCATTGCTATTCTAGATCCATTGCTGTTCTAGATCTTGACCCTTTCTATTGCCATTAACAGCCTGAAATTTCCATTTTCGGGTTCAGTTTTTGGCATCTGTTTTCAGTTTTTGCCTCGCGGTTTTCGCCCGACAGTCGCGCGGCTCATCGCGACCTCGTGGATTTTTTCTGCACGCCACGCCGCGGCTTCGCGACCATTTTACGCATTGCACATCGTGGCTTCGCGGCCATTTGCCGCGCTACACATTGCGACTGTGTGACCGAAACCCGTGCTGCACATCACGGCTTCACAGCCGAAACCCGCGCTGCACATCGCGACTGCGCAGCCGAAACCCGCGATGCACATCGCAGCTGTTTCCCCAAAACCCGCGATGCACATCGCGGCTGTTTCCCCAAAACCCGTGATGCAGTTATTTTGAATTCGTTCGGTTTTTTTAAAATATTTTTTGCTCTATTTTTTTCCCATTTAGCATATTTTACAACATTAGTTTTTCTGCATTTTACAACCATACTAAATCTTTTTCTATTTATATATGCTCCATTAAAAGTCTTTTTAAAATTTTTCAGTAATTGAAAGAAAGATTTTTTGCATTTTATTTAGATCAAGGTTTTACTGTTTTATGCTCAATAGTTTTCCCAAGCAATTTTCTAAGAGATCCATTTATTTCTTGAAATATTTATGTTATTTGCTTCCCTTTAAATTATTTCAAAGATCTATTATTTTTGAATAGTTTTTTCAAGCATTTAAATTTCAAAAACGCCTTTATTTTTTACAAAACTGGAAGCATCTTTTCTTTCATTTGTAATCAATCGCCCAAGCGAAGCAAATCAATTTCAGTTTAAATACCACACTTGCACCCACTCTGCCACATAATTTAAACTGAGCCTTAAAATTTACCTTAACTCAACAAACTTTTAACCCCACTTGGGGAGCACTTAAAAGAATCTTGTAGTTAGGTAGAATTGAGGGGATAGGTGTTCCAATAACACCCCTCAATTATTACTTTTGAGACATAGTGGTTGTCCTCTACGTTACCAAAATCTCTTATAATTTTGACACGGTTATCAACCAATTTATCGGGAAGGCCTCTCCCTTAGGAGGGTTGAAGTAGCCAGACTGGTTCCAGAAATATGAGTGGAATACCGCAATCCATTTAGTAACCGAAGGATACTTTTCGAAGTTCTCGGTGTACACCCAAGAGCGGGTATAGCAGTGATATAACCAAACTACAGATTCACCCAACCGAACGTGTCATGAATGGGGTATCCTAGTTTCCACTCTTTAAGATTGTCTACCCGGTGTCCCTCCCGGTAGGGGGATATCTAGCCGTTGATGCAACACTCTATATTGTCTGACTTGGATTTCATCACCTTGCAGAGAATATCGTTTGTTGACTCACAATAATTCTAGTTAGGTGTTTGCATGATACAATATCCACCTTTGGTTTAGTAACACCACTTTTTTGCTAGGAACTGTTTGACTTTTGGTATTCTGATCAATTTTGTTGCATCCCTCTACTTATTATAGCACATCTGCTATAATAAGTGCTTTTTGAGGTTGGTTGTTGGCCTGAGAGCCTTTATTTTTTCACTCCCCTCTTGCACTCATTGTTGCATTAGGGTTTTGAGTTTTTTTACATCACCACCTTACACTGAAATTTTTAAATATTTCTCACCATTGAGAATTTAAGACGATCTCGTCGTTTTCAGGGTGAACCCCCTCAGTTCGGTATACTTAGATCTACACGTCATCGACGTAGAGCCTTATCCCTTGAATCGACACGTCATCAGCCAAGCACACAGTCATCCGATTCTGACACGCCTCACTTCACATCTGATTCTGAGGCTGAATCCGAAAACCCTACTGAAATATCACCAACCAACCCCATGGTTGGATCACAATACGACCCACTTTTCACCAGTACTATCGGAGATACATCCACAAACCCTTCTACTACTGTGCCACCCATGGTAACAACAACCCCTTTAGGCATGCCTAATATAGGGGCCACTTCACCTTTAGGTATGCCCAACATAGGACTACCTCCTATTATGGGTATGCCCAACATAGGAATCACACCCCCTCTCATTACCACAACCCAGATCCCAGGAATTCCTGGCACTATTCCTATCCCTTCTGCAACCCATGTTGCACTTGGGAGCACTGGCCTATCCCACACCACAATAGTTGGAGGACACATACCTTCAATACCTAGCATACCCTTAGGGGCTACTGGACCACTACATAATGACACCATTAATAGTTATGTCCCAGTCATTACGCCACACCCATCTGTTAGTTTACCATACATGGCTAGTCTGAAATTACTAGACCTAGCCAGGTTAACCAACGATCCTATCAGGCACAACCCTAGATGGCCACCCATTCCTACAAAGCTCCCCTCGAACATTCCCAAGTTTGAAGGAAAACCTGGGGAGGATCCCCAAAACCACATAATGTCATTTCACCTATGGTGTTCATCTAACTCCATCGTGGATGACTCCATTAGACTAATACTGTTGCAACGAATGTTCATTGGCTCTGCAACCAAGTGGTACATTGAATAACCACATGGGACCCACCATACATTTACGTCCCTCGCCTCCACTTTCCTTCATTTTTTTCAGCTACCTGTACGCTATGATGCAGGAGTTGAAATACTGTTGTCTTGCAGACAAAACACAGCTACCCACATCACCGACCATATCCATGAGTGGCGCAAGCGTCGTAGCCTTTGCAAGATCAAACTGGATGACAGTATATTTTTGGACTGGTTTCTTAAATCACTCGTACCCCTCATAGCCAAAGATGTAGCCTCCGAACGACCCCAGTCAGAAGAGGAAGCTATATTAAAAGCTCAACAATTCGACCTGATTTATGCCCAGTCAGGCTATCTCTACACCATCATACCAGACGCCCCACGAGGCGATTCTTTACGCGGTGACGCTCCGGGGGCATCACATGCCGCTGATGGTATTATCGGCCAAATCACATCACAAAATAAACCTTTTAGCACAGTGAGTACCATAAATTCCCCAGACCTTCTAGGGCTACATCTAATTCTGGAGTGATGACTTCGTACGCTCCAACGAATCAGACTCATCACACTCATGGACCCTCTTGTCCACAACATTGCTATGGGAAAGCGCCATCGACATATGTACCACCCACATAGTATAACCAATGGGCCACCCAGAACCCAATTCATTTATCGGCCCAACCAATGTATTACCCACAGCAAGCTACACCAGCTAACACAACACTTCCAATAGCTCAGGGTTACCAACAACCCCAGCAGGAAACTCGACCACCTCCGACCCCACTAGCTTATTATCCACCGCAACCTGTTCCCGCACCTGCGGCACCCCAAAATCCTCCCACTACTCAAGTGAAAGTGTACACACAACACAATCAGCCCCAACACCAAAACAACCAACGCAACCAGGGTGGACAACAAAACCGCGGAAGAGGACATAACCGCGGTAACAACCAACAACATAATCAAGGTCCACCACCACCCAATCCTCCAAATAATAACAACGCTGCTCCCCCAAACCAGAATACTGATCATCATCCCAAGCAGCCAAAGAAAAATAACCTGAGAACAAACCATCCATGTTCTATATGTGGAGTCTATGGACACTACACTCACAACTGCCCCCATTTAGAGAAAGCACGTAAGCTTTGGGCTGACGATGCCCAACGCCAGGGCCACGCTGGACAGCCAGATCCACTTAATCAACCGCAACCCATGATATTGCAAAACCCATTGCAAAACCCATTGCAAAACCAGGGAGTAGTAAATGCTCGCCCTATGGATCCCCCACAAGGATCTGCTGCACCTCAGCAGTAGATCACCTATGCCGCAACTGATTATCAGCATACAGATCCAGGCACACACCATTTATTAATGATGTCATCTAATGACATTAACCTCCAAACTTGCAGGAATCAATATGGCCCACCCCCAGAAACTCCTACCACTGACACATCCACCTCTTTTCCACCAGATCAACCACTATGCATACCAAATATGTCGTTGGACGGAGGACCTAAAATCCCTCGCATCCCTTTGCGAAGGATTAACAACAATCCTAATGCTCGCGCAACATCCAATTATAATGTCGTGGAAGCTGGCACAATCCCCTACTTCTATGTCTGCTTTAGAGGTATTGAAAACATGCCTTGCACAACGAAAACTACTACTATCCGCCATCAGAGGAGTAGACCCTAACAATACACACATGATGGCTTTCGACTTAGACCAAGCTGAACCTCGATTTCCATCAAATTTGGCCTTCCAAGTATCAGTAAACATTTGAAACCTTGTTGTGCATCGATGCATTGTCGATGAAGGAGCTTCAACCTGCGTTATGTCCACTCTTGTGTGGCAGAAACTTGGCTCCCCCGCTTTACAACCATCCACCACAACATTACAAGCTTACGACGAGCGCTCAGCTCAACCACAAGGCCTCTTAGCGAACGTACCCGTAGAACTAGGCGGCAAATTAGTTCTCATCGACATCGAAGTGATCAATGCCCAGCTCGACTACAACCTCCTTCTTGGACATAGCTATATGTACAAAATGAAAGCCGTTGCTTCATCTGTGTTTCGCCTCATGATGTTCCCACATGAAGGACACGTTATCAAGATTGATCAACTCACATATTATGATCCTAATGCCCCCGCAGCCCCTCAAAATGTGCTACCAATGATTGAACAAACCGTTCAAACTGCACCGACATTATTTGTCTCGTCAATTGGTCCTGGAATCTACACCGAGTCACCTATGACTTCCACATTTCCATCGATCCCACCACCTTTACCGATAACAAAAACATCGGATTTGTGCACCCTGTCGCACACCACACAACAGCCTTTGTTACTACCACAAACACCCACAGTGCCTACTCATATCGACACAACGCCAATTCATACTATCCCGTTCTTGTTCCCATTTTTCGGAGTTGTCAGTTCACCAGTAATGGCTACACTCAACCTTCCTGGTTTAACATTAGGGATACTTGTATGGTACTTACCTGCTCTGAGTCCCCTGCCGACTCCGACTGTTATTTTACAACCGGTACAACCTATCCTTACTACCAACCACCCACCCCCTCCTGTCACTCATCTGCAAAACATACCACCCCCAACAGTGACTATGGCATCAACGTCTAGAAACGCCCCACCTCCGTTATGAAACACAGGGGGTAGAGGCCCACAAACTTATAACACTGGACCCATAACTCGTACCCCCCCAACAATCCCCAAGGTAGCCAAGAACCCCCCAACTATTCGCATTCCCCCTAAGTGCTCCTTGTGTGACGATATTGGCCACGCCACCCATCAGTGTCCACAATTGCCAACACTTCAAGAACACATGAATATGTTGGATGACGACACTAACATCCCAGTTGTCAAACTAGAACTGTCCCCTCAGCCTCGCGATAAATCGTTGCATACCAATCACCCTTGTGCGATATGCGTGATTTACGGCCATTACTCACATCACTGCCCTGATATCCTAGATTATAGAGAAGCTCTATACGAATTCAATAATGCCGACCTAGAGATATCCCCTCCTCAATTTGAGGAAATTCATCCCCCACCATCTTCCTCCTTGGAAGAAATTAACACCATTTACACGGTTTCCACTGGATACCCCTCTGTCTGGTCGGCCCCTTCCATTGATTCCTTTGACACACATGTTCAACCCTTTCAAATCGACGAGGAAACCACATGTCCACAACATGGGGGCAGGCCCAAAACCTTGCCTACTCATCATCATCGTGATTCTCGTCGGAGATACTGGGGGAATACACCCCACAAAGAGAATCCCCCATCATCATATCATCACTTCAGTATGCCACCAAAACCCACAGCCTCATGGTATAGCCCCCCGCCAGCAGTTGCTCAATGCCCTATTGACCCCTCTCTGAGACAACATATGCACCACATTGACACCCTTGAGTTAGGGGGCATAATAGATTACCTCGACCCTGGGATAGGGGGCATGATCAATCATTTTGAACCTTCCCCATCACATCTATCTCATTATTTCAATGACCCCATTGTTCAAACGAACACATATGTGATCCACAATCATAAACCCCATGCACATAGCATGGGGGCAGGTCATTAACCCTGCTCACTTTTTCACATGCGTGATCTCAACCATTTTTGAGGTCACATATCACTTGTATATTTGATTTGATTTGATACACCTAGTATTCTTCCCCCGCGGGTCATCATTTCTCCCCACCACTGCATCCTTGGCTTGGTGGGCTCACCTTTATTTGTAGCCATTTTTTAACCTAGTTATTTCCTTTGACCATTCCGGAGTCCTTATGACCTCCGTTTTTTGCACTATTTGCACTGCCGGATTCATATTTTCGTGCCTGTGATGATGCTTGAGATCATTTCTCGCTCTCATGCCTAGATTTTTTCGGGCATTTTTTACATGCCCCCCTCGTCGCCTCGGTTTGCATGCCACATCGGCCGTCGCCCGTTTTTGACGAGTTTTATATCCTCGGATTTACTTTTCCGCACTCATGATGATGCTTGAGATCATTTCTCGCTCTCATGCCTAGATTTTTCGGGCATTTTTTTCCATGCCCCTCGTCACCTCGGTTTACGTGCCACATCGACCATCGTCCATTTTTGACAAGTTTTATATCGTCGGATTCAATTTTTTCGTGCTCGTGATGATGCTTGAGATCATTTCTCACTCTCACGCCCAGATTTTTCGGGCATCTCTTACATGCCCCCTTGTCGCCTCTATTTGCATGCCACATTGGTTGTCGTCCATTTTTTATGAGACTTATATTGCTAGATTCAGTTTTCTGCCCTCGTGATGATGCTTGAGATCATTTCTCGCTCTCACGACCAGATTTTTCGGGCATCTTTTACATGCCCCCTCGTTGCCTCGGTTTGCATGCCACATCGGCCGTCCTCCATTTTTGACAAATCTTATATCGTTGGATTCAGTTTTCCGCACTCATGACGATGCTCGAGACCGTTTCTCGCTCTCATCAACACCTTTTTGTTCGGTATAGTTTTACCCCTTTTTTGGGCCGAGCAATTCCATTTACGAAAAAGGCACCTAGGGAGTTTTTGTTAAGCTCTTTTTTGACTCCTAAAACAATGAAAAGATCGCCAAGCAACCTTGCTTCTTTTCATGCTCGCTAAATGTATCTGAAAGGGCGTCTACCTGGTATAAGTTTACCCCTTTTCCGGACCTTGTAGACTAATTACGAAAAAGGAATACTCTAGTCACATCAGCTAGAAGAGTTCTCCATTTGCATCATTTTATGTTTTTCGGGCCTTGGAGACTAACTTACGAAAAAGAACACCAATGGAGTCCACTTACCGCTTTCAGACTCTCTAAATATGAAAGTGACCACGAGCAATCACCATCCTAGGCTCGTAAAAACTCACAGGACGGTACTCCACCACCACTGCAGAGTCTTCTTATTGTTTTCAGACTCCTTAAAAATGAAGGCACCTATGAGCACGAACAGTCCTGGGCTCACAAAATCCACAGGATAGTACCATTTCAGAGCACACTTTTACCCTTCTTGGAGCTCATTAAAACTACGAAGAAGGACCCAATGGTGCTTCTCGGTGCCACAACAGATCATGTCTACTCATATGGCAGCTTCCCCATTTTGGTCGCCTTTGTTCAGAGTACTCTGCAGTATGTCACCCTGAGAATCCCTCGACAGCACCCATCGGCTTGTCCCCCCCAGAGTCACTCCAATCTACAATACATACCCTTCAGTCCTTAAAGCTATGATCCTTGCACCTACAAGTCATTTTCCTACGCTGCCAGGTCAACCATGTCATCATGCTCTGAACAAAGGAAGTTTGAGTCCACCCACTCTATGACCCCACTTATTTCCCATCCCCACAGTATGCTAGCCCTACCATCAGTACTACCACACTTCAGTTCTACACCTCGTGCTCCTATCAAGGAAACATCATTGCCTTGTTAGTTGCTGGTTTCCCTCTGTCGAAGCCAACCAAATTTATTCCAGAGGATAGACCTATAGGTCCATGTGTCTTAGACTCATCACCATTTATGATGAGTGCATACGAATCATTTCGAGAAGAGTCCTCAGTGCCTCTTCAAACGGTTGTTTCTCACATGCTTGACTTCAACACCTTGATCGCATCGTTGAGACTCGCACATGGTATTGGTCCTTTCAGTTTTTTGTTGAAGACCCCGGATACCACCTGACTCTTCCACAATTGAGAGTCTACTTATGGAAACAACCAGTTACATTTTCCTATAGATATACGGGTTGCGCATGGCGACAGTATTCAAATGAGTCCCTAGTTTTATACACTCCCTCGAGTATACAGTTACATTTACTTCTCAGAGATGACTCACAGTCATTGAGTCCCTAAAGATGTTGGACACCTTCAATTTCAACAGTTCATCAACCCTTCTGAGACCTTGTTCAGAACGGTTATCGCTTTATTCCAGTGTATCAGTTATTGAGATCAGTCATGTTATGATCATGAGTACATCCCAAAATAGTGTCCCCTTTGGACCATTATGATGTACCAACAGATTTTTTATGTCCCCCTTCTCAGGACTAATTGTTATGTATATGTCTTGATACGAGCATGGGTATGCCCGCCTCGTCCATTATCAGCGATTATTCCTCATTCATATTGAGGCCATGTAATATTTTTTTGTTTTTGTAGCTTCTAAGGGCCGTTGATCCAGTCTCCCAACCGGTCTCTTCTCTTCCCCAAACCCCAGGAAAAAGACAAAAGAACTACGATGTTTATCGGCCATATGATGAGCTCCTGCCCTCACACATCAGCGGGTAATCTGTTAACACCCAAAAAGTGCTCATTAGCTCATTTCCTTATTCACATGACCCATTTGTCCACTTTTCCACCATTTGAGCCTCTAAAGCCATCAAAAGGTCACCAAAAGACCATAATACACCCTTTTTTTCCCCTCAAAAGATATATTTTTCCTCAAAAAACATAAAAAACCCTCAAAAAGGGTCCAGAATTCTCAAAAATATCAAAAGGGAATAAAAATATTAAAAATATTCAAAAAATGAAAAAAGAGGGAAAAAGGTACCTAAACCATGTTGGTCAATACCATTGGTTTCCTCAAAACCATAATGGTATTCCCCACCACCAAAAACTATAAAAATGTGGTAGGGGCTCCTCACTTTCCATCCATCCATCATCCTATCCTCATGCTGTCAAAATCTCTCATGAGTTCTTGACCATTGTAGCAATCTTGGAGAAGAGACCATTGGAGCCTAGAGCATCTCACCCTTGGAGTTGCTCAACACCACAAATCCTCACCATTTGAGGTATGATAATACAAAACATTCTTTTATTTCTTGTTCTTTCTATGAATCGTTTTTAGATTTATTTGTTATATGCACATGTTAGTTTAGATTTAGATTTTATTCATAATCGTTTTTGCTTTTTATATTGAAACTGCTATCACATTGTTGATAGGTGCCCATTGCACAAAGCTTGGTTGCAAAACCAATCCAACAAATGGGGGCTTGCATGGGGGGTTTGGCCCCGGATTTCTCTCCATTTAAGACGCGCAGTGCTTGGAAAAATAGGCAGGTTATTCCCTTGGGGTGGATGATGCTTGCAAATTATCGGGTTCCCCCATTTCTTCTGATACCAGGGCTCTTAGAGGAATCAAAGCCCTTGCCAGGGGTCATTAATGATATTTTTCTCACTAAACATCAGGGGTGTGGGGGGCCTCCCAAAGCAATTAGCCCTCAAGCGTGTTCTTCATATTATTAATCTTGATTTAGTATTCCTTCAAGAAACTATGGTTAGTGGTGAGAAGGCCCGTATTTTCTTTAACAAAATAAAATCGGGTTGGCTAGTGTGTTCAGTGGATGTTGTTGGCCTGTCTGGTGGGCTCTTGGCGGCATGGAACCCTGGGGTTCTAAGGCTCAATCCCTTTATTATCTCATTGGGAATTCTCCTTTCTGGCAACATCAGGGGTTCTGATAAAAACATTAATATTGTAAATTGTTATGGTCCCTATTGTGACAGGGAGGCATTCTGGGACCTTGCGTGCTCGGGGCACTTACTGGATCTGGAAAATTTGATTCTTGTAGGTGATCTGAATTTTTCTTGGGGGGCTGAGGAAATTTGGGGTCACTCTGCAAGAAGGGACCCCCTGGGTACATACTTCAAGGATCTCTTCTCAAAATATCATCTGATTGATGTGGCTCCTCGTCCTTTGGCACCAACTTGGAAAAATGGTAGGAAGGATAGGAATCTGATCTCTAAGTGTATTGATCGGTTCTTAATATCAGAGCTACTCTTAAACTGATTTCGAAATTACCGATCATGAATTCAGCAAATTCATATTAGTGATCATCTCCCTATTATCTTACAATTTGATACTGAGTTATCCCACCATCCTTATCCTTTCAAATTCAATTCTACCTGGTTAAAAGATCCGGATTACACATTGGGTGTGAGAAATCACTGGTTACAGGTTGATGCCTCTGGTGAACGATCTGCGATGGATAGGCTGGCGGTGAAATTAAAATCCTTGAAAGACTATACTATTCTATGGGAAAGAAATAAGAAAGCTGTGATGGCTGCAGACCTCATTATGTTGGAAAAAGAGATTGGTAACTTGATGGAACTATCACTGCGATCTGGTCTCTCCCCCACTGGACGGTCCAAGCTATCAGTCTTGGAGGAGACAAAATTGAAAATCCTACTCTTGCATGAGGAAACATGGCGCTTAAAACGCCATGCTCTTTGGCTCAATGCTGGTGATTTGAATACCAAATTTTTTCACCATGCTGCAGATTCTTGCAGAATACAGAACACAATTTGGGATCTCAATGACCATGCTGGTCGACGAATTTGGGGAGACATGGATCTCATGATTGAGGCCACTCAACACTTCCATAATTATTATTGTAATCCTAAAAATACAACACTGTCAGAGCAATTCAAGATTATTAAGGAATACCCAAGGATGTTCAATGACGTGGAGGGGGACAATATATTTGAGGCTGTCACCTTGGTGGAAGTAGAAATAATTTTACGGGGTTTTGCTAAGGACAAATCTCCTGGCCCTGATGGGTGGACGGTGGAACTATTCCTCCACTTCTTTGACATTATGGGGGGGGACCTTCGGGATGCTGTGAATGAGTCTCGAAATAAGGGACTGGTCTCTGGGGCACTTAATACCACCTAATTGACTCTCATCCCAAAAAATTCTCATCCAGAGAATTTTGATGAGTTTCGGCCTATTGCCTTATGCAATCTGGTCTACAAGATTATATCCAAGATTATTGCTGTACGAATTAAGCCGATTCTCTCGAGACAAATTTCTATGGAACAATTTGGTTTTTTGGAGGGCAGGCAGATACTTGATGCGGTGGGGGTGGCACAAGAGGTTTTTCATAGTATTAAACAGAAGAAAACTGATGCTCTTATCCTCCAATTGGATCTGGTGAAGGCATATGATCGCGTTGACTGGAATATGCTCAGACTGATACTGATACAAATCGGACTACCCTGGAAGGTGATGAAATGGATTATGGCATGTGTTTCTACAGTTAATTTTGTTGTGCTCATTAATGGTCAGCTGAAAAACTATTTTAAGGCCTCCAAGGGTGTCCTCTCTCGCCCCTCTTGTTCCTGCTGATTATAGAAGGCTTGAGCCTCACTATTCATAAGGAAAAATGTGAGGGCTCCATTTTGGGCATTAAGGTTACCACTAGTATATCTATTACTCATTCACTCTTTGTGGATGACGTCATGCTCTTTGGTTTGGGCATACTTGCTGAATGGATACAATATAAGAAAATTTTGGATTTCTTCTGCTCGGTATTGGGTATGATTATCAACATGCTTAAATCACACTTTTTGAAACACTTAGTGAAGACAGATGTAGAACAGTCGATTGGAATGCTATTACCTCTAGACTTCAAAGATTTGGAGGGTGGCACAAAATATTTGGGATATTTTGTCAAACCATCGAATTATTTGGTAAATGACTGGTCATGGCTATTAAGACGTTTTGACTTAAGGATTGGTCATTGGAGTATGTGACATTTGTCCATGGGTGGTAGACTCACACTAGCTAAAGCAGTATTGCAGAATTTGGGGGTCTACTGGTTCTCACTTTGCAAAATACCTAAGTCTATTCTCTGCCTTATACGCAGGAAGTTTTTCAGTTTCTTATGGTCTGGTGGGGTGGAGAATGGCAAATATCACTTGATCAAATGGTCTTTGTTGGCTCGGCCTTGGGATTTGGGGGGCTGGGATATCAAACACCTGGATCTTTTTGTGAATGTCCTACATGCAAAGAGTTTGTGGCGGGCTCTTTTCGTTGATTCTGTGTGGGGAAAGATAATTCGGGCAAAGTATTTAAAAAACACTCGGGTGGTTGATTGGTTTAGAATGGGATAGCCTTCGTCATTTGGGGTCTCTAACATTTGGAATGGGCTCTTGGGGTTGTTCAATACCATTTCCCAATGGCTCTCGTGGGTTCCTGGTAATGGACGAGAGATTAGGCTTGGAACTGATCCTATTTTGGGGGGATCCTCTACATTTCTTCTGTCACCAGCTTTAATGTCACACCTTTGGGCAAAGGGTTTCTATACACTGGCTCATGCAGCATGCCAGAATGGTGGTGTGGGCTCTAGATGGATCTTTGTGCCCCAGCTGGGGCTCTATGGTGCCTTAGGAAAGGAATGGGCTGATTATATAAGATCTTTTTGTCAAGCCAATATAGAACTTTCTGAGATTCCTGATCATCTGGTTTGGTCATGGGATGTGGCTCATGGTTCGGTGACTGCAAAACTTGCTTATGCTTCTTTATTTGATAATATTCAACCTGAGAATTGTTGGTGGCATCACAAGATTTGGAAACTTGCCCTCCCTTTAAAAATGAAATGTTTCATTTGGTTGGATTTGAGCAACAGAATCCTCACATGGGATAATTTGTGTCTTCGTGGTTTCATTGGTCCTGGATGGTGCCCTTTATGCTGCCTTCAGGGAGAATCAGTAGATCACCTCTTTGCTACATGCTCTTTCATACAGGATCTTTGGAAAATTATTGCTATTTCCTCCGGCTTACAGATAATCTGGCGCCCCACCACACTTATCGATTGCCTCGGCTCCTGGATCCGACATTCCTTCTCAAAGATGGAGCTACCTTGTTTTATGCCGTGGGAAGTTTGGAAGGCCTGTAACAACCTAATTTTTGAGGGCACTATACCACATTTGGAGTGGATTTGTGGTTGAACTATCATTGCTTGTAAGGAATACATTTCACACTCTGGACATGGAGGGGGACGTCTTAAAAAATCATGTTTTATCCTGGACGTCGGTTGACCCCTCCAGTCTTGGTATACCCCTGTGGATTTTTTGATGGGGCTGCGGATGGAAGTCCTAGTGTGTGTGGGGCCGGTGTGGTGCTACATCTGTCTACATCATGTTTTTTTTGCATCCAGTTAAATCTGGGATAATGCTCCAATACTCATAGTGAATTGTGAGCACTTTGGCTCCTCTTGTATTTTGCTCATTCCAGGAAGATATCATCTCTTTTGATTTTGGGAGACTCCTCATCCATCATCTCCTGGGCTTTGGGTATTACCCCACTCAAGATGACGTTACTCTCCTTTTGGTTGGTGGCGGTCCAGAAGCTTATCAACGGATTTGATCACACACATTTCTGTCATATCTTCCGCGAGGTTAACATGGAGGCTGACCAGCTCTCAAAGTTGGCTTTGACCTCTCCGGTGGGGATCATGCTGTGGGAGGAGTGGCGGGGGGACCTTCTTTTCTCCTGTGGCACATTTGACATGCATTGGTCTTGATTCCTTTAGCTCGGTACACCTGTTATGAGGTATTTTTCGTTTTTCTTGCGGTCATATTATCTTTTATATTTGTGTTAATATATCCTTGTGCAGGTCAATAGCACTATTCTCCATCAACTACTTGTTGATCCGGTTTTTGTTGCGGCACTATTTTATTTCGTCACTCTGTTTTTGATGAGCCTCATGATGGATGCGTCTGTATGTTTTGGACGCTCTATGCTGAACCTGTTTATTTGCTGCTGGTTATATGGTCACGAAGGGCCTCATCATTGTGCAGTTGTATTTGCACTTGGTTCCCTGTTATATGGTGCGTCTTGTATGCTGGTTTTTCGGTCTTTATGGCACATATTTAGTATTTTGTTTTATTGGGACAGTTTTATCCTGTGCCCATGGGTTGTAATATTTACTGTATTATGCTGGACATATTCCTGTGTGTTTCTTTGACATTTGGAACATTTACTATTTCGCATTATTAATAGTATGATAAATTTTTCGTTCGAAAAAAAAACTGGCGGAGAAATGTGGATAAGAATAGCGGGTATTTATCTAGACCCTTTAACCATGATACTAGTTATTAGCCTCTGTCATTCGCTCCACTCAATGGTCGTCAAGTCTGTGCACAGTGGGACAGACCGACATGTTGGGCCACTCTTCGTCCTCTTCACTGAACCCGGCTTTATACCAACACCATCTGATACGTGGGACAGTCAGTCTCTTTCTATACTAAAGGCAGGCATGAAATCCAAAATTATTTTAATGCCACCATGTTCCTGCCATCCTGAATGTTTTCGTTCTGTGAAATGAGACATAAAAACCGTTTCATTTCCAACAAAGTCTTCAGATTAAAATTTTATGAAAGTTGGCTTTTCTTTCATAATGGATTTCTAGATCTAGTTAGATAAAATCATTTAATTTATTTTGAAAATGTCCAACATTTACATAATCTTAAAGTAAATAATTTTTTTAAAACAAATTTTTTTATCCAATTTGAAATAAAAAATTGGTTAACCTTTTTCAACTACCAATAACCTCAAAATCTTGAACATCTATACCCTAGACGAGTCCAACCCAACTGTATTCACGAACAGTGGTAAACCAATATCGAATTCCGTGATAATGGGAATCTCTCGAACTTCAAATGCTTTTTAGCAGTTGGATTAGTGAGGGGTCCCGTGATTAATTAATTATTCCGGAAAAAGGCGGCGGTGCAATTATCACACCTAATCACTGTGACAATATAGTCAAAACATCACTAATACAACTAAAACATCAATAATACAACTAAATAATACGTTTATAAGATCTAATAAATATAAAACATCAATAATACTTTAAAAGATCCAATAAATCACTAATACAACTAAAACATCAATAATACAACTAAATAATACGTTTATAAGATCTAATAAATATAAAACATCAATAATACTTTAAAAGATCCAATAAATACAATGATTATAGGATCAAAACATTAATAATATGTAATATACTTTAAAAGATCCCATAAATATAATGATTATAGGATCAAAATATTAATAATATAACTACTATATCTGATTTTACGGTTATATATATATATTTCAATTTTCAAAACTATATCAAACTTATATTAGGTATATTAAATAAAGTGAATAAATTCAATTTTATTTTAAAATATATAATAAAAGATTTAATATTTTATTTTTAAATATTCTAATATAATCTAATAAATATAACAATATATTCAAAATATAAATAACACAATCAATATATCTAATAAGTATAACAATATAGTCAAAATATAAATAACACAACCAATATATCTAATAAATATGACAATATAGTCAAAATATAATTTATTATTTTTAATGAAATGCTATATATATATATATTAAAATACAACAATGAATATATTAATTTTAGAATTATGAAGAGAGACATCATATTATAAAGTTGTAAGGAAAAACAAATACTTAGTTTATGAAAACTTACTTTACTTTAAATGACTAAATATTATTCTTTTAATTCTATATTCACTCTTTACAAATATAACTAAAAAAGTTTTATTTCAACTTATTATCTATTACTTGCATTAACTCTCCAAAATGTGAATACTACAAACAATTTCTATAAATAGCATTGAAAATTACTCAAAAACTAATAATTGTTATTCTAATTACAACTTTACTCTTACAAATATAACGATGAGTAAGGACACAAAATTCTCTTTTGCAATTTTGTAATAGTAATTCATTATAAAAAAACATTAATAATTAAAAAAATTGGTTGCGAGGAGACTTTAAAATTCAGTTATGAAGTTTTTTTAATTCACAACTTGCATTCTCTCACAATTTCATAAAAAAATTACAATGCTACTTTATAGAATTTTAGTATCAACAACATGGAGAAATAATGAAGTGCATGAAAATAATTATTCTAGTTTTTAGATTAAACACAATTAATATATTAAGAAAAAAGTTTATGTATTTATTTTCAATTTCTCTTAATTATGAAAGAAACAATTTATTAAATATATTAATCAATTGTATATATATATGAATGTCTCATTGATATTTATGTATTTATTTTTCTTGCAAATATTTACAATAATAAACAAACAATAAAACTAATATTATAAATATTTTCTTTTCAATAAACATATATTTGATTTCAATTATAAATATAAATTTAAAGCAGGGACTAGCTACTTTGCAGCTATTTCCCTTATTTTTATATGAATGATTACTTTGAAGAATAACATTAAATATTGCCTTTTTTTGTTTTGTATTATTATGTCTGTGACATTATAGAATCATTTTCCATATATTAGTTGTATCATAAGCATTTGATTTTTAGTTTTTGTAAGGTTTTGCAAAGTTCGGTTTGATGAAAGTGCCACGTAGTTTTGAGCGGGGCTCGTCACTTGTCCCTTGTTGCGTGGGCTGCAATGATTGCGAGAGATTGCATTGTATGCGAGGGTTGATTTCTTGCGCTAAATTGATTTTGCTCAGGCTCTCATTCGACGACATGTGCAGAAATGGGTACAGGTGCAGACCTTCGTTTTCAAATTTCCATTTCTTATGATGTTAAATATCATGATTTCCTTGAATATCCTTCCCCATTGCCCTTGGATTGTGTATTTTAAATAACAATTTTTTTTTTCAATTTTTATCCTTTAAATAGCATTTTTAATTTTTTTTTATTATCAAATTTTAAGTAAAAATGATAGAAATGATCTAAAAAGATCCAAATCCTAACATGTACACACAGCTATACTGTACACACATTATATATACCTCTTATACCTAACAAGTTGGTCATATGCACAACTACATTGTACGTACAATATCACATACCCATTATCTACCCTGCAAGTTGATCAACAAATCATATGCACATATATACTGTCACATAATCACATACCCATGAGAGGGTGCTCAGGTTGAGTTTTGATGTCCATATTCAATGCATTGAATCTAGAGGGTTTGATATGTATTTGTCAGTGGAGAGACTTCAATGTCCAGTTATGCACACAAGCACATCTTTTTTAAGGTTGTAAAGAGCTATTGCAATGGAGCTCAACGGAATTTATGTGCTCAATATATTGCAATGGAGCTCAAGGGAATGCACGTCAACCTCTACCTACTTGTCTTTACGTCTTATAGTTTATGCTTTCTATCATTTTTTTTGCTTAATCCCTTTTATAATCATTACTTAATCATTTTTAGGCTCACTTCAAATAGCTAATGACTTTTACTAAACCACATTACTTTCCTCGCTGCAGATTCTTATCAGAGCATTTTTGTTCAAGCTAATGCTATGCTACTGTCACGGACATTACTACTTATGGCTCTTATTTTGTTTTCAAATTCTAACCATAAAAATGTTTTATTTGATATAACAATTTAAATAAAGAAACTTTTTATATATACATCTTTATTATAACTAGCTCCTAATTGCATATTTTTGGTTAAATGTTTAAAAGTAGCGTTAAGTATAATTTAGTGCTTTATTAAAATAATAAAATATTAAGTAAAAAAACTTACAATGTCAACCAATTGAATATATATTTAAAATTTACATTTATCTAATTTACCAATTGATGTAGTTTTTAATCAGTGCCAATTGGTTTTGCCCAATTAATTATGTGATGTGGATATTATGGAATTTGTCTATCTTTGAATCTTTACAAATTACAATTTTTTTTAATATTCATAGTGACATTCATCTTTTATGACTTCATCTTATATAGTTTTAGCGCCAGTGTAGATCCATCTTAACTTAGGATTTATCATGTGCCGATAGGGATCAAATCCTTCGAGGTGCAAACTTTTCCTCAAGTTTTTGCACTCTAAAAAAAGATTGCACATCAAGGGATTTGATCCCTATGGGTGAATGATAGATCCAGAGTTAAGATAGATCTACACTAGTTTAGTTAGTTTAGTTACAATGATCAACTATTCATAAAACTAAAGTTTAAAAAATTGTTTAAAAACAATATTTTATATTGAATTTAAAATGCATGAACTCCTAAATTATATTAGATGAAAATCATAAATTTTAAAAATTAAATAACAATTTTCAATAATGTAAAAAAAGTCAAATTTTATGTTAAGAAATATCATTTGATATTTTTTAGAAAACAAGAAAAAGAACCATTAAAAAAAGAAGTGATAGACATTTCTTTTTTAAAACAATGTTTGAAAAAAATGTTGATAAATTATAAGTAAGAAGATTCAAAATGTCTAAAAACTACATTGAAAAAAAAAGGTGCTACTTCGTAGCACCACTTTTTGAAATAGGGATAAGAACAACCATTATATGCAACTTCTAAATAACGAGAACTATGGAGTGTTCTAGTCAAGTAGACAAGTATGTTGAGAACCTATGGACATAATAGTTGGTGACCCATGTTAGAAGAAATTGTTTGGTGTAAGACTTAGCAACAAAGGAGAAAACATAACGAGTTAGAATTAAATGAATGAATAACAAAGAGGCAAAGAAAGGAAATAATAAGTAGAGAAAAATATCACAAAAAATGAGATACACAAGCACTTCAAGTGAATCCATAGAAAATGAAATCCTAAGAAGTTTGATGATACTCATTGATAATGTTGTTTTGATGATGGAAAAGATGAGTCATGGCCTTATGTTTGTAAAATGGCTATATTAGCCTCAAATAAACATCTATGATGAAATATTTTTGTATATACTCGAGTCAAATGATGATGTAATGGTTGTAATGCCTAATAAGGTAGGTATACCCCCTTAACTTGATTATTATAGTTGCGATAAACCAAAAATATTTTTTCATAATAAATAAAGGTTCATGGTCAACCAAAACCATTCGGTGTAATGAATGGTTCATGGTACGTTGCAAACAACTTGGAATTGTAATGGTTGAGGGTAACCCAAAAAACTTGATATATGCTTTAGATATTCCAAAGAAAATACTAGATGATTGATGAAGATTGAGGGGGAGTACAAGTTACAAGTATGAAGGTTTGTGATTCAATAATTATTGACAAGCCCTATACAAGAAAATCTTTCCTGTATAATTGATGGATATAGATATTGGCAATCTATGTATTTTGGTGGACGATGAATTTTTATATGGACATCATCAAAATTCCATTTATATTTTTGTAGGTACAACATATAGTTAAAATTAATCTCAAAGATGAAGACTATAGATAATTGAAGGCAAAGACCATAGAAGATGTAGATTGAATATTGAAATCACAAATATTAATTAAGGGGGAGTATGAAGGGTAAAATCCTACTATTGATAAACAATTTATGCTTATATGATTGAATTGAATGAAGTATACTACCCATATTCTCTATGCATTAATGAAAAATGACAATGAGAGAGTTAGGAATGAGGATTTCATGGAATTAATTTGATAGATTTAAGGATAGATTATTGGAAAAGTTATGGAGATGGTATTGAATATATTGTTATGACATATGTTTATGGTTACTTAAAGCTATATGAAGGAACCAAATGTACAATGTAAAATACATACATGAATGGATTGATTGGGTAGAATTTCCCTTTGGTATTTTCTTGATTGTAAACTTTCGACATCCCTTGCTTATATGTTTGAGTGTATTTGTTGTAGAATTTTAGACCCAATAAAACTCATATATGAAGAAACATAATATTTGATTACTCATAACCTTGACATGAAAAAGGACCAACATTGGTCTATGGTATTAAAGATAGAAGAAAAATTGGACATTCCATCATATGAAAGTATGGAAGATGTTGGAAAAATCACTAACTAGTTTAGATATGTTGGAATATATTAATTATATTCATTGGAAGGTAATAATGTCTTTGTATTATGTTGAAAGTTATCCACAATCTTATGTAAAAGAGTAATACATTATATCCCATATTCATTATGGTAAAGTATTCTCTTATTATCCATTATGATATAAAGAGATGTTATTATGGAGAATTATATTATCCCACATGCAATATGTGAGAGTAATTCCTCCACATCTCTTGGTATATAATAGGGTCAAGGGAGTCACATCATAACAACATGATGGTATAGTGGTGTATGCTCATAGATAGTATCAACACATGGTATTGTGATCACAAGCTCTGCTATATTGTATTGGGGTTATTTGTAGTTGTTCTCTTGTAAGATTGAAGGATATTTATGGAGATAATAAGAAGACAACCTTCCCTTGGACGTAGCCCAATTGGGTGAACCAAGTATATCTGGTGTACTCTTTTCCTTGTTCTCTTTCTGTTCTTATTTACTTTGATATGTTATTGATTGCTAAGATAGGTAAGCTAGTTTAGCTAGATCTATTGTTTTGACATGGTATCAGAGCTGGTTGCTATGATCTAACACCTTCTATAGCTTTCAATCAATAACTATTATCATCTGGGAATTGTTTATTTTGTATATTTTATTTCTATCTGGTAGCCATTAGGATTCTCTTCATATATGGGCATGTTTCTGCAGTTTTTTTTTACTTCTAACCCTAACCTTGTTGTGTAGATTTTTGCAAAAAAAATTTCAAGGGTTTCTTGAATTTTTTTTGTAGAGATCTATATGATTTTTGGATTCTCCTAAAGGAGATCTATCTTCCAGTTGTCAGATTTGTTTTTTTTGTCCAAGTTTGGTATATTTTTTGTAGGTTTTTGTCTTCGGCATAATCAACACTGTTTTTGGCCTAAAACTGGACATTTGTGACTTTCTCTTCGCAGACATCGTGGGTAACCACGAATTTCCCTACTGCAAACGCGCGAGTATACTGCAGACCCGTGACTTTCAGTGTACAGACCCACACATGCTATGAGATACTCGCATCTGTTATACTACGAACTCACGCTTACTTCAGCATACTCGCTACCCTCCTGTGCAGAGACCCACGAGTGCTTCGACATAACCGTGACTTTACTGTACAGAGACCTGCGAATATCAGATCATATATGTGACTTTCTCCTTTACAGACCCGTGCACCCATGGCTAGCTCTACTGTAAAACCATGAATAACCACGACTATTTTCGTGGAGATACCGCGAGTATCAGATTTACCCACGAGTTTACTGTGGCAGACCCACGAGTAAATTTTTTGGCACTTATTTTTCAAGGGCAGTAAGTAAAATTTTCTTTTCCTTTACTGTGTTTCTTCAGATCCGTATGGTAAAGTGTATAATTTTTCTATTATTCACTTTTTTCTCTTGTCATTTCTAGCATTTGGGTTTCTTGTCAATATTTCTATCATTATGACTTCAGAAGTAGCTCTTGTTCTTGAACTTGTTGGTCCTAACTATCTTACATGGAAAATAAAAATGATTGATGTTCTTAGGAGTAAGAATCTATGGAGGATTGTTAATGGTGAACACCAAAAACCTAATGATGCTAAAGATGTGGCTATATGGGAAGATAAATGTGATCAAGCAAGATGGCTCATTGCTCAAACGGTTTCAGATAGTCTTCAGGTAAGTATTGAGGCAGAAGACGGATCGGTTAAGGTATGGGAAATTCTTGCTTCTTTATTTGATAAATCTGATGATGTTTCTGCTTATTACCTTGAAAATAATATTTTTGAGCTAGATCCTACTAACTTTGAAAGAGTAGAATTATATCTTGCTGAAGTGAAAAATTTAAATGAAAAACTAAGTAATTGTGGTAAAGATTACAAGAAAACAGACATTCCTCTTATAATTCTTGTAGAACAAAAATTGCCATCTTGTTTTGATATGTTCATCCAAACTAGGAATAGGGATATTGAATTGTCTCAAAACACCACGAAACCTTCTTTTGATGATTTTTGTAAAGGATTGATCAATGAGCAAGAAAGGTTGATTGTTTCAGGACAATTCTCACCTAATAAGTCTCTTATGGCACATAATAGGAATCATATGAAAAGTTTTAATAATGTTAAAGGCTCTAGTTCACACACTTCAAATCATACTAATAAATTTGGTAATGCTTCTAATGCACATCATGAACATAGTAATAAGAAGAAATTGTATGATCCTTGCAAGCATTGTGGTAAAACTAATCATCCTGAAAAGAATTTCTTTAAAGCGAAACATTTAATGGATAAAGCTAAAGAGAAAGGTTCTGATGAATCACAAGTATATTTAAGTGCCTCTGTTGTTTTCATCTAGTAGTTCTTCTTCTAATGTTTATGACTAACTTGTTCTTTTGTTTGTTGTTCATGTTTAATCATGTCATGTTTATTTTGTTCATATGTTGCTCATTGTTTTTTAATATTTGCATAGAAGAAACTGCATAGAAGCATTCCTATATTATTTTTTAACATGATATATGAGTTGATATGCCTATTGTAACATGTAATTAGAGCACTCTTCATGGAATAATGTTTTATGGTATTTCATAGAAGCGATAACATAAAAAACAATCTATATATTCTTGAGCAATTTTATCTCATATTTGTAAATCTTGTGTAATCTATTTTTTATTTCTCACTTTTTATATGTTGTGGTTGACACTTAATGTGTAAAAGTAACTTCATTTTCCTTAATGAGCAAGTTAATTTTTTATTTGATCATATTATGTTTCCATCTTTTTATATGATGTTTGATAACCTTTGGTGTATAAGCATTTTCATTTATGTATGAGCAATTTTGTTTTATGATCTTTGTATGCTTTAATCTTGGAAGTTATTGTGTGCAGATAAGTTCTTTGTTGATGTGAAAAGTTGTGAGAATTTGGTTTCTGTACTTGCTTCCTAAGCATATTAATCTTTGATATTTGTTATCACCTTATTCCAGAAAGAATGAAGCACCATCTTCTACTGTTAAAGTCATGATGTTCATCTGTATGATATCATTTTTGATATACAGACAATTGGGGTCTTGTTTCTTCGATGTTTGAGGTCTTCTACATATATTTATATTGCACCTTGATTGGAAGAATGTCCACTATCCGCATGTGTATTGACCATCTGGGTATTTTGTACACTGTTGTGGTGTTCTTAGCCACATGTTCTATTGTATCAATCGTTAACAAGTATCTGTACACTGGTGTGGATGTTATATCAGAGTTATTCAACTATCAGTTATGGTTGTGATGATTCTTGTGGTGATCTAGACACCTTGTTGTTGGATTGCGTCACATGTTATCGGCATTTTACTGTTGGATCTAGTATCCATAAAGGCTTCTCTTTAGATCAGGGCATCTTGTTCTTGGTATTTCATCATACAACCCGGTTCGTGTGCAATTTCATGATTAAGTGAGAAGCGGTTGTTCTTCATCAAATTTCACTAGCCAAAGTGTTCCTCTTATTTGTAGCTTATGGATATTCTGGAAGTTGTCATCAAGGGGGAGTAGTAATGACTCCTTCCTTCCTTAGTGTTAGTGAGGGATTTTCTCCCAACCATTATTAAGGGGGAGCGTTGGAATATATTAATTATATTCCTTGGAAGGTAATAATGTCTTTGTATTATGTCGGAAGTTATCCACAATCATATGTAAAAGAGTGATACATTATATCCCATATTCATTATGGTAAAGTATTCTTGTATTATCCATTGTTATATAAAGATATTTTATTATGGAGAATTATATTATCCCACATGCAATATGTGAGAGTAATTCCTCCACATATCTTGGTATATAATAGGGTAAAGGGAGTCACATCATAACAACATGATGGTATAATGGTATATGCTCATAGATAGTATCAACACATGGTATTATGATCACAAGCTCTTCTATATTGTACTGGGGTTATTTGTAGTTGTTCTCTTGTAAGATTGAAGGAGATTTCTGGAGATAATAAGAAGACAACCTTCCCATGAACGTATCCCAATTGGGTGAACCGCATATATCTGGCGTATTCTTTTCCTTGTTCTCTTTCTGTTCTTATTTACTTTGATATGTTATTGATTGCTAAGTTAGGTAAGCTAGTTTAGTTAGATCTATAGTTCTAACAAGATAGATGGGAGTCTATTTCGAATGCCATGGTCTAAATGATGAGTAGAAAATCTATTTCACTTAATTGAATATGACGTGAAATTCCTCCCTTTGTTGAGAGGATTATTGTTATGGTCGATATTGATAGGCCCAGGTAAGTTCAAGCTAGCCTATGATATTTCATTAATGATGGTCATTTATTTATATATAGAGGAGTGGCCTTTGGATTTCAACTTCCAAAGGTACGTTATGACTCTTCAATTTTTCAAATATATTTACGATATTTACATATGGACATATTCCCATAGGATTAGGTATCGACATTTTACTGTTGGATCTAGTAGCCATAAAGGCTTCTCTTTAGATCTGGGTATCTTGTTGGTATTTCATCATACAACCCGGTTCATGTGTAATTTCATGATTAAGTGAGAAGCGATTGTTCTTCATCAAATTCCATTAGCCGAAGTGTTCCTCTTATTTGTAGCTTATGGATATTCTGGAAGTTGTCATCAAGGGGGAGCAGTAATGACTCCTTCCTTCCTTAGTGTTAGTGAGGGATTTTCTCCCAACCATTATTAAGGGGGAGCGTTGGAATATATTAATTATATTCCTTGGAAGGTAATAATGTCTTTGTATTATGTCAGAAGTTATCCATAATCATATGTAAAAGAGTGATACATTATATCCCATATTCATTATGGTAAAGTATTCTCGTATTATCCATTATTATATAAAGATATTTTATTATGGAGAATTATATTATCCCACATGCAATATGTGAGAGTAATTCCTCCACATATCTTGGTATATAATAGGGTCAAGGGAGTCACATCATAACAACATGATGGTATAATGGTATATGCTCATAGATAGTATCAACACATGGTATTGTGATCACAAGCTCTTCTATATTGTATTGGGGTTATTTGTAGTTGTTCTCTTGTAAGATTGAAGGAGATTTCTGGAGATAATAAGAAGACAACCTTCCCGTGAACGTATCCCAATTGGGTGAACCGCGTATATCTGGTGTATTCTTTTCCTTGTTCTCTTTCTGTTCTTATTTACTTTGATATGTTATTGATTGCTAAGTTAGGTAAGCTATTTTAGTTAGATCTATAGTTCTGACAAGATAGATGGAAGTCTATTTTGAATGCCATGGTCTAAATGATGAGTAGAAAATCTATTTCACTTAATTGAATATGACGTGAAATTCCTCCCTTTGTTGAGAGGATTATTGTTATGGTCGATATTGATAGGCCCAGGTAAGTTCAAGCTAGCCTATGATCTTTAATTAATGATGGTCATTTATTTATATATAGAGGAGTGGCCTTTGGATTTCAACTTCCAAAGGTACGTTATGACTCTTCAGTTTTTCAAATATATTTACGATATTTACATATGGACAATATTCCTATAGGATTAGGTATCGACATTTTACTGTTGGATCTAGTAGCCATAAAGGATTCTCTTTAGATCTGGGTATCTTGTTGTTGGTATTTCATCATACAACCCGGTTCATGTGCAATTTCATGATTAAGTGAGAAGCGGTTGTTCTTAATCAAATTCCATTAGCCGAAGTGTTCCTCTTATTTATAGCTTATGGATATTCTGGAAGTTGTCATCAAGGGGGAGCAGTAATGACTCCTTCCTTCCTTACTGTTAGTGAGGGATTTTCTCCCAACCATTATTAAGGGGGAGCGTTGGAATATATTAATTATATTCATTGGAAGGTAATAATGTCTTTGTATTATGTCGGAATTTATCCACAATCATATGTAAAAGAGTGATACATTATATCCCATATTCATTATGGTAAAGTATTCTCTTATTATCCATTATTATATAAAGATATTTTATTATGGAGAATTATATTATCCCACATGCAATATGTGAGAGTAATTCCTCCACATATCTTGGTATATAATAGGGTCAAGGGAGTCACATCATAACAACATGATGGTATAGTGGTATATGCTCATAGATAGTATCAACACATGGTATTGTGATCACAAGCTCTGCTACATTGTATTGGGGTTATTTGTAGTTGTTCTCTTGTA
The DNA here is from genome assembly GCA_027924585.1 of Larix kaempferi. Classification (NCBI taxonomy): domain Eukaryota; kingdom Viridiplantae; phylum Streptophyta; class Pinopsida; order Pinales; family Pinaceae; genus Larix; species Larix kaempferi. The sequence goes on from BSBM01001812.1 coordinate 1,753,008, forward strand.
ATATTGAAGGAGATTTCTGGAGATAATAAGAAGACAACCTTCCCGTGAACGTATCCCAATTGGGTGAACCGCATATATCTGGTGTATTCCTTTCCTTGTTATCTTTCTGTTCCTATTTACTTTGATATGTTATTGATTGCTAAGATAGGTAAGCTAGTTTAGCTAGATCTATAGTTCTGACAAGATAGATGGAAGTCTATTTCGAATGCCATGGTCTAAATGATGAGTAGAAAATCTATTTCACTTAATTGAATATGACGTGAAATTCCTCCCTTTGTTGAGAGGATTATTGTTATGGTCGATATTGATAGGCCCAGGTAAGTCCAAGCTAGCCTATGATCTTTCATTAATGATGGTCATTTATTTATATATAGAGGAGTGGCCTTTGGATTTCAACTTCCAAAGGTACGTTATGACTCTTCAGTTTTTCAAATATATTTACAATATTTACATATGGAAAATATTCCCATAGGATTAGCTATCCAACCCCCCCTCCCTTTAATCCGAAGGGGTGTCTGTGAGTCCAAGCATCTTTATGAACTTTTCAAGGGGTGAAGATGTCTCCAAGATAGGGATCCTCCCTTCAAGATGTGGAATCTCATTGTCAATTTCATGATGTGTATTTACATGGGTAAATTTATCTAGATGATTAAGCTACCTCTCCACAGACATGTCATGTTTATTCATTTCAATAAAAATCGCATTTCTAGAAAGAATAATTTTTTTATTTACATCATTGTAAAGACGATATACCTTGGTGGTGTTTGAGTACCCCAAGAAGATGCACTTTTGAATCCTTGCACCAAGTTTGTTTCTTTATTCCTTATAAATTAAGGCATACTAGGTGGAACCAAAGAACTTGAGTAGCCTCACCGAATAAATGTGGCCAGACACATTTCATATGGAGTCTTGTTGGCAAGAGCATGATATGGACTTCCGTTCTAAAATATACTACACACAAAGCTGCATCAACCAAAACATCAATTTTACATTCTTGAAAAATAACATGAGCGTACCATATTTAAGAGTGTCATGTTCATTCTTTTTGCTACACCATTTTGTTGAGGATTATGAATTCATTAGAGGTATATTATTTTCCATTATCACTATGAAGAGTGCCAATGTGAGATTGTGCTTCATTTTCAATCCATACATGAAATTTTTTAGAGTTGGAAGATTGTTGAATGACAGTCCTACAGAGAATATTTAGACTACCTGTCATGCAAAAGACCACTTGAATATTGCATTGAAAATGTTTCATTTTATGTTACATAATTTTATAGTGTTGCAGAATTGAATGTGTATGCTGCTACAAAATCAATTTGCATGTTGTTGCATAATTGTTTTTTATTAGCGCTGTGGAATTGTTTTAATGGTGCTGTAGAATGTGTATGCAGACGTACATAGTATATTCTAGATTGATAACTCTTTTTATAGCCAAAATTTATCCTACATCATTGAAGATAAATTGCAGCTAACTGGCAGAAGTGAGCTTGCAAAGAAGATTCAAGATCAGTTTGGTGTGCTTGCTTGAAGGATCCAAGCAATTTTGTAGCTTGTTGCTAACAACTGCTCCAAAAAGAAGAGAAGTTCTACATCACTCAGGTATAGCAGACTCCTCAGTTCAACATTCAAGAATGTAACTTACATACTGTGTTTTGTTTGTAAGTTCTAGTGTTTTTTTTGGTACCTGCATTTGTGTTTTTGTACAATACCAAACTTAAGTCAAGTAGAATTGAACATTGTATGTGGGTGCATTTTTTGCTAAGACTGACACCCCATCTCTTTCACATTTGAATATGCTGAAACATTGCTTGTAAAGTGCGGATTTGCAAGAATCCATCAGTTTGATTGAGTCCTTGTACTTGGTCCTATTTGCACAAGGAGGCCTCAAATTTTCATCACTATGTATAATACAAAAGAAAAAATAGAGTTGTTGAATGCTCTAGTACATTCAGTTGTAGATGAATCAATCACAATCAACAAATACACACTTCAAACCGTCATCAATCAATTGCATAATTTGAAAGCAAAATACAAAGACACACAACACATGAATAACCATTATGAACTAGTGCTTGTTCAAAGTAAACCCTTGTTTGAAGATGATTCCTATAAGCTTCCAGAAAACAATGAAATCATGTCAAATGTACAGCTTATTCAGAGTTCCAGATGCCAACAGTGTGACATATTTGGCCATATGAAAGATTAGTGTTTTTATCTTCATCCTTGTCAATATTGTGCGAAGCGCAACCATTCTTCATATCGATGTGTAAAGCTAAAGAAACCTGCAAGAGTGAAACTTGCAGCCGGTTATTGTACTGCTTCTTAATTTGTACTTGAAAGGAGGGAACATGATGCCGGGATTCAAGTTTCGAAGCCTTCTCCCTCTGACAACAAACACTTAAAACCTTCCTAAAGTAATTCAAATCAAGCGAGCCTGAGCCACAGTGAGTTTGGAAGGCCACCAGATTAAGAGATGATACATATACATGTATCATGAATACAAAAGATATACATGACATAGAGTAATCATGTGTTTTGTGTCTAGTTGCGACACCATGAGACTCTCCTCTCCTCACATTGTTCCTGACAGGGGGAAAATGAATATTGTTAGTAACAAGTGAGTGAGTGCAAGTGAGTTGGAATAAACGAGCCTGTGAAAAGCTATGTTCAACTGAGCTCCAAAGTTGGTGGTCATCCTAAAACCACCGGTATCGAGAGCACCTTATATTAGCAGAAGCATGTGCAAGCTTCTAGATAACTTAGAAAAAGGTGGTCAAGTTTGAAATGTTCAACAAGTTGTAGCTGTTCACTTCCCGATTTCAGCTCTCCAGTTGGTTTGTGGTCAGCCTAAAGCCACCATTCCAGACATTCCAGATAGAACCTCTGAGCCTTCGAGCCAAGTTTCATAGAACCTATGAGCGAGTTTTGCCTCCGAGTTCTAGAGTTTGTGGTCAGCATTAAACCACACACATAGTAGAATATTTCAGCTTTTGCTAGCCCCTTTCAGTTGATGGTCATCCAAAACCATCCCTTCAGAGAGCTCTTGTATTTAGAAAAAGCATGTGCAAGATTCTTGCTAACTTTCTTGGTAAAGGATGTTGGAGATGGAAATGTTCAATAGGTGGTAGCTTTCCACTTCCAACTATTCAACTCTCTTCTTTTTCTTGGACTCATATACACCCTTTGGATTAAGGGGGGATTTGCTAGAGCCTAATCCTTGGTGTTAGGATTATTGTGCACCATTCACGTGCAAACACGATTAATAGTGATTGAGGGAAGACCAAGAGTCACTTGGGAGTCCAAGAGACCACTTGGAATTTGAACTCCAAGGGCTACTTCTCATTGTATATATGTACATTAATTAATGAGAAGATAATGTGCATTTATGCCTATTTTTCTTGTCTTCATGAATTATTGTTAATGTGCCCAATGTGGCACCTTTCATATATATATATATATATATATATATATATATATATATTATCTACACGATGCAAGTATCCTTTTGAGGTAGGTCACAGATAAGGGCTTTCGTGACCACTTGAAAAAGGTTTCGAGAGATATATATCAAAAAAATTAGCACAATGCAAGGAGTTTTTGAGGTAGGTCGCAAATAAGGGTTTCCAAAATTCCCTAGATTTTTTTACTCATGTATGGGTATTTCCCCCTATCAAATATTAATGTGCTAACATAATTCCCAATTTCCTACTGGATGCAAAGATGTAGGAATTTCACCTGGTCACCCACAAAGAATCTAGTTCCTTCACTGACCACTTTGACAAAGTAAAGAATCTTCATTGGTGGCTTGCAAAGATAATGGTTTCCAGGGTTTCCAAGGCCCCACAGACAAGGGTTTGTCAAGTTTTATATCTCTCTAATATATGTGTAGGGTCCAATATTAGTAGTCGACCAAAACTCTTAGGGTGTTAACTAAGAATGCTCAACCGTTCCCTTAGCCATAATACTTGACTACATAGGTACATAAGAGTGTCTTCCCAAGTGTTGTGCTCGGTTCCACTATAACAACAAGATGACCAGTTAGACGATATACAACTAGTTCAAGGTGGCCTAAGGAAGTTCCTATATACCCAAGGAACTTCCGATATAACCAAGGGTATGTGGAAGTAAAATTCTATGTGTAGGAGTTGTCTAATGCAATACTACTCATAGGGGTACCAATAAGAGTTACAACGACGTCTAACAATTGCACCAATTGAGGGTATAACACGACTAAGTGCCAATTATATTCTCTATGTGTATTGTTTCCTAGCTATAGGTTTACTTGCCATTGAACAACAAATGTTTGTAGTTATTTAAAGATGCCATAATGCGACTATAGCATAAAAAAAAAATCTATAAAATATTGGAGGTGTGATAGATTAGGAAGGTGGCTCTAATACCACTTGTGGTGTTTATTAGCCAATTTTGGCTTAAGATGCAATAAACCAGAATTTATAGAGCATAACAAGAAACATTAGATAATAGAAAGATAAATATGGAAATAAATACACTTTACATTAGGATAAAAGCATCAAGAATCAATTTTCACAGGCCTCTTGAGGTAGGAAAACCTTTCACTTGAGAATAATTCATTACAATAATTCTCGACAAAACCCTTCATACCATTATAGCTCTTTAAATAGGCTTCCCAGATCCAAAATCCTAACTACTTGACATGGTCAAATAATTAACAAGCACCAACTTCCTAGTGGGTCTCAATTAATAAGGAGAACCTTTTTACATTTATTCATGAACACTAACCTACTCAACCGTATTCAAAGATATGGACTTATACCATGTATGACTAATTCCTAGAGTAGGGCGTGTAAGGGTAGGACCCTAACAAAACAAGTTATTATTGTAGAGTGCAAGTTGGGGAAGCACCCTATGTTATCTCCTCCTTATTCATCTAGTCCTCTCCATTCAACTAATCCTTGTTGTCCATCTCCTTCATTTGCAATGAAATCTCCTGCACTACCTACCAAAAATTCGTTTACAACCTACAAGCCCTCTCATTGGTCTTTTCATTAATCTAGCATTGATTCGTCTGAGGAGTATCGTGCGATACAACATCAAACTCTTCCCAAGGACCTATTTTTTGAATAATGGGACACATCTCTTGCATGTTCGACCTCTCCCCAACCACCAAAGATAATCAAAGCGTAGAAACCTACCAACATCGATTCAATCCTAGTTCTTATAATCCATTATTATACACTACTATTAAAGAATCCTTGTTTATCCATAATTGCTCGATCAATGACCATATTTATAGCCTCATCCTTGATAATGGCTATCAAAATAATTTGATTACATCCTCTATAGTAACAAAACTAAATATTCCTACCACTCCTCGTCCCCACCCATATGTGAGGAGCGTCCAACAATTAATTAATGAAAATGCACGATATATAAGAAATAACAGAACACATAAGAGATCTATCGATCGCGGGCCACTTCTAGGGGGAAACCTACTTTGAGAAAGCTTAATAAAAATAACTCATGGCTGTCTTCATTGGCCTCAACATGTACTTATATACTAATTCTATGTGCCAATAATATGGATCAATACCATGGAACATATAATACTGTAGGACGACTTACAAAGCATATGCGTCCAACAACAATATACTAACAAAGTAAAGAGAAGGGTTGACATGGGTTCCTAACATCCCCTACCCCTTAGAAAAATATTTGTCCTCAAATCTTTAGATGTGGAAATCGATGCTGAATCTGAAGAAGTGGTTCCCATGTAGCATCCTCTGGTTGCATTCCGTGCCACTGAATTAATACCTATGCGATAGATCGAGAGAGAAGCTGATGAGTGCGCCTATTGAGGATGGCATCTGACTCCAAAATGATGGATCCTTCATTATCCAGTTTTGGTAAAATAGTTTGTCCTCTAACCTTGGTGCCAAGAAATTTCTTCAGACAAGAGACATGAAATACTGGATGAATGCAGGAAGAAGGAGGAAGTTTCAATTTATAAGCAACGAACCTAATCTTCTGAAGAACCTTATATGGCCCATAGAACTTTGGAGCGAGCTTATGACGCCATTTGATTTTCAGGTAGGATTTCTTGTAAGGCTATAGACAAAGAAAAATCATATCACCTGCTTGAAAAGTGCACTCAGAACGGTGTTGATTGGCTTGTTGTTTCATTCGATTTCTTGCAGTGTGAAGATTGTCTTGCAAAATGTGAAGAATCTGATCGCGTTTTCGAAGAACCATGTCAACTGCTTGAACTGGTGAATTGCTGGGGGTGTATGGAAGACGAACTGGCGGGGCCTGATCATAGACTGCTTCATATGGAGTCATTTTAGATGCAGTGTGGTAGGAGGTATTGTACCACCATTCAGTGAGAGGGAGCCACTTTTCCCACTGATTTTTTTGTTTGGAGGTGAAGCAATGAAGATAAGTTTCCAAACATTTATTGATAATTTCAGTCTGACCGTCTGTTTGTGGGTGATGAACTCATCTTCAGTTTGGTGCTAGTGTGGCGACATAGTTCTATCCAAAAATGATTGGTGAAAGTTGCATCGCGATCTGAGATAATGGAAGAAGGGATTCCATGAAGATGGAAGATATGGTCTAGGAAAATTTGTGCGACTAAGGAGGCTGTATAGGGATGGTTGAGGGAAAAACAATGACTATATTTCGAGAGGTGATCAACCACAACAAAAATCACTATCTTCCCTCCAGATTTAGGGAGCCCTTCAATGAAATCCATAGAAATATCTGTCCAAATCCGTGTAGGGATGGGAAAGGGTTCGATCAATCCCGGAAGGAGTGTCGTTTCACCCTTGTTTCCCTGGAAGGTATTACATTCAACCACCATATGTTGAATTGTTCTTTTCATTCCCTGCCAAAATAAGTTACGTCGTTCCCGCTCATACGTTTTGAGGAACCCAGAGTGCCCTGCCGATGGAGAAGCATGGAGTTCATAGAAGACAGCTTGTTAAAGATCCGTGCTCTGGGGAAGCACCAGACGACCCTTGTATCTTAGGGAAACATGATCCCAAGAGTGTTGCGGTACAACAGAAGGGTTGTTGGCCAAGCGTTGGATGATTTGAGATAATGAGGATTCATTGACCTAACCCTGTTGAATAGATTGCAACCAATTTGGAATAGGCATAGAAATAGCTGAAAGAGAAACTTGGTCATCAAATGTGCGAGAAAGAGAATCTGCCACAAGATTGTCCTTACTCTTCTTGTAAGTGATCTCATAGTCATAACCCATGAGTTTTCTAACCCATTTCTATTATGCTGGGGAGGAGACCCATTGTTCCAGGAAATATTTCAGACTCTGGTGATCAATCTTGATGCAGAAATGATTCTCTAATAGGTATGGCCGCCACTTTTGTATTGCATGCAAAATAGCTATCATTTCCTTCTCATATGTAGAGGCAGATAAATTCTTACCAGAAAGGGATTTGCTGGTGAACGCAATGGGATGTTCATCTTGAAGGAGAACAACACCAAGTCCGTTGTCACAAGCATCACTCTCAATAATGAAGGGCTTGGAAAAATAGGGCATATCTAGAATAGGTGTGTTTCAGTTTGTCAAATGCACACTCAGTAGCATGTGTCCATGTAAAAGCATCCTTTTTCAATAGAGTGGTTAATGGAGCTGCAATATTCCACGGGGGCTTCACTCAATAAACCACTATCATAGCACGTTCATTCGTGGCATATGAAACAATATCCCTAATTTCACTAAATATTGGAAAATACCTTCCAAAATCATTTTTTTTACCCCTTCCTAATATGCCTTCCCAATTTAAAAAAACTCCTATTTTAACTAGATATTGTATGTATCAATTTTTTCATTTACATTTTTTATACCCCTTTATATTTCTACCTAGTATATTGATATGATACCCCTCTTATGACCCCACATGCATTCAACAATGCACCTTGCTTGTTTTGATGTATATTGTGGATGCACATTACTTCACCCACAATGCAATTACTCAACCACATATCATTATGATTTGCAACATCTAATGGTCTAATGAAGAGATAGGAGATTACTTCTTGTATGTCACTGGAGCCAATACACATAGTACAACATTTAGATTGCATGTTATAGTTCCCTAATCGCTGACAAAGCCTATTGTGGTCTAGGTATCCAAGCCCCTAGGGCCTGTAACAACCTCTAGGAGGCTGACTAAGCCTCCCAAAGCCTGTAATAGGCACGAGTGGTTTGGTATTCAAGCCCCCAAGTCCTATCGAGGTCCTATAACAGGCCTTGGAGGCTTAGAGCCTCCCAAGTCTATTGGTAACAATTGGCTGTCAATGACCAATGTCTCTCGACTGGAAACCCACTTCACCATGAAACCCATGGCCTCAAGCATGCCTCAAGACACGATTTACCTGCGTACTAGTAAGCCCGAGCCTTGCCTCAACCCGATTTCTCATCCGTCTGTGATCCCGCCATCTCCATTTGGAGGCTTTTTTGTCAGCCCGCCCATATAAAAAAGACCCAAAAGTATTTTTTTATTGTTACATTAAATAAAAAACCCTTTGCACCTTAATATATAAGCAATATAATTTTTAGGTTTTCATGAATATTTAATACCGCAATATGAATGAACGTGATATTATATTTCCTTCTAGTGAAGCCCCCATGCAATATTCCCATAATCCTTGACAAACTTGCGGTAGTAGCCAGTCAATCCCAAAAAACCATGAAGGCTATTGAGTGTCTGAGGATACGGCCAATTTTTCATGGCATCTATTTTGGTAGGATCCACGCGAACCCCTTGTGATGAAATAATATTCCCGAGATACTCTACTTCCTCCTGTCTAAAAACACATTTAGATTGTTTTGCATGGAGATGGTGATTAGAGAAAAGTTGCATTACAAGATTCAGACGCTGGAGATGCTCAGCCCATGTTTTACTATAGATGCGGATATCATCAAAGAAGGCCAGAATGAATTTCCGCAAGTAGGGCCAAAATATTTTATTCATCAATGCCTGGAATGTGGAAGGAGTATTAGTGAGGCCAAAGGGCATGACCAAAAACTCATAGTGGCCATCATGTGTGCGGAAAGTTGTTTTAGGGATATCATCCCCATGAACCCAAATTTGATGATACCAGAAACGAAAATCCAACTTGGAGAAAAAATAAGCACCATGAAGCTCAACAACAATAGGAATTGGAAACTTATCCTTGATTGTGAGGTGATTAAACGCTCGAAAGTCAATGCAAAGGCGCCATGACCCATCTTTTTTCGGACAAGAAGAACTGGTGAAGAAAAGGAACTAGTACTACGACGAATAATACCTTGCCTCAGTAAGTCCCAAATGAGCATCTCAATATTGTTTTTTGGTGAAATGGGTAGCGATAGGGCCTGATGTTGGAAGGAACACTTCTAGGAAGGAGTTGAATACGATGGTCCTCTGGTCTTGAATTTGGCAATCCCAGTGGTTCAACAAAGACACTTGCATATCTATCCAAAATTTGTTGTAGATCCAAAGGAGTAGTGGAGACCGTTGATGGGTGCATCTGAATGGAATGGATCTGAGCGATGACACCATGCGAATTATTCTTAAGGATCTTTTTCATGCGATGTGAACTGATGATGCTGAGAGACCCTGGTTGTAATCCCGTCAATGTGTGTTTGTTCCCATTGACTAAAAGCTGTATCCAAAGTTCAGCAAAATCCCATAAGATGGGGCTAAGTGTGCGTAGCCATTGAGCACCCAAAACCATATCACATCCACCTAAGGCGAAGGCAATAATGTCGGAGCGCAGGTTATAATCTCCCATAGAGATACACACATTGCGACACTTCTCCTTGCAAGGTAAGGTGTCCCATTGGAAATCATGACTTCAAAGTTGGAACAAGGATAGACAAAATAATCATCCTGTTTGGTGATCCGAGGGTCGGTGAAGTTATGAGTGCTACTAGAATCAATGAGTATTGTAAAAGGGAGCTTCTTGAAGTAACCCCTAACCTGCATTGTTTGTGGGGTGGTGACTCTGGTTAAATCATGGAGAGATATCTTTGGGTGGTCGTCTTGATACAGAGGGTCAACAGGAGGATGCTGAATGTCGACCTGATCATCTATTGTATATGGAGTTTCTTCACCAATTTCAGAGGCAGGCGGAGAATCCACATCCAAGAGATAGAGCTTTTGCTCAACACATCTATGTCCCCGAGTGAATTTCTCATCACAATTATAACAAAGCCCTTTTTCTCTACGTGCTCGCATCTCTCCTTCAGAAAAATGCTTGATAGGAGTTGGTCGAGGATATGGCGTGATGGGAGGTCGTTTGGAACCCACATTTTCGAATGGAACAAAAGTGGGTTTGGAGCGCTGCTGGGCTGCGATCTTGTCCTATGCCAACTTAGCCAACCCCATGGATTCCATCATTGTGTTGGGACATAACATTTTGAACTCATATCGGATTGCATCCTTTAGTCCACTGATAAAACAACTCTTGTAGAATTCATCAGGAAATCCTTCTGTGTGATTGGTCAGTTTCTCAAATTTTTTCTGATATTCTCTCACAGTGCCAATTTGGTGAAGTTTAGTGAGTGCTCCTATGAAGTCATCAAAAGCACTAGGACCAAATTATTTCAAAATGAGTTGGAAAAAATTTGTCCATTTTGGCTCTTCATGAGCCTTGATGTACCAACGGTACCATTGAAGGGATTCATGTTCCAAATGAAAGGATGCAAGTGGAACTTTGTTGACATCAAAAGTATTTTGTAGACTGAAATATTTTTCTGCTTGGTACCTCCATCCAGTCAGATCATTACCATTGAAGCAAGGAAAATCAAGCTTCATCCCACGAAAATTGTTGGAAGAAGAGAATCCAGTGTCTCCAGAAGACTCTAGCTGTCGTTTATTGTTGATGGCTGAATGCTCAAGATGGAGGCTAATAAATTTTTCATCCAGATCTTGGAGTTTGGTTTTGAGAGATGCAAGTTCTTCCTCCATGATTTTTGCTCCTGCGCGAGTGACAACCATAACTGAGCGTTTTTTTTTTTTGAATGGGTAGAAAAAAAAAAACATAAACTGCTTTAGTAAATGAAAATTTGGATTTGGGAAAAACTCTGATGGGTAATTGGGATTTGACTAGGTTTTGGACACTTTTGAATGGATAGGGAAGCAAAAAATGGGGATTTCAGAAGCGGGGTGAAAGAATAAGAAAATTTCTCAAAGAGAGACAAAGAAACAAAAATAGGAAATGACCATTGTGGCAAAATTTGAAGGTGATTGGGTGAAAATCGAAGAAGTAATGGAAAACCCTAAAAATAGACAGATGTGAGATTTTTGGCTTCGGGAAGTGGAATTTGGGATAGGGTCCTCAGGAATGAAATATGCAGAATGGGATTGCAGGGGATTCCATGAATTTTTAAGGGAAATAGAGTTAAAACAAAGAAGATATAGTGAAAAAACATAATTTTATATGGATCTGGCAAAAAGATGGAGCGGTTCTCTTTTTTTTCTTTCTTTTTCTTTTCTTTTCTTTTCTTTTTTTCTTTTTCTTTTTTTTTTTTTTTTTTTTTTTTTTTTTTTTTTTTTTTTTTTTTTTTTTTTTTTTTTTTTTTTTTTTTTTTTTTTTTTTTTTTTTTTTTTTTTTTTTTTTTTTTCCGGAATGGATCTGCAACGGATCGGAATTGATCTGCAATAGTTCTGGACAGATGTAATCAGCTGAAAATAGATATGGACCCAAGGTATGCTCGGCTTCCTAACAGTTCAAGGGATTCACTCGGCCACCAATGTTGTCTGATGACTTGCGTATTGGAGTAGTACCCCTCACTCCACGGCTTAGGTAAAACTGATAACCAATTTTCCACGAACAACAACTCTTGGTTTACCTCACAGGTCAGAACTAGTCAATCAGGTAGGGGTCGCTGCCATTTTCGCTGGCAAGTCCTCTCAATGGGCTAGCTACTTCGGGGTTCCTATGGTACTCCTCACAATGAGTTTTAGGGCTATTCCCAAGTACTTCCCACATTTAAGTGGATAAGAATTATTCCTAGATATGAACTTGCAATTGAAATGAACATTATATATGTGTTTTTTTTTTGTTTGTAGAAATTCCACCCAATGAACTCAAGAAAGTGCTATGATACCAGATGTGAGGAACCTCCATAAATTAATTAATGAAAATGCATGATATACCAGAAATAATAGAACACAGAAGAGATTTATTGATTGTGGGCCACTTCGAGGGGGAAATCTCCTTTGAGCAAGCTCAATACAAATAACTCATGGATGCCTTCATTGGCCTCAACATGTACTTATATACTAAGTGGGTGAAAAAATGAAGATGGGTGTCTATTTTGGGGGGTCTCGTGAGAAAATAATTTTGGTTTTTTCATGTTTTTCAACTTCGGGCAAATAAAAGTGATATTTTTGTTTAAAATTTCACTTTGCAGTAAAAAGAAAACTTTTATAGAATTATGTTAGCTTTCTATTCATAATTTTTTCAATTTTTTTATTAAGATTTAATATGTCGATTTCGCAAATGTTTGACAGTGTGTTCTTATAAAATGAAAAGACTACAAAATAGTTATGATTTGTTGCGCCACTAAAATCGTTGTTAGACTTGTTTTTTGCAAAAAACAAAAAATGCTACGACAATCTACACACAATGTACTAGTGCCTGACTATAAGTTTGTAACCAATGGATCTATATACTAATTATTATATTTTTTTAAAGTTGATCAATGGGGAAACTCAGTCGATTTTCAACATCTTTTTTGTTGCGCCACTTTTCTCTCAATCCGTTATAAAAGTAAAAAATCTCAGAACACTATTTTGAAGTAGACACGCCAATTAAGAGTCCCACATTTTTTTCAATTTTTTTGGTGCTCTATTTTTAAAGTTATGGATTTTTCTTTTCACCGTTTTTTTAAAGAGTTGAATCCTAACTCGACACATGTTACGAAAATAAAACTTAAAAAATATCAGTTCTTATCTATATACAACAAAATTTATACCCACGTAAAGTAGATTCAATGATGAACCTACTGGTATCAAGTCCGACATTCGTTTTGTTGTGTAAGAGGTGGTTTTTCTCTTCCGAAAATGGAGAAACCTGAAAATTCTGCAGAAATATGAATCTTTCATGTTTCAGAGGTTATTCGACCGAATAACCTTTTTCCGTAACGACACCGTCAATTATAGTGAAGGTTATTCGGCCGAATAATGAAATGGAAAAAAAACTCGTCGGCCGAAAAAAAAAATAAAAAAAAAAAATTATGTTTTCCATACTCATATAAATAAACCTAAAATTGATTCATTATTTTCGCATGTTTTAACTTCGCATATTTTTTGTCAAACTAATTTGGAAAGAAGGAGACATTTTTTGCAAAATGAGGTTTTTACAAGGTATGTTTCTTTTTTTTTTCTTTTCCAAAAGGCACATTGAAGGAGTTTTTTTTCTAAGGCATATTTGCAAGGAGTTTTTTCAAAATATTTCTTTTCTTATTGCATATTTGCAAAGAAGACATTTTTTGCAAAATGAGGTTTTTACAAAGTATGTTGTTGTTGTTGTTTTTTTTTTTTTTTTTTTTTTCAAAAGACACATTGAAGGTGTTTTTTTTCTAAGGCATATTTGCAAGGAGTTTTTTCAAAATATTTCTTTTCTTATTGTATATTTGCAAAGAAGACATTTTTTGCAAAATGAGATTTTTACAAAGTATGTTTCTTTTCTTTCTTTCTTTCTTTCTTTTTTTTTTTTTTTTTTTTTTTTTTTTTTTTTTTTTTTCGGAATGGATCTGCAACGGATCGGAATTGATCTGCAATAGTTCTGGACAGATGTAATCAGCTGAAAATAGATATGGACCCAAGGTATGCTCGGCTTCCTAACAGTTCAAGGGATTCACTCGGCCACCAATGTTGTCTGATGACTTGCGTATTGGAGTAGTACCCCTCACTCCACGGATTAGGTAAAACTGATAACCAATTTTCCACGAACAACAACTCTTGGTTTACCTCACAGGTCGGAACTAGTCAATCAGGTAGGGGTCGCTGCCCTTTTCGCTGGCAAGTCCTCTCAATGGGCTAGCTACTTCGGGGTTCCTATGGTACTCCTCACAATGAGTTTTAGGGCTATTCCCAAGTACTTCCCACATTTAAGTGGATAAGAATTATTCCTAGATCTGAACTTGCAATTGAAATGAACATTATATATGTGTTTTTTTGTTTGTTTGTAGAAATTCCACCCAATGAACTCAAGAAAGTGCTATGATACCAGATGTGAGGAACCTCCATAAATTAATTAATGAAAATGCATGATATACCAGAAATAATAGAACACAGAAGAGATTTATTGATTGTGGGCCACTTCGAGGGGGAAATCTCCTTTGAGCAAGCTCAATACAAATAACTCATGGATGCCTTCATTGGCCTCAACATGTACTTATATACTAAGTGGGTGAAAAGATGAAGATGGGTGTCTATTTTGGGGGGTCTCGTGAGAAAATAATTTTGGTTTTTTCATGTTTTTCAACTTCGGGCAAATAAAAGTGATATTTTTGTTTAAAATTTCACTTTGCAGTAAAAAGAAAACTTTTATAGAATTATGTTAGCTTTCTATTCATAATTTTTTCAATTTTTTTTATTAAGATTTGATATGTCGATTTTGCAAATGTTTGACAGTGTGTTCTTATAAAATGAAAAGACTACAAAATAGTTATGATTTGTTGCGCCACTAAAATCGTTGTTAGACTTGTTTTTTGCAAAAAACAGAAAATGCTACGACAATATACACACAATGTACTAGTGCCTGACTATAAGTTTGTAACCAATGGATCTATATACTAATTATTATATTTTTTTAAAGTTGATCAATGGGGAAACTCAGTCGATTTTCAACATCTTTTTTGTTGCGCCACTTTTCTCTCAATCCGCTATAAAAGTAAAAAATCTCAGAACACTATTTTGAAGTAGACACGCCAATTAAGAGTCCCACATTTTTTTCAATTTTTTTGGTGCTCTATTTTTAAAGTTATGGATTTTTCTTTTCACCATTTTTTTAAAGAGTTGAATCCTAACTCGACACATGTTACGAAAATAAAATTTAAAAAATATCAGTTCTTATCTATATACAACAAAATTTATACCCACGTAAAGTAGATTCAATGATGAACCTACTGGTATCAAGTCCGACATTCATTTTGTTGTGTAAGAGGTGGTTTTTCTCTTCCGAAAATGGAGAAACCTGAAAATTCTGCAGAAATATGAATCTTTCATGTTTCAGAGGTTATTTGACCGAATAACCTTTTTCCGTAACGACACCGTCAATTATAGTGAAGGTTATTCGGCCGAATAATGAAATGGAAAAAAAACTCGTCGACCGAAAAAAATAAATAAATTATGTTTTCCATACTCATATAAATAAACCTAAAATTGATTCATTATTTTCGCATGTTTTAACTTCGCATATTTTTTGTCAAACTAATTTGGAAAGAAGGAGACATTTTTTGCAAAAGGAGGTTTTTACAATGTATGTTTTTTTTTTTTTTTCTTTTCCAAAAGGCACATTGAAGGAGTTTTTTTTCTAAGGCATATTTGCAAGGAGTTTTTTCAAAATATTTCTTTTCTTATTGCATATTTGCAAAGAAGACATTTTTTGCAAAAGGAGGTTTTTACAAAGTATGTTGTTTTTTTTTTTTTTTTTTTCAAAAGACACATTGAAGGTGTTTTTTTCTAAGGCATATTTGCAAGGAGTTTTTTCAAAATATTTCTTTTCTTATTGTATATTTGCAAAGAAGACATTTTTTGCAAAATGAGATTTTTACAAAGTATGTTTCTTTTTTTTTTTTTTTTTTTTTTTTTTTCCAAAAGGCACATTGAAGGTGTTTTTTTTCTAAGGCATATTTGCAAGGAGTTTTTTCAAAATATTTCTTTTCTTAGACATGTTTGCAAGGAGGTTCTTTGCAAGGATTGTATTTAAAAAGTGTGTATTCCAAAGTATTTGTGCAAAAAAAATGTATTTTTCCTTCTTATTTATTTGAAAGAGATTTTTTCAAAGAGTTGTTTTGGTAAGATAATTTACAAATGGTTTTTTTCCAAAGTAGTTTTGCACTTCTTATTGATTTGAAAGAGGTTTTTTCAAATAGTTGTTTTGCTAAGGTATTTTGCAAAGGGTTTTTTTCCAAAGTAGTTTTGCACTTCTTATTTATTTGAAATGGGTTTTTTCAAATAGTTGTGTTGCTAAGGTATTTTGCGAAGGGTTTTTTTCCAAGGTAGTTTTGCACTTCTTATTTCTTTGAAATGAGTTTTTTCAAAGATTTATTTACTCAATGTATTTTTGCAAATAAGTTATTTCTTTACAATGGTTTTTTCCAAGATATGTTTACAAATAAGTTTTTTTTCAAAGTATTTTTTCCTAGTGGCTTTTTTCGTAGATATTTTTTCAAAGAAGTTTTTTTTCCAATGATTTTTACAACAAAGATTTATTTACAAGGTGTTCTTATTATTTTCCAATGGGTAGGTAATTTATTGTCAAGGAGTTTCTTATTTCTTTCCAAGAAGGTTTTTTTCAAAGAAGATTTTTGTTCAAAGAGTTTTTTCAAAGGAAAGTTAATTCCAAAGAGATATTCTTCAAAAGACTCTTACAAATTTTTTATAAGGTGAAGTAAATTTCAGTTCATGTTTTTATAAATTCCGTAAATGTTTTTAAATCTTAATTTATTTATTTTTACTATAAAGTAATGATTCTTTAATTTATCATATATAGATTAAACAATCATGGGCAATAAGAGAAAACGTCAAAAAAAAGGTGATCGTAAACGTGATGATGATGGTAATAGAGAGAAACAAAAAATCAGATATATTGTCAAAAAACAAAGGGTTGCCGAAACAGAAGAGAGAACTATTGAAGATATAAATACAGATTTACATGATAATGTTGAAGAGATGGAAATTGAAAATATAGTACAAGAATAACAAATTGAAGTTGAAAAGAACATTGTAGAAGATGTAAATAGTGATTTAAATGCTAATGTCGATGAAGTCAATATTGAAGATCAAGTTCAAGATCCAGAAATTGGACCTGGTATGTATATATCATATATTTTTCAAATTCATTTTTTTATAATGAATTTTATTTTTGGATATATGTTAAATTAAATTTAACTTGATGTATAGGTACTTTTACTATTGATGATGAAATGTTAGAAGACATTGATTGCGACAAAAATGGAGAAAAACTACCAATACATGTTGCACGATATCGTGCTACAAAATTTTATGATGAAGTTCTCAAGGATTACTCAATAGCAGGACAAACACAAATTTTGAGATGTTTATTAGTGTCCAAGAAGTTAGAAGGTGCTACATCATTATTGGGTATTCACAAAGCGACAAAAGAGTCGAAACTGAAACAAAATGTGATGGAAAATATAGGTGATGCAATAAAAAAATTTGGAAAATCCAGGAAGAAAGATATCAGTGCTGCACGTAAAACAATTCATACAGCAATTCTTTCAGCTAGTACTAAATAAAAGCGTTTGACAACAGAACTAGCAAAAAAAGTTGGAACATCAAGAAAGACATTATACAAACATAGCAAATTCAGAATGCAAATAGATGAAAATAATGAACTTGCTTGCTGGGCAATTATTTGTAGACAACCTTACAAAGATAGATTGGGAGCAGGTGTTAAAGATATTGTACGAGAATATTGGTTGGAACATGCTCGAGTTTCACCAAATTCAAGAGATGTGATACGCAAAAGAATATCACGAAATGTATATGAAAGCCAACCAAAACATATAATGGACATGACACAAGTACAATTGTTCAATAAATTCAAGGAAGATCATCTTGGAATTAATATATCAATCACTACATTTGTGCAACAAAAACCATGGTATGTTAGACCTATTACTATACGTGATACATGTTGTTGCCATTATCATGTGTAATTTTAGTTATATTATGACACGTTTCTTGAATTTGGTAAAATGTTTTGGACAAATTCACCACCTCCGCCCACAATACGTGAATTCATATCTCAAATTTTATGTGAGAGAAATCATGATGAAGTATTTTATTCAAAGAAATGTGTCAATGGAAAACATTGTCATCATTGTGAAAATTTGGTGCTATTTTACAATAAATATCCTATCGATAATGATCAATCGTTGTCAAATGTAAATGTTGATTGGAGGAGATACGAATACATCAATTATAGTACAAGTTCTAGTGATTCACATTCCAAAAGAATTGATTTGCTAGAAGACAAGATATGCGTAACATATTTTCTCAAAAAATTTGAAAGCGAAATTTATAAATACACCCAGCATTCACATAGAGCACGATGGCAAGATCTTGAATTCAAACAATCTCGTGAAATTTTTCCACCTGGAACAATTTTGTCCGTGGTTGATTTTGCTGAAAACTATACATTTGCTGCACAAAAAGAGATACAGAGTGAATACTATCACTCTGACCAAGTTTCGATATTTGTCCATGTTGTATATAGACATTCTCAACAGGATATTGATGGCATTGAAAGCACATGTGACAATCGAGATGTGATTAAAGAATATCACTTCTATATCAGCGATGATCGTACACACGATACACATTTTGTTCAACATTGTATAGAAAATATTTTCTATGACTCACTGAAAAAAACGCGAAGTTAAATTCAATGAGTATTGGATATGGTTTGATGGATGTGCGGGTCAATTTAAATCTTCACGATCATTTTTTTGGTTATGTCGACTTCATAAAGCGCTGAACATTAAACATTGCTGGAATTTCTTTGAAACTGGGCATGGAAAATGTGAACATGATGGTGCAGGAGCATGCGTAAAAAGAGCACTTCGAAGATGGCAAATGAACTATTCTTTTGCATGGTTTCATTCAACTGCAGAGGTTGTCCAATGGTGTAAATTAAATCTAAGCCATGATTATAATCAACAATCAAAAGATGTGCGCAGGTATGTACACTATTTTTTTAATTTATATATTATCTCTTGAAATTTAAAAAAATGTATGTACTTACATGTACACTAACATTAAAAGTTGTTCTTTGAAAGTGATTCATCATTTATTGTGTAGGTTTTTTTGGCATGTTGGGATCCAAGATATAAATAGATCAATACCATACGACACTAGCACCATACACGGGACTAGAGATTTTCACTCTATTCAAACAAAAGCCTTCCAAAACATTTATGCATTTGAAAGTAGAAAGCAATCATGCTTTTGTCATATTTGCACTGAAAATATTGAATCTATAGAAATTTGTGAAAACATAACGAACAACTACGTGAAACATTGGAAACACACAAAAATTAATCCTAAAGGAAAAATGCCACTAGCAAGCATTGAAGAATTAGAATCAGAAGATATAGCAATATCATCTGATGGCGACAGAATTTCAGATCTCGTAAGAGAAGGTAATGATCAAATACCACTGTTTTGTCAATTGTTCATTCTTGTCATTCACCTTATACACATGTATATTAGTCAATTTAATTGAATTAAAAATCCTGACATCAATTGTAATTTGCACAGGAGATGTTTTTGCTGTGATTGCACCTGTCGACAACAACGAAAATGTGAAGTATTATTTGATACGATGCACTGAAGAAAAAATGAAGTTATTGGAAGATTACAATGACAACGGATATACATACGAGAGAGGATCCATCATTTTAAAGGGCTATTTTTTCAACAAACCCATATGACTCAAAATTATGTCTACTTTCAGGATTATGAACCTGATGTCATATGTTGTCAATATAGCCATTTAGTATGTGCATCTCGAATAAAATTGGTTCAAGTTCCATCGAAAAAACAATTAAAAAATAAAAAATGGAAACTGTCCAAATATGACCATGAACGGATAATTGAAGACGGCATTCCATTGCGATGTTTTTAAAACTATATATTTAAAATTAATAGATCAATGGTTTTGTCGATGTCATTGTCAAATGTGTACAATATATTTTTTTTATTTTTATGTTTATGATTTTGAAAAGAACTATAATATATAAAAGTTTAAATAATCGTATTCTAGTATGCTGAAAGTTAAATTCAAAAATTATTTGATATTGAAAACTTCAATGTGTAAATTTTTTGACTTAATTCTATTTGAAATACTTTATTCGGGTCCCCATATGTCTATTAGACCACTTAAGGGATGAGATAACGGATCTGTGGTTGTCGCCACTCTCCGCCCCGAATCTTTAATTTAAAATATCGCTTGTATAAAATTATTTGGTAACGAAAACCTGAATGTATAAAATTTGTCTTAATTCTGTCTGAAATACTTTATTCACATGGACCCATATGTCTATTAGACCAATTAAATGATGAGATCTAACGGATCTGTAATTGTCGCCACTCTCCGCCCCAAATATTTAATTTAAAATATCGCTTGTGCAAGTTCACATAACTGAAATCATGGCAAATGGAGACAACGATTATTTGATTTTTAATCACAAGAAAAAATTCCAGGATTGTGAAGCTTATGCTAAATTAGAGAAATGATTATTTACAACAAATCGATGAAAATTCATCAAATTGTTGTTTAAAATCATTGCTCTAATTTAGCACAAATTTCACAATCCTGTAACCTTCGCTTATGATTAAAAAAAAAAAATCGTTATCCCCATTTGCCATGATTTCAGTTGCATCAAATGTACCTGAACATTGAAAATAAGAATTATTAATTAAAAATCCATATATCAAAATTTGAACAAATAATATTATTTATTTTTCAAACGTCCTAAAATTTGAACTTAATATGTGTTCTCTTTTAAACTTCCTAGTTCATCCATATTTCTATCAAAACTTCTAATATTCATAAACTTCTTAACATTTAAAGATAACATTTGAATGTGTTCTTAACATTCATTTTAAACTTCCTAATTCATCCATATTTTTATCAAAACTTATATAACATTCATAATCTTCCTAACATTCTTAAGTTTCATAACATTCCTAAACTTCCTATTTCATCGATATTTCTATCAAAACTTCTATCATTCCTAAAACTTCATAACATTCAAAGTTAACATTCATGTTCTTAAATTTCATTTTTAAACTTCCTAATTCATCCATATTTCCATCAAAATTTTAAACATTCATAAACTTCCTAACATTCCTAAAATTTAAACTCAACATATGTTCACTTTTAAACTTCCTAATTCATCCATGTATCTCTTTCAAAGCTATATTAACATTCAAAAATTTGACATTCATGTTCTTTGCATTCATTTTAAAGTTCCTAGTTCATCCATATTTCCATCAAAACTTATATAACATTCATAATCTTCCTAACATTCTTAAGTTTCGTAACATTCATAAACTTCCTATTTCATCCATATTTCTATCAAAACTTC
The DNA here is from genome assembly GCA_027924585.1 of Larix kaempferi. Taxonomy (NCBI): domain Eukaryota; kingdom Viridiplantae; phylum Streptophyta; class Pinopsida; order Pinales; family Pinaceae; genus Larix; species Larix kaempferi. The sequence goes on from BSBM01001812.1 coordinate 1,774,351, forward strand.
TAACATTCCTGAAACTTCATAACATTCAAAGATAACATTCATGTTCTTAAATTTCATTTTTAAACTTTATAGTTCATCCATATTTTCATCAAAACTTCAAACATTCATAAACTTCCTAACATCTCTAAAATTTGAACTCAACATATTTTTACTTTTAAACTTCCTGGTTCATCCATGTATCAAAACTTCTAACATTCCTAAACATCCTAATGTTCAAAGATAACATTCATGTTCTTAACATTCATTTTTAAACTTCCTGGTTCATCCATATTTCTATCAAAACTTCTAACAAATTATTAAACTTCCTAACATTCAAAGATAACATTTTTGTTCTTAATATATTCAATCTTAACATTCATTCATGTTTCAATCAAAACTTCCTCATTTATGAACTTTAAACCTATGTTCATCCATTTTTAAACTTCCTAAATAACATTTCTTAAACTTCATAATATTTAAGAATGTCATGTTCTTAACATTCATTTTTACATATTCATTCATTCATTTAAACATGCAAATACATATTTTAAACATTTAAATCACACCAAATATGTCAAATAAGCAAAAATAAACTAGATCATTTAAACCAAGATTCACAAAATGTGTAAATTCAAAGAACATGTATATAATCTTCAAAAAAATACTCATGAACATGCAAGTTCAATGTACCCATATATGTATATATCTAGTCCAAAAATAAACCTCCTCAACATGTCCAAAACAAATGTTTCCAATCTAGATGCATATCAACAACAAAAAAATTGTCCACCATGCTATAAAAATAAAATGTCCACCATGCTATCCTCCACTCGGGCCTCCACCTGGACTCAACCCACCTTGAAACATGTGTAAAAAAAGATTATGAATATCATTTAAATTATTTAAACTATATTTAGAAAATTAAAATATTAAACTTATATATTAAAAAACAATTCAAATATTAACAATATTACATCAAATTCTCCAAATGCTTGTCCGCCACCATCCTCCAAAGGAGTTTTTCCTTTGCCTCCAAAAGATTTGAGAGACCCAAGCTGCAACATATATAAAATCAATTTATGAATCTCATAAATCTAAATCCATAAAAATTAAAATATTAAAACAGTAAACAAAATTAAAGCACTAAATGAAATTACCTCTCTACCAATATCTGCTGCATTAAGCAAAGAACCTATATCTCCGCCCTAAAATTTAAGTTGTATTAATAAATAAAACATAATGCAAACCAAAAAAATTACTATGCCAATTAACTTAAAACTAAAACAAAAAGATTAAAAAACATTAGCTCACAATAGATGGTAAATCATTTATAAAGTTCGTATCTAAAGAAACCTGCATGGATAAGTCAAATTAACAATAAGATGCATAGTTAAATTAACATTCAAAAAATAATAATCTATATATATATATATATATATACATATCTCAAATTCAAACATAATTACAAATATGTTAATAATAAATATGTACCTCTCTCTCTAGATTTTCGCTAGTTGAAATGTGGAAAGAATGTTCGTTCATCATTCTTGAAAACTGCAACCAATTTAAATATTTACATAATGTACCTATTACTTTACATCAAAAAACATAATTTATCATTCATATAATGTAACAAAAAAAATCAATTCAAAATAAATAAAATATTTAATTAAGATCAAGTCATATCATAGTCAACAAACCTCTCCCAAACTCGATGTGTCATTGGATATAACATTTGCCGCTAGGTCACGACAAACCTTCGCATATGCCCTGAGATCTTCAATGCTCATTCCATCTATCTCATCATCAGTTTTGTAAACAAACTTTTGACGAATAGCAGAACGAGCCCTTTCTCGAACCAATCCCACATCTACTCCAACTAATGCTGACGATAAACCATCGCCAACAAAATTTCTTGCAGTTGCCCCAAGTTGAGATGTGGGCTCTATCTCTGATTTTAATGCCACCAACCTAGGTGGACGAGATATCTGGGGTGGAGGTCGAAGAGTTGCAGGATCTCTAAGCGCACCTTCTCGATCATATATTCGACCCTTTCCAACTCCATAAATTTTTTAATGAACATCGGTATAGTCTGGCTTCATATTTAAAAAAAACTCAGCATAAAAAAATCTAGCAAAATATTGAGAAACCTCATCATTCCATGGAAATCGACCATAGGATGCAAGAAACCGATCATAAAGTAGATGTGTAAGATGAGGATGCTTGAAATATTGCATTTTCAACATTTCTTTTTTCAGACCTTCTTTGAAATTAAACATTGATTTGGCCTGTTCTTTTGTCACTCTCTCCTTCACAACATCCCATTTGTCTGGACCCATCACTTGTTCCCTTCTTCTTTGCATCAAATCTACAAAACCATCTGTAGTTGGTCCGAGATTCTCATATGCTTGAATGAAGTTTTGCAATGATCCCAAAACAATCTCCAAACTTTGTTTACTCTCTGGAGGGAGATCCATAGTAGACAAATCATTTTGCAACTTGTCGTAGTGGGATCTACATCTTTCAAGAGTCATTTGATGATCACCACCTTCCCATGGAAGCTCCCGAGGTAGATCAGATGGATATGTTGTAATGGGTGTGCAACCCTCAGTTAATTCAACATATTGCGTCCTAGCTCGACCATCACCATCTCATGTAGAATGGTGAGCCTCTTGAGAACCTTTCTCTGCACCCTCATCCATCTCCCTTGCTTGCTCTGTCTCCCTCCCTATAGAATTACAAGCATCTTCCAAACCATGCTCTGCTTCAAATGAAAATAAAGTCTTATTTAAACACAAATACAAATTTTGCACACACAAAAAAACAATTTGCATATAAATGTTAAAAGATAGATATTCATATACCAATAGAGGGTCGAGATCGACGTTCTTCCACAGAAGATATAGGGGAATCATTTGTACCCCTTTCACCTCGTCGATGTGAACTATACAATAAATTAGAATCCCGAGGGGAGGTTGACAACCTCTGATTATCACTCGTAACACCAACCCCAGAAGTTTGTGAAGACCTCCTACGTTTTCGCCTCAAAGAATCCTCTCTTTCCATTTGATATATAATGCCTACACTTAAACACAAATATCAACTAATTACATATTCAAATCCTACATGTTAATTCTACGAATTCTAAAACCTAACTACTAAAGAGACTAAGTTATTTAACAAGGACCTAGATTTACCTAATTTATCATCTAATAGTTCTCAAAAAGAGTATAGCTAATATTGTTAGATGTGTGACGAATTAATGTACCAATTTTCTAAGTGTTTTTGATGCTTAAAATGAATGGAACCAATATAGTTAAGTACTAAGTGAAGGGTTGATTTCTTTATGTCAAAGAATGAGTTCATGAACCTGTTTTAACTTCTAACCTCAATCTTAAATTAATAACTTAATTGATATTTTAATACCTAAAACATAAATTACATCTTCAAATATTTTCATTATTGCACAAAATAAAATAAAAATTGACAATTCATGTATTATGTTTTGAGTTGAAATGTTTTTCAAATTTGCCATTTTTGATAATGGTTTTCAGTTTCTTAAATTAATAATTTAATCAAGATATTTTAATACTCTAAACATAAATTATATCTACAAATATTCTCATTATTCCATAAAATAATTTTTTTTTTACTGTTCATAGTATTATGTTTGGATTTAAATGACATGTTTCCCAAATTGGCCATGTTCGACAATAGTCTTCAATTTCAATATGATAACGGTAACGATTCTTGGTATTATGTTCTCCAAGTTTGCCATGTTGCAAACAAAGGAAAATATAATACCAAGAATCACCACCTTTACAAAAATAAAACTCAAGACCATTGTGGCATAATATCACCTAATCTAGTTTATAAAATGACTATGACTATTATTGTTCAATTGCATAAAACTTACTATAGTACATCTAAAGTAAATCCTATTCATGTCTATAGTTTCATTGTACCTAAAGTCCATTTAAAGTTTTGTTGTATCAAAAATAGAGTTTAATTGTCTAAAGTTTGGTTGTATTTATAGCTATCTATCCACACAGTTTGTAATAGAACTAATATATTGATCTCTGCACTCTGTAAACATAGACAGAGTTCATGAACTCAGTCCATGTCCATGTTGACAGAGTTCAACTCTGTCCTCGTCCATTTCAACAGAGTTCATGAACTCTGTCAACATGGACATGTTGACAGAGTTCATGAACTCTGTCCATGTCCATGTTGACAAAGTTCTCAAATAAAACAAGCCTTTATATAAATGGGATATGTCCTTTACAAATAAAATTACTGTCCTACTTTTATTTTCATTTCTGAACACAGGCAAATCCAACAATTTAAAAAAAACAACTAACTGAACACTAACCATATTCCTCTTTATATTTAAATTTAAATCATTTTCGACATACAATTTGACCATAGTACAAGGACTCTGCCCAATTTTGGGCAGAATTCATGGACTCGGCCCATTTAGACACAGCCGACACGAAAAGCAAACAAAACGATTGCAGGCAAGAAGAATGCAGACGAATTTGAAAAATAAATTCTACTTACCTCTTCAGACGCAGCCGAAACAAAAGTAGGCGAATTGAAATCTGGCCGAAGAGAGCCCAAAGACGAATTTGAAACAGCCGAAACAAAACGAATGAAGTAGATGGAAAGGAAACCCTGCAATAACAACAGCAACTTAAATAAGAAAACCTACAATAACAATTGCAACTTAAATAAGAAACTTAAAGACAGAAAAACACAATTTCAGAAGGAAAATAGGAAGACTTTTACCTCTACTCACCGTGTTGATATGTCGCTAGCTACAGCACCTCAGCGATGTTCGAACGTCCACAGGATAACACTACAACCAGAAAGCTCCACCAGAAGTTATGCAATTGCATAACAAACATTAATTGTCCAGACGCAGACTCCACCATATGGTTTTCAACGGCCGAAACAAAAATTTTGACCGCGCAGGAAAGGCAAAACCTCAAGTACGTGCAGATGGTGAAAACAGAAGGTGGCAGACAAACGAATTATAGAGGCGGGGTATGGCAGCAACACTCCAGCTACGACGAACCGCCGGGCATATGCGCAGGGTGGCGGATCAGTGCCACACAGCAGCGACGAATCGGGTGGCAGAAAGGCGACAGAGCAGACCATTGACACGGAGGTAGGGCCACCATCAGCGCCAAAGGGGTCCACAAGATCATGAGAAAGTGACAGGGAAAGGCCGCGACCGAGCTTTTATGCCGAATACTTATTCGGCCGAATAATGATTCGGCCGAATAATTGAACACAACACCGTGAGTTTCCTCCGTCCGGCTAAAACTTGGCACATACATCGAGGCCACCGTTAGGTCTAACGGTGGCCCGTTAACTGTTATTTGGCCGAATAAATACTAAGTTATTCGGCCGAATAAGTTTAATTATTTGGCCGAATAATTAAATTATTCGGCCAAATAATTAAACTTTTTCGGTCGAATAACCTCCGCTATAGTTCTTCGCCCGTCGATTCTCACCAAAGTGTTACCCACCTTCGCGTTTCCACCCAAGTCTATGTGCCAATACTATGGATCAGTACCATGGAACATATAATACTATGGGACGACTTACAAAGCATATGTGTCCAATACTATGGATTAATACCATGGAAAATATAATACTATGAGCTAATACAAACTATGGATCAATACCATGGAACATATAATACTATGGACGACTTACAAAGGATATGCATCCAACAACAATATACTACAAAGCAAAGAGAAGGTTGACACAGATTCCTATCACCATACCATTTAGGGTGGCTCACCAATAATGGCAATCATTCTCTTATTAATTGTTGTTCCTTGGTCACATTTGTTATGTCTCCTTTTCAAGATACTATGGAATATGATGTTACCCCATTGGATTATAATGCTCTCATATTGGGCCACCTGTTAGTTTTTCATAATTTAATTCATTTTGATCTAGGATCTTAACTGAAAGAACAACATGTACAGCATATCAAGCATAAGAGACAAGAGACACAAAACATTTCACCGGGGAAAACCAAGAAGGTGAAAAACCCCGCAACTTCCTCAGAGATAGAATAAGCATCAATACAAGGATCACAATGATCAAACCCAAGAGATATATATCTTCAGCAGCATGCTCCTCCTCTACTTGTGCGCACCCTCCTCTTCTCTCACTAATGCGAAGTGAGTAAAAAATAGAATGTGTAAAATGAGAGAGACACACTCTCTATTTATACACTAACTTTCACTCGACCTTTACTCAACTAGGTCGGCCCCAACTTAACAACTTAACATAGACCCCACTAGGGTCGTCTAATAACCCTTTGACCCACACAACTCATACAGGGCCGACCCCAGCAAGGTCGTCTAGTAACCCATCAAATATAAGTTGCGACACTTACAATAATACTTGAGACACTTGCAAATACAAATGACGACACTTCCAATCGGAGGAATAATACATTTCCGTTGGGGATATAATAAAGTACAAATGTAATATACAAGTGAATATCTTCCGAAGTTACAAATACATCAACACCACCCATACTAGTCAAATCATAAATCCATCTATGATTCATTTCTGAATCAATGTACTTTGTTCTAGGGTGCTAAGGGCTTCAAGTTTAAAGCTATCGTGGACATAGTCCCCTAGATCCTTATTGGCTATGCGAGAATTAAGTAGGTCAAACATAGTAATTGCCTCCAATTATGTATGGTGCAACCAATCAAATTGGATATTATTGTACAATATTTCCTTGCATCCCTTTACAGTCTATTACATGATTATGATGACGTGTTTAAAGAAATTGAAGGTTTATCTCTGCAACACAAATTGATCATACTATTGATATGATTCCTAGGGGGTCACTTCCTAACGCACCTACTTATAGGTTATTACATGTTGAAAATGACGTACTAGAGAAAAAATGAAACAACTTCTTGATTCTGGGTGCATTCAATGAAGCTCTTCCCCATGTGGCCCTCCTACCTTTGGTATTCCCAAGAAGTATCAAAATGAATGGCATTTGGTGATGGATTATAGGGCTTCCAACAAAATCACAATTGAGAATAGGTATCCTATTATAGGGATTGAGTATCTATTATATCATTTGGTGTGGGCTCACTATTTTATTATGATGGACCTCCAAGTAGGTTATCATCATGTATGTATGAAGACTAGTGACACTTGGAAAACTACTTTTCAAACTAGATTAGTTATTTTTAAATGGATGATTATAATGTCTAGTCTCACTAATTGATCCAACAACATTTATGAAGTTCAAGAATGATATATTCGTGCCACATTTGGGGTGCTTTGTTATCATATATATTGATGGAATCTTGATCTCATCAAGACTTGGGATGAGCATGTCCACCATGTCCACACCATTCTTGAGTTATTATATAGTCATAAGTTGTAGGTGAAAAGGTAGAAATATTCATTTGGGAAAACCATTGTTCATTATTTGGGATTTCTTATATCCCACATTGGTATTCAGGTTGATCCATCTAAAGTTAAATCCATTTTGGATTGGTTTGTGTCCTACTCTCTCAAACCTCAAAACTTTGTTGGAAGGATTCAATTTCTACCACAAGTTTATACCTCATTTATTAGATAAAGAACACTCATTTCAAAATCTTTCCAACTAGTCTCAATTCACTTGGATTGTAGAGTTTGACGCAACCTTTCAGCATATGAAATAGATCTTCTGTTTTGGTTCCATTCTTCATTTTCTAGACTTGCAACAACCTTTTGAAATAGAAGCAGATGCCTCCCAATATGCTATTGGAGGCAT